>CM076584.1:1376109569-1377374868 GCA_034641835.2 Pinus albicaulis
CTACCAAACTCACCAAAAAAACTTTCAACCAAACCGCTTCTTTGCAAGCATGTGAAGCAACTATGTATTCTGCTTCTATAGTGGATAAAGCAACAATTTTTTGTAGCTTTGACATCCAGATAATAGCTCCACCTGCAAGAGTAAAGACATATCCTGAAGTTGACTTTCTCTTATCCAAATCACCTGCAAAATCGAAATCAACATATCCACAAACAAATTCACTACTTCTGTCATAAGTGATACAATAATCACTTGTGCCTCTCAGATACCGAAGCACCCATTTTACTGCTGCCCAGTGTTATTTCCCTGGATTTTCTACATACCTACTGACAACCCCATCTGCATGTGAAATATCTGGTCGTGTACAGACCATCACATACATCAAAGTTCCTACTGCATTAGCATAAGGTATTCGAGACATATTCCTTTTCTTTATTTTTATTAGGACGTAAACTTGAAGAAAGCTTAAAATGGGAAGCTAAAGGGACTGAAACTGGCTTCACAGTGTTCATACCAAACCTTAAGATTATTTTCTCAATATACTTCTGTTGTGATAACCACAGCTTACCATTTCTCCTGTCTCTGAAAATATCCATGCCCAAAATCTGTCTTGCTGCTCCTAGATCTTTCATATCAAACGTCCTAGCCATCTAAGCCTTTAACTTGTTGATCTCAGTTATGATTTTGCTTGCTAAAATCATATTGTCAACATATAATACTAAGATAATGAATATGCCATTACTTAATTTCTTAAAGTAAACACAATGATCATATTCACTTCTTATATAATTTTGACTCATCATGAAAGAATCAAATGTCTTGTACCATTGTCTCGGCGACTTCTTTAGACCATACAACGATTTCTTGAGCCTGAAAACAAATTTCTTGTTACAATTTTGAACAAACCCTTCGGGTTGTTCCATATAAATCTCTTCATCTAAATCTCCATGTAAGAATGTAGTATTAACATCTAGTTGTTGTAATTCTAAAACAAGTAAAGAAACTAATGCTAAGACAATCCGAATTGAAACAATTTTAACAACTGGTGAAAATATCTCATGAAAGTCAATTCCTGCTTTCCAAGAAAAACCTTTCACAACGAGCCTCGCTTTGTATCTGTCTTCTTTATCATCAACACCCCTTTTCAATTTGTAAACCCATTTACATCCTACATTTTTTCTGTCATTAGGAAGATCTACCAGATCCCATGTGGCATTATTGTCTAATGCCTTCATCT
The DNA here is from genome assembly GCA_034641835.2 of Pinus albicaulis. Lineage (NCBI taxonomy): Eukaryota > Viridiplantae > Streptophyta > Pinopsida > Pinales > Pinaceae > Pinus > Pinus albicaulis. The sequence continues at coordinate 1,376,110,807 of CM076584.1, forward strand.
CATCCTTCAAGCTTATTTCCACTTATCACTGTTAGAACCTTCTATAGCTTCCTAATAGCATAAAGGTTCATCATCATTAGCGGTTAAAGCAACTGAAGTAACATAATCATCATACATTTTAGGAGGATGTCTGATTCTCGTGGACATTCTTAAAGATGTTTCTGGTTCTTCCATAATTTTTTGATTATTATCTGTAGGAACTTCTTCATGATCTTCATCTGAAACTTTTTCATCTTTACTATCTTCAGAATTTGAACTGGTTTCAAGCTGAATATGTTGAAACTTAGGTACATTTTCCTGTTTCAATTTATTATCTACATATGGATTATCAAGTGAAGATTCATTGAATTTAACATCTCTGTTAATGATGATCTTGTGAGTTGTAGGATCCCACAACCTGTATCCCTTAATCCCATTACCATATCAAACAAAGATATATATTTTTTATTTAGGATCTAATTTAGAATGTTGATGTTTCGGAATTAGAGCATATGCATCACAACCAAAAACTTTTAGTTTAGAATAATCACAAGGATGACCTTTCCATACCTCTTGAGGAATTTTTCATCCTATTGCAGTTGATGGTGATCGATTTATCAAATAGCAAGCCATAGATACTACTTATGTCCATAATTCCTTCTGTAAATTAGCATTTAGCATACTTCTTGCTCTTTCTAAGAGAGTCTTGTTCATTCGTTCAGCAACTCCATTTTGCTAAGGAGTATAAGCAGTAGTTCTATGTCTTTCGATCCCAGCTTCCTTGCAATAATTATCAAATTCCTTTGAATTAAACTCACCACCATTGTTAGTTCTTAAACGTTTAATGGTTCTTCTAGTGATATTTTCTACTAATGCTCTAAACTTATTGAAAACTGTGAATACATCAGACTTTCTTTTTAACATGTAGACCCATACTTTTCTAGAGAAATCATCTATAAAATATACAAAATATGATGATCCTCCATATGAGGTTGTAGGAGATGGACCCCAAACATCAGAATGGATATAATCAAAGATTCCTTTACTAGTATGTTTTCCAGTTTTAAATTTTTGCTTGCTTTGTTTCCCATATATACAATGTTTGCAGAAATTTAACTTAAAAGACTTTAAACTAGGAATTAACATATGATCAGATAAAAATTTTAAACCTCTTTCGCTCATATGGCTCAACTTTTGATGCCATAGTTGAATAGAATCACTGTCATTCTCAGATATAGTAGAAGCATGATCTGACTCTGTTCTTCCTTCTAACTGAAAAAGATTCCCAACCTTCTTTTCTTTCATTACTAATAGAATTCCTTTGTAAATTTTCATTACTCCACCTTGAACAAAAGTTTTATATCCATTTGTGTCTAACACTCTTAGAGAAATAAGATATTTTCTTAGTTCAGGCACATGTCTTACATCAGTTAAGATTTTATCTGTCCCATCAAACATTTTAATCTGGATGCTTCCAATTCCCACAACATTACATGAGACATCATTGCCCATGTAAAATACTCCATCATTAATTGAATTATAATATTTAAACCGTTGTTTATGGATGCACATGTGATTGGACGCACCAGAATCTAATAGCCAATGTTGATCATGATTTGAAAAATTAACTGATAAAACTTCATGAGTTATACCTGAACCGGATGCCGAACCTGAACCTGTATCTGTCGTGTTTGCTTCTTTATTTTATGTTAAAGAGTCTCCTTTGGATGTTTTCTATCTCTTCTAACAGTCCTTCTTCGAATGTCCCGATTTTCCGCAAAACCATCATTTTAGCTTACTCTTCTTCCCTTTCGATTTTGACCGAGAGTTGTTTTTTCTGACTGAAGCGTTTTTCTTTAGATCGACCTCTAACCATCATTTCTTTTGATGTAGAGGTTTTTAAATTTGACCTTTTTCTGGTTTCTCTAGACAACATAGCTCCAACAACATCATCAAATTCAAGGGTTTCTAATGAACTAAGACTTATAGGAGTAATAAAATAATCCCATGACTCGAGAAAAGAGCATAATAAAGTTACAATTTTATCTTCTGAATAAAATTTTACTTCTATGCTATCTAACTGCACCAAGAGAGTATTAAAAGTATTCAAATGATCGGTTATTGTTGTACCTTCCTTCATGCACAAGCTGTACAACTGTCTTTTCAGAAGAATCCTATTTTTTAAGGATTTAGTCATGTACAGTTTTTCTAGCTTTGTCCATAGACCAACGGCTGTTGTCTCTGATACGATGTTAAATAAAACATCATCGACCAAACACAATTGTATGTCGCTTAGTGCTCTGTCATCGATGTCACTCCATTCGTCATCTGTCATGGCAAAAGGTTGCTTGGATTTTCCCAAAAGTACCTTTGCCACGCCTTGTTGCACGAGTAAATCGTGCATCTTAACTTTCCAAATTTTGAAGTTATTTCTCCCATTGAACTTCTCGATCTCAAATCTAGCACTTTGAGTTTTTTCCATGTTCAGGTTTCAGCGATCAGATTATTGCAGGCAGCTGCTTTCCATGTGACCCTAAAGAAGTCCAAATTTGACCCTTCATGGGTCCATTTTTTTAATACCAACAAATATCAAATTACCTTAAAAAATGACTTAGACTCATGATATTTGACTTCATACGCCACACTTATATAGTCGCATGGAGCATTCAACAAATTTTAACAAACGCAAGTGCTAATGGAAAAATTAGCATTCTGTAATAAACAAGTTGAAATTATTTATTATAGCTCTCACACAGTCGTTTCTCTGCGTGCAGGCCCCACGTTACTACACCAACAATGCGGTCTCTCTCACTTCAACAATACACTCTGCTCTACGCACATGGCATCCTCATCGGTCTAGCAACAACAGAAAACAAAACAAAATAATACACAGACAATAACTTCTTATCCGGCCATCCCACGACTAGCAGCGAACTTGACACCGCAAACTGCCACTTGATTTTAACGTTGTTGATCGATGTTGATTTATAGTTATCGATCTGGGTTCACTGGGTGTTTGCTCTTTAACTCCTTCAAACATGATCCAACTAATCACGATCTGTGTTCACCGATCTTGTGTCTTTTAGCAGTGGTTTTATCGCTGGCTTCGTGATCCGATCCAACTTTCAAACTAAATACCAATTGCAGCCTTCAACCGGCCACACAGTTCAATGGTCACGGCTCTACGCTCCACACAGCGGCCACACAAATCAATAGAAATTATTCTCTGAGCTAACAACCACGGTCAACGTAGAACAATTCACCAAGTGAATCGATGCTCGGAATTCATAAGATCACTATCAGGCAGCGGCTCAACTTTGCTCTGATACCAATTATACGAATTAACATAGCGGAAAGCTTTTAAATAAAATTCACACACAACATAAAATAAAATGGAGACAGCATTTAACATGGTTCACCCAACCAATTTGGGCTACATCCACCAAACAGAAGTATCGGCTTACTTATTATTCAATAGGAGATTACAAACGCAGATTTGTCACATCTTCACTTCCTCTTCCTCTCATCCCTCATATCATATGTTTTGCCTCTACAAGCTTATAATTTATAGATGTAGAGAAGAAACTGAATAATAAATTCTATCACAACAAAATAGGATTAATTATCTCCTCTTCAAGATTTGATGCGATCAGATTAGGAACAAACCCTATTGTTGGCATTATCCATGAGGATTTTAACCAAAAATTAAAATACAAAATCTCAACACCAATAGCTACCCACTCTAAAAGCTAGTCCACCGCCATCAGAGGCCTAGCGCCTCGTGCCACAGCAAGGAAATGTGAAATGACCCAACCGCTCTAGTCACCACTCACCAAATTAACCACTAAAGTAATACATACCCTCACGAAAATTGTCAAACAACCCCTCATGAGGAGGGTCCAAAGGAAATTCGCTCGGCTATACACTAGAGAGGAAAAACACTTGTATTCCGAGAAGCCCGAGCAGAGCTAGAGCCACTAAGATTCCCCAAATAGAATTCTACAACCATCAACATCACGAAAGAAAATCCTGATAATTCCAATTACAAAGAGTCAAATTATGGCTCTTTCAAGAGCCACAAGCTGAGAAAAATCAACACTAACAGAACGTTGGGTTCCACCCGCCATAATGCAAGCCGCTATCCATAGAGAGCCACCAGACCACCACCCGAAATGCCTATTCAAGAAACTACCAAGGCCTGAAACACCTATACTCAATACTAGCCACTTCTCCAATCGACAAACCCATTGTCCAAAAACTTAAAAAGAATGTTTCACCTAAAATGATAAAGAGGGAGTTATTACCTTAATGATCACACAAGAGGAGGAGCAACAGATCGAAGTTCACCACCATACCTGCTTGACCCATAGAAAAAAAACCACACACGAATGCACATCGCCCTGGTAGAAAAATACCTTTCTAAGTGTTGCATGATTGAGACTATATAACCACCTAAACACAAGAAGAGGCGAAGACATTAATCACAACAAAGTGGGAAGGCAGATTGCCTACCGTCCTCCACCCATGCCAAATGTCGTCAATCAAGCGTGGAATTATAGGTGTCCACGACCCCATCACAAAGTAACACTTTAACGTTTAGATACAAGTGTTCTCATTTTAAATATGTATTAGTTTATTGTAATATAATTTTTGTGATATGTTTTACATAAAAGAGGGATCTAAAGGCCCATATTATGTTTCATATTATGATTATTGATTCATGTGTTAACATTTTAGTGATCTTTAACCACTCTTTAAAGCTTATGCTTATGGAAGATCATCTAGCACGATTGATTGTGAGGACATTTTTTGTACAATTTGTTTTTTTTTTTTGCATCGGTAAAATTATCACATTTTAACTAAGACATGCACTATTTGCATCTTACAAAATTTAAACCATTTAAAACCAATGGTGTTATGAGTTTTTATGATTTTGATTAAGTAATTGGTAACCTAAAGTATTTTTTCCGGTGTGAAATATTTTGTTTTTCAAACATGCACCTTGAATTTAAACAGATATCAATAAATGTTAAACATACTGTAAAGTCCTTCAAAGCTTGAAGAAGTGATCTAAACCACACAGAAAACCAAACACGAATTTTCCATGAAATACTGTTTCCTTCCATTACGGTTGAGCTCATTATTTCATCAAAGGGTTTTGGGGGTCTCCCAATCAATCGAACACTGAAGGGAAACTTTGTTGGTCGAATTCCGAGCTTGGCTATTTAGAAGGACGCGTTTTCTTACTGAATATGGAACGCCGAGATTGAGTGGTTGGATTGTACCTGGCAAATTGCAATCTTTCCGTCCAATGGAAAACACGCACGGCCATTAAATATGTTCTGGGAATGACTGTGGCTAGTCAAAAGGGTGCATTTTGTTACACGCCAAGTTTGAATAATTGATTGTACCATGGAAAGCGCAATCACCTCGTGCAAATTTTGGGACTAATCATGCTACCAGGCAACTACCGTGTTGACATGTATGTTTGACAAGATTTATCAGAGCCACGTATATGGAATATCAATATGTCATAGTCCCGTATGAAACTTTTTGTTGTGCACTGTACATTTTTTAAGCTATTTGCCACAACGACTTCTTATCTACTGCTCCTCAACGTTAAAAGACAACCACATGGAATACCAGAATGTCAGAATCCCCATATCAAACTTTTTGGCGTACATTGCGCATTTTTTAAGCATTTTGCCACAACCACTTTTTATCTACTACTCCTCAACGGTAGAACACAACCACATACCTTATATCTAATTAAATGGGTGAATCCAGTTTTGGTATGAATTTCTTACATTCCCTTCTTTAGAACCAGTATGGATCCGTAATTTCATCGTTAGTCACAACTTCTTTCTATTAATGTTATAGAAATGCTATGGTTTAATCAAATATCCATAGATTTTTTAATACTGAGAGATCCCATATGTGGCCCAGTCTGGCATCCTGTTGTTATCTGTTGTACTCCCAACAAAACTATATGCGTGTTTGAAAAAACCTGAACTCGTTAATCTCACCCAATCCCTGAACCGAAGTTTTTTATGTCTTGTCATGCACATATGAGTGTTCCCACTGTACCTACCACCCTCGTTACCATATGTACATTGAAACAAAATCTGCGTAGTAGTTGATAAAATAAATACAGTTTATTATCTTATTCGTGACCCAAGACCCAAGTGCTCTTGAGGCATAGAAAATATTTTATATTTTAAGTCTTATTGTTGTGAATTGTAAGGCAACGGATATTTACTTATGATATTCTATAAATAGAAATAAGCTTCTCCAGAATTGTCAAATAGCGAAAAGTTCAATGATAATGCCCCGAGGGATTAGGATTGTATTTCAAGGGTGGTAGACTCTTGAAGATTTAAATGATAGGATCATTGTTGGTAAGTTGTAATATTTTTTTTGGGTTGGTAGTTTTAGTAGTTGGAGTACGTTTTGTTTTCTTATTTACTACGTTTTTACTTTGAAGAATATGTTTGGTTAATTGTAATAAAGCTCGAATATGAAATATCTAACTCATTTCAAAATTTATCAAATTATTCTTAATAACTATGTTATGCTCCCTCTCCCAATGGCCAGTTATTTATGGAAATAACTACAGTTAATTATTTCTAGAAACCAACTGCAGTGATTTCCTTAATTTATGGAAACCAACTGCAGTCATTTCCTTAAATTACGGAAATCAACTGCAGTTAATTAATTTTCTTGTTGGGAGCTTCTGAAGTGGTCCATTACTCCCATTGCAGTTCTCTACCATGATTTGTGGAACACTTGACACATAGCCAACGGAAGCTTGATGAAAGTTTGGCTATAAATACTTCTGTTTGGTCCCCAAGCTCACTAACTCAATCCCTTTCAGTTTTACACCATCAAGTTAGAGTAAGTAGAGCCTGGAAGTCCCTTTCTATAAAAAATAGCTCATGTTTAGTGACAGAAGAAGGGGAAGGAGCAGTTTCAGTTGTGGCGTGCAAGGCATAAGGCATCGTCCTCTTGCAGATTTTCTATATAGTGAAGCAGCCAAAAAGCTTTGCATACAAAATACATTCTGAGTGTGAGTAGCATCAATGGCTGGAGGTATAATTTATTGGGCATTAATTTTTAATTTTCGATTCTTTTAAAGTATTTATTCCACATCAAGAATCGTTATTTAAACTTACATTTGGTATCAGATCAAGGTTTTATCTCTGTCTTGGTGATAATAGACATGTTTAGCTAAATGTCATATTTCAAAAAATTTCTGAATTAAAGCATTTATTTGGAAATATGTCTAATTTTTTCTCGTATTTAATTTTGCATGAATTAATTATTTCTACTCTAATTAAAACATGCTATTTTTGATGAGTATACGAGATCCATCATTGAAAGTTATGCATGAATATTATAGTTTTATTTATGAAAATTATCATTATTTTCATATCAAGTTAATGTTTTTTTATGTAAGAAATAATGTCTAGTGATCCATATAATTTTAATTGATTGGAGAATAGCCACAACATCTTTAATTAAATAAAATTATATATTATGATTGATTAGGATCACATAAAGAATATTTAGACATTAATTGTAATTAATTATACTAAATATAATAAATTTTATCGCACGAGAATTTTTGTTATATTTATATAATTAATTAGGATAAAATATTCATAACTTACCCACAGGAGTTATGAATTAATAGTTTTATCATAAATTTCAAAACTAAGATAGAATTTATATCAAATTATAATCATAACATACCCTTAGAATTATGAATTAAGTGAATAATTTGATAAATTCTATCATAAATAATAATTGAATTTGCTTGAATTGAAAATTTAGTCCACAGAAAATTTTTATGTCATTAGATTCAATTTTAAAGCATGATTTACATTGGTAAAGCATGAAATTTTATTTAGGCCTCAATTTTAACATAAGCATGTGATCTTTAATTTTATGCAGTTGTACAATCTATAAATTTCTTTGAAATTCATACTGATATCCTTGAACTTAAGGGAGATAATTATAAGGTCTGGAAGGAGAGAGTTCTCTTTCACTTGGGGTGGATGGACATAGACTATGTTATTAGGAAAGATGAACCACCGGCGCTCAATAATACCAAAATTGCAGTGGACATCATGATTTATGAACGATGGGAATGATCTAATCGCCTGAGCATGATGTTCATTAAAACTAAAATTTCAGCTTGTATTCGTGGTTCTGTTGATCAGCATGAAAAGGTCCAAGACTTACTGAAAGCCATTGATGATCAATTTGTCACTTCAGATAAAGCACTAGCAAGCACCCTAATCATGAAGTTCTCATCCCTAAGGCTCACCAGTGTGAAAGGTGTGCACGCGCACATCATGCAAATGAGGGACACTATGGCTCAATTGAAGAAACTCGAGGTTGAAATATCATAGTCTTTCCTAGTGCACTACATCCTGAACACCCTTCCGCACCAATACAGACCCTTCAAAATCTCATACAACACACATAAGGATAAATGGTCAATTAATGAACTCATGACCATGTGTGTTCGAGAGGAAGAGAGACTAGTAATGGAAATGAGAGAAAGTGCAATGCTGGCAATGCGAGGAAAGGGCAAATCTCAAGCCAATCGGAAAGGGAAAGGTAAAATACCTCCTCAAGCTGATATCAAGAAGGATTCCAAGTGTTTCTTCTATAAAAATAAGGGACACATGAAGAAGCAATTCTCCAAATTTTAGAAATGGCTTGTAGACAAAGGTAATCCAATCTCATTTGTTTGATATGAATCTAATATGGTTAATGTCAATATTAACACTTGGTGGATTGACTCTAGATCAACAATTCACATTTAGAATTCCTTGCAGGGTTTGCAAAACCTAAGGAAGCCAGTGGGTAGTGAGAAAAGCATCTTATCATGAAACAATATGGGCTCGCATGTGGAAGCTATAGGAAAATGCTATTTAACTTTAAGTAGTGGCTTTGTTTGAGAATTAAAAAAGACCTTTTATGTACCAATTTTTTCTAGAAACTTGATTTCAGTTTTAAGGCTTGTACCTTTTGGATATTCCTTTAACTTTTCGGAAACATCCTTTAGTTTATTTTATAAATCTGATTGTGTTGGGAATGGTATTTTGTCTAATGCTCTTTACTGCATTAATTTACAAAAAAAATTCAATTATTATTCAATGCATGTTCACACTAGCACTAAAATATGTGCTATTAATGAAAATTTCTCTAAATTATGGCACCGGAGACTAGGTCATATCTCCATAGAAAGAATTAAAGTATTGGTAAATGAAGGGGTACTTAATACTCTAGATTTTACTGATTTTGAGACTTGTGTCGACTACATAAAGGGAAAGAAGACCAAAAATTCAAAGAAAGATGCCAATAGGAGTTCGGACATATTAGAGATAATACATATTGATATATGTATTCCAGACATGGACTCACATGGTCAGAGATACTTAATCTCTTTTATAGATGATTACTCACGATATATGTATCTCTACATGCTTTATAAAAAGAGCGAAGCATTAGATGCCTTTAAGATTTTTAAGGCTGAAGTAGAGAAACAATGCAGCAAGAAAATTAAGATCGTGAGATCAGATAGAGGTGGAGAATATTATGGTAGATACATAGAAGATGGATAAGCACTTGGGCCATTCGCAAATTTCTTCAGGAGCATGGGATTGTCGCCCAATACACCATGTCTGGTTCACCCGACCAGAATGGTGTAGCAGAAAGAAGAAACCGGACACTATTGGACATGGTGCGGAGTATGCTTAGCAACTCCAACCTTCCTAAATCCTTGTGGACTGAAGCACTTAAGACGATAGTGTATATATTAAACTGAGTTCTAACCAAGGTTGTTCCTAAAACGCCATTTGAATTATGGAAAGGTTGGAAACCGAGCTTGCAACATATGTGCGTTTGGGGATGCCCATCTGAAGTGTGAATATATAATCCACAAGAGAAGAAGCTGGACCCAAGGACCATTAGTGGGTATTTCATTGGATATGCTGAAAGGTCTAAAGGTTACATATTTTACTGTCCATCTCGCAGCACTAGGATTTTGGAATCAAGAAATGAAAAGTTTCTTGAAAATGACTTGATCAGTGGGAGCGATCAAACCAGGAACACAGTTTCTGAGAAGGATCATTCAGAATCTCAACTTTCCACCTCAAGTGATAGATTGGTTATTGTTCATAACAACCCTCAAGTACAAACTGGTGTTGAACAACCAATTTTTGAAGTTCCATAAGCTGCTGACGACATTCCAGTAGATCAGATAGTTCAAGAATTGCCAAGAATTTTTGAACAACGAGTTGAACCACATACTTCTTAGGAAGATGGTGGTACAACATTAAGAAGATCTACTAGACCAAAGAGATCAACAATTCTTGATGATTATGTTGTGTATCTGCAAGAATCTGACTACAACATTGGAGCCAAAAATGATCCCGAGTCTTTTTCACAAGCCATGAGTTGCAAAGAATCAGAATTATGGTATGATGCCATGAAGGAAGAGATGAATTCTATGAAGAGTAACGAAGTCTTGGATCTTGTTGAGTTTTCTAATGGTGCAAAAGCCATTGGATGTAAATGGTTCTTTAAGACAAAGAAAGACTCATTGGGCAACATTGAGAGATACAAGGCAAGACTTGTTGCAAAGGGATTCACTTAGAAAGAAGGAATCGATTACATGGAGACTTTCTCTCTTGTATCTAAGAAAGATTCCTTGCGCGTTATTATGGCATTAGTAGCCCATTTTGACTTAGAGTTGCACCAAATGGATGTGTAAACAACATTTCTCAATGGAGATCTAGAGGAGGAGGTCTGCGTGAAACAACTTGAAGGATTCTCCTCTAATGATGGTGAGAAATTGGTTTTCAAGCTCAAGAAATCATTATATGGATTAAAACAAGCATCCCGCCAATGGTATTTGAAATTTCATAATGTAATTTCTTCTTTTCGTTTTGTAGAAAACATTATGGATGAATGTATATACTTGAAAGTCAGTTGGAGTAAAATCTGTTTTCTTGTTTTATATGTGGATGACATTTTCCTAGCAACCAATGATAAGGGTTTGTTGCATGAGGTGAAACAATTCCTCTCTAAAAATTTCGATTTGAAGGATATGGGTGAGGCATCTTATGTCATTGGCATTAAGATCCATAGAGACATATTTCGAGGCATCTTAGGTCTGTCTCAGGAAACCTATACTAATAAAAATTTTGAGAGATTTCGGATGAAGGATTGTTCACCAAGGGTCACTCCCATTGTGAAGGGTGATAGGTTCAGTTTGAACTAATGCCCGAAGAACGACTTTGAAGGGGAACAAATGAAGAACATTCCATATGCTTCTACTCTCGAAAGCCTATTGTATGCTCAAGTCTACACAAGACCTAACAATGCATTTGTTGTGGGAATGTTGGGATGATATCAGAGTGATCCAGGTTTAGACCACTGGAAAGCTGCAAAGAAAGTAATGAGATACATTCAAGGAACCAAAAACTACATGCTTATGTATAGACAGACGAACAATTTGGAAGTAATTGGCTACTCATATTCTGACTTTGCTGGATGTGTTGATTCAAGAAAATCAACATCAGGATACATTTTTATGATGCCCGGTGGAGCTGTATCATGGAGGAGTGCCAAGAAGACCTTGATTTCCACTTCCACTATGGAAGCCGAGTTCGTCTCCTATTTTGAGGCTACCTTAGATGGTGTATGGCTTAAGAGTTTCATTTCTAGGCTTAGAATTATGGATTCTATCTCTATGCCATTGAGAATATATTGCGACAATTCAGTTGCTGTTTTTATGGCTAAGAACAACAAAAGTGGGAGTCGAAAAAAACACATCGACATTAAGTATTTAGCTATAAGGGAACATGTTAAAGAAAATAAAGTGGTCATTGAGCACATTAGCACTGAGTTGATGATCGTTGATCCTTTGACTAAGGGCATACCACCGTTTAAATTCAAGGATCATGTAATGAATATGGGACTTGGTTCCATTATCTAGTTTCTCATTGTATGAACAATGTTATTTTTAATGAAATTCTTAATTATTGTGATGTTTTTCTCATATTTATGTGCACCTTAATTTGATTTGAGAGAATTCATCTTTGTAGGACCAAGAATAAACATTAGGTTTGTTCATTAAGAAATTGTTGCCCCATAAATTTTAATAGAAATAAATACGTAGTAATACATGGAAGATAATACTAGTCATTAGAGGACTTATCACCATGATTCATGTATCTATTACTTAATACAGATTATCAATGGGTTTTAAGATGAGAAATTATGTTTGGAAGTATGGACCAAGTGGGAGAATCTTACGCTCCCTCTCTCAATGGCCAGTTATTTCTGGAATAACTGCAGTTAATTATTTTTGGAAACCAGCTGCAGTCATTTCCTTAATTTATGGAAACCAACTATTGTAATTTCCTTAAATTACAGAAATCAGCTACAATTAATTAATTTTCTCGTTGGGAGCTTCTGAAGTGGTCCATTACTCCCACTGCAGTGCACTACCATGATTTTTGGAACACTTGACACATAGCCAATAGAAGCTTGATGGAAGCTTGGGTATAAATACTTTTGTTTGGTCCCTAAGCTCACTAACTCAATCCCTTTCAATTTTACACCATAGAGTGAGCAAAGCTTGGAATTCCCTTCAAATTTTTTTGTAAAAAACAACTCATGTTTAGTGAGAGAAGAAGGGGAAGGAGCAATTTCAGTTGTGGCGTGCAAGGCATAAGGCATCTTCCTCTTGCAGATTTTCTGTATAGTAAAGCAGCCTGGAAGCTTTGCATACAAAATACATTCTGATTGTCAGTAGCATCAATGGTTGGAGGTATGATTTATTGAGAAATTCCGCATTAAGAATCGTTATTTAAGCTTACAAACCAATTATAATTTAAAATAAATGTTATTAATATTTAGATCAAATTAGTATATTTTATTAGAAATTAGATGCTATGAAGTTGTTATCTAAATGTTAAATGATTTTAGATGAATGATTTATACATAATTGGTCTATGTAATTAATTTGATTAACCTTTAATCATTAATTTAAAAATAAAATTTATAATATTTGGATGGAATTAGAATAGCTCAGAAGAGGTTATCATTATTTATTAAATATTTAATTTATATAAAATATAGAAATTAAAAATCTAGCTAGATTTAAAAAGAAATGAAGAAAAACACTCATTAATTAATTGATATATAATTTAATAAATAATTCATATATAATTAATAACTCGAAAATAATAAACGAAGTAGTTATCTTCTCTCAAATCCAAATCTCAAACTATTACAATATCATAACATATACCAATCAGTCCCCACTTAACGACAGATGAAGAATCTCGTTTCTGTAAACAAAACAAGCATCTCAGAACTATTACAATATGATAACATATACCAATCAGTCCCCACCTGACGACAGATGGAGAATATCGTTCCTGTCAACAAAAATGCATTAATTCAGACTACTCCGAGGTTTTATTGGAAATATAAATTTTAGCTCAGGCGGGTCCTTACAATAGAGTATTTCGCTCCTCTGAACCAAACAAGTCTAGCTCAGAATATTCACAGGCTCTATCAGAAATAAATAAATTTCAGCTACAGGTTGGATTGCACTGTCAATCTAAATTTCTAATAATATATTATATTGATTTGTCTGGTTTATTCATTGTATTTATAGTTGGTATCTGACATACTGGAATAGTTAAACATCTCAACAAATTTTACCTTAAGTTTCCTGCAAAGAGAGTACACTGCGATTCAAAGTTGCAGCAAATGAATCATTTAATGGGCACATGAATGGAGCTCTAAACAATGGAATCCTCAATGAATTTTTGTAAAGTTCTGTTATTTCACACAATAATACTTGCAGTGTTAGCACATAGAATTAGATTGTATAAACATGGAATTATAGTAATGCTATTTTTCGAGGTTGTTGCTAGACGGGGATTGTGTTTAACATTTAGGGTATGAGGATCATTGTCCACCCAAATCCATACAATTCTCTTATCACACATAATAAGGATGGCCAAGAAAATCCTCATACCTCATAGTAACGACCTACTTGTAAGGATCTATTTTTAGAGATAGTATTATTACGATTATGGACTGATTTATTTTTAGTGATAGTATTATTATGATTATGGACTATGGAAGTCTACATTCACATTTTCTATAATGGTAGACTATAGAAATTTATTTTTAAACTTCAGCATGAAATTATTTTTAGACATGAGCTTGGCTATATCAAAAGAATTAATTATTTATAGGCTTGAGCTTGGTTATATCAGAAACCAAAGTGGAAAGAAAATATTAAAACATAATTACTAAGAGGACTAGATTATGTATTCTGAACATCAATTGTTTAATTTGTAGGCTTAAGCAAATTAATATCCTGAACCTGGTATTTTACACATGCAAAGTAGTTGATGAGAATGGGTGTGATAGGCACCAGTATTGTAATAAGAATTTCCATTGATTTGTACATACCATTCTCAATGTCGACATCCAATGCATGCACATTCTGAAATGCTAACAACCAGAGCAGCAACTTCCACCAACGGTTTGCAGGCCAATATGACAGCAAATTTCTACTTGCTGATCTAGTTGAATCGAGTCATTAGATTCCCTGATCCCATTGGAAAGCTCCTTGGAATTACTAGAATTACTTGAGGCCCCTTGTGTTGAACAAAGGACGGGCAAAGCAATTGACAATTCAAGATTCACATTCTCATCATCTGCACTATCATGATTACCAGAAATTACCTTCTCTGCTGACGAAGTCTGCTGTTGCAAAAAATCAGTCAATACCTCAGTCGGCTTAGAACGCCGTCTGGGTAATACATTATTCTTGCTGGAGGACTTAAAAGAGCCATGGTCTAACATTAAAGGCAGATGGGTATAAGGATCTAAACCACTTTCTAACATTTTTCTCTTAATATGAGTGTTCCAGTAATTCTTTATCTCATTATCTGTTCGTCCTGGCAATTTGCTTGCGATCAAAGACCACCTGCAACATACATAATTGCGTCAATACATGTACTTGTCTCAGTTATGAGTGTTTCTACCCATTATTGTGATGGATTAATGTGATCTTTATATATGAATAGGAAATAATGGATTCATGTGATCTTTATATCTGAATAGGTGTTCGTCATGTATCTACAACAGGTAATTTATTTTGTAATTTTATTTTAATATATATATATATATATATATATATATATATATATATATATATATATATTCATCAATATATGTGCCTATATGGCCAGGCCCAAATGTTACTGTGATGTCTGTAATCAAAGGCACTTTCTTACTTGTTACCAAACATAGAATGAAGTTTGATAATGATCTTATCTTCCTCTGGGCTGAAATTGCCCCGTTTGAGGCCAGGACGGAGATAATTTATCCATCTAAGCCTGCAGCTCTTGCCACATCGCTGCAACCCTAAAAACAGATTGCATAATTTATTATTTTAGATCACCGAACTAACAGAGAAAACAGATGACCAAAGGAAAAAAAAAATGATATATGTGATATGGAAAAGAATGGAACCAGCAGCCTTGGGAAGGGAACGCCAACTGCCTTCTCCATGGGCTTGAATATATGCCATGAGTACTTCATCTTCGTCTTTACTCCAGGCGCCTTTCTTCGTATGATTTTTTTCGCAGCAAGGAGCTCGAGCCATTTCGCATCTTGCAACGCTTTACCGAGCAATGCGCTCTTTCAAACTAGGAGTACTCTGGGAAAGCGCGCCGAGTGGAGCCCATGAAGTCGGCATTTAGGTTGGGAAAGGTAGGGGAGCAAGCTTTCGCTTTCAATGACAAGAACAGAGTGCAACTTATTCATGTTTTTGGTAAGAGTAGGGAATATAATCTGCATCTCATTGGCCACGAAATGCAGACTTCACACTGATGATAAACTTCGGAATTCAACGAATGAGAAGTTTCGTAAAAGTACGACAAAAACTGTTGGCTATTAATTTATGATAAAAGCAATTAATCGTATTTTATGTTAAATGTTGAAAAATCCTTAAAGTACTCCGCTATTTTTAACTTAACCGCGTTGAGAGGCGTTTTATATAAGGGATGCTATAATGAAGTCTTACATTAATAATATATGAAATTTAAAGTTATGAAAATATAATATACTTTTAATCATAAAAGTAATAGAAATAATAAGCCAATAAGCCAATATTTTTTCATTTGAGTTCAGTTTTATTTGAAAATAAATTATAATATGCACATTATATATATATATATAAGCTTAAGTGATCTTAAATAAAAGGTTACAAGCTAAGTGCAGAGGGTTTGAGTATGTAACTTTTTATAAAAATTTAGTAATCAAATTGTTGCAGGGTATCTGTGGATGTCTCATACATCAATCTTATACATCAATTTTGATATCTCCTTAATAGTGGCTATATATTATATTAAACAAAATATAAAACATGTCAAAGAAAAGTGCCATAATGTATTACAAATCTAGATCCATCTTAAATCCAGAACAATGATCAAGTACAGAGTTAAGATGGATCTAACCTTGTACTTTTAGATTCTATAATGAATTTCCTCCCATAATAAGTTTCATCAAATATTTAAATGAGCTTCTTCATAGAAAATGTCATCCACTATGCAATAAGCAATACTACTACCTTATAAAGCACTGTAATTTTATACCCTAATATCGTTTTATATTTTTACACTTCAAATAACAATTACTAATTTATTTATTTTTATTTTTAAATGACAAAATGAAAGCTCGAAGGTTTTAATCAAATTACAATGAAATTATATATATATATATATATATATATATATATATATATATATATATATATATATATTACATTTTTTCTATATATGCAAATGATTTGTTATACACATTACATTAAAATATTTAATTAAAAATTTAAAAAAATGCCATTCATATGTACATATCAATATATATTTTAATAGAATTGAAAATAACAATTTGCTCCTATACATAAATATGTGAAGTTTATATATATTCTAGATAGTATTGTAAAGGACTAATATACATCTAATTTAAGTCTAAGCCTCTTAGGTATTAAGAGGGACTTGTAGAAGTGCAAACTTTTTCACAAGTTTAGCCCTCAAAAAAGGTTTTCATTTTGAGAAATGTGATCCCTCTCCATATTTGGTAAATTTGTGCCATCTTTTAATGCATTATCCAAATCATCAAAACTATGGTGATGTTAGAATGTTTTTATCAAACATTTTCAAATACAAAAAAAAATACAAAAATTAATAAATGATTGAAAAATAATGTGATTTTGTGATGTATTTTTTTACTTTTTATATTTTTCAAACCCAAAAATAAACAAAATTTCAACAAATAAATCGTCAAAGCTATAATAATTGTAAATTATTTTTTAAAAACAAAATATATTTTTTAAATAAATCCAACTAATTTTTTTTAGTTATTTTAAAATTTAATAAACAAAGTCTAATTTTAATTGTCTAGAAACACTTTAAAACATGGGGAGATGCTTTATTGTCCCTAAATAAATGCAAATATTTTACTTTTTATTCCATATAAACTTTAAGATATTGGAGATGTTGTACTCTCCTTACCTATAAACATTTTAATGTCTATTCAATAAAAAAAATATTGAATTTCTTACTCATTTTTCAAAAATTTATTAGCATTCTAGATGAAAATTCTTTAAAATCCTTTAAATCTCATGAATTGATATAAACAAATAAATATATAGTCATCTAAATAAATATACTTACCCGAATATGTACTTAAATTTCAGGTTTTTCATCAAGCTGTATAATGCTAAGTGGGAAAGAAGGCTACCTAGCCAGTCATTCAATGCATAGGTGTGATCAGTTAAATTGCCAAATGATGTTCACATCAATACGGTCCTGGTCATCCTACACCAAATCCTACTTGTATTACTGGTTAATTATGGCACTGCATAATTATTTGAAAAGGTTGATCACAGCTCCGGACCAAAGTGTCATCATGGACAACCATCATCCTTCCTCTGGCCTATTCTGATATTAGTGCGTCATCTTAAAAATAATTCATCCAAGCGAGTGATACATTATTTTTTATCTATGCACGGATGCCTTGCATATAATTCTCATACACTTTTCCCATTCTCTGATTGGTCCACTTTTGGGCATACTTTGGTATTCTCAGGAATGGAGGGTCAGTCTGACATTTTATTTAGCATTCCACTAGCTTCATGCTCCAATGCTAGCAGGGTGGGTCTGGAATCTCAATTGGCATCCCAGTTTCACCAACATGATTCGTCCTTCTCGAATAGTCCTCTCCTTTGTCACAATTCATAGGTTATTCTACTCTAGTCTCAACCTCAATACAATTCCCTGGTTCATCCTATGTGGCTCAACTCGTTGACTTTGAAGCTCTGCTCCTTTTCGCTGGTCGCGAGCCTGGGGGTCGGAAAATCTCATTGGGGTCTTCTCTATCCTCTATCTATTGCGAGCTTCTTGGTTCTAGCAAAGAAAGTGTGGTACGAACGGGTTCATGGTGTCGGCCAACTCAGTCCCCACCTGACGAAAGATAAAAAATCTCGTTCCTGTAAACAAACCAAGTATTAATTTTAAATATAAGTTTTAGCTCAGGCGGGTCCTCCCAATAGACTATTTCGCTCCTGTCAACCGAACAAGTGTAGCTCAGAATATTCACAGGTTCTGTCGGAAATAAATTAATTTCACCTACAGTTTGGGTTGCATTGTCTGGTTTATATTGAATTTCCAATAATATATTATGTTGAATTGTCTGGTTTATTCATCGTATTTATAGTCAGTATCTGACATACTGCGATAATTAAATATCTGAACAAATTTTACCTTGATTTTCCTGCAAAGAAAGTACACTACGATTCAAAGTTGCAGCAACTGAATCATTTAATGGGCACATAAATGGAGCTCTAAACAATCACATCCTCAGTGAAGTTCTGTAAACTTTGCTTATTTCACCAATAACACTTACAGTGTTGGTGCATGGAGTTAGGTTTGATAAATATAGAATTATAACAATGCTATTTATGGAGGTTGAGGATTGTGTCGAATTTCTTAGGCATGAGTATCCACACTAAATGTTAAACACGATAGTCATATCGAAGTTGTCTAACGAGGAGGAATTGAATGGGCTTGAATTCGTGTCAAAAAAATTTAAGAAATATTACAGTTACAGTGTTTGAATCATGATTTTGATGGTGGAAATGGATTCAGCATGATCAAAAATCTCTAAAACACCCAACATATTAAAGTTTGATAGTTATAATGTGGATTTACAAAAATCCTGGGAAATTTCCTTAAAATCTTAACAGAATTTCCATGATTTTCAAAACAAAAAAGCAATCTACAGCTAGTCATATCTAACACCCTCCATATCTAACACCCTCCAGAAAATCCTTGTACCACATACATTAACGACCTCTAAAAATAACATTACTATCATTATATAGTGTCGACGCCTACATACTCTTAAACATGGAATTATTTTTAGACTTGAGCTTGGCTATATCAGAAACCTA
Source organism: Pinus albicaulis (assembly GCA_034641835.2). Lineage (NCBI taxonomy): Eukaryota > Viridiplantae > Streptophyta > Pinopsida > Pinales > Pinaceae > Pinus > Pinus albicaulis. The sequence goes on from CM076584.1 coordinate 1,376,130,350, forward strand.
AGTGGAAAGAAAAGATCAAATCCGAATTATTTTGAAGACTCAGTTATGTATTCCGAACATCAATTGTTTAATTTGTACGCTTAAGAAAATTAATATCCTGAACCTGGTATTTTTGACATGCAAAGGAATTGATAAGAATAAATGTGATAGGCACCAGTATTATAATAAGAATGTCCATTAATTTGTAGATCCCATTCTCAATGTCTACATCCCATGCATCCACATTCTGAAATGCTAACAACCAGAGCAGCAGCTTCCACCAACGGTTTGCAGGCCAATATGACAGCAAATTTCTACTTTCTGATCTGGTTGAATAGAGTCATTACATTCCCTGATCCCATTGGTAAGCTCCTTAGAATTACTCGAATTACTTGAGGCCCCTTGTGCTGAACAAATCACCGGCAAAGCAATTGACAATTCAAGATTCACATTCTCACCATCTGCACTACCATGATTACCAGAAATTACCTTCTCTGCTGAAGGAGTCTGCTGCTGGAAAAAATCAGTCAATACCTCAGTCGGCTTAGAACGTCGTTTGGGTAATACATTATTCTTGCTGGAGGACTCAAAAGAGCCATGGTCTAACATTAAAGGGAGATGGGTATAAGGATCTAGACCCCTTTCTAACATTTTTCTCTTAATGTGAGTGTTCCAGTAATTCTTTATCTCATTATCTGTTCGTCCTGGCAATTTGCTTGCGATCAAAGACCACCTGCAACATACATAATTGCATCAGTAATTCTTCATCTCATTATCTGTTCGTCCTGGCAATTTCCTTGCGATCAAAGATCACCTGCAACATACTTAATCGCATCAATACATGTTTTTTTCTCAGTTATGAGGGTAACCATTATTGTGATGAATCCATGTCATCTTTATATTTAATAACTGTTAGTTATCTATTTACAAAATGTAATTTTATTAAGATATAATAAAATTAATTTTATTCCAAGAAGTTTTCTGGTTCCTGATGTTAAATGGTGTAACCATCGAAAAAATTATACAGATTTTAAATCCATTACACAGTTAGCTTTGTGAAATTTCAAACCATATGGTTAAATATGGAAATCTTAGATCTCTTAATAATTACTTCAGTATCATAATAAAATTAAGCTTTTTTTTTCGAAAAAAGAACTGCATCAATATATGTGCCTATATGTGTGGGCAGGTCCAAATGTTACTGTGATGTCTGTAATCAAAGCCACATTCATACTTGTTACCAAACATAGAATGAAGTTTTATAATGATCTCATCTTCCTCTCGGCTGAAATTTCCCCGTTTGAGGTCAGGACGAAGATAATTTATCCATCTAAGCCTGCAGCTTTTGCCACACCGCTGCAACCCTAAAAACAGATTGCATAATTTATCATTACAAAGCACTGAACTAACAGAGAAAACAGATCAATACATGGACGACCAAAGGGAAAAAGAAAAAAAAAAAAGAGATATATGTGATATGGAAAAGAATGGAACCAGCGGCCTTGGGAAGGGAACGCCAACTGCCTTCTCCATGGGCTTGAATATATGCCATGAGTACTTCATCTTCGTGTTTACTCCAGGCGCCTTTGTTCGTATGCGTTTTTTCGCAGCAAGGAGCTCGACCCATTTCGCATCTTGCAGCGGTTTACTGAGCCATGCCGTCTTTCAAACTAGGAGTACTATGAGAAACGCCGTGAGTGGAACCCGTGATTCAGACATTTAGGTTGGGAAAGGTGGGGGAGCGAGCTTGCGCTTTCAATGACAAGCATAGAGGGAGACTTATTCATGTTTTTGGTAAACTTAACTATCAAGAGTAGCGAATAGAATCTGCATCTCATTGGCCAGGAAATACAGACTTCACGCTCGATCATAAACTTCGAAATTCAACGAATGAAAAGTTCCGTGAATGTACGATAAAATCAGTTCGCTCTTCATTTATCATAAAAGCATTATGCAATACAAGATGTTAGAAGTTGAAAATTTATAAAAGTACTGCGATAATAGCGTTGAGAGGCGTTTTAAGTTAATAAGTTAATTGCGTTTAACTCCATGTTGCTGGTTGTAGACCCTTCTATCATCAAAGCCCGGTCTTGGTCCACCCGACTCTCGCCTTCATGTTATCTACAAATTTAGGGTGATGGACAATGGCTCATGGTGCAAGCAAGTCCACGATAGCACGAATTTGTAGCTCATGGTTTGGGCTTTATGGCTTCTATGTTCATTCGATTCCTAGTGGATAGAGGTTCATGGCTTTGTGGTTAAGGGTTTTTTTTTTTTTTTTGTTAATGTGAAGGATTAAACAGAGTAATCTTGGATTACAAAACTGAAACAAGCAGGAGAACACAGAAAATCAAAGATTTAATTTACATAACTTCAGCAACAGAACTCTACAACTACCACTGCTTTACAACTCGGACTCTGTGTCTAGACTCTCTGCGCTTCTATCGCAGCTCAACTCTATTTATACAAAACTGAAGTCGGTTATTTGCCCCATCGATGATCAATGAGTTAAGGCAGTTGCACCCCTTCAAATCTATGTAGGTCATGGCGGTGATGGTAGGGTCGTGAGGCGGTGTGTTGTTAGAGTAATTACTTCCAACACTCCCCCTTAATTAGGACTGACAAATTAACCATGACTTAACATAACTTAAACATGCCCACTGGTCTAAGTCACAGTTAGGCTTACAATGACTCAAAAACTTTGACATGAAGTCTTTAACTAAATTTTTTTTTCATTTTCTTTCGGATCCTATATCCCTTGAATTGCTTCATCTTTTATCTTTTTAGTGTAGGCTCCAAATTTCAGTTTCTTCATTTGATGTTGCAGCGCTTCCATCACGATATCTTTTTTCATCATAAAAACATAAAAAATCATTTTTGGATGTTCATGGATGTCATCTGCTTCTTCAAAAATCTGCTTGTATGTGGATTGCTGCCACATCTCATCTTCTATAGTTTGTTCTTTATCATTAATCTCCTAATTGTCAATTTGCTTCAACATAAGTTCATAATAGAATTTTATCTCTTTAGGACTCCAATACATAAAAATTTCATTGACATTTTCATTTTCATCATCATCCATGTTGTCTTTGACATTCATTGCTGCATCTTCTATACAAACTTCATCAACACATGGTGTTTCAAACCATGCTCCAAGGAACTTTAATTCTTCTTCAAATTTTGTTGCTTCTTTTTGGTTGCAACTAACATCTGCACACGCAAAATCAATGTTAAGTTTATATAAAGAAACATTTTCATAACCATAATGGTTATGTTCATTCTGCTATGGAATGACAGTTTTATGTTGTTGCGCTTCCTTCTTTAACTCTAACGATGCCTCATAATCTTGATTCTTCACCTTTTCTTCTTCAAATAGGTTTCCAAGCACAAGTGGGTTTCTGTCGGTGAATAACAACATATCAATAACATGTTTATCTTGCATCATCTCCAACCACTCATCATTAGTTAATTTTTCTTCATCAAAGTTAACATCAGCAGTTTCAATTGCTCGATCCACTAAATTAGTTTCTTCACCACTCACAACGTTATCTATGCCAAAATCAACTCCTGTTGGCAACATACCATCAATATTGTGATCCACTTTCAAGTGAGATTCACCAAAATCTTCCCATTTCTATAGATTTGATACTACATATCCATCTTCAACTTCATCTTCAAACACTGCCTCAACAGGTTGGACGACACTATGATCTTCAACTTGATTAATCCCCCTTGCACTAGATTCTGCTTCGAGGATCTTCCTTGCTTCCTTGGAAGTTGTAGCTTTTGCTACCTTGCACCAAAGAATCTCATCCAGTCCCTGTTTGATAAAATATAATGCTAAAGCATCACGTACTTCATCATATGGGTTATTACAGTGACATTCAATTAAACTTTTAGCTCTAACAAAAGTTGACATTCTGATAACACAAAGATCAAAAATTTTACCAGTAAACATAGGTGGTGGTAGCAAATTGAAGCTACACAATTCACCATCCATCTCTTCTTTGTCTTCTACTAGACTTCTTAGTTCCTCGACTCTGTCTTGAACCATAATGATCTTTTCCATTTCTCTTCGATTCGTTTTCTTAATCTTCTTCTGTCTCGCTTGGTGACCTTTGACTGCAGTGTTTCCTTTGTCTTATAGTTGTTTACCCAATCACAGATGAGTATGTTCCATATCGCCCCTAAAAAATAATATGATTTTTAATATGAGCCCCCATAAGGCACAAACTTCAGCTAACACACGGTTATGACATATCACCAATGCTTGACATATCACCAAAAGAAATTTTCATACAAAGAAATTTTTGTAAAGCCCAAAAGCTTTCTTCAAATAAACCATTTTTAATAAACCTCTTTAAAACCTTTAAAGATTTTTCAAAATATTTAATATCATTTTTGCCAAATCTTATGGTCCTAAAATCATTTTTCCCACTTCAACTTCAAAAATATCCTTTAAACATTCAATATATATAAGAAAGTAAACTTGAACAACGACCATCTAATATCACATGCAAATTATATAATATAGGGTGTTGTAAACTTGGCAACTATTTAAATCTAAATTGTTGGTCCAATGTTAGAAACTTTGAAGACTCTCTAAGGAGCTTGATCACTTCATTACAAACTCATGAATTTATACAAAAGTGCATTGGATAATCAGATCACGATTAGTTATGTCAACTCTCTAAATCGTTCTCCAAGGTTAGCTCTCCAATTCCCAACAACCACAACACAAACCCTGCGACTATGCCTCCTTCACACCACACGGATTCAATGCTGCTCTAGGCATCTCCATGCTACTTGACCCAGTCTGATTTGAATGTGAGAACTTCTTATTTCTAATACGGAGATGGACTATAAGAGAATTTACAATATATGTCACTTTTCAAAGAAAGGATGAGCTCCCGAAGCTACCTGGCCCTTTATAGACTCTCCCTAAAGAAATAATAGAAGTAATCACTAATGATCTGGAAATGAAACTACTTGTTTGCTGGTGCAAGGTATTCATTATCCATTAACATATGTATGCAAGCTTTTTAATGTGTTTTGCAATTGGAACAAAGTGACTCTGATGAGTTTATGAGTCTTTTTGTATGTAGGAGGCTTATTTCTTTTCACAGTTTAACATATTTAACTCTGAAAATAAGCAGCAAATAAATCACAAAATATAACTCAGCATATGATAAGGCAGTTCACCCCTCCCGGGCTACATCTATTGGGTCCAAGGCCCCCAAATGGGCATGTCCTTGCTCTTATTATGCTCAGAAAATGGTTATACAATGTGTAGAAAGCCTAAACAAGTGAAAATAACTGCAGAAATGAGTTCAGAGTGCAGAAAATAGTAAGAAATGACTATATTTTCACCTCCAATGGATAACTATAATCCAATACCGCTCTCCAATCCCGAAGCCCTAGTGGCGCTTCAAGCTCTCTTGCCGATAAAACACCTGAATAAATGCTCTAATGGCTCTGAAACCTACTCCAATGGCTCTGGAATGCTCCAATTACCCAAAATCAAAAAACCATTCGCTCCAAATGGTCTCTCCTAGCCAAAGTTATGATCAAAACAATTTTTTCCCAATTAGGGCTAAAAGACCTCCGCCAAATCTGGTGGAACTGCAGTTAACACCACTAATTAAGGAACAATGCCATTCTAGGTGGTCCACCAGAATCTCCGCCTTCTAAACCATTTAGTTAGGAGTTAGCAATAAATGTGAGGGTGTATGTGGTCACATGTGGAGTAGAAGCTATAACCATTGAGGGTGGACGTTTATACAACCGTAACTTTAAACTTTCCAACGGAATATCCACTGGTCATGTGAACAGACATAACAAACTGTGGTTATCCGCCATTGGAGGTAAGCCCCCAGTTTCAAGCTGGTGGTCGTATGCATAGGGGGCTGGCCCCCTTTCCGTGCCCATGTCAGACCTTAAATTTTTTTAGATATGCATGGAGTTCTATGGTTTATAAGAACTACATGGTAGGAGGGTTGGTCGGGCCCGTGGGCTGGTGGCCGCCCGACCCGCGATTGATTCTGGTCAGCCCATATACAAATTTTTATACAATAAACTTTGGATTCTTGGGGCCACGTGGCGGCCTCCGGGTTGGCCACGTGGGCCCTGCTCATTGGTCCTTTCAGAATATTCTGCAAAATATTCTCTTTTTTAATATTTTTTTATCCAAAGTCAAACTTAGTCAAATTGGGCTTTTCCGTGAAGTTGAGAAACTTCAAAGTTGAATATCATCCTTATATAGCATAGGTTTTCAGTGTCGTTCGCGGCTACATGATCGTTTTCATGAGACCTTCCTTTTCATTCTGTTTTGAACCAATTTTGAGCAAATAAAATTTTGAGCATTTTTCCAATTAGGACATGATCACCTGATCACACCTCCCAAATGGGAAGCTTTTGGACCCCAAAATCTCTCTTATTACTGAAATTGAAGATGAGGAGACCTATTCTCCACTCTTCCATCCTTGAATAAATGAAATCTTCCCAATTTCATCAAATTGAGCTTTTCATAAAATGATAAATTGTCTCTTGAATTCACTGATCGACTGTTGCTAAAACTGATTGAGTCATGATGAAAATTATTAAAATTTGTAGAAAAACAACTATATTTTGTAGAAAAAAAATTGTTTCTACACTGATCAAACTTCAAAGAAGAATTAAAATTAAGTTCACCTTGCCAACTGTTCACATGGTGAATTCTTGCTGAATGAACTCTGTACTTGTGCCGAATCCCGACCAAGTTTTCTCACCATACAAATCTGCCAAATCTGCCATCCTGAAACCAACATTGACCCATGCTGAACTGTGTCCCCTCTTTGCTTGCATGCCTTTCCACCTCATGGACTCTTACACTGCTTTGCACCAACACTTCTTTCTCTGCATCGATCGACACCAAAGGTACCTTTCGCAACAAATTTTCTTCTGCTTTCAAAGACGAATTGTTATCAGACAAAGACATATCAATAGCAATATCATGAAAAGGTAAATGTACAAAATATTGTCGTCTAATCATTAACAAAGTTAGATTTTGACTTGCATTAACTAGCCTTTTCAATTGCCCTGCATGGACTAAAGAAGATTCTAGCTTCTTCTTATGTGCTCTCACAATGTACTCTTTTCCATCCTTGAACAAGTGATACTTATTCTCATGGAAATGAAAGATCGCTTTTCTGTCATATAAATAGGACTACCCAACACAACACCTGTAATGTCAAGAGGTACTACATCCAGTTCAACCCAATCAACATAATGAGCTGTTATGGCGAAGCACAAGATGCACTTTCTTGAGACTTGTAAGTTTGCATCCTTGCAAATCCATCCAAGTGGATATGGCTTTGGATGAGGTATGGTCTCAAGTTTCAACTTCTTGAATAAGTATTCTGAGATGAGATTCGCTTGAGAACCACTATCAAATAGTGTGTCTATCTTTGTGTGTTTGGCTATTATCCTCACAAGAAACAACTCTATCCTCCTCTTTTTCATTTTGAGCTTCTATGTGACAGTTTAATGAGCTAGAATTGGGATTTGTGTCTTGTACAACCTCTTTCCCTTTGATGTTCTTTAATACCATGGCTATGCTTTTAGTTACGTCACCTGATTCAGACTGCAAGTCTTGTTCAACAATTGCAACAGTTTTTCCCTTTTCTTTGGTTTTGTCTTTGTTTTTATATTTTTCTAGTTTCAGCTCAGGATGAAGTTCCCAACAGTGGTCTTCATCATGGCTTGTTTTTGAACAGTTCTTGCAAAAGAATTTTAGTTTTCCTTTCTGAAATTCGGAACCCTTTTTCTTCCTTTGCTTTTAAAATCACTATCCTCAATTAGCACATCAAAAGTGTTTTTCCCTCTAGCCTCTAAATGCGTAGCTTGTACACAAACTTCGTCTAGACTAGTAGGATTAAACATAAGAATAGTGTGTTTAAGGTAACTATGCAATCCACCTATATACTTCAACAAAGTGTCTTGGCTTTGTAAATCTACCCCAAGTAATAGTGCTCTTCTCCTAAATTCTTGGGTATAGTCTTGCACATTTTGTCCCTTAAGCTGTCTAAAGTTTTGCCAGTTCATTATATCCTTTTGAAGGTGAGCAAGAGGATAAAATTGTTTCTTGATTACAGAAATAAATTCAGTCCATGATAGTGTAATCTTACCATGATTCTTGATTTCCTCCTTGGTCTTGGTCTCCCACCATACCAAAGCTGCTCCTTTCATCCTTAATGAGGCTAACTGAATCTTGGTGTCATCATCATGAAGGTTTTAAATCCTTAAATAAACTTCCAATTGTCTAATCCAATTGTCTAGTTTCTCTGCATTGACTTCACCATTAAACATTGGCAATTGAAATTTGACATCAAGCTTTAAATAAGGATTTTTAACAGTTGTTTTTTACTTATGTGACTAATTTACTGAAGTTTAAGAGGATGAAGTTGAGGAAGAGGATGATGATGGAGATGAAGGATCACCATTTCTTCCATTCCCTTTCTTAGACTTATCCTTGTCCTTCTTTCCTCCTGAAGAATCTCCTTCTTCTCTTTGGTTTTTAGACCCTTCTCTAGCAATCCTATCATTTCTTTCCTGATAGAGGATCCTTACCATTTCAGTCATATCCAAGAAATCTTTCCTAAAGATTCTTTCTTCTTCCTTGGGATCCATTTCTTCATGAACTTTTTCTTCTCTTGAAATCATGATTGTAGCTGCTTCTAAGGCTATAGAGGGTGAGATAGAAGGTGGAGATAATGGCACCCTGGCCCTCCTTGATTGAGGATTGTCTTGTGCTCTAACCAATTGTGCTTCCCATATTTTATGTTTAAGCCTAGTAAGCATCAAAATTGCAAAACAATAAAATATTTCTTTGCAAAAAATTCAAAACTTGAGCTCAACCTATGCTCTGATACCAATTTGATCTGAATGTGAGAACTTCTTATTTCTAATACACATATGGACTATAAGGGAATTTATAGGATATTTCACCTTTCAAAGAACGGATGAGCTCTCGAAGCTACCTGGCTCTTTGTAGACTCTGCCTAAAGAAATAATATAAGTAATCACTAATGATCTGGAAATGAAACTACTTATTTGCCGGTGCAAGGTATTCATTATCCATTAACATATGTATGCAAGCTTTTTAATGTGTTTTGCAATCGGAAGAAAGTGACTTTGATGACTTTATGAGTCTTTTTCTATGTAGGAGGCTTATTTTTTTTTACAGTTTAACATATTTAACTTTGAAAATAAGTAGCGAATAAATCACATAATATAACTCAGCATATGATAAGGAAGTTCACCCCTCCTGGACTACATCTTCCAGGTCCAAGGCCCCAAAATGGGCATGTCCTTGTTCTTATTATGCTCAGAAAATGGTTATACAATGTGTAGAAAGCCTAAACAGGCAAAAATAGCTGCAGAAATGAGTTTAGAGTGCAGAAAAAAGTAAGAAATGACTACAGTTTCACCTCCAATGGATAACTATAATCCAATACAGCTCTCCAATCCCTAAGCCCTAGTGGCTCTTCAAGCTCTCTCGCTAATAAAACACATAAATAAATGCTCTAATGGCTCCACAACCTGCTCCAGTGGCTCTAGAATGCTCCAATTACCCAAAATCAAAAAAACATTTGCTCCAAATGGTCTCTCCTAGCCAAAGTTATGATCAGAACAACTTTTGCCCAATTAGGGCTAGAAAACCTCCACCAAATCTGGTGGAACTGCAGTTAACACCACTAATTAAGGAAAAACGCCATTATGGGCAGTCCGCCAGAATCTCTGCCTTCTAAAACGCGTAGTTAGGAGTTAGCAATAAATGTGAGGCTGTATGTGGTCACATGCGGAGTAGAGGTCGTAACCGTTGGGGGTGGACGGTTATACAACCGTAACATTAAAATTTACAACATAATATCCACCAGTCATGTGAATAGACGTAACAAACTATGGTTATCTGCCGTTGGAAGTAAGCCCTTAGTTTCAAGCTAGTGGTCATATGCATAGGCGGCTGGCCCTTAGGGGCTGGCCCCCTTTCCGCGCCCATGTCAGACCTTAATAAAGTTTAAATACGCATGGAGTTCTATGGTTTATAAGAACTGCATGGTAGGTGGGTTGGTCGGGCCTGTGGGCTGGTGGCTGCCCGACCCGCAATCGATTTCGGTCAGTGCATATACACATTTTTATACAATAAACTTTGGATTCTTAGGGCCGCCTCTGGGCTGGCCACGTGGTGCCTGTGCCCGCTCATTGGTCCTTTCAGAATATTCTACAGAATATTCTATGGAATATTCCTAAAATATTCTATCAAATATTCTCTTTTTAATATTTTTTTATCCAAAGTCAAATTGAGTCAAATTGGGCTTTTCCCTAAAATTAAGAAACTTCAAAGTTGAATATCTTCGTCATACAACATCGGTTTTCAGTGTCCTTCATGGCTACAGGATCGTTTTGATGAGACCTTCGCTGTCGTTCTAGTTTGAACCAATTTTGATCAAATAAAATTTTGAGCATTTTTCCAATTAGGACATGATCACCTGATCACACTCACTCCCACTCACATTGTCTAGGGTTTGAACTGGATAGAAATTAGCCACACCAAGGAATTTCACCTGAATCTGTACACATCGAGCCTTTATCTATGGCCACCGACTACACGCTCCATGCAGTAGACTCACTCAACGATCCACATCGATCTCTAGGTCCAAGCTCTCCATGTCACAAATCTCGGCCATTTGGTTCACAATCGGAGCACAACTTGAACACACAACACTTCTATAACACACAAAACAAACCACATGGTGGTTGCCTCAATCAGCTCCACACATGGTGCTCATGAACAACACTGCGGTACACACCAATTTTCACAACACCGAGCTTCTGCTTCATGTCTTTTTCTCACTATCTGGAGGGATCAAGTCCCATCATTCTACTGTGTAGAGGGATTGGATTTTTGATAAAATTACATGGGTGGAGGGATCAAATCCCTTCTTAAATAAACACTTCTTCAGAGGCGTGCTCCCAAAATTTTTAATCTCTTTTTCCATGATAACCGGCAGTTGTCAGCCTACTTCGTAGAACCGCATGCGCTGGACAATAGTATTTTCTTATTCCTTTGGAAATGAGCCTCTTTGTCTCAGATAATTTGTCTAGAGAAAATAACAACTCGGTCATGAATTCCTTTAAATTTAGTAAGTATACAGAACCTTCTTGAATAAAATTGTTTGTAACATGTTTCGTAGAATTGAGTGTAGGCAGAGAATAGTATGCTCTTCATTCTTTAGAAAGAGATGACTACAGTCCCTTCTTTCACTTGCTCCAACAACACTAGATAGAGATCGGTTCTCTCTCCATGAGACCTTCACACCTCTTTCACCAAGCCCTCATGACTCATGGCTCTGGTACAAATTGAAGGATTAAACACACTAAAAAGTGGATTACAAAACTCAAATAGGCAGCAAAACACAGAAAAACAAAGGTTTAATTTATGTAACTTCAACAACAAAACTCTGTAGCTACAAATGTGCTACAACTCAGACTCTGCTTCTAGAGTCTCTGCCCTTCTATCGCAGCTCAACTCTATTTATACAAAACTGAGGTTAGTTATTTCCCCCTTCATTGATCAATAGGCTAAGGCGGTTGCGCCCGTTCAAATCTATGCAGGTCATGGAAGTAATGGCATGGTAGTGAAAATAGGGCGGTGAGGCGGTGCGTTGTCAGAGTAATTACTTCCAACATAGTCCATGGTTCATGGCTCATGGTTTGCAGTTCAAACGCCATGGTCACTGTAATTCAGCCATTGTAATCCTTCCAAGTCATGTTATAGTTTTTTTTTAGGAATCCATGAGTACCCTCTTTCAGCTTTGGTTCAGTTTAGATGGCCCTGTAGAATAGAGACAATATCTATGTAACTCCTTGCAGTTTAGCATGGAGTCAACCCATGCTAAACGTAATCCTTCATTTTGTCTCATAAGCTTATCCAGAGAACCATATGTAATCTAAAGCAACTAAATTCCCTACTGTGAGGCTACTAACATAGAGAAATACCTCTTTTATTTTTGTTTTTTTACATTTATTAGCAAAAAAAAGTTAATATAAGTACAAATTTGATTGTTGCTTAGCTTAACATTTATTTTAAAATACATATTTCACATATAAAATACATATAACATAAAATAAAAATTATGGATTATTTATTAAGTTATATAATTAATTACAAAGAAATAATGATTCACACTTATCAATATATATTAATCATTACGTTATATAATGATTATTTTATAACTATTATCATATTATATTTTTTATGATAATGTGGTAATAGGTCTAATATAAACTAGATATCTTACATCCAGATAGGTGTCTTTGGGATTAATCCTAATGATGTGATTAATTCAAAAGACATTTATCTACCTTGTGGATCATAAAAATATTAGATCTAACATCTCAAGTCCAATTAAACTATTTAAGTAATATAAGTATGTTGTATATCTTGAAGACAAAGATGGTGCTTAGACCATAGAATTCCTGAAGAGTTTGGTGGGAATACATTTCAAAATGTTAGAAAAACATGAGACATTTCTATCATCTTTTCCTTTATTGTAGGTTGATATATGGCTACATGTTTATATTAATGGAATAATATAAAGATTTAAATACAAAGTAGAGTTTAAAGAATATTGATATTAAATGTTTAATAATAATGTTATATTTAATATAACATTAAGTTTAATAACTTTGTATCATAAACTTCAAAATTCAACTAATGAAAAGTTTAGTGGATGCACGATAAAATCAGTTCGCTCTTCAATTATAATGAAAACAATTAATCGTATTTTATGCAATACAAGATGTTAAAAGTTGAAAAATCCTAAAAGTACACCGATATTTTAACTTAATCGTGTTGACAGGCGTTTTAAGTTAATAAGTTAATTGCGTTAACATGCGCTTTATATAAGGGATGTTATAATGAAGACTTACATTAATAAGATATTAAATGTAAAACTTAAAAATTAATATAATATAATTTTAATTATAATATAATACAAATAATAAATCAATTTAGTTTTATATTTTTTTAGTTTTATTGGAAAATAATTTGTAATATGTATGTCACATTTATATATACAAAAACTTAAGTTATTTCAAATAAGTCATTTCAAGTTGAAGTGTAGAAGGTAGAGTATGTATATTTTTATAAAATTTAACACTCAAATTGTTGTATAGATATCTACTCTTTGTAGAGGTTTTATACAAATTGAGGCCTTCTTAGAAGTATCTATATATATATATAAAACGTAAAAAATGTAAGAGAAAAATATCATATGTTTATATATCAAATATCATATGTTTATATATCCATAACTATATGTATTACAAACCTAGATCAATCTTAAATCCAGAGTTATCAAGGGCTGACAATGATGAAGTATGGAGTTAAGATGGAGCTAACCTTGTATTCTTGGGTTCCATAATGGATTTCCTCCCATCTCAAGCTTTTAAATAGGTTTCATCATAGAAAATATCATGGACTATGCAATACTACAAGTTTGTAAAAAAACATAATTTTATACTTGAATTTAATTTTATAATTTTATAGTTAAAACAATAATTACTAATTTTTTATTATATATTTTTTTAATTTTAATTATCTAGAGATTTGTGCCATTTTATTTTATTTTAGACCAAGTCGAAAATTTTATATTGATATTACAACATTGTTGAACCAGAACGGAGAACCTCTTCGCACAATGAAGGCTTTAATAGAATTACAAATAAAATTATGCATATATATATATATATATATATATATATATATATATATATGTTTTGTGATTAAATTAGAAAATAAATTAAAAATTCCATCCACACATACATAAATAGAATTGAAAATAACAATTTGTTTCTATACATAAATATGTGAAGTTTTTATTTATTACAAATAAGATTGCAAAGGATCAATATACATCTATTTTAATTCTAAGCCTCTTACGTGTTGAGACAGATTTGTAGAAGTGCAAACCTTTCCTCAAGTTTCTTCCTAAAAAGAGATTTGTGTCTTGAGAAATGTGATCCCACTCCATCCTCGGTAGACCACGAGTGAAGATGGATTTGTGCTATCTTTTAAGAGATTATTGAGATCATTAAAACTATAATAATGTTGGAATTTTTTTCATATAAATATTCATTTTGTGATATTTTTTTATTTTTTAAACATAAAAATAAGCAAAATTTCAAAAAAATAAATCATCAAAGATATAATAATAAATTACTTCTTAAACATCAATTACTTTAACATTTTTTACCTATTTTAAAATTTAATAAACAAAATACCTTTTGTGTTGCTTTCTCTCAGTACTCCAATGTTAAACTTTAAACAAAAAAAAAACAACATAATTACTCAAAGTTACCACTTACCCATAATAAATGTTAATATTTCTAACAAATTACGAATGAATTATATATAATTAGGCATAGTTACAAGTTATTACTCACTATTATTTATTAGCAAAAGTAGATAAATATAAATAAAAATGTTGGATGCCTAATCCTCTATGGGTAGGTGTGGAAGGCAAATAGTCACAAATGGAGTCCAAGTGACCTTAGGAAGATGAATCCAAGAGTCACCTCATTGTATTATAAATTTACATCATATCAATGGTAAAATGCAACGAATGCTTATCTTTCTATTTGTGTGTTTTATCTTCTCTTACACCATGTGTGTGTTTTAACATGGTATCAGAGCCCAGGTGAGGCCCTAGCATTTTCAGATTCTGCCAGTCCCAATTTTAGTTTTTCGTTTGACATATTCTCTACATCCTGAGCACTTTCTTGTAATATTCCTTCTCTTGATCCAGTCAAAGTGGACAGAATCAATCCATGGTATTACTATGGTATTTTCCCATGGTATCGGCCCATGGTATTTGTTGTTGGTTTTCAGGGAAAATAATAAAATAAGGTCCATCAAACCTATAAAAGCGAATAGAAGCTAGGCATTTAGGATCATTCTGTTATTATCTATCTTATTGTGCTTGGTTTGGGAACTTGGCCTGGCCAGTTCTAGCATTGATCCTGGGACGAAAACCTCGTGGTGAATTTGTCTGGTGGATCCACCCAGGGTCCACATTTGTGCTTCAATATTGGTTTTCTGTTTTAATGAGCAGCCAAGCATGCCATTACAAAGGCTCAGATATTTTTGGTGTGGGCATGTATATTTTTTTCAGTTAATAATATAAATAAAAGGGCTGCATTTCTAGATATGTTTGTGTTCTTGTTTTTTATGAAAAGTAGTTTTAAATCAGAAAACTAATATGTTCTAGATCTATCGAAATTTTCACTGTTTGGAATCTTACAGTGGTATCAGAGCTAGTTTTTCTTTCCAACCTAAGGATTTGAAGAGGAACTAGTTCTTGGTGATTTCATAATCACCCTAGCTAAAAACGTGTCAATTTCGGTGGTCCTCCATAACCGCCCTAATTGACCATTAACCATTGCAGAGAAATTACTTGTTAATCATTGAGTTTGATTTGGATTTGCAGGTCAAATTTTTAATTGAGGAGGAAAAATTTTAAGAGACCAAAACCCATGAAGCATAAAAGTCGAATTTGTTTGCGTAGGGGTGATTGTTTTAGTTCCTCACATTAGAAGGGGTGATTTTATTAGTTCTTCACATTGGAAGGACCGATCTCGAATATCTTCGTAGCTACCATGTGCATAAGAGTCAGCCCGAGCTTCCACGAGAGGGGCAATAGAGTGCAAGGAAACATCACCACACTAGGGGCAACATTCACGTCAAGGGAAAAATTCACACCAGATCCAAATATGGTTGTTACGATGGAAATCAGGAGATTCAAGGCCATATTCTCATAGGGTTGGGTAGCCATAACCCTTCATAACCAAAATTTCTTCATATACAGAAGGTCGATTATATCAAGGAGTGTGTATTAGATCAAGGCACAAAGGAGACGATTTTGATTATAGAAAACCTTGGGACATGGATCTAGGGCCAAGAAATCTCTTATAGAAGACTTCAACATTAGTGCTAGTTACTGTGATTAACGAGCAGTGGAAAGAGGAGGATTGAACCAATAATTCCGACTAGTTCGGGCGTCGAGATTCCACCACCAGTCGTATTGCACTATCACTGTAGGGATCGACACGATTCGGACTAATCACTTAACATATTTTCATTAAGTATATTACAGTGGGGTGTCACTACATGCCATTAAATCCGATTGTAGTATTATGTCGGTAGGTCGACTATTTTTCGGTGAGGGCTAGAGATCGCACCATAGGCCCCTCTACTTGCGTCGTCTTATTCGAATATTTTTGTAACAACGTAGGGCCAACATCCATTTCCAGCCATTAATTCCTGCATCAGTCGCATGAGCCTGCAGTGTGTGCCATCACCAAAGGAGACAGAGCATCAATATTGCAGAACCACTGTGCAGAAGATCTAGCCGGCATTACAAAGGGGGCGCTCTCCCACCAATAAGAGGGTCGAAAGTTTGGGCAAAGTGTTGGGACGAGAACATCATAGTATAAAGGAAGCTGAAATTGTTGGAGGCATTGAGCCACGAAGCTACCGGCCACTCCCTAGCTAGCAATAAGACCCACTCATGAACAGTTGTAACCTCATCGCTGGTCTCACGAAGGTTAGCTAGACCGAATAACCGATGAGGGTTTCCTTGACTAATGACAAGAACACATGGTGGTAAAATGTTTTTACAGCCAATGAGAAGAACGAGGGCCCATGGCGAAAGGCGCTCACCTTACAGCGTAGATCTCCAGGCTATAACGTTATTCATGGTGCATCAATGCACAATTGCTGAATAATGGTTTTAAGAGTCCCTTAAGCACAGAGAACAAAGTATCACAGAAGTTGCAAAGGCTGGGGGAGTTGAGAGACTATTCCTTCCACTACCAAGGGTTCTCATTCAAATATTTAGCTACACCATTACTTAGAGAAAAAGAAAATAGGAGTAATTTTTAGGTTCTGGTGTGGTTGACGGTCCATATTTTGGTCGATTACAGCTGGCAGAGGGTTGCCACATTTGGGCTATCGCAGGCTCTATTTAAAAAAAAAGAAAAAAAAGAAAAAAAAGAAGAAGAATTAGATTATTGTTTCTGGAGAATTTTCTTTTGTGTGTTAAGGGAAAAAACTCATCTGGAGTAAAAATTCAACAATTATTTGTGGTCTATGATCCAGCAAAGTGATCGAAAATAATTTAAGAAAGGGGATATTACAAGCTCAGGTTTAATATTTGGAGATATAAGTGAAGGGAGATATAAGTCTATGGGTTATATTTTTAAAGGCATCGTTGACAAAATCTTCCTATGAAGGATTAATATATCCTTGTTTGGGTATTGGAGAAGATGGACCGTCTTCAAGAAATCTTGGGAAACAGCTAGAAAATCCTTGATGAACTAGTGAGGATATATTGTCCTTTTAGTAGCCATACCTCCATAGACCAAAATGATAGTCAAAGAAGGAGACCATTCTCAAAAAGGGTCCATGTCATTTTTCAACAAAAGCAACCATGGAAGGTGAAGGAAGGAAAAAGAAGAAGAGCGAAGCTCTTCACACTTGACTCTGAATTGCAACAAACAAAATCAGCCATAGACCTTCATAAGTTGGAGGAATTAGACACATGTATGTCTAAGTTGCGAAAACCAGAATGGAAGAAACTCAGTTGGGCTCTCAAGCCATCCATGCTTACATTAATACAACCCAAACTTTGGGAACATCCTAATGAAGAAGTCAGGCTCACAGTTTCTTCTTGTCTCAGCAGAACCATGGCTTTAACATCTGCACTACTGCCTTACAATAATGATATCATGGAGGAGGTATTGAAATTTATAGTAGAAGCCCTTCAAGTGTTGAACAACATCATGTGTCCTACTTATCAAAAGCGGTGCAGAATTTTAAAACTCATGGTAGAGTTCAGCTTTGGCACATTCATGCTGAATATGGAATGTGACGAGTTGAACTTTCAGTTGCTCCAAAACTTTTATACCAGTATTACATCAGCTCACTCAGACCATGTCAAAGCGTTGCATGCAAAAGATTGTGTCTCTGTTCTTAAAAGGATATGCTGACATATGTAAGATGCTAAGATCCAAATTGCTAACAATTTGGAGAAAGGAACCAAAAGTATCACCAGCTTCTTATGATATAGTCGATAAATTGGTCAGGAAAAACATAAAATGGCTCAGAAAGGTGTTGACTAGGAAGGAGTTAAGAATGATTGATGGGGAAAGCAAGAAAAAAATCTACAACAAGAATGAATTAAGGTGGATAGGACTATGCTTTATCTGCAAGGGACCTTGGGCCCTTAGCCATTCCTGTCCAAGTGATAAGAAGAAGGAAACAAAGACAGAACAAGAGGAGATTACTTCAAATCATGGGGAGTCTTTTGTAGCACGGTCTCTTGATCTTCAAGATGGTGAGCAACATGATGACATTATTCAAGGAGGTTTGCAGGATGACAAGAATTTAGAAGTGCATGAGGAAATTCTACCTAATGGCATTGATGAGGTAGACTCTGTTGTAGCCGCTACAACACCACCCAAAATTTTGGGTATATTTAAAATTTCGGGTCCCCCTTGGCTCGCTTTGTCGTCAAGGTCTTTCACCGAACCTGCAGCCAGTGACATCCTAACGACATATCCCCAACCCCTCATGAGTTTTCTCACCATCATGATCAAATTTTGTTGCTACAATCACGTCATATGTGGGAGGGATCGTCCAGCATACGCCCGAACACTCTTACCACAGTCGCGCCATGTGTAACAAGATTGTCATGCATACATTTGAATGGAAACTTTTCTGTGTTTTGACGATTAAAGGCCCTCTCGCCATGAGTCATTAAGCATGCTGTTGAATACTTCTTTTAAGCTCATTAGTCTCGTATATTTTATCTGGGGGCAATCTTTCGCAAAGAATAGCTGTGAACTAGTTAATTTTATGTTGTTTATACAGGTAAATCCACGACCGATAAACTCATCAATGATTGTCATGGCACCGAGGGGAGTAAGATGAAGCTCGATCTCAAGGTCACAGCTGTGAACCATGACAAATTCATTCACATGTCCCGCTTAGGTGGATATGAGACATAAAGCCACCTTTGAAAACCATGGTTAAGGTGGATGACCAGGATGCACCCACAAGTGTGGTGGAAGAGCAAGTTAACATTATTTTCAGACGAAGGATGATGTGGTATGTGTTCATGCACTCAAAGAAACAAGGAAGCACTGGGCACCAGAAAATCTTATGATAACATTGTTGATATCAAAAGATAAGAGTTTCTCATGTTATTAATGGAGATGCCATATTAAGAGTGCACAACAGATGTTGGAAAGACAATTACATAGCTAAAAGTGCCTCATCATCCATCGAAGTACAGATGTAGATTTGTTAGTGAGATTTAGGCTGAAAATTGGAGCATTAATAGTTTTGGCACAATTTTGAATGTTTAAACACACCTTTGAGAAGCAATTTGTGTTAAACCGTTGCAAGTAGGTGCAAATTTGAGGGGCCAAGGTTACATTGTAAGTTTAAAACCAAGGCGCGAGACCATGTGGTCTCCAAACCATATTAAATGGTGAGTCAAGACTATATGGAGAACATTAAAATTGAGCCTAAATTCTTCTATGGAGAATATAGCTATCCAAGCTTATGTTTAAATAACCATGGTGAGTGAAAGTTCGAAGAGAAGCTGACTCGATACCACCACCATGCGACCATTTGTAGGACACGTAGAATGCGTCATTAGTTATTATTTTAATGGAATGGGAGTGTGCGTTGCATCCATTATGAATGGGGCATCATAAAGAAAAGAAAACGATCAAGCTGTATGATTAATACTATGGTGCATGTAGGAAAATATTTTAGCGGTGCAAGACCACGTGAGCTGGCACAACGAAATTACACGGCCACATGACATGGAGCCCAGCATTCGGTGGCAGGTGTTCCAAGTCGGCAAACGTTTGGAGCAGTTTACGTATATATGGTTTCAACCCTACGTGTGAAACATGGTGCAACGTTGCATGGGCACGTCGCATGGGTCGTGAATCATTTCAATTGGCTCAAATAATTTCACGCTGAAGTTGTAATCCGTAATGAACATTTTCTTTCATGTTAAAGTTACAATCAGTAATGAATATATAAGTGGTCAAAGCTGTGTTTCAATGGCCAACGTGGAGAGTATACATATAATGGTATACATATAATGGTAAAATATTATGTTTGAAAATGAAACGGGACCCCATAACAGACCTACGACATCATGATACAACGACCATCGAGCGGGTATAATCAAAGCAAATGCAGAGCTATGTGCAAACATTATAAGTGGGCACGCGTTCAATCGGGAAAAACTACATATGGGCGCAAATACTTTTAGCCGAAGTCTAGTCTTTAGAACGTATGTTAAAAATCGAGCGAGAGGTTGTAATAAAACCACGACGGCATGTGTAATGACTGCAATGCAACAACAGTCAAATCAAGAGCAGGGTTGACAGTCAAACAACTTACGTTGAAACACACGGTTTCAAAACCATGTGAGGTGGCGAACGGAACTATATAAAAACGTTGCGTGGAGCCACACGTCGATGGTAGGTCTTTCAAACTGTGGTAAAAGTTGGAGCAAACATATACATACGGTAGTCAAACACTATGGTTAAAGACACAGATCAAAGCAATAGAGAAATATGTTACATTTCTATGACAGAGTTATTCGTTCGAGCAGTTACATAATATTCAGCCAAAACGTGCGAGTCAAACCTTGTAAGAGATCTACGACAGCAGTGATAGAATAAACTTCGTGCGGTTATAACCCAACGCATTGCAGAAGAGTGAAAGGCGATCATTTCGAAACGGTGAAGTGTTACGTTTCGCTGGAGGAAGTTATAATCCACACGATTGTAAAATCAGAAAAACGCCATAATCAGCGCCACAATGATCTTCCACGCGTCCATGGTGAGCTGGACAGAACGAGTCCCTGCACTTCATGCTGCGTTACATGGATGCCGGTTGCCCATGCGTGCTGCCATGCATGAACCGTAAATTATGCTGCTACACTCAAACAGAGGTTTCTGGTCGAAAATATTGCTGATACACATCTTTTCAGGAAGCGTTCGCTCTGCATTAGCAATAAAGCCCGTCATGCAAGGATCTGACGCATTTCTGAGCCGCTCAAGTCTGGTATGCAATAGTAATGTTTGGCATGGTCGATTTTCAGTCCAGGAAAGAGATCGAATCCCTTGATGCTGGTTGCGTTAGCACAACAAACAAAACCTCAGTTAATTTTCGCCCTCTGCAATATGTTGCACTGAGTTCAATCTACACGCCTCCTAGATTCAAAGTATTTTGACTAGTAATTATGATGCCTCGATGTAGACGGTCACTTGCTGCAAGCCGGAGTCATTTGCATTGGAATACATGAACATTCTGGCAGTCGATCATCCTGGGAGGTGAAAGAAGGATCAGTACAGTGCATTGGCACAATGCTCTCTCCAAAAGATCACGCTCTTTACTGGCCACCGAAGGATTACATATCGTGAGGCATGGGAGCACAATGCATGGTAGAGATGTCTGCCCTCCTAAATTCAAAGTATTTCGACTAGTAATTCTAATGCCTCGATGTAGACGGTCACTTGCTGCAAGCCAGAGTCATTTGCATTGGAATACATGAACATTCTGGCAGTCGATTATCCTGGGAGGTGAAAGAAGGATCAGTACAGTGCATTGGCACAATCCCCTCTCCAAAATATCACGCTCTTTACTGGCCACCGAAGGATTTCATATCGTGAGGCGTGGGAGCACAACGCATGGCAGAGATGTCTGCGCATAAAAGGTTATAATGCTTTGTTTCAGCACCTTCGTATGATTCAAGGTTGGGCGAAATAACTACATCACAGGGTGTTTGGAAACAAACCTAGCATCTCTACATATGAATAAAAATGCATCTCTAACATCTCGTTGTGAAATAAATCAGTTAAACCGGTGAATTGATGCCAATCTAATGAAGGGAAGGGATGACAGCAATTAGCTATGGCGAAAATGTTAAAGACTATCTGTATGTGCCTTCAAGCGTTCTTTTGTGACAGTGGAGGAATACATAGTAGATATGCACGATCGCTCATATATTTCCTTTAGAACAGGACTATACAGGGGTCCAAGCTAACCTTTAAAAGCTCCCGATTTTATGTGTCAATATACTTTTTACGCATCTACGTTTATATATTTATTGTATCTTTATTTTCTTCAACAAGCATAAACATGTTTATGTGGATGAGGCTAATAGCTAATCTAATATGCTTACACGTAGGTAGCAGGAGGAGATTGTGATGACGACCCAGAAAAGGAAGTTTGTCGCTCACTCAGAAAGTGCTGGTTCATGTTGCGGGAGCTACGACTATCTCAACACGAGAAAGATGGAAAGGATAAAACCCCAGGTCGCACATCTGCCAGGGTCGCAAGGTTGCAAGGTCACACATCTTTGATTTTTTCGCCTTTTGTGACCCCACGACCCGGCGACCTAGTCGCAAGGTCGCAAGATCGCACCTCCTTGGTTTTTTCGCCTTTTGCGACCCCGCGACCCAGCGACCTAGTCGCAAGGTCGCAAGGTCGCATCTCTTCGGTTTTATGCATTTTGCGACCCCGCGACCCAGCAACCTAGTCGCAAGGTAGCATCTCGTCGGTTTTATGCATTTTGCGACCCCATGACCCCGCGACTCAGTCGCAAAGTCGCAAGGTCGCAAGCTCTCATTTTCTTACAACTTGCGACCCCGCGACCCAGCGACCTAGTCGCAAGGTCGCAAGGTCGCATGTGCATCTGTTTTCACGATCCGTGACACGGCGACCCTGCGACCCAGTCACAAGGTCGCAAGGTCGCACCTTGGCCATCTTCTTACAACCTACGACCCCGCGACCCAGTCAGGTCGCAGGTCGTAGCAACAGCTCAGGTCGCAGGTCGCAATAACAGCTTAGGTCGCAGGTCACAACAACAGCTCAGGTCGCAGGTCGCAACAACAGCCCAGGTCGCAGGTCGCAAAAAAGACTGGGTCGCAAGGCAGCCCAACGGTCAAGAAGATGAAAAGTCAAGGAAGCCCAAAGGGCAGGTTTCATATTATAAATACTCCTTCGGGATCTTGTAATAAGGATCTTTTGTTTGGGACTCGAGCTGAGTACATTGTATTGCCAGTAGATTATAGATTTAATGATGAATACAAGCATTTTGTAAAATCTCTTTGTGGATCTGGTGTTGTTTTATGTATGAGCACTCTTGAGTATTATATTTTCAGTTTCTGAACATCTTTAGATTAAGGGAACTGTATCTTTAATTCAGTTCATAGTTACATAATAGTTTGCTGAGTATGTTAATGGTGGTTGAGTTATTTCACTTTCTTAGCGAATGCTGATGACTTTGTTTATCTGCATTTGTGTTATCATTTAAAGCTTTTAGGAAGTGAAGGGTGTTCTCGCCATGAGGAACTGTTTCTTTCATGGTCAGAACAGCTTACAGGCATGAACCTAATGAAGTGTTGCTAACAACACTTCCTTCGGTCTTCATGCTTTATTATTTTTCTCTTGCTACTCATAGTGTCGTATGTACATTTAATGCATCAAGCATATGTCTTGTATCAGTCGATTAGGTGTGTATTCACTGTTTTATCGAGTTTAAGCGAGATCCAAAGCAAAGGAGAAATCAGTGGTAGCCGGACCCACACCCCGGATGGGATCCCTAATTCAAACGGTTCAAGGTATAATTGGGACCTTTTACCGGGGAGATCCCCTGCTGTTGGCCGGACAGATTTTCCCGTCAACAGAATTGGCGCTAGAAGGAGGGCCAGATGACAAGTTGAGCCCGGAGAGCCTGGAGTTAATCCCATATCTGTAATGGCTCGTTCCCAAATCATTCCCCCGAAATGTTTGTCAGAGTTTTATAAGCCTGGATACTTCATCCCCGATGAACTTATGTATCACTTGTCCCAGTTAAAATTTGATGGTGAAAATGGGGTGTCCATAACCCGACACTATTTAGATTTCTGTGACTTTGGTGAGTGTTATGAAATTGACGATGAAGGTTTGATTTGTTTGCTTTTCTTCCTCACCCTCGAAGGTCGTGCTAAGAAATGGTGCCACACATTGCCGGAAGCTTCCATCCATTCGTTTGAACAACTCGCCAATGAATTGTGTCAAGCTTTTCGCAGGTACGATCTTCATAACATTGTAATAAAGCTAAATGACATCAGAATGGAACCTCAGGAATCTTTAGATGAGTTCTCTATCAGATTCGTTCATTATTGTTTTGAGTTCCTTGAGAGGGTTGTCGACTGGAAATGTTTAAGTGAACAGTTCAAGTATGTGATTCTCATTTCCCTTGAACAATTTCAGTTAGATCCTAGTGTTCCCTATGATGACCCGCAAGCTACCGGTTGTTCATATTTTGTCCCTAATGCTTCGTTGTCCATCTCCCTGAGTCCAGACCACATTCAGGCCTCCAAGGAGAGTGTTGCTATTTGTGACATTCTCATCCCTCCTCCTGAGTTGTCGGGTAGTGGAGTTGTGACCTCGAAAGTTTTGAGCAAGGATAGACACTGGGAATAGGATAAAACCTACTGCACTACCTTTGAATCTTTCACGCACCATGTCGAATCAGAGCTTGAAAACCCCAGTGGTTCATTATCTCTCTCGGTTCACGAAACCTACCTTGAGCCCACTCGGTGTCTCCCTAGACACAAACCTAAATATGATTCATATACTGATTATGAATCCACTCCTACCCCAGATGAAGTTGATTCCCAGACAAGGCCTGCCAGATCATCGTTTTCTCTAAATAACACGGATGGGCGTGTTGAAAAGCCTCGTAAGGTTAACACCCCTGCGACTCAATATTTTCGTTCATTATTCCCCAGTTGGTTTCCCGATCCCGCCACACCAGTAATTTCTTTGAGACATTCAAAATTTCCTTATACTGGTATTGGCGACAATCATAAGCACGCAGATGGTGTTTCACGATCACAGTTCAAAATCGATGAATCTTTCAGTTCCGATCTTTCTCGCTCGGAATCTTTAGACAGCCATAGGAGCGATTGTCTATCTGGGCAACCTCAAGATATCCTCTTTATTGATTCATCCTAGTTGGTAACTGTCAGGGAGCCTAACATACCAGGTACTGAACTTGATCAAATCGATAGTCACAACGATCACTCCTTATCTGAAAACATATTCAATCATACCGCTGAGGAGTGTCACTCACATCTCTTTTTGGACCATGTGGAGACACCAACATTCGATGATTCGCTTTGGGAAGTTTCAAGTACCCATCAGAAATTCGAAGCGCTTCAGCTTCTGCCAACCGTTTCTGAGATGACGATCCCTAAATACCACGCTCCTCCCATCATAACCGCGGTAAATCCACCCTACCCTGGTGAATCTAAAGAATCTTATATGTCGATCTATCAATCTATCAGCACACAAACATTTGACCAAATTGATACAAAGCCCACTGACATTTTGAAACTCACCACAATTGATGATCATGCCCATTCGCCTGTTTATCCCGCCAAGCAATCAACGTTGGGAAAACCCCCGCTTGAAGGTCTAGATTTTGTTCAAGGCAGTGAGGAATTTCAGGCTCCACTAAACGTGGATTCAGATCCCCATACCCTTGACCCAACCCAGGAGCGACCCCGGACTAGGGTTTTCGAAACTAGGGTTTCTACGCTTGGATGCACATGCATCTATAATTCGCCTGGAACTTGATTATTGTTTCCATTCCATAAAACTAACGATCCTCACTACCATAATGAGCATGCTGGTTTGGTCGACCAACCCCATTCGGTGAATGTGCTTGCAAATAGGAATTGGCTTACCCATCACCCCTCAAATCCAGGATCGTGCATGAATGATTGTGTGTCATATATAAATGGTGAGTTTCGAGAACATATTGTTGTGTATCAAGATGAGAGTGGGTTTCAGGTTGCACAATCTGTTCTGGCATGTTCTTTGGTAAGTATCTATGATCATCTTGCCGTTGCACCTGCTCCTCAAGTAAGTTTTGTTGTTACTGCACGTTTTTGGATACTGGCTCTGATCCTGATCATTGTTGTTGTTGCAGGATGCAAATTAATGCGGTGGCTGCACTAGAAAAATGATTTTACATAACCCGACCGCATCATTGGTTAAACTGGGGTTTAGGCATAGGCTAGCTAGGACCTGTTAATAAAATTTGTTAGTTCAAAGTCCTTAATTAGGTTTACTTGCTAAAGTTTTTATTCATGATTTAAAAGTGTGTTTGTTGTTTCTGTTTACGATTAATATCTTAGGCAACATCATGTTACAAGTATTTTCTTTCATTTCCTTTTCAGTTACTTGTTGCTGCATAAATAATCACTGCTTGTATTTTCACCTACAACTGGTTGATCGCTCTCGCACATGGAGTTGCATTGCATCTTGAGCCTCGCTTATTATATTGTGTCATACACTCTCTTCCTCACATCATTTTTTTCATATCGCCTGCCACTTCATGAGCCCTCATGGCAACCCTATCACCTTGCGGTTTTGTTTTTCCCCGATTGCTGAAACAGTAAACCCAATTGTTTGCGTGAGGTTGTGGTGGCTATCTCAAGAGGCAGCTTTCTCTTAGGAAAAGCCATTGAAGTTGCTTTCTCAACAAGATGCCTATTATTCTAAACTTATTATCTAGGGAGATACGAGTCGGTTGTTTGTGGGAGGCCTAATGAGTTTGAAATGGCCCATACCTGTAAGTCTAAGCCTTGCGTTCCAAATATTTTGGTTCGGGCGCTCTTAATGATCTATTTTGCACGCCTTCTATCCATTGTGGTAGTGGATGAAGCAGCCTACACATGGGTAAACCTAAAATAAAGATATCTTCGCTTTTTTACAAATGTAAAACATCCTTCGCTCGTAAAATAAGTCGTGATCCCTCATCCGCCCATGAAAAATAAGTGCCATGAGCACATGAAAATAAGTGCTACAAGCACATGAAAAACAACAAGGGTAAAGGATCGAGAAAGGTCATGCGTGTAGAGAAATTTAAATCATTTTCTGCTTTATAGCATCGTAATGCA
This sequence comes from Pinus albicaulis, assembly GCA_034641835.2. NCBI lineage: Eukaryota > Viridiplantae > Streptophyta > Pinopsida > Pinales > Pinaceae > Pinus > Pinus albicaulis. The sequence continues at coordinate 1,376,157,419 of CM076584.1, forward strand.
AAAGCCACCAAGCAATGAGCAACGTTGTGATTTCATGACTCTGCCGGTAACCTGTGTCTGGCCGGGTACGGAAAGAACACTTAAACTTATTTAAAAAAATAAAATCCTGAGAATAATAAACCCAGTGCCTTGCTCCTCACATCATCATCAAGCTACTGGCATCTGTGAGCTTTCTCTTTGATGTGTTTCTGATTAGCAGGACTTAGTTGAGGCACAAGGATTAGGCATACCTGTAAAGGGCCAAAGTAATACAAAGGGTACCCACGGAACTGGTTCAATATTCCCTTGCATCATGTTCCCACTCGTAATATTGTATGACATCGACAGAGACAAGGATTTTACTGAATATTCACACACAGAGCGTTGACACACCACCCAGAAATTTTACAGGAGATTAAAATTTGAGTCCTCTTTTTGGTTCGCTTTTGTCGTTAAGGTCTTTCACCAAACCTACAGCCAGTGACAACCTAACGACCTATCCCTAGTCCCTCATGAGTTTTCTCACCATCATGATCAAATGTTGTTGCTGAAATCGCGCCATGTGAGGGGGGGACCACCCAGCATACATTCAAATAAGAACTTTCCGTACACTCAGGATGTACATTAGCAGCTCCCTCGCCATGGGTCATTAAGTGCGTTGTTTGAAGACTTCTCTTATGTTCAATGGTCCCATATATTTTATCTAGGGGCACCATTCGCAAATAATAAGTATGAACTAATTAAGGTTATGATTTTAATACAGGTCAATCCCTCGACTGATAAACTCATCAATGATTGTCATGGCACCGAGGGGAATAAGATTAAGCTCAATGTCAAGGTCACAGTTGTGAACCATGACACATTCATTCACATGTCCCGCTCAGGTGGATATGAGACATAAAGCCACCTTTGAAGACCATGGTTAAGGTGGATGACGAGGATGCACCCACAAGTGTGGTGGAAGAGCAAGTTAACATTATTTTCAGACGAAGGATGATGTGGTATGTGTTCATGCACTCAAAGAAACAAGGAAGCACTCGGCACCAGAAAATCTTATGATAACACCGTTGATATCAAAAGATAATATTTTCTCATGTTATTAATGGAGATGCCATATTAAGAGTGCACAACAGATGTTGGAAAGACAATTACATAGCTAAAAGTGCCTCATCATCCATCGAAGTACAGATGTAGATTTGTTGGTGAGATTTAGGCTGACAATTGGAGCACTAATAGTTTTGGCACAATTTTGAATGTTTAAACACACCTTTGAGAAGCAATTTGTGTTAAACCATTGCAAGTAGGTGCACATTTGAGGGGTCAAGGTTACATTGTAAGTTTAAAACCAAGGCGCGAGACCATGTGGTCTCCAAACCATATTAAATGGTGAGTCAAGACTATATGGAGAGCATTAAAAGTGAGCCTAAATTCTTCTATGGAAAATATAGCTATCCAAGCTTATGTTTAAATAACCATGGTGAGTTAAAGTTCGAAGAGAAGCTGACTCGATACCATCACCATGCGACCATTTGTAGGACACGTAGAATGCGTCATTAGTTATTATTTTAATGGAATGGGAGTGTGCGTTGTCATCCATTATGGATGGGGCATCATAAAGAAAAGAAAACGATCAAGCTGTATGATTAATACTATGGCGCATGTAGGACAATATTTTAGCGGTGCAAGACCACGTGAGCTGGCACAACGAAATTACACGGCCACATGACATGGAGCCCAGCGTTCGGTGGCAGGTTTTTTAATTCGGCAAACGTTTGGAGCAGTTTACATATATATGGTTTCAACCCTACGTGTGAAACATGGCGCAACGTTGCATGGGCACGTCGCATGGGGCGTGAATCATTTCAATTGGCTCAAATAATTTCATGCTGAAGTTGCAATCCGTAATGAAAATTTTCTTTCATGTTAAAGTTGCAATCAGTAATGAATATATAAGTGGTCAAAGCTGCGTTTCAATGGCCAACGTGGAGAGTATACATATAATGGTCAAATATTATGTTTGAACATGAAACGGGACCCCATAAAAGACCTACGAAAGCATGATACAATGACCATCGAGCGGGTATAATCAAAGAAAATGCAGAGCTATGTGCAAACATTATAAGTGGGCGCGCGTTCAATATGGAAAAACTACATATGGGCGCAAATACTTTTAGCCGAAGTCTAGTCTTTAGAACGTATGTTAAAAATCGAACGAGAGGTTGTAATAAAACCACGACGGCATGTGTAAAGACTGCAATGCAACAACAGTCAAATCAAGAGCATGGTTGACAGTCAAACAACTTACGTTGAAACACATGGTTTCAAAACCATGTGAGGTGGCGAACGAAACTATATAAAAACGTTGCATGGAGCCACACGTCGATGGTAGGTCTTTCAAACTGTGGTAAAAGTTGGAGCAAACATATACATACGGTAGTCAAACACTATGGTTAAAGACACAGATCAAAGCAATAGAGAAATACATTACATTTCTATGACAGAGTTATTCGTCCGAGCAGTTACATAATATTCAGCCAGAACGTGCGAGTCAAACCTTGTAAGAGATCTACGACAGCAGTGATAGAATAAACTTCGTGCGGTTATAACCCAACGCATTGCAGAAGAGTGAAAGGCGATCATTTAGAAACGGTGAAGTGTTACGTTTCGCTGGAGGAAGTTATAATCCACACGATTGTAAAATCAGAAAAACACCATAATCAGCGCCACAATGATCTTCCACGCGTCCACAGTGAGCTGGACAGAACGAGTCCCTGCACTTCATGCTACGTTACATGGATGCCGGTTGCCCATGCGTGCTGCCATGCATGAACCGTAAATTATGCTGCTACACTCAAACAGAGGTTTCTGGTCGAAAATATCACTGATACACATCTTTTCAGGAAGCGTTCGCTCTGCATTAGCAATAAAGCCCGTCATGCAAGGATCTGACGCATTTCTGAGCCGCTCAAGTCTGGTATGCAATAATAATGTCTGGCATGGTCGATTTTCAGTGCAGGAAAGAGATCGAATCCCTTGATACTGGTTGCGTTAGCACAACAAACAAAACCTCAGTTAATTTTCACCCTCTGCAATATGTTGCGCTGAGTTCAATCTACACGCCTCCTAAATTCAAAGTATTTTGACTAGTAATTCTGATGCCTCGATGTAGACGGTCACTTGCTGCAAGCCGGAGTCATTTGCATTGGAATACATGAACATTCTGGCAGTCGATCATCCTGGGAGGTGAAAGAAGGATCAGTACAATGCATTGGCACAATGCCCTCTCCAAAAGATCACGCTCTTTACTGGCCACTGAAGGATTGCATATCGTGAGGCATGGGAGCACAACGCATGGCAAAGATGTCTGCCCTCCTAAATTCAAAGTATTTCGACTAGTAATTCTAATGCCTCGATGTAGACGGTCACTTGCTGCAAGCCGGAGTCATTTGCATTGGAATACATGAACATTCTGGCAGTCGATCATCCTGGGAGGTGAAAGAAGGATCAGTACAGTGCATTGGCACAATCCCCTCTCCAAAAGATCACGCTCTTTACTGGCCACCGAAGGATTGCATATCGTGAGGCATGGGAGCACAGCGCATGGCATAGATGTTTGCGCATAAAAGGTTATAATGCTTTGTTTCAGCACCTTCGTATGATTCAAGGTTGGGCGAAATAACTACATCATAGGGTGTTTGGCAACAAACCTAGCATCTCTACATATGAATAAAAATGCATCTCTAACATCTCATTGTGAAATAAATCAGTTAAACCGGTGAATTGATGCCCATCTAATGAAGGGAAGGGATGACAGCAATTAGCTATGGCGAAAATGTTAAAGACTAGCTGTATGTGCCTTCATGCGTTCTTTTGTGACAGTGGAGGAATACATAGTAGATATGCACGATCGCTCATATATTGCCTTTAGAACAGGACTATACAGGGGTCCAAGCTAACCTTTAAAAGCTCCCGATTTTATGTGTCAATATACTTTTTACGCATCTACATTTATATATTTATTTTATCTTTATTTTCTTCAGCAAGCATAAACATGTTTATGTGGATGAGGCTAATAGCTAATCTTTTATGCTTACACGTAGGTAGCAGGAGGAGATTGTGATGACGACCCAGAAAAGGAAGTTTGTCGCTCACTCAGAAAGTGCTGGTTCATGTGGCGGGAGCTACGACTATCTCAACAGGAGAAAGATGGAAAGGATAAAACCCCAGGTCGCACATCTGCTAGGTTCGCAAGGTCGCAAGGTCACACATATTCGATATTTTCTCCTTTTGCGACCCCGCGACCCAGCGACCTAGTCGCAAGGTCGCAAGATCGCACCTCTTTGGTTTTTTCGCCTTTTGTGACGCCGCGACCGAGCGACCCAGTGACATCCTAACGACCTATCCCCAACCCCTCATGAGTTTTCTCACCATCATGATCAGATGCTGTTGCTGCAATCACGTCATATGTGGGAGGGATCGTCCAACATACGCCCGAACACTCTTACCACAGTCGCCTCATGTGTAATGAGATTGTCATGCATACATTTGAATGGAAAATTTTCTGTGCTTTGACGATTAAAGGCCATCTCGCCATGAGTAATTAAGCATGTTGTTGAATACTTCTTTTAAGCTCGTTAGTCTCATATATTTTATCTGGGGGCAATCTTTCGCAAAGAATAACTGTGAACTAGTTAATTTTATGATGTTTATACAGGTAAATCCAGGACTGATAAACTCATCAATGATTTTCATGGCACCGAGGGGAGTAAGATGAAGCTCGATCTCAAGGTCACAAATGTGAACCATGACACATTCATTCACAGGTCCCGCTTAGGTGGATATGAGACATAAAGCCACCTTTGAAGACCATGGTTAAGGTGGATGACCAGGATGCACCCACAAGTGTGGTGGAAGAGCAAGTTAACATTATTTTCAGACGAAGGATGATGTGGTATGTGTTCATGCACTCAAAGAAATAAGGAAGCACTGGGCACCAGAAAATCTTATGATAACACCGTTGATATAAAAAGATAAGAGTTTCTCATGTTATGAATGGAGATGCCATATTAAGAGTGCACAACAGATGTTGGCAAGACAATTACACAGTTAAAAGCGCCTCATCATCCATCGAAGTACAGATGTAGATTTGTTGGTGAGATTTAGGCTGACAATTGGAGCATTAATAGTTTTGGCACAATTTTGAATGTTTAAACACACCTTTGAGAAGCAATTTGTGTTAAACCATTGCAAGTAGGTGCACATTTGAGGGGCCAAGGTTACATTGTAAGTTTAAAACCAAGGCGCGAGACCATGTGGTCTACAAACCATATTAAATGGTGAGTCAAGACTATATGGAGAACATTACAAGTGAGCCTAAATTCTTCTATGGCGAATATAGCTATCCAAGATGATGTTTAAATAACCATGGTGAGTTAAAGTTCGAAGAGAAGCTGACTCAATACCACCACCATGTGACCATTTGTAGGACATGTAGAACGCGTCATTAGTTATTGTTTTAATGGAATGGGAGTGTGCGTTGTCATCCATTATGGATGGGGTAGCATAACGAAAAGCAAATGATCAAGTTGTATGATTAATACTATGGCGCATGTAGGACAATATTTTAGCGGTGCAAGACCACGTGAGCTGGCGCAACGAAATTACACGGCCACGTGACATGGAGCCCAGCGTTCGGTGGTAGGTTTTCCAAGTCGGAAAATGTTTGGAGTAGTTTACATATATATATGGTTTCAACCCTACGTGTGAAACATGGCGCAACGTTGCATGGGCACGTTGCATGGGGCGTGAATCATTTCAATTGGCTCAAATAATTTCATGCTGAAGTTGCTTTCCGTAATGAACATTTTCTTTCATTTTAAAGTTGCAATCAGTAATGAATATATAAGTGGTCAAAGCTGCGTTTCAATGGCCAACGTGGAGAGTATACATATAATGGTATACATATAATGGTCAAATATTATGGTTGAACGTGAAACGGGACCCCATAACAGACCTATGACAACATGATACAACGGCCATCAAGCGGGTATAATCAAAGAAAATGCAGAGCTATGTGCAAACATTATAAGTGGGCACGCATTCAATCGGGAAAAACTACGTATGGGCGCAAATACTTTTAGCCGAAGTATAGTCTTTAGAACGTATGTTAAAAATCGAGCGAGAGGTTGTAATAAAACCATGACAGCATGTGTAATGACTGCAATGCAATAACAGTCAAATCAAGAGTAGGGTTGACAGTAAAAAAACTTACGTTGAAACACACGGTTTCAAAACCATGTGAGGTGGCGAACGGAACTATATAAAAATGTTGCATGGAGCCACACGTCGATGGTAGGTCTTTCAAACTGTGGTAAAAGTTGGAGCAAGCATATACATACAGCGGTCAAACACTATGGTTAAAGACACGGATCAAAACTATAGAGAAATACGTTACATTTCTATGACAGAGTTATTCGTCCGAGCAGTTATATAATATTCAGCCAAAACGTGCGAGTCAAACCTTGTAAGAGATCTACGACGACAACGATAGAATAACCTTCGTGTGGTTATAATCCAACGCATTGCAGAAGAGTGAAAGGTGATCATTTCGAAACGGTGAAGTGTTACGTTTCGCTGGAGGAAGTTATAATCCACACGATTGTAAAATCAGAAAAATGCCATAATCAGCGCCACAGTGATCTTCCACGTGTCCATGGTGAGCTGGACAAAAACGAGTCCCTGCACTTCATGTTGCGTTACATGGATGCCGGTTGCCCATGCGTTCTGCCATGCATGAACTGTAAATTATGCTGCTACACTCAAACAGAGGTTTCTGATCGAAAAATCGCTGATACACAGCTTTTCAGGAAGCATTCACTCTGCATTAGCAATAAAGCTCGTCATGCAAGGATCTGAAGCCTTTCTGAGCCACTCAAGTCTGGTATGCAATAGTAACGTTTGGCATGGTCGATTTTCAGTGTAGGAAAGAGATCGAATCCCTTGATGCTGGTTGCATTAGCACAACAAACAAAACCTCAGTTAATTTTCACCCTCTGCAATATGTTGCACTGAGTTCAATCTACACGCCTCCTAAATTCAAAGTATTTCGACTAGTAATTCTGATGCCTCAATGTAGACGGTCACTTGCTGCAAGCCGGAGTCATTTGCATTGGAATAAATGAACATTCTGGCAGTCGATCATCCTGGGAGGTGAAAGAAGGATTAGTACAGTGCATTGGCACAATGACCTCTCCAAAATATCACGCTCTTTACTGGCCACCGAAGGATTGCATATCGTGAGGCATGGGAGCACAACGCATGGCAGATATGTCTGCCCTCCTAAATTCAAAGTATTTTGACTAGTAATTCTAATGCCTCGATGTAGATGGTCACTTGCTGCAAGCCGGAGTCATTTGCATTGGAATACATGAACATTCTGGGAGTCGATCATCCTGGGAGGTGAAAGAAGGATCATTACAGTGCATTGGCACAATGCCCTCTCCAAAAGATCACGCTCTTTACTGGCCACCGAAGGATTGCATATCGTGAGGCATGGGAGCACAGCGCATGGCAGAGATGTCTGCGCATAAAAGGTTATAATGCTTTGTTTCAGCACCTTCGTGTGATTCAAGGTTGGGCGAAATAACTACATCACAGGGTGTTTGGCAGCAAACCTAGCATCTCTACATATGAAGAACAATGCATCTCTAACATCTCGTCGTGAAATAAATCAGTTAAACCGGTGAATTGATGCCTATCTGATGAAGGCAAGGGATGAGAGCAATTATCTATGGTGAAAATGTTAAAGACTAGCTGTACGTGCCTTCAAGCATTCTTTTGCGACAGTGGAGGAATACATAGTAGATATGCATGATTGCTCATATATTGCCTTTAGAAAAGGACTATACAGGGGTCCAAGCTAACCTTTAAAGGCTCCTGATTTTATGTGTCAATATACCTTTTACGCATCTACGTTTATATATTTATTGTATCTTTATTTTCTTCAACAAGCATAAACATGTTTATGTGAATGAGGCTAATAGAAAATCTAATATGCTTACACGCAGGTAGCAGGAGGAGATTGTGATGACGACCCAGAAAAGGAAGTTTGTCGCTCACTCAGAAAGTGTTGGTTCATGTGGCAGAAGCTACGACTATCTCAACAGGAGAAAGATGGAAAGGATAAAACCCCAGGTCGCACATCTGTTAGGGTCGCAAGGTCGCACATCTTTGATTTTTTCGCCTTTTGCAACCCTGCGACCCAGCGACCTGGTCGTAAGGTCATAAGATCACACCTCTTTGGTTTTTTCTCTTTTTGCGACCCCGCGACCCAGCGATATAGTCGCAAGGTCGCAAGGTCGCATCTCTTCGGTTTTATGCATTTTGCGACCCCACGACCCAGCGACCTAGTCGCAAGTTCGCAAGGTCGCATCTCGTCGGTTTTATGCATTTTGCGACCCCGAAACCCCGCGACTCAGTCGCAAAGTCGCAAGGTCGCAAGCTGTCATTTTCTTACAACTTGCGACCCCGCGAGCCAGCGACCTAGTCGCAAGGTCGCAAGGTCGCATGTGCATCTGTTTTTACGATCCGCGACCCCGCGACCCTGCGACCCAGTCGCAAGGTCATAAGGTCGCACCTTGGACATCTTCTTACAACCTGTGACCCCGCGACCTAGTTAGGTCGTAGGTCGCAACAATAGCTCAGGTCGCAGGTCGCAACAACAGCTCAGGTCGCAGGTCGCAACAACAGCTCAGGTTGTAGGTCGCAACAACAGCTCAAGTCGCAGGTCGCAACAACAACCCAGGTCGCAGGTCGCAAGGTAGCCCAACGGTCAAGAAGATGAAAAGTCAAGGAAGCCCAAAGGGCAGGCTTCATATTATAAATACTCCTTCGGGATCTTGTAATAAGGATCTTTTGCTTGGGACTCGAGCTGAGTACATTGTATTGCCAGTAGATTATACATTTAATGATGAATACAAGCATTTTGTAAAATCTCTTTGTGGATCTGGTGTTGTTTTATGTACGAGCAATCTTGAGTATTATATTTTCATTTTCTGAACATCTTTAGATTAAGGGAACTGTATCTTTAATTCAGTTCACAGTTACATAACAGTTTGCTGAGTATGTTAATGGTTGTTGAGTTATTTCACTTTCTTAGTGAATGCTGATGACTTTGTTTATCTGCGTTTGTGTTATCATTTAAAGCTTTTAGGAAGTGAAGGGTGTTCTCGCCATGAGGAACTGTTTCTTTCATGGTCATAACAGCTTACAGGCATGAAACTAATGAAGTGTTCCTAACAACACTTCCTTCAGTCTTCATGCTTTATTATTTTTCTCTTGCTACTCATAGTGTCGTATGTACATTTAATGCATCAAGCATATGTCTTGTATCAGTCGATTAGGTGTGTATTCACTATTTTATTGAGTTTAATCGAGATCCAAAGCAAAGGAGAAATCAGTGGTAGCCGGACCCACACCCTGGACGGGATCCCTAATTCAAACGGTTCAAGGTCTAATTGGGACCTTTTACCGGGGAGATCCCCTGCTGTTGGCCGGACAGATTTTCCCGTCAACAAACTCCTATACAACTGAATTCATAGATCCCCAAGGGAATATCCATAAATAATATGAACAATCAATTATAGATAAAATTCCACCAATGCATCTATTTTCGACAGTTGAAAGGGATGAACATATTGTCTCCACAGATGGAGGAGACCATGGATATTTGAGTGAAGATCCAGCCATAGTGAACCAACATGATGAGTATGATCATGAGGAGAAATATGACAAACATAATGTGAAAAATGAAGCATTTCTAGAGAGTTGGTCAAAGGCTCCAGTTGAAGTTGTGGTCATGGGGCATTTGGTGCAGTGAAATACAGAGACATTCAGCAGGGCACTAGAATTTCGAGTGAAAGACTTTCGGGAAAGGATCATGCATTTCAAGACAAATAGTATGTTGTTTAAGCAAATATTCTGGACAGTACGAGACACTATCTTACATGAGAACAGAAAAGTTGAGGAACTCATAGGGGTATGTGTCAAACCATCGACCAAGCTGCCTAGTATTGAGGAACAATTCAAGTCCCTCACAAGGCCGCATAAGGAGTACAATTGGGAATTTCATAGCAGCTCTCTACAGGAATACATAGATAAGGTTTGAAACACCAACAACCCACCTTTATAAATTAAGAAAAACAAGGCATATTTCTCTAAATACATCATGTTGGGTAACCAAGTAGAACGGCATGAATCGAGCATCAAACAACATCAACATAGTAGATTTGTAGTTATTCATTCGTTCCCAAGTATGGATTGGCGAGAGATTATGAGTTGGTATTCTATTGATGGGTTGATTATTTGGAGGATACCCGTAACTAAGGGAAAATTACAGCTTGGAAGATTTGGTGCGGGCACAGATGGAGAATTGAAATGGTACCATAACCCACAGGTCCCGGGATTTAGGTGGCATTGGGATCCAGGAGAATCCATTAGGGGTAGGGTTGGCCAAAGGATTGTTTGGGATCCACGTAAACCTATTTAGGGAATGATTGGTCAGAGGATTGTTTGGGATCCAAGTATCGAAGGATCCATTCAGGACCATTCAACATGGAACAATACATCAGGTTGTATGGGATCCTGGTATCAATGTACAAATGCTTCTATTGCGGATAGAAGTGGATCGCTTGAGGACAAGCAATGTTTGGGCGGGAGGATTTGTAATATTCATTCTCTTGATCCGGTCAAAGTGGACAAAATCAGTCCATGGTATTACTGTGGTATTTTCCCATGGTATCGACCCATGGAATTTGTTGTTCGTTTTCGAGGAAAATAATAAAATAAGGTCCATCAAGCCTATAAAAGGGGATAGAAGCTAGGTATTTGGGATCATTCTGGTATTATATATCTTATTGTATTAGGGTTGAGAACTTGGCCTGGCCAGTTCTAGCATTGATCCCAGGACGAAAACCCCGTGGTGAATTTTTCTGGTGGATCCACCCAGGGTCCACGTTTGTGCTTCAATATTGGTTTTCTGTTTTAATGAGCAGCTGAGCATGCCATTGCAATGACTCAGATATTTTTCGTGTGGGTATGTATCTTTTTTTTCAGTTAATAATATAAATGAAAGGGCTGCATTTCTAGATATGTTTAATAGAACACTAACATGTTCTAGATCTATCAAAATTTTCATTGTTTGGAATTTTACATTTCTCTTCATTTTTTTCCGTGTTTATAATTGTTCGTTGTCCTCAGCCTTGTGTTTTCACATAGGTCCTCATACATGTTCCAGAAACCCTAGGCATAATTAAATCCAGATGGTCACTGGCGAATTTCGTGAACTATTCTTTGCATAATCTCCTTGTGCCCATTAGTAGCTTATTTCTGGGTGTGCCAGAGTGCTATCCTCTGTGGTGAGCCCTAGCTTCATTTCAATTTGATTTAATCTTCATTGTGCCAAACTCGGAAACAAATATGTTCCTTCACACTTGCTACTAGTATAGGCAACATAGTCGAATTAATTCTCACTCTTGCGAAGCAATTTGCCTGAGGAATAACACCAGTCTCGATTGAAAATGATCAAAATGTTGTGGGACATGGCCTTATGAGTGGATATCTTGAGTAATTCCACCCCATATAAAGTTTTTATCACCAAGAGAGAGCCCCGCCATCATCGTTGGTTTGCAACTTCAACATGTTTGTGGGATTCGAACTTGGTTCTACTAGAGTGAAGGGCTTTTTATAAGAGAGCCAACTTCGAGTGCATTGGCATCAAATTGCCTAAATTTGGCAAGTGGTTCATTGTAATAATTGGTAGAGAGATAAGCCAAGCTGCCAAGCTACGAATTGCTTCGCTGTCCTTTAGGTTGACTCCAACTCCCCTAAGTCCATGACTGTGACGACATAACTAGCCTTTAGCATAGTTTTGTACAAAAATTTACATGCTAGTGTGACCAGCAACATTATGTTTAAATGGAGAAATTGCTATTAATTCAATGAGGGTTTTTTGAGTGATGGTGCCCACGGTCATTGTGTGACTGCTCTCTAGGACCGCCTGTTGCGAGACTGCACGTAGAGTTACCATGGAGGACATTTCCTGCGCCATTATTGTTAGATTCTTTCTTTCCTTTCTTGATCTACTCTACCTTGGGCTTGTGGTGTGTTGATCATTCGACCTCTATGTTGGACAACCAATGCGATAAGTTGAAAAGATACATGACCGAGCATTGAATGGTATTTTTTAGTATGAATCTTTATTCGAAGTGTACGAAAAAGACAACTTTAGCTACGCATAACTTATAGCCCTAACAATAGAAATGACTGATAATATCTTCAGTTATGAAATTAGATGATCAAGACAAATGCTGCAAAAAACTAGATCTATGCATTAGAAGATATTAAACAGTAGAATAATAAGATTTACTCCATAGATCCAATAGACAAGAGAATAATATATCCAATGCATAATTTTATTAATGGCACCTTGGAGGAAAACACAAGAGGGTGTTCCCTTTTCTCCTCAATGGGATGGGTTCTTGTGAGTCCTCAGCACTTTAGATTTAGAACTTCTCTCTCTTGATGGTGTAGAAAACCCAAACAAAAATGGAAAAGTATGGCTATGATTATGGATCAATAGCCAGACCAAGTGTTGAGATCCACAGTGATCTTTAGGCAACAAAAGGTGACAAATGAATGGGAAAACCCTTCTATTTATAACAAAATATTGAGTTAGTCTAGATCTTGGTGCATAGTTAAAATATTATTAACCAAATCTAGATTCAACTTTTATGGAATATTTTATTATATTTTCTGGAGGGAAAAGGTATTTGACTTGAGTCAAATCCCCTTATTTGTAAATAATAAATAAATAAATTATTTATTTATTATTTTAAGGATGTGATTAAGTAATAATAAATAAATACATGATTTATTTATCATTTTAAGGATATAGTTGAGTAATAATCAAATAAATAGTTATTTATTTCATTATTTAAGGGTGAATTAGTCATATTTAAAAAATAATATTATTTAAATAAGATTTAAATAATTATTCTTAGAAAATAATAAGATAAATAATGATTTATCTAATTAATTTCCTTGTTTTGGGTTAAATATAACCATAAATATTAATTAAACTACTGTTTAACTAATTATTTCTTGAGGAAAATCAAACAAATGTATATTTGTTTAATATTTCCTTATAGGGTTTCCTATTTAGACCATAAAAAACTTAAGAAAGGTGATTTGCTAAGTTATTTTCATAGTGAAAGCAATTTTACTTGGAGTAAAATTGGTCTTACATGGTGTAATTGGGTCCATCTAACGATAATAGGTTAGATGAAAAAAAATGGTGTAACAGATTACCCCCCAGCGTGCGAGCATTAGGAGCTAATCATATGACCGAAGTACGTTGTAAGAACTGAATCACTAGACATCGAAGGGGAGGTCAAAGAGAGAGAAGTAGAAGGTAAACCGAAGTGCTGAAAGAACTAGACCTTGAGGAGGCGACCTGCAGGTGCGACAAGTAATTTTGAGTGAGTACCTACTATAGGTGGTGGGGGAGGCATACCTATGCCCACCGAGGCAATAGTAAAAACAATAAGGCATCCAGAAAACCACAAAACACAATGATAAAGTATATACTGCCATAAACATGAGCTAGATGAATAGCATGATAATGAATCCCACATATATATTGTGCCTGGGATAACATCCATGACTTTGTACAATAATATCTGAGTACATGAGATATAAATATAACCCATATGCCCCTGAAAACAAGAAAGGGCTCTAAAAATATGACTGATACATGCAAACAAAAAGGAACTACAAGCAGCTGAGGCCGACATCATCAAATGTATGGAGCTACATCAAAGGCTGTGATGAAGAGGTCGTCCGAGTGTGCGGGGGGCTACTTGTAGGGCCACCCCCTCATGAGGGTTGAGACATCTCACACACACCTGGGAATCACCGATGTCAGCTGTTGCATTACTGAACCATCGAGTATATGGATCTTGATCATGCTGAAAGGAGCTTGAGTTGAGAAAAAATCAAGTCAAAGGGCAATAAGAAGTCCCTTTGCCTGATCTAAGGCACCGAACAAGAGTGGAAGATGGAACCAAGGTACATCGCCCTCTAGAACTGTCCTCTGGAATGAATGAGATGAAGTCAACAAAAAGACATCCACCATAGGTGAGGCAATAAGGGATCCTTGACTAACACAGGAGAGAAAATAGTAGAGTGACTGAAAGACTGACACCAATGATGATGATGAAATGGGGGGGACTGAGTAGCAAACGGACGACTTCCCTTGTTAGAGCATAAATGACATGGATGAACTGGAAGAAACTGATACAATATCATGAGGGATAGGGGACAGTAGGACTGAAGGTCATAATGTGTGACATGAGAGAGGGACCAAGCAATGAATGATGGAGGACTATGGCGAGATGTAAATGGACTCGGGATAGACTCCACGAAAGCAATGATGACTCCATTTGGATGCTCTAAACAAGGGTGACTTGATGGTGCTGCCACATATGTAAAGTGTCCAATGGGACCATAAAAGTGTGAGTACAAGATGGTAACTCACGACGAAATTCGACACGAGTGTGGACAAGTATGGAGGCAACATGGTGCCCCTAGTACGAGTGTTTCAAGTGAAGAAATTCGATTTTGAGGAAGGGTGAAGTGGCGCTACTTGGAAAAAATGTGTCCTGGTGAAGTATCAAATAAAAAAAGCTAATAGATACCCATTTGAGGGCTTGGTGAGATCTTTCCAATGGTATATACGGTTCATCAAATTGAGCTACATTTTGGTCTCAATAAGCGAAATAAAAATCAGGGGTTTTCTTTTAATAAGCCATTTTCCTTCCAGATTCACTTATTTTCTGGTGGAGCTGTGGTGAATGTCATGAGGAGAGGAGGCCTTAAATATTGCGACAATTATAGCGAATAAACCGACCATTGGAATTTGATATCTATCAGTTGTAGGTAAGATGTCTAATCCTACTCTTTTATTTCATTGAGCTGAAATTTTAGTTTGGGTACCCAGATCTCATGAACAGGCCAGGTCACATTTTTTGGGGTCTTTTCTACGTCCTGGGTAGTAGCTACTAGGCAGAAAACTGTGACCTATCCCAGGAAATGACCTGGAAAATGCGACCTGTTAGAGAAAGGGGTTTTCAGTGCTGTTTTTGGATGATATCTAGGATTTTTATGGTTGAGGGGTATAGGTACCCCTAAGCATGCTCTGGGCATGCAAAAATGTATTTAGAGAAAAAAAAGGGGAATCTAACCACATTTTGATGATGTGGTGTGCCACTTTTTCTTGGTGTGGTTATGAAGTTTGAGAGAGGAAATAGATGATTACCAATCTCTCTGGGTAGTGCATTTATGAATCAAATGGTTTTTTTAAGTTTTCAGGTTGGCATACATGGTGCTACTATCTCAAAGAGAGGATTTTCAGATAAGGAATTGATGTTCACCTAGAAAACTGATAGGTTGGTCAACCACACTATCTATGAGACTGGGTTGCTGATGAAATATGAAGGAATGATGAGGGGTATCATTCCTAGAGTGATCTTGAAGTGATATGGTACTCTAGAGATTCTTCTAAATGTGGATGAATAATGGGACTAGAGTCATCACAACTAAATTCACTAGGAGAGTAGTGGAGAATTGCTTCTCCTGGGCTCTCCAATATGGGTGCCCCCCTTACCCAAACATTGGGTGTCAATGTAATGGCCACAAGGTGCATGAGATTCGAATGCATGAATTCGATGTAAGGGGGAATAGATAAAGTTAGGAGTGGTGGTTACTTCCATAATGTCATATTTGTAATAGAAGATGCGGTGACTGATGGAAGGAAGACCACCTAACATGGCGAATTAACCTTACTCCTCCTCATGTGAGGAGAGGCTTGCATGCGCATCGTCACTAGGGGTGACAGAGGAGGAAGCAAACAAAGGATCTGCTGATGTTGAGACTAGGGAAGGTGTTGAGGGGAGGTCAGGTGAAACATTAGGGGAGGTTTCATCGGGGACATTAGACCAAGGACCCGTGATATCAACATCATAAGGGGGAATGCGAATGGGAGCATATGTGTCTTCTGGTGTTGTTGAAGCAAGATGCGAGGATAAGGGAGTAGTTGACTCATTGCACTCAGCCTCGAATTGGCGTAAGGCTTATAAAGGGGAACGATACTCTTCGAGGCGAGGGAAAAATTGAGTGTAGTGGCCATGGAAATCACACAAATCGCATGGGTGATTTTTGCACAATGGTTTGAGTTTTAGTATTGAATTGGGTATAGTGACATATACCTCTGGGATATCAGATTCTAGAAACAAATCATTGACCATGGAGTTGAGGTGAGGAAATTTAGGGCAAGTATGGGTGGCGTGGCCGACACTGTCACACAAAGCACACTGGATGGTATGCTTTGCAGGGCGAGAGGGGGCAGGGTTTGTCGGGGTAGCCTTATCCTTTGATGCCTCCTTTCGAGCTTTGCCCTTCTTACCCAAAGTGGTAATAACAGGAGGTGGTTCTTGTTGAGGTGAATGAGGCATTGTTGTAGCAGGAGAAGTCATAAGGACCGGTTGAACCAAGGTCAAAGCGAGATAAGGTTTAGGTTGACCAGGTGGGGTAGCGGCTGGAGGATCGAGGTACCAGATGGGAATCCCAAGGGTCAGGTTAGGAAGAGAGAGGGTGGCCATAACAGGTATTGTGTACACTCCTGGTGGGGGAGCTAGGAATGGTATCTGACCAAAGGGGTAATGACCAGGCGGGACGGCGCAAAGATTGTTGAGGCCGGGAGGAACCGTTCCAGGAGGGTAAAGGGGGTCATGAGTACTAACTGAAAGTGAAGGGCCAGGTGAAGAAGGTTCAAAATGCTGATAAGAGGACATCATGAAAATCTGGTAATCAGGTGAACTAGATGGAAGATATTGAGCGGCCACGTGTCCTTCAGGTGGTTGGGTAGCCACAAATCACTGTTGAGGGAAAGGATCCGTAAGTACAGCTGGCTGACTAGATGTAGGACTGGGAGGAATGGAAGGTGTTAGTGACCTATAATATAGGATTCATAATTTTGACTTAACTTTTGGTAATCTTGTAAATCTATACATACTTTTCCTTTTGCAAGTTTTATTCACATATTTTGTAAAAAAATAAAAAAATCAAAAAGAGGGTAAAAATTCGTAAAAGAAAAATCAAAGGAATTAGAAAAAATAAAAGACCCCAAAAGAAAAATGAATAAAACATGAAAGTGTGCAAGCATAAATGCCACTACTTTTTACCTTTTGACTATGGCAGAGTGTCAATAACTGCCATATTCCATGATGAGTTAAACAGTTTAATCCCTACTTGTCATGTTTCAATTTCACTTGTTGTAGATAGAGAATAAATAATTGTCATACATTTTAATCATGACAATTCAGTAGTTAGGTAGAGAAATAAAGTGAATCCAATAGTTTAAACTGGATTCATGGATGAAATAAGTGTAGAATTAGATAGTTTATTTGATTTTAGAAAGAATAAAGGTTGTGAAGGTTGCTAGCTCAAATGCACCTTACTAAAAAAGGAAGAAAAAATGTTAGCATGGTAAGTTTCGTAGGTAGAAGAAAGTGAAAAGTCTCAATGTAAATATCATTCATCAGGGCTGCAAAATAACTAACTTCTCATTCCCATAGTCATGAAACATTCTAAACTATCAGTCAGAAAGGCTCAAGGCATTTCCTTGAATTTTGTTGGGACCAGACCCAAGGCTCTATGGTTGATCAGTTGAAAGTGTAAAATGTCTATATTAATCCCTAAAATCACATCATTACTCCATTTCATGCATGCATCCCCCTGAATGATCCTAAGTAAAACCTCATTTTACTTAAAGACATTATAATTCCCATTTGACTAATTTCCATCATCACATGAGAAAATTAAACCCTCAAAATTACATTATATCACAAGTTAAAGTGATAAGATTAATGCAATTTGTCTTTTGAACTTCACTTTACTTGGCTATATTTATGTATTTTGAGTATACCTTGTCCTATTTTCATATTAACTTTAACTTATGTATTAATTCCATATAGAAATAACCTTTTCCTATATTATATAAATCCTTTTATATAAATAGCCTCAAAAACCCGTGTATTATAACTTTAGCCAAAGTTATTATTCCCCACATGCTTAAATAAAATACCCACATTAAAACCCCTTTGGCTAAAACATATGTTTATGTAAAATCCCACCCCCTATGGTAAGTAAATCGCTTTGATTTAATTACTATATAATAAAAATATATGAAAAAACTCATGAACATGTTTAAATACATGTTTAAAACAAAAAATATTGGAAACCCGAAGTTTTGTTCAAACTAAACTTCATAACCCTTCCCTTGTGTATTTTTTGTTCCTACTCCGTTAACCTAAGCATAAAAAATATAACTTAATATTTTGCCTGATGCATATCCCTTCACTGCAATTCACTTTTGATCTGACGATCCATATTCAACGCGACAACCTTTACCCTTCCCCATCGTGTTGATTAATAGCCATCACATATTTATTCACTTCAAGATCCAAAATCCCAAATTGAACTCGATGAATCCTTTTCCCTGCACCTTTGCTTTTAATCGTGACCCTTTGCTTTTGAAAACGAAATCCACGACCGATATCTCATATCGCGGCCATGAAGTGCCCAATTGAAGTTTTGTAAATTCTGCGTGATATGGGTTGTTTTTCAAAACAACCCCACGTCGATGTGTCATAAAATAATTGGATCACGTTCAAAAAGCGAATTACCACTTACCGCTTCATAGTTGTGCAATAAACCGCTCAACCCACTCCAAAACCGCTCCCGCCATTATATGAAATAAATGCTATTAAACCTGGATTTTCCTTAAGGTTTAACACATTAAAACTTATGGTTTTCATTAATTTTCACCTATTTGCGCCTGTAAACTTGTGAAGAACCTCTGCTGAGCCTTTTTCATCATTTGCGAGCCTACCAGCGAACCAGTGCTTAATTGAAAGACCATTTTCCTCTGCAATTCTCTCACAAATAGCCACCATACCCTTTGATAGCCTAATTTAGCAGAATTGAAGAGTTTGAAAGCACCTGCAACTTAATCGCCCGCAATTATACCTGTAAAGGTATTTTTCGTCAATCTTGTCCACAAAAACTTCAATTTCAAAGGAAAAAACATCATTTTACTAGCCATTTCCTTTAATTTACTGAATTATCCGTACAGAGAGTCCAAAAAACATCCAAAATATAGGGGAAACCCTCTCAAATTTTCCCCAGAATCCCTCATTTCCTTTTTAGCAAGTTTTACCCATTCCCTGATCATTTTTCACTACTGAAATCGATAAAAATCATCCTCTAAGCATTAAAAATCATTTTTTCCATCCCGAACCCTACTCAGTATCCTATTTCACCAGAAGAGCTTAGAAAATAGTTTAAGCTTGCTCTGTTCAGCTAAAAATGACAAAGAAACAAGTAACCCCAAAATCAGGAGGCCCAAAACCTTAGAAGAAAGCCTCTTCTAAAATCCCTCAGCCTGAGTCTTCTAAACTTGATAAACCCACCCCTGCACTCAATGTTGAGTCCACTGAAGTTGTTAGGCCTGTCCAACCTCCAGTTACTTCACAAGAAAATAGTGCTCTTGTTGATCTTGATTACATAATATTAGACCCTTCAATTGAATTCAATTTACTTGATGTCTATAACTGGTGTTTTGGAAAACCTGTAGAGAAAAGTGATAAAGATATACCAGTATGGGATTCCAATCTGCCAAAGTACATTGTCCCTCTTACTCATTCAGCCCCTAATTTTGTCAGATTGTGTCAGTCATACTATCTTCCAGACTAGAGGTCCATTGTTAATAAAGATAGGGAGGTCATATTTTATATCCATGCAGAATCCATAAACTCTATGCTGCAACTAAACCATGACCCCAATGATGTTTCATTGTCAATAGAGGATTTAACTCAGCTCTACCTAGACCTAGATTTTGCTTCCAAGTTCAAAAACTTCCAGACTTTTTGCCCCACACGGGTTGATATCCCTAAGCTTAATCCTCCATTCGATACATTTGACTATCCAAGTGAACCAAGGGAGATTGTCTCCATGCTATCATTTATACTAGGATATAACAGTGATGAGTTCACTGATATTGCTATCTTAGGTTTTCTGTATACTTTGAGTCCTGGCTAGCCTCCATCCATTGTATACAACTTTGCCAAGTTCATAGCAGAAAACATGCACTACCAATTGTCCAGATTACCAGAAGGAGGAGTTTTTAGATATACTTCATATCTACTTCATCTCTTTTTGTATTATCAAATAGACAAGTTTCCTATTGACTTTCAGAAACTATATCCAGAAGCGAATGTACATTCAGTTGTATTTTGGTCATCAATTTTGAGGAAATGGAATAGGGAATACACCTATGCAGACTTCAATGACTAATTTATAGTACCTGCCATGAATTTATTAAATAAGGAACAGACCCCTAGAATTAATGAAGAAACAAAGAGGATCTTATAGCTATCTGAAAGTTGTAAAACAGGGGATTGGTATTTGTATAAGAAATACATAGAGATCAGAATATATGGTGCACTCTTGGCTCCTTATAAATTTCCTAGATTTGTGACTACAAGGATTTTTTCTCTAGAATATTTGAGGCAACTTTTGAATGCAGATGAAGTCAATTTCATGGCTTCCAGAAAAAAAACTCAGTTTAAACTGAAAAATCAAGTTGGGCCATTCATTGTGAACAACAGAGAAGCAATAAATGAGATTAATTTCAAGTTGAAAGAATATAAATTTCCATACATTTTTATGTGGAATTATCATCCTCAGAGTGTCTTAAGCATGATTAGATTGAAATACAAGTTTTCTGCTTTCTTGCATGATCCCAAGCCTCAAATTGAAAAATATGCCAATAAACTTGAGTGGGAACCAAATAATTTATTTCATGATGACTCATAGGGCATACAGGGAAAAAGTGAAAAGGATAAAAAGGTAGATCAAACACAAGTTGTTACAGTCAACAAAGAAACTGAAATTCTTCATAAAAGAAGCATAAAGGAAGATAGCTTCACAGCTGAAACTATTCTAGATAAGAGATTCAGAATTCCCTACAGTAAGAAAAGTAAATTGACTGATGAAGAAAGCGACAAAGAAATTAATATTGATGACAAAAATGGCCATCAAACTGATGATGAGGCCACTTTAATTGTAAATGAAACACTTAAGGAGCTTCAGGATGTCCAACTTGAAACACAACAGAAAGACACTGTCATGGTTGATAAACAAACAAATGTTGATATGCCCTCTTCTTCCAAAGAGCCTTACAACATAGAGTCAGACATTCAAATCAAGTTCAGACAAATCATAGAAAATAATGAAGAAATCAAAAGTGAAGTATATTCCAAGTTCCTTAAAGAAAAGTCTGGGAATAAGGATAGACTCCTCTCAGCTTTTGATTACTCTTCAAATAAATTGGTAATGTCATTTCTGAAGCCCACAATGGCTGATCCAAAAAAAAATTGCAGAATACTCAAGGACAGACCTAGAAGTTGATGCAGATGTTGTCCATGAATTGGACCAAATAGAATTCCATAGAAGCAATACTGAGATGCTGTATTCTAAAATAGTCAATAAGAATATGAATTCTATTAAGCTTGAGAAAACACTGATAAACCTTCAGAATCAAATGAAATTGGATAAAGCCTTGTTATATGCCAATGGGTTAAGAATCAAAGCATTGGAAGATATAATAATTGAAGCAGGAGCTGACCCAGCAAACATTGAAGGGGCAAAGGCCATGATCAAATAGAAAAATGAAGACATAGTAGCTCTCAGGAAACAACTGAAATTGCCTCAAAGTGAAAATCCATAGGCAAAAGAAATCCTTCAACAAAAGACAGAAAATGATGAACTAAAACAACTTGTTCTAAATATGACAACCCAAATAAAGGAAATGGAAAGCCAAATAGAAGCTTTCATGCAAGAAAATGAAAATCTGAAGAAATCTCAGTAGGTTTTCATTCCTACAGTTATCCCAACTGTAAGTACAACTGTTCCCTCAACATTGGCAGAACATTTGGCACCGCAAGGAGTATTTCCAACTGTAGTGTCAATTACTTATAAATATATCTCTGCCACTTCCTCATCAACATCGCAGATAAACACAGTAGGAGAAACAACTGCAATAATCAGGGCCATGGGAGATATGTCTATAAAAGATCAAGAAATAGGCACCATCAAAAATTTGGAAACATTTAAAAGAGATGCCTTAATCACTTCAAAAGGACATGAACAGAGGGCTCGCAGATTACAGGAACAGGTGAAAATTCTTCAACAGTACGTAAATCTTACTGAACAGGTTGCCTACATAAAAAATCATTTGTGGACAAGAATCACTGAAGGCATTATCTCACAATGGCATTATATTCAAATAATATATGAACAAAAAGATCTACTATAAGCTGCCTTAGCAGAAATTGATAAAACAAAGAAGGAACTTGGCAACAAACCACCACAAGTAGTTCAGCTCATATCATTTTCGAATAGTAAAAACAGGGAACAATTAGAAAATTTGAAGATTCCAGACAGGACAGAGGCTATCCTTGAGATCCGAAAGGTCCTCACAAAGAGAAATATTATGAACAATCTGGAAGGAAAATGTGATAATATGAACATATCAATCAGTAAATTCAAGACCAAGTATGACTTGCTGCTAGAAGCAAGACTTCTAGATATTCTTGCATTAAATGAAAAATTAATGCCACAGAAGGACTATGATCAGAAAATTAGAACCCATGCTAAGGAGCAGGCTAAAAAGCCTTTGCCACAAGGATCTCCAAGTGGCAAAGTGATACTTCAATATTTTGAGAATTTATTCTTTTTGGAGAATGAAATTAAGCATATGTTCATAGTAAAACCAAACTTTTCTAAGTACACAGAGGCCGATGAAAGCTACAGAAAATTGAAGAGTATAAAGATCCCAACAACTCAACAATGGCATGAATTCACAGATCTAATCTGAATCTAATAGGAAAAAGAGCACGAAAATCACATGAAGAAATCATATTTTACTGTTACCTTAAGGTAAAAATTCAGGGTCAAAGTGTATCAGATTGTCAAAGAGTATCAGTCAAAAAGAATATTATTGCTGATTATTTTTCAATTAAAGTAGTAAACAGTGAAAATCAGATGATAAAGAGTATTAGGGTTGAAGGTGAAGAGAAGGAGTGATCTACAAGCTATCTTCCACGAGATAATGCATCCAATGCCAACAATGCTCACATCACATCATGAAATATTTTTGATTAGAATAATCAGTTCTATATTTCCTTGTAAAAGAGAACAACTTGCAAACTATTTTGCTGTTGTCCCTCTTCTTATGTTATATTTCCTATTTTTCCTTGAAGCATTATCTCAAACTTTGAGATATTTTGTAAGTAATTCATTTGTATAAATACTTCATCTTTCGAAGTATTCAGGGTGGAATAAAATTTATCAAGACTACTATAGTCATTTTTCTTGATATATTAAAGTTGGTGTGAGTCAATTAGCAAAGCAGCAGACTGGAATTGAGGTTAAAGACATCATAACTCAGGATTCTTGTGCTGACCAGATAAGTCTAGTCTTTTTCGTGTTTTCATCGTTTTTCTTTAAAAAGTTTCCATACATTCATTTTAATGTGTTTCTATCTTTAATGATCAACTAGGAGAATTTAGACAGGATTAGTGATAAAAAGCTCCCTATTTTTAACTAGTTGGCATTATTATGTTTTCTGCTTGATAACCGGACTATAGAATTCTTAATTGATCTAGGTCCCTATTTGATCCCCTCCTTCAATCTTCTTTTTTGTAACTTAAGGATTCTTAAGTGCCCTTTTGTTCAGATTTCACCCATTCCATCAACAAAGCCTATTTAAAGCCTTTGAAGGTCATCTACCCTGCCCTTAGTACATTTGCATCTTTAAGTCTTATTTCCTAGCTCTGCTTGCCTGGAAAGTTGACTCCATAGCCCAATGTTCTGGTAGATCCCTCTGTTTTACCTTGAAACACTTTTTATTCCCACCATTCTTTCAAAACAAGTTCCACTGTCCACTCATAGCTAGCCTAAAACATGATTATAAAACAAAGTTAAATCTTTAGGAGAGATCCCTCTCCGGAACTTAGGAAGGCTAGATCCTGAATTATAAAACAGGTTCTTGGTTACCCCTAGTTTTCTTAACTACAAAAATCTTCATCCCACAACCTGAGAATTACTAGGGTGATAACATATTGGCGACCATACTGGGGATTGAACCACTCTCTAGTTTTAAGTTTAATATTCAAGGAAGATCTTTAACCGTATATTTTCTACTTTAATATTAAGTTTTGAGGTTGTGGGTATTTAACCAATAAACATTCTGGCTCCTAACAAAGTCTATTACACTAGATCCAATCCCGATCCTAATCCTCCAGATATAGTAGACAATCCGGACCAGATAGGAATAAATAAAAAACAAATTGTTAGTTCTGAGATTGAAGTACCATTGAAAAGAGCTGATTCTTTACCCAAAAAATTAGTTAGCTTATCAGACATTGAATTTTATTTGAAGTTTGAAAAATCTATGTTTAGAACAAAATCTGAATTTGATTTAAAGGAAGTTGTTTTAAATCCAGTTTTTACTTCTTATGTGAGTGAAAAACATAAAATTATTTATGTTCCTGCTAAATCGGAGAAAACTAAAAGTCAAAGTCTAGTGAAAATGGCAAATGTTACAAAAATTATAGACATTGAAGAAGCTGTTAAGTTAGCTAATTTTTTTTCTCAATTCAAACCCCCAGTTTCTGAACTATACACCACAGTTTTTCCAGCATCAAATTCTACTCTGTATGCTACCACATCATTTACAGATTCTATCATCAGCTCACCTTAGGAGCCCATAAGCCCTGAGTTTCCTCTGCACCATAGAATCATATATTCATCATATCCAAAATCCACTGCTAGTTCATCAACTGATCCATTCATCCCTGAGCTTCCCCTGCAACCCAAAGTAGTATATCGATCATTTACCCAACCCATTACAACCACCTTTAGTCATACTACTTCTTTTTCATCCCCTTTACCGAGCTCTTCAAGTGCATCCATTGTAGTAACCAGCACTATCCCTACCACTACTATTGTACCTCCCAATTCAGCAAAAATCCAAGCCATGAAAGCCAGATATGCTCCCTTGGTCTTACCTCAAAATCTCCATGACATGCCCCAGAACTATCAAAAATATATTCCATTGTTTGATAATCTTTCACAAATTACTGCACAACAACATATCACTAGAATGAATGATTTTTGGGAAGTCTATGAGATAGATGAATCTGCTATCCAAATGAGGTTATTTGCGCAAAGCTTAATTGGAGAAGTAAATACTTGGTTTAAAATTTTAGGAGCTGGTAGCATAGCAGACCTAGCTGCATTCCATAGAGCCTTCCTAAATAAATGGGAGAAAAAGAAAAATCCTATGCAAATACTTTCTGAGTTTGATGCTGTCAAAAGAGCCCCAAATGAGTTTTTCCAAGACTTTTGCACCAAATACAACAGTGTTTACAATGCCATTCCTGCAGACCTTAAACCCACTCCATATTTTGTGCTACTCAAATTCCACGATTGTTTTGATGTAGACATGGCTTACCAACTTAGAGAAAGGGATGCAGATACTTTAAAAAAAATGCAACAAAATCCTGTAGGTGTAGAAATAAATATACTTGCTAAGAAAGCCAGACTGAGAAATGAAAGAAGGGTTACTATTAAAGAAGAAGCTTCTCACTTAGATGGTCAGTTTGATTTTATTACCAAAACACTAGAAAAAGTAGTTGAGAGACTAGATCAAATCAAAAGAAAAAAAGAATGGGAGAATCAATCCCAAATCCAGAATCCCAATTACAGAAAAAACAACAACCCAGGGAAAGGTGAGGAACCTTCCCTAGATCACAATATAAGAACCCCATTCCAAGAAAACTTTGCAGAAATTTCACAAAACAATGTTGATCAGGAGGAATACATCAACATTGTTATGGGGATTGATGAAAACAATACCATTTTCGTCTCACAGGAGGTCCAGGAACTCTTTGAACTGCAACAGTTCACAGTAGAATTCAGAGAATCCTTCGATTATAAACAAGGTTATGATTTTGCAATTAATGAAATTCACAGTCAATACAACCTTCTGAGCAAGAAAACCAAAGAACCTGCCATAAAGAACAATTCTCCAACCCAACAAGAACAAAACAAAAAGAAGACTGAGGCTCCTAAAATATTTTTTTCGCAGATTCTTCCGAGAGAGAATAAACAAATTTCAAACCCGCCCAGTCCTAAAAGCAACAAGGCCCAAATATTGTAGATATTACTGACGAGGTGGCTCAATCTTCCAAAGATGCTCCAAAAGCTAATACTACCAAAGCCACCGATTCAACAACAGTCAATGAGCCAAGAAAGAATCCTACTGAATTCAAAATATCAAATCCCAAATGTTCTGTTGAGAGTCATAAATCTGATAAAACTTCTGCTAACCCTCAAAATATTCTTGAAAAAATAGTTAAAGATAGTAGAAATCAAGAAACTCAGACAGAAGATAGAGAAAAGCGTAAAACAAAGGAAAAAATGTATATACTCAAGAAAAGTCATCATAAACCACAGTTCCAAAAGACGAAGTAATTCAAACCATCAAATCTCAGCCAACATTCAACATGCAATCTGAAATATCCAAGTTAAATATAATAGTTCCATTAGTTGAATTATCTAAAAATGACTTGTATAGATCTATGATTTCTGAAGCATTGGATATGAATGAGAATGAAGATACAATCAACATGAATGAAGATAGGCCTGAATTAATTTTTGGTCCCAATGTAGATGGAAAGCATTCAGATGGGTCAATACCTCCATTTTATGTAAGTCTTACTGTACATGATCAAATATTGCACAATACTATGTTAGATACTGGAGCTTCCCACAATTTAATGCCTAGAGCTATAATGGAAACTCTCAATCTAGACATAACCAGACCATATATAGACCTGTTTTCATTTGATTCATCCAAATTCCAATGTATTGGTTTGATTAAAGATCTGTGTGTAAACCTAGTCCAATATCTAGGTAAAAGCATGATCATGGATGTTGTAGTAGCTGATATCCTGCCAAAGTATGGCATGCTTCTCTCTCGCTCATGGGGATAAAAGTTGCAGGGATCTCTACAATTTTATATGATTTACGCCACTATCTCAGTATTTTGACAACCCAAAAAGCTTTACAGAGAAACCTTGATGAAGTACATGATCAGTACTGCTGACAAACCCACAAATTATCCTATATATTCCACTCCTACTGATCCTGATTCCTTTATTCTCAGTAACTCTGACCAGAATGAAAATCCAATTGAACTCACTGAGAAGAAACTTAAAATAATGGATGATTATATTGGTCATGAGGCTTTATGGCATTTAGATTTTGATGGATCATCTATTAATAAATTTGGAGCTGGAGCAGGTGTATGGATTACAAACATTGAAACGAGCCATTCTGAAGGACACGCCTTTAGATTAAACTTCAAATGCGCCAATAACATGGCTGAATACGAAGCTTTAATCTTAGGTTTGCAAATTATTAGACAAATGGGAGGGAAAAGAATAATAGTCATGGGAGACTCTGAATTGATTATCAAACAAATTAATGCAGAATACTTAGTTTATAATCCCAGACTTGCAAGATAGAGAGAAATAGTTTTAGATTTGCTTGATGATTTATTAGAATCAAAATTTTCCATCATCCCTAAAAGAAAGAACATACAAGCCCACTGTTTAGCAACCTTTGCTAGCAGTTGTAAATTTCCTTTTTCACCATTACAAAAATACACTGCTGAGATCAAACATAGGCCTATTTTTCTAGATAATGTGAAATATTGGCAAATTTTTTCAGAGGATGAGAAAATTTATTAATTTTTGAATAATGAGCAAGAATTTCAAAATTGTCAAATCGATAACAACTGTAACATAGATTCACCTTGTGATATAGATTTAATTTTTTGTCAAATAGATGATTTAGATAATTTAGATTTACATAATTTTGAAAAGCCGACTATATTTACTCAAAGTGACATTAATGAAATGGAAAAAGTAGATATAGAGGAATTGATAGAAGATGAAATAGATTTGATTGATTTAAATAATAACATTTTACCTAGAGGTTTAACTCCTCTAAAAGACTTATTTGACTCCAATGATGTGCCCAAAAGGCCAAAAATTTAGTCAGTTAAGTCTGGTATAGAAGAGTATAACTTAGGGACAGATGAAAAACCAAGAACAATCAAACTATCCAATTCCTTATTATGAGATGAAAAGGCTAAATACATTGAACTTTTAAAATAATATCAGGATGTCTTTGCATGGAGCTATGAAGATTTGAAAACTTACAACATAGACATTATCCAACATAAAATCCCTTTAAAAGAAAATAAAAAACCTTTTCAACAGAAACTCAGAAGGATTAATCCGGTTTTGTTACCTTTAATTGAAAAAGAAGTCAAAATAATGTTTGATGCATAGATAATTGCACTAGTCATATATTCTGACTGGGTATCTAATTTAGTGCCAACTAGAAAGAAAAGAGGAGAAATTAGACTATGCATGGACTTTAGAAATCTTAATAAAGAATTCTTGAAAGATAACTACCCCTTGCCAAAAATGGATCATATTTTGCAGAGGGTGGAAGGTTCTTCAAGAATCTCTTTATTAGATGATTTCTCTGGTTACAATCAGATTCTATTTCACAAAGATGACCAAACCAAAACTGCATTTACTACTCCATGGCACACTTTTATGTATGTGAAAATGCCTTTTGGGTAAAAAAATGTAGAAGATACATTTCAAAGGGCCATGTATATTTCCTTTGCCAAGGAGATCCATGAGTTTTTAGTCATTTATCTGGATGATATTACTATTTTTCCAAAAACAAATGATGAACACTTAGATCATCTGAAACAAGTTTTTATCAAATGTAGAAAATATGGTATATCTTTTAATCCTAAAAAGACTCTTTTTGGGCTAGAAGAAGGCAAACTATTAGGTCACATCATCTCAAAAGAAGGCATTAGAATAGACCCTGCAAGAATTGAAGAAATTCTAAAAATTCAACCACCAAGGAACATTAAAGAACTCCAAGCATTCTTGGGAAAAAATAATTTTTCTAAGAAGATTCATCTCTAATCTGGCTGAAATTATAAAAGATCTTAACAACATGCTTAAAAAGAACTCCTCAATTAAATGGAAAATAAAGGCCAAACAATATTTTGAATCTATTAAACAAGCCTTAACTAAAGCACTAGTCCTTATCAGTCCAGATTACACAAAAGATTTTATAATATTTTCCTTTGCATCCTAACACACCATAGCTACAGTTCTTCTGCGGAAAAATGATCAAGGCTTTGAACAACCTATTGCATTTTTTAGTAAAGCTCTGAGAGATGCACCACTGAAATAAAACATAATAAAAAAATTAGGCTTTGACTCTGGTTAAAGCTATCAAAGATTTCAGAGTGTATATAATTCATTCACACATCATTGCATATGTCCCTAATGCAGTAGTTAAAGATATTTTAACACAAGATGGACTAGATAGTAGGAAAGGAAAGTGGATATCCATAATCCTGGAATACGATCTGGAAATTAAACCAAATAAACTCATTAAAGTATAAGGTTTAGCCAGACTGATGGCTGAATCAAATTGCAATGCTTTAGATATTAATTTCATTACACAAGTAGATGAATAGGAGGAGATGGTGACTCCATTGATCAGTGAGGCCTATCTAGACTCACCATGGTACTCTGATATAATATTTGTACTAACAAACTTACAAGCTCCTCCTGGACTGACAAAAACCAAGGCAAGATTCATCAAGAAAAAGGCAATGAGGTTCTGTATCTTAAATAATGCACTTTATTGGAGAGAAAGTACTGGGATTTTACTTAATTGTTTATTGAAATCTGAGGCTGACAAGATCCTTGAGGAATTTCATGCAGGTGACTGTGGAGGCCATCTATACTGGAAGAGTACTGCAGATAAAATACTAAGAGCTGGTTTTTACTAGCCATCTTTATTTTCTGATGTTAAAAAGTTTGTTACCTCTTGCCATAAATGCCAAATTTTCGAAGGTAAGAGGAAACTGTTACCTTGACCTCTGAAACCAATATCCACTGAAAAACCATTTCAATTATGGGGGTTAGACTTCATAGGTGAAATTATTCCTCCATCTTCAGGTGAACACAAATGGATTTTGACTGCTACTGATTACTTTACCAAGTGGATAGAAGCAATTCCCACTAGGCAAGCTACAGACTCAGTTATAATCTCATTCATACAAAGTAATATTTTGTCTAGGTTTGGATACCCAAATAAAATCATTACTGACAACGCAACAACATTCAAATCCAAAAAAATGATTTCTTTCTGCCATAAATACCATATTACCTTAGGTCATTCGACAGCATATTATCCCCAAGGTAATGGTATGGCTGAATCCTCAAATAAAATTTTAATCAACATCATTAAAAAACTACTCCAAGAAAATAAAAAGACATGGAACAAGAAGCTGGTTTATGTGCTTTTGGCTGATAGACTTACTACAAAAAATTCTATATGGACTTCACCCTATCAGATTGTTTATGGTACAGATGCAATTTTCCCTTCTTCCTTGGGTGTTCTAGTCATGAAGATTATCCAGGAATCACAGGTGGAAACTAATGATATTCAAAGAAGAATCAATGAAACCATACATCTCCGACAAACCAAATATGAAGTTTATGAAAAGTCACAAGTTTTACAGGACAAGATCAAAAAGATTTTTGATAAAAGAGTTAAGGAAGATGAATTTTTCATAGGAGATCAAGTTTTAAGATGGGAATCAAGAAGAGAGGATAAAGGTAAACATGGGAAGTTTGACTTTCTATGGCAAGGAACTTATGTGATATATGGTTACAGAGGTAATAATTCCTTTTTCATCAGGAATTTGGATGGAACTGAGCTTCAATAAGGACCATTGAATGGTAGAATGTTGAAACATTACTATTCCACAGAGTCACTTAATAATTAGATTCATTTACATTATCATTGTAAATATTCATAGTCAGTTTGCAGATTGGATTGGATATTTTAGCTACAAAGTTGAAGCCTGAAGAGAAGGCCCTAAGCTTTGCAGTATAAGATGTCATAAATATGATTTGTTACAGAAAAAAGAGGACAACTACAGGATCATTAAGGTCAATGGATAAGGCTACTGATCTCAGAGTTCTTGACATTTCACAAGGAAATTCCATCCCCAAGTGAAGCCGATGTTAGTGACCTATAATATAGGATTCATAATTTTGACTTGACTATTGGTAATATTGTAAATCTCCACATACTTTTCCTTTTTCAAGTTGTATTCACATATTTTGTAAAAAAATCAAAAAATCAAAAATAGGGTAAAAAGTCATAAAAGAAAAATCAAAGGACTTAAAAAAATAAAAGACCCCAAAAGAAAAATGAATAAAACATGAAAGTGTGCAAGCATAAATGCCACTACTTTTTACCTTTTGACTATGACAAAGTGTCAATAAATGCCATATTCCATGATGAGTTAAGCAATTTAATCTTGCTTGTCATGTTTCAATTTCACTTGTTGTAGATAGAGAATAAAGAATTGTCATACAGTTTAATCATGACAATTCAGTAGTTAGGTAGAGAAATAAAGTGAATCCAACAGTTTAATCTGGATTCATGGATGAAATAAGTGTAGAATTAGATAGTTTATTTTCTTTCAGAAAGAATAAATGCTGTGAAGGTTGCTAGCTCAAATGCACCTTACTAAAAAGGAAGAATTTTTTTTAGCATGGTAAGCTGGGTAGGTAGAAGAAAGTGAGAAGTCTCACTGTAAATATCATTCATCAGGGCTACAAAATAACTAACTTCCCCTTCCCATAGTCATGAAACATTCTAAACTATCAGTAAAAAAGGCTCAAGGCATTTCCTTGACGTTTGTTGGGACCGGACCCAAGGCTCTATGGCTGATCAGTTGAAAGTGTAAAATGTCCATATTAATAGCTAAAATCAGATCATTACTCCATTTCATGTATTCATCCCCTTGAATAATCCTAAGTAAAACCTCATTTTACTTAAAGACACTATAATTCCCGTTTGACTAATTTCCATCATCACATGAGAAAATTAAACCCTCAAAATTACATTATATCATAAGTTAAAGTGATAAGATTAATGCAAATTGTCTTTTGAACTTCACTTTACTTGGCTATGTTTATGTATTTTGAGTATACCTTGCCCTATTTTCATATTAACTTTAACTTATGTATTAATTCCCTATAGAAATAACCTTTTCCTATATTATATAACTCCTTTTATATAAATAGCCTCAAAAACCCATGTATTATAACTTTAGCCAAAGTTATTTAATCCCCACATGCTTAAATAAAATACCCACATTACGACCCCTTTGGCTAAAAAATATCTTTATGTAAAATCCCACCCCCTATGGTAAGTAAATCACTTTGATTTAATTACTATATAATAAAAATATATGGAAAAACTCATGAACATGTTTAAATACATGTTTAAAACAAAAAATTTTGGAAACCCGAAATTTGTTCAAACTAAACTTCATAACCCTTCCCTTGTGTATTTTCTGTTCCTATTCCCTTAACCTAAGGTTAAAAAATATAACTTAATCTTTTCCCTGGTGCATATCCCTTCACTGCAACTATTGACCTTTGGTTAAAATCCCTTTACTCCATCGGATTGAATTTTGACCCTCCGATCTCCAATTCACTTTTGATCCGACGATCCATATTCAGCGTGACAACCTTTACCCTTCCCCATCGCGTTGAGTAATATCCATCAGATATTTATTCACTTCAAGATCCAATAGCCCAAATTGAATCCAATGAATCCTTTTCCCTGCACCTTTGCTTTTAATCGTTACCCTTTGCTTTCGAAAACCAAATCCGACGGCCGATATCTCATATCATGCCCATAAAGTGTCCGATGAAGGTTTTGTAAATTCTGTACGATATGGGTTGTTTTTCAAAACCACCCCGCGTTGATGTGTCGTAAAATAATTGGATCACGTTTAAAAAGTGAATTACCACTTACCGCTTCATAGCTGCGCGATAAACCGCTCAGCCCAATCCAAAACCGCTCCCGCCATTATATGAAATAAATTATATTAAACCTTGATTTGACTTAAGGTTTAACACATTAAAAATTATGTTTTTCATTACTTTTCACCTATTCGCACCTGTAAACTTGTGAAGAACCTTTGCTGAGCCTTTTTAATCATTTGCGAGCCTACCAGTGAACCAGTGATTAATTGAAAGACCATTTTCCTCTGCAATTCCGTCATAAAGAGCCACCATACCCTCTAATAGCCTAATTTAGCAGAATTGAAGACTTTGAAAGCACCTACAACTTAATTGACTACCATTATACCTGTAAAGGTATTTTTCGTCAATATTGTCCACAAAAACTTCAATTTCAAAGGAAAAAACATCATTTTACCAGCCATTTCGCTTAATTCATTGAATTATCCACACAGAGAGTCCAAAAAACATCCAAAATACACGGGAAACCCTGTCAAATTTTCCCCAGAATCCCTCATTTCCATTTTAGCAAGTTTTACCCATTCCCTGATCATTTTTCACTAATGAAATCAATCAAAATCATCCTCTGAGCATTAAAAATACTTTTTTCCATCCCGAACCCTGCTCAGAATCATATTTCACTAGAAAAATCTTTCAAAAGCCTCTTGTTTCCAAAAGAATAACTTAGCAAACAGTTTAAGCTTGCTCTGTTCAGCTAAAAATGAGAAAGAAATAACTAAACCCAAAATCAGGAGGCCCAAAACCTTAGAAGAAAGCCTCTTCTAAAATCCCTCAGTCTGAGTCTTCTAAACTTGATAAACCGACCGCTGCACTCACTGCCAAGTCCACTAAAGTTGTTATGCCCGTCCAACCTCTAGTTACTTCACAAGAAAATAGTTCTCTTGTTGATCTTGATTACAGAATATTAGACCCTTCAGTTGAATTCAATTTACTTGATGTCTGTAACTAGTGTTTTGGAAAATCTGTAGAGAAAAGTGATAAAGATATAACAGTATGGGATTCCACTCTTCCAAAGTACATTGTCCCTCTTACTCATTCAACCCCTGATTTTTTCAGATTGTGTTAGTCATACTATCTTCTAGCCTAGAGGTGCATTGTCAATAAATATAAGGAGGTCATATTTTATATCAATGCAGAATCCATAAACTCTTGTTGCAACTAAACCATGACCCCAACACTGCTTCATTGTCAATAGAGGATTTAACTCAGCTTTACCTAGACCTAGATTTTGCTTCCAAGTTCAAAATCTTCCAGAATTTTTTCCCCACACAGGTTGATATCCCTAAGCTTAATTCTCCATTTGATACATTTGACTTTCCAAGTGAAACAAGGCATATTGTCTCCATGCTGTCATTTATTCTGGGATATAACAATGATGAGTTCACTGATGTTGCTATCTTAGGTTTTCTGTCTACTTTGAGTCCTGGCCAGCCTCCATCCATTGTATACAACTTTGCCAAGTTCATTGCAGAAAACATGCACTACCAATTGTCCAGATTACCAGAAGGAGTCTTTAGATATACTTCATATCTACTTCATCTCTTTTTGTATTATCAAGAAGACAAGTTTCCTATTGAGTTTTAGAAACTAGATCCAAAACGGAATGTACATTAAGTTTTATTTTGGTCATCAATTTTGAAGAAATGGAACAAGGAATACACCTATGAAGACTTCAATGACTTGTTTATAGTACCTGCCATGAATTTATTAAATAAGGAAAAAATCCCTAGAATTAGTGAAGAAACAAAGAGGATCTTACAACTATCTGAAAGTTGTAAAACATGGGATTGGTACTTGTATAAGAACTACACAGAGATCAGAATATATAGTGCACTTTTGGCTCCATATAAATTCCCTAGATTTTGACTACAAGGATTTTTGCTCTAGAATATTTGAGGCAAATTTTGAATTCAGATGAAGTAAATTTCATGGCTTCTAGAAAAAAGACTCAGTTTAAACTGAAAAATCAAGTTGGGCCCTTCATTGCGAACAACAAAGAAGAAACAAATGAGATTAATGTCAAGTTGAAAGAATATAAATTCCCATAGAGTTTTATGTGGAATTATGATCCTCAGAGTGTTTTAAGCATGATCAGATTGAAATACAAGTTGTCTACTTTCTTGCATGATCCCAAGCCTCAACCCAAGCCTCAAATTGAAAAATATGCCAATAAACTTGAGTGGGAACCAAATAATTTATTTGATGATGACTGATAGGGCATACAGGGAAATAGTGAAAAGGATAAATAGGTAGATCAAACATAGGTTGTTACTATCAACAAATAAACTGAAATTCTTCATAAAAGAAGCAGAAAGGAAGATATCTTCACATTTGAAACTATTCTAGATAAGAGATTCAAAATTCCCTATAGTAAGAAACGTAAATTGACTGATGAAGAAAGGACAAAGCAATTAATATTCATGACAACAATGGCCATCAAACTGATGATGAGGCCACTTTAATTGTAAATGAAACACTTAAGGAGCTTCAGGATGTCCAACTTGAAACACAACAGAAAAACACTGTGATGGTTGATAAACAAACAAATGTTGATATGCCCTCTTCTTCCAAAGAACCTGATGACACAGAGTCAGACATTCGAATCAGGTTCAGAAAAATCAGAGAAAAGAATGATGAAATAAAAAGTGAAGTATATTCCAAGTACCTTAAAGAAAAGCCTGGGAATAAGGATAGAATCCTCTCAGCTTTTGATTACTCTTCAAATAAATTGGTAATGTCATTTCTGAAGGCCACAGTGGCTGATCCAAAAAAAATTGCAGATTACTCAAAGATAGACCTGGAAGTTGATGCAGATGCTATCCATGAACTGGACCAAATATAATTCCATAGAAGAAATACTGAGATGTTGTATTCTAAAATAGTCAATACGACTATGAATTCTATTAGGATTGAGAAAATAATGATATTAAACCTTTAGAATCAAATGAAATTGGATAAAGCCTCATTATATGCCAATGGATTAAGAATCAAAGCATTGGAAGACATAATAATTGAAGCAGGAGCTGACCCAACAAATATTGAAGGGGAAAAGGCCATAATCAAACAGAAAAATGAAGAAATATCAACTCTCAGTAAACAACTGAAATTGCCTCAAAGTGAAAATCCACAGGCAAAAGAAATCCTTCAACAAAAGACAGAAAATGATGAACTAAAAAAACTTGTTCTAAAGATGACAGCCCAAATAAAGGAAATGGAAAGCCAAATAGAAGCTTTCATGCAAGAAAATGAAAATCTAAAGAAAGCTCAGCAGGTTTGCATTCATACAGTTATCCCAACTATAAGTACAGTTTTTCCCTCAACATTGGCGAAATATTTGGCAACGCAAGGAGTATTGGAAACTACAATGTCAATTACTTCTAAAGATATCTCTGCCACTTCCTCATCAACATCACAGATAAACACAATAGGAGAAACAACTGCAATAATCAGGGCCATGGAAGATATGTCTATAAAAGATCAAGAAATACTCAGTTTAAAAGGCACCATCAAAGATCTGGAAACATCTAAAAGAGATGCCTTAATCACTTCGAAAGGAAATGAACAGAGGGCTGACAGATTACAGGAATAGGTGAAAATTATTCAACAGCAGGTAAATCTTACTGAACAGGTTGCCTACATAAAAAATCATTTGTGGGCAATAGTCACTGAAGGCATTCACTCACAATGGCCTTCTATTCAAATAATATATGAACAAAAAGATCTGATACAAGCTGTCTTAGCAGAAATTGATAAAACAAAGAAGGAACTTGGCAACAAACCACCACAACCAGTTCAGCTCATATCATTTTTGAACAGTAAAAACACGAAATAATTAGAAAATTTGAAGATTCCAGACAGGACAGAGGCTATTATTGAGATTAGAAAGGTACTAACAAAGACAAATATTATGAACAATCTGGAAGGAAAATGTGATAATATGAACCTATCAATCAGTAAATTCAAGACAAAGTATGACTTTCAAATATTAATGCATTAAATGAAAAATTAATGGCACAGAAGGATTATGATCAAAAAATTAGAGCCCATGCTAAGGAGCAGGCTAAAAAGCCTTTGCCACAAGGATCTCCAAGTGGCAAAGTGATACTTCAATATTTTGAAAATTTATTCTTTTTGGAGAATGAAATTAAGAATATGTTCATAGTAAAAACAAACTTTGCTATGTACATAGAGGCTGATGAAAGCTACAGATTATTGGAGAGTATAAAGATCCCAACAACTCAACAATGCCAAGAATTCACAGATCTGATGTGAATTTGACAGGAAAAATAGCAGAAAAATCACATGAAGAAATCATATTTTACTGTTACCTTAAGGCAAAAATTCAAGGTCGAGTGTATTAGATTGTGAAAGAGTATCAGTTAAAAAGAATGTTACTGCTGATTATTTTTCAATTATAGTAGTAAAACAATGAAAATTAGATGATAAAGAGTATTAGGGTTGAAATTGAAGAGAAGGAGTGATCTACAAGCTATCTTCCATGAGATAATGCATCCAATGCCATCAATGCTCATAGCACATCATGAATTCTTTTTTATTAGAATAATCAGTTATATATTTCCTTGTAAAAGAGAACAAATTGCAAACTATTTTGCTGCTATCCCTCTTCTTATGTTATATTTCCTATTTTTCCTTGAAACATTATCTCAAACTTTGAGATATTTTGTAAGTAATTGATTTGTATAAATACTTCATCTTTTCAAGTATTCAGGGTGGAATAAAATTTATCAAGACTACTATAGTCATTTTTCTGGATATATTGAAGTTGGTGTGAGTCAATTAGCAAAGAAGCAAATTGGAATTGAGGTTAAAGACATCATAACTCAGGATTCTTGTGCTGACCAGATAAGTCTAGTCTTTTTCCTGTTTTCATCGTTTTTCTTTTAAAAGTTTCCATACATTCATTTTAATGTGTTTCTATATTTAATGATCAACTAGGAGAATTTAGACAGGATTAGTGATAAAAAGCTCCCTATTTTTAACTAGTTGGCATTATTATGTTTTCTGCTTGATAACCGGACTATAGAATTCTTAATTGCTCTAGGTCCCTATTTGATCCACTCCTTCAATCCTCTTTTCTATAACTTAAGGATTCTTAAGTGCCCTTTTGTTTAGATTTCACCCATTCCATCAAAAAAGCCTATTCAAAGCCTTTGAAGGTCATCTACCCTGCCCTTAGTACATTTTCATATTTAAGTCTTATTCCCTTGCTCTGCTTGCTTAGAAACTTGACTCCATAGCCCAATGTTTTGGTAGATCCCTCTGGTTTACCTTGAAACACTTTTTATTCCCACCACTCTTTCAAACAAAGTTCCATTGTCCACTCATAGCTAGCCTAAAACCCGATTATAAAACAAAGTTAAATCCTTAGCATAGATCCCTTTTCGGAACTCGGGAAGGCTAGATCCTGAATTCTAAAAGAGGTTCTTGGTTACCCCTGGTTTTCTTAACTACGAAAATCCTCATCCCACAACCTGAGAATTACTAGGGTGATAACAGAAGGGATGGTTTGTTGTCCTCTCATTGTTGCTTGAGAATTCCATTGCTTTCGCATTTGTGGCAGAAGAGGACAATCATGCATATAATAACCTTAAACACCACAACAAGAATAGGGATTGTTCGTATGAAGAGGCCTATCCTGCTTGGGATGAGTAGTGTTAGGAGAATTAACTTGATTAGGTCTAGGATTACCAGAGGAAGCTTGAATTTGATTGCCTTTCCTCTTCCTTTTTGAGGTAGGAGGATTAGTCGTTCCCTGCTGTGTGTACACCTGCCCCAGACGGGGTGGTGGTTGCTGTTGCGAGGGTTGAAAAGGCAAGGGAGGAGGTGGTGCTAATGATATAGGAGCTAGAGAACCAGGCTATGGATACGGATAATAAGGAGGTTGGGTAGAAGTGTGGTAAATAGGAGGTTGGGCAAAAGGAGGAGGCATGCTGTATCCTAGATACATGCTACCGGGAGGGGGGAAAGTGCTGGAGGAGCTGGCCCCTCCCTGAGAGAAACCATAGCCCATGGGAGGTTGGGAATACAGATTAATGAGAGCTCCAACGATACCGTCGGTGGCATGAGATGCCCCGAGTGCATTGGCACCACTAGATCTGGGAAGATCAGGTAGGACGGCATAAACATAACTTGACTAAGCGTAGATCAAGTCATATTTTAATTCAACTTGGAGAGCGGCTTCTTCGGTTTGAGGAAATTTTGATGCGACGTCTTTCCCGATAGGTGGAAAGAGAGTCCTAAGGAACTAGTCCATGTAGACACAGCCTTTGAAAGTTAGGGCTCGACATAGGCTCCTTTTTCTCTGCCATTCCTGAACATGTTCGGATAGGTGGGTTGCAGATGATTGACGGAAACAGGTCAAGAGATCAGTACCAGTGTGGTAATGAAGGGGAGGCTGGAAATAATACAAAAAAACTTGGGCCAGATTCACAAAGGTGGTATGAGAGGAAGGGGCCTGATCAACACACCACTTAGAAGCTTCACCCGTAAGTGTTCATTGGAACAACTGAAGATGAATAGATTCATCGGTAATGGAATTAGACGAACACCACATGTGGAAAGATTGAATATGATATGAAGGATCTTCTCCACCTTCAAACTTTGGGATGTCTGAAGGGAGCTTGGTTGGCATAGTAGGCCACTTAGCATCATGGTGTATAGGGCCATTTATCAACTAGTCAAAATTAGGGAGGCTGAGGATTGCCATGAAGGGGAGCAAGGGTGTTGCCGGGGTAGTGTCTGTGGCGGTCCCACTAGTGGTATTTTCGGTGGGAGGGCCGGGGTTACCACTAGCATTAGGTCCTGCACCAGACATATTGAAGGTTCCAGGGGGAGAACCGGAGGTGGGATAAGAAGGAGAACCCAAAGGACCATAAGAAGAGTTGGTGTGCAAACTCGGTAGAGGACTAACTCAAACTCTATGTGGAGGATTAAGTCTTCGAACCAGAAATTGAGGATGAAGGCCAAGAAGTCTCCGAGATGAACACCTTGGTGGCGCAATGGTGACAAAACAAAAATGACACAGGGGAAAAAGAGACCAAGAAGGGCAGGGAGGTGCAGGATCAAGTGATTACAATGTCGAAACAAGGGCAAAGAGGTGCATGATCAAATGATTTCAATGTTTTTAGAGTTTTTTCTTGGCGGTTTTAACGAAGCCCTTTTTCGCTTAGGGTTTGTGTGTAAAAGTGTGTAAATTTTAATTTTTAAACCTAGACATTTGTAGAGAAAAAGAAAAAGTGTTGTTGTCTAGCTATAAATAACCCTGCAAATGACAGTATATAGTCCTGCAAAACAGAAAATAAACAGCTAATAATGCAATAATCTAAACCCAAGAAGGTGGGCCTCTCAACAACTAGTTAATAGTTGAGTAAAAAACTAATCTAAACACACAAAAATAGGCTAATAGGTCTTTGGTCAAGAGGGACAGAGATGTAAAAGACAAAATCTGCTGGAAAGTGGTGCAGAAAACAACAACAAATCAGAGGAAAATTGCAGTAAAAAGTGGTGGCGAAAGGATATCTCCAGGAAGGAAGCGGAGTGCCCCCTAAGGAAAACCCAAAAAAATCTAGAAGAGGAGATTTGGATGGATAACAAGCCAATCTAAAGTGGATCTGAAGATGAGGTATCAGATCTTAAAAAATGGCCGAAGACTCTAAAATTTCAGACAACCTGCAATAGCAAACACTCTTCCAAAAAAAGCGGAGGGTACTGAAGCCCTAGGGGGCTATGTTACCATTTAGTTAAGTGAAACAGAAAAAGTATAGGTCTAAAACGGGTAGAGATGGAGGTCAGACAACCCTGAACAGAGGCTCAGCAGAACCCAGAAAACTTTCAGAAAAATCCCTGGAGAAAGTCTAGGTCGTAGTTTTTGGCCTGTTCTCAGCAGACGTTGCACTTTTTGGGCTGTAAAGTGCATCCTGGAGGTCCAAGTATTATGTTTTGTGTAGAAAATTGCGACCTGCACTTCTGACACTCTCGGTGGTAGACTTCAGAAAAAATTTTCGTCTTAGCTGCAGCTAATGTCTGTCACCTGCGCAATGGGTCCAAAAACACATGGAAGTTGGAATTTTTATCATTTTAGGGTTTTATGGATTAAAAAAAACATCAAGAATAAGAAAAACAAGGGGTTGAAGAGAAATCCTAGGGTTTGAAGTGGTTGGATATGCAAGGATCAGAAAAACGACAGCAGTCGTAATGGTAAACCCGTGTGGAGTCGTGAGTTGTTAGTATGAATATTTATTCGAAGTGTACGAAAAAATACCACTTTAGCTACGCATAAATTATAGCCCTAACAATAGAAATGACTACTAATATCTTCAGATCTGCAATTAGATGATCAAGACAAATGCTGCAAAAATCTAGATCTATGCATTAGAAGACATTAAACAATAGAAAAATAAGATTTTCTCGATAGATCCAATAGACAATACAAGAATATATCCAATGAATAATTTTATTAATGGCACCTGGGAGGAAAACACAAGAGGGTGTTCCCTGTTCTCCTCAATGGGATGGGTTCTTGTGAGTCCTCAACACTTCAGATTTAAAACTTCTCTCTCTTAATTGTGTAGAAAACCCAAAAAAAAATGGAAAAGTATGGCTATGATTATGGATCAATAGCCAGACCAAGTGTTGAGATCCATAGTGATCTTTAGACAAAAAAGGGTGACAAATGAATCGGAAAACCCTTCTATTTATAACAAAATATTGAGTTAGTCTAGATCTTCGTGCATAATTAAAATATTATTAACCAAATCTAGATCCAACTTTTATGGAATATTTTATTATATTTGTTGGAGGGAAAAGGTATTTGACTTGAGTCAAATCCTCTTATTTGTAAATAATAAATAAATAAATGATTTACTTATTATTTTAAGGATGTGATTAAGTAATAATAAATAAATAAATGATTTATTTATCATTTTAAGGATATAGTTGAGTAATAATCAAATAAATAATGATTTATTTAATTATTTAAGGGTGAATTAGTCATATTTAATAAAGAATATTATTTAAATAATATTTAAACAATTATTCTTAGAAAATAATAAGATAAATAATGATTTATCTAATTAATTTCCTTGTTTTGAGTTAAATATAACCAGAAATTTAATTAAACTATTGTTTAAATAATTATTTCTTGAGGAAAATCAAACAAATATATATTTGTTTAATATTTCCTTATGGAGTTTCCTGTTCAGACCATAAACAACTTAATAAAGGTGTTTTACTAAGTTATTTTCATAGTGAAAACAATTTTACTTCGAGTAAAATTGGTCTTACATGGTGTATTTGGGTCCATCTAACGATAATAGGTTAGATGACCAAAAAATGGTGTAACATTATTCACTACTCTACATAGATCATATTTTGTTTTTTTTCCATATTGGCATATAAAATTCATTGCATAGCATGCATATAAAGTTCCTATGGGGTATATGGAAAATGATTTAGATTAAGTGAATGCATGACATTAGTGGTATATAAGGATTCATTTAAAAAAAAATTGAGAAAGAGAAGAAGAAGAGGAGAGAGTGGAGATGGTATATGAATAAAAGGATATATGGATTTTCTATATAGTGAAGAGTGAAGTTTTTGATGTGTGTTTCTCTATTATAAAAACGTAACCAAGATTTGTGGCTTGTAAATAAGGGTGAATCTCTGAAAGATATTGAGAATGTGAAGGCAAATGTTGAAAATTGGTCATCATTTTCAAAATAGTAGTGGCATCATAAATTCACTCATATTTTTGCCACAAAGAATTTTTTGGAATTTTTCTTCATATTTATTGTGAAGTAATATAGCAAGCTCAAGACCATCTTCTCATCGATAGTGAAGCATCCAAGCTTGTGAATATATTTTTTTTGAATTTGAGTTATTGAGAAAAATTGCTAAAATCAATGATGCATTAGAGTTGTTGCATAACCTCATTCATTCCATTGTTCATGATATGGTAAAAATGAGCAAGAACACTCTTTTTAATATTCAAACTTTCTTGCAAGATGCGCAAGACAAGATTGATTTTTTGCAGTTGGAGTCTCAGCTCCAGCAAGATGAACTTCAGCAAAAGAGTTATCATTCTAAACTTGTTTCTGTTCAGAACATTAAGAGGGACTCCCATCACTAGCAAGAATATAAAGTTGCAGTCGATTGACATTCAGTTCCTTGTACAAGAGCAGATTTACATGCAGATGTAGCAGCTTAGTCTGCACCTCCCAAGCCCATCATGAGACCTTGGGAAGAGTTTGTCCACAAAAAGCACAAAAATTGGTCTTGGATATGAGAAGGATGTGTCCTTTAATATTTCGGACTACTCCAAGCGCATCAAATTTCAGAGTGCCAGATTTCTTCATGATAGTTCACCTTCAGATGTTCCAGATCCTACTCTGCTTCCACAGCAGCAACAATAAATTGTAAAATGCCAACACTGTGATCGAGTTGGCCAT
Organism: Pinus albicaulis; assembly: GCA_034641835.2. Classification (NCBI taxonomy): domain Eukaryota; kingdom Viridiplantae; phylum Streptophyta; class Pinopsida; order Pinales; family Pinaceae; genus Pinus; species Pinus albicaulis. The sequence continues at coordinate 1,376,201,067 of CM076584.1, forward strand.
ATGAAATATCACTATCTTGATATTCACCCATGCAAGCATTGTGGTCGGTACACCCATTCTTCACACAGATGCTTCAGAAACAAACCTCCTGCAAGAACAAAGATTCATCTTGGATGAATCGCTTCTTGGCAATGGGAATCAACAACCAAGAAGATGTTTAAGTCGCATGTCAGAACTTGTTCTAGAATATTGAGTAATCTTGCAGTTGATTTTTCGCCATCATCTCACCTTGTACCTGACAAGGGGAGAAATGGTGGTCATTTACAAGCTTCGACACCACATCAAGTGAGCTCGAGCTACAATATCTCATTTCATATTCAAAGTTGTAGCCATAGACACAACAGTTCAAGTGAGATTGAGCCACATTTCGTCATTCCAGATTTAGAGTTGTAGCCAGAGACACAGATGCCCATGAGAATGCCTTTGGTTGGTGGACAGCCTTAAACCATGCATGTGAGGTTCATATTCTTCCTCTTCAAATAATTCGGAGCACCTCCTCTAGTAGAAGACTTCAGCTTCTTGCCAACCTTGGTAGAGTTGCGGGAAATGCATCAAGCATTGTAGTGTTGGTGGTCATCCTTAAACCATCACAGGTTGTAGACTTCCCTTCTTTTAGGTTGAAGGTATCCCTCTTAAAATATGAGGGACAATTCCTCTAGCAGAAGCCCTCAACTTCTTGCCAGATTGGGAAGAGTTCCAGGAACTACAATAAGTGTTGTGTTCCAGTGTTGGTGGTCATCCTTAAACCACCTCTTTATGCCAACATTTCAGAGAGTCGATTCAGCCTATGTGTTGCCATGCATATTTTGCAGATTTGTATTACAACTCTCTTCTTGGACTCACACATACACCTTTGGATTAAGGGGAATGTTGGACACCTAATCATCTATGGGGAGGTGAGGAAGGCGAACAGTCACAAATGAAATCCAAGTAACCTTGGAAGATGAATCCAAGAGTCACCTCATTGTATTATAAATGTACATCATATCAATGGTAAAATGCAATGAATGCTTATCTTTCTATTTGTATTTTTTAGCTTCTCATACACCATGTGTGTGTTTTAACAAAAAATTTGATAGTTGATTCACATAAAATTAGTTTTAATAATATGAATTTCATATATAAAATACATATAATATAAAATAAAAATTATTTATTATTTATTAAATTTAAAAAACGACGATTCACACTTATGAATATATATTTATCATTATGTTATATCATAATTATTTTATAACTATTATCCTATTATAATTTGTTATGATATTATGATAGTCACGTTAATGTAAACTAGATATCTTGCATCTTATTAAATAAGATAAGTTTGTTGCATGTTTTCGAGACAAATATGATGCTTCCACCATAGAATTCATGAAGAGTTTGTAAGGAATAAATTTCAAAATGCTAGAAAAATGGGTGAAGGTTCTAGTTGAGCACCCATTTAGACATTTCTATCCTCTTTCCTTTATTGTAGGTTGATAGATGGCTACAAGTTTACATATTTGAATAATATAAAGAGTTAAACATAATGATTGGTTTAATATTAATGTTAAACTTGATATATATTAAATATTTAATAATAACATATGTTATATTAATATTATTAGGTTTAATATAACATTAAGTTTAATAAATTTTTATTACAATAATATTAGACTTAATATATTATAATACAAAATATTAATATTATAATATTTATTATATTAAAAATAGTATTATAATCTTACAATGTCAACAAATAAAAAATTATATAATATCATATAACATCATGTTTAATGTTATATGACAATATATGATATTGAACATTTAACCATAGATTTTAACAAAAGGCATAATAAGTTGGATTTAGAAATTCTTCAAAGTTTCAAACTCAGATAAAAAAACATAATACTAAAAATGGTTAAAATTTAACTAAAATAAAGTGGCAAAGGCATATGTAAGGTTCTAGGTTGAGTTTATATTATTTTTTACATTCATATGTTTCTTTGTTTACTAAAATAGATCCATTGATTTGATTTTACATGTTGATTTCTAATTTTATTTGATTCATTGCACTTATGAAATTATTTATATGTAGATGTTGATTTCTAGTCATATTTTATTGGTTGTACTTAATGCAATGATTTCAATGTAAATGTTGACTTTTTTTCACAAGCTGCATAGATTTTAGTGTAAATGTTAATTTTATCTTATGTAACTAGATGAATAATGTGTATTGTTTTAAAAGTAATTAAATTAATATGGTGAATTTATTTTATTGTATGCGCAAAGTATTTATTAATGGCATACCTTGATTTTTATGTTACATTAGCTATTACGCTAGATCCATCTTGAATACAACTGCATGACAAAGACAAAGTAAAGATAGAAAAGCATAGGAAATGATAGTTACTAAGGAATACCAACAACAAAGGGAGAAACAAAAAACATATCGCGAGGAAGGGAACAACAAGTGACCATTGAATCATGTAAAGGGTAAATAATACAAGAAAATCCACAATGAAGATGAAATTGAAAAAAAAAAGGGGTAGAGGGAATGAAAATTGAAGAACATGAACAATAGAGGAAACAAAAAAATGAATAATGAAGAGAATATAGACAAAGAAATAATATTCAACCAACCCAAGCTTAACAAAAGATAAAAAAGAAAATTTTGTGGAAAAATATGTTTAAAATATATCTATTCCCAAGCTCAACCTCTAACTATTGCTAATATGAATATTACAAATTGAAAAAATTGTGATAGGATTTATGGATTAGCTCAAATTAAAATATGCCATTTATGTGATGAGTCATATTGTAGAGTTCAAGTTGTTAATATAAATACATGCCTAATGTGCATGAGATGTAGAAGATAAGGAACTTATTAGTTTAATATTATATATATATAACATATTTAAAATGATTGCATTAATCATTAATTAGACAACTTTTTTCTGGTGGTGCACAACTGAAACCAGCTTAGATGCACCTTAACTCTTAAAATATTAAGTGTCGAGAGGGATCAAATATCTCTAGGTGCAAAGATTTCCAGAAGTTTTGCACCCAAAAAGAGGTATGCATATCGAGAAATTTTATCCCTCCCACTCCATTATAGAGCTGCAGTTAAGATGGATATAAGATGGTAGATATTAATCATTTTATTATTGTAAATCTTGAAACAAAAAATTTAAAAGTATCCCAACACTAAAAATCATTGGGGTGATTTATCACCCTATGCTTCAATGAGAATATTTCTATGCTTGGGCCTTGGAATCACCACCCACAAATAAGTATAACCATATGTTTTTCTAAAGGGTCTTTATTTGGTAGCAGAATGAGGGATTTTGGACATCATAATCCTAGGTGTCTCAACAATTCTTATAATCCATCTTGTCAAGAATTCCCTCCTATTGAATATTAATCTTTAATCCAAAATCAAAAGGATTCATCATACCATTCAGAGATTTAGAAAAAAAATTGCATTCTTTCATGTGCATTGGTACATCAACTAGAAGGAAAACTTCCTTGCAAATGTGGTGTCCTCTTGGAAAAACAATAGTTGAAATGTGACAGGGGTTTAATCCCTTTCCAAATTAGCTAATCCCAAAATGAAAAATATAAAGCATTAGATTGAAGCCATGTTTCTAAATAAGAAGGAATTTCATGAGGTGAGTGACGAGGTAGGTAGTGAACACATACAAGGTGCATCCATGAGCAATATTAACCACATCATCCTTTGAATGTTGAGGACTGGAGGATGGAGAGAAAGGTCAATTCGACATCAGTGCTATTAAGTGGTTGTGAGAAGGGAGAAATGGAAATCCAAAGCTACATAGAATTCAAAGATAAATTGATAGAGATACTTGTTAAAAAGCACAGGGTGATCACCAAACTAACAATGTCTCTATGTCTGGGTTTTAATGTCTTCATCGGTTCTAAATTAATGGTGTTCTTATGGAAGGATATGAACATCCTCACTTGGCTCCCTCGAAGCCTTGGTAATGGTGTGAGTCTTTTGGTTGTAGAGGATGAGTGGGAAATATCTTAGGAAATATTCTAATAATCTCCCATGGTACAATTCCATCTAGTTTGAATTTCTTGCTAGGGCGTTAGAGTCATCCTATTGCAAGCCATCTTTGAACTAGGATGCATTCTAGTGATATTTGTGGTATTCTAATAAGTTTCGATGTTGATTCTCTTTTCTATTTAAACTTTAGCTTCTAGTATATTTAGGTTCTTGGTGAGTGTGGGTATACAGTAGCCTCCTATGAGAATTGGTTGGGTTGTAGGGGAGACTCCCTACCCCATTTGGTTTTCGTGACATAAATTTTCAGTTTCTATTTTGGGTGGAGGGGCTAATTGTCACACTCTCTTAATTTGATTGACCCTCCAATTAGCAAGGGTGATGCCCTCGTCTAGCCACTCAAGGGTCTTCTTTTACCAGTAGGGAATGTGAGCTCATTCTAGATTCTGCACAAGATTTTTTGTGGCACCACCTTTTAGGGTTTTCAGGAGTCAATCATATCCATGAATTATAAAATAAAACAAATTATGAAAAACCAATAGCTCAATGTTCGTTCCTCAATCACAACTCCAGAACACATCATCAAGTTATAGGTGAAGGTGTGGGTTTCCTCAACTAGGAGGAACACTAGAAGATGTGAAAGTTAAGGCTATTTAGAAGGCATCCAACTCTAGCGGTAAAGTTTTTCATTTCTTTGAGTGACTTAAACATCAAGTAGATAATGTTTTTTTCTTTGCCTAATTTCAAGGCATCTCCTCCCCCTGTCCCCCAATGAAGGGGCTAAATAATTTGTGTCTATGTGATGTAGATGTTTGTTTATGGTTGATAATTTTTAGGGAATTTATTAGTTAAAATTAGTAGCTTTGTGTAATGCCCATGTAATCGTGTGCTCATTCGAGGGAGAAATTTTGGTCTACTTAGTATAGTTTTCTCTAATATAATGCTACCAACCAATCTAAATATAAGCCAAAAAAGAAAAATTGTAACCACTATGTAATTTTGTCTCACAATAAAAAATGCATTATTAAAATAAAAAACTAACTAAAGACGACGTGATATATTATTATAACCATGTGAATGGTAATAACTTTCATCAATTCCTATGTTCCTTCAAATGTATAAGTGAAATGGTATAATTAACAATTTAAACCTATACGGAGAAGTGTTTAGTGAAACATACCTTGTTCTATTGTGACATGAAAACACTTTTAGACGGTATAATTAAAATAATTCTAACATTGACATTTATTGTTTATTTCCATATGTTTTTAGTATTTTTCCTAGCATAAATATTCATCATTGATTACTCAGTTCTCTTTATGCCTGTTTTTCTAAATCCCTCGAAAAAGACTTCTCTTGTCACAATTAACGCACTGTTTTGGATGTGACAATTAAAATAACTTTAGCATTAATCAATTATTTCGCTGTTTCCTACTTTAAGTTGGTAATCATTAATTTCCCACTTCATATTAATTTCTGTTTCCGTTTCTTGATTGGCTAGTACAGATACTTACGATCACCGGGCAAACTCGCAAGTCGAGCTAGTTTATCGTATGAATCCAAATATCGACACTACCACTCATTGTGTTCATTAGGTGGAAATGATAATCGATTCTTCTTCTCCGATTATTATAATTTCTTCAACTTATTATTTTTCAGTCCCTTGACACATGTAAATTCTTATTTATTCTCTAATTTCTTACCGCTTCAAAATAATCTTACATCTGTTTTTTTTTTTCATATATATTAATTCTACTAAAATTTTAAATATTTATATTAATGTAACAATAAAATATAAAATAATCAACTTTATAATAGTTTATGTATTAAGTGGCCAATAATAATTATTATAAAATAGCGAAAATTAAAACTAATAAAATATAAAAATGGTTACCTTGGAATTTTATGCGGTAAAGGTAATATATGTTCTTCCCTTGTCTTTAACTTTATGATAACTATTATTTTTTAAGATTTTTTTTAACTGTATAGTTATTTTGTTTTTTCTAAATTATTAGTATATACTTATCTTAATCAATAATTTAAAAGAGTTAAGATACATCGAATATTTTTAGGTGTAATTTTTTTTTCCAAATGTAAAATTTGGGAAAAATAAGTATTACCATGAAGGTATATGATTCTTCTCACCCCTTCATAAATATGCTATTAAGATGGACTTAAGAGCCTCAACTCACACATATTTCATGTAACATTTTACTATATAAATTGCAATTTTAAATGCATAAATCAATTCAATATCTTAAAAAAAATTCTTGCACACTTGGAATGTATATGCTACACAACTTGAACTTGCAATTTTAATAAATCTTTACAAGGATTTAAAAAAAAGTTAATTTAAAATTGTACATGAAAGGGGGAACAAAGATTGAATAATAAGATCATTTGAAATGTTTTAATCATTATTTTTGCTATCAATTATTTTATATAATACTTATATTTCCTAACTATATATAATATATGTGTAATTGACATCTAAATATTTTAGCTAATATAAGTATTGAAATATTTTATTTATAGCAGATATTTTGCACATGTACTTTTTTATTATATTTTTAAATATATGTCAATATCACCTATCCTCACCTAATCAAATATTTTATTTATGGTCCACATTATTTTTTTAAATAATGTATGTCATTACAAATTAATTGAATTGCACATATAATTTTTATTATTATTAGAGAGTCGTTGAATTTTTTTATTTTCAACTACATTTATTTCATTACCATTTAAATATTTTCTATAGTCAATATTAATATAGTTTGTTGTTTTTCCTTCGAAATTAACACTAAAATATATTAGTTAATATAGATATTCAAAGTTATCATACTTTTTACTTTTAATTATCTAATTGATATAAAATTATGTTATTTGACAACCATGCCTAAATAATTTTTCTATGACTGGGTAAGAATGAAAACATATATATATATATATATATATATATATATATATATATATATATATATATATATATATATATATATAATACATTATTTTTTATTTAGACAATATTTTTTATCTTAAAAAAATATATTTTAATAATTATAATTATTAAATAATTATATATTTTTGATAAGTATAATTATATTATAATAATTATAATGTAGTTATAATACAACTTATTTATTTTTTATATTTTATTTTAAAAGAAATATAATGAAAAGAATTCCACTTCTCCTTTAATATTCTTTATGCTTTATAAGTATAGACACAATCATGAACTTTTTATTGAATCTATTAGACGTATTTGACACATTTTATTAGATTTTAATATCTATTAAATATGGGAGATTTTTAATTTACTAATGAAGAGAGGAAATCAAAGTTTTTTTTCCTTTTCATTTTATCTACATAGATGATTTGAGTTATTTAAAGCATATAATTTTACAATTATATTTTTAAATATTTTTTTTGGTTCAACTTTGCCTTTTTTTCTACAGAGATAAGTCAATAGGGTTATTTTTCTGTTCATCATGCCTGAAGAACTAGACCAAATACTTATGAACATGTTTACACTAATATATTTATTAGGAACATGTTTACAATAATATATAAAAAATGCATTTGAAACCAGAAAAATATTTGAAAAAGAAAATAAAAGAGACTTTTGTTCTTTACTCACTTTGGAAAATATCAGTTTGAAATTGAATATCAAATAAAAATATACAATTACTACCCAACTTGATTGAAGAAGGAAATCCACACATCTATAGATATTGAAGCTTATTTCGATTGAGTAAAGGTGTCTATAATTCTTGCATCTTCATTTTAGTTGCATCTTCATTTTAGATTTAGTAATGGAATGTATGACGCATGATCGAATACATCTATTGAAATTTTCTTGAAGCATAAAAACACTTTTGTAAATCTATCTTTGTGTTTGCTACCTATTTAGCTTATCTGATTATTGATATTTTCATGTTTTTAAAGGAAATGAAAGTAAAATGTAACACCTTGTTTTGTGATTAATTATGATGGACAGATTTTATGATACATTTAATATTTTTTAAAATAGAATTAATTAACAAATATGGTTATAAAAGAATAAAAGAAAACATGGATAATTATCTTAAATAAAAGAGATTAACTGAATGGTTAATTTTTCCAAGATTCTAGAGTAAAAGTAGAGACAGTTTTTGACAGTTACTTCCCAAAAAGGATAAAATGGAAACCCTAAGGGAGGGAATGGGTTATGATAAAATAATATGCTAAGGGCTAACAAGTATAGGTTGATTAGAGTTTTCCAAAGCTGGTAGGAGACCAGTGAAGCTCTAAACCCAGATATGTATAGGCTCGATTGTAATCTTGAGGCTTATCTTCTAAATAACACTGTCTACTGCCTAAGACTCCGGAGAGGAGCACGGGGGAGTGGAGGACGTGATTTTCTCTCTCAAGGTTGGGCAGACCATCAATTAACAGGAAGAGTACAAAGATAAGTACAATATGGTTTGTCTACTCTTTGTTTTATTGTGCATGACATTCTAAGAATGGTGTGTGTATGAAACCTAAATTGTTATGTGTTATGTGAAAGAAGTAAATAGTACATATAATGTAAGTTTAGATCTTGTACAGGAAATATATTTAACATAACACATAAAATAAAATAAAACACGTAGTTTCCTACAAATTGTGTCTTGAATGATCAAATAAAAAGAATTAATTATATTTTGTCCAAGACCCATTAAATTTCGGAAGGAATTCATATATATGGACTAAATAAATAGAAAATGTCTACAATAAACCAATGAGATGTAAAGGCACAGAGTTTTAACATCGAGCCCCGTGAAGACAGGGCAGGGGTCATGGTCCTCTTGCTGATACATATTCAACTTGTTGTAGATTAAAAATACAAACGATAGGAGAGAAATAAATGAGGTTAATTATTGACAAAAATTCTAATTAACTAGCCAACGGACAAACAAAATTACACTGTAAGGGAATCTAGGAAAAAATGGAAAATAACACCAAATGATATTGAATAGTAGTATGTTATATTCATATAGACATGACAGATTTAACATAAATATACCTATGTAATATGTTGAAAAAATTTAAACTCAGAGCTGAGAAGGTAGTGAAAAACGCACAATGGGGATTTATTCAAAAATTAAAATTAGATCCCTGAACACAAGAATATTACATTCAAATTGCATATAAATTCTATATTACAAATGATATAGAAATTTAGGCTTAATTTCAGATGGGAATCAAATCCTTTCAATATTAATAATCTACAGATTGATCCTTCGCAAACTAGGATGTACATACAACAAAAAAATGTCGAATTGTTCATCAAATTTGATAAAGATGGAACCCAAACACTCCTACATGCAGGCATTGTTGTGGCTTTAAGGCGCCCTTTACACAAGGAGGGTTTTACCCTCAGATAGTAGAAAATAATACAATTACATAGATAGCGAGTCGGGGAATTTACAGGGCTTACCCAAGGGTTAGAAGTGACTAGAAACCGAGCCTGAAATTTACCTCCTATGAATTCGGTAAAATTACTTGTCTGAAAATAAGAGAAGAAGCATAAAGAGGAATTATAAGATTGAATCTGAAAGGAAATACTAAACCTAAAACTCAGAAAAAGAAAATCAGAAATTAATTAGTTTAGACGAGGTTACCTGTAACTTCGAGCATGCCGAGTTCCATTTTGTTCCCCACATGACCAAAGAAGTTAAACCCGAGTTTTAGTTGCATGTTGTGTATAAAATATTTCGAAGGAGTTAAAACAGGGGTTGCAGACATTGGCTCGGTAGAGTCCTTCCAGTAAATAGAGAGACTTCGAATTAAACCTATACATGATAATGTTTAATGTAAAACCGAAAATGAGGAAGAGAACACAATAATTTAAATGGCTGAGCCTCCAAACAGGTGTGTAATGGAGTACCAGAACCACACAAAGGAAACCTGCGATGAATATTTACCTGCATGAAGTAAAACATGGTTGCAGCATGAGAGGTGATGGAGGCTCCAATACCCAACAAGAACGGTTGACAGAACACCAGCCAGAATCAAATAAATTGTAGAGCTATCTAAGTGAAGACAACGACGGAAGAATGAGCTTGAATGAAAAAACGTGGGAATGGGTGGTTACCCTAACCACCCCAAACACCATCTGATCCATTTGATCTAGGGTTTTTCCAAATGACAGTTCAGATTATAGCAAGCGATAGTGCTGGAAAGTTGTAAGGTCCTTACCTTATCCTTCGGCCTGGTGTCTACTAGTTGTGGTAGAATGGTATCCCAAACATAAATATAGCGAATAAATAAATTGCGAGAAACAACTACATTATGTTGGGAAGAGGTGAAAAATGTGCATGGAATTGAAGATCAGAACATGACGTGGGATGAATTTCAGCAATATTCAAAGATAAGTACTTAACTCAATGATTCTATGATGAGAAATCATGAGAGTTTCATGATCTAAAATTGGGAAAAATATCTATGAATGAATTTATCACTAAATTTACCTCGTTAATATAAATGCCATATTTAAGAGATGAAAAGGTAAAGGTACAATGGTTCTTGAGTAGTTTTCCTACCCACATGAAGGAAATAACCGAGTTTGTGAACTCAAAAACAATGGATGAAGTGATAATAAAAGCATGGATGTGCTATTAGCAGTCCAAGGCAAAGGGATAAGTTGGCAGAAGTTGGCCATCGAAGAAAGGGAAGAAAGGCACCTCGAATTTTAAAAAATAACAGATCAGGAAACTATAAAAATGCTTCGAGAAATTCAACAAATATGAAAATTGGAAAAAAACAGCAAAAACCAAAATGGGCAGCTGAAGAGCAACATACGGAGGCTTCTAGTAGGGCTGACCTTGGACAGTCCCAAAAACCCCCATTGCAATGCTGGGGATGTGAGGAAGCACATTATTTTAAGAAGTTTCCTCATCAAAGGAGAAATGAAATGACGACCAACCTGCAAGAGGCATCTACAGTGGGAGATGTGGCGTGAAACATACCCATGATCCATGCTGCTTTGGAAGACTAACAAGTGGATTTTCAGCCAACTATGATAGAACTAGAAGGTAAGCTAAAAAACCAATACGTTTCCATTTTGGTTAACCTTGGCTCCATTTTTAGCTATATAAACCCCCGCATAGTTGAAATTGTAAACTGCAAAATCATAAATTTAAAAACCCATGGCTAGTTCAATTGGCTATGGGGGGGTCAATGCCAAAGTTCCAAATTATGAATTGGATATAGGAGATCAACACATAACTATAGAACTAGACATTCTACCTTTGCATTCCTATGATATTTTATTGGGAATGGACTCGTTAGAAAAAAATCGTCATTAGTGGGTTATAAATATAAATTCATTTTCTTTAAATCAAAAGATGCCCCACATCAATAATTCCATGGAATCAATAAGCCACTTCGTTGTGCCCCATTACAGCATCCCGGCTGAGTAAATGCATTAGAAAGGGGTGCTTTCTCTATGTAATTAAAGTTGGGTTCTCTAACTCCAAGGATAAAACCCTTATGCTGGAAAATATCCCTATTGTACAAGAATTCATGGATGTCTTCCCTGGGAATATTCTAGGATTACCACCAAAACGACATATTGATTTCACAATAAAACTAATACTTGGGGCAACACATGTGTCAAGAGCACCATACACAATGATTGTGGTTGATGTTGGGTATGTGTTATATTATTTCCACGACTAATATGTTGGGCGCAACAGGGGGGTCACAGGGGGGGGCGGTAGCGCCCCGACGAAATTTTTTTGGTCCTTAATTTCCAGAGGGCGGTCCGCGCCCATGGTTTTGTGCATGGTTTTGCACATGGTTTTGGGGTACGATGGTTTTCGGCCCCTGGTATTTTTGTAGATCTGGTCAAGGGAACTATGGTTATATTCTAATCCAGGGTTAATGGATTGGGGTTTATTTATGCTTTGGCATGTATATATATGTGTTGTAACACTAGAAGGAATATAATGAAAAATAAAGCTAGTCGTCCCAATTTGGGATCTAGGGGAAAATCTATGTGTTTATATGTTTTATGTTTTATGCTCTCGCTATTATTTATTTTCTATTATAAGATTTGTGTGTAGATAATTTCTGTTTAGGGTTAAAACATACATTTGGTATCATAGAAGTTTCGGCTTCAAGGGGACACCTTTACTGCTGAGGGGTTTTTTTCTTGGGCCTATGGTAGACCCTGTTCAGTGAGAGATCTTCGGGATCGATTCTTGCGATGAAAGAAGATGGCGAGCGGTGGAAAGATAGAGATCAAAAAATTTAATGGTCAGAGTTTTGAGTTGTGGAAGCTCAAGGTGGAGGATCTGCTAGTGGATAAAGATTAGTGGATTGTGGTAGATATAGGTACTAAACCAACGGCAATGTCAGATGAAGACTGGAAGAAATTGGATCGGAAGGCTAAGAGCACAATACAGTTGTGTGTCTTAGATTCAATATTTTTGAATGTATCTGGGGAAGCTACGACAAAGAATTTTTTGGAAAAACTTGGGACTTTGTAGCAATCTAAGTCTCTTGTGAATAAGTTTTTCCTGTAGAAAAAGCTGTATAACCTGAGGATGAAGGATGGAGACTCAGAGAAAGAGCATATGAATGCCTTCAATACTATGGTAATTCAACTGTCATCTATTGATATTAAAATCTTAGATGAAGATAAGTGCATAAGTTTGTTGTGTTCTCTACCAGACTCGTGGGACAGTCTGGTTATTGCAATGGGTAGCAATATAACTACCTTGAATTTTGATGACATTGTCTTAGCCTTGTTGTTGGAGGAAATGAGATGGAGAAATATGGAGGGCCGGAATGGAGATGCCTTATCTGTACGAGGAAGGTCCCAAAACAGAAACAAGAATAAGGTTTCGAGTGGGAGATCCAATTCTAGAGGGAGATCTAAATCTCCTGGAAAGTTTGTAAAGGTATGCTGGAAATGCGGAAAGGAAGGGCACTACAAAAGGGAGTGCAGATCTAAAGCTCCTGAGAAAGGAAAGGGATCTGATGATGCTCCTTTTGCAAAGGAAAAAACCACCTCAGATGAAGGTGGGGATGTGTATTTGGCTTCTTCTTCAAATACACATGTAGATCATGAGTCATGATTGATTGACTCGGGTGCATCCTTTCACTTCACTCCCCATAGGGAGTGGTTTTACGAGTATGAGAAATATGATGGCGGTGATGTATTCCTACGGGATGATAGGAAGGCCAGAATCGTCGGATGTGGAAAATTCAAGCTAAAGCTGCAAGGTGGAAGGATTACAACACTTCCTAGTGTTCTGCATATTCCTGCATTGGCCAGAAATATGATTTTTGTAAGCAAGATGGATGATGCAGGTGTAAAAATAGTGTTCGATAAAGATGACTTCAAGATGGTTCGGGGAGCACTGGTATTAATGCGGGGATTTTGGACTGGAACTCTATACAAGCTACAAGGTAGCACTGTTATTAATGGGTGTAACGGTTATGTGGTTCCTGAAAGTGGAGCGGAAAGAGTAGCTGTCTCTGGGGAGAAGACCATGCTATGGCATCAAAGGCTTGGACATATTGGAGAGAAGGGCCTTCGAATACTACATAGAAATGGTATGGTACAAGTTACATGTGTAATTTCTCTCTAGATTTCGATTTCTATGAACATTGTGTATATGGGAAGCGGAATCGGGTGAGTTTTCCTTCTGGTGCTAAGAGGGTGAACAAGATATTAGAACTTGTGCACAGTGATGTGTTTGGACCTATTTCAGTTCCATCACTGGGAAAGTCTCTATACTATGTTTCATTCATAAATGACTCCTCAAGGAATACCTAGATATATTTCTTGAGGAAGAAATCTGAAGTCTTTCACAAATTTAAATAATTTAAGGCTCTGGTGGAAAACCAGAAAGAGAAGAAGATAAAGGCGCCGAGGATAAATAATGGTGGGGAGTTCTGCAAGAAGGAATTTGAAGAGTTCTATAAGAAGTGTGGTATAGCACGGAACAAGAATACTCCATACACACCTCAGAAAAATGGAGTTGCAGAAAGAATGAACTAAACGCTGATGAAAAAGGAAAGAAGCATGCTCAGTGGTACCGGGTTAGGACAAGAATTCTGGGCAGAGGTAGTGGAGACTGCATGCTATCTGGTTAACAGATCACCTTCATCAGTGTTGGAGGATAAGACTCCACATGAGGTATGGACTGGTAAGAAACTCTCCCTTTCACATCTAAGGGTATTTGGATGTGATGCATATGTACATGTTCCAAACCAGAAAAGGACCAAGTTGGATAATAAATCTGAAATGTGCATCTTTATTGAGTATAAGGATGGTTTAAAAGGTTACAAGCTTTGGAACTCGAAAACAAGGAAGATTGTGTACAACCGAGATGTGGTGTTTAGAGAGGTAAAAGATGTTGTTAAACATGAAGTCATACCAAAGGAACCTGAGAAGATATAGTTTGAGCTAAAGGAGTATGAATCAGACTCTACAACAAAAGAAGATTCATAAGAGGAAGAGCCACAAACTCCAGCTATGAGAAGATCAGTTCGGGAAAGAAGGCAACCAGAAAGTTATATTCCATCTGCTTTCTATTCAGGTTTTTCCTTAACTATAACTGGTGATGATCCCAGAAATGTCAGGGAGGTAGTAGATTCAGAAGATGGAAAACTCCGGAAGGGGGCCATGGTTGATGAAATGGCATCCTTGTGCAAAAATGAGGCATGGGATCTGGTGGATTTTCCGGCTGGAAGGAAGCCCATCAGGAGAAAATGGGTTTTTAAGAAGAAGATGAATGTAGAAGGCAATGTGGAGAAATACGAAGTTCGGTTGGTAGCAAAAGGTTATTCCCAGGTGCCGGGAATTGATTTTAGTGAAATTTTTTCTCCTGTTGCCAAAGTTACTTCTATTATATTACTTTTATCTGTTGTTGCTGCATTTTATTTTGAGATAGAGCAGATGGATATGAAGACAACATTTCTTCACGAGGATCTAGAAGAGGAGATCTACATGAAACAAGTTGAAGGCTTTATGGTGAAGGGTAAGAAAGAATTGGTATGCAAGTTGAAGAATTCTCTGTATGGGTTAAAAAAGTCACCAAGGATGTTGTATCAGAAATTTGATACCTATATACAGGGGCTTGGCTTCACCAGAAGCAAGGAGGATCACTGTGTTTATTTTAAATTAATTGGTGACCATGTTATTTATTTGGTCTTGTATGTGGATGATATGTTGTTGATTGGAAATAACAAATAAATTATCCAAGATTTGAAGACCCAACTATTCTCCAAATTCGACATGAAGGATATTGGTGCTGCAAACTATATTTTGGGCATGGAAATTAAGAGAGATCGGGCAAAGAGGAAGCTCTGGTTAAACCAGAGGAAGTATGTCAAGACTATATTGCAGACGTTCAATATGCAAGATAGTAAAACGATGAATTTTCCTATTCCTGTAGGTGTAAAGATGTTGGTTGAACAATGTCCCAAGACACAAGAAGAAGAGGAGGATATGTCCCGTGTTCCATATGCAAGTTCAGTGGGTAGCCTGATGTATGCAATGGTATATACTACACTAGACATTTCACGTGCAGTGGGAGTATTGAGCAGGTTTATGTCAAACCCAGGGAGGGAGCATTGGACAATAGTGAAGTGAGTTTTCAGATATTTACGTGGCACTAGTGATTATGGCATGTGCTACCAGAGAAGACCAGGATTGGAAAGAATGTTGGAAATTCGTGGTTTTGTTGATGCAGACTGGGCTGGAGATCTGGACCAAAGAAGATCTACAAGTGGATATGTGTTTAGACTATTTGGAGGCGCAGTCAGTTGGATGAGTAAAAGACAGTTTGTAGTGGCTCTTTCAACTACAGAGGCAGAATACATGGCAGCCACTCATGCAAGCAAGGAGGCAGTTTGGTTGTAGAGATTGTGTTCAAGTATGGGGTTGGTACAACAAGCTATAAGGATAGACTGTGATAGCCAAAGTGAAATTTTCTTGGCTAAGAACCCTGCTTATCATTCAAAGACAAAGCACATTGATGTTCAATATCACTTTGTTAGAGAAATGGTTGAGGCTAAAAGGGTGTTGCTGGTAAAGGTGGACACTTTGAAGAATGTTTCAGATGCATTGACGAAGTCTGTGAGCACTCAGAAGTTCTCTTGGTGTAGAGAAACAATGGGTGTTGAAGAATTGGCCCAATGACTAAGCTCTCCTGTGGCCCCCTGCGAAAAGAAAACAACAAGTGGGAGAATGTTGGGTATGTGTTATATTTTGTCCATGACTAATCACGCATGGGGGGGTAGGAGGGGGGGTGATAGCCCCCCCTGTCGTGGTCCTGGGTAGCGCCCCGGTGAAAATTTTTTGGTCCTTAATTTCCGGTGGGCGGTCCACGCCCATGGTTTTGTGCATGGTTTTGCAATTGGTTTTGTGGTATGATGGTTTTCGGCCCCTGGTATTTTTGTAGATCTGGTCAAGGGAACTACGGTTATGTTCTAATCCAGGGTTAATGAATTGGGGTTTATGTATGCTTCGGCATGTATATATATGTGTTGTAACACTAAAAGGAATATAATGAAAAATCAAGCTAGTTGTCCCGATTTGGGATGCAGGGGAAAATCTCTGTGTTTATCTGTTTTATGTTTTACGCTCTTGCAATTGTTTATTTTCTGTTATAATATTCGTGTGTAGATAATTTATGTTCAGGGTAAAAACCTACAGCTGAATTGACAAAATTATAAATGCAGTTGCAAGAATTTATGGGCAAAGGATATATTCGGCCAAGTGTATCCCCTTAGGGAGCACTGATGTTGTTTGTTAAGATGATGGATGGAACTATACAAATGTGCATGGACAACCGACACCTTAATAAGTTGACTATCAAAAACAAGTACCCATTGCCATGCATAGATGACTTGTTTGATCATGTGAAGGGGGAAAAAGTGTTTTCAAAGATTGATCTGAGGTCGGGGTATCACCAAATACAGATTAAGGATGAGGATATATCCAAATAAATGTTCCGTACTCGATATAGGCATTATGTTTTTTTGGTGTTACCAATCGGGTGAGCCAAATCACAAACAACTTTCATGAGCTTGATGCATGTCATCCTCCACCCGTTTTTGGATAATTTTTTTAAATTAAATTGTAGACGATATACTGATGTATTCTAGGAATATGGAAGAACACAAGGAACATTTATGCATAGTGCCAAAGATGTTACGAGAACACTAGCTCTACACCAAATTTACTAAATGTGACTTTTACAAAGAGCATATTCAGTATCTTAGACACGTGATATTAGCTGAAGGGATATCTGTAGATCCTGAAAAGATTAAAATTATTATGGAATGGAAATTCCCTAAGGATGTGGTAGAAATACGTTCATTCATGGTTTTAGCTGGTTATTACCGACATTTCATTAACTGTTTCTCTCAAATAACCTTTCCTATTACCTCCCTGCATCGTAAACGATGAGTCTTTAAGTGGAATCAAGAATTCAAAAAAAGTTTTGAAGATTGAAAGAGCTATTAACTACTGCCCCTATACTGAAAGTGGCAGACCCAAGTAAGGAATTCAAAGTATGCACTGTTGCCTGCAAGGAATGGGTAGGAGGAGTTTTGATCGAGGAAGTTAAAGTAATTGCATACGAATCCAGAAACTTGAAGGATCATGAACATATGTATTTTGCCTATTATTTAGAGCTAATTGAAGTAGTGCATGCCTTGTGGGTATGGAGGCATTACTTGCTAGGAAGAAGGTTTGTGCTAAGAAAAAATCATAGCAATTTAACTAGCTATTTTAAACAATTTGATTTAAATGCTCTCCCGGCAAGATGGAATGCATTCTTAAGTGAATTTCATTTTCATATTCATCATGTAAAATTTAAGGATAATAGTGTTTCTGATGCTTTGAGAAGAAAATTTTATTGTATCTATGAACTCTATTTTAACTAGGTTGAATCTAAGTTCCAAGAGCATATTGTGGAAGTAACAAGAATGGACCCTGAGTATCAATTCCTATAGAAATAGAAAGAGAAGGAAGAAATAAAGGAAATAAATTAGAGTATGAACTTAATGATAAACATCTCTTATTATACCGAAAGAAGATATTTATTCCAAATAAAATGAGCTTGATGGGGTTGATTCTAGCTGAATATCATCATAATTCCTATGCAAGACATCCCAGATATCAAAAAATCCTAATAGAAATTAGGAAAGATTATTTATGGCTGGGAATGCGTAAAGACATTTTTGAATACTTGACCAGATGCTTCGAGTGCCAGCATGTCAATGTAGAACACTAACACTTGGCAGGATTGCTTAAGCTTATTCCTGTACCTGAATGTAAATGGGAAGTCATTTCACTTGATTTCATTATTGGGCTACCAGGAAATAAAAGGCATAATGACTCGATCATGGTTTTAGTGGATGGAATCAACAAGGTAGATCATATCATACCTATCCAGTCCACACACAAGACAATACAGATTGTGGACATATTCATGAATGAAATTTTTAGACTACATGGTATTCCAAGAGTTGTTATCTTAGATTGAGATGTAAAATTTACATTTGCTTTATGGAAAAAATTATTCACCGGACTGGGAATGAAAATTCATTTTAGTACTTCTTACCATCCTCAAATAGATGGGAAAATAGAGAGGGTGGATAAAGTTCTGGAGGATATGATGCGCATGTACGTAATGTAAAAACCTACAAAGTGGGAAGAGTATTTTTATTTAGTGTAGCTTTTTTATAATAACGGGTATCAAGAGTCCCTCAAGATGAGTCTTATCGAAGCATTCTATGGAAGACAATGTCAGCCCCCAAAAATTGGAGCAGTCCGGAAACCAAGATGATGCTTGGACCATACATGCTTGAGGAAATGGAGTGTGAGGTGAGAAATATTAGAAAGAACTTAAAGCTAGATCAAGACTGAAAAAAGGTATATGCAGACCAAAAGAGAACCTTTAGTGATTTTGTGGTGGTTGACCATGTGTATGTAAGAATTAAACCAAAAAAAAGTACCTTGAGGTGGAACGCTTGTGGAAAATTGGCTCCTTGGTATTCCAGACCATTCCAAATATTGGAACAGATTGAGCCGGTGGCTTATCGACTAGCTCTGCCTAGTCATATAATGCTACATAATGTGTTCAATGTATCACTGTTGAAACGATACATACATGACCCTAAGAATGTGATACATTTGAAGAGTATACATGTAAGTCATGATTACATTACAATTTTCTAATATGAAAGGGTCTTAGTTGGAACTAATTAATTTATTTTTGTGCCACTGCAGGTAGAACCGGACGGTGAGTTTTTGGTAGAGCCTAAGTGTACTCACAATCAGAGAGAAATAACGCTCTGGAGGCGAGTCATCCCCCAAGTTAAGGTGTAGTGGAAGTACTTTAGCCCAAAAGAGGTTACCTGGGAGGATACATGTTTCATGCGAGAGGCATATCCTGAACTATTTCCAATGAATTAAGTAACATCGGGGATGGTATTTATGTTAGAGGGGAAATATGTATCACCATGTTTTGTGATTAATTATGATGGACAAACTTTATGATACATTTAATATTTTTTTAAATGGAACTAATTAACGAATATGTTAATTCATTAGTGAGACTTGAATTTATTCATAGATAAAATAAAAGATGGATAATTATCTTGAGTAAAAGAGATTAACTAAATGGTAAATTTTTCCAATATTCCAGAGAAAAAGTAGAGACTGTTTTTGATAGTTACTTCCCAAAAAGAATAAAATGGAAATCCTAAAGGAGGGAAGGGGTTATGTTCAAAAATATGCTAAGGGTTAACAACTGTAGGTTGATTAGAGTTTTCCATAGCTGCTAGGAAACCAGTGGAGCTCTAAACCAAGAGAAGTATAGGTTTGATTGTAATCCTGAGGGTTACCTTCTAAATAAGATAGTTTATTGCCTAAGGCTCTGGACAGGAGTTCGGGGAGTGAGGGTAGAGGACTGATTGCAGATGGGCCTCTAAATTAGACATAAACTAATGCCCATCTGCCTTCTTTATGCACATGAAAATGTATATTAAATCTCTCCTTTTGCACTTAATAATTTTTTATTATGCTTTAATATGTTCTTGGGAAGGATTAAAGGTAATTTCATATTTATGCCTAATATTGGTTATTTTTGTAGAATATTGTGAGAATATTGGGAATATTATGCAGATTTGGAGAGGGAGATTATTTGGGGACTTTCTCCCTGCCACTGGAAGACAAATATTGGAGAATAGATGAGCACAATTTTACAAAATTCTGGAGAAATCTTGGAGAGATTCAAGGGGGTTGTCCACCCTGCTTAATTATCAAAGGAAGCCAATCAAGCTGAAGACGAAGTGCACTCAATCTATTGTTAACTTCGAGTCAAAGTGGAATCAATCACTATTTTCTAGGGAGCTGTTGGTAGCTTCCTTTGAGGATAAATAAAGTTGATAAAGAGCTAATGAGGGTGGATTATAGGTGATTTCCGGTCAATTTTATTCCATTAAGTAATTTTGTTGCAAGCTATTAAGGTTTTTATTATTGTACTCAGTGAATAAACTTTCAAAAATGTAACGAGGATATTCTCTTCATGAAATGAATAGAAATAATACATTTTACTGATTTAGTTCCAGAGATCTGGCCTTGTAGTTTAGGTCCCAATCCATGTGCCTCAACTCACCTGTTGTTTTCATTCTTTTCTTTTATGTCATTTAGCTAGTTTTTCTTCAGAACATTTCGCTAGTTTGTTGGTATTTTTATTGATGTTTTAGTTTTCTTCCTGTTGTATTTTGTTGTAGAGTTAATCTATTTACATAATAGTAGAATAGTTGACAAAATCCCAAAATTTGTAAGGACATCCCTCCCCTCTCAACTCTATCAATAGAGCTTGAGGAGGGTAGACCTTTCCCCACAAACCAAAAATGCTTTCTTGCTTATGATTTTTTTGAAATAGATTAGATCAATGCTTATATGTTCATGAACATATTGTCTATCTTTCTTGCATAAATAAAAATGTTGATAGCAAGTACGAGTAGTATAGCCCACGGGTAAATTCTCCAACACCTCCCTCTTTGTCTTCCATCTTCCTTCCATCTCTACTCTTATGCTCTGGTACAATGTGTTACGCTCCTATGCATAGCGGTTATGCCTTTTATTCCTTTCTTATCTACTTAACAGAAGTCGCACCCTTTTTATTCAAAAAAACCAATTAAAAGTTTGACCTTCACCTTTCTCCTTGAAATTCCTGCTCACCGTACTTCGCTCATCACAAATCACAAATCTCTTGAGTTCTTTATTCATGATCTCTCATTCCAAGCCTTGATTGCGATATTGTTTTTGTACTCCACCAAGTCATCTAACTTATTTCATTTTTCATTTATCTCCATTGTCTTGCCACATTTCACATTTCACAATTTCTTTCCCATTGCATTTTGTATTTCGCTCCCACTACCGAACAACACTTCTGCTTCTCCACTAGCCTTGCGATATTGTAGCATTGTGATATCTCATATCGCATATCAAATTTCCATCCTCCCATTGAATTTCACACCCTTTTCCCTTTTCCCTTTTAAGACTTACTGCAATCGAAAATCGCATTTTCATGTGCTTCCCGTTAATACTTACCGCTCTTGATGCCGATTGGGATATTGTCAGCACACTTCGCCACCAGTCCTACCACTACTTCACCCGTCACATTACTCATTTCATGGTATTTATCCTCTCGCGTTTCATAGTTTCAGCCATATTGCATCTCACACTTTGTACATTATTCCCAATTGCACTATTGCTTCTCCTCTAGCTTTGTGATATTGCGAATTGTGATTTTCGCACTTTTCATATCGTATTTATATCTGCCAATTATAACTTATACATTGCATATTTTAAGCCTCCCACTCTGAAGAATATTTGTGATCTCATAAGGTTTAATGAAGTCTAAACCCATATTTCCGCCTCCAAGCCTTGTCCCATGTGTTAAGCCTTCCATTAGCATCTTTAGATTCTTTCTTTTCCAAGCTGAAAATCAACACTTTCTCATTTAGAATTAAGTCATGTTTAGCTTAGCTGCATGGATAGAAGCATGGTAGATATATCATAAGATACATAGGGTGTGTTCATTCGATTGGCCAAGTTAAGTGTGGTTTAAATTAGTTTCCTTTCCTCAATTTAAATTAGTTTCCTTTCTTCGATTTAAATTAGTTTCATTTATGTCATTTCCTTTTAGCAACTTAGTTTACTTTCCTTCCTCTCATTTATTTTCAGCAATTTATGTTAGTTTCCTTCCTGTCATTTCTTTTCAGAAATTTATTTTAGCTTCCTTCTTGTCATTTATTTTCAGCAATTTAATTTAGTTTCCTTTTGTATTTTCCTTTCTATAATTTAGTTTAGTTTCAGTGTAGTGTGACAGACTTCACTGAGAACCCATAGAAGTAACACCCTTTCGTAAAGTGGAAGAGGATGACATGAGTAGAATGAAATTTTTGTGTATATAGCACTATCACCTCCAAGTTTGTACGAACCCTGGGTTGATAAAGTAAAGTAGGGTAGCCTTTGGGAGTTGCATAACTCTTCGTGCAATACCAGGGCTCACCACTTTTTGGCATAGTTGCCGAGGAGGTGTCTAGTAGATGCTTTGATTATGTTTTAACATTCTTTTCTACTTTCCTTTTCCATGTTGTTTTTGAAATATTGAAGAAAAAAAAGATATAATTTTCATGCCTCAAAGGAGTAGGAATACTCATCAAA
Organism: Pinus albicaulis; assembly: GCA_034641835.2. Classification (NCBI taxonomy): domain Eukaryota; kingdom Viridiplantae; phylum Streptophyta; class Pinopsida; order Pinales; family Pinaceae; genus Pinus; species Pinus albicaulis. The sequence continues at coordinate 1,376,223,809 of CM076584.1, forward strand.
ATTTTAAAAAATACTTCTCCAATGGCAACCCCCCCCACTTGACCACGTGGTGCAGTAGGAACCACATCACCATAGACTTTTGAAGGTAGAAGAGATGGATGGATATGATGAAAATGAATAATACCTTATTGGGTTTCCATTCAATATATGAACATCATTGTACATATGAAGAACATCGCTCCATATTTCCTTCCCAACTTCCATGGTATGTGGACAGAGGATCGAGAAAAATTTCTCTTTGAATTTGAGATACTTTGTAGATCTTATGGCTACTTATCACACACTCAAAAATTAAGATTTTTTCCTGCAACATTGAAGGATAGAGCTCTTAAATGGTTCATGAGTCTAGGTACTAGTTCAATAAGATCATGGAATGACATGCAAAATATATTTCTAGAAAAATAAAAATATCGTGGTCTCAGAGAAGAAATTTTTAGAATGAACCAAGAAGTAGATGAGATCCTTAAGGATCTAATAGAGAGGTTCATGTATAATTTTAAGAGGGAAAATTGAATCATATAATATTTGACACACTAAAAACCCTCTTACTTAGAGAAATTAAGGATGAGTGGATTGATGTCCTTAATCTCATGAGTAGAGGAGATGTATACCAATTGTCATTTGAAGAAATTTTTAAAACATGCAAGAGCATATCAAGATGAAGGGAAAGAGTAAGTAGGTCAACATCAACATTGGTAAGGCAATATGAACTTGGAAATTTGCTTGATAACTTTAAAATATAAATTCTTAGAAATATAAGTGAACAAGTAGAAATGTTAAGAATGAAAAATGAGCGAAAAGAAGATGATGATATTTTTGTAATCCATGCATAATCATATGCTACTATATGTTTTTCATCAGTCCCCAGGTTTAAAGAATTTTACCAAGAAGACAATGGAGCAAGGCAATCAGAAAAGAAGCTATGTTATGTAGCTCCAAGGATACTTGGCAGCCTCGTCAACTTGATATGATGCAAGGACCTACTTCACAATTTCAAGCTTATTCACATCCATCTCAAACTAATTGTGAGACACTCCCTCCTTGGAAACCTTGGCCATCTCAACCTAAAACCCAATTTTGGAAACACGGGTGGCAAGGACCTTATTTAGAAAGTCCTCAACATCCTCAATAGTTCCCTCAACATCCTCCATACCCAAATCCATTCTATCCCTACCATCCACCTCCACCACAACCACAACCTTAATCACATCCATCTCATATATCCACCCCCACTCAACTACCCGTACCACCATTTCCAAACCCATACAATGAATTATCTCAGCTCACTTACAATTGAGGTACAACACTTCCAAACATCCCCTCTGTATCTAGATGGTGTTCATTTTAGTTCAAGAAATGTATTGCAAAGAAGAGATTTTCTTAATGTCATTGAAGGACAACATCAATAATAAGAAGATCCAAATGAGGAGATCAAAAGATCAAGGGCTGCACTTGATGAAGAGCCAGCATCAGAATCAGATGTTGAGAAAGTTTCCTCATGTTTACGAGAACTTCCTCCATGTCTTCAAGATAACAATAAACAAAAATAGGAGGATTTGAATGTCACAATAGAAGAGGAAATCGAAGGTGATCCAACTCAACAAGTGGACTAGGGGCATCACAACTATATTTACATATGGTTCCAAACAGTCATTAATCTGCAACAACATGCTCTTCTCCAATAGTACTTGATACAATCCCAGTCAAAGGAATTCATCTCTCATATTCAGGTAAATGTCAAAGCATGTATTCCAATTGTGCACCTAATTTTATCTGTCATCTTGGTTTGTAGATGGCTCCATTGGAAGTATTCATATACTTCAAAAAGGTTTTTTTTTTCAAGTAGAGTAGGAAAGTGAAAAAGAAAAAAAAGAAAAAAAGAAGAGTAAAATCTCAGGTGAAAACCTCTTTTAAGGCGTATGAGATTGGTCCACTAATTTAAAACCTCCATGAGGCGGTCATTGGGTTGAAAAACAAATAAAAATTAAAATATCCTTGATGAAAACCTCCCTTGAGGCTCCTAGGCTGACCTACTAGTGGAAAACCTGATTGAGGCAACTAGTAGGCCTTAAAAAAAAATCATTTCTCCATGTATCTCTCTCCAATGAATTCAGGTGCTCTCCAACCATTGCAAGAAGAAAAATAGAAATTTTCCACAAAAATAAAATTTGGTCAACACCCTGTTCAAAGGTATTCAAACTTGGACTTCCTCCTCCTATTCTCAAAAGCTCCAAAAGGACCTCAAGCAGATTAGCACACGCAACTTCAGAACCACCAAAGATAGCTTCAACAACCATTTCAGCAGCCTCAATATCATATGAAAAAACAAATCAATGGTAAGCCTTAGGTATGCAATCATCTAACCCTTTCCTTGAATCTATTTTAGGTTAAGAAAATATTTAAAAGTGCGAGAAGAAAATTTCTTCTATATAGCCAAAATCAGTAGCAAAGAAACCTCAGCCTTATCTAGCGACTAGCCTCACTTTTTTAACCAAGAAGAGGAACAAGAAAAAAGTAAAAAGGACTTGAGAAAGTGGGTAGTAAGAAGTGGAAGAAAAGGAGTGCCAACGGGTAACCAAGGGCGAAATCAGTTAACAGAGAAAGAAGTGTGAGTTTATTCTGCATCGAAAAAAAATGTGGATGAACCACCTCTTAGCATGTGAAACAGATTTTATTATAGCATATGAGTACCTCATTGAAGAACCTACAAGAAGAAATGTAAGAAGAATAGAAATAATATTAGTAGGAGGAGAAACACATGGGCCAATAAACAGAAAACAAAACAAGCTAGCATGCAGGAAGAACCAGAAGGCAGGAAGGATGAATAGGTTGCTCAGAGGATGAGCAACAATTTTAGTAGGGGGTGATGATGGGCCCCTACATGAGACATAAATTAAGGCCCATCTAACCATTCCTCGACCCATCTACCTTCCTTATGTAGATGAAAATATATATTAAATCTCTCCTTTTGCACTTAATAATGTTTTCTTATGCTTTAATATGTTCTTAGGAAGGATTAAAGGTAATTACATATTTATGACTAATATTGATTATTTTTGTAGAATATTATGAGAATATTGGGAAGATTATGTAGATTTGGAGAGGGAGATAATTCTGGGACTTGCTCCCTGCCACTGGAAAATCAAGATTGGAGAATAAATGAGCACAATGTCAGGAAATTATGGAGAAATATTGGAGAGATTCAAGGGGGTTGTCCACCCTCCTTAAAATAGAATATTCAGAGGTAGCGAAGCTGTTATGAAACCAACTCCAAAAATAGAAGAAAAGAGAGATCAACACCTTAGAAATCAGCCACTTTGAGGACACATCCTCCAATACATTACATAAATGTACAATTCTTGGATGATACAAATGACCAAAACCTTATTCTATATATAGGAGTCCATAGCGTCACAATATAAACCTATCCGAGCTAACAACAATAATGTAAGGGCACAATAATAACAATAGTGGGGTTACAGGGGTACAACAATAACAATAAGGGGGTTACACTAACAGCAATAAGGGACTACACTAGTAATATAGTGACCTAACATGCCACTCGCCTTCAAAGAAGTGTTGTCCTCAATGCTTGAGTAGCTCTGGATGCTTATGTATAAAATTCTCATCCTCCCATGTAGAAGATTCAGTGGGTAGGTTCTTCCACATGATGAGATACTATGAAATTGATCGATTTCATAGCTATCAAGTTCTTGTTTCCATGACTGCTTCAAGCTCCAATATGATCTTTTCATCCTCATCAAGTTCTGGAAATATTGTTTGGAATGGAGTTTTTTCACCTATAACCTTGTTTAAGCATGAAACATGGAAAAACGGATGCACTCGCGAAGAAGCATGAAGCTACAATTTGTATTCCACAGTACCAATATTTTGCAACCCTTTGTAAGGACCATAGTACTTAGGCAATAATTTATTATCCTTCTTATATTTCTTGAGGGACATTTGTTTGTATGGTTGTAGCCTTCAAAATACCCAGTCTCCTACATCAAAGCTTCTCTCACTGCGATGTTGATATGCCTATTGTTTCATTTGATTTTGTGCCAAATTTAGGTTATCTATTAAGAGTTGAAGAACTTCTTGTTGATTCGATATGATCTTCCACTGCTTGAACCTTATAATTTTCTCTTAAAGATGATGTGATGGATAGTGGATGATATACATAAAGTGCCATAAATGGGTTCATTTTTGCTGCAGTATGGAAGGAAGTGTTATACCACCATTCAAAGAGAGGTAACCACTTGAATTATTGTTTTTTCTTATCAGATACAAAACAACGAATATATCCTTCCAAACATTTATTCATTATCTCAGTTTGACCATCATATTGAGGATGATAAGATAAGCTATGAGGTAGTTGAGTACCCAAATAGGAAAATAATTCCGTTCAAAAATTTATAGTAAAAATGGGATCCCTGTCACCTACAATAATATTTGGGTTTCCATGTAGCTTTTGAATTGTTTCCATAAATTTAGTAGCAACCGTACTTGCTTTAAATTGATGAGATAACGCACAAAAGTGTGCATGCTTGGTAAGTCTATCAACTACCACCATGATGACACTATTTCTTTATGACCTAGGTAAACTTGTGATAAAATCCATTGAAATCTCCTCCCAACATTGGCTTGGAATGGATAAAGGTTGTAGAAGACCCGGGGTATTAATTGTCTCAACTTTGTTTGCTGGAAAACCAAACATTCCACCACAAAATTTTGAATATCAAATTTAAGGCCATCCCAAATAAATTCTTTATTTACCCTATGGTAAGTTATTAAGAATATCGGGTGTCCTCCTAAAGGAGAAGTGTGTAACTCCAAAATAATATTTTGTTTTAGTTGGGAATTCTTACAAATATATAAGCGATATTTGTACCATAAGGAATCACTTTTCCAACTAAATGTATCAGATGTACTAGGATCTTAATGCAATTTTTAAATGTGTGTCCACACTTCTTCGTCCTTCCTCAATTCAACCCTTGCTTCAGTTATCCAATCTAGTTGGATAATAGAAATGGAACAAAACAATGATTCCACCTCCTCATTATTTCTTGAGAGTGCATCTCCAACAAAATTTAACTTCCCTTTTTTGTAGATGATTTAAAAGTCATAACCCAACATCTTTGTGACCCATTTTTGCTACTCTTCTAAAGATAGTTTGTTCCAAGAATTTTTTAAGACTATAATGATCAGTTGTTACCGTGAAGTGTCTTACCATTAGGTAAGGTCACCATTTCTTTAGTGCATGTCGTATTGCCAACATTTCCTTCTCATAAATAGCTTTCTATAAATAATTTCCTTTGATAGGATGGCTTTCAAAAGAAATGGGTCTTCCTTCCTTGCATTCAAATAGCACCAATTCAATTTCCTGAGGCATCACATTCCACAATAAAGGTTTTTGTGAAGTCTGGCATAGCTGAGATCGGTGTTAGGCACATTGCCTCTTTAAGATGTTCAAAGGCCTTAGTTGGTTCAGGAGTCCATGAAAATGCATATGTCTTCAATAATGTTGTGATAGATGCTACTATTCTCCCATAATTCTTAACAAACTTGTGATAATGCCCTATTAACCCCATAATCCTCGCAACAAATTTATCGTTGTGGGGAATTTCCATTCCTTAATGGATTTAATTTTGTTAGGGTCTACCTTAACACCCTCGTGAGATACAATTTGACCCAGCTATTCCACCTCTTGTACTCCAAAGAAACATTTGGATGTTTTTGCATATAATTTTTTCTCCTCCAATAGTTTGAGCACCTTGTCAACATGTTGAGCTTGATCCTTCCAAGACCTATTGTAGATTAGTATATCATCAAAAAATACAAGCACAATTTTTCTAAGGAAGGGTTTGAAAATAGAATTCATCAACCCTTGAAATGTGGAAGGTGCATTGGTAAGGCGAAAAGGCATGACCAAAAATTCATAATGACCCTCATGAGTTTGAAATTTTGTTTTTAGAATATCTTCAGTCTTCATTCTAATTTGATGATATCTTGAACGAAGATCCAACTAGGTAAAGTAAATTTCTCCATGTAATTCATCCAATAATTCATCAATCCCAGGAATGGGAAATTTATCTTTAATAGTGAGCTTATTCATCTCCCTATAATCTGGACAAATGCTCGATGATCCATCCTTCTTGTGCACCAATACTACTGGAGCAGAGAAAGAACTTTGACTATGTTGAGTTATTCTAGCCTCTAACATTTTTGCAACCATACACTCAATTTCGCTCTTTTGGAAATAAAGATATCTGTAAGGCCTAATGCTTGGAGGGACAGTTCCTGGAATCAAATGAATATCATGATCATGATCACGAATAGGCGGGAGTCCTTTTGGAGTTTCAAACACCTTGGAATGATTGTCTAAGACTTTTTTGAGATCTAGAGAAATAAATGATTTTGATGTTGGAACTTCTAGTGAGCATAATTTTTCAATTACACATCATTGTTCTTTCTTAAGAAGCTTTGTAATTTGACTTCCTTTCATTTTGAAAAAAAATTGAAGAAAAATTCTTGAAAATTAAAAGCTACCATCCCCAAAGATTGTATCCGTTGTACTCCTAGTACAACATCAGCACCTCCCATTGGAATATAAAGCATTGGACTATTTAACACATATTCCCCCATGGTTAGCTTGATAGTATGGCATTTTCCAGAGAAATTTATAGTTCCTCCATTTGCAACAATCACTTGACATTCCGGTGCTAGATATAGGACATAATTCAATTCCTTGGCTACCTGACAATGAACAAAATTATGGGTACTACCCGAATAAATTAACATTATTACCTTTTTCTTCTTGATATGTCCTTCTACCTTGAGATTTTGAGGAGTGGTAATTCCTTCCAATGCATTGCACGATATGGCCAGACTCATTTATTCATCTTCTAGGGTTGGTTATTGGCGTGTATCCTCTTGTTCTGAAGTTTCTCGTTCATTTTCTTCCTCCTCTTCACAATCTATGTAAAATAATTTATTCTCAACACAGAGTATGACCTGTAGTTTATTTGTTATAAAAAATATAGCAATGGCATTTTTCTATTTTTTATTCCAATTTTTTTCATGTCAACCTTGTATGTTGCGGAAGTCTAGGAGTACCAACAATTCCATATTTATAGATGTGAGTGGTAGGCTTCCTTGTTGCCATAATTTTACATTTAATTTTTCTTGCTAGCCTGAATGCCTTCTCCAAAGAATCAGGTTCCCAAGCATGAACCTCATGTTGGATGTTATCCTTTAATGTCCCTATGAAGACATCAATTCTGTGTTTCTCTAGAATATCAGTTACCCTTGTATTATATTTTTTGAAGTCCTCAATGTGCTCCACCACTAAAACCTTTTATTTGAGATTTATCAATTGGCTAAAGAAGATGTTTCTCTTTGTATCCTCATAATGCGCTATCATTTCCTCCAGAAAAATTGACCAAGTGACAATTTGTTTACGGGAGCAAGGCCATTGATACCATATAAATGTATTTTGTTCTAAATGTAAAGTTGCAATGCATAAGTTTTGTGTGTTTTTCACATTATTGAGACCAAAATATTGCTCCATATGTAGCATCTATGTTACGGGATGCTTGCCATTAAAATTGCTCATATCCATATTTGGAATATGGTGGTTATTCTATCCAACATTAGAGTTTATAATGTCACGATTAACATTTATTTTTTTCTCATAGTGAGTTTCCTCTACTATCTTTTTCCCATTAGGAATCATTTCTTGTATCAACTTTGTCAAACCTTCCAAGTCTGCTTTTAGATCATTGTTCATGTTTTCCATGTTGTATTTCATTTTTTCATCGATCTTAGCTTCCATGTCATCTATATTAGATTCCATGCTAGCTTCCATGCCATCCATCTTATCTTCCATGCCTTTGTTCAAGCCGTTCATCTTAGCTTCCACACTCTTCTTCAAAACTTCCATTTCATTTTTTGTTGATCTTTGCGAGAGCGAAATTTGGAGCAGTTGGTCTTGTATTTTTGACATGTCATGTTGCAGTTCTTGGTATTCATGAGTCATCTTAGAGCATTCTGAAGGCTTAATTAGCATTGAATTATTTTTAGGGGGCATTTTAGAACCCAATACTGATATCTATTCTACAATATACCCTTGGAATCAATTCAAACTGATTTTTCAAACAATACTTATGAAATTAAAAAACAATAGACACATTTTTCTTGCTTTTGAGGTGCTCGATATTGAGTCTGAATCATCTATGTTATTTCAGATATTCGATATCTAAAATTTGATCCCATTCTAGCCCTATGAAAATTATTTCTAATGCCATAGGTCTAACCTAATTTGGATTCTCCAAGGCTAACTTATGCCCAATCTTCCACAATGACCTAGTTATGGACTGGTTTAGTAGAGTGACACTTTACGATGTTCCACGTGTCACTATTTCCTCCTTTCACTCTGAAATTGATAGACCGGAAACTACAGTCTGTTTAATTACATCCACTCTTTACATAATTCCAATCTGATGCTCAGAGAGAGAGTTATGACGATTTTACCATAGTCGCCTCTTTGAGATGAAATTCGAGAGCTTGAAGAAACATTAAATTCCACATATCATATCTCTAAAATTATTAAGGACCAAGATCTAAAATTTTTACAGGACGTTTCTCCAAAGATTGGCTTCATACTATACAAATTTCAGCTTATGAGCCTTCGTAGAAAAAAATTTATAGCGCAAATTCCATGATGGCTCGTTTTAGGTGAAATTCGAGAGCCTGAAAACACCCTAACTTCCACAGATCATATCTCCAAAACTATTGTGAACCAAGATCTGAAATTTGGACACGATGCTTCTCAAGATCTCGGTTTCTCTCTGTAAAATTTTTAGATTTTGAACCTTTCTATAAAACAAGTTATAGTGAAAATTCCACGATGACCTGTTTCGAGTAGCGAAACCATAGAATCCAAAGCTCTGATACCAAATGTTATGAAACCAACTCCAAAAATAGAAGAAAAGAGAGATCGACTCCTTAGAAATTAGACACATCAAGGGGGAAACCTCCAATAAATTATATAAATGAGCAATTCTTGGATGATAGAAATGACCAAAACATCTTTCTATATATAGGAGTCTATGGGGTCATAATATAATCCTAGCTAACCTAACAAGAATAATGTAAGGGCACAATAATAACAATATTTTGGTTACAGGGGTACAAAAATAACAATAAGGGGGTTACACTAACAACAATAAGGGACTACACTAGTAATATAGGGACCTTACACAAGAAAACTGAAGATGATGTGGACTCAATCTATGGTTTACTTGTATTCAAAGTGGACTCAATCACTATTTTATAGGGAGTTGTTGGTATCTACCCTTGAGGATAAAAAGAGTTGATTAAGACCTAATTAGGGTGGATTCTAGGCAATTTTCAGATGATTAGATTCCATTCAAAACTTTTGTTGCAAGCTATTAATATTTTTATTATTGTACTAAGTGATTAAACTTTCAGAATTGTAATGAGGCTATTCTCTTCCTAAAATGAATAGACAGACTCCATTTTACTGATTTAATTCTAGAGAGTTGGGCTCATGGGTTAGGGCCTGCCCCATGTGCCTCAGCTCCTCTGCTATTTTCATTCTTTTCTTTCTTGTCATTTACCTAGTTTTTCTTTTGAACATTTACCTAGTTTGTTTGTATTTTATTGATGTTTTAGTTTTCTTCCCGTCATCTTTTGCTATAGATTCAATCTGATTATGTAGTGGTAAAATAGTTAATAAAATCCATAAAGCTGTGAGGTCAGCCTTCCTCTCTAAACTCTGTCAATAGAGCTCGAGGAGGGTGAACCTCTCCCCGCAAACCAAAAATGATTTCTCACTTATGATTTTTTGGAAATATATTAGATGAGTGCTTGTATTTTCATGAACATATTGTCTATATTTCTCGCATAAATAGGCAGGTTCATAGTAGGTACAAGAGGTATAGCCCAGGGGGGAGTTCTCCAACACCTCCCAGTTCATCTTCCATCTTCCTTCCATCTCTATTGTTACGCTCCGGTACATTGTGTTATGCCCCTGTGCATAGTGGTTATGCCTTCTATTCCTTTATTCTCTCCTTAATAGTTGTTTCACCGTTTTTATTCACAAAAACCAATTAAAAGTTTTACCTCCGCCTTTCTCCTCGAAACTCCCGCTCACCGTCCTTCGTTCATTGCAAATCAAAGATCCCTTGTGTTCTTTGTTTATGGTCTCCCATTCCAAGCCTCGATTGTGATATTCTTTCCGTACTCTGCCATGTCGTCTGACTTATCTCATTTTCATTTCTCTCCATTGTCCCGTTACATTTCGCATTTCGCAGTTTCTTTCCCATCGCATTTCGAATTTCTCTCCCACTACCAAACAACACTTCCGCTTCTCCACCAGGCTTGCGATATTGTGGTATTGCGATATTGCATATCACATATCGCATTGCCATCCTCCCATTGCATTTCACACCCTTTTCCCTTTTTCCTTTTAAGACTTACGCCAATCGTAAATCACATTTTCATGTGGTTCCCGTTAAAACTTACCGCTCTGGACGTCGATTGTGATGTTTTCATCGTACTCTGCCACCGGTCCTACTGCCACATCACCCATCAAATTTCGCATTTCACATTCTTTATCCCATCGCATTTCGCAGTTTTGGCCGTATTGCATCTCGCATTTCACACTTTCCTCCCGATTTCACTGTTGCTTCTCCTCCAACTTTGTGATATTGTGAATTGCAATTTCGGACATTGCATGTCGAATTTCTATCTGTCGATTATAACTCTGCCATTGCATATTTTAAGCCCTTTACTCCAAAGCATATTTGTGATCTCATAAGGTTTAATTAATTCTAAACCCATATTTCTGCCTCCAAGCCTTGTCCCATGTGTTAAGCCTTCCAATAGCATATTTAGCTTCTTTCCTCTCCATGGTACAAATCAACACTTTCTCAATTAGAATTAAGTCATGGTTAGCTTAGCTGCATGGATAGAAGCATGGTAGATAGAGCATAAGATAAGTGGTGTGTGTTTAGCCGATTGGCCAAGTTAATTGTGGTTTAAATTAGTTTCCTTTCTTCAATTTAAATTAGTTTCCTTTCTACAATTTAAATTAGTTTCCTTTCTATCATTTCCTTTCAGCAATTTAGTTTAGTTTCCTTCCTTTCAATTCTTTTCGGCAATTTAGTTTATTTTCCTTCCTGTCATTTCTTTTCAACAATTTAGTTTAGTTTCATTCTTTCCATTTATTTTCAACAATTTAATTTAGTTTCCTTTTGTCATTTCATTTTTCTAATTTAGTTTAGTTTCAGTGAAGTGTGGTAGCCTTCACTGGGAACCCCTAGAAGTAGCTCCCTTTCTTAGAGTGGAAGAGGATAACATGAGTAGAATGCATCTGTTGTGTATATAGCACTGTCACCTCTAAGTTTTTACATACCTCGGGTTGATAAAGTAAAGTAGGGTAGCCCTTGGGAGTTGCAGCACTCTTCGTGCAATACTAGGGCTTACCATTTGCCTCTTGTTACACTAAAAAATTGTCATCCTGACATTCTGCCATAAGTATGAGCTCATTATTACTCATAATTCCCCCTTTTGCAAGTCTAACATATCAGTTCCTCATGTCAAGCCTTGAAAATCAGAAAAAATTCCTAAAAGTCTCCTAAACTTTGGTGTCGCACTTTCTGGCTATCTTTCTTGCGGTCCCGCACCCAATGTTTAGCTTTCCTGCATTCCTGAATGCACTTTATATTTTTTATAGGTGCAGACCCATGTACGATTAAAAAGGCGCAAGTAAATCCCAAAAAGCTCAATTAAAGTAACTTCTGGAAGCTTCTAGAATGGATCTTGTGGTGGCAGAACCGCTCTTGTGAGGTGCATGAATCCCTTAGCTTATGGAGCTAACCCCTTGATGTGAGGAGCTTATCTCTTTGAAGGAGGATTCTATCGCTTCATACTTGGAACATAAAGCCTCCTCTTTTCCACTATAAAAAGAGGCATTGGGTAGCCTTAAGGGCAATTCAAGCTTAAGAATATTTGAGGTTAAGTGCTGTTAAGATTTAGACTCAGTTAACTAAGAATTTTGTGAGGAGAGATTACATACCTCTATTTGTCTTGGTTGGAGGAGTGCAGAGCTTATCAAAGTAAAGGAGACTCCTGATTCAGACCCCGGAAAGTCCTATGCAACATCAAGGCTCAGGTTGTAAGGATTTTATTCTTTTGAAATTAATACAAATATACTCATTTTTCTCAATAAGCTTTCAATCAATGGTTTATTTCATAGATTCCTTGATCACTATGACAAGCATGGGTTATGATGATTTATATACAGGTGCTGTGTAGTACTTTGCTTGTTTGTGACTGCAAGTTTACAAGTGAAGCTCCTTCAAGCGCGCGAGGGATAACAACAACTTCAAACAAGCACTGGATAAACGGTAAGTCTTTTACACCTATATAGAGCTTTTCATAGATCATATATGCTTAGAGAAAGATTAGTCTATTTGACTGTTTGTTTCTAGATACTTTTAGTACTAGGGATATCGGTCTTTTCCGCAAGACGGATTAATCCATACAACAAATTGGTGACTCCACTGGGGAAAGAACTTGTTGTTTTTGGTTCTCTTTTATTTTGATTTGAGGAAACGTTTTTCTTGGTTTTTGATTGATTGAAATCTGCCTAGGTAGCTTATGTTTTCTCTGTTTTGAAAATTTTGAAATCCTTTGGGTTTTTCTCTAGTTTTTCCTGGGACAACACTTTGCCTTGTTTTCACAGTGTGGGCAGTTTCGCTCTTTTCCTGTGTAAACAATGCGGGACCGCACTTGTGATATCTTGGAGCATGCAGACCCTATTAAAGTTTTGAAAAACTTCAGGCTTCTTTCTTTAGTTCATCTTTATTTTTATTTTTAGTTTTTTTTTTTCTGCCCAGATTGATAATTGTTTCTGTCAAAAGCTTTCTGTTAATAAATCTCAGCGGTATTGGTGTTTTGATGATTTTCTAGAAGTTTTTCGTTTTGGATTGCTTTTCACTTGGTCTTTGTAGCGATTTGAAGCATTTGACACTTATAAGTACCCCAGATTACCTTGGTGTTTTTTGTCTTTTTTCTGGATCTGACCTGATTGTGAGATCATCCTTTATTAAGAAATAGAGTTACCTGTTTCTTTGCAAATCTTCGAAAAGGAACTTTGTTATTGGTTTTTGAATTTCATTTTTTATAAAAACATAATTGAGTTTTTTCGATCTGTTTGTTATTCTGGATGAATAGATCCTTATTTTGTTGAAAAACTAAGTAAAACATTCTTCAAAAAATCTTAAAGCTTTTATTCAATTAGATTATTAAATTTTGTAGTTTTGAGTGCTATTAAACTTTGTAGATCTCGAAATTAGTTTGTATTTTGAGTGCTTTTAAAATTTCTAGATTTTTTTTGAAGGAAAATTGTTTTGTAGCTTCAAGTTTTTGGAAAGTAAATGGATTTTTATTGTGAGCTTTGATCATTTGTTGGAAAAGACAAAAATATTTTCTTTCAAATATTATTTATGTTTAAAGAAGGAATTGTTTATTAAAAGAGTTGCATTCTCTAAATTTTCCTTAACTAGAATTTCATTGAAAGAAAACAATCTGATTATCATTTTTAGGTGCATTTTTAGTGTCTTTTAGAAATCGAGTCTTCACACCATCAGAGTTTCATTTCCGCACCCATTGACTTAAGGAACAACTCTTAAAAGTAACGCTTAATTAAAATTCATCTAGCAATCTTTTTATTTTCTAGGGCTCTTATCACCAACATAGGTTAGGCTAGTATCTTGGAGTAGAGTAGTTAACTCTCCAGGGTAGTAAAAACAAACAAGTAGAAAAATATTGCGGTAGTAGATAAATCCAATTGTAATTTGTATAATCTGGGAAGCTTCTCTTAAAGAAGTCAATCACGAGATCATGTCCGAACCTTTGAGACAATCAATTCTATTTCATTGGGGAAGATAGAAGATTTTGCGCGTATTACAAATGGTAAACCTCGGATTAACCATTTTCGAGGAGCCTGGGGTCACTTGTCGGTAAACCTCGGATTAACCATGTTGAGAAGCCTTCAAGGGGATTGAGCTTGCTACTCTACCCTTGCGTGTGAAATCGGATCGTAGACTGTTCCCCAGTTATATTTGTTACTATTGGTAACCTTAGTTTCCATTATCTTAAGATTATTTCCTAAGGTGACGGTGAAGGAAAGATCTCACTGTACCTGGAGCAGATGTCGACTAGACTCACTTGGAATCTCTGGGGGGTTCTCTTCACACAAGATAGTTTTGTGAGGAAACTTGTGCCAGTTTGTTTCATTAAGCAGGTTCTTGGGGTAACTGTTCCAACCGCCCTTTCTGTGTTAAATTTCTACTAAGTTGGATTTGATTACCAACTAGTGTTTTTTGTATGACAAGTTACTATTTGTGTGTGGTTTGAACTCTTAGATTTTTAAGCATGTGATTCAGCTGTTTGTTTCTTTACAGACTTTAGGTGTTTTCATTGACATTTTCTTTGTTTGCGTGTGATTAGTTAATCTTTAATCGTGGTATAATTGCCGAGACAATCCCAGAGACTACAAGGTAAACCCCATAAATATTCACCAAGTCAGATTGAAGGGCTTCGTGCTCTGGTATCATCCAGTAGTGGTAGGATTAGATCAACAGAAATTGGAAGTTCCTCTATAATTGTTCATCCTGATCATCAAATACCTACAACAGAATACATTCAAGAACCGATTTCAGTTTCTAAATTTACTGGTAGTATTCCTGCTTCCAGTGAACTGGCTGACGAACTTGAAATCTCTGAACCTGAAATTGAACCTTCTATTTTGGAAACATCCTCATGATTTATTTCACCAACTTCTAGCGATCTTGGTTCACCTAGGGTAAGAAATATCGTCACTGACGATCTTCCAGCTGGTCTTATTTGCATTGAAGAACTTACTAATCCAGACGAAGATATATCTCTTCCCGAATCCCCTCAATCCTTAAATCTTAGGGATCGTGAATCTATTTTCTACATCCCTATTTGAACTAGTGCTTGGTATCTATCTTTAAAAAACTTTTTAGAGAGTCCGGGTCTTGCTTTTTCTCCACCTCGAGTTCCATTTCATCCTACACCCAGAGGTTACTATCCGCCATCCATTATCGTCGGAGAGTCATCCATGTTTTCCCAGGCACCGGAATCATTTTTACACGGTGGTCCTTCTGTTCCTTCGGGATATCAGGCTTTGTATGGTACTTTCTCAGGAGCAGCTCCTCAACCAATCGAACAAGTGTTTTCATCTAGTTTTAATGGTGTTAAAACTGAAACGTCGAATGCAGACCAAATCTATATGATGTCTGGTAATATTATGAATCCTCAACCTCAAGGCAGTCAGTTACTGCCTGGAGGGCCAACACAGGGAAATCCGTTACCGCCTGGGGGGTAACCTCAAGGTAGTCAGTTACCGCCTGGGGGGAAACCTTCAGGAAGTTAGTTACCGCCTGGGGGGCAACCTCAAGGTAGCTTTTTCCCAGGACAAACTGTGGAATCATATTATTTTGGGGGACAACCCCAAGGGCAGTACACACCTCAAGGGTATCAACCTTCAGGACAGTATATGCCCCAAGGTCAACCCCAAACTCAATATGCTCCTCAGGGTCCTTATCAACCCCAGCTTCAGTACATGCCTCAGGGTTATCAACCTCAAGGTCAGTATCCAATTCAAGGTTTCCAACAGCCTTTTGGTCAGCTATCTATTCAAGGAGCCAGAAATGTACCACTTACTTATCAACCCTACGTTCAACCAGGTTATGGTCCTTACGTTCAACCTTCTGCGGGACAATACCGGGGAATGAATATGGTGTGGGATCTGTCCCAATATCAACATCCTATGCAGCCTAATGTGCAGTTTCCTTATAAGCCTGGACAACCTTTAATTTTTGGTCCAACTCAGCAACCTGTCCAGCCTACTATTCAACCTTCTGCATCTAGTACTGTTCAACAAGCTGGTCCTAGTTCACCTAAGACTCCGCCTCAAACTGTTGTAATCACTGCTACGACTGTTCAACTTGTAACACCTTCTTTTGGAGTGTCTGTAACCCCAAGTTTTTCTATCCCTACATCCGTGCAAATCCCTCAAGTATTTGTACCCCAGTCAGGATCTTCGGTTCAGAATTTGGTTCAGATGCCTATGGGACAAGCTGGTACGAGTACAGTTGTCACAAGTCAATTGCAATTCACTTATCAACTGTACCAGGGACAGCCACAATTCGGTCCCTATACACAAAATCCAAACTATCAGTATCAACCGTACCCTGGCTATACTTATCAACAGCCTCAACAACCCCAGTTCGGTCCGGTTAATCCTAGTTTTCCAGGAGGTTATAAAATTCCTAATGCAAATCCAATTCCAAGTTATCCTGGATATCCACGTCCTGGAACTGCTTTGGATACTCAAGGTTTTCGCGACCCTAACCGTCAGTTACCATTTATTGCAACTTTGGATTTACCTAATTTGACGCGCCTTACGAATGATCCAATTTCTTATTATCTGTATTGGCCACCAATGCCGCATAAGTTGCCCAGTGATATACCGAAATTTGAAGGTAAGTCAGGAGAGGATCCATCAAATCACTTCATGACTTATCACCTTTTGTGTGCGTCTAATTCAATCATTGATGATTCGATTCGCTTACGTCTTTTCCAAAGAACTCTTATTGGTCTTGTAGCCAAATGGTACATTGAGTTACCATGAGGCTCGTTTCATAACTTCAGTCAGTTAGAAACTGCCTTCTTGACTCATTTTCAGTTGCCGGTCAGATAAGACAATGGCACGGAATTATTAACTTCGCTGAAACAATCCACGTCTACGTATATTTCTGATCATATTCATGAATGGCAACATAGGAGACGTTTGGTGAAAGTTTATATTCCTGATCAAATTTTGGCATGATGGTTTGTTAAATCATTGTTACCCAAGATTACTAAAGATGTAGCTAAGGGTGGTGTTGTTACTGAAGAGAAAGTAATTGCTCAAGCTCAGTACCTTGACCTCGTTTACACGCAGTCGGGTACTTTACATGAAAAAATCTCAGACCTTCCAAAACAAGGTCAAATAGTTGCTGCTCCTTCGGGGTCTCATGCCGCTAACGGTATGATTGGTATGGTCAATACTAAAAGTAAGAAGAAATCTTCAAATAATTATTCTCCAATTATAACTTTACCTGATTCCCCGAACGGAGAATCTTCCCTCGAAGTTTCTGCCGATATTCATGTTGTGGAGACATCTACAGCTAAATCTAAATCCGGTAGTAAAAAGAAAGGGAAGAATAAAAACAAAAAGAATTCAAAAGAAAAAACTGATAAAAATGAATGCAATGAAGAAAAATGTAAACCACGTTATCCTTGTTACATTTGTGACAAAGATCATTTTACTAAGGAATGCCCACATCGGGCCAAGGTTGTGAAATTCGTCAAAGGTTCACAACCTGTTGTCTTGAAGGATCCCTTTCTGACTCGAGATAGTAGGATGGTTGGTTCTACCTCGACTGCTTTAGAAGAACCAATTTTGATGATGTCTCATGTAAGGATTGCGACGCGATTGCAAGATTATGGTACTAAGAATCCTGTTGATGGTAAAGAAGCAGAATATTCTAATGAAAATACGTCAACTACACCTCCTCCTGTTTCTGGTCCACTACAGATCGAGAAACCAAACCCAGACCTAATAATCAAATGGCCTGCTAAAGGTGTTCTTCGTAAATCAGCTTTCAATCCACATGCGAGAGTTGCTCAGAATTACAACATTGTTGAAGACTTAGCTATTTCTCCTTTAGCGATGTTGGCTTTGGAAGTGCTGCAATAATGCCCAAAACAGCGTAAATTGCTTTTGTCTACTATAGGAGCTGTCGATATTTAGGATTCTAATCTTATAATCTTTGATGTAGAAAATAGTACACCTCGCCTACCTCACCAAATGGCTTTCTAGATTCTGGTGACAGTAAAAAATAGACCTATCTATCGGACTGTGATTGATGAGGGAGCTTCAACGTGTATTATGTTGATTCAATGTTGGAAATTGCTTGGTTCTCCTACACTGAACCAATCTCCGACGATTATTAAGGCTTTCGATGGTCGAGGTTTCCACCCTTTTTGTATTTTGCAGGATTTACCCATAGGGGTTGAAGGTAAAATTGTAAATCTAGATGTGGAAGTGGTTGATGCCCCTCTTGATTACAACCTTCTTCTGTGTCATAGTTGGTGTTACGCTATGACTGTTGTTGTCTCTTCGGTCTTCCGACTCATAAAATTTACATATCAAGGAAGGATCGCTACAATAGATCAGTTAACTTAATTTTCTTCCCACCCAGCCTCTACAGAGACAATCCAGCATGTTGGTAAAGCGACTATGCCATACAAGGATGTTGGAGTAGGTTTGATTAAAGATTCTGGTTTGCTAGGAACTTTTTCCATTCCTCCTCCTAACGTATCGCCTTCTGTTGCAACTATTCATATGATTTCGTCAGACTCTGTTATGTTTGATGATCCTTGGATCGTACCTTCCGAATCCGAGTTAGATTCAATTGATGGCATGATGCCTTTGAGTCCTTTTGAACTTGCATACCAGGCTGTACAGTCATTTTACGAACCCTCTTCAACCGAAATTGATCCAGTGAATGGGATCCACGAGGAATCACTTTCTATATCTAGTTCAGCTACAACGGCATTTCCTGAACCTGTTCATTCTGATGAGAAAATTCGTGAATTATTGTCTGTTGACGATTTACCATGGGAAGATCTACATCACCGATCTTCATTTTTACCTGAACTAGATCATTTTGAAGATGATTTCGCTTCAATTTTTACTGCTGAATATGTCAAAGAACCGCAGAATCCATTGAAAAATCTTGATTCTAAGTTAAATTTGGAAAATATTTCTCGAACGATTCCAATTGACATTTCAGTAAAACCTGGAATAATTGAAAACATTCATATAGGTGCTTCCTGTACTGAAGAAGAAATTCAAACTTATAAAGCCCTATTTCAAGAATTCCGTGATGTGTTTTCCTGGTCCTATGAAGAAATGCCAGGAATTGATCCGTCAATTGTCGTACATGAAATCAAGACTTACCCGGATGCCAAACCTGTCCGTCAACGTCTACGTCAAATGCATCCTAGAAAAGCTGCTGCTATCAAAGCAGAGGTTGAAAAATTACTTCATGCAAGTTTCATTTATCCGATTCCTTTAACAGATTGGGTATCTAATATTGTTCCTGTGACTAAAAAACAAGGAATGATACGAGTGTGTATCGATTATAGGGATATTAATCGAGCTTGTCCTAAAGATAATTATCCAACTCCCTATATCGATCAAATAATCGATGATTGTGCCGACAATGAAATGTTTTCCTTTATGGACGGATTTTCAAGGTATAATCAAATAAACATACTCCCTGCTGATTAGCCAAAAACAACTTTTTGTCCATGGGGGACATTTGCTTACTGCAAACTACCCTTTGGATTGAAGAACGCTGGAGCAACTTTTCAAAGGGCAATGTCTTATGCGTTTCATGACATTAAGCACATTGTGCAACTGTATCTCGATGATTTACCTGCTCATTCATCATGCAGGGCTGACCATCTCACACATTTACGTGCTATCTTTATGAGATGTCGGCATTATCGAATTCGGATGAATCCACACAAATGTGTTTTTTGTGTCGAGTCGGGTCGTTTACTGGGATTTGTTGTCTCGAAAGCAGGTATTTGCGTCGATCCGTCGAAGGTCGAAGCTATTGTCAAATGACCTCCTCCTTCGACTTTACGCCAACTCCAAAGTTTGCAGGGGAAAGCAAACTTTTTACGTCGATTTATTCCTAACTATGCCGAGCTTACGAAAGGTTTTACCCGGTTGCTGAAACATAACATTCCATTCTTTTGGGATGAGATCGCTGATCGGTCTTTCGATGCACTTAAACACGCGTTAACCCATGCACCATTATTGCATCCTCCCAACTACAACTAGGATTACATTTTGTACCTCGCTGCTTCTCATTCCACTATTGGGATGGTTTTAGTTTAGGAAGATGAATCTAACGCTGAACATGTGATTTATTATCTTAGTCGGAATCTGCATCCGACCGAAATCAAATACACACATGTGGAGAAATTGGCCTTGGCAGCTGTTCAAGCTGTCCAACGATTTAGACATTACATATTGTTACGCAAAACTACGGTAATTTCTGATTGCAACCCTATGATGTACATTTTGACCAAACAGTTGCTAGGGGGAAAATATTCCAAATGGATAGTCATCCTGCAGGAATTCGACTTGGAATTTGAAAAATCCAAGGCGAAGAAATCCTTGGTTTTTGCGGAACTAATGTGTGATTTCCCCTCTACTGATACTGAAACTGTGGCAGAGCAACCCATTGCGCATGAATCTCTGTTTCTTATCAGTACTCTTGATCCATGGTATGGAGATATTATTATTTATCTCCAAACCCAATCTTTTCGGCCTGAAATCTCATGATCTCAGAGGCAGAAGATACGTTTCCAATCCCAACAGTATAATATTATTGGTGATACACTTTATCGTCGTGGAGCAGATTCTGTTTTCCGACGCTGTCTTATTCATGAAGAAGCTGAAAAGGTTTTAAATGTCTGCCATTCTGGAGCATGTGGCAGTCATATGTCTGGGTATGCCACAGCCCAAAAGATATTACGCGCTGGTTATTTCTGGCCGTCTTTATTCAAAGATTGTATTTATGCAGTCCGGAAATGCCACAATTGTCAACTTTTTGATCGTAAGATGCGCGCGCCACCTGCTCCTCTTCATCCCATAATTGCTGTTGGTCCTTTCGCAAAATGGGGTATCGATTTTATTACATGTAACCCTCACTCGGCGGGGGGGCATGCATATATTATCTTAGCAATAGATTATTTTACTAAGTGGGCTGAGGCGATGCCTACATTTTCGGTTGATAGAAAGACTGTTGCAACTTTCATATTTAATCACATAATTGCTAGGTTCGGTGTTCCTCAAACTATTATTACTGATCATGGAAGCCTTTTTCGGAATGTCATGATGACTGAACTGACAGGAACAGCTTGGCCTGTGCCACGATAGTTCCACTCCATATTATCCGCAAGCCAATGGTCTGGTCGAAGCCATAAATAAAGTTTTAGTCACCATGATCATATGAATTATTGGTATTCACAAGACGAATTGGCATTCCATGTTATTTTCAACACTTTGGGCATATCGAACCTAAGTCAAAACATCAACTGGTTTCACTCCCTTTCAACTCGTTTCCATTTTGCAAGCTGTGTTTCCGATTGAATGCAAAATTCCATCTTTGAAATTAGCCATAGAGTTACTCCCAGCTACGTCTGAAGAGGAGAAACGTTTTTTGTATTTGGCTCAATTGGATGAAAATCGGAGAAACGCTGCAATAGCAAATGAGGCTCATGTCAAAAGAGTAAAAGCTCAATATGATAGAAGTGTTACCCCTCGAATTTTTTCAGAAGGAGACCTAGTCTTAGTTTATGATCAAGCCAACGATAAGCTAGGCGCTGGGAAATTCATGCCCATGTGACATGGTCCTTTCATTGTTAAGTGAAAGATGGCAAAATGGGCCTATGAGCTGATATATTTTGATGGTATCCCTTTAGATAAGCCCAGAAATGGGTTATATCTGAAGTGATATTATGCTTAAACCTGGTGTGGAGATATTTTATTTTTTAGGTTAGCTTTCTTTACTGCTGGTGTGTCTTAGATTAGAAAGGTGTGCCTAGTTTAGAAGTGTGTTTTTATCACTATTCCTGCTTATCTGAGTTTTACTCTTGATATTGCAGATATCTACGTCTCTTCAAACCTACATTGGTTTTGTTGATGGGGCTTGTCGTAGTACACGAAACATTTCTTCCGCAGCTTGGGTTATCTATTCACCGTCTGACGAGTTAGTTTCCATGCATGGGGTAAGCATTGGCCAAAAAACGAATAACATTGCTGAGTATAGTGAAGTGATAGAGTTATTATCTGAGGCCATATCATTTGGGATTCAGAGTTTGATTGTGAGGTTGGATTCTGAACTTGTTGTATTACATCTTAACAAGGTTTATGCCGTTAGAAATCCACTGTTGTTACGGTTATTTTTAAGAGTTCGTCTCTTGGAACGTGAATTTGACTACATTGAATATTAACATATTCCAATAAATTTAAATACATTATCAGATGCAGTTGCTTTTAGTATGATAAATCGACATTTGCAGTGATCGAAACAGTAAAACAAATAAAATTCATAAAATGTACGCAGATAGCCGGTAAATAGTGATATATATCATAATACAAAAGTGTTTTCAAAAAATATACATCGTCTTCGATCATAGGTTGGAAACACCTTATGATCGGCAAATGATAACACAAAAATTCAAAAATATGAGTCTACAATACGATCATACCATCACTGATGGTGATCATGATAAGAAACCACTGCCCGAGCCACCCTACACAGGAACCTCATAAAAGGTCCTGGAACACCAATCACGTATCTCTGCAATCTGAGTGGAATGTCATCTATGTCTGTCTCTGGAATATCTAGAGTCAAACGCTCTAGATGATGCTCTAAATCAGTCAAGATTTCTACTGATTGGCCTGCTGGAGCTGGTGCGGCTGCAACTAGTTGTCTTCTTTCATAAGGTTGGAGATGGGTTGGTTGCCGTGGGCCCACATCTATATTCAAAAAACTTTTTGCTATTAATTTTCAAGACGATTTAAAAATAAAAAAATTTAGAACTTAGAAACTGTTGAAGAAATATTTTTTACCTGAGTCATCCCACTGTTCCCCTGCTGGGAGAGTCATCTCTCGGTCGTCGCGAAAATCTATCCCGGTGTATGGAAAGTCATCTATGAAAAAAAGTTGGCGATCCAGCCAACGAAAATATCAAGAAGTAAATCGAACAATCTCAGCGCCCTCAATATCGTGATGGGCCATCAGTGTGGACCAACGAACCATCCTAGGTTCTCTAAGTCGACCGGCATCAACGGGGATACTCTGTGGAGCTAGCATAGGAATCCTCTCTAGAGCAAAGGAGACGACGATGGATCCATATCCAAAGTTATTTAGTTTCCCATTTTTTTCTCTAGTTAGTTGGCCTTTTATATTATCCAACACAGCATCACACCAGTTGAAAATGGTGCTGCGAAAACAATCCACAGCAATGCGCATCTGAGAACTGGTAGCTACATGCAATGCTGCACTCCCGCACAGTCTGGTAACAGTAAATGCAATAAATTTCAGCTCGGGACGGATGATAGTTTTTATATCAATCCGTTTGTCCCTGGGGTTTGCTTCATCATTACAGAATTCTTGCCGAAGACTAGCGACAGTCTGGCCACCTGGCCTAGTCCCAAACAAGGAGAGTTGTTCGCCCCTCTTTGAAAAACCAGTCAGAAAATAAATGTCCTCCAGCTCAATTTCGAGCCGGTGGCCGCCAATAATGAAACACTGGTCCTGCACGTTCCACCTGTTTACCAGCCATGTCAAGAGCTCTACCTGTTCTCTCATGCCTTGGATGGCCCAGAATTTATATAAACCGCACTCTCTTAATTCTTGCATTGTGGGCATATGGAGCATTGCGGCGTCATCCATGTCCTCGTGCTCACGTTCTCTCCAAATCAACATCTTGTTAATCGTACAATACATAAAAATATAGATTAGAACAATCTAATTTGAAAAATTTTGGGTGGCCAAAGAGAAATTTGAGTTTTGCATTTAAACACGTGGGACCGCACTTTGCCTTTGTAAACAGTGCGTAGGAAAGCACACACTCTGTAAGGATAGTGCGGACCCACGACTTTTTTCTTTGTGAAAAAAGTCGGGGTCCGCAGGTACCATGTGTGTCACCTGCGGACCCCTGCGGGCGATTTTCGAACCATATTTTTTCCTTAAAAATAAAATTTAAAGCCTAAAAATGAATTGTAAACAGTTGAAATGCAAGATTAAGAGGTCGTGGATTACCTGGGCCTGACGGTTCTCGATTTCAACGGACAGATTTTCCAGAATCTTCACAGGAAATTTTTACCCAAAAACTTCTACTTTTCACTCTGAACTTGAACGGTAATAATGAAATTGAAAAAGTCCTTTCTATAAGTTTTTTGAATAGATGAAGTTTTTAATTTATTTATTTTTCACTTTAAAAAGGGTATTTTTGAAGCATTTTTACTCATCTTAAACAGGTATGTGTAATGTTTCAATTTTTTGTGCAGAAATTGGATTTTTCAGGAGAGTTGATCATTTTTCAACAAAGAGCATACTTTTATCACTTTTTCAGACTCTTTCAAAAATTCACGAAAAGGCGAAACATTGGAGTCCTCTTTTAAGCCCCTTTCAGACTCTCTAAACATGAAAATATCACCAAGTACTTGATTGTTCGAACTCGTTAAAGTAAATGAATAATCGTCCCTTTAGTATAATTTTACCCCTTTTACGGACTGAAATGGACTATTTACGAAAAAGGTATACGTTGGCTAATTACGGTCAATAGAGTTCTCTCCCGCATTATTTTATCCTTTTTTGGGCCTGAGAGACTAAATTTACGAAAAAGTACACCCGTGGAGTTTTCTTAAGTTTTTTCTTCTGACTCCCTAAAATTGAAAAACACTGAGTTTCTCCTATACTGGACTCCTTAAAATTTAACAGTAAAGGACCTGTTCAATTTCAAACAGGAACGAACCACTCCTTCTTAGGGTTCGAATCTTAAACTAAGTTGGACTCATCCGAAGGATGAGCTTATAAACAAGAAAATGTTATCCTCCTCAAGCTTGTCAAAAAAAAATAGGTACTTGCCAGAAATGGTGGGGGAAAAGAGAGGAAAATGGACGTGTTTATTGTATTTTGATTCTTCGAAAATTCATTCAACCACTCTTGAACACGACACTTTCATTCACCTGGGTTGGGAAATACTTTTCCTAACAGTTAATCAAACCTCACTAAAAATTTTCATCCGGTTTCTAGGTATTAGCTTTGGGTCAATTGTCGCCAAGCCATCTGCAGTGTCGTTATGTGTTCAAGAGGAAAATTCAAATAAACCATTCATCTGTAAAATATCTGTCATCCATTTTGACCATCCCTGAGTCAGTCCTTGCCAATATATTTTCAAAACTTGATCTATGATTTTGTGTTGTGGGCTTGCCTACGACGGATCACTTTCTATAGACGACAACTCATTATCTGGGAAGTTGATCTAGAAATCGTCAGTACCTTGAAATCTGCATGCCTTAATGGCAGGTTTCTCGCTTTCGACGACGGGTTACATCATCGACCTTCGATCGAATGATTCCGTGAAATGTTCGACTTCAGCTCATTCATTCACATTTCATGGATTTTACTAGGTAATTTGAGAGCCATTGACATTACTGGTGGTTACTCTCAAACTTGTTAACAGTTTACATCATTGACTGATAATCAAGTGTTTTCTACCATGTTCAACTTCGACACATTCATTCACATGGATAGAATCGTATTAGTTCGAGATACGAAAATCAAGACCCTGGATCTAGTTTCTATCATCCAGGCTGCGAGGAATTTTATTGTTATTTATATAGTGGACTATTTATAAATAGATGGATGTGCCCATACTATTTTCATACATGTCTATACTGTGATGTACTCAAAATCATTCCTGTATCAGAATAGTTGAATCAGTTTTTAGTTAGTTTAATCTGAGTATGGGAATGCCTACCTCAGTGATGATATGTATACATATATATTTTTTGCATTGAATGTTTTTACAGGTGCTGAATGGGGTGTCCACAGGATGATCCTTTAAATGATAAATTACTGCACTCTTCATATATGACAGACTTCAGTTTCATCTATTCCAAACTTTGCACTTTAGGGGGCAATCTGTTACACTAAAAAAATGTCATCCTGACATTCTACCATAAGTATGAGCTCATTATTACTCATACTTCCCCCTTTTGCAAGTCTAACATATTAGTTCCTCATGTCAAGCCTTGAAAATCAGAAAAAATTCCTAAAAGTCTCCTAAACTTTGGTGTTGCACTTTCTGGCTATCTTGTCTGCGGTCCCGCACCCAATGTTCAGATTTCCTGCATTCCTGAACACACTTTATCTTTGTTATAGGTGCGGACCCCTGCAATATTAAAAAGGCGTAAGTAAATCCAAAAAATCTCAATTAAAGTAAATTCTGGAAGCTTCTAGAATGGATGCTGCGGTGGCATAACCGCTCTTGTGAGGTGCATGAATCCCTTACCTTATGGAGCTAACCCCTTGATGTGAGGAGCTTATCCCTTTGAAGGAGGATTCTATCCCTTCATACTTGGAACATAAAACCTCCTCTTTTCCACTATAAAAAGAGGCATTGGGTAGCCTCAAGGGGAGTTCAAGCTTAAGAAGATTTGAGGTTAAGTTCTGTTAAGATTTAGACTCTGTTAACTGATACTTTTGTGAGGAGAGATTACATACCTCTATTTGTCTTGGTTGGAGGAGTGCAGAGCTTATCAAAGTAAAGGAGACTCCTGCTTCGGACCCCGGAAAGTCCCGTGCAACATCAAGGCTCAGGTTGCAAGGATTTTCTTCTTTTGAAATTAATACAAATATACTCATTTTTCTCAATAAAATTTCAATCATTGGTTTATTTCATAGATTCCTTGATCACTATGATAAGAATGGTTTATGATGATTTCTATACAGGTGCTATGTAGTACTTTTCTTGTTTGTGACTGTAGGTTTACAAGGGAAACTCCTTCAAGCGCGCGAGGGATAACAACAACTTCAAACAAGCACTGGATAAATGGTATGTCTTTTACACCTATATAGAGCTTTTCATAGATCATATATGCTTAGAGAAATATTAGTCTATTTGGATGCTTGTTGCTAGATAATTTTAGTACTAGGTAGATCGGTCTTGTCCGCAAGACAGATTAATCCATACAACACCTCTCCCAAGGATGGGCAGACCATCATTTAACAGGAAGAGTACATAGATAAGTACAATATGGTTTTTCTATTGTTTTTTTTATGTTGCATCATAGTCTATGAATGATGTGTGTATGACTTAGTTTTAATTTCCTGTTAATGATTATGTCTAAAACTGTCAAATAATACTATGAACTTTTGTATTTATAGATTAGTAGGCAAGAAGATGGAAATAGAAAAAGAAGGAAAAAAATTGTAAATTTTTATATGTGTTATGTTAAAGAACGAAATATTATAAATAATGTAAGTTCAGATCCTATACAGGAAATATATTTAACATAACACAGAAAATAAAAGAAAACACGTAGTTTCCTACAAATTCTATCTTGAATAATCAAACAAAAGGACTAATTATATTCTATCCAAAACCCATTAAATTTTAGAAGGAATTCATATAGCTAGAATAAATAAATAGAAAATTTCTACAACAAGCTAATGAGATGTAAAGGCACATAGGTTTAGCGTCAAGCCCCGTGGAGATAGGGTAGGGGTCATTGTCCTCTGCCTGATACACATTCAACTTGCTGTAAAATACAAATACAAATGATAGAAGAGAAATAAATGCAGCTAATTATCGACAAAAAATCTTATTAACTAGCCAAGGTATACAACAAATTACACTTTAGGGGAACCTAGGAAGAACTGGAAAATAGCAGCAAATGATACTGAACAGCAGTATTCTATCTTCATATAGACTTGACAGCTTTAACATAAATAGAACTACGCAATATGCTAGAAAAACATAAACTCAGAGCTGAGAAGGTAGTCAAAAACCCACAATGCGGATTTATTCAAAAATTAAAATTAGATCTCTGAACACAGAAATATTACATTCTAATTCTGTATAAACTATATAATACAAAGGATATAGACATTTAGGCTTAGGGCTAGATGGGAATCAAATCCATTCAATATTAAAAATCTGCAGATAGAGTTGTCGCAAGCTAGGACGGGCATACAGCAAGCAAATGTCGAACTGTTTATCAAATTTCATAAATTTGAACCTAAACACTCTTACATGCAGGTGTTGTCATGGATTTAAGGCGCCTTGTACACATGGAGGGTTTTACTCTCATATAACAAAAATTAATACAATTACACTGATAACGAGTTAGGGAATTTTGGGGGCTTACCCGAGGGTTTGAAGAGCCTAGAAATTGATCCCTAAATTTTCCTCCTGTGACTTCGGTAAAAACCTTTTCCTGAAAACAAGAGATGAAACGTAAAGAGGAATTTTAAGATTGAATTCGAAAGGAAATACTAAACCTATAACTTAGAAAAATAAAATCGTAAATTAATCAGTTTAGATGAGGTTACCTGTAAGTTCAAGCATGCGAAGTTCCATTCCGTTTCCCCACACGGCCAAAGAAGTTAAACCCGAATTTTAGTTACATGATGTGTACAAAATATTTCGAAGGAGTTTAAACACAGGGTGTTGATAGTGGCTTATTATAGTCCTTCTAGTAAACAAAGAAACTTCGAACTAAACATATACATGCTAATATTTAACGTAAAACTTAAAATGAACAAGAGAACACAGTAAGTTAAATGGTTGAGCCTCGAGACATGTGTGTAATGCAGCATCAAAACCATACAAAGGAAACCTACGGTGAATATTTACCTACATGAAGTAAAACATTTCTGTAACATGACAGGCGACAGAGGCTCCAATGCCCAACAAGAGCGGCTGACATAATACCAGCAAGAATCGAAGAAATTGCAGAGCTAGCTAAGTCAACAAAATGACCAAAGAATGAGCTCAAATGATAGAACGCAGAAATGGTTGGTTACCCTAACCACCCCAAACACCCTCTGATCTGTTGGATGTAGGGTTTTTCCAAACAATGGTCCAGATCACAACAAGTGATAGTGCAGGATAGCTACAAGGTCTTTACCTTTTCCTTCGGCTAGGTGTCTACCAGTCGTGGTGGAATGGTATCCCAAAAGTAAATGCAACTAATAAGGATTATATCTTTTTAAATTATGAGTTGTATGCTTAATAAATAATACATTCATTCCAATTATGTCAGGGCAATTAAAACCAAACTTAAAGCACAAGGTCAATCAAAAAATAATTTCACAATGTTGTTCCATAGTATAATCGGATAATTAAACTTAAACATTATATATATGTTACATTGGTAAAGTTTATGTCATGGTTTATATGTATTTGGATAGTGAGATAGTACAGGTGCTCAGTGGGTAATGATAATCCAATGTTTTTGTTATATAGAAATGTGAAATGTTGTATATAATAGATATAAAATATTATTGTGATGATGGCATGACCTTTAGGAGTATTGGGATAGAATGCTCAGAACATTATGTAGGTATATTATCTACTAGAGAAGTATAATGATAATCTTTTGGAATGCCAAGTTAACTTAGATAAAAAAAATATGGTAAGTTTGTATTCCTGTTTGTAGTTGTGACACAAAATGAACATGGCTAGGCTAAAAATAAGTTTTTTCACAATAGATTTTTTTAAATTTAAATATATCTTTGACACAAGCCATGTTCATTTTTTAAAATTCCTTTTATGGAATAGTATTACTAAATTCATATCAACAACTCCAATAGATTCTTAGAATATTTTCATGGGTAAATTTTAGTGGATGAAGGCATATCGTAGAGTCACTTGCATCCTATACATTATTATTATTATTACATATAAATATAGATACACAAGACTATTAAAAAATCAAAATTACGGAAGAGAACATAAAATATTTAAAAAATATAATATCCGAGATCTTTTTCTTGGTAGAAATATGTGGAAAAATCTAATTTGTGTAAAGATTATGAGTTACTCCTACCTTAATTTGTATTGCAATAATATTGGCCAATATCTAAAGGGATTGAGAGACCATTAGCACTTTATATTCATTCTGTGTGGTTACTTATAGTTTTATTTAAAGATAGATCCTTATTTAAATGAACCAGATTTGTAGAAATTTATAAACACAATAATGTATTTCTGGACTTTCCTGCTCTAATAATTAAATGCAATGTTAAATAGAGAATCCTTCTACTCAATTATTTGCGGAATCACCAATTGCAAACATATGAAGAAAAAACAATCACACTTAACAAAATGTTTTACCAGGAAAGCATAAAGCTAAAAAATCCCAACTATCATATATTATGTATATCATGGAATCATGAAACAATATCATAAAAATATCAGCTAATAAAGCTCTCAATACAATATACAACCGTCTCACACCGTCATACAAAAATTGGTTCACACATGCACCAATTTACTGCCTCCTGACAACCTTCCTTCACTGTGCAATCCCTGAAGACGAAGATCCCTGAATGAATTTGACCTTGCCTTGCCTTGACTATGCAATCCTCATTGGCAACTCCAATGTGTGTGTAGATGCATTGAATGCATCACTATAGTCACAACTGATAGTCAAACACACCCTTTCACTTATCCCTCCACTGGGTCTCCACTGGATATGAGATGCAAGTAGTTAACTGTTGTATTTATTCAGTTGCAAGTAAGACACTACATGTGAATTAATTAACTAATTAATTCACTCATATTTCACTAGTGTATCTTTAGTTACAACTAGCATAACTGAGTTTAACTCACTTAACTAAGTTAAAATAAATAACAACTCCCATAAATACTCCTCCAACTCTGTTACAATTGTGTCACACTTAGTTACAACGAAGTCCATCATGCATGAGTCCCTAACCAACATTGGAATGTGTAATTCCTTCAGCTAACTGGTTTTCCACATCAGTTAACTGAAATCAAGTTCTTCAAGATAATAAGTTATTATTTATTGTCTGATTATCATTAAGGGATAGTAATAATCGACATGCATTCTATTTTTAGATTTGTGATCTATAAATAGACTTTGCCCATGATCTAAAAATAAAAAATCATCTAAACATAGAATTTTCTCAACCATCTAGAATAAGCATCCTTCAAATTTTAGAAAATCCTCACAATTATAAAAATAGACATACAACCTTCTTGTTCTTATTTTTATGTCTATTTTTAGGTCTAAGGCTGATGTAGCTCTAGCAGCCTTCTTGTTCTTATTTTTATGTGGGTAGTTAGTGGCAAGATGCCCATGCTCGTGACAATGAAATCAATTCACCTTGGACAAATCCATCTTCTTTCCTTTAGCTTCGGATTTTGAATGGGATTTATGCCACTTCCCTTTCCTTGCTTTGGAAGCCAAAGAAAAATCCTCTTCATCATCATGCTTTTATGAAGAGCCATCCCTAGTATTCTGCCTTATCTCCTTCTGCACTAGATCCGACCAAAGTCACTCCCAATCTGGAATTTTTTCCCTCCATTGATAGAGTCTTGATAAATGTGCCAAATCTTTGGAAGTCCAAGGAGAGCCAAGCTCACCGATTCATCATCAGCAAGTATAACTCCCACACTCCCCAACTCATCCCTACATTGGGAAAACTTTGTGAGATACTTTGGAATATTGTTTCCCTTCTCCCTTTTGATTTTTCTGAGTTTATCTTTTACCGCCAACTTCCTATGGTCGCTGCTGCTTTGGAAAAGATATTTCAAAGCCTTCCACATTGAAAATGGAGTGGATTTCCCATGAAGGCTTGACACAATATGGACTTTTCACACCTTCCAATAGTATCCTTCT
Source organism: Pinus albicaulis (assembly GCA_034641835.2). Lineage (NCBI taxonomy): Eukaryota > Viridiplantae > Streptophyta > Pinopsida > Pinales > Pinaceae > Pinus > Pinus albicaulis. The sequence goes on from CM076584.1 coordinate 1,376,255,442, forward strand.
TGTCTTTTCTACCTTCTTTTTCCAGGCATCAAGTAATTTAGCATTCGTCGAAGTGGGCTTTGGAACATCGCTATGGATGAACTCATTCAAGCCATTATCTTCAAGCACCGCCTCCATACTATCCTTCCAGGCTATGTAGTTCGAGCTTCCCTCGAGTGCATACTCCAACCACAACTCACTAAAAGCCATTTCAATGTTTACTCAACTGTCGCACCATGATATTCTTGTGGAAAATTTGAATTGTTCCACCAACATAGCTCAACACTACTTCAATATTACAATATTTAGTGATTAACATTTCTCTAATAGCATGTAGAAATTTATAAACACAATAATGTATTTCTGGGCTCCCTTGATCTAAAAATTAAATCCATTGTTAAATACAAAATCCTTCTACTCAATTATTTGAGGAAATTAAATCACCAATTGCAAACATATGAAGAAAAATAAATTGCACATAACAAGATTTTTTACCGATAAAGCTTAAAGCCAAAAAAACCCAACTATCATATCTTATGTATATCATGGAATCATGAAACAATATCATACAAAGCTCAGCTCATAAATCTCTGAGTTGTAATATCCCCAGTTTGCTATGCTTTTATTTGACATTTGAACAAGTCCAAAAGGGTATAGAGGACCCCAATGGAAAACAATGGTGTGGATTTATTTTATTATTTTAAGTTAATAAAATAAAATGGAAATTTATGTGCAATGACTAGATTATGATTAGAGATCTGGAAAAAAAAAATCATGAGGATGGATAAGGTAGTAAGACTTTCCCAGACTTCCAAAAATCATTGGAAGGAATAAAGAAACTACTAAAATTAGATTGGAGATAAATATCTAAAAATGTACCCTGGTAAAGAGGAAATTATTTGGAAGAGGTGGAATAAAGTTGGAAAGAAGAAAATCTAGCTTTAAAAATACGTTTGTGGAAGAAACAAATGGAAAGCCTAGGAAAATAGGAATACAAAATCCTAAATTAACTGGACGCAGTTAAGGGAAACAGGTTGGGGAAATAAAGCTTAAATAAGCTGATTGAGGATAGACAAAGGGTTGTCTATCTTTGGAAGAAAAAATATTTTCTCAGGGGTGAGCTATGGAGAAAGAGCTCTAAGGTTGGGAGGCAACTAGTCTAACCTAAGTGGTATGCACAATTAAAGTTAATTGTTTTTGAATTATATTTTAAATCCATTATGAGTTATTAAAAAGGTGAAGTATTTGAAACTGCATGAATTCCTGTATATGATTTTGAGTTTATACTACTGAATTTATACAAGTTAGATTTATACAATTGGTGGTTTGTACATTGAACATAAATAACTATAAGGAAAATAGTTTATTCTGCATTGTTATACAGACATACTCTGTGAATACCAACTCTCAGAATGTCTAAAACCCAGTATTGGGTCTAGATCTGAGGATAGGTACCTCACAGGAAACTGAGATATTTGTAAATGTAATGACATTATAAATCAATTATCAATTGTGTAGGGTATTAGGAAATAAGTTCTAAACAGAAGTGAATGTACATGTATGATAAACTCAGATACTGTATACCAAACTAGATATTGTATTATACAACTGAATAAGTTTCTGCATACATTAGCAATAGATAATGATCATACCATGTAGATAGAGATTATGTATATACACAAATCCAAATGGAAATTTTACAACAAAACAGTAGGTCGAAGCCTAATATAAAGCAGTATACCTTGGTATTTTAATTTGGAAGAGAAACAAGTAGGAGAATGTTGTTTCAGAAATATACATATATACATAGTACACAATAGTGCTATTCTAGAAGTGGTTCCATTAACTACTACCCTCTATATAGAAGAAAATAAATGTCGACTGCCTTAAATGAATTATATAGTCTAACAAAGATATTCAACTGTATACGAAATACTCTTCATAAAGAAGTTAAAAAAATTTATATTGATATTTAAATAATATTAAAATATCAATCCATGATATGTATCGTTAGGAAATTTCAATATTTATAAGGTACAATTTAAACACAAAAAAAAAATGATAAAGAGAAATATGCGAAGCAGACGACACTTGGCCCTATAGTGAACGAACATAAACTATCCGAGAAGAAATTATGCATGAATTGCATAAGAATAGTAATTATAGTTATCTGAACCTACCTGTAGTGTAATAATCCAAGTGTTAGAAACTATTAATCAAGCTCTGTAAATATATTAAACTCGAATGACAAGTGAAGTGTGGAAGTACCTGCACAGAACCAAGACTGGAAGTGACAGCTCAAGAAATAAAATCATTTCATTTATGTAGTTAAATGAGGTAACCATATTTCTTAACCAAGAAAACTATAGAATACCTTATGGTCTAACAGTAACACCACGATCACCTATAACCATTAGATAATCTAAGTTGGAGTTTGTGACTAATATAAAGGCTCAGTTAACTCAATTCAAAGTTTAATTGACAAAATAAAATATAGAGGCAAGACCTCCTACTCACCCATCATGAAAATCTAGTGGAGAAAATGCGGTGAAGTGGAATAGTGATAAGGTCTCAAACCTATCAAATGAAATAAGTTATTAAGATGGGGAACTCTGATCAGGAGAAAAAAAATGAATTAACTCGGACAATAAAATACATTTAGGAAATCAAAAGAAACAAATTGGGAAATCAGTAATCCATTAATTTAATTAAATATCCACTGAGAATATTGTTCCTCGTTGACGCAACAAGTAGCAACATAATCAAATTTTCTCTGAGTTTTCAAAGGAAACAGGGTGAGACAAAATATGAGTAAGCATAAGTATTGTTAAAAGCGAAATAGTATATGAGACACAAATAAGTGTCATAGAAGACAAATTAGGAGAAACATTCATCCTTTACTCTGGAAAATAAACAAAGTTTGGGATTTCCCACCAAACAATTTAGAATGAATATATCTAGAGAAATTAACAAGGGTTGGATTTAACCAAAATAAAGTTGAATCAAAAGTAGAGACTGTATGATCGAATCACTGTTTCAAATCAAAGGAATTGAGAGAAATGAAAAAATCTCAATAGTATAGGAGATTGTAGTCCCATAAGAGTGACCATATTCCATTCAATACAAAAATCCATAACATATAAAAGGAAAAGATGAAATGACGTTGAAGGCTACACACATAAATTTTAATAAAAAATGGTAGGAAGATTTTCTATTCCAATTTAAACTGGATATTACTACTATGCAGGTTAAGACGAGAATAAAAATTCATAAGATACAAACCGATAATTTCAAAGATACATTTCAGTTAACAAATTTAACTCAGTCCAGAAAAGTAGAACGAAAACGATTACATAGTTTGTGAGAAGCGAATGACATTGGATTTCGTTCTGAGCTTCCCTAACCACCTGCACCATTTCATTCAATTAAAACCCATATGGAATTACAATGGTAACAAAAAAGAAGTTGAGTGAAGAATAGTGCAGAATGAACATCATTCTCTAGAGTAACAAAAAGAAAAAATGAGTCAAATTCTGAAACTTGAATCATTTATGGAACCCAGGAACCCTTACCTAGGAGTGATCTGCATCGTCCAAGTGTCACCGATTAGGGCTAAGATTGGTTTCCCGCAACTCCATAGGTTATGTCCGAGACCCATGTGACAGTGTACACCGCCATAAACACCACATGACCATGAAGTACCTCAAGTGCAGTGACTGAATAAATATGATATACGAAATTGGTACCAATGCATAAAAACCAAATCCATAATCCTATCCCAATAATTAAACTCTCTGCCAATTCTGATCAGTACATTAATGGCTAAGGTCATTGAAAACCGAGTTATAATGCTGTAGTTCCTTCGGTAAATGCGTATTGGTAAATCGAGTATCGTATGCCACGTTAGGAGGTAAATAAAGTCCAAGTCGATGGATACCGTAAGCAGGGTTTAAAAGTAAGAATCCACATAGGAGTATAAAGGATAATAAAATGTACCTGTCAATATTTCTAACAACGTGTGTACATAACCTCAATGAAACTTTATGCGTATCAGGGTTGGAACAATCATGAGAACTGATTCTTAGATTCCTCAATCTATGGTGTAGTCTAGCATGCCGAGAAAAAATAGACGTGTAGAATATCTTCTATTATCAATTGTCTAAAGTATATTGAAGTTAATTTGAATTCATGCATAGATGTTATAGTGTGACGCTAAATTAATTAAGGTGTACATGTTGAATACATATTAATATCACTTATTAAGATGAGTATACGTTCGCGTGTGCTAAATATATGTGGTAGATATAATTATGTATATATGCAGAAGAGATATGGTAATACCCTTTTCAATAAGGATATATATATATATATATATATATATATATATATATATATATATATATATATATATATATATATATATATAATTGACACCTGATAAATGTTATCAAGGATGTATATTGAACATTTACAATGTGAATTTAACATGGGCCGTGTGATGAGACTTTAGAAATTTCGTGGAAAAAGGAACAATACATCGACGAGTAAGAACAGAATAATTTGATAATATATCACATTCCTACTAAATAAAGAAAGAAAAATTTTATTAACAACAAATAAAAATTGACAAGGTGATAAAATGAAACACTGCCATGAACTGCAAACAAATAAACAGTGATATGGTATTATTACGTTGGAATGTGACGAACTATATTTTAATCACAAGAATAAGTTAGAGTTATTAATAGAAAATAAAATTCTTTAAGTGAGAGGTGTTACAAATGGTATCAGAGCCCAAGTTAAAACACTGGGAAAAAATGTGTGCTCACTCGAGAAAAATTATGTTACTGTAACTTGTTGTGTTAAATTTAATTTTTACTAATGTTTATATTTATGTACAGTGAAACAGTGTTGAAGTATAGAGATGTGAACCATGAGTGAAGGGGACGAGTTGTACGTGGATGTGGTGGTGGATAAAATCCAGTAGATCCAAATGCTCCATTGATGGCTATGTTGCATCGAATGCAAAGAGAAATGATGGAACTGAAAAACCACAATGAAAGGCTATCTTTAGCTAGTGAAGAGAAAGACATATTAATAAGAGAATTGACCTCCCGGAATAGTCATGAAGGTGAAGATTATGGAAGTCAGAGGAAGGGAAATGTAAATCAGTGAGAGGATTCTGAGGAAGATGATGCCTCTAGACAATAGCCTAGGAGGAGTAAGGATTTGCAAGGTAAATTTCGGAAAATCAAGCCTCCCTCCTATGATGGAGAGAAGGAGGAAGATGTTGAAGCATGGCTTCTAAACATGAATATGAAAGTAACTTGAGAGCCAGGTTGGCTATCTATCAATTCCAAGGTAAGGATAACTTGTGGTGGGAAGAAACCAATATGGTTCATGTCATAGATGAGAGAACTATTACTTGGGAGTATTTCCAAGTCAAATTCAAAAATAGATACCTGAATGAATGTTATTAATATGATAAAGCAAAAGAATTTCATGAAATTACATTGGGCCAGCTTACTATTGATGCATTTGTAACCAAATTCACCAATCTACTTTGTTATGTACCTTATATAAGAGAGGGGAAGGAAAATGTATACTATTTCTTAAACTTTCTACCTACCATATACAAGGAAAATATAGAGCTTAATAGTCCCAATAATATGGATGAAGTGGTGTGCAAGGCAAGAACGCGTTACTAAAAAATCAAGGGTAAAAATGAACAAGAAAAGAATTGGAAAAACAAGGAGACAGGTGGCTTTAGTGGGAAGAGAACAAAACCAGCATATTTGAAGAACTTTGAGAGAAATCACCAAAGAAATATGTTCACCAAAACTGGAGAAAATAAACTAGCTCAATCACAAATAGGGTCTAAGAAGATAAATGGAAACAAAATAAGAGAAGACACTATTAAAATGAGAGAACCTTTAAAGTGCTGGGGTTGTGGAGAACCTCATTTACTAAGAGAAGCATCGACTGTAAATGATGTGGCAAGAAACATCCCCAAAATCAGTGCTCCTCTGGAGGATCTTCGAGCAGAACACCAGTCCACTATGGTTGAAGTAGAAGGTATGATTTCTGACCAACATGTTTCTGTTTTAATAGATGCAGGTGCATATTTAAGTTATATCAGTCCTCAAATGGTAGAAAAATGTTACTTAAAGTCAGCAAAATTTCAACAGTCAAGGTTAGTTTAACTAGCCATTGGGACAAAAAGGAAGGTGACACATAAATTACCCCAGACTGCCATAAATTTGAATGGATACAAAAATGAACTGAATCTGAATATTTTACCTTTAGGGTCCTATGTTTTACTGGTAGTAATGGAATAGTTAGAGAAACATAAAGCCTTGTTAAAATGCTTAGACAAGATGATACCTTGCATAAATGAGGAGGGAAAACTCATCATAGTAAAAGGCAAACCCAAGCCCATATCTGTGAGACAAATTTCATCACTTCAATTGAAAAGAATTGCTAGAAAGGGTTGCCAAGTGTATTATGTTCATGTAGAAGAATTGGGATAGCAAGTAGAAGATAATCATTTAGAAACATTACCTATTATGAGAGAGTCCAATAATGTGTTTCCAGATGAAATTCCTCATATGACCCTTATGAGATAAATTGATTTCTCAATTGACTTAGTGTCGAGAGCAACACTAATTTCTAGAGCCCGATATAGAATGAGTACTCCAGAACTGATGGAGTTGAAAATGCAGCTACAGGATTTGGTGGATAGAGGTTACATCAGACTAAGTGTATCCCCATGTAGATTACAAGTGATGTTTGTGAAAAATAAAGACAACACTTTCATAATTTGTATAGACTATCGTCATTTGAATAAGCTGACAATCAAGAACAAATATCCTTTACCTAGGATAGATGATCTCTTCGACCAAGTTAGAGGAGCAACATTGTTTTCAAAAATTGATCTAAGGACATGCTACAATCAACTAAGAATTAAAGATGAAGGCATAAGTAAAACTGCATTTAAAACCAGGTATGGAAACTATGGGTTTGTGGTCCTATCGTTTGGTTTGACTAATGCACCTGCTACTTTTATGTGCTTGATGAATAGTGTCCTAAATAACTTGGACAAAATTTTACGAGTGTTTATTGATGACATTATGATTTATTATAAGAAGGAAATTGAGCATAAAGAACACCTTAAAATGGTTTTACAAACACTCAGAGAAACAAAGTTGTATGCTAAGTTTAGCAAATGTGAATTTTTCAAAGATAAAATTCAATATTTGGGTCATATAATTTCAGAGAAGGGATTAGAGGTAGATCTAGAAAGGATAAAAACAATAAGAGAGTGGCATGTTCTTACTGATGTGTCTTCTGTGAGATACTTCATGGGAATTGTAGGATACTATAGGAGAGTTGTAGAAATATTTTCAGCCTTAGCATACCCTATTGCGTCTCTACAAAGGGAGGGAGTTAAGTTTGAATGGACTAAAAAATGTGAAAACAACTTTGATTAGTTAAAACTAAAACTTACAACAACACCTATTTTAAATATTTTTGATCGAGATCAGGAATTTGTAGTGTGCACAGATGCTTGCGAAGAAGGATTAGGAGGAGTTCTACTACAATAAAACTCTGTTATAGCCCATGAATCAAGAAAACTCAAGAAACATGAACAAAATTATAGTGTTTATGATTTAGAACTGGCTGTTGTAAGACATGCTTTAAAGATGTGGAGACATTACCTTTTAGGGAAAAACTTTGTGTTGATGACAGATCACATCAGCTTAAAGTATTTCTTCACCCAAACCGAATAAATTCTAGGCAAGCTAGGTGGTTGTACTTCCTTAGTGAGTTTGACATGGAGATCAAACATATCAAGGGGAAGGAAAAAAACATTGCAGATGCATTAAGTAGAAATGTTTGGCAAACTGTGAGTAATGTTGGAAGTAATGCCGACTTTGACATAGAAGGACTGATACAAGAAGTGGTGAGAGAAGATCAAAACTATGAAAAAATTCATAACCAAATTCTGAAAAAAGAGATGAAAGGAAATACCCAAAGCCAAAGAGGAATAATTTGTTATAAAGACAGGTTATACATTCCTAACGTAGACTCTTTAAAGAAAGAGATTCTGGATGAGTACCATAAAAGACACTATGTTGGACATCCAAGATACCATAAATTGATTTCAGCCTTCAGAAATAACTTATTCTGGCCTGATATGAAAAAATATGTGGCAAATTACTTGGCTAGATGTATACTATTTCAACAAATGAAGGTGGAACACTAGCATCCCGCTCGATTGCTGAATCCTTTACCCATTCTAGAATGGAAGTGGGAGATTGTTTCCATATATTTTATTACTGGTTTAGCAAGGACAAAATACCAACATGATTCAATCATGGTAGTAGTAAATACATTGACTAAAGCTGCTCACTTTATGCATGTACAATATATTTTGGGTACAACGTGAGTAGAAAATGTGTTTATGAAAGAGATTGTAAAATTGCATGCAATTCCTAAAATGATCATATTAGATAGAGATGAAAAGTTGACAGTAGCTTTTTGGAGGATTTTTTTTGGAAGCATGGGTACCAAATTAAATTTTAGTAGTGCCTACCATCCCCAAGTTGATGACCAAACTGAAATAACAAACCAATTTTTGGAGGACATGTTAATGATGTATGTCATGGATAGACCAAAAAAGTGGGAGGAGTTTCTACAGTTAGCAGAATTTTCCTACAACAATAGCTACCAGGCTTCCACAAAAATGAGTTCTTTTGAAGCACTTTATGGAAGGAAATACCATACCACTCTAAGTTGGAGTCAACCTGAAGATAAAATAATACCTGGATCAGAAGCCTTGCAGGAAATAGAAATATTTGTGAAGAAAATTGAATAAAATATCAAACCATGATACGACAGGAAGAAAATTTATGCCGACAAAAAGAGAATTCACAGATAATTCAATGTGGGTGATCATGTTTACCTAATGATTAAGCCTAAGAAGAGTACTATTCACACTGGAAGCTATGAAAAACTAGCTCCACGTTACTGTGGACCATTTGAAGCGTTGGAAAGAGTTGGACCAATTGCATATAAACTAGATTTTCCTAGTCACATTAAGGTTCAGGATGTATTTCATGTTTCATTATTAAAAAAATATGTGCATGACCCTACTTATGTTATTGATTGGAATGTGATACAAGTGGAATCAGAAGGGGAATTCCTTCCAGGGCCACTTTAAATATTAGCACGGGAAGAAATTGAGCTCCAGAACAGAACAATAGCCAGGTTGAAAGTTTAATGGAGGCACTCTCCACCCGAAGAGGCTACATGGGAGCGAGAAGAAGATATGATGGCAAAATATCTATCACTGTTTAAATAATGATTTTGTTTTATTTTTTCTTTATAACACCAAGGACGGTGTTTTTTTCTTAGAGGGGGAATATGCAATATCCCCAGTTTTCTATGCTTTTATTTGACATTTGAACAAGTCCAAAAGGGTACAATGGACCCCAATGGAAAACAATGGTGTGGATTTATTTTATTATTTTAAGTTCATAAAATAAAATGGAAATTTATGTGCAATGACTAGATTATGATTAGAGATCTGGAAACCAAATCCATGAGGATGGATAAGGTAGTAAGACTTTCCCAAATTTCCAAAAATACTTGGAAGGAATAAAGTAACTACTAAAATTAGATTGGAGATAAATATCTAAAAAATTACCGCAGTAAAGAGGAAATTATTGGGAAGAGGTGGAATAAAGATGGAAATTAGAAAAGCTAGCTTTAAAATTACCTTCGTGGAAGAAACAAAGGGAAACCCTAGGCGAACAGAAATACAACATCATGAATTAGTTGGACGCAGTTAAGGGAAACAGTTTGGGGAAAAAAAGCTTAAATAAGCTGATTCATGATAGACAAAGGGTTGTGGAGGAAAATATCTTTGCTCTGGGGTGAGCTATGGAGAAAGAGCTCTAAGGTTGGGAGGGAACTAGTCTAACCTAAGTGGTATGCACAAATAAATTTAATTGGTTTTGAATTATATTTTAAACCTGTTATGAGTTTTTAAAAAGGTGAGGTTGTTGAATCTGCATGAATTCTTGTATATGATTTCGAGTTTATATTGTTGAATTTAGACAAGTTAGATTTATATAATTAGTGGTTTGTAAATTGAACAGAAATAACTATAAGGAAAATAGTTTATTATCCATTGTTGTACATAAATACTATTGGGAAACTAGCTCTAAAAATATAAGAAAAGAGATATCAACACATTAGAAATAAGCCATTTCGAGGGGGAAACCTCCAACACATTACATGAATGAACAATTCTTGGAAGATACAAATGAAAAAACCTCCTTTCTATATATAGGAGTCCATGGGGCCACAATTTAATCCTAGCTGACCTAACAATAATAATGTAAGGCCACAATAATAAAAATATGGGGGTTACAGGGGTACAACAATAACAATAATAAGGGAATATACTAGTAACATAGGGACCTAACATGTTCCTCTCCTTCAAAAAAGTGTTGTACTCAATGCTTGAGTAGGTCCGGGTGCATTTGCATAAAATTCTCATCCTCCCATGTAGAATATTCAGTGGGTAAGTTCTTCAATTTGATGAGATATTGTGAAATTGATTGATTTCGTAGCTATCAAGTTCTTGTTTCTGTGACTGCTTTAGGTTCCAACATGATTTTTCCTTCCTCATCAAGCTATGGAAATATTGTTTGAACTAGAAGAGTGTCCCCTATAACATTTTTAAAGCATGAAACATGGAAAACTGGATGCACATGCGAAGAAGTAGGAAGCTCCAATCTGTATGCCATAGTACCAATATTTTCAACACCTTGTAAGGACCATAGTACTTTGCCAATAATTTATTATCCTTCTTAGCTTGCTTGAGGGAAATTTTTTTGTATGGTTGTAGCCGTAAAAATACTCAGTCTCCCACATCAAAGCTTCTCTCACTGTGTTGTTGATATGCCTATTGTTTCATTCGATTTTTTTTCCAAATTTAGGTTATCCTTGAAGAGTTTGAGAACTTCTTGTTGATTCTTGATGTGATCCTCCACTGCTTGAACCCTATAATTTTTCCTTAAAGAAGATTTGATGGATGGTGGATCATATCCATAAAGTGCCATAAATGGGGTCATTTTTTCTACAGTATGGAAGGTAGTGTTATACCACCATTCAGCGAGAGGTAACCACTTGAACCATTGTGCTTTCTTATTAGATACAAAACAACAAAGATATCCTTCCAAACATTTATTCACTATCTCTATTTGATCATCAGATTGAGGATGATAAGATGAGCTATGGGCTAGTTGAGTACCCAAACAAGAAAATAATTCCGTCCAAAAATTTCCTGTAAAAATGGGATCTCTGTTACTTACAATAATCTTCGGGTTTCCATGTAGCTTTTTAATTGTTTCCCCGTATAAACTGTACTTGCTTTAAATGGATGAGATAATGCACAAAAGTGTGCATAATTGGTAACTCTATCAACTACCACCATGATTACACTCCTTCCTTCAGACTTAGGTAAACCTGTGGTAAATTCCATTGAAATCTCCTCCCAACATTGACTTGGAATGGATAAATGTTGTAGAATACCTGCGGTCTTAATTGTCTCAACTTTCTTTTGTTGGCAAACCAAAAATTCCACCACTAACTTTTGAATATCAGATTTAAGGCCATCCCATAAAAATTATTTCTTCACCCTTTGCTAAGTTTTTAAAAATCCCGGGTGTCCTCCTAAAGGAGAAGTGTGAAATTCCAAAAGAATATTTTTTTTTAGTTGGGAATTATTGAAAATATATAAGTGATATTTGTATCATAAGGAATCATTTTTCCAACTAAATGTATTGGATGTACTAGGATCTTACTACAAATTTTGAATGAGTGTCCACACTTCTTCGTCCCTCTTCCATTCATCCCTTTCTTCGGTTATCCAATCTGGTTGGATAATATAAATGGAACAAAGAAATGCCTCCACCTCTTCATCCTTTCTTGAGAGTCCATCTGCAACAACATTTAGCTTCTATTTTCTGTAGATGATTTAAAAGTCACAACCCAACATCTTTGTGACCTATTTTTGCTACTCTTATGAAGATAGTCTTTGTTCCAAAAATTGTTTGATACTATCATGATCATTTTTTACCTTGAAGTGTCTTCCCATCAGGTAAGGTTTCCATTTCTTTAGTGCATGTAGTATTGCCGAAATTTACTTCTCATAAATAGCCTTTTGTAAATCCTTTCCTTTGATTGAACTACTTTCAAAAGTATTGGGTCTTCCTTGCATTAAAAGAACACCAATTCCATTTATTGAGGCATCACATTCCACAATAAAGGTTTTTGTGAAGTTTGGCATGGCTAAGACTGGTTCTAGGCACATTGCCTCTTTAAGGTGTTCAAAGGCCTTAGTTTCTTCAGGATTCCATGAAAATGAATATTTCTTCAATAATGTTGTTAGAGGTGCTGCTATTCTCCCATAATTCTTAACAAAATTATGATAATACCCTGTTAACCCGATAAATCCACACAACTTCTTTATGGTTGTGGGGACTTTCCATTCCTTAATGGCTTTAATTTTGTTAGGGTCTACCTTAACACCCTCGTGTGATACAATATGACCTAGATATTACACCTCTTATACTCCAAATAAACATTTGGATTTTTTTTCATATAATTGTTTCTCCTCCAATAGTTTGAGCACCCTGTCAACATGTTGAACATGATCCTTCTAACACCTGCTGTAGATTATTATGTCATCAAGAAAAAACACTAGCACAAATTTTCTAAGGAAGGGCTTGAAAATGGAATTCATCAACCCTTGAAATGTAGAAGGTGCATTGGTAAGGCCAAAAGGCATGACCAAAAATTCATATTGACCCTCATCAGTTCGAAATGCTATTTTTAGAATATCTTCAGTCTTCATTCTAATTTGATGATATCTTAAATGAAGATCCAACTTGGTAAAATAAATTTCTTCATGTAATTCATCCAATAATACATCAATCATAGGAATGGGTAATTTATATTTAATAGTGAGCTTATTTAGCTCCGTATAATCCGGACACATGCGCCATGATCCATATTTCTTGTGCACCAATACCACTGGGGAAGAGAAAGAACTTTGATTAAGATGAATTATACCAGCCTCTAACATTTTTGCAATCATATGTTCAATTTTGCTCTTTTGGACATAAACATATCTATAAAGCCTAATGTTTGGAGGAACACTTCCTGGAATCAAATGAATAGCATGATAATGATAACGAATATGTGGGAGTCCTTTGGGAGTATCAAACACCTTGGAATGATTTTCCAAGACTTTTTTGAGAATTGGAGAAATAGATGATTTTTATGTTGGAACTTCTATTGAGGATAATTGTGCAATTACACCTCGTTGTTCTTTCTTCAAAAGATTATTCATGAAATTAGAGCTTATTATCTTTCCTGGCTTCCTTGCGATACCCCGTAATTCGATTTCCTTTCCTTCCGAAAAAATTTCAAGAAACTTTCTTGAAAATTAAAAGCTACCATCCCCAAATATTGTAACCATTGTGCTACTAGTACAACATCATCACCTCTAATTCGGATGGAAAGCATTTGAATATTCAATAAATATTCCCCCATGGATACCTTGATATTATGGCATTTTCCTGAGCAATTTATAGTTCCTCCATTCGGAACCATCACTTGACATTCTGGTGATGGGTATAGGAAACAATTCAATTCCTTTCCTACCTTCCAATGAATAAAATTATGGATGATACCTGAATCAATCAACACTATTACCTTTTTCTTCTTGATATGAGCTTCTATCTTAAGAGTTTGAAGAGTGGTAATTCCTGCCAATGCATTACACAATATGGTTGGACTCATTTCTTCTTCTTCTAGGGTTGCTTCCTAGTGTATATCCTCTTCTTTTTAAGTTTCTTGTTCATTTTCTTCCTCCTCTTCACAATCTATGAAAAATAATTTCTTATCAGCACACTTATGGCCTTTAGTGTATTTGCTATGACAACTATAGCAAAGCCCTTTTTCTCTTTTTTCTTCCAAATGTTATGGTGTCAATCTTGTAGGTTGTGGAAGTATAGGAGTAGAAACACTTACATATTTATAGATGTGAGTGGTATGCTTCCTTGTCGCCATAATTTTACATTCAATGTTTCTTGCCAACCTAAATGCCTTCTCCAATGAATCAGGTTCCCAAACGCGAACTTTATGTTGGATGTTGTCCTTTAAAATCCATATGAAGACATCAATCCTATGTTCCTCTAGAATATCAGTTACCCTTATATTCAATTTTTGGAAGTCCTCAATGTGCTCCACCACTGAACACTTTTGTTTGAGATTTATCAATTGGCTAAAGAAGGTGTTGCTCTTTGTATCCTCATAATGTGCATTTTCTCTTGTAATTTTGTTATGTCATGTTTCATTTCTTCATCTTCATTAGCCATAGTAGAGCCTTCTGAAGGATTAATGGGTGTTGAATTATTTTTAGGGGGAATTTTAGAACCCAATACTAATATATATTCTAAAATATGCTCTTGCAATCAATTAAAATTGATTCTTCAAACAATACTTATGCAATTCGGAAAAAAATACACACCTTTTTCTTGCTTTTGAGGAGCTCGATGTTAAAATTTCATTATCTCTGTGATTTTGGATCTTCAATATCTGAAATTTGGCCCTAAGGTAGACCACTGAATCCTATTTCGAATGCGATAGGTTTGACCTGATTTGGATTCTTCAAGGAAACTTTATGTCCAATCTCCCACAATGACCTAGTTATGGACTAGTTCAGTAGAGCGAACTTGTACAACTTGCCACATGTCACTATTTTCTCCTCCGGCTCTAAAATTGATAGACAAGAAACTATACTCCGTGTAATTCTGGCCACTTTTTACAGAATTCAAATCTAATTCTCAGAGAGGGAGTTATGAATATTTTTTAACAATCATCTCTTTGAGATGAAATTCAGGAGCCTGAAAAAGCCCTAACTTCCATAGGTCACATGTCTCAAAATATTGTGACCCAAAATCTGAATGTTTGCGAAGATGTTCCTTATGATTTCTGTTTCGCGCTCTAAAAATTTTAGCTTCTGAACCTTCGTAGAAAAAAATTTATGATGAAAATTCCATGATGACCTGGTTGGAGCAGCGAAACCCTAAAATCCAAATATTTGATACCAAATGTTGGGAAGCCAACTCCAAAATAGAAGAAAAGAGATATCAACACCTTATAAATAAGCCACTTCAAGGGGGAAACCTCCAAAACATTGCATGAATGGAAAATTCTTGGATGATACAAATGACAAAACCTCCTTTCTATATATAGGAGTCCATTTGGCTAGAATGTAATCCTAGCCTACCTAAAAATAATTATGTAAGGGAACAATAATAATAATGTGGGGGTTACACGGGTACAAAAATAAAAATAAGGGTGTTACAATAACAACAATAAGGGACTATACTAGTAATATAGGGACCTAACACATACTCTGTGAAGACCAACTCTCAGAATGTCTAAAACCCAGTATTGGATCTAGATCTGAGGTTAGGTACCTCAAAGGAAACTGAGATATCTGTAAATGTAATGACATTAGAAATCAATTATCAATTGTGAAGTGTATTAGGAAATAGATTCTAAAAAGAAGTGAATGGATGTGTATGATAAACTCAGATACTATATACTAAACTAGATACTGTATTATACAACTGAAGAATTTTCTGCATATATTAGTGATAGATAATGAAAAAACTGTACAAACAGAGACTATGTATATATACATAACTCCAAATGGAAATTTTACAATAAAACAGTGGTTTCAAGCCTAACATAAAGTAGTATACCTTGGTATTTGAATTTGGAAGAGAAACAAGTAGGAGAATGTTTTTTTAGAAATATACATATATACATAGTACATGGTAGTATTATTCTGGAAGTGATTCCATTAACTACTACCCTCTATATAGAACAAAATAAATGCTGACTACCTTAAATTCATTATACAGTCTAACAAAGATATTCAACTCTATATGAAATACCCTTCACAAAGAAGTTAACAAAATTTATATTGATATTCAAATAATATTAAAATATCATTCCATGAGATGTATTGTCAAGAAAGTTCAATATTTATAAGGTACAGTTTAAACAAAATGAAAAATTGATAAAGGGAAATATCTGAAGCAGATTGCACTTGGCCCTGTAGTGAAGGAGTATAATCTATCTAAGAAGAACCTATGCACGAACTACATAAGAATAATAATTATAGTTATCTAAACCCACCTGTAGTGTAAGAATCCAAGTGCCAGAAACTATTAATGAAGATCTGGAAATATATTGAACTCAAACGACAAGTGAAGTGTGGAAGTACTTGCAAGAAACCAAGACTGGAAGTCACAGCTCAAGAAATAAAATAATTTCATTCATGTATTTAAATGAGGTAACCAGATTTCTCGACCAATAAAACTATAGAATAGCTTATGGTCTAACAATAACACCATGATCACTTATAACCATTAGATAAGCTAAGTTAGAATTTTTGACTAATATAAAAGCTCAGTTGACTCAATTCGATTTTTAATTAACATAAGAAAATATAGATACAAACCCTTCTACTCACCCATCAAGAAAATCTAGTGGATAAAATGCGGTGAAGTGGAATAGTGACAAGGTCTGAAACCTATCAAACGAAATAATTTATTAAGACGGGGAACTATGATCAGGAGAAGAAATGAATTAACTCGGAAAGTAAAATACATTCAAGAAAGAAAAAGAAACAAATCAGGAAATCAATAATCCAGTAATTTAATAAAATACCCACCAAGTAGATTGTTCCTAGTTGATGCAACAAGTAGCAGCATAATGAAATTGGCTTTTCATTTTCAAACGAAACACAGTGAGACAAAATTTGTGATATCCCCAGTTTGATATGATTTTATTAAAAATTTGGAACAAGTCCAAAAAGGTACAGTGGGCCCCGATGGAAAACACTAATGTGGATTTATTTTATTATTTTAAATTAATAAAATAAAATGGAAATTTATATCCAATGACTAGATTGAGATTTGACAGCTGAAAACCCAATCCATGAGGATGGATAAGGTTGTAATACTTTCCCAGACTTCCAGAAATCCTTGGAAGGAATAAAGTAAGATACTAAAATTAGATTTGGAGATAAATATCAAATTACTCCAATAAAGAGGAAATTATTGGGAAGAGGTGGAATGAAGCTGGAAAGCAGAAAAGCTAGCTTTAAAATTACCTTTGTGGAAGAAATAGAGGGAAAGCATAGGCAAACAAGAATACAAAATCCTGAATTAACTGGACACATTTAAGAGAAACGGGCTGGGGGAAAGCGAAGCTTAAATAAGTTGTTTCAGGATAGAGAAAGGGTTGTCTATCACTGGAGCAAAAGATCTCTGCTCGGGGGTGAACTGGGAGAGAGAGAGTTCTAAGGTTGTGAGGAAACTATTCAGACCTAAGTGGTATGCACATTAAAATTAGAATAATATTTGATTTAAAATTTATTCTGAAATTTGAAAATGGAATTTTTTTTTTTTAAGAGAGAATCCATACAGGTGAAGTATATTATAGAGGAGAGGAATAACCTGTTTCTGATTTTTTTTTAATAACCCAACGTTTCAGACTGTCTATGTCATCCCATTATCAGGGGTAGACATCAAAAGTTCTTTGAAAAATTGAGGGAATAGGGAAAATGAATGTATAAATAAATAGTGGATAATGAGGATCTTATGAAAATCTCATGAAAGTCGGCTTATGTTGGGAGAGAATTTAGGAAAATATCTAGTTAATTTATTAGATTTATGGATAATTAAAATTAAGTTGTAATAAGGAATATTTTTATAAATAGATGACATATTATTTTCTTTTTGGAATGAAATAATTTAGTTAATGTATTTAAAATAACATATATAATTAAATAATCTATTAAGTTATTATTATTGTCAATATAATGTTATTTATTTTGATTTTTAGAAAATTAAAATTTTTAATATATTCAATTAACTAATTTGTTTAATTTTATTAATATAAATCATTTTTATTTTATTTTTATGAGTCTGAGTATCATTTACTGGTTAGTACATTTAACAAAATTCACTATAGAGAAAATATCAAAATTTGTAATTTTTTACAGACATCCTCTATAGAGGACCAACTCTTAGAATGTCTAAAATCCAAAATTGGGTCTAGATTTGAGGTTAGGTACCTCACAAGAAATGGAAAATTATGTAAATTAGTTGTTTTGATTATTTTGTTATCAACTATATAACTTATGTAAAAATATAAGCTCTGAACATAAAATTATGTGCAAAAATGAAATATAGAGATAATTCTATTTTAAGGTTGTTATACTGTACAATTAAATATTTTTTCTTCAGCTAGAGAAAAATAAATAGATATTGAAATTAATAGAGACATGGATATATCTAAATCTGTATTATTATGGTGAAAACAAAAATTTAAAATAGTTTCGGAAAGGAAAAACATTCTCATCTTGTAAGGACACATAAATATAGAGACATAACAGAGCGAAGAAAATTTAGATACTGTAATGTTTTCAAACCAAATAAATATTTAATTCAGAAGTGTTAGATGAGAATGGAAATATTGACAATTTCCAAATGCATGCAAATAATTGTACTATAGTGAAGATAGTTTCTATATAGAAAATTCTGACATAGAAATTATAAAAACTCTAGTAGGCAATTCAAACATATAAGTTTCATCTAATACTTCAATACTTTTATTTTAAATATTTAAGTTCAGGAACAATACAATGACACAGATTTTGTTATGATAAACATAGTAATATATGTCATAGTGAAGTATATATATTATAGACTGCCATAGTTATATATAGAAAATTCATAGGTTTATTCAAAATTTCCTTAGACTATTGCATTTTATGTATAAAAGAAATAAATCCTAATTTACATGTAACTGTACGTGAAATCTGTAAGTAGATTTCATTAGACAGAATTATGAGAATTAATAGGGAAGGAAGAATTCTCTATTAAAGTAATCAAATAATGTTATTTTTTCAGTGCATGGGTTACACACCCATAATCATTCTGTGTAACACTACAAGTTTCGAAAATAGAAGCTTAAGAAAAACAGTGACATAGAGAGACTTATGTTCCATTATAAGAGACCGCATCGGGTATATGACAAGCTGATGCAAAGTCTACATAGTAGAGTAGTTATAAAGAACTGGACTAACCTGTATAACCAGAGTTCCGTTACTAAAAAACCAGTATTGAGATTAATGTAGGTCAAGCCTTGCCAAGAAAAGTGATAGGTTAGCGAAACCATACCTGCATGTAAAATTGAGAGTAACTTATGAAATAGTATAACTGAAAGAAATCCTAAGGATTAAGTTGAGAATTATATGTGAAGAAATGATATTAAATACCTTGGAAAGTTCTGGAAATATTTATATCTATATAGAAAATTGAAATGGAGTTAAATACATATGTAGTTACTAGAAAAAGGCAACAAGTATCATTGAGATTCCTATGAAAAAAGAGATTTTTAAAATTCCAATTAAACCGGAAGACAGTAGTTAACATTGAAATGAAATGTTGCTACAGTAATAAAAGGAATAGAATTGTAAGATGATGTTAACAACTTAAAAGAAAAATTAGTTTAGATATGAGTTAAGGAGCATCAATTTTTTATTAAGGTACCTATACTAAGGAGGATCCCTTGATGTTATGCAAGTGAAACACTGGAGGTGCCACCATTTAAGACCTGCATTTTCTTCAACGCAGACTAAGAGTAACAAAATTCACAAATATTAAACAAAACCATGAAAGCAAAATATGAAATTAGAATAACGGATATTTAAAACAAACCATGAACTGTTCTAGTTCATAGAGTATAGAGAAGTAAATATGTTATCCCTGTGTATGCAATGGAATAGGTTATTACAGTTCTAGGTAGTGGAAAATGTATAAAGAGGAAATCACTTCGAAAATCTTGTCATACTAAAAGGCTGGAGAAATCAGTGAATGAAGAAAAAATTCCGAGAGAAGCAAAAATAACACATTCAATACTCAGACCTTGAGAATAATGAAACCTATTGAACTATTAAGATTCACCCACATTTAAGTCCATTACCATTTGAAATTCATTGGAATAGAAAAGTAATGGAATCAAAAGAAAATTTTATATACCCAAATAAGAGAGACTGTAATTAGATACCAAATTGTAATGAGTCCAACTGAATTGTAGAATATATATGGAAATGAAATCACAGATACAAAACAGTAAGGAAGTAGATGCAAATGTGACTGAATGATTCTTTAAAAATCTGAAAACGAAGATAGATTACATAGGGAGGTAAACGAATTACCTGTAATTAGATGAATCTGTTAATTGCAGTTTCCACACCATTTCTTCTTGGCAAATATTGGGAAAACAAATCCATCAAACTATGTTGTTATGAAGAATAGAAGAAAATCGTAGAACCAAGAACCGACGTCCAGGTGAAAGAACCGAATGAAAAATGACATAAACCCCGAATTTGGGATTAATTATGTGAAACAAAAAACCCCAAAACAAGCATCAATCCCGACCATCCATGCGTCAGGAGATTATTGTTAATCCTCAGATCGATGAGTTGGAAAATGAGTGTTGCACACCATGTGATTTGGTACGTATTAATTAATTAAAATAAATTCCGTGGAAAAACAAAAATTCAAGAATCAATGGAATAGGTACAAACCATATGGGTCAGTACTTCATCCATTAATTTGCTTAGAGCCCAAGTGGTAGTCGTATACCTATCTCGTATATCAGTTGATGTGATTTGTACGAGTGAGAGTGATGGATGCAAAGAACGAAACATAAAGTTGAAAAACCAATACTAAATGCAGACAACCTCATTTATGAGCATAACCACTTAGATATGAATAAGGCCTTGAGCTAAACATTAGTATTATTACTTGAGCACTTGCATAGGAAAAAATTCATAATGGTGATGGTATGATAAAATTTAATTAGCGTTAATTAATCCTTATTGAAAATGAAAATGGAGTAAACTATGAGATTTAAAGGGTAACTTACTGATTATATGTATCATGGTTGATAAAGTATCACGAGAATAGATACGATAGGATATCACTATGTGTTAAAAATATGAGGGTTTAGTATTAATACCTTAACCGATTAGACATATATACATATAAGTAAAAAGGTAGGCATGAAAATATAATTGAAGTGCCGAATGTCTCTTTAATATCCCAAAACATCTTACAAGCAAGGTGGGGTAGGGATATCCTTTCTTAAAGGGTTAGGAGTATAAATAAATTAAGGTGAGATAATATATATGTATAGAAAAGTGTAATACTATTTCCACTATTTTAGTTTTAAAGTTAAAATTCTAAATGAACATTAAAGTCATATGTGGAAAGGAGAAGATTGGAGTAATAAATTCATTTATATAACAAGTAAGACGATAGTATTCCATTCAAATAAATATTGGAAATTTGGAATAATGTTGTAAACAATCAATGATTTCATGTTATAAATAATGTTCAAATATTTTTTTTTTGGTTAAAATAGAGGTGTTAGAAAATCAGAGTAAGCATAAGTATTGGTAAAAGATAAATAGCATATGAAATGAGAATAAGTGATAGAGAGGAAAAATTAGGAGAAACGTTCATCCTTTACTCTGGAAAATAAACACATTTTTTGATTTTTCCTCGAAAAATTTAGAATGAATATATCTATCGAAATTAGCGAGGGTTGGATTTAACGAAAATAAAATAAAATCAAAAGTAGAGACTATATGAGCGAATCATTATTTCAAATCAAAGAAAATGGGAGAAATGACAGAAGATCAATAGTATAGGACATTGTAATCCCATAACAATGACCATATTCCATTCAATACAAAAAGCCATAACGTATAAAAGGAAAATATGAAATGATACTGAAGGTTGGAGCATAAATTTAAATCGAAAACCAGTAGGAAGATTTTATATTCCAATTTAAGTTGGGTATTACTGCTATCCAGGTTAAGACGAGAATAAAAATTCATAAGATACAAACTGATAATTTCAACAATACATTTCAGTTAAAAAATTTAACTCAGTCCAAAAATGTAGAACAAAAAGGATTACCTCATTTTCCGGAAGTAAATGGCATTGGATTTCGTTCTGAGCTTCCCTACCCACCCATGCCATTTCATTAAATTAAAACCCATAGGGAATTATAGAGGTAACAAAAAAGAAGCTAAGTGAAGAATAGTGCAAAATGAACAACATTCACCATAGTAACAACAAGAAAAAATGAGTCACATTCTGAAACTTGAATCATTTATGGAACCTGGAAAACCAAACCTAGGAGTCATATACACCATATAGGTGTCACCAATCAGGGCTAAGATTAGTTTCCCACAGCTCCATAGGTTACGTCCAAGACCCATGTGACAGGGTATGTTGCCATAAACACCATATTACCAGGAAGTACCTCAAGTGAACTGACTCAATAAATATGATATACGAAATTGGTACCAATGCATAAAAATCAAATCCATAATCCTATCCCAAGAGTTCAACTCTCTGCCAATTCTGGTCAGTACATTAATGGTTAAGGTCATTGTAAATTGAGTTATAATGCCATAGTACCTTGAGAAAATGTGTATTTCTAAATCGACTATCGAATGCCACGTTAGGAGGCAAATAAAGATGGATACCACAATCAGGATTTAAAAGTAAGAATCCACATAGAAGTATAAAGGATAATAAAATTTACCTGTGAATATTTCTAACAACGTGTGTAATTAACCTTAATGAAACGTTATGTGTATTAGGGTTGAAACATTCATGAGAAAAAATTCTTAGATGCCTCATTCTGTGGTGTAGTCTAGCATGCCGAGAAAAACTAGACGTGTAGAATATATGCTATTATCAATTGTTTAAAGTAGATTGAAGTCAATTTGAATTCATGCATATATGTTATAGTGTGACGTTAAATAAATTAAGTCGTACATGTTGGATACATATTAATATCAATTATTAAGATGAGTATACATTCCTGTGTGCTAAATAAATGTGGTAGATATAATTATGTAGATATGTAGAAGATATATGGTAATACCCTTGTCAATAAGGAGATATATATATATAGAATTGACACTTGATAAATGTTATCAAGGATGTAGATTGAACATTTACAATGTGAATTTAACATAGGTTGTGTGCTGAGACTTTATAAATTCCATGGAAAAGGGAACAATACATCCAAAAGTAAGAATGGAAGAATTTAACAATATACTAATTTCCTACTAAATAAATAAAGGAAATTTTTATTAACATTAAAGAAAAATTGACAAGGTGATAAAAGGAAACACTGCCACGAACTGTAAAAAAATAAATAGTAAGATGGTATGATTATGTCAGAATGTGACGAACTATATTGTAATGACAAGAATACGGTAAAGTTATTAATGGAAAAAAAAAGGTATTGAAGTGACA
Source organism: Pinus albicaulis (assembly GCA_034641835.2). Taxonomy (NCBI): domain Eukaryota; kingdom Viridiplantae; phylum Streptophyta; class Pinopsida; order Pinales; family Pinaceae; genus Pinus; species Pinus albicaulis. The sequence continues at coordinate 1,376,278,931 of CM076584.1, forward strand.
GGTGTTACATCTGTACACTACACAATCGTCTCACTTTGTTATACAAAAATTGGTTCACACATGCACCAATTTACTACCTCCTGACAACCTGCCTCCACTATGCAATCCCTATTGAAGAAGATCCCTGAATGAATTCAATCTTGTCTTTCCTTGACTGGGAAATCCTCATTGGAAACTCCAATGTGTGTGTATATGCATTGAATGCATCACTATAGTCACAATTGATAATCAAACACACCCTTTCACTTATCTCTCCACTTGATCTCCACTAGATCTAACATGCAAGTAGTTAACTATTATATTTATTCAGTTGCAAGTAAGACAATACTTGTGAATTAATTAAATAATTAATTCACTCATCTTTCACTAGTGTATATTTATTTACAGCTAGCACAATTGAGTTTAAATCACTTAACTGAGTTAAACTAAATAAGAACTCCCATAACTACTCTTCCAACTCTGTTACAATTGTGTCACACATAGTTACAACAAATTCCATCATGCATGAGTCACCAACCAACCTTGGAATGCATAATTCCCTCAGCTAACTGGTTTTCCACGTCAGTTAACTGAAATCAAGTGCTTCATGAGAATAAGTTATTATTTATTGCCTGATTATCATTAAGGGCTAATAATAATGGACATGCATTTTATTTTTAGATTTGCGATCTATAAATAGACTTCGCCGATGATCTAAAAATAGAAAATCATATAAATATAGAATTTTCTCAACCATCTATAATCATCATCCTGTTAATTTTAGAATATGCTCACCATTCTAAAAATAGACATACACCTAAAAATAGCCTGCGGGCCCCACCTAGTGAAGGTGCTTAATTTTCACTAGGATCATCATCTTGTTGAATCTCAACAAGATTCAGCCATGAAACAAGAGTTACTTTTATGGCTCTGGAGAAAGAATTTGGAATCACGAATGATAAACCTTCATCCATTGGATAAACATTGAATGGAGAAGATCTTTCTCCACTTTTCCTTGTTTTCAGAATTGGTGTTAAATTATAGATGTAACTAATAAATAAAGGATTTAAAAATGTGATTTATTGAATGGTTAGTGGTTATTCACTAAGTATGTAGTAAATGCATTAATTAATTAGATATTAATATAGTCTAATTTATTATTCAATAAGATAATAATGCAGTGTGATGAGTCATTGGAAAGTTCTCCACATAATCGCATATTAATGTAGTGTAATTTATTATTAAATAATATATTAGTGTAGTGTGATGAATCATTGGACAATTCTCGACATCACATGCTTATAACCATCTGTCAATCTAATTTTATTTTATTTTTATGGAAAAAAAAGATGAAAACGAAAATATTAAATATTTATTTTATTTATAAAATTTTATAAATTGTTTTGAAAAATTATTAAATTTTAATTTATTTAAATTTAATTTAATATCAAAATTAACTAAAATTAAAAAAATTAAGATGCGTTTTATTTTTTTTACGATATTAAAAACAAAAATCGCCTATTGTGTCTAAAAAAAAATATTCTCTCTATTAAAATGGACGATATTGAATGAATAGTTGTGTTCATTTCTTGAATCAAGGAGCTAAGATATAAGTTGGGAAACATAGGGGACATGGTGTCAAACATTTATCTTTTAACAATTACCATGAATGATATCACTGGTGACTATCAAATGTTCATGAAAGGCTTGAATGCAAGAGAGAAATCCCATAAATTTGAATAATTGACAAGGATCCTCATGCAAGAGGAAGAAAGGAGGATGACTCGGAAACTCCACAATTCAGATCTTCCTTTAATGGCGAAGAAGAAGCTCTTAATACGGAAGGGAGGTGTACGACATAAAGGCGGAGGTACACCACAAAGAAAGCCACCTCAAGGTATTCCATCTCAAGGTATGTCTTCAAACAAAATCAGTTCAGGAACCAAATGTTTCTATTGTGGTAGGATCGGTCATATTGCTAGGAATTTCCATAATAAGAGGCTTGATGAATCTCGACATAGACATAAGAAGCATACATGGAAATTTGCTGATGAATATCATAATGATGACCTCAGACTGTTTATGTATGATTCTGTTCTCTCTGCTGAGAGTGATGAAAAAGATACTTGGTTGGTGGATTCAAGAGCTTTCACTCACATGAGGAGTAATAGAAATTTGTTTGAAAATTTTAAAGAAACCAATAGTGGAGCTAAAATCTACCTTGGTGATGACAGAGGTTACCAATCAAAGGGTATGGTAATGTTCCTTTTGTATTGCGTAATGGAAATAGCAGGCATATTCAAAATGTAATATATGTACCCAATAAAAAAGAATCTTATCTTTGTTTCTATGATAACAAATCAGAATATTAAGGTTGATTTTTTAAAGTCTTATTATGTTATTAAATACTGGATGGATCGTATGAAGCCAATTCCATTAGGGATTTGAGTGGGAGGAATGTACAAGATGAATGTGAGAACTATGCCACACCAAGCCTTGAATTCATCACTTATGACTGTACAAGACTGATGGCATCAAAGATTCAGTCATATCAATTTCAATAACCTACTGCTACTTTAGAAATGGGGAATGGTCAATAGTCTCCCTCATTTAAAGAATTTTCATGTTGATTCTGAAGCATGTGCTAATGGGAATATGTAAAAAGATCAATTTCCTACAAATTTAGATATAAAGAATAGAGATATACTATAGCTTGTGCACACTGATTTATGTGGGCCGATGAAGAGAAGGTCATTAGTAGGTTCCTATTATTTCTTATTATTTGTTGATTATTTCATGAGATTTACTCGGGTATATTTTTTTAGAAATAAGAGTCATACTTTTGAATATTTGAAAGCGTTTAGAAGCATGGTTGAAAAATAGATAGGGAAGTTCATCAAAATTCTCCTCTCAGATCAACGGGGAGAATACAAGAAGAATGGGTTCATCAAATATTACAAGGATCATGGGATAATTCATCACTTCATAGTACCCCACAACCCTCAACTGACCGCGGTTGCAGAGAGGGAGAACAAAACCCTTGTGAAGTGTGCTCGTAGCATGTTAAAAGGTAATAATTTGTCTAATGGTTTTTGGGCAGAAGAAATAAATACTACAATATATTTCAAGTATAGGAGTCCAACAAAAAGCCTTAATTTTAAAACTTTATTGAAAGCTTTATTAGGTTTTAAGCCCACACTTAATCATTTAAGAGTTTTTGGATTGAAATATTTTGATTGTGTCCCAAAAGACGAAAGGAGGAAACTGGATTCAAATCCCATTAAATTCATGTTTGTTGGGTATCGTACAGATTTTAAAGCATATAAGTCATTTAATCCTTCTACTCACAAAGTGTTTGCAAGTAGAGATGTAGTATTCCATGAGAAGGTTCATCATGAGAACTGTGATAAAGTTAATGAAGAGTGGGACATTCCTTTGCTGGTGGAAGAAGAGAGTTATGAAACAAGGGACATCCATGAGTAGCAGCAATAATAGGAGAAGGAAGAAGTGGATGGGATCGATGCAGTTATAAATCCAATTCCGCCAAGGGATGATCGAAATAGATTTGAAACCAGTCCACCACTCAGGAGATCAGGTAGGAAAATTCAATTTCCAGCAAGATATAGGGAACATACACTTATAAATGGTATATTAAATGTTGTTGAACCCTTAAATTATAATGAGGCTAGTGAATATGATGAATGGAGGGCAGTGATGGAAGAGGAATATGAGTCAATAATTAAAAACAAAACCTGGGATCTAGTTGAATTACCTGAACAAAAACAACCAATAGGCTGCAAATGGTTATATAAGCCTAGATTAAAGCAGATGGGAGTATAGAAAAATATAAAGCTAGGTTGGTTGAAAAGGGGTACTCGTAGAAAGAAGGCATAGACTATGAGGAAACCTTCGCCCCTATAGCTAAATTAAACACAATTAGAATGTTAATTTCTTTTGCTACAAAACATCATTGGATGACAGACTAGCTAGACCTGAAACCTTATTTTTTAAATGGGGAATTAAAAGAATAAGTGTATTTAGTGCAACATGAAGAATTTGTTAAACAAGGGGGGGGGGAATTTAGTTTATAGATTGAAGAAAGCATTGTATGGACTAAAACAGGCACCTAGGTCCTGGTATGATAAAATTGATTCATTCTTCCTACAACATGGTTATAAAAGAAGTAAGAATGACCCTAATATGTATATCGAGTTTGATAAAGGGGAAAACTGTTTTAATATATATATATATATGATCTTATCATTACAGGAAATGTTGGGGAACTCATTAAAGAAATCAAACAATAGATGTCATAGGATTTTGAGATGAAAGACCTTAGAGAAACACATTCTTCTTTGGGTCTTGAAGTTTGGAGGTATTTTTTCCAGATTTTTATGTCTTAGGGAAAGTATGCCAGTAACTTATTGAAAAAGTTCAGAATGGATCAGTGAAAATTTTCCTCAGTGGCTTTATAGCAGAATTTCAAGATTGAGAATGATGATGGTTCCACGGAGGTGGATGCAACACTATATAAACAATTGGTGGGAGTCTAATTTAATTGACTACAACTAGGCTTTATTTGGGTTTTACAATCAGTGTATTGAGCCAATTCATGTCAAATTCTCTTGAGAATAATTGGGTTGTAGGAAAATGGGTCTTAAGGTATCTTCAAGGAACCTTATACTTTGGTATTAAATATACTGATTCATTTGATGTTAGATTGACAGGTTTTTCAGACTCATAATGGGCTAGAAATCTAAAGGAAAAGCAATGCTTAATAGGTTATATATTCAACGTTGGGTCTGGGGTCATTTCATGGAGCAGAAAGAAGAAAAACATTGTATCCTTGTCTTCATTAAAAGAAGAGTATCAAGAAATGTGTGAAGCAATGTGAGAGGTAGTTTGTTTGAGGAGGCTTCTCCAAGATGTTGGAGAAGAACAAAAATGTTCAACAGTTATTAGATGTGAGGACCAAAGCTCAGTCAAACTTGCAAATAATTTAGTGTTTCATAAAAATGAAAAAATATTGATACACAATTTCACTTTGTTAGGGAGAAGGTTTACTCAAAGGAAATCCATATTGAATATTGTAATACCTGTGATAATGTTGCTGACATTTTTTCGAAGCCTCTCAGAAGATTTAAATTTGAGTTATTTAGGGATATGTTAGAACTAAGAGGGAAACATTTCTCCATTAAGGGGGAGTGTTGAAATTAATGGAGAATGTATTCTTGGACAGAGTTTGTTCATTAGTTATGTGTGAGCCTTAGATTCAGATTTAGTTCCTACATTTTAGGTGGTTGTTCCAACACTCCTATTTTCCTATAAACTATATATATTCATGATGTTTAGCGATGAAATGCAGAGCATCTTGTAGGGGTAGTCTCCAAGTGAAGCTCATCACATGTGAGATGCTCAGTTTATTGAATATATGTTTTGTCTTCTAGTTTTTATCACATTTTTATATCTCAATTCATTCAAAATAAATTAGAAAAAAAAGTAATCTACATATATGTTCGGCTATTTCTTTCTAGTTAAGGAAGTCATCTTTTTTTTTAATACCTTAGCATTGTTCTTCTTCAATGTAAACATGATTTTAAAAATGTCTTTATAACGAACTTCAATAAGTTTGAGGATATTTACGTTTCTAATATTCATTTTGTGTCTATAAAAATATTGTAAATTAGATTTACTATTTGTAGAGTTAGTTATTTTTTTGGTTAGTTGTGACATATTTTGATCAAATGTTTGGAGTTGTAGATGGAGTGCATTGATACACAACAATATTTTTTATTAGGCCTTACTTCTCTCTATTAAAAATTTTCATATTATTGTTTTCATGTCCAATTATAGGTCACAAAATGTAGATATATGTTAAATATTATTTTTCTTGTGTATCTACTATCCAACATTTTCGATGACATATATGTGGAATAATCCTTACAATAGTATGTAGGTAGGATTGGGTTGCTGGTAGTTGGATTTTTGTTGAGATAGTTTCTCAACAATATTATTCTTGTTTGGAATCCATTGGATCTCATCATAAATATTTATGTGGCAGGTAATTTGGCTTTAGTGTGGAATATACAAATTGAATTGTGACTAATTTGCGCATGATGTCTTCTGTTTCAATTTCCTTTTTTTTATGAGAACATATTCTTCATATGTGGTGGCCTGGGAAAGTTATCAGTTGTAGATTTCACCTTTCTACGTTGTTTAATATCTTTTATGTAAGTTTGTGCCTTCGTTCAGAGTGACTTCATTCAAGCATTAGTGACCTCAACATTTTCTTTCAGGAAAGAAGAAGCCTCTTTTTTTACCTTCCAATCTGATGTGGATTTCCTAGATGATATCTTCAAATGAATTTTCGTCAAATTAGATTTCAAGTATCTCAAACCCACTGACACTACATGCCTATCAACATGGTTTTCAATCCAATTTCCATGATGTTGTACACTTGAGAATGAGAAGAATGATTTTCTACAATTTCCAACTGCACATTGGTTTCAATTGATGACATTCACCTCTTGAAAATGGGTAATATCATTACATTCATTATGTGGACTTTGGATATAGAAGTGTGTGGCGATATTGTCTATGTTGATATTTATATATTATAATTTTTAGTGTGATATATGAGGTATAGATATTTTTGTAAAAATTCAAAAGAACCAACTATTGAATAGTGAAACATAGTTTAATTCAATGATTCTTGGTGTGTTTAGGTGTTTACAAAACCCATCATTGACTTGATTATGTTGATTATGTTAAATGTTGATGTGTCTCGTCATCCTTTGTGGCTTCAAGAAAATTAGTTACATGTTATGTTATGAGATCCATGTGTGTAGAAAGGTAAGTTGCATAATTGACTATTGGATACATTTAGTAACGAGAAAACTCACCTATACAACTATTGAAAGTGTAGTTCATTGTGTTTTGATAGATGTGAGTTTGTACATATGGAGGTCCAGTATTGAGATTTTCTTTTAGAAGATTGAGAATCATCAATTATACAAATTTCATCAAAGATAGGAGGTTATGTCTTAAATGAGTTGAATGGGAAGCTCAAAGATTGTGGTGGTGATAAGAGAATTGTCTGGGAGAGTTCAAAGTGGGGATAAGTGTCGTAGAAGACCAATCAAACATGTGTGCCACATGAATTAAAATTTGTCATTTTTTGTATTAATATTTGTAATAATTTGATGTAAGCATTAACTGGAGGTATTGGAATAATACTTACAATAGTATGTAGGTAGGATTGAGTTTTTAGTAGTTGGAGTTTTGTTGAGATATTTTCTCAAAAATATTGTACTTTTTTAGAATTTGTTCTATCCCATGAGCACTATTTAGGTGACTTCTAATTTGTATTTGGTGTGTAATATCTAAGATTATTTGTGAGTAGTTTTTGCACTATGTATGCTCTTCCAAATTCCTTTTCGTCTTCATATTGCATGAAACACATTTTAAATCTTTCCTCTTCTTTGTAATAATTATCTCATTTAGGGCCTCCCAAGTTTTCTACTTTGCCTAAATGGTAGTAGAGTTTTTGCCATTTACCATATCCCTTGTATGAGGATGGCCTTTGGAACCACGCCTAGAGAGGCTATTTTCACTTGTGTGGTTCCTTAAGATATTTATCTATGCATAGGGAACTAAGGATTTGATAAGGGATGAGAATGATTTGATTATATGAGGTCGATAGGATAATTATGAATGCTTAATATGGATGGTTGGAGAAAGGAGAGTTAGAGACTGATGATAGGAGATCAAGAGGATACCTTTGAAATCTTGGGATAGGAAGTTAGAGAAAGAAGAGTTGGATATTGAATTCTAAGTGTGAGGGATGTTGAGAAAAGTCTTTCATAGTGGAAAGTACCCATAAATAGAGAATAAAAATATAAAAAATATAAAAATAAAATATCTTTAAAAAATAAAAAATTAAATATATATATCTTAAAAAATATAAAAATTATATATATATGTATGTATATTGTTAATTATTAAAATTTACATTCAAAATAATTTGATATCAATATTTATAAATTTAATTATGTAAATGAGTATACTTTAAAAATATTTATAATAAAAAATCACATCAATAACAACTAATTAATTAAATTAACCTAATAACTTATTTTCTATATATATTCTAGGAATATTAGTAAATTAAAATACTAAAATCCATTTTAATTTAAATGATATGAATTTTATGATTTTATTTTTCATAAAGCATTCATTTCGATTCCATATTTATTTCATATGATTCAAATATATGAAGATAGCCATTCGAAAATATTGAGCAAGGTCCAAAAAATCTAACGAGATATGTTTTGGTAGGTTAAGCACGTATCTTTTGATATGCATAAAATAATACTTAATATTTGAATAATAATTTTTTTTTGTTATTATATTGATAAAGGAGATTTTGTGATTTGGTTGTGATGATAGATTTATTATATAAAAAAAATGTAAAATTAATTATTAATAATTAACAAAATTTTAATTAATTTAAAAATGCTATGACTTTAATTTTTTTTTATAATTTTATTGGAATTTGGATATACCATAATTCTTAAAATGATAAATCTTTTCAAATGCAATAAGGATTAGTTTAAAATGTTTTCTGATTTGGATTGTTCTTTAATTTTATAAATTTGATTATAAAAACTATAGTCGAATTATAATTTTCAGTTTTTCCATTTGATTAAAAAAATGGATTGTGTTATTAATTTTTTTTATTATACTAAGATTTGAAATTCTAATTATTTTTAGCGAAATTTTGGAAAAAATAGTTGAAAAAAGATCTAAAATATTTTAAACACAATGGATTCAGTGTTATTGATTTTTTTTTTATTATACTAAGATTTATAATTCTAATTATTTTTTGCTAAATTTTAGAAAAAATAGTTGAAAAGAGATCTAAAATCGGTTATGTTTAAAATATAATGCAATAAAAAAATTGTTGTATATTTTGTTTTCATGTATTGAAAAGTTATATTTTGTATATTTTTCTTTCATGTATTGAAAACTTATACTTTGTATATTTACATTTTTTTCTAATACTTTTAGAATCTCGGTATTTAGTAATTGTTAAAATTATATATATATATATATATATATATATATATATATATATATATATATATATTTATATTTATATTTATATTTATATTTATATTTTTATTTTTATTGTATAAAATAAATTTAGGTTTTGAGACATCCAACTATTAAGTCTAAATTATATAATTTCAATAGGTAAAATCTATCTATAGTTCTAGTAATATATAACTATTTTTTTGGTTTTTATAAATTCGAAACTAGAAAAACATATTGGATTTTGGGATAACATATTGGAAATTATTTTAAACTACGTAATAGAAATTGAGTAGAAAGTATTAATAGTGAAGCAAATCGAAATTTTCCCCACTTTTCATTAGTTGTGCAGGACTATATCTCTTTTCCATAGATGCAATCTAATTTTGTCACTTCGGTCTCTATCATGGTTAGTGGAGGTAATCTAATTTTGTAAATTTGGTGTTTATCATTGTTTAGGGTTTTGCAAAATACTTACTAACCTATTAAACTTCATATAAAATGGTTTTTTTCTGTAACTTACCAACTAAATATTAGTAGAAGATTTTGTTACTCTTTTTTGTATGATCTCACAATCGCAATTTTAAGAATTAATTAACAACTACAAGGACATAATTAATGTCATATTTAATAGATGGAACATTTTACTTATACATATTGACTATAAAGACTTAATAATATTAAGTAGTAAAATGTACAATCCTTACATCTAGTTGTAACTTGTAAAAATGTTTTTGCAACTCTATCTTTTTTTCACATTGAAATGACTTGTCACCTTCTTTTCTCATTCACATTATCATACAAACATAAAAGAAAATGATTTTCAAATTGAATTAAAAATAAAACAATTAAAAATTCTCTTAACATAATATACTTGACCTATATATTTTTAGTCAAATAAGAATATATATATATATATATATATATATATATATATATATATATATATATATATATATATATATTTTTTCAAATATTGAAAAACAAATTTCTAAAATTCACTTATCCAATATATCAATCATATTTCTATTATTTTTAATATATTTTTCTCTTAAAGTACTTTTAATGAAATTTTAGCAATAACACAATCTTAAGGGTTAGTTCAATTGGTTCATCCCTCTCATTAAGTACTTTCTTGTCACTAGTTTATTTTTGGAGTTAGTAGTACAAGTTCACTCATAACTCTTATTGAAATAAAAGCATGCCTGTAACAACCCAAATTTTCTATGCTTTTTAATTTGACATTTGAACAAATCCAAAGGGGAAATGGACCCAAAGGAGAAACAATGTGTGGATTTATTTAAATAATTATCAATAAATATAAATGGAATAATTATGTGTGCAATATGACTAGATTGAGATGGAGATCATAAACCTTGATCCATGAGGATATGGATAAGGTTAGACTTACCCAAAACCTTTCAGAAAAACCTTGAAAGGAATATTACTAAATTAGATTGGGAGAGAAAAATCTAATTTTCCCAATGAAGAGGAATGTAATTGGGAAGAGGAAGAAAAGCTGGAAAAGTGGAAAAATAGCTTTAAAGTACCTCATTGAGGGAAACCTAGGCAAAAACATGAATAAAACATCCTGGAATTCCTGGACGTAGAAATTAAAAACATGTTTGGGAAAGCACTGCTTAAAATAAACTGCTCCAGGACAGACAAAGGGTTGTCTATCCAGGGGAAGCAAGGATCTCAGCTCGGGGGTGAGTTAAGGAGATAAAACTCTATGGTTGGGAGGACTAGTCAACTAAAGTGGTATGCACATTGTATTATTCTATTTTACATTAATATTTGAATTCTTATAGACAAGGTTGTGGGAATTTTAATGAGTTAGAAAATTATGTGTTGAGTTAATGAATTCCTATGCATTTAGAAAAATTTATGTTGTAGAATTACATTCAATATTCCGCCTTGTTGTATAGGAGTTACCTGATAAGAACCATCTGCCAGAGTGTCTAAACCTTGAAAAGTTTTAAATATGATGATAGGTCTCTCTCAGTAAGAGTATTAGTTCTGTAAATAAATTATACTACTATTTCGTTAACCATAGTCACTCATTTGAAACAGAAAGAAACCTGCATTCAGAAGTGGTTTAGTTCAAGTAGTTTCTGGTATATATAGTTGTGAATATTAGTTAACTATATGCATACTGAAACTCAGAAAGGCTAAATATTAATAATAGAATGTAAAATGGAAATATTAAATGGAATAAAGCTGTATTAATTCTATGACTTATAGATACTTCAAGAAATACTAATAATGAGAAGTATTAAGGTTAACACTTTAGCATTTTATCTGAAGAAAACCATGTAAGACTACACCTGTTACATTATGTCTAGGTTAAAAATATCCAAAGAATAATAATTCTGCGGTATAAATGACCGTAAGAGAGTATCGAAATCTCTGATAGGATAGTTCACCAGTACAAACATAGAAGATAAATCCAGATACTGTAAGTGAAAAAACATGGAAATTAATTCAATTAAAATCTAGCAGTCCTATTGTGAGAACTCTCACAAAACATTGAAGTTACTATTATTACAACACCGAAATGTGAAATAAGAAGATAAGGGAAAACCCTAGGAAATTGGTTGAGATTTCGATAAATACATGAACAAACGTTGAAATTTAATGTTGAGCGTAACTGGGAGATGCATTACAAACCCATATAGATATACATAAACATATTTAAGTAAAAAACGTGACATGATGCCGGGCTTGGAAGAAAAGCTAAAATTTACATCTACCTCGAAGAAACATACCTACAGAGATAATAGAATAGGTCATGGAAATTTCAAGAGTTGGATTCGGAACAATATAAAAATTTAACAAAATAAATAAACCATAAAATCATTTACCTTATAAATATATTTCCATTTGAGAGAGCTAACTGTAGAACAACAATAGAGGAGTAACAGCTAGGAGAAATCTACCAAACAAAAATAGCCAGTAAAATGAATGATTAACGAAAAATGAGATTTAGTTATGTCAAAAGAAACTTAGAAGAATCCCTGTGATAGGTTCAAACCTCTGGGAAATTTGAAATCATGTATGCTCTTCGATGAAAATTGTTTGGAAAAACGAGTTTCTCATGGCCGAAGACGAAATGGGGTTATGATTCTGAGAAGGAAGTAGGCATAATGCCCAGGGCTATCTGTAATGGCCATCATTATAGATATGCAAGACACACATATACATCCAGAATAATGAAACCAAGGAATAGTTAGGCCTGGGAAATCAATAAACAAATTTACGAAGAATGCTAGTCGAGAATTAATTCTTTGAAATCCAAATTCAGAATTAAAATTTAAAATCGAAACCTATCAAGATGTAGAATCATAATTACAGAGAAAATAATCGAAGAACCACAAATCGAACTGTGAGTTAATAACTCAAATCTCAATCAGTTAGGAATGAGGAAAAATTTTAATTACAGAGAAAACATGATAGCAAGTTAAATACAAAACGATTTCAATAAAATGGATTAATGAAAAAGACAAGATAATATTTTTGGTTTTATTTTTAGAACATCTTAAAATTGTAAGAATTTAACTGAACTTAGAATTCAAGAATTTTCACAATGAACACATCAGTTCTTATGCTAAAAGTTCAGTCGATTCATGAAATTATAATAGACTAGAATGCTGGGAAAACCATATCAGGGTTGAAAGCTTACCAAATTCGAAGACAAAGTTGTGAGAGTTGTTAAACCTTGAATGAGTTCATGGATGAAATGCATTGGAATTTCATCCGTAGTCCCAGAATACAGAAGAAGTCTCCACTTTGACAAAATAATAGAAAATCAATAGGTAGTGGAAAGATGCATTTAATAGAAATTGAAAGTCCAAAACCATAAGGAAATCTGGCCTTACACTTGGCAAGAATCCGACGAGTTACGCTCAGATCGATAACCAAACCGGAGGAAGGGACAATTTTTATATCGGGTTTTAATGTCAATGTACATAGCCTTTGAGAAAATTAAGTTCACAGAAAAATCCGTAACAAGGATATATACGTTAAGCCTTGTATTAGTTCAATGAATTAAAAATCGTGAGTTGTATGTACATCGTGTAGAATAGGTTGGAAAAACGAGGAGGGTCCCTCATAAATGATAGGTCAGTGGAGTAAACGTTACCTGATACGGTTTCGGTTGAGTACTGTGTTGGAATTGAGGGTAGGGTAAGTGAATAAATGAAATAAGGTTGATCATACGTGTCACCAAAAAAGAAAATATACGAATTCATTTAAGGTGTAGTAAATCAAGATTGAGACCCATTTTTAAAACGAAAGGTACATCATGTGTAACTTGACTTATGTGGGAATGGATTCCGAAGTAGGATTCTTATAAGTTTATGAGTTCATTAAATTTCATAATAATATCTCTATCCTTATATCAAAATAAGTAAACGTCTCAATTTTTGGATAAGGAGGAAAATAACATATACATAAGGAATAAAGTTATCAAATTAAATTATAAGTCAAGTTATATGATAATGTGCTAACTCAGATTCTATAATTATGAAAAAATAAGTATAGTGAATACTTCTCATGTAGTGATGGTTATAAGTATGAATTTGTATAGTTATAAATATATATTCCTTAGGATAATTTACGTATATAGTGATGATTAAAGTAATATCTTATTCATGGGGCTCATGAAGTGGACGAATTCATACGTTCATCTAACGACATTCACTATGAAACGGATCTCATTATAGTAATTCTTAACCAGTATTCTAAATGAAATGAAAACACTGATGATATCTCGCCACAAGGCAATGAGATGAAATTTAAAGTGAATTAGTGAAAATGAAAAAAAAAATGATAAATGAGAGACATAAAAAATGGTATCAGAGATTTTGGAACAATTAATGGGAAATTTATGTGCTCACACAGAAACGTTATGCTGCTGTAAAATTTTATGAATTTTAAATTTTTACTAATGATGTAATGTTGAACAGTGAACAGTGTTGAAAAGTACATCTACAAACTATGACAAAAGAGGACGAGCTGTATGTAGATCTGGGTGGTGGAGAAAACACGGTAGATCCCAATGCTCCATTGATGGCTATGTTGCATAGAATGCAACGAGAAATGGCACATATTAAAAGCCATAATGATAGGCTGTCTTTAGCCAGTGAGGAGCAAGAAAAACTCATCAGAGAACTGACTTCTCAGAACAGCCAAGAAGGTGAAGGTTCCAGAACAAAGAGAAAAGGAAGAGTCAATTCCTTAGATGAGTCTGAGGAATATGACGCCACTAGAAAACAATCTAGAAATAAGAAGGAATTGCAGGGTGAATTCCGGAAAATAAAATCTCCCTCCTATGATGGAGAGAAGGAAGAAGATGCTGAGGCATAGCTTCTGAATATGATTAAGTACTTTCAGGTTTACGAATATGTAAGTAAGTTAAGAGCTAGATTGGCTATCTACCAGCTGCAAGGTAAGGCTACCTTGTGGTGGGAGGAAATAAAAATGGTTCACATCATTGAAGAAAAAACAGTGACTTGGGAAGATTTTCAAGTCAAGTTCAAAAATCGATATTTGAACGAACACTACTATGATAACAAAGAAAAAGAGTTTCATGAACTCAGATTGGGACAACTCACCATAGATGATTTTGTCAGCAAGTTCACAAATCTTTTACGATATGTTCTTTATATCCGAGAGGAGAAGCCAAAGGTACAAAGATTTCTGAACTTTTTCCTACGGTGTACAAAGAGAAAATAGAGTTCGAAAATCCAAAAACAATGGACAAAGTTGTGAGGAGAGCCAGATTATGCTATCAGCAGTTCAGGGGTAAGACTATACAAGGAAAGAGTTGGAAAAATGAAGGTGATTTCAGGGGAAATAAACAGAAACCAGCTTATTTGAAGAACTTTGGTAGGAACCATCATCGAAAGAAATTTAGCAAAATAAGTGAAAATCAAACTGCTCAATCTCAAAATTGTTCAAAACCAGTAGATGGAAATAATAAGAAGGAAGGAACTATTAAAATGCAAGAGCCTTTAAAGTGTTGGGGTTGTGGAGAGCCTCATTTATTGAGGGATTGTCCACATCGAAATATTCAGACAGTGAAAGTATTGTGAGAAGCCACTACAGTTAACGATGTAGCAAGGAACATTCCCACCATCAATGTAGCCTTAGAAAATCAGCAAGAATAACATCATTCTACTATGGTCGAGATGGAAGGTATGATTTCTTACCAATCTGTTATAGTTTTAATAGATCTCTTTGAGTTATATTAGTCTGCAAGTAGTAGAAAAATGTAAACTCAAAACATAGAAGTTTCAACAATATTGGTTGGTCCAGTTAGCCACTGGTACCAAATGCAAGATAGCTCATACATTACCTCAAATCATCACGAAGTTGAATGATTACCAAACAGAAGTAAATTTCAGTATTCTACCATTGGGTTCATATGATGTACTGATAGGAATGGACTGGTTAGAAGAAAAGAAAACCATGATGGACTATTTAAAAAAAACATTACACTGCATTGATATAGAGGGAAAACCATTCATACTCAAAGGGAAACCGAAACCCATCTTTGTGAGGCAGATCTCAGCCCTTCAATTAAAAATAACTACTAGAAAAGGGTATCAAGTGTGTGCAGCGCATGTTGAAGAATTCAGATAGCAATCAGAGGAAAACTTATTGGAGACTTTACCAGTGATAAGAGAATTTAAAGAACTGTTTCCGGATGAGATTCCTCATCTTCCTCATAAGAGAGAAACTGATTTTTCAATTGATTTAGTGCCTGGGGAAACTCCTATTTCCAGAGCACCTTACTGAATGAGCCCCCGTGAATTAATGGAGTTAAAAATGAAATTACAAGAATTGTTGGACAAAGGATACATTAGACCTAGTGTATCTCCTTAGGGAGCACCGATGCTGAAAAATAAGGATGGTACCTTCCAAATGTGTGTTGATTATCGTCAACTAAATAAGTTGACTATTAAAAACAGGTATCCATTACCCTGAATAAATGACCTCTTTGATCAAGGTAGGGGAGCCTCTGTGTTTTCCAAGATTGATTCAAGGATGGGTTATCACCAGTTGAGAATTAAAGAGGAAGATATCAGTAAAACAAAATTTCAAACCCAGTATGGACATTATGAATTTGTAGTCCTACCATTTGGGTTGACAAATTCACTTGCCACTTTTATGTGCTTAATGAATACTGTCTTGAATAAATACTTAGATAAATTTGTACTAGTATTTATTAACGACATTTTAATCTATTCAAAAAGTGAGGTAGAGCATAAAGAACACCTTATAATTGTGTTGCAGACTCTTAAGGAGAATCAGTTGTATGCCAAGTTTAGGAAATGTGAATTTTATATTTTGGGCATATAATTTCAGAACAAGGATTGGCTGTTGACCCTGGGAAGATAAAGTATACTAGAGAATGGCCTGTACCTACTGATGTATCATATATAAGATCATTTATGGGGATTGTGGGGTACTACAAAAGGTTTGTAGAAAGACTTTTTGCTTTAGCTTATCCCATAACTTCGTTGCAAAGGAAAGGTACAAAGTTTTAATGGACGGAAAAATGCCAGAATAGCTTTGAGCAACTAAAATTGAAACTTACTATAACACCTGTTCTGAAGATTGCAGATCCTGATAAGGAGTTTTTAGTATGTACTGATGCGTGTGGAGAGGGATTACGGGGAGTATTATTGAAAGAAAATTCTGTTATTGCCTATGAATCTAGAAAAATTAAGAAACATGAATATAATTTTAGTTTGTATGATCTTGAGTTGGCTATGGTAATTCATGCTCTCAAGATGTGGCGACACTATCTTCTATGAAATAAATTTATTCTGATGACAGATCACATTAGCCTAAAGTATTTTTTCACTCAAACAGATTTTAAAGATAGACAAGCTATATGGTTGTCTTTTTTGAGTGAATTTGACATGGAAATAAAACATATTAAAGGAAAAGAAAAAAAAAAATTTGATGCCCTAAGAAGAAATGCTTGCCAAAACATAAGCAACATTGGGAATAGTGCCAACTTTGACTGAGAAGGATTAGTTTAAAAGTTATCAGATCAAGATCCAAGCTATGAAAAACTGGAAATTCAATTGCTCCAAAAGGAAATGAAAGGCTATACACAAAATTAGAAAGGAATGATTTTTTATAGAGAAATATTGTACATCCCCAACGCAGACTCTTTGAAAAAGGAAATTCTAGATGAATATCATAAAAAACCTTATTCTAGACATCCTGGTTATCAGAAACTACTCAGAACGTTGAAAAAGAAGTTATTTTTCCCAAGGATGAAAAAGGATGTATCAAGCTACCTAGCCAGATGCATGGAATGTCAATTGGTAAAATTTGAACATCAGTATCTAGCTGGACTGCTAAATCCTTTACCAATTGCAGAATGGAAATGAGAAACTATTTCTATGGGTTTTATAACTGGGTTACTGAGGACCAAATATCAGCATGACTCAGTGATGGTAGTGGTAGACAGTTTGACAAAGGCTGCACATTTCATACGTGTTAAATCTACCTTTGGAACAACCCAAGTAAGAAATGTGTTCATGAAAGAGATCGTCAGGCTACATGGGCTCCCTAAAATGATTATTTATTATAGAGACGCCAAGTTCACTGTAGCCTTTTGGAAATGTTTGTTTGGGGGCATGGGTACTAAATTAAACTTTAGTACTATCTATCACCCTCAAATGGATGGTCAAACCGAGAGAACAAATCAAATGCTGGAAGATATGCTGAGGATGTATGTGATGGATAGGCCAAATAAATGGGAAGACTATATACATTTAGTAGAATTTTCCTATAATAACAACTATCAAACTTCCATAAAAATGAGTCCATTTGAAGCACTCTATGGAAGGAAATGTCACACTCCTTTAATTTGGAGCCAACCTGAGGATAAGTTAGTGCTTGGGCTAGACGCTTTGCAGGAAATGGAAAGAATCATAAAAAAAATACAGAAAAACATCAAAACAACTCAGGATCGACAGAAAAGTTATGCTGACAAGAAGAGAGTTCACCGAGAGTTCAGTGTGGGTGATCATGTATATTTGCGGATTAAGCCCAAAAAGAGCACTTTTCGTACTGGTAGTTGTGAAAAATTGGCTCCTAGATATTGTGGACGTGTTGAAGTCCTGAAAAGGGTGGGACCAGTGGCTTATAAACTAGCCTTACCCCTACATGTTAAAGTTCATGATGTGTTTCATGTTTCTTTATTGAAATAATATGTACGTGATTTTTCTCACATTATTGATTGGAATGTGATTCAGGTGGAACCAGAAGGGGAATTCCTTCCCGAGTGACTTCAAATCTTGGAGCAGGAAGAAATTGAATTGCAGAATTGAACAGTAGCCAGAGTAAAAGTGCAATGGAAGAAATTTACTGCTGAAGAAGCTACTTGGGAAAGAGAGACTGAAATTATGGAAAAGTACCCATCACTATTTTCATAGTTAACTGTTTAAAGTTATTTTGTCAACATTGAGGACGGTGTTTGTTTTTAGAGGGGGAATGTGTAACACACCAAATTTTCTATGCTTTTTAATTTGACATTTGAAAAAATCCAAAGGGGAAATGGACCCCAATGGAGAAACAATGTGTGGATTTATTTAAATATTTATCAATCTATATAAATAGAATAATTATGTGTGCAATATGACTAGATTGAGATGGAGATCCTAAAACTTGATTCATGAGGATATGGATAAGGTTAGACTTACCCAAAAACTTTCAGAAAAACCATAAAAGGAATATTACTAAATTATATTGGGAGAGAAAAACATAATTTCCCCAATGAAGAGGAAAGTAATTGGGAAGAGGAATAAAAGCTCGAAAAGCGGAAAAACAGCTTTACAGTACCTCATTGAGGGAAGCCTAGGCAAAAACAGGAATAAAGCATCCTGCAATTTCTGGATGCAGAAATTAAAAATAGGCTTGGGAAAGAACTGCTTAAAATAAACTTCTCCAGGACAGACAAAGGGTTGTCTATCTAGGGGAAGCAAGGATCTCAGCTCGGGGGTGAGTTAAGGAGACAAAACTCTATGGTTGGGAGGACTAGTCAACTAAAGTGGTATGCACACTGTATTATTTTGTTTTACATTAATATTTGAATTCTTATAGACATGGTTGTGGGAATTTTAATGAGTTAGAAAATTATGTGTTGAGTTAATGAATTCCTATGCATTTAGCAGAATTTATGTTGTAGAATTACATTCAATATTCTACCTTGTTGCATAGGAGTTACTTGATAAGAGCCATATGCCAGTGTATCTAAACCTTGAAAAGGTGTAATCTGACGATAGGTCTCTCTCAGAAAGAGTATTAGTTCTGTAAATAAATTATACTACTATTTCGTTAACCATATTCACTCATTTGAAACAGAAATAAATGTGCATTCAGAAGTGGTCTAGTTCAAGTAGTTTCTGGTATATATAGTTTTGAATATTAGTTAACTATATGCATACTGAAACTCAGAAAGGCTAAATATTAATAATAGAATGTAAACTGGAAATATTAAATGGAATAGAGAGACAACTGTATTAATTCTATGACTTATAGATACTTCAAGAAATAATGATAATGAGAAGTATTAAGGTTAATAATTTAGCATTTTATCTGAAGAAAACCATGTAATACTACACTTGTTACATTATGTATGGGTTAAAAATATCTGAAGAATAATAATTTTGCGGTATAAATGACCGTAAGAGAGTATTGAAATCTCTGATAGGATAGTTCACTAGTACAAACATAGAAGATAAATCCAGATATTGTAAGTGCAAAAACATGGGAATTAACTCACTTAAAATCCAACAGTCATGTTGTGAGAACTCTCACAAAATTTTGAAGTTACTATTATTACAACACCGAAATGTGAAATAAACATATCAGGGAAAACTCTAGGAAATCTGTTGAAATTTCGATAAATACACGAACAAACGTTGAAATTTAATGTTGAGCATAACTGGGAGATGCATTACAAACCCGTATAGATATACATAATGAGATTTAAGTAAAAAATGTGACATGATGCTAGGCTTGGAAGAAAATCTAAAATTTACATCTACCTCGAAGAAACGTACCTATAGAGATAATATAATGGGTCATGGAAATTTTAAGAGGTGGATTCAGAAAAATATAAAAATTTAACAAAATAAATAAACTATAAAATTATTTACCTTACAAATATATTTCCATTTGAGGGAGCTAATTATAGAACAACAATAGAGGAGTAACAGTTAGGAGAAAGCTACAAAAGAAAAATAGCCAGTAAAATGAATGATTAGCGAAAAAGGAAATTCAATTACGCCAAAATTCGAAATGAATGTATACTCTTCGATGAAAATAGTTGGGCAAACCCAGTTTCTCTTGGCCGAAGACGAAATGGGGTGATGATGCTAAGAAGGAAGTAGGCATAATGCCCAGGGCTATCTATAATGGCCATCATTATAGATATGCAAGACATGCATATACGACCAAAATAATGAAACAAAGAAATAGTTAGGCCTGGGAAATCAATAAACAAATTTACCAAGAATGCTAATCGAGAATTAATTCTTTGAAATCCAAATTCGGAATTAAAATTTAAAATTGAAACCTATCAAGATGTAGAATCATAACTATAGAGTAAATAATCATAAGAACCGCAAACCGAAATGTGAGTTAATAACTCCAATCTCAATCAGTTATGAATGAGGAAAAATTGTAATTACAGTGAAAACATGATAGCGAGTTAAATACAAAACGATTTCAATAAACTAGATTAATAATTTTGTTTTTCAGTTTTCAGTTTTCAGATTAACAAAGACAGGAGAATATTTTCAATTTTGTTTTTAGAACATCTTCAAATAGTAATAATTTAACTGAAATTAGAAGTCAAGAATTTTTACAATGAATACATCAGTTCTTGCATTGAAAGTTCAGTCGATTCATGAAATTATAATAGATTGGAATGCTGGGAAAATTGTCTCAAGGTTGAATGCTTACCAAATTCGAAGACAAAGTTGTGAGAGCTATTAAACCTTGAACGAGGTCATTGATGAAATGCACGAGAATTTCATCCTCAGTCCCAGAATACAAACAAAGTCTCCACTTTGACAAAACAATACAAAAGCAATAGGTAGTGGAAAGATGTGTTTAATAGAAACTGAAAGTCCAAAACCATAAGGAAATCTAGCCTTACACTTGGCAAGAATCCGACGAGCTACCCTCGGATCGATAAGCAAACCAGTGGAAGGGACAATTCATATCTTGAGTTTAAATGGAAATGTACATAGTCGTTGAGAGCATTAAGTTCATAGAAAAATCCGTAAGAGGGGTGTATACATTAAGCCATGTAGTGGTTCGATGAATTAAAAATCGTGAGCTATATGTACATCGTGTAGACTAGGTTGGAAAAATGAGGAGGGTCCCTCATAAATGATAGGTCAGTGGATTAAACGTTACCTGATATGGTTTCGGTTGAGTAATGTGTTGGAATTGAGGGTAGGGTAAGTGAATAAATGAAATAAGGTTGATCATACGTGTCACCAAAAAAGAAAATAAATGAATGGATTTGAGGTGTAGTAAATCAAGATTGAGACCGCTTTTTAAAATGAAAGGTATATCATCTGTAACCCAAATTATGTGGCAATGGAATCCGAAGTAGGATTCTTATAAGGTTATGAGTTCATTAAATTTCATAATAATATCTCTATCCTTATATTAAAATAAGTAAACGTTTCGATTTTGGGATAAGGAGGAAAATAACATATACATAAGGGATAAAGTTATCGAGTTAGATTATAAGTCAAGTTATATGATAATGTGCTAACTGAGATTCTATAATTATGAAAAAATAAGTATAGTGAATACTTTTCATATAGTGGTGGTTATAAGTATGATTTTGTATATCTATATATATATATATATATATATATATATATATATATATATATATATATTTATGTATATAGTGATGAGTAATGTAATATCTTATTCATGGAGATCATGAAGTGGAGGAATTCATACGTTCATCTAACGACATTCACTATGCAATGGATCTCATTATAGTAATTCTTAAGGAATATTCTAAATGAAATTTAAAAACTGATGATATCTCGTCGCAAGGCGACGAGATGAAATTTAAAGTGAATTAGTCAAAATGAAAAAAAAAAAAAAAAATTATAAATGAGAGACATTACAATGCCACTTAGAATTACCCTTGGTGGTAAACTTATCATGTGAGAATTTTTAATGGATACTCCAAGTCCAATAAAATTATATAATTTGTATAAATATTATTAAATATTTTTATCTTAGTTTAAATAAAAAAAATTAATCCTCTGTATTATTTAAAAGGTATATTATTATTTAAATGAACCAGATTCAACCAATAAATTGACAACGAAAGGTATTAGAGCTTCCAAAGAGAGGTGTCCAAAGCAAGAATTTAGAAACACCGTGAGCCTTAAAAAAACTCGAGTCGAATATGAAAAGTTGTTATTGGATAAACATTTAATGAGTATAAATGATAAAAAACTGAATTGAATAGAACGATAGGTCATAGGTGAGTACTGCACCTGGATACTGCACACGAAATGGAGAGAAAAATCTACATTAATTAATCAAATGATACAACTATAATGATATAAAAAGGGAATAGGAAATTGTAAAAAAACTCCTATATCCTTGGAACTAATCCTAACTTAAGGACCTATGTTACAAAAGTGTAAGAATTTCTCCATTAATACAAAATAATATTAATTATTTTCAACTCTCCCCTTTAATGGAGAAAGGATTGCCTTGAATTCCTAACATCCCTCTAAAAAATTCAAACTTAATTTTTCCAAGAGGCTTAGTAATTTTTTTTTTCATATTGTCACAAGTTTTACAATATTAAATAAATATTTTTTTTGAGAGGAGTTTCTCTTGAACAAAATGAGAATGAGTATCTATGAGTTTCGTATTCTTGTGGAATAATGGATTGTATGATAGCTTGATGGTACTCTGTTTGTCATATTTGATGATGGTTGCTTCTTTCCAATTTTCTCCTGCATCATGGAGAAGCCCTCTCAATCAGATAACTTCACATGTAGTTGCACACAATGCTTGGTACTTGGCTTCAGTTGAAGATAACGCCACAATACTCTGATTTTTACTGCTCCATGATATGACCTTGAATCCAATACTAAATGCATAACCTCTGATGGACCTTTGATCATCCTGATTACCTGCCCAATCTGAGTCTGAAATACCTGCTAAAATAACATCATATGTGTTAGTGTATAAAAGACCATAATTACTTGTACCACGAAGATACCTCAACACACTTTTGGCTACTGTCCAATGAATTTTGAGTGGACTAGACATGAACTGGCTCAACACACTAACAAAGTATGCTAAGTATGGTATAGTTGTAGCTAGATATATCATACTACCAACTAGATTTCTATACATAGTCGCATCCACCTCCTTAGAGCCCTCATCACTACATCAATTCAGATTATGCTGTAAAGGTGTTGATGATGTCCTACACTGCTCCATCCTAAATCTTGTCCGCAGACCTCTGACATACTTCCCTTGAGTCAGAAAAATTTGTCCAGATTCTCTCCATACTTCCAGACCCAAACAATAATGTAGACTTCCGATAGTTTTCATTTCAAAAACATGTGACATATGCAATTTTATTTCTTTTATTAAAGCATCTGCATTACCTGTTATAATCATATCATCCACATACAAAGAGATCAAAATAAATTTCCTATATTTATTATAAATGGTATACAAATTTGGATCATTCAAGCTCCTATGAAAACCATGTTGTAAGAATAATGAATCAATCTTCTCGTACCAAGACCTTGGTGCTTGTTCTAAACCATATAGTGCCTTTTTGAACCCACACACTAGATGTTCCTATTCTTCTTTAATTAACCCTTTAGGCTGGAATAAATAGATCTCTTCCTTTAAATCACCATTTAAAAATGTAGACTTAATATCTAGCTGGCGTAACTTCCACCGATATTTTGTTTCTAATGAGATTAACATTCTAATGGTATTCAATTTGGCTACATGAGAAAAGGTTTCTACAAATTCTCTTCCCTCTTGTTGTGAATAACCCTTTGCTACTAGTATAGCTTTAAAATTTTCTATATTCCCATCTGCATTAAATTTGGGTTTGTAAAGCCACTTACAACCTATGGGTGTTTTTCCTTTAGGTAATTCTACAAGATCCCAAGTATGGTTTTTAATAACTGATTCTATTTCTTCATTCATTACAGCCCTCCATTCATCAGATTGACTTGGTTCTTTATAGTTTCTAGGCTCTGTAACATTTAAAATGTTTGACATTAAAGGAGACACTTTCTGGCTGGTAATTGAGTTTTCTTACCCGATCTTCGCGGTAGAGGACTCACCTCAAATTTGTCCACTTCAGGCCTGTGAAGGCTTTATTTTTCGACTACATCACCTATTTATTCATCTTTCTTCTCCTGCTGCTGATTATCATCACTTATTTCTTCCATCGATAATGGAATGTGCCATTATTTCTGATTGTATTCATTTCCTTCCTCAACCTACTCACGAAGTATAACATCTCGAATTGCAAATATTTTATGAGTCACAGGATTAAACAACTTGTAGTCTTCAAACTCAGTGAAATATCCTACAAAGACACATTTCATGGCCTTAGGTTCTAACTTCTTTCTATCCTCCTTGGGTATATGGGCAAAGGCTTTTGACCCAAAAAATCTTAGATGAATCACTACTGGTTTAAATCCATAAAGTGCTTCAAAAAGAGTCTCAAAGTTAAGGAATTTTGTAGGACTCCTATTCTTTAAATAAACAACAGTGTTAATAGCTTTAGCCCAAAGACCATTTTATAGACCCTTACCTTGAAACATACTTCGTGCGCACTCCATTAGGCTTATGTTCTTTCGTTATGCAACTCTATTTTGCTGCGGAGTGTGTGGAAGTGTGAACTGTTCAAAAATATGATGATATTTACAAAAAATTATGAGCTCACCCAACCTGTATTCTTCCCCTTGATTGGAGTGAATATTTTTTATAAATTTCCCTAACTGCTTCTCCACGAGAGTTTTAAATTCCTTAAAACATTGAAAAGTATGACTCTTTTTACTTAAAAAATATATCCAAGAGAATCTATTGCAGTTTTCAGTAAACAAAAGAAAATAATATGCACCACCTATTGACCTAGTCTGCATAGGTCCGCATATGTTTGTCTACACCAGCTCTAGAACATCTATTTACTTCCTATCAGCATGCAAAGGAAATTATTCTCTATTCATTTTCCCTAATTCACATCCATCATAATCTAACTGAACACTATGAAAAATAGGGAGTCTATTGAACATACCTTTTCTTTGAAATATCACGAGGTCTTGTAAATTAAGGTGATCGAATCTCTGATGCCAGAGATTTTTGGCTATCAATCTTGTTGAAAGCGGAGCTTGGTGTGGCATGCTCTTGAAATTCAATCTGTATAGGGTCCCCACAAACACTACTGTTGCAACTGGTTCCATCTTGATGTCCTTTATGACACAAAATGTCTTAAAATATTCAACCTTTAGATCCTGATCAGTTATCATTGATACATAGATTAAGTTCTTCTTAATCCCTGGCACATATATCAAATTCTTGATATGTCTGATGTTACTGATAGGAAACCTTACCGGAATGTGACCATACCCTTTGATCTCATAGCCTCCGTCATCTCGTAGATAGATTTTCGATCCGCAAGAAGTTTCTTCAAAAAACTCAAACAAGTTTCTCTCACTTGTCATATGTGAGGATGCACCAAAATCAACATGAAATATGTCATCCTCATCTTCCTCAGAAGCTGAAAGAGCTCAATCATCTACAAAAAGTCGAAGATCATGATTGTGACCTTCATCAGAAAAATACACTGTGTGCTTACCCCGCGTATTCTTGGCTTCATCTATCTACCTCTTAATGAAAAACTTAGCTTGATGACAATTTTTCCCACAGTAAAAGCATTTAGTGCCAGAAAATTATTTGCGCGCATACCTCTAAATGGTCTCTTTTGAAAAGTGTTTTCGCCTCTCTGTTGTTGTTGTGGATGTTTCCCTTTGCACGTCTTTTTCTTTTCCATCAGCACAAGATTGGAACTCTGAGGTATCAAATTGTGTTGTCGCTCTTCTTCCTGTAATAAAATTCCTCTCAGTTCTTCAAATGAATGGGATTTATCTCATGCTTTCAATCCTTTGATGAACATCTGATATTCATACTTCATTTCGTTCAACATGATTGTGACTAAATCGGAATGAGATACCTTCTCCCCGATGTCACCTAATCTCTCCTTTAGATCTTAAACCTTTGCAATGAATCCAACAGCAGATTCGTTCTCCTCCATCCTCATCGAAGAAAAATTTCCCTTGAGAGACAAGATAATATTTATGTTTTGTGTCTAGTATAAGTTCGCGAGTGTCGTCTAGATGTCAGTGGATGATTTTCCATCTCTGATGTGTGGGATAATATTATCTTAACAGACATATTCAACAATATTTTTGCCTTGTTCTCCCTTTAATCCCAGTATTTTATAAGTGCAGTTGTCCCTCTTAAAATATTTGGTTTCTGCTCATCACCACTAACAATCAACCACGCATTTACTCCCTCAAGAAGTGTCAATAACCTAAATTTCGAATTGGTGTAAATGGACCCATTGAGTTTGTGAGACTCGTTGAGATATGTGTATATAAAATTATTCATACTCGACTAATCAAATTTTTGATCCTCTGATTAATTCTAACCAATTGATTAATTACAAGCTACATTAAAAAAAAAAATCAATACATACAAGAACCTAATCATCGATCCAACACGATCTTTGTGACTACAAATTATATCCACCAGCAATTTAAAGATTTATTGTGTCTGCAACTCACATCCACCACAAACAGGAAAATCCCATCTGCAGAACCATCAAGAAATGTGTCTGCGACTCAGATCTAGCACAAACAGGAAAATCCGATGTGTAGAACTTCCAAAAAATGTGTCTATGACTTAGATCCACCAAAAATGGGCAAATCCCATGTCCAAAAGCACCAAAAGGAGGTCAGCTCCTTTCTGAACCCAAAATCCACACTGAAAGAAAATCGTTGTAAGTGACCCGAAATAAATGTGAGTATGGCCCTAACAGTCACGCTGATCGCACCTATCAATGCAAATTTCAGGCTAGAAAATGCATCGACCCTCCTGTGCTCAGAAATAAAAAAAAATCAGAGACCCTTTGAGTGAGGTGTTTTCTACAGTCCACCTCCTCCTGTGAGTGATGAAGCTCCTGTGTGCACCGTAGCCACAAAGCCTATGTAGCCGTGAAGGATCTATATTCGCGAGGGATCTATAGTCACTTAGGGCTCTAAAGGAAACCATGCTCTCCTTGTCTAAGCTCTGATAACATGGTAAAAACTGAATTGAATAAAAAGGCAGCTCACATGTGAGTACTACACTTGGAGATGGCACACAAAATGGAGAGTACACTCTACATTCATTAATCAAATGATACAACTATAAGTACATAACAAATGAGTAGGAAGTTGTAAAAAAACTCCTATATCCAAGGAACTAATCCTAACTTAAGGAGCTACGTTACAACAGTGTAACCATTTCTCCATTAATATAAAATAATATTAATTATTTTTAAATATAAATTCTTTAGATTTCTCAACTTTTGTTTGTTTTAGAATTGGTCGTAATGTTATAGGCGGAACTAAATCAAGGGCACCAGATTTGGTTGTAACATTATAAGAGGAAATAAGTAAAGGATTGCAACACCCTCAAATTGACCCCGTTAAGTAAGTTTTAGAGTTTTACTTTTACTATCTAACTGGAATTTTAAAACTTTCGGCTTGAGGTAGCCAAGTTATGTTGCGA
The DNA here is from genome assembly GCA_034641835.2 of Pinus albicaulis. Taxonomy (NCBI): domain Eukaryota; kingdom Viridiplantae; phylum Streptophyta; class Pinopsida; order Pinales; family Pinaceae; genus Pinus; species Pinus albicaulis. The sequence continues at coordinate 1,376,306,900 of CM076584.1, forward strand.
TATTATTTTAATAGTGATAAACGAAATGTAATAAGTTTATAAACACTACTGGAAGTAAATTAGTTCCCGAATAAAAAGGAGTTACGAGGAAGGGAAAAGGCGACAAGAGGAAAAATGAGGGGAATTGAAAAGAGAAAATGGATGAGCCATGAAGGTTGGGAAGCACACTACCAAAGGAAAAAAAACTCATTTGAGTGCAATAAACCAGTGGAGATTTCTTAATTTAAACCTGGAACGATGATTTTCTAAGCTAGACCTCGAGTCTTGATGCTCAAACTATTTTATTACTCTTGTTTGGAGAAGAAGAGCTCGAGGGAGAGACTCGACGTCATATCTAGTCTCAAGGTTGGGATGTGAGATATTATAGAAGAAATTGTGCTTAATAATAGATAAATATGTAATTATTATGTGTATTGTGCTTCAATCACATAACTAGTAAGTTGTAGACTAACGAATGGGTTTGCTTGTTTTCTATCAAAAGTAAATTGTTAGTTTCTTTGATGAATGAATTATAAATATCATGGTAATCTAGAACTGTATTCTAAATTGTTTTTGTATGTAGTCGATATGGAATAAGGGTAGAATTTATTAATGTAGAAAGTCTATAGTCATTAATATAGTAAGGTTGTAAATATTATGTCATTGAAAGTGGGAATGTGAACCAAAAACTATGTGATGGCTTAGTAACAGTAATTATGGTTTGTGCTCAATGGAATAAATTTTAGATAAGAGCTTTTAGTTAAGACCTCATTACCAGTATCCTACTTTGAATTATAAAAATATATATGAAGTCTATGAAAGGTTAGGTTCAAGTCATAAAAATTAAGAGTGACAAGAAACTGATACTCTTAGAATTTTAATAGATAGGTAAAATCATTGGCAATATTGGTGTCATAGTGGTGGTGAAAGATGATTAGTCCGCTCCGAGAAGGGTTCCAGACTGGACAGAACATAAGGTGTAGATAAAATTACATGGGTTGGCACAGATGCCTGAAGGGTTTTCAGGTTACTCTCAATACAAATAACAACAAAAGAAATTGATGTACTAAGTGATTAAAACAACTCTATAAATTCCATAGAATCTACCCAACAATACATTTTATAAACAGTAATAAATATTAAGCATAATTTTAGAATGGTGAATTAGTTTAACAAGAGAATATGATAGAAGCTGAAGGGATTACTACATTATATATATAATATAAATATAACAGTTTATTTATAAATAATTACACTATATATAGTGTGACCAAAGGAACATAGCTGTGAATTTTATGACTATACAAGTAATGGGAGAACTCTGTCATTCTGAGTGAGCAGAGTGAATCTGTTTACATTAAAAATATTGGGTTGAGAAAACCCATGATAAATATCAACTCCTATAAATACAACTCAAAACAGTGAATGGCTACAAAACTATGGTAACATCAGGAGAAGTTCTTAAAAGATAAGGTTTCTTCAACGCAAGACTCGTGCAACCAGAATGAGGACCGAAGGCGTCGAAATAATTTAGCAATGTGAGAAAACTACCTAGAAGAATAAGTAGTGTTAAACCCTTGCAGATGCCAATGAAAACCCAATTCACAAGCTCCGAGAAGAGTTTATAACCTACACTACCAAACCCCCAGCAATTAGAAACAATGAATTAAAGCCAAAGACAAGAAACAAACTGAGTAAGACGATTTAGCACAATGTAAATACTTTAAGGAGAAACGAACACTGGTAAAACATCCAACCTGTAGATATTAACCCAAAAGGAAATTGGTCCAATATGAGTTTGAATATTTGACCGTATAAGAATCATGACTATTTGGGAGAAATAGTTTCCACTCACCTGTGAAACTACAATACAGAACACTTAGAAAATGAATTTCATGAGTGCTATAGTGAAATTATTCCAACCGAATGTTGTCAAGGGAAACGAGTTAGAAAAAACCATATGTTGTCCAACTAAACCCTTTGAAAAATTCATGTGAAACTAGAGAGTCAAACCTGGGTTGCATTCATCGGAGGAAGCCTTGTGAGACAATGAAAAAAATAAAAGGACAATAATTTTGAGGGTTCGGGTGGGGGTAATACCCTAACCACCCTCAGGTCAACCGAGTCCGTCGGGTCGTTGGATTAATCCATTGTTGAGAAGCACTCTAGGTGATGCATAATCAATGCCATATCTATTAACCATAAGGCCTTGGGATGTATTATGGGAGCATCATATAGGGCTAAGAATAACATTAGAAAACAAGAGTTGTCAACCTTGGGTAAAATTCCATAGTGTACATTAATATTAATAATCATAACACATTGAATCAATGTATATGATTCATGTCACTTGAACATGGAGGTAATTCATTTAATCAACACACTATAACTTATGACTGTTGTAAATGTTCTTACGTATATTCTCATTGGGCTACAGAGGCCCTTATTATCATCCATAATGTATTTATGATTTTTGGTAATCGATACGTAAAACGTTAATCTTGCTGCAAGTCTAGGTAGTAGAAATATATATAAACAATGATAGAGCATTGTAATACAATTTGTGCGTAGTCAAGTTAAGAGTTCACTTTGGATCCAAGTGGGTGTGGTTAGAGAATGTGTTATTAATTCTAAATGCTCATGGTAAATTGTGCAAATAAAAGTTGAAGGATATTTTTTCTTTTTTTTTCTTCTTTTGTTAATTAATTGTTATAGATGGATGTTACAAGTGGTATTAGAGCTGAAGGATTCAACACTAGGACCTATGAGCCTAACTATGATTACGAAGATCACCTCTCAGAGTGAATAAGATCCTCTCGAAGAAATTTTATAGAATATATTTGTCATAAGTCAACGAGAATGAATTTTGTTAATTAATGAATTTATTGTTGGTATGTCGTACCTATAAGAGGTGCTATGTTAAGCACCTATGTGGACCAATAGCAGTGCGGAAGATTCACTTATTAACAAATTTTATTTTAGCTAGTCATAAAATCATGATTAGTAAATAGTGTGTCACGAAAGAACTTCATGATTGTAATGATAAGAAAGTAGTCATGTGAGGAGATTAAGATATATACATGTGTTGAAAGAAAATATCAAGTCACATGTTTTAAAAATTTATGATACTAGGTGGGTATGTTAAAATAAATGTGAGTATGTCGCATACGAAATCTCCTTGAGAAGTTGAGGATTATTAGTAGAGTGATTATATAACCTATACATGATTCCTTTTATTACAAAAATGTGGAGCCCTTGTAACTCTGGACATGTATGAATAACATGTCAAGAGTTGTGGAGCCCCTTTATCTATGGACATGTATGAATAACATGACAAGATTCGAATACACAAATTTCCTTGAGAATTATTAATGTATTGTTTCCTTGATTCATTGTGACTGCATTTTTTCTACTTTCTCATGAACCTGGGTCTGGGAGTTATTTATATGTATATTATGTTACAAATCGATAATCAAAATTACTCCTTTAAAATTATAGTATGCTAGCTTTATTTTTCTCAAGGAATCTTACGCCAATCAATGAGAATCAAAATTTTGTCTTGCTACAACTATGTGCATGAGTATAAATGCATGCACATTATCATAACTTTCTAGATTATGTATTACAGTACAATCAAGTATTTGAGATCTATGACAACTTTTATCTCAAGTTGAGTCATGAGATTGTCACTTAGAGGTCTTAGAACCGTGACATTCTCGAATCAGTTTGAAATACTTAGGGTTGCAATGAAATTTGAATTTTCTCTACTCATTGTTTGTATTTTTAGCAGTATTGGTCATTTTCTTTCATAGGCTGAGGAATCGATGAGTTTGATGTATAATAATAATTCCAATCTCTGTTTTTCATATTTACAATTACCATCAAGAAATTCCTTAAATATATTTCATACATCATTATGTTCACTTCTTGGATAGACTGTGATTGGGTAGTTGATATTCAATGTAGATTCAAATTCTTAATGTAGTATGCATTCATAGTGTTTGAAGGAATTATTTGAAACCACACAACATGTTGGTAAAATGATTAGGGCATAGATGCATACCTCTGGCTTGGCTTGTGTATGTTGTGTTTTCTTTTACCAGATGAAGTTGAGTAGGAAATTATCAAAAGGTTGAATCAAGTTTACTCTCTCCTCATGAAAATAATTTCTATGTTTAATTTTGAATGTGTTTATCCTCTCATTATAAAAATCACTGCATGGGAAAGCTACACATGATTATTATGGAAAAATTACATCTCACGATGGTTACACCGCGTAGCTGGTATTGACCTCAAGGGGATAATTTTCTTTCTATTATTGGTTTTAAGATGCAAATGTTTCTGTTGGAATTATTGTTTGTATGAATCCTTGAATATATGGATTACATACCATATTTTGGTTTGAATTTCACTATTGTGAGTAAAATTGAAGTCGTAACACTTGCCTCTTCCATGGATAATAACAATTGTAGAAATGAGGATTTCTTTGTACTGTGTGGAAAATTGAGTTGTGGAACACATGAATACCCAAATTAATATTATTGAGTATATTTGATCATGTAATTTGATATGAATTGGAAGAGAATATTATCACACTATGTGATTTATTCCTAACATAAAAAAGGATAATAATAAAACCTTTGTGTAGATGTAAAACAAGGTCCACTAGAATTTTAACGGTGGCATAGTCACGTTGTGGATAATTCTTTTGAAAAATTGGTTGTATTAAAAGAAATATTTTAAAATTTGGAATACATTTATTGGTTTTTGGATAAGAAAATATGTATGGATAGAGTAAATAATACACTTTTCACACATTCTTGACATAAGGTATGGGAAGGCTTATATGCAAAAACCTATGTCTTTCTTTGAAAGAAAGAAGTCTTATTCGAAACCAACAGCATTAGAAATCTAAAGTATGCATCTCTACCATTGGTTATCTAATTCGTGTTGAATCATGTAGATACCTTCAGAATTGGACATTGATGATTTATGGTTGTACTTCAAATAATGGAATTTTGACTATTCAAGGAAATCTCAAAAGGCTAATGGAAATGGTTAATGGTAACCAGTCATATCCAATACCAAGGATGATTATCCCTAAAATTAGTGTCTATATTATTTTCTTGAGAAAGCATAAATATTTTGATCTTATTTTTACTTTTTAAGTTCTTTTTGTAAAACAATCTTGAATGTACATACTAGGTATCAATGAATGAGAAATGAACAAGAGAGAGTTCACACTCTTGGTGGATGATGATGTTGTTTGCACAATGAAATGTTTTGATGGCATTGGATGTAGAATGGAAATCATGAATTGTATTTTGTATTTGTATTATGGATAATGAGTTATGTCACCAGTTGTGTCCTTGTATGGAAATTCTTGAGTTATATGAGAATTATGTTCTTGTTTATTCAAAGGTATATATAAATAAAACCAATTATTGTTTAGTGTTGAGATGTAAAAATGAGTCTCTGACTTGAACTATTATCTAGTCAATTGTGGGGGTCTAACAAGAGCACTAAGTGATGATTAACTTCAACAAAGATATATATGGGTTAATTTGGAGGGCTCGTAATCTAAATGAAGATTTCATATGTTCCCATAATAATAGGAAGGCGAGGCCAATAATGCACCATGGCTTGCAAGTACAAGGAACATGCTCGTGTATTAAAAAATTCCTTGTCACTAAATAACTATGGAAGTCTATAGAAATATCTTAGTCGTTAAGGAGCATGCAAAGATAACATAGAGTCAGATCAACCATTAGAGGTGATTGATAATTCCCCCAAGATATATGATATTATGGACATGGATATTTCCATACAGAATGGTGTCCCTGTTGATGTATGCAATTGTCTTTCTGTGGGATTTTTTTTAGTATCCTCTGGCATGCATGTATATAAAAATTAGTCTATTTGTCTTGTGATGGTTCCCATCCACATAGCCGCAGGCCTTGTCCATGTGCATAGAATACCAATTTATTATTATTATTTTTTAGAAAGCATCCAAAATTATTATACTAGTTAATTCCATCCTAATACAAGATTAAGAGAATAAATAAAGCTAGATTTGAGCTCCTTCATATTATTTGAGGGATTCACCCTTCAATTATTTCCACGGTTATGGATAGATCAATATACTTATTCATGACTTATTGATATCAAATTCCAACAAAGTGACAACTTTTCTAATGCTACATCTGGTGACTTGAATTTCAAGGTAAAAATTTATATTGATGAATTTGTAGTTGCATGCTGTTTAAAACAGTTTGTGGAATATGTATCAATTTTGAGACATATGATGTTCCAATATTATAAGATGAGTTACTAGAAAATTATTTGGAGCTTTCAATAAGTCATGTAAATGACATTTATGTTGTAGTATTGGTGTATTTGAAATAGATTCAGATTACTTTGGTAACCCACTGACCCAATAAAGTGAGTAACAAGCTAAAGAAATTATATAAGTGTTATAATGAAGCCGTGAATATACAATACTTTTCCATTACCTGTAATGTGACAAAGAAAAGAGCCAAAACTGAAAATTAGGTCATAGAATGGACTTTGTGTTCCAATGGATTCCAAATAACTTAATTACTAGATCATAAGGGGGAAATCCAAGATGAAAACAATGAAACCAGTTGGGCAAGTAGACATCATTATATTAATGAAAAGGAAAATAATCCACCCTAAACTTTACTAGTGTAAAACTAGTATGCATAAAAATGTGAGTAGGGATAAACGTATAATAGTACTAACTAGTACCATATTTGATGAGAGACAAAAATGATTGAACTCTCAATATATAATTATTGTTGATTAACAAGTGAGTGTAAATAAAGTCCATACCATGGTGGATTGGAAATTTTAATAGAAATACTTGGAGTGGTCTTTAACGATTGGTGAAATCATTGGGTAAATAAAATAATTTATAATGATGCAGATATGATGATGCCACAAATTCAAATTGACTTCAAGTTATTACCCCTTGGGGTTATGATTTATGGTAACAATTTTTGATGAGTACATAAATAACAAGTGATAATTTAATAATGAATATTGAAACGTTATATGTATATATGACCCTCAATAATTATTGATGAGAAACTAATAACAACAAGGATGGTGAATGTAGGTCAAACTAGAAAGGAGGACCATCACAAAACCTATGAGTATTCTCACTTACAGAAAATGGTGTTAAAAAAAATTCAGTTACCACTTTAAGTACTACAAAGGTACTTCAGCCAAGAAGAATTACCTGTGAAAATTGGAATAACGATTTTATGCATAAGAATATTCTCGCTTGTGTTCAAAGTTAGGAAACACTGAGGAAAATGTTGGGGGGGGAAGATGTAGCACACTCAAAGTTACCACGTTAAGTAAGTTTTAGACTTTTTAATTTTACCATCTAACTTGAATTTTAAAATTATCGACTTGAGGTAGCCAAGTTATGTTGGGATATGATTTTAACAGTAATAAACTAAATTTTATTAGTTTATAAACCCTCAGGACATTTGCTATAAGTTAGTTGGTTCTTGAATAAAAAGGAATTTTGAGGAAGGCCAAGGGTGGCTGGAGGAAGAATGAGTGGAAGTGCAAAGATAAAATGGATGAGCCATGAAGGCTGGGTAGGACTGTGGTAAAGGAAAAACTCCCAAGCTGGGCGCAATAAGCCAATGGATATTTCTAAATTTAACCTTGGAAGGGTCATTGTCTAAGCTCGACCTTGATTCTTGATGCTTAGACTAGTTTATTACTCCGGTTTGGAGAAGAAGAGCTCGAGGGAGAGACTGGACGTCATAGCCAATATCGAGGTTGGGCAGTGAGATCTTCTGGAAGACATTCTGCTTAATAATATATATTTATTTAATTCTTATGTGTAATGTGCTTTAATCACATAACTAGTAAGTTATAGATTGAAGAATTGGTTTTTTTGTTTTCTATCAGAAGTAAATTGTTAAGTTATTTGATGAATGGATTATAAATATCATGATAATCCAAAATTGTATTATAAATTATTTTTGTATTTATTTTATAAGGAATAAGGGAAGCATTGACTAATGTAGCAAGTATATAGTCGCTAATATAGTAAGGTTGTAAATATTATTTCATTGAAAGTAGGAATGTAAACCAGAAAATATGTGATGGCTAAATCACAATAATTATGGTTTCTTTTAAATGGAATAAATTTGATATAGGGAATTTTAGTTATGACCTCATTACCAGTATCATACTTTGAATTATATAAATATATGTGAAGTCTATGAAAGCTTAGGTTCAAGTAAGAAAATGTACGAGTGACAAGAAACTGATACTCTTATATTTTAATAGACAGGTAAAATCATTGGCAATATTAGTGTTGTAGTGGTGGTGAAGTACGGTTAGTCCAATCCGGGAAGGGTTCCAAAGTGGACATATTGTAAGGTGTATATAAAATTACACGGACTGGCACAGATTCCTGAAGGGTGTTCAGGTCACCCTCAGTATAAATAACAACAAAAGAACCTGATATACTAAGAGATTAAAATAACTCTATAAATTCCATAGAATCTACCAAACAATAAATTTTCTGAATAATAATAAATATTGAGCATAATATGAGAATGGAGAATTAGTTTAACAAGAGAACATGACAAAAACTGAAGGGCTTACTTACATTATATAGATCATATAAATATAGCAATCTATTTGTAGATAATTCCACTATATATGGTGTGACCAAAGGAACATAGTCGTGACTCTTCTGACCGGACAAGTAATGGGAGAGCTCTCTGATTCTGAGAAAATAAAGTAACTCTCTTTACATTAATATCCTGGACTAAGAAAATCTATGACCAATATCAATTCATATTGTTATGTCCCTATATTAGTAGTGTAGTCCCTTAGTGTTGTTATTATATCCCCCTTATTGTTATTTTTTTACCCTTATAACCCCCATATTGTTATTATTGTGCCCTTATATTATTATTGTTAGGTTAGCTAGGATTATATTGTGACCCCATGGAATCCTATATATAGAAATGACGTTTTTTCATTTGTATCATCCAAGAATTTTCATTTATGTATTGTAAAGGAGGTTTCCCCCTCGATGTGGCTTATTTATAAGGCGTTGATCTCCCTTTTATTCTATTTTTTGAGTTGGTTTTCATAACATTTGGTATCAAATCTTTGGATTCTAGGTTTATGCTTCTCCAAATAGGTCATCCTGGCATTTTTTCTATAAATTTTTTCTATGAAGGTTCAAAAGTTGAATCCCGAGGAACTTTGTGTAAAAATTTGAGATCTTGGTTCACAATGTTTTTGGAGATGTGATCTCTTGAAGTTAGGGTTTTTGTAGGCTCCCGAATTTTATGTAAAAGATGTGACCTTGGGAAAATTTTCATAACTCTCGCTTTGAGCAGGATATTGGAATTTTGCAAAAAGTGACCGAAAGTAAACAAACTATAGTTTTTGGTGAATCAATTTCAGACTCAAAGGAGGAAACAATGATACATGGCACGCTGCACAAGTTCACTCTACTGAACAAGTCCATATCTATGTCATTGTGAGACATTTGGAATAAATTTATCTTGAAGCATACAAATCAGGTCAGACCTGTGGAATTTGAAAAATGATTTATATGGCTACTATAGGACTGAATTTTAGATATCAAAGATCCAAAAGCACATAGATAATTCAATTTCAATATCGAGCTCCTCAAAAGAAAGAAAACTGTGTGTATTGTTTTTTCAAATTACATAAGTCTTGTTCGAAAAATTAGTTTGAAGTGATTCCAAGGGAATATTGAAGCATAGATATCAGTATTGGGTTCTAAAATGCCCCCTAAAAAGAATTAAACACCCATTAAGCCTCATAATACTCTACTATGACTCATGAATATGAGGAAGTGCAATATGATATATAAAAATTACAAGAGCATGTGCACCAAATTTTTCTCTCGCAAGGAGAAATAAAAAATGAAATAGAAGTTTTGAAGAAAGGCATGGAATATAAGATGGATGGTTTGAATAAGGGCATGGAAGCTAATATGATGGTTTGAAGAAAGGTTTCAAAGCTAATATGGATGGTTTGAAGAAAGGCGTGGAAGCTAAGATGGATGGTTTGAAGAATGGCATGGAACGCGTGGAAGCTAAGATGGATGGTTTGAAGAATGGCATGGAAGACTAAGATTGATGGTATAGAAGAAAAAATTAAAGAAAACATGGAATATATGAATAATGATCTAAAATCAGACATGGAAGATGTTGTGGCTCTACATTTACTTCTGAAATATTTCTCATAGTACCAAAAAAAAATATATCTTAGAAAATGTAAAAAAATTGTATATCAAAAATGAAGTTTTGATTTATATGTTGGTGTATTAAGATAATGTGTGGATATATGAAGGCGGATTAAGTCATTCTTATTCACGTCAAGAATAGTTCAAGATTCGAGTTGATTGATGCGTTCAGAACATTACATGTTGGGGTGGAGTCGTGTGTCACCACCTCCACTTGACATGTCATCCCTACCTTTATCGCACATTGCACATCACAATCTCATGAGGAATGGTGCTCGTGAATATGTTATGAATGCCAAAAAGAAAATTGGGACAAGTTTCGAACACGATGCAAATCAGAACTATGATTTAATATATTCCAATCGCACATCGCACATTGCAAGCTCAGGGGGAATGACACTCGTGAATATGTTATGAATGCCGAAATGTGAAATGTGACAAGATTTTATATTGCTGATTGTGATTTGCAATTGGCCCCACCTTCACTTGCCACATCATCCTTACCTTTATTGCACATTGCACATCACAAGCTCAGGAGGGATAACACTCATGAATATGTTATGGATGTCAAAATTCGAAGTGCGATAAGATTTTATATCGTAGTTTGTTATTTGCAATCGGCCCCACCTCCACTTGCCACATCATCCCTACCATTACTGCACATTGCAAGCTCATGAGGAATGGCGCTCATGAATATGTTATGAATGTTGAAATGTGAAATGCAATAAACGGATGGAGGTGATATTTTTCAAAGGAAAATTTGAATTTATTTAAAGTCCAGGATTCTATGCAGTTGCATTGTTTTATGAAAAACTGTGAACGTGGGTAGTGGACTCAGGTGAGTGACCCAACACAGAGTAATGGAGAAGAGAAGGCAGAACACTACGGGCATGAGCAGAAGAGGAAGTGTCGAGCAAAAGGAGTTATGATAACATTGTTTGAAATGTAGAGGCATAGGAAGAGTTTGGCAAAGGGAGCACATGGTGGCACTATTGGAAACACAACAACCAAATATGCGTTATTGCAGAATTGTTCAAATACCACATCAAAAATAGAAAAGACATCACAGTAAGAAGAAAAGAGAAATATTGAACTCTGGAAGAAATGCAGGGAAGGGATGTCTGATTTGTCACAGAGACACATCAGCACCTTAGGGTGATGCATCAAAAATAAATCAGATTAAAAAAAATAAAATTAAGTTTTACGTTTTTTTCTTTCTTTGTTAAGATCAAAGTTATAGTGATGTTCTCAATTGAAATGTAATAAATAGTTTTAATAGTTTAGGTATTCGGAGTAGTTTCAAGAAGTTCTAGAAGTTACGAACTCTTTTTGATGTATTTAAGAAATATAGAAAGAAAGAAGAAAAGGTTCTGAGTTTTGGACCTTTGGAAGACTAAATCTTTGGTACTCACCTTTCTGAGGAATTAATGAAAGAAGAATCAATTTTCTTGCAACTGTTGATGGTGATTTGTTTTTCCCATGCCATTTTTTGTTCCTTCTTCCTGGAATGAAGTGAAGTAAAGTAGCTCTTGCTCTCTTAATTCCATATGTGAGTAAGATTTAAATAACCTTAATTTGTGCTCCTTCACTCCAACTCCTCTCCCTTCACAAATTCTCTCTCAAACTTAAAAGTGATAGATTTTGTGTTTAGAATAGATTATTTTGATTTTCCTCTCTCTCCATAAATTCATTCTTAAATTTAAAGTGATAGATTCTGTGTTATACAGTATATCATTTTGAGTTTCTTCTACAATTTCTCTTTTCCATTCAGATATCAAAAATTAATGCCATTGTAAATTCTTTCAATATACTATATTATTAAGGTTTTTAAGGAATTAGTTTCCAAAAGGATTCAACGAAGACCACCTAATATAATTTCTTCTGTGACAAATTTTTAAAATGTCTTAAGCACTGATTCTTTTCCACAGCCGAGGAATTTTCTCTTAAGATACAACATTTTCTAGCATCATTGTCGGGGATGAAGATATGAAGTTTATTTTCCCTGGGCTTTTAACATAATTTCCTTTTGTTGTTAAGTGAGGAGGAAATATTTCACTGTGTTTGTTATTCTCAGAATTTTGGCTCACAAAAGGCCTCACACAAGGTCGAATACCTCACACCAGAAGGTCTCTGCTTTGTCAGACCCAAAAAGGGGTTCGAAAACCCAAAACCCCCCTAGCACCTATTACTACATTATTTTCTCATGAAATTATTTCTAGTAATCCTTTGTTTGAAGATTCCTCTAAAGTAATTATTTCTTGGAACAAGATTCACCTTTCACACCAATTTATTCTCAAGAACCTAAGTTGGAAGAACACTCCTTTGAGTCTGCTTCTTTTACTTTTACTCAATCTCAACAAACTCTAGTTTTTGGTCCCTATTCCATTATCCATAAAGCCACTCCCATATCAGTTTTACCTCCACCTCCGTTAATTTTCACAACAGGTTCATCGATTACATCTAACCAAGGAACAATCAATCAAGGTGCAAACATGGCAGCACTATCATTTTTTTTTAAAATATATGCTCCACATAACCTTCCACAACCAATGAATGAAATTCCTCAATATTATTTTAAATTACTCCCATGTTTTATTGGAGACGATGAGATAACTTCAGAAAAACACTTCCCTGTGTTTTGTAATTTTGCCGAAAATATGAATGTAGAACATCTTGATATTGTAATGAGGCTTTTTTTTCACTCTTTGGATGGATAGGCTAGAAACGGGTTTAAGAGATTGCCAAATAATTCTATTAATACATGGGAAGAACTAGAAAATTAATTCACTAAGAGATGGGCTGAAAAAAGGGATCATGGATATTCACTAACAGAATTCAGTGCAATCAAAAGAAAACTAGCTAGAAATATTTCAAATTTTATCAAAAGATTAAATAAATTGTATAATATTTTTCCTGTAGAAACAAATCCCCCTCCTTTTGGAGCAAAGGTGGTTTTTGCTGGGGATTTTGTAGCTTCTTTTAGTTTCAGACTTAGAGGAAGGAGATCACGTACTCTAGAGAAGATACAAACAAATAATTTAGAATTTGAAGCTAATATGACTGCAGACAGAAACATAAAAGAAAATTAGTCAGTTCAAGAGAAGGGAGAAGCAAAAGAAGAATCATCACAAGATCAAAGAATTGATAATATCAAAAAAGGGATTTTTTTTTTTTTTAAACAAATTAGTAAATATGGAATTGGAAAGTAAAAACTCCCAAAGACTGGTATAACACAACAAAGGGGGATTTAATCCTTAATTCAGAAAACAACCCCTGTAAATTTTGTAGAGATAAATAAGAGATCAAGATCAGGTGCAAGCACCACTGTATATAGAAGAAGCACCCATACCATCAGTAGAAGATGACCAAAAATAAGCTGAAGACTAAATATCTTCTATATACACAAAATAATATGATGAAGGGGAAGATAGTGAGGGATAATATGATGAAGCTGAAGTATCTTTGGTTCAATATGAAATGGATGAATAATGTAGGAAATTCACAGATTTCATGCAAGATGAGTTACATAAAAAGCATGATTTAAGGTCTAGAAAGATATCTAGAGTGCGAGATAATGAAAGTGAACAACAAGATCCTATTCATCCTCCAATGGTGACTCCATAACAAAAGGACCCTATAAAACAAGTCAGTAATGGGGAGCAACCTGTAATTCAACTAATATAACTGTTGTGAAGCAGGGTGAATCTTCCTAGAGTAAATTAGTTGATACTAATATTTGGAGAGAGTTGTTCCTGTACCCAAACAAGTGGAAAATTCTCAAAAGAGTGAAGAATAACCTTGAAATAATTTCAAACAAGATCATGCTTTCAGTTTGACAAAAAAATTAGAGAAGGTAAAAATTCAGGTACCTCTTCTATAATTAGCTAAAATACCATTCTATAAGAAATAAATTTCAAAATTTATTAATCACACACTGATTGAAGATATAAGTGACACTCTGAACTTGTAAGAAGAGAAGCCAACGTTCACCTTTGGTCTACATGTAGAAGAAGTAGATCCTTTTTCTCCACCACTCTATATTTCTTTGTTGCTTCATGATTTTACTCTCCATAATTGTATGATGGACTCAAGAGAATCCCATAATCTCATGCCATTGTCTGTTATGAAGGAACTAAAATTGAATATTACCAAACCTTATAGGGATCCATATTCATTTGATTCCAAAAGGGTGAAATGTGTTGGGTTAATTAAAGATGTATTAGTTTCTTTGCCACAAATTCCATCAAAGAGCATGTTTCGAATGCTCCTATCAAGATATTGGGGAGAAAAGTTGGGAGTTGTTCTAAAATTAGATTTCACTCATGCTATCATTCCTTTTTTTAACGGGGAATAAAGGATATTTTACAGGGAAACAAGGTTCGTGAATATCAATACCAAGAAATATGCAGGAAATTCCCCTAATGATAGTCAAGAAACAAAAGATCTTTCATGTTTCATGTTGCATGAAGATTAAGAATTTGCTGAAGACATAGGGAATAAGCTCTCTTCAATAGTTCTAAATAATGAAATGCATTGAAAGAAGATTTGGAAATGCTATTTTTATGGTGCCTACTCCAAGGATGGCACAGGAGCTATATTCTTGTTTATATCACCAGAAGGTAACCTCATGCCTTTTTCTTTTAAATTACATTTTGATTCAACAAACAACCTGGATGAGTATGAGGCCTTAATTTTAAGACTTCATGTTGCTAAATAGATGGAAGTTTAGTTTATTTCAATTTTTTGTGACTCTGAATTGATAGTAAAACAGATAAAAAAAAAATTCAGAGCAAGCATCCGAGATTAAGATCAGAGAGAAATGAATTTTGGCATCTGATAGAGAACTATTTCAAGCCTTCAATATTCGGTTCATTACGAGGGAGGGGAATAGGTGGGCATATTTGTTAGTAGTTATAGCTAGTACCTTTAAGACACTAATGAATCCAAGGTTAAGGTATGATATTGAAACATTGGAAGGTGTTTGAAGGTGATGAGCTGATAAATCATTTCTTGAGAATGATTGGAAACTTTGAAGATGTTGAGATAGATCAAGAAGAAGAACCAATAGAGAATAAAGGAGAGATAAGAAACCTTAAGAAGTCAATAGGTGAGTAGAAGATTATCGAATTAAAATATAAGATACTCCCTAAAGGACTAGTTCCCCTTGAAATACTATTTGATTCTAATGACGTTGATGCTAATTCAAAGAAAATACATCAAGAGGAAGAGATTGAAGGTTGTAATTTGGGAACTCAGTAGAGGCCAAAAATGGTGAAATTATTCAAGGGTGTTCCCATAAATTATAAAGGAATATTCATTCATATTTTTATGAAGTATAAGATCAAACAATACTTTCATCCTAGAAGATTTAGATGGAGAATATCTCCAGCTCCCTATGAATGGGTAGTATTTGAAGCATTATTTTGAGCATTAAAGGTTAGCATTCCACCATTTTAAATACCCTATTTATCTTTGTTAATATGTCACCAAGAAATATTTGACTCCATGCCCAATAGCTAAGGCACTAATCTACGATTCTTAGTGCTTTCATGGAAAAAGGCACTATCCCCAGATGGAGCCAGATTTTGTGGCTCATTTTCATTTACTTTCGAAATATTTTTCAAAACACCAAAAAGGCGTATATGTTAGAAAATGTAAAAAAAATTGTATACATAATTTTTTATTTATTTATATGTTGGTGTATTAACATTACGTGCAGATATGTGAAGGCAGGTGGAGTCGTGCTTATTCGCATTCAGAACAATTCAAGAGTTAGGCTGATTCATGCGTTCAGAACATTAAATTCTAGGGTGGAGCCGGGTGTCCCCGCCTCCACTTTCCACGTCATCCCTACTATTATCACATATCACACATCGCAAGCTTCGGAGAAATGATGTGCATAAATATGTTATGAATGCAAAACGCAAAGTGCGACAAGGGCCAAACGATGCAACTCGGAACTATTATTTAATATATTCCAATTGCACATCGCACATCGAAAGCTCAGGAGGAATGACGCTCATGAATATGTTGTGAATGCTGAAATGCAAAATACGACAATATTTTATATTGCCGATTACGATTTTCGATCAGCCCCAGCTCCACTTGCCACATCATCCCTACCTTTATTGCACATTGCGCATCGCAAGCTTAGGAGGAATGCCTCTCATGAATATGTTATGAATGCTGAAATGAAAAATGCGATAAGATTTTATATGATCGATTGTGATTTGTGATCGGCCCCACCTCCACTTGCCACGTCATCCCTACCTTTATCGCACATCGCAAGATTAGGAGGAACAATGTTTATTAATATGTTATGAATGCCGAAATGAGAAATGAGATAAAGGGATGGATAGGATAGTTTTCAAAGGAAAATTTCAATTTATTTAAAGTCCAAGATTATGTGTAGTTGCGTTGTTTTATGAAGAAACATGAACTTGGGCAATGGACTCGGGTAAGTGACCCAACGTAGAGCAAAGGAGAAGAGAAGATAGAACGTTGTGGGCATGAGTAGAAGAGGTAGTGTTTGGCAGAAGGAGAAATGATAACATTGTTTGAAATGTAGAGGCATAGGCAGAGTTGGTCGAAGGGAGAAAGTGGTGGCACCATTGGAAATGCAATAGCTGGGTCAAGTCAGGTAAATATGGGTTATTGCAGAATAGTTGGAATACAACATCAGAAAGTGAAAAGACATGACAACAAGAAGAAAAGATAAATATTGAACTCTAGAAGAAATTCAGGGAAATGATGTACGATCTGTCAGGGAGACACATCAGCACTTCAGCGAGATGCATCAACAACAAATCGGACTCAACAAAAAGAATAATATTTCAAGTATTTAATTTGATTTCTTTGTTTGTTAAGATCAAAGCTATAGTGATGTCCTAAATTGCAGTGTAATAAGTAGTTTAAACAGTTTAGGTAGTCGGAGTAGCTTCAAGAAGTTATACCAGTGACGAACTATTTTTTATGTATTTAAGAAAGATAGAAATAAAGAATAAAAGGTTTTGAGTTATGGAACTTTGGAAGACTGAAACTTTGGTACTTACTTTTCTGAGGAATTAATGAAATAAGCATCAAGTTTCCTGCAATTTTTGATGGTGATTCATTTTTCCTGTGCCATTTTGTGTTCCTTCTTCCTGGAATGAAGTGAAGTAAAGTACCTGCTAATCCCTTAATTAAATCTACAAGTAAGAGTTAAATAACCTTAATTTGTGGTCCTTCACTCCAACTCCTATCCCTTCATAAATTTTCTCTGTAAATTAAAAGTAATAGATTCTTTGTTCATGACATATTAGTTTGAGTTTACTCTCTCTCCATAAATTATTTCTAAAATTTAAAGTGATAGATTTCGCATTACAATGTCTCATTTTTAGTTTCTTCTACAGTTCTTCTTTTCCATTCGGATATCAACAGTTAATGGTAGTGTAGACTCTTTCATTATACCAGATTATTAAGGGTTTTAAATAATTAGTTTCCAAAGGGATTGAATGAAGACCACCTCATATAATTACTTATGTGACACATTTTTAAAAATTTCTTAAGCATTGATTCCTTTCCACAACTGAGGAATTGTATCTTAAGATACAACAGAAGGTTTGAAGGGAGGTTTGACAAAGTTGATACAAGAAATTATTCCTAATGGCGAAAGGGTAGTAGAGGAAAATCAAGATGAGGAAAAAAAAATTGTTAATCGTGATTTCATAAACTCTAATGTTGGATTGAAGACCCACCATATTCCAAAGATCAATATGAGGAATTTTGATGGCAAGGATCCTGTAACATGGATAATAAATATGGAGAAATATTTTTATCTAAATAATGTGAAAAACACACAAAAGGTACACATTTCAACTTTATATTTAGAACAAAATACATTTTTATGGTATTGATGGATTTTCTCCTGTAAAAAAACTATCGCTTGGTAAATTTTACAGTGTAAATGGTAGCAGTTTATGAGGAGACAAAGAGAAACACCTTCTTTAGCCAATCGATAAATCTCAAACAAAAGGGTTCAGTGGTGGAGCACATTGAGGACTTCCGAAAATTAAATATAGGGGTAAGTGATATTTGATATGAATATAATATTGATGTCTTGATAGGGACTTTAAAGGATAACATCCAACATGAGGTTTTCCTTTGAGAACCTGGTTCACTGGAGAAGGTATTTAGATTGGCAAGAAAAATTGAATGTAAAATTATGGCGACAAGGAAGCCTACCACTCACATCTTTAAATATGTAAGTGTTGCTACTCCTAGACATCCACAACCTACGAGGTTGACACCACAATAATTCAAAGAAAAAAGAGAAAAAGGGATTTGCTACAATTTTGATAGAAAATGCACTAAAGGTCATAAGTGTGCTAAGAAGAAATTATTTTACATAGATTGTGAAGTTGAGGAATAAAATGAACAAGAAACTTAGAAATAAGAGGATATACACTAGGAACCAACCCTAGAGAAAGAAGAAATTAGTCCGACCATATCGTGTAATGCATTGGAAGGAATTACAACTCATCAAACTCTCAAGACAAAAGGACATATCAAGAAGAAAAATATAATAGTGTTGATTGATTCTGGTAGTACCCATAATTTTATTTATTGTAAGGTAGCAAAGAAATTCAATTTCTTCCTATACCCAGCACTAGAATGCCTAGTGATGGTTGCAAATGGAGGAATTATAAATTTCTCTAGAAAATGCCATAATATAAAGCTAACCATGGGAGAATATGTATTGAATAGTACAATTAGCGCACAAGAAGGAGGATCATGGCACACGTGTGCGGATTATAGGGAGCTCAATAAGCTCACCATTTAAGATAAATTTCCCGTTCCTATGATTGATGAATTATTGGATGAATGACATGGAGAAAATTATTTTACCAAGTTGGATATTCATTCAGGATATCATCAAATTAAAATGAAGATTAAAAATATTCTGAAAACAACATTTTGAACACATGAGGGCCATTATGAATTTTTGGTCATGCCTTTTTGCCTTACCAATGCACCTTCTACATTTCAAGGGTTGATGAATTCCATTTTCAAACCCTTCCTTATAAAATATGTGTTAGTCCCTTTTGATGATATACTAATCTACACCAGGTTTGGGAAGGATTTTGTTCAACATGTTGACATGGTGCTCAAACTATTGGAAGAGAAACAATTATATGCAAAAACCTCCAAATGTTTCCTTGGAGTAAAAGAGGTGGAATATATGGGTCATATTATATCTCATGAGGGTGTTAAGGTAGACCGTAACAAAATTAAAGCCATTAAGGAATGGAAATTCCCCACAACCATAAAGAATTTGCGAGGATTTCTCAGGTTAACAGGGTATTATCGCAATTTTGTTAGGAATATGGGGTAACAATAGCAACTCTAACACAATTATTGAAGAAAGATGCATTTTCATGGAGTCCTGAAGCAACTGAGGCCTTTGAGCATATTAAAGAGGTAATGTGCCTAGCACCAGTCTTAGCTATGCCAGACTTCACAAAAACATTTATTGTGGAATGTGATGCATCAAGAAATGGAATTGGTGTTGTTTTAATGCAAGAAGGAAGACCCATTTCTTTCGAAATTTGTCCAATCAAAGGAAAGTATTTACAGGAATCTATTTATGAGAAGGAAATGTTGGAAATACTACATGCACTAAATAATTTGTGACCTTACCTAATTGGAAGATAGTTCAAGGTAAAAAATGATCATGATAGTCTTAAATAATTTTTGGAACATATACTATCTTCAAAAGAGGAGAAAAAATGGGTCGCAAAGATGTTAGGTTATGACTTTGAAATCATCTACAAAAAAGGGAAGCTAAATGTTGTTACAAATGTACTCTCTAGAAATGATGAAGAGGTAGAAGCATTTCTTTGTGAAATTTCTATTATCCAACTAGATTGGATAACTGAAGCAAGGGATGAACGGAAGAAGGATGAATAAGTGTTGACACTCATTCAAAAGTTTCAATAAGATCCTAGTATATCTGATACATTTAGTTGGAAAAATGATTCCTTATGGTACACATATCGCTTATATATTTGTAAGAATTCCCAACTAAAACAAAAGATTCTTTTGGAATTGAAGACATCTCCCATAGGAGGATACTTAGTATTTTTACAAGCTTACCACAGCAAGAAGAAATATATTTTTTGGGATATCATTAAATTTTTTATTCAAAATTTTGTGGCAGAATGTTTGGTTTCTAGCAAAATAAAGTTGAGACAATTAAGACTCCGGGTCTTCTACAACCTTTATCCATTCCAAGTCAATGTTTGGAGGATTTTCAATGGATTTTATCATAGGTTTACCTAAGTCTGAAGGACATTTTCATCATGGTGGTAGTTGATAGAATTAACAAGTATGCACACTTTTGCGCATTATCTCATCTATTTAAAGCAATTTCATCTACTACTACATTTATGGAAACAATTAAAAATCTACATGGAAACCCAAGGATTATTGTAAGCAAAAGAGATCCCATTTTTACTGGAAATTTTTGGAAAGAATTATTTTCTTGTTTTTGTACTCAACTAGCTCATAGCTCATCTTATCATCCTCAATCCGATGACAAAACTGCGATAGTGAACAAATTATTAGAAGGATGTCTTTGTTGTTTTGTATCTGATAAGCAAACACAATGGGTGAAGTGTTTAGATCTGGTTGAATGGTGGTATAACACTTCCGTCCATACTACAAAAAAAGTGACCCCATTTATGGCACTTTATGGATATCATCCACCGTACATGACATCATATTTAAGAGAAAATTATAAGGTTCAGGCAGTGGAAGATCACATCGATCATCAACAATAAGTTCTCAAACTCTTAAAGGATAGCCTAAATTTGGCACAAAATCGAATGAGACAATAGGAAAATCAACATCACATTGAAATTTTTTTTTATGGCTACAACCATACAAACAAATTTCCCTCAAGCAAGCTAAGAAGGATAATAAATTATCGCCAAAGTATTATGGTCCTTACAAGCTGTTCCAAAATATTGGTACTATGGAATACAAATTGGAGCTTCCTGCTTCTTGAAATAATACTGCCAGAACCTTAGAAGGAAGGAAAAATCTTATTGGAACCTAAAGCAGTCACAGAAATAGGAACTTGATAGCTATGAAATTGGCCAATTTCAGAGTATCTGTTATGAAACCAGCTCCAAAATAGAAGAAAAAAGGGATCAACGCCTTAGAAATCAACCACTTCGAGGGGGAAACCCCCAACACATTACAGAAGTGAACAATTCTTAGATGATACAAATGCCAAAAACCTCCTTCTATATATAGGAGTCCATGGGCCCACAATATAATCCTAGCCCACCTAACAATAACAATGTAAGGGCACAATAATAACAATATTGGGGCTACAAGGGTACAACCATAACAATAACCGGGCTACAATAATAACAATAAGGGATTAAACTAGTAATATAGGGTCCCAACATGCCCCTATCCTTCAAAAAAGTTTTGACCTCAATGCTTGAATAGCTTTGGGTGCTTCTGTATAAAATTCTCATCCTCCCATGTAGAATCTTCAGTGGGTAGGTTCTTCCACTTGATGAGGTACTCTGAAATTTATCGATTTCGTAGCTGTTGAGTTCTTGTTTCCGTGGCTGCTTCAGGTTCCAATATGAGTTTTCCTTCCTCATCAAGTTTTGGCGATATTGTTTGAAATAGAATATTTTCACCTATAACCTTCTTTAAGCATGAAACATGGAAAACTGAATGCACTCGTGAAGAACTAGGAAGCTCCAATTTGTATGCCATAGTACCAATATTTTGCAACACCTTTTAAGGACCATATTAATTTGGCAATAATTTATTATCCTTCTTAGCTTGCTCGATGGACATTTTTTTGTATGGCTGTACCCATAAAAATACCCAGTTTCCTACATCAAAAATTCTATCGATGTGATGTTGATCTGCATGTTGTTTCATTCGATTTTGTGCCAAATATAGGTTATCTTTCAAGAGTTGGAGAACTTATTGTTGATGCTCGATGTGATATTCCACTACTTGAACCTTATAATTTTCTCTAAATATGATGTGATGCATGGTGGATGGTATCCATAAAGTTCCATAAATGGGGTAATTTTTTTCTGTAGTATGGAAGTTAGTGTTATACGAGAATTCAGTGAGAGTTAACCACTTGACCCATTGTGTTTTTTTATCAGAGAAAAAACAATGAAGATATCCTTCCAAAGGTTTATTCACTATGTCAGTTTGACCATTGGATTGAGGATGATAAGATGAGCTATGAGCTAATTGGGTACCCAAAAAAGAAAATATCTCTGTCCAAAAATTTCCAGTAAAAATGGGATCTTTGTCGCTCACAATAACCTTTGGGTTTCCATGTAGTTTTTGAATTCTGTCCATAAATGTAGTAGCAATTGTACTAGCTTTAAATGGATGAGATAATCCATAAAAGTGTGCATACTTGGTAAGTCTATCAACTACCACCATGATGACACTCTTTCCTTCAGACATAGGTAAACCTGTGATCAAATCCATTGAAATCTCTTCCCAACGTTGATTTGGAATGGATAAAGGTTGTAGAAGACTCAGGATATTAATTGTCTGAACTTTATTTCGTTGGAAAAACAAAAATTCGCCCACAAAATTTTGAATATCAGATTTAAGGCCATCCCAAAAAAATCTTTCTTCACCATGTGGTAAGTTTTTAAAAATCCTAAGTGTCCTCCTAAAGGATAAGTGTGTGATTCCAAAAGAATATTTTTTTTTAGTTGGAGATTCTTACAATGATATTATTGTCTTTGTACCATAAGAAATCATTTTTCAATTTAAATGTATCAGATTTACTAGTATCTTGCTACAAAGTTTGAAGGAGTGTCCACACTGCTATGTCCTTCTTCCATTCATCCATTTCTTCAGTTATCCAATCTGGTTGTATAATAGAAATGGCACAAATAAATGCTTCCATGTCTTCATTCTTTCTTGAGAGTGCATATGCAACAACAATTAGCTTCCCTTTTTTGTAGATTATTTCAAATTCATAACCCAACATCTTTGTGGCCCATTTTTTATACTCTTATGAATGTAGTCTTTGTTCCAAAAAGTGTTTAAGACTATTATGGTCATTTTTTACCTTGAAGTGTCTTCCAATTAGGTAACGTCGCCATTTATTTAGTGCGTGTAGTATTGCTAACATTTCTTTCTCATAAATAGCTTTATGTAAATACTTTCCTTTGATTGTACGACTTTCAAAAGCAATGGGTCTTCCTTATTGCATTAAAAAAACACCAATTCCATTTTCTAAGGCATAACATTCCACAATAAAGGTTCCAAAGAAATGAAATTAAATAACTTGGTAATTTTTGACTATATTTATATCTATATAGAAAATGGAAATACAGTTAAATACCTATATAGTTACTAGAAAAAGGCAACAAGTATCATTCAAATTCCTATGACAAAAGAGATTTTTAAAATTCCAATTAAACTAAAAGGCACTAGTTAATATTGAAATGAAATGTCCCCACAATAATAAAAGACATAGAATGGTAAGGCGATGTTAACATCTTAAAAGAAAAATTAGTTTAAATATGAGTTAAGAAGCATCAGGTTTTTATGAAGATACCTATACTAAGGAGGATCCCTTGATGTTATACAAGTGAAACACTGGAAGTGCCACCATTGCAGACCTGCGTTTTTATCAACACAGACTAAGAGTAACAGAATTCACAAATATTAAACAAAACCACAAAAAAAAAATATGAAATTAGAATAACAAATATTTAAAACAAACCATGAATTGTTCTAGTTCGCAGAGTACAGAGAAGTAAATCCGTTATCCCTACGTATGCAGTGGAATAGGTTATTATAGTTCTAGGTAGTGGAAAATGTATAAAGAGGAAATCACTTCGAAAATCTTGGCATACTAAAAGGCTGGAGAAACTGGTGAATGAAGAAAAAATATCGAGAGAAGAAGAATAATACATTCAGTACTCAGATGTTGAGAATAATGAAACCTCTTGAACTATTAAGATTCACCGACATTTAAGTCCATTACCATTAAAAATTCATTGGAATAGATGAGTAATGGAATCGAACAAAAAATTTATATACCAAAATAAGAAAGACTGTAATGACATACCAAATCGTAATGAGTCCAACTAAATTGCAGAATATATATGGAAGTCAAATCATAGATACAAAATACTAAGGAAGTTGATGAAAATGTGACTGAATGGTTCTTTAACAATCTGAAAACGAAGAGAAATTACATGGGGAAGTAAACAAATTACCTATAATTATATTAAGGTGTTAATTGTAGCCTCCACACCATTTATTCTTGGCAAATATTGGGAAAATAAATCCATCAGTCTATGTTGTTATTAAGAATAGAATAAAATGGTAGAACTAGGAACCGACATCTAGGTGAAAGAACTGAATGAAAAATTACATAAACCTCGAATTTGGGATTATTTATGTGAAACGAAAAACCCTAAAATAGGTTTAGTCGTCCACAGGTCGGGATATTATTGTTAATCCTCAAATTGATGAGTTGGAAACTTAGCGTTGCATGCCATGTGATTTGGTACATATTAATTAATTAAAATAAATTTTGTGGAAAAACAGAAATTGAAGAATCAATGGAATAGGTACAAACCATATGGGTTAGTACTTCATCCTTTAATTCGCTCAGAATCCAAGTGGTATTCATATACCTATCTCGTATATCATTTGATGTGATTCGTACGAGTGAGAGTGGCAGATGCAAAGATAGAAACATAAAGTTGAAAAACCAGTACTAAATGCGGAAAACCTCATTTATGACTGTAACCACTCAGATATGAATAAGGCCTCGAGCTAAACATTAGTATTATTACTTGACCATGTGTACAGGAAAAATTTCGTAATGGTGATGCTATGATAAAATTTAATTAGCGTTAATTAATCCTTATTCAAAACTACAATGGAGTAACCTATGAGATTTAAAGGGTAGCTGACCCATTATATGTATCATCGGTGATAAAATATCACGACAATATATACGATAGGATATCACTATGTGTTAAAAATATGAGGTTTTAGTATTAATACCTTAACTGATTAGACATATATACATATAAGTAAAAAGGTAGGCATGAAAATGTAATGGAAGTGCCAAATGTCTCTTTAATATCCCAAAATATCTTACAAGCAAGGTGGGGTAGAGATATCCTTTCTTAAAGTGTTAGGAGTATAAATAAATTAAGGTGAGATAATATATATGTAGAGAAAAGTGTAATAATATTTCCACTATTTTAGCATTAAAGTTAAAATGCTAAATGAACATTAAAGTCATATGTGGAAAGGAGAATATTGGAGTAATAAATTCACTTATATAATAAGTAAGAAGATAGTATTCCATTCTAATAAATATTGGAAATTTGAAATACTGTTGTAAACAATCAATGATTTCATGTTAGAAATAATGTTAAAATATTTTTTTTTTGGTTAAATAGAGGTTTTACAAAATCATAGTAAGCATAAGTATTGGTAAAAGATAAATAGCGTATGAAATGAGAATAAGTGACAAAGAGGACAAATTAGGAGAAACGTTCATCCTTTACTCTGGAAAATAAACACATTTTTGGATTTTTCCTCGAACAATTTAGAATGAATATATCTATCAAAATTATCGAGGGTTGGATTTAATGAAAATAAAATCAAATCAAAAGTAGATACTATATGAGCGAATCACTATTTCAAATCAAAGAAAATGGGAGAAATGACAAAAGATCAATAGTATAGGAGATTGTAATCCCATAACAGTGACCATATTCCATTCAATACAAAAAGCCATAACATATAAAAGGAAAATATGAAATGATATTGAAGGCTGAACCATAAATTTAAATCGAAAACCAGTAGGAAGATTTTATATTCCAATTTAAATTAGGTATTACTGCTATCCAGGTTAAGACGGGAATAAAAATTCATCAGGTACAAACTGATAATTTCAACAATACATTTTTGTTAACAAATTTAACTCAGTCCAGAAATGTAGAACAAAAAGGATTACCTGGTTTGTCGTAAGTGAATGACATTGTATTTCGTTCTGATCTTCCCTAACCACCCGCGCCATTTCATTCAATTAAAACCCACATGGAATTATAGAGGTAACGACAAAGAAGTTGAGTGAAGAATAGTGCAGAATGAACAACATTCGCCAGAGTAACAACAAGCAAAAATGAGTCACATTCCGAAACTTGAATCATTTATGGAACCCAAAAACCCTAACCTAGGAGTCATTTGCACCATCTAGGTGTCACCGATAAGGGCTAAGAATATTTTCCCACAGCTCCATAGGTTACGTCCGAGACCCATGTGACAGGGTACGCCGCCATAAACACCATATTACCTTGAAGTACCTCAAGTGCACTGACTCAATTAATATGATATATGAAATTGGTACTACTGCATAAAAACCAAATCCATAATCCTATCCCGAGAATTCAACTCTCTACCAATTATGATCAGTATATTAATGGTTAAGGTCATTGTAAACTGAGTTATAATGCCATAGTACCTTCAGTAAATGTGTATTGGTAAATCAACTATCGTATGCCACGTTAGAAGGTAAATAAAGATGGATACCGTAATCAGGGGTTAAAAGTAAGAATCCACATAGGAGTATAAAGGATAATAACATGTACCTGTGAATATTTATAACAACGTGTGTACATAAATTTAATGAAACATTATGTGTATTAGGGTTGGAACATTCATGAGAACCAATTCTTAGATTCCTTATCCTGTGGTGTAGTCTAGCATGCCGAGAAAAAATAGACATGTAGAATATCTGCTATTATCAATTTTTTAAAGAAGATTGAAGTCAATTTGAATTCATGCATAGATGTTATAGTGTGACGTTAAAGAAATTAAGTCGTACATGTTGGATACATATTAATATCACTTATTAATATGAGTATACATTCCTGTGTGCTAAATAAATGTGGTAGATATAATTATGTACATATGTAGAAGAGATACGGTAATACCCTTGTCAATAAGGATATATATATAGAATTGACACTTGATAAATGTTATCAAGGATGTAGGTTGAACATTTACAATATGAATTTAACATAGGCCATGTGATGAGACTCTAGAAATTTCGTGGAAAAAGGAACAATAAATCCACATGTAAGAATGGAATAATATAATAATAAGTTGCTTTCCTACTAAATAAATAAAGGAAAATTTTGTTAACAGTAAAGCAAAATTGACAAGGTGATAAAAGGAAACATTTCCACGAACTGTAAACAAATAAATAGTAATATGGTATGATTACGTCGGAATGCGAAGAACTATATTGTAATCACAAGAATAAGTTAGATTTATTGATGGAAAAAAAAGGTCTTGAAGTGAGAGGTGTTACATCAGTACAATACACAATCGTCTCACACTGTCATACAAAAATTGGTTCACACATGCACCAATTTATTGCCTCCTGACAGCCTACCTCCACTACGCAATCCCTGTTGAAGAAGATCCCTGAATGAATTCAATCTTTCCTTGCCTTGATTGGGGAATCCTCATTGGAAACTCCAATGTGTGTGTATATGCATTGAATGCATCACTATAGTCAAAAATAATAGTCAAACACACCCTTTCACTTATCTCTCCACTTGGTCTCCACTAGATCTGACACTCAAGTAGTTAACCGTTGTATTTCTTCAGTTGCAAGTAAGACAATACTTGTGAATTAATTGAATAATTAATTCACTCATATTTCGATAGTGTATATTTAGTTACAACTAGCACAACTGAGTTTAAATCACTTAACTGAGTTAAACTAAATAACAAATCCCATAACTACTCTTCCAACTCTGTTACAATTGAGTCACACTTAGTTACAACGAATTCCATCATGCATGAGTCACCAACCGACCTTGGAATGTATAATTCCTTCAGCTAACTAGTTTTCCACATCAGTTAACGGAAATAAATTGCTTCAAGAGAATAAGTTATTATTTATTTCCTGATTATCATTAAGGACTAATAATACTCAACATGCATTCTATTTTTAGATTTGCAATCTATGAATAGAATTCGCCCATGATGTAAAAATATAAAATCATTTAAAGATAGAATTTTCTCAACCATCTAGAATCAACATCCTGCTAATTTTAGAATATGCTCACCATTTTAAAAATAGACATACACCTAAAAATAGCCTGCGGGCCCCACCTAGTGAAGGTGCTTAATTTTCACTAGGTTCATCATCTTGTTGAATCTCAACAAGATTTTCCATGAAACGAGATATAATTTTATGTCTCCAGAGCAAGAATTTGGAATCACGGATGAAAAACCTTCATCCCTGTGTATAGATTCCTTAGAAAAGATCTTTCTCCACTTTTCCTTGTTTTCAGAATTGGTGTTAAATTTTAGGTGTAACTAATAAATAAAGGTTTTAAAAATGTGATTTATTGAATGGTTAGTGGTTATTCAATAAGTACATAGTAAATGTATTATTGAATCAGATAATAATATATTCTAATTTATTATTCAATAAGATAATAATGTAGTGTGATGAGTCATTGGACAATTCTCCACATAATCGCATATTAATGTAGTGTAATTTATTATCAAATAATATATTAGTGTAGTGTGGTGAATCATTGGAAAATTCTCAACGTCACATGCTTATAACCATCTGTAAATCTAAACTTTTTTTTTTATGAAAAAAAAAGATCAAAACCAAAATATTAAATATTTATTTTTATTTGTAAGATTTGAAAATATATTGAATTATATTAAACGTAATTAAATATTTATTTTGATTTATAAAATTTTATAATTTTTTTTGAAAAAGTATTAAATTTTACTTTATTTAAATTTAATTTAATATTAAAATTAACTAAAATTAAAAAAATTAAGGCGTGTTTTGTATTTTTAGGATATTAAAAACAAAAATCACCTATTGTGTCTCAAGAAAAAAATTCTCTCTATTAAAATGGACAATAATGAATGAATAGTTGCGTTCATTTCTTGAATCAAGGAGCCAAGATATAAGTCTTGTCATGTTAATAAATATTTGATGAATCGTATGAAGCTAATTCCATTAGGGATTCGAATGGGAGGAATGTACAAGTTTAATGTAATAACTACGCCACACCAATCCTTGACTTCATCACTTATGACTGAACAAGACTTATGGCATCAAAGGTTCAGTCATATAAATTTCAATAACCTGCTGATACTTTAGAAAAGGGGAATGATAAATGGTCTCCCTCATTGAAATAATGTTCATGTTGATTCTGAAGCATGTGATCATGGGAATATGCACAAAGATCAGTTTCCTACAAATTTAGATAGAAAGAAGAGAGATATACTATAGATTGTGCACATTGATTCATGTGGGAGGATACAGACGAGGCCATTAGGAGGTTCATATTATTTCTTATTATTTTTTGATGATTTCATGAGATTTACTTGGGCATATTTACTTAGAAAGAAGAGTCATACTTTTGAATATTTTAAAGAGTTTAGAAGCATGGTTGAAAAATAGATAGGGAAGTTCATCAAAATTCTCCTCTCAGATCAAGGGGGAGAATACAAGCAGAATGGGTTCATCAAATATTACAAGGATCATGGGATAATTCATCAGTTCACAGTACCCCACAACCCTCAACCGAATGGGGTTGCAGAGAGGGAGAAAAAAACCCTTGTGGAGTATGCTCGTAGAATGTTAAAAGGTAATAATATGTCTAATGGTTTTTGGGCAGAAGAAATAAATAATGCAATATATTTGAACAATAGGAGTCCAGCAAAAATCCTTAATTTTAAAACTTCATTAAAATATTTATTAGGTTTTAAGCCCACACTTAATCATTTAATATTTTTTGGATAGAAATTTTTTTCTTGTGTCCAAAAGAGGAAAGGAGGAAACTGGATTCAAATCCTACTAAATGCATGTTTGCTGGGTATCGTGAATATTTTAAAGCATATAATTTCTTTAATCCTTCTACTCACAAAGTGTTTACGAGTAGTGATGTAGTATTCCATGCGAAGGTTCATGATGGAAACTATGATAAAGTTAATGAAGAGTGGGACGTTCCTTTGCTGGTGGAAGAAGGGATTTATGAAACAGGGGACATCCATGAGTATCAACAACAACAAAATAAGGAAGAAGTGGATGGGATCAATTCCATTATAAATCAAATTCCACCAATGGATGATCGAAATAGATTTGAAACCAGTGCACCACTCAGGAGATCAGGTAGGAAAATTCAGTTGCCAGTAAGATATAGGGAACATACACTTATAAATGGTATATTAAATGTTTTTTAACCCTCAAATTATAATGAGGGTAGTTAATATGATTAATGGAGGGCAGCCACGGAAGAGGAATATGAGTCAAGAATTAAAAACAAAACCTGGGATCTAGTTGAATTACCTGAACGAAAACAACCAATAGGCTGCAAATGGTTATATAAGCATAGATTAAAGAATATGGGAGTATAGAAAAATATAAAGCTAGGTTGGTTGCAAAGGGGTACTCGCAGAAAGAAGGCGTAGACTATGAGGAAACCTTCTCCCCTATAGGTAAATTAAACACAATTAGAATTTTAATTGCTTTTTCTACAAAACATCATTGGATGATAGACTAGCTAGATGTGAAATCTTATTTTTTAAATGGGGAATTAAAATAATAGGTATATTTAATGCAACCTGAAGTATTTGTTAAGAAAGGGGGGGGAATTTAGTCTGTAGATTGAGGAAAGCATTGTATGGACTAACACAGGCGCCCAGGTCGTGGTATGATAAAAATGATTCATCTTTCCTACAACATGGTTATAAAAGAAGCAAGAATGATCCTAATATGTATATCATGTTTGATAAAGGGAAAAATTGTTTTAATTTATATATATATATATATATATATATATATATATATATATATATATATATATGATCTTATCATTACAGAAAACGTTGGTGAACTCATTAAAGAAATCAAACAACAGATGTCACCGTTTTTGAGATGAAAGACTTTGGAGAAATACATTGTTCTTTGGGTATTGAAGCTTGGAGGTATTTTTTCTAGATTTTTATGTCTCAAGGAAAGTATGTCAACAACTTATTGAAAAAGTTTAGAATGGATCACTGAAAATGTTCCTCAGTGGCCTTATAGTATAATGTCAAAATTGATAATGATGATGGTTCCACAGAGGTGGATGCAACACTATATAAGCAATTGGTGGGAGTCTAATTTATTTGACTACAACTCGGCTTTATTTGGCTTTTACAGTCAGTGTATTGATCCAATTCATGTCAAATTCTCTTGAGAATAATTGGGTTGTAGGAAAAGGGGTCCTAATGTATCTTCAAGGAACCTTATACTTTGGTATTAAATATAATGATTCATTTGATGTTATATTGACAGGTTTTCCAAACTCATATTGGGCTAGAAATCTAAATGAAAAGCGATGCTTAACAGGTTATGCATTCATCATTGTGTCTGGGGTTATTGCATGGAGTAGAAATAAGTGAAACATTGTATCGTTGTCTTCAGTAAAATAAGAGTATCAAGAAATGTGTGAAGCAACATGTGAGGTAGTTCGGTTGAGGGGACTTCTCCAAGATGTTGGAGAAGAACAAAAATATTCAACAGTTATTAAATGTGAGGACCAAAGCTCAATCAAACTTGCAAATAATCCATTGTTTCATAAAAGCGTAAAGAATATTGATACACAATTTCACTTTGTTAGGTAGAAGGTTCAGTCAAAGGAAATCCATATTGAATATTGTAATACTTGTGATAATGTTGCTAACATTTTTACCAAGCCTCTCAGAAGAATTAAATTTGAGTTATTTAGGGATATGTTAAAAGTAATAGTGAACCCTTTCTCCACTAAGGGGGAGTGTTGAAATTAATAGAGAATGTATTCTTGGACAAAATTTGTTCATTAGTTATGTGTGAGCCTTGGATTAGGATTTAGTTCCTACATTTTAGGTGGTTGTTCCAACACTCCTATTTTCTTGTAAACTATATATATTCATGATGTTTAATGATGAAATGTATAGCGTCCTGTCGGGGTAGTCTCCAGGTGAAGCTCCTCACATGTGAGTTGCTCAGTCTATTGAATATATGTTTTTTC
Source organism: Pinus albicaulis (assembly GCA_034641835.2). Taxonomy (NCBI): domain Eukaryota; kingdom Viridiplantae; phylum Streptophyta; class Pinopsida; order Pinales; family Pinaceae; genus Pinus; species Pinus albicaulis. Next base: position 1,376,339,285 of record CM076584.1, read on the forward strand.
TTCCAGTTTTTATCACATTTTTATATTTTACTTCATTCAAAATAATTTAAAAAAAAATAATCTACATAGATGTTCGGCTATTTATTTCTAGTTAAGGAAATCATCTTCTTCTTTTTTATACCTTAGCATTGTTCTTTTTAATGTAAACATGATTTTAAAAATAGCTTTATAACGAAGTTCAATAATTTTGTGGATATTTAAGTTTCTAATATTCATTTTGTTTCTATAACAATATTGTAAATTAGATTTCCTATTTGTAGAGTTAGTTATTTTTTGGGTTAGTTGTGACATATTTTGATCAAATGTTCAGAGTTGTAGCTGGAGTGCATTGATATACAACAATATTTTATATTAGGCCTCACTTTTCTCTATTAAAAATTTTCATATTATTGTTTTCATGTGCAATTATAGGTCACTAAATGTAGATATATGTTAAATATTCTTTTTCTTGTGTATCCACTATCCAACATTTTCTATGACATCTACATGGAATAATCCTTACAATAGTATGTAGGTAGGATTGGGTTGTTGGTAGTTGGATTTTTGTTGAGATATTTTCTCAACAATATTATTGTTGTTTGGAATCCATTGGATCTCATGATATATATTTATGTGGTAGGTAATTTGGCTTCGGTGTGGAATATACGAATTGAATTGTGAGTAATTTGCACATGATGTTTTCTATTTCAATTTCATTTTTGTTATGAGAGCATATTCTTCATATGTGGTGGACTGGGAAAGTTATCAGCTATAGATTTCACCTTTATACGTTGTTTAATATCTTTTATGTAAGCTTGTACCTTCGTTTAGAGTGAATTCGTTCAAGCATTAGCGACCTCAACATTTTATTTCGTGAAAGAAGAAGCCTCTTTTTTTACCTTTCAATTTGATGTGGATTTCCTAGATGATATCTTCCAATGAATTCTAGTCAAATTTGATTTCAGGTATCTCAAAACCACTACCACTACATGCCTATAAACATGGTTTCCAATCCAATTTCCATGATGTTGTACACTTGAGAATGAGAAGAATGATCGACTACAATTTCCAACTCAACATTCGTTTCAATTGATGACATTCACCTCTTCAAAATGGGCAATATCATTACATTAATCGTATTGAATTTCGAAATAGAAGTGTGTAGCGATATTTTCTATGTTGATATTTGTATATTAGAATTTTTAGTGTGATATAGGAGGTGTAGATATTTTTGTAAAATTCAAAAGAACCAACTATTGAATAGAGAAACATAGTTTAATTCAATGATTCTTGATGTGTTTAGGTGTTTAAAAAACACATCATTCACTTGATTATGTTGATTATGTTAAATGTTGATGTGTCTCGTCATTTTTCGTGGCTTCAAGAAAATTAGTTACATGTTATGTTATGAGATCTATGTGTGTAGAAAGGTAAGTTGCATAATTGATTATTGGATACATTTAGTACCAAGAAAACTCACCTATATAACTATTGAAAGTGTAGTTCATTGTGTTTTGATAGATGTGAGTTTGTACATATGGTGGTCCAGTATTGAGATCTTCCTTTATAATATCGAGAAGCATAAATTATACAAATTTCATCAAATATGGCGATAGGAGGCTATGTCTTAAATGAGTTGAATGGGAAGCTCAAAGATTGTGTGGTGAGAAGAGCATTGTCTGGGAGAGTTCAGAGTGGGGATAAGTGTCATAGAAGACCAATCAAACATGTGTGCCACGTGAATTGAAAATTTTCACTTTTGTATTAATATTTGTAATAATTTGATGTAAGCATTAACTGGAGGTATTGGAATAATACTTACAATAGTATGTAGGTAGGATTGTGTTTTTAGTACTTGGAGTTTTGTTGAGATATTTCCTCAAAAATATTCTCCTTTTTTAGAATGTGTTCTATCCCATGAGCACTATTTAGGTGGCTTGTAATTTGTATTTGGTGTGGAATTTCTAAGATTATTTGTGAGTAGTTTGTGCACTATGTGTGCTCTTCCAAATTCCTTTTCGTATTCATATTGCATGAAAAACATTTTAACTCTCTCCTCTTCTTTGTAATAATTATCTCATTTAGGGCCTCCTGAGTTGTTTACTTCGCCTAAATGGTAGTAGAGTTTTTTCCATTTACCATAGCTCTTTTATGAGGATGGCCTTTGTAACCGCCCCTAGAGAGGCTATTTTCGCATGTGTGGTTCCTTAAGATATTTATCTATGCATAAGGAACTAAGGATTTGATAAGGGGTGAAAATGATTTGATTATAGGAGATCGATAGGATAATTATGAATGCTTGGGATGGATGGTTGGAGAAAGGAGAGTTAGAGACCAATGATAGGAAATCAAGAGGATACCTTCGAAATCTTGGGATGGGAAGTTAGAGATAGGAGAGTTGGATATAGAATTCTAAGTGTGAGGGATGTTAGAAAAGGTTTTCATAGTGGAAAGTACCCATAAATAGAGAATAAAAGAGAGTATAATGTGGCATCTATAAGACAAAAGTGTGAGACAAACCAATAGGAAAGTAGGGGAAAGAGATACATGATAAGGTTAAAAACAATAATAGGAGGAGGATGGAACCAAGGTGGTAGGGGGTTATATAGAATTGGTTTCCAAAACATAGGGGAAAATATCTGATTTAGTAACCAAACGCAAGTTAAAATAATTATTTTAAACGTAAATTAATTGATTAAAAGAATTAGTAGGTCTATTGTGGTGATAAGTAATGTATCATTATAGATGTCAAACGATATTGATCATACGTCTTGATGACCACAAGAAAATAATAAGTATAAGCTAAGTTATCTTATACGAGGGGAAGAAACTACTAATACCAATCTAGGGGTTGTGACATCGATTACCATAATCCAAAAACGCAGTACTTGCCAAGCTTACCTTCTATCTTAGTTAACTTTCTCAACTCAACCAAGTCTAACAAAAATAATTCATAACTAATAATCTATCATGTCTGGAAACCTGTCCACGTAAATTATATATATATATATATATATATATATATATATATATATATATATATATATATATATATATATATATATATCCATTACAAAAAAATTATTATTAAAAAATATAAAAATTATATATATATATATATATATATATATATATATATATATATATATATATATATTAATAATTATTAAAATTTACATTCAAAATAATTTGATATCAATATTTATAAATTTAATTATGTAAATGAGTATACTTACTTTAAAAATATTTATAAAAAAAAATCACATCAATAACAACTAAATGGTTAAATTAATCTAATAACTTATTTTCTATATATATTCTAGGAATATTAGTAAATTAAAATACGAAAATCCATTTTAATTTAAATGATATGAACTTTATGATTTTATTTTTCATAAAGCATTAATTTGGATTCCATATTTATTTCATATGATTCAAATATATGAAGATAGTCATTCGAAAAGATTGAGCAAGGTCCTAAAAACTAACGAGATATGTTTTGGTAGGTTAAGCACTTATGTTTTGATATGCATAAAATAATAATTAATATTTGAATAATAATTTTTTTTTGTTATTATACTGATAAAGGAGATTTTGTAATTTGGTTGTGATGATAGATTTATTATATAAAAAAATGCAAAATTAATTATTAATAATTAACAAAATTTTAATTAATTTAAATATGCTATGATTTTAATTTTTTTTATAATTTTATTGGAATTTGGATATAACATAATTATTAAAATAATAATATTGTAAAATGCAATAAGGATTCAGTGTTATTATATTTTTTTATTATATTGAGATTCATAATTCTAATTATTTTTAGCTAAATTTTAGAAAAAATAGTTGAAAAGAGATCTAAAATACGTTATGTTTAAAATATAATGCAATAAAAAATTTGTTGTATATTTTGTTTTCATGTATTGAAAACTTATAGTTTGTATATTTTGTTTTCATGTATTGAAAACTTATGCTTTGTATATTTACATTTTTTTCTAATATTTTTAGAATTTTGATACTTTGGTATTTAGGAATTGTTAAAATTATATATATATTTTAATTAAATTATATTTTTATTGTAAAAATAAATTTAGATTTTGAGACATCCCACTGTTAAGTCTAAATTATATAATTTCAATCGGTAAAATCTATCTATAATTCTAGTAATATATAACTAATTTTTTTTTTTGTTTTTGTAAATTCGACACTAGAAAAACACATTTTGGATTTTGGGATAACATATTGGAAATTATTTGAAACTATGTAATAGAAATTGAGTAGAAAGTATTAATAGTGAAGCAAATGGAAATTTTCCCCACGTTTCATTAGTTGTGCAGGACTATATTTCTTTTCCATAGATGTAATCCAATTTGGTCACTTCGGTCTCTATCATGGTTAGTGGAGGTAATCTAATTTTGTAAATTTGGTGTTTATCATTGTTTAGGGCTCTGCAAAATACTTACTAACCTATTAAACCTCATATAAAATGTTTTTTTGAGAAACTTACCAACTAAATATTAGTAGAAGATTTTGTTACTATTTTTTGCATGAGCTCACAATTGCAATTTTCGGAATTAATTAACAACTGCAAACACATAATTAATGTCATATTTAATATATGGAACATATTGCTTATACATATTGACTATAAAGACTTATTTTATTAAGTAGAAAAATGTAAAATCCTTACATCTAGTTGTAACTTGTAAAAATGTTTTTGCAATTCTATCTTTCTGTTCACATTAAAATGACTTGTCACCCTCCTATATTGTTTCTCATTCATATTCTCATACAAACATAAAAGAAACTAACTAGCTTAAATGACTTAAAATGATTTTTCAAATTGAATTAAAAATTAAAAAAATAATAATTCTCTAAACATAATATACTTGATCTATATATTTTTAGTGAAATAATAATAATAATAATATATATAATTAATACATAAATAAAAATATATAAAAATAAAATTTAAATTTTATATATTGAAAAACAAATTTCTAAGATTCACCTATCCAATATATCAATCATATTTCCATTATTTTTAATATATTCTTCTCTTGAAGTACTTTAAATCAAATTTTAGCAATAACACAATCTTCAGTGTTAGTTCAATTGGTTCATTTCTCTCATTAAGTACTTTCTTGACACTAGTTTACTTTTGGAGTTAGTAGTATAAGTTCACTTATAACTCTTATTCAAATAAAACCATGCCACTTGGAACTACCCTTGGTGGTAAACCTATCATGTGAGCATTTTTAATAGATACTCCAAGTCCAATAAAATTATATAATTTGTATAAATATTATTAAATATTTTTATCTTAATTTAAATAAAAAATAATTAATCCTTTGTATTATTTAAAAGGTATATTGTTATTTAAATGAACTAGATTCAACCAATAAATTGACAATGAAAGGTATTAGAGCTTCCAAAGACACGTATCCAAAGCAAGAATTTAGAAACATTGTGAGCCTTAAAAAAACTCAAGTCGAATATGGAAAGTTGTCATTGGAAAAATATTTAGTGAGTATAAATGATAAAAACTGAATTGAATAGAACGATAGCTCGCGGGTGAGTACTAATCCTAGAGACTACACACAAAATGGAGAGAACACTCTACATTCATTAATAAAATGATACAACTATAAGTATATCACAAAGGAATAGGAGATTGTAAAAAAACTCCTATATCCTTGGAACTAATCCTAACTTAAGGACCTATGTCACAACAGTGTAACCATTTCTCCATGAATAAAAAATAATATTAATTATTTTCAACTCTCCCCCTTAATGGAGAAAGGATTGTCCTAAATTCCTAACATCCCTCTAAGCAATTCAAACTTAATTTTTCAAAGAGGCTTAGTAAAAATGTTTTTCATATTGTCACAAGTTTTACAATATTCAATAAATATTTTTTTGACTGGAGTTTCTCTCGAACAAAGTGAGACTGAGTATCTATGTGTTTCGTATTCTTGTGGAATACTAGATTTTATGATAGCTTGATGGTACTATGTTTGTCACATTTGATGATGATTGCTTCTTTCTTATTTTCTCCTACATCATGGAGAAGCCTTCTCAATGCGATAAATTCACTTGTAGTTGCACACAATGCTTGGTACTCAGCTTCAGTTGAAGATAACGCCACAACACTCTGACTTTTACTTCTCCATGATATGACCCCGAATCCAATACTAAATGCATAACCTATGATGGATCTTCGATCATCTAGATTACCTGCCCAATATGAGTCTAAAATACCTGCTAAAATAACATCAGATGCGTTAGTGTATAAAAGACCATGATTACTAGTACCACGAATATACCTCAACACACTTTTTGCTACTATCCAATGAAATTCGAGTGGACTAGACATGAACTGGCTCAACACACTAACAAATTATGCTAAGTATGGTCTAGTTGTAGTTAGATATATCAGACTACCAACTAGTTGTCTATACACAATGGCATCCACCTCCTTAGAGCCATCATCACTACATAACTTTAGATTATGCTGCAAAGGTTCTGATGCTCTCTTACACTACTCCATTCTGAATCTTGTGAGAAGACCTTTGACATACTTCCCTTGAGTGAGAAAAGTTTTTCCAGAGTCTCTCCATACTTCCAGACCCAAACAATAATGTATACTTTCGATATTTTTCATTTCAAAAACTTGTGACATCTACAATTTGATTTCTTTGATTAAATAATCTACATTACCTTTTATAATCATATCATCCACATACAGAGAAATAAAAATAAATTTCCTCTATTTATTATACATGGTATACAAATTTGGATAATTCAAGCTGCTATGAAAACCATGTTGTAAGAAGAATGAATCAATCTTCTTGTACCAAGACCTCGGTGCTTGTTTTAAACCATATAGTGCCTTTTTCAACCTACATACTAGATGTTCCTACCCTTCTTTAATGAACCCTTCAAGATGGAATAAATAGATCTCTTCCTTTAAATCACCATTCAGAAATGTAGACTTAACGTCTAGCTGGTGTAACTTTCACTGATATTTTGTTTCTAATGAGATTAACATTCTAATGGTATTCATTTTGGATACAGGAGAAAAGGTTTCTTCAAATTCTATTTCCTCTTGTTGTGAATAACCCTTTGCCACCAGTATAGCTTTAAAATTTTCTATATTCCCATCTGCATTAAATTTGTGTTTGTAAACCCACTTGCAACCTATGGGTGTTTTTACTTCAGGTAATTCTACTAGATCCCAAGTATGGTTTTTAATAACTGATTCTATTTCTTCATTCATTGTAGCTCTCCATTCATCAGATTTACTTGGTTCTTTATATTTTATGGGTTCTGTAACATTTAAAATGTTTGACATTAAAGTAGACTCTTTCTGGATGGTAATTGAGTTTTCTTACCCGATCTTCTTGGTAGAAGACTCACCTCAAATTTGTCCGCTTCAGACCTGTGTGGGCTTTATTTTTCGACTACATCACCTATTTCTTCATATCTCTGCTCCTGTTGCTGATTATCATCACTTATTTCTTCCATCGATAATGGAATGTGCCATTATTTCTGGTTATCTTCCTTTCCTTCCTCATCCTGCTCATGAAGTATAACATCTCGAGTTGCAAATATTTTATGAGTCACGGGATTAAACAACTTGTAGGTTTTAAACTCAGTGAAATATTCTACAAATATACATTTCATGGCCTTAGGTTCTAACTTCTTTCTATCCTCTTTGGGTATATGGGAAAAGGCTTTTGACCCAGAAACTCTTATATGAATCACTACTGGTTTAAATCCATAAACTGCTTCAAAAAATGTCTTAAAGTTAAGGAATTTAGTAGGACTTCTATTCTCTAAATAAACAACAGTGTTGATAGCTTCAGCCCAAAGACAATTTGATAGACCCTTACCTTGAAACATACTTCGTGCGGAATCCACTAGGCTTTTATTCTTTCGTTCTGCAACTCCATTTTGCTATGGAGTGTGTGGAACTGTGAGCTGGTAAAAAATCCCATGATATCTGCAAAAAATCATGAGCTCACCCAACCTGTATTCTCCCCCTTGATTGGAGCGAAGATTTTTTATAAATTTCCCTATATCCTTCTCCACAAGAGTTTTAAATTCTTTAAAACATTGAAAAGTATGACTCTTTTTACTTAAAAAATATATCCAAGAGAATATTTTGCAGTCATCAATAAACAAAAGAAAATAATATGCACCAGCTAGCGACCTAGTCTGCATAGGTCCACATATGTCTGTATGCACCATCTCTATAATATCTCTTTAATTCCTATCAACATGCAAAGGAAATTCTTCTCTGTGCATTTTCCCTAATGCACATCCATCATAATCTAATTGAACACTATGAAAAGTAGGGAGTCCATTGACCATACCTTTTCTTTGAAATAGAATTAGGTCTTGTAAATTAAGGTGAATGAATCTCTGATGCCAGAGATTTTCGGCTGTAAATCCTATTCAAATTAGTGCTTGGTGTGGCATGATATTGAAATTAAATCTGTATAGGCTCCCCACATGCACTACTGATGCAACTGGTTCCATCTTTATGTCCTTTATGACACAAAATGTCTTGAAAAATTCAACCTGCAGATCCTGATCATTTATCGTTGATACATAGATTAAGTTCTTCTTAATCCCTGGCACATACATCACATTGTTGATATGTCTGATGTTACTGCTAGGAAACCTTACCAGAATGTGACCGTACACTTTGATCTCATAGCCTCTATCATCTCGTAGATAAATTTTAGATCTGAAAGAAGTTTCCTAAAAACACTCAAAACAATTTCTCTTATTTGTCATATGTTGGGATACACCAGAATCAACATACCATATTTCATCCTCATCTTTCTCAGAAGCTAAAAGAGCACAATCAGCTACAAAATGTCAAAGATCATGACTGTGACCTTCATCAGCAAAATACCCCGTGTGCTTACTCTACGTATTCCTGGCTTCACCTATCTGCCTCTTAAAGTAGAACTTATCTTGATGACCATTTTTCCCATAGTAAAATCATTTCGTACCAAAATTATTTGCAGGCATACCTCTAAATGGTCTCTTTTGAAAAGTGTTTTCGCCTCTCTGTTGTTGCTGTGGATGTTTCCATTTTTACGTCTTTTTTTTCGCCATCCGCGCAATATTGGAACTCTGAGATCTCAAATTATACCACCGCTCTTCTTCTTGTAATACAATTCCTGTCAATTCTTCAAATGAATGGGATTTATCTCGTGCTTCCAAGCCTACGATGAACATCTAATATTTATACTTCATTTCATTCAACGTGATTGTGACTAGATCGGAATCAGACAACTTCTCCCCGATGTCACCCAATCTGTCCTTTAGATCTTAAACCCTTGTAATTAATCCAACAACAGATTCATTTTCCTCCATCCTCATCGAAAATAACTTTCCCTTGAGAGACAAGATAAGATTTATGTTTTGTGTCTAGTATAAGTTCGTGAGCGTCATGTAGATCTCAGTGGATGATTTTCCATCTCTAATGTGTGGGATAATATTACCTTTAACAGACATATTCAACAATGCTTTTGCCTTGTTCTCCCTTTTATCCCAGTCTTGTATAAGTGCAGTTGTCCCTCTTATAATATTTGGTTTTTGCTCATCACCACTAATAGTCGACCACGCATTTGCTCCCTCAAGAAGTGTCTATAGCCTGAATTTCCAATTGGTGTAAATGGACCCATCGAGTTTGAAAGACTCACTGAGATATGTGTGTATAAAATTATTCATACTCGACTAATCAAATTGTTGATCCTCCGATTAATTCTAACCAATTGATTAATTAGAAGCTATGCTAAAAAAAAACTCAATACATACCAGAACCTAATCATCGATACAGCATGATCTGTGTGATTGAAACTTAGATTCACAACCGATCTAAACATTTGTTGTGTTTGCGACTCACATCCACCACAAATGGGAAAATCTCATGTGCAGAACTGTCAAGAAATGTGTCTGCGACTTAGATCCACCACAAGTGGGAAAATCCCATGTGTAGAACTGCCAACAAATATGTCTGTGACTTAGATCCACCACAAACAGGAAAATCCCACGTCGAGAAGCACCAAAAGGAGGGCAGTGCCTTTCTGAACCCAAAATCCGCACTAAAAGAAAATCATTGTAAGTGACCCGAAATCAACGCGAGTATGGCCCTAACAGTCACGCTGATCGCACTTATAGATGCAACTATCAGGCTAGAAAATATTTCGACCGTCTTGTGCTCATAAATAATAAAAAAATTAGAGCCCTGTGAGTGAGGTGTTTTCTACAGTCCACCTCCTCTTGTGAGCATTGAAGCTCCTATGTGCACCGTAGCCACGAAGCCTATGTAGCCATGAAGGTTCTGTAGCCGCGAGGGCTCTATAGCCACTTAGGCATCTAAAGGAAATCAAGATCACTTGGTCTGAGCTCTAATAATGTGATAAAAAATGGATTGACTAAAAAGGCAGCTAACATGTGAGTACTACACTTGGAGACTACAGACAAAATGGAGAGTACACTCTACATTCATTAATAAAATGACACAACTATAAGTACATCACAAAGGAGTAGGAAGTTCTAAAAAAACTCCTATATCCAAGGAACTAATCCTAACATAAGGAGCTATGTTACAACAGTGTAACCATTTCTCCATTAATATAAAATAATACTAATTATTTTTAACTATAAATTCTTTAGATTTCTCAACTTTTGTTTGTTTCAGAATTGGTGGTAATGTTATTGGCAGAACTAAATCAAGGAAACTAGATTTGGTTGTAAAATTATAAGTGGAAAAAAGTAAAGAATTGCAACACCCTCAAAGTTACCCCGTTAAGTAAGTTTTAGATTTTTACTTTTACTATCTAACTAGAATCTTAAAACTATCAGTTTGAGGTAGCCAAGTTATGTTGGGATATGATTTTAATAGTGATAAATAAAATGTGATTAGTTTATAAACCCTACTAGAAGTTAGTTGGTTCCCAAATAAAAGGAAATTCCGAGGAAGGGAAAAGGCAGAAAGAGGAGAAATGACAGGAAGCGAAAAGAGAAAATGGATGAGCCATGAAGGTTGGGCAGCACATTGCCAAAGGAAAAAATCCTCAGTTAAGTGCAATAAATCAGTGGATATTTCTGAATTTAAACCTAGAAGGATGATTGTCTAAGCTGGACCTTGAGTCTTGATGCTCAAAATATTTTATTACTCTTGTTTGGACAAGAAGAGCTCGAGGGAGAGACTAGATATCATATCTAGTCTCAAGGTTGAGCGGTGAGATATTCTGGAAGAAATTATGCTTAATAATAGATATATATGTAATTATTATGTGTATTGTGCTTCAATCACATAACTAGTAAGTTGTAGACTCAAGAATGGGTTTGTTTGTTTTCTATCGAAAGTAAATTGTTAGGTGCTTTGATGAATGGATTATAAATCTCATGATAATCTAGAAATGTATTCTAAATTGTTGTTGTATGTAGTCGATATGGAATAAGGTTAGCATTGACTAATGTAGCAAGTCTATAGTCGCTAATATAGTAAGGTTGTAAATATTATTTCATTGAAAGTGGGAATGTGAACCAAAAAATATGTGATGGCTTAACAAAAATAAGTATGGTTTGTGTTCAATGGAATAAATTTCAGATAGGGACTTTTAGTTAACACCTCATTACGAGTATCCTACTTTGAATTATAAAAATATATATGAAGTCTATGAAAGCTTAGGTTCAAGTCAAAAAATTTAAGAGTGAAAATAAATTTATACTCTTATATTTTTAATAGATAGGTAAAATCATTGGCAATATTAGTGCCATAGTGGTGGTGAAAGATGATTGGTCCACTCTGAGAAGGGTTCCAGAGTGGACATAACATAAGGTGTACATAAAATTACATAGGTTGGCACAGATTCCTGAAAGGTGTTCAGGTCACCCTCAGTAAAAATAAAAACAAAAGGACTTGATGTACTAAGTGATTAAAACAACTCTATAAATTCCATACAATCTACCCAAAAATACATTTTATGAACAGTAATAAATATTGAGCATAATCCGAGAATGGTGAATTAGTTTAACAAGAGAATATGATAGAAGCCAAAGGGATTACTAAATTATATAAATCATATACGTATAGCAGTTTATTTATAAATAATTACACTATATATAGTGTGACCAAAGGAACACAATTGTGACTTTTATGACCAGACAAGTAATGGGAGAACTCTGTCATTCTGAGAGAGTAGAGTGAATCTGTTTACATTAAAAATATTTGGTTGAGAAAACCCATGAGAAATATCAACTCCTATAAATACAACTCAAAATAGTGAATGGATGCAAGATTATGGTAACATCAGGATAAGTTCTTAAGAGATAAGGTTTCTTCAATGCAAGCCTTGTGCAACTAGAATGAGGACCCAAGGGTTTGAAATAATTTAGCAATGTCAAAAAACTACCTAGAAGAATAAGCAGTGTTAAACCCTTGCAGATCCCAATAAAACCCCATTTCACAAGCTCTGAGAAGAGTGTATCACCTTCGCTACCAAACCCCCAACAGTTAGAAACAATGAATTAAATCCAAAGACAAGAAAGGAACTGAGTAAGAAAATTTAACACAATGTAAATACTTGAAGGAGCAATGAACCCTGGTGAAACATCCAGCTTATAGATATTAGCAAAAAAGGAAGTCGGTTCAATATGAGCTTTAAGAGTTAACCGTATAAGTCATGACTATTTGGGAGAAATAGTTTCCACTCAGCCGTGAAAATGCACCAATGAACAGTTAGGAGATGAAGTTCATGAATGCTATAGTGAAATTCTTCCAACCGAATGTTGTCAAGGGAAAAGAGCTAGTAAAAACCCTATTTTCCCCAATTGAACCCTCTAAAAACTTCATGTGAAACTAGAGAGTAAAATCTGGGTTGCATTCATCGAAGGAGGCCTTGGGCAACAATGAAAAAATTGAATGAAGAGAATGTTGAGGGTTTGGGTGGGGGTAATACCCTGACCACCCTTAGGTCAACCTAGTCCGTCGGGTCGTTGCATTAATCCACAGTTGAGGAGCACTCTAGGTGATGCATAATCAATGCCATAGTTGTTAACCATAGCGCCTTGGGATGTACCATAGGGGCATCATATCGGGCTGATATTAACATTAGAAAATAAGAGTTGTCAACCTTGGGTAAAATTCCCTAGTGTACATTAATATTAATAATCATAACACATTGAATCTATGTATATGATTCATGTCACTTGAACATGGATGTAATTCGTTTAATCAACACACTATAACTTATGACTGTTGTAAATGTTCTTACGTATATTCTCATTGGGCGACAAAGGCCCTTATTATCATCCATAATTAATTTATGATTTTGGGTAATCGACGCGTAAAACATTAATCTTCCTGCAAGTCTAAGTAGTGGAAATATATCTAAACAGTGATAGAGCATTATGATGCAATTTGTGCGCACTCAAGTTAAGGGTTCACTTTGGATCTAAGTGTGTGTGGTTAGAGAATGTGTTATTAATTCTAAATTCTTGTGGTAGATTGTGCAAATAAAAGTTGAAGGCTAATTTTTTCTATTTTTGTTAAGTAATTGATATAGATGAAAGTTACAAGTGGTATTAGAGCTGAAGGATTCAACACTAGGACCTATGAGCCTAACTACGATTACAAAGATCATCTCTCAAAGTGAATAAGATCCTCTCGAAGAAATTTTATAGAATATATTTGTCATAAGTCAACGAGAATGAATTTCGTTAATTAATGTATTTATTGTTGGTATGTCGTACCTATAAGAGGTGTTATGTTAGGAACCTATGTGGACCACTAGTGGTGTGGAAGATTTACTTATTAACACATTTTATTTTAGCTATTCATAAAATTGTGATTAGTAAATAGTGTGTCACGAGAGAACTTCATGATTGAAATGATAAGAAAGTAGCCATGTGAGGAGATTCAGAGATATACATGTGTGAAAAGGAAATATCAAGTCACATGTTTTAAAAATTTATGATTCCAGGTGGGTATGTTAAAATAATTGTGACTATGTCACATATGAAATCTCCTTGAGAAGTTAAGGATTATTAGTATAGTGATTATATGACCTAGATATTATTCCTTTTATTACAAAAATTCAGAGCCCTTGTATCTCTGGAAATGTATGAATAAAATGTCAAGAGTTGTGGAGCCCATGAATCTATTGACAGGTATGAATAACATGACAAGATTTGAATAGACAAGTTTCCTTGAGAATTATTAATGTATTTCTTTCTTGATTCATTGTGACTGCATTTTTTCTACTTTCTCATGAACATGAGTCTGGGAATTATTTATATGTATATTATGTTACAAATAGATAATCAAAATTATTCCTTTAAAATTCTATTATGCTAGCTTTATTTTTCTCAAGGAATCTTACGCCAATCAATCAGAATCGAAATTTTCTCTTGCTATAACTATGTGCATGAGTATAAATGCATGGACATTATCATAACTTTCTAGATTATGTATTATAGTACAATCAATTATCTGAGATCTATGATAACTTTTATCTCAAGTTGAGTCATGAGACTGTCACTTAGAGGTATTAGAACCGTGACATTCTAAAATCAATTTGAAATACTTAGGGTTGCAATGAAATTTTAATTTTCTTTACTCATTGTTTGTATTTTTAGCTTTATTGGTCATTTTCTTTCATAGACTGAGGAATCGATGAGTTTGATGTATAATAATAATTCCAAGATATGTTTTTCATATTTGCAATTACCATCAAGAAATTCCTTAAATATATTTCATACATCATTATGTTCACTTCTTGGATAGACTGTGATTGGGTACCTGATATTAGGTGTAGATTCAAATTCTTGATGCAGCATGCATTCATATTGTTTGAAGGAAGTCTTTGAAACCACACAACATGTTGGTAAAATGATTAGGGCATAGATGCATACCTCTGGCTTCACTTGTGTATGTTGTGTTTTCTTTTACCAAATGAAGTTGCGTAGGAAATTATCAAAAGGATCAATCAAAATTACTCTCTCCTCATGAAAACAATTTCTATGTTTAGCGTTGAATGTGTTTATACTCTCATTATAAAAATCACTTCATGGGAAAGCTACACATGATTATTATGGAAAAATTACATCTCACGATGGTTACACCGTGTAGATGGTATTGACCTCAAGGGAATCTTTTTCTTTCTATTCTTGGGTTTAAGATGCAAATGTTTTTGTTGGAATTATTGTTTGTATGAATCCTTGATTATAGGGATTATATACAATATTTTGGTTTTAATTTCACTATTGTGCGTACAAATGAAGTCATAATACTTGCCTCTTCCATGGATAATAACGATTGTAGAAACAAGGATTTTTTTGTACTATGTAGAAAATTGAGTTGTGGAACACATGAATACCCAAATTAATATTATTGAGTATATTTGATCATGTAAGTTGACATGAATTGGAAGAGACTATTATCACACTATGTGATGTTTTCCTAACATAAAAAAGGATATTAATAAAACCTTGTGTAGATGTAAAACAAGGTCCACTGGAATTTTAATGGTGGCTTAGTCACCTTGTGGATAATTCTTTTGAAAAATTAGTTGTATTAAGAGAAATATTTTAAAATTTGGAATACATTTATTGGTTTTTGGATAAGAAATATGTATGGATAGAGTAAATAATACACTTTTCACACATTCTTGACATAAGGTATGGGAAGGCTTATATGAAAAAATCTATGTCTTTCTTTGAAAGAAAGAAGTCTTATTCGAAACCAACAACATTAGAACTTTGAAGTATGCATTTGTAGCATTGGTTCTATAATGTGTGCTGAATCATGTAGATACCTTCAGAATTGGGCATTGATGATTTATGGTTGTACTTGAAATAATGGAATTTTGAATGTGTAAGGAAATCTCAGAAGGCTAATGGAAATGGTTAATGGTAACCATTTATATCCAATACCAAGGATGATTATCCTTGAAATTAGTGTCTTTATTATTTTCTTGAGAAAGCATAAATATTTTGATCTTATTTTTACTTTTTAAGTTCTTGTTGGAAAAAAAGAATGTACATTTTAGGTATCAATGAATGAGCAATGAGCAAGAGAGATTTCACACTCTTGGTGGATGATGATGTTGATTGCATGTTGAAATGATTTGATGGCATTGGATGTAGAATGGAAATCATGACTTGTATTTTTTATTTGTATTATGGATAATGAGTTATGTCATCGGTTGTGTCCTTGTATGAAATTTCCTGAGTTAGATGAGAATTATGTTCTTGTTTATTAATAGGTATATATAAATAAAACCAATTATTTTTTATTGTTGAGATGTAACAATGAGTCTCTGACTTGAACTGTTATCTATTCAATTGTGCGGTTCTAACGAGAGCACTCAATGATGATTACCTTCAAAAAATATATATTTGGGTTAATTGGGAGGGCTCATAATCTAAATGAATATTTCATGTGTTCCCATAATAATAGGAAGGAAAGGCCAATAATGCACCTTGTCTTGCAAGTACATGGAACATGCTCGTGTATTAAACAAGTCCTTGTCACTAAATAACTATGGAAGTCTACATAAATATCTTAGCCGTAAAGGAGCATGCAAAGATAACATAGGGTCAGATCAAACATTAGAGGTGATTTATAATGCCCAGAAGATATATTATATTGCAGGCATAGATATTTCCATACAGAATGGTTTTCCTGTTGATGTATGCAATTGTATTTCCGTGGGATTTTTTTTAGTATCCTCCGGCATGCATGTATAGAAAAATTAGTCTATTTGTCTTGTGATGGTTCCCATCCACATAACATCAGGCATTGTCCATGTGCATAAAATACCAATTTATTATTATTATTTTTTAGAAAGCGTCCAAAATTATTCTACTAATTAATTCCATCCTAATACAATATTAAGAACATAAATAAAGCTAGATTTGACCTCCTTGATATTATTTGAGGGATGCACTCTCGAATTATTTCCACGGTTATGGATAAATCAATATACGTATTCATGACTTATTGATATCATAATTTCAACAAAGCGACAACTTTTCTAATGCTATATTTGGTGTCTTGAATTTCAAGGTAAAAATTTATATTAATGAATTTGTAGTTGCATGGTGTTTATAACGGTTTGTGGAATATGT
The DNA here is from genome assembly GCA_034641835.2 of Pinus albicaulis. NCBI lineage: Eukaryota > Viridiplantae > Streptophyta > Pinopsida > Pinales > Pinaceae > Pinus > Pinus albicaulis. Next base: position 1,376,356,427 of record CM076584.1, read on the forward strand.
ATGGATTTTGAGACATATGATGTTCCAATAATATAAGATGAGTTACTAGAAAATTATTTGGAGCTCTCAATAAATCATGTAAATGAAATTTCTGTTGTAGTTTTGGTGTATTTCAAATAGATTCAGATTACTTTGGTAACACACTGACCCAATAAAGTGAGTAACTAGCTAAAGAAATTATATAAGTGTTATAATGAAGCCATGAATATACAACACTTTTCCATTACCTGTAATGTGACAAAGAAAAGAGCCAAAACTGAAAATTAGGTCATAGAATGGACTTTGTGTTCCAATGGATTCCAAGTAACTTAATTACTAGATCAGAAGGGGGAAATCCAAGATGTAAATAATTAAGCCACTTGGGCAAGTAGACATCATTATAATAATGAAAAGGAAGATAATCCACCCTAAACTTTACTAGTGTAAAAATAGTATGCATATAAATGTGAGTAGGGATAAAGGTATAATAGTACTAACTAGTACCATCTCTGATGAGAGAAAAAAATGATCGAACTCTCAATATATCAGTATTTCTGATTAACAAGTGACTGTAAACAAAGTCGATACCATGGTGGATTGAAAATTGTAATAGAAATACTTGAAGTGGTCTTTAACGATTGGTGAAATCATTGGGTAAATAAAATAATTTATAATGATGCAGATATGATGATGCTACAAACTCAAATTGACTGCAAGTTATTACCCCTTGGGGTTATGATGTATGGTAATGATTTTTAATGAGTACATAAATAACAAGTGATAATTTAATAATGAATATTGAAACGTTATATGTATATATGACCCTCAATAATTATTGATGAGAAACTAATAACAACAAGGAGGGTGAATGTAGGTGAAACTAGAAAGGAGGACCATAATAAAACCTCTGAGTATTCTCACTTACAGAAAATGGTGTTAAAAAAAAAATAGTTCCAACATTAAGTACAACAAAGGTACTTCAGCCAAGAAGAATTACCTCTGAAAATTGGAATAAATTTTTTATGCGTAAGCATATTCTCGCTTGTGTTCAAAGTTAGGAAACACCGAGGACGATGTTGGGGGGGAAGATGTAACACACTCAAAGTTACCACGTCAAGTAAGTTTTAGAATTTTTAATTTTACCATCTAACTCGAATTTTAAAATTATTGGCTTTAGGTAGGAAAGTTATGTTGGGATATGATTTTAACAGTGATAACCTAAATTTGATTATTTTATAAACCCTCATGACAGTTACTGGAAGTTAGTTGGTTCCTCAATAAAAAGGAATTTCAAGGAAGGCCAAGAGTCGCTAGAGGAAGAATGAGGAGAAGTGAAAAGATAAAATGGATGATCCATGCAGGTTGGGAAGGACACTGCTAAAGGAAAAACTCGCTAGCTGGGTGCAATAAACCAGTGGATATTTTTGAATTTAACCCTGGAAGGGTCATTGTCTAAGATCAACCTTGAGTCTTGATGCTCAGACTAGTTTATTACTCCGGTTTAGAGAATAAGATTTCGGGGGAGAGGCTAGATTTCATAGCCAATATCAAGGTTGGGCAGTGAGATATTCTAGAATAAATTATGCTTAATAACAGATACATATTTAATTCTTATGTGTATCTTGCTTTAATCAAATAACTAGTAAGTTGTAGATTCAAGAATTGGTTTGTTTGTTTTCTATCAGAAGTAAATTGTTAAGTGCTTTGATGAATGGATTATAAATAGCATGATCATCAAAAACTATATTCTAAATTGTTTTTATATTTAGTTGATATGGAAGAAGGGTAGAATTGAATAATGTAGATAGTCTATAGTCGCTAATATAGTAAGGCTGTAAATATTATTTCATTGAAAGTAGGAATGTGAGCCAGAAAATATGTGATGGCTAAATAACAATAATTATGGTTTCTTTTAAATGGAATAAATTTGATATAGGGACTTTTAGTTAAAACCTCATTACCAGTATCCTACTTTGAATTATATAAATCTATGTGAAGTCTATGAAAGCTTAGGTTCAAGTCAGAAAATGTACAAGTGGCAAGAAATTGATACTCTTATATTTTAATATACAGATAAAATCATTGGCAAGATTAGTGTTGTAGTGGTGGTGAAGGATGGTTAGTCCACTTCGGAAATGGTTCCAGAGCGGAGAAATCGTGAGGTGTAGATAAAATTACACAGACTCGCACAGATGCTGAAGGGTGTTTAGGTCACCCTCATTACAAATAACAAAAAAGGAACCTAATATACTAAGAGATTAAAATAACTCTATAAATTCCATATAGTCTACCAAACAATACATTTTCTGAACAAGAATAAATATTGAATATAATACGAGAATGGAAAATTAGTTTAACAAGAGAACATGACAGAAGCTGAAGGGCTTACTTTCATTATATAAATCATATAAATATAGCAATTTATTTGCATAGAATTCCACTATATATAGTGTGAGAAAAGGAACATAGCCGTGACACTTCTAACCAGACAAGTAATGGGAGAGCTCTCTGATTGAGAGTGAACATAGTAACTCTATTTAAATTAATATCCTAGGCTAAGAAATCCCATGACCAATATCAAATCCTATTGTTAGGTCCCTATATTACTAATGTAGTCCCTTATTGTTGCTATTATAGCCCCCTTATTGTTATTGTTCTACCCTTGTAACCCCCATATTGTTATTATTGTGCCCTTATATTGTTATTGTTAGGTTAGCTAGGATTATATTGTGACCCCATGGACTCCTATATATAGAAATGAGGTTATTTCATTTGTATCATCCAAGAATTTTCATTTATGTATTGTAAAGGAGGTTTCCCCCTCGATCTGGCTTATTTATAAGGCGTTGATCTCTCTTTTGTTCAATTTTTGGAGTTGGTTTTCATAACATTTGGTATCAGAGCTTTGGATTCTAGGGTTATGCTTCTCCAAATAGGTCATCGTGGCATTTTTGCTATAAATTTTTTCTACAAAGGTTAAAAAGTTGAATCTTGTGGAAATTCGTGTAGAAATTCTAGATCTTGGTTAGCAATATTTTGGGAGATATGATATGTGGAAGTTAGGGTTTTTGAAAGCTCCCAAATTTTATCTAAAAGAGGTGACCTTGGTAGAATCATCATAACTCTCGCTTTGAGCATCATATTGGAATTATGTAAAAAGTGAGTGAAAGTAAACAGACTGTAGTTTTCAGTGTATCAATTTTGAAGTCAAAGGAGGAAACAATGATATGTGGCACACTAAAAAAGTTCTCTCTACTGAACCAATCCATATTTAAGTCATTGTGGGACATTTGGCATAACTTTTCCTTTAAGGATACAGGTTAGGTCAGACCTATGGCATTCAAAAGATAATTTAGAGGGATACTATAGGACTGAATTTTAGATATTGAAGATCCAAAAGCACATAGATAATTCAGTTTCAATATCGATCTCCTCAAAAGCAAGAAAAATGTGTGTATTGTTTTTTCAAATTAGATAAGTCTTGTTTGGAAAATCAGTTTGAACTGATTCCAATGGAATATTGAAACATAGATATTAGTATTGGGTTCTAAAAGGCCCCCTAAAAATAATTCAACACCCATTAAGCCTCATAATACTCTACTATGACTCATGAAGACAAGGAAGTGCATCATGATATATCAGAATTACAAGAGCATGTGCACCATTTTTTTCTCTCGCAAGGAGCAACAAAAAATGAAATGGAAGTTTTGAAGAAAGGCATGGAAGCTAAGATGGATGGTTTGAAGAAGGGCATGGAAGCTAAGATGGATGGTTTGAAGAAGGGCATGGAAGCTAAAATGATAGTTTCAAGAAACCGTGGAATCTAATATGGATGGTTTGAAGAAAGGCGTGGAAGCTAAGATGGATGGTTTGAAGAATGGCATGGAAGGCATCGAAGCTAAGATCGATGGTATAGAAGAAAAAATGAAAGAAAACATGGAAGACATGAAGAATGATCTAAAATCAAAGATGGAAGGTGTTGTGGCTCTGCATTTACTTTTGAAATATTTCTCAAAGTAGCAAAAAAACATATATGTTAGAAAATGTAAAAAAAAATTATATCAACAACAAATTTTTGATTTATATGTTGGTGTATTAAGATTATGTGTGGATATATGAAGGCGGATTGAGTCATGATTATTCACGTGTAGAATAGTTCAAGAGTCGGGTTGATTGATGCATTCATAACATTACATGTTGAGGTGGAGTCATGTGTCACCACCTCCACATGACACGTCATCCCTACCTTTATCGCACATCGTAGATCGCAAGCTCAGGAGGAATGGTGCTCATGAATATTTTATGAATGCCAAAATGTAAAGTGCGAAAAAAGCCGAACATGATGCAAATCAGAACTATGATTTAATATATTCCAATCGCACATCGCAAGCTCAGGAGGAATGACACTCATGAATATGTTATGAATGCCAAAATGCGAAATGCGACAAGATTTTATAATGTTGATTGCGATTTGCGATCGGACACACGTTCACTTGCCACGTCATACTTACCTTTATTACACATCGCACATCACAAGCTCAGGAGGAATAGAGCTCATGAATATGTTATGAATGCCAAAATGTGAAATGCGATATGATTTTATATCGCAAATTGCGATTTGTAATTGGCCCCACCTCCACTTGACACATCATCCATACCGTTATTTCACATTGAAAGCTGATGAGGAATGGCACTCATGAATATGTTATGTATGTTGAAATGTGAAATGTGATAAAGGGATGGAGGTGATATTTTTGAAAGGAAAATTTGTATTTATTTAAAGTCTAGTATTATGTGCAGTTGCATTGTTTTATGAAAAACTGTGAACATGGGCAATGGAATCAGGTGAGTCACCCAACACAGAGAAATGGAGAAGAGAAGACAGAACACTGCGAGCACAAGAAGAAGAGGAAAATTTGAGCATAAGGAGATATGATAACATTGTTGGAAACATAGAGGCATAGGGAGAGTTGGGCAAAGGTAGCACATGGTGTCACTGTTGGAAACATAATAGCTGGGTCAAGTAAGGCAAAGATACGTTATTGCAGAATTGTTTGAATACCACATCAAAAATAGAAAAGACATGACAATAAGAAGAAAAGAAAAATATTGAACTCTGGAATAAATTCAAGGAAGGGACGTCTGATTTGTCATAGAGACAGATCAACACCTTAAGGGGATGCATTAGAAATAGATCAGATTAAAAATAATAATAATATTTCAAGCTTTAATTTTTTTCTTTCTTTGTTAAGATCAAATCTATAGTGATGTCCTCAATTGAAATGTAATAAGTAGTTTTAACATTTTATGTATTCAGAGTAGTTTCAAGAAGTTCTAGCAGTTAGGAAATATTTTTGATGTATTTAAGCAAGATAGAAAGAAAGAAAAAAAGGTTTCTAGTTTTGGACCTCTGGAATACTAAATCTTTGGTACTTACTTTTATGAGGAATTAATGAAAGAAGCATCAAGTTTCCTGCAACTATTGACGATGATTTGTTTTTCCCCTACCATTTTGTGTTCCTTCTTCCTGAAACGAAGTGAAGTAAAGTAGTTGTTGCTCTCTTAATTACATCTGTGAGTAAGAGTTAAATAACCTTAATTTGTGCTCCTTCACTCCAACTCCTCTCCCTTCACAAATTCTCTTTCGAACTTAAAAGTGATAGATTTTGTGTTTACAACAGATTATTTTGAGTTTCCTCTCTCTCCATAAATTCATTCTGAAATTTTAAGTGATAGATTCTGTGTTACAGCATATCATTTTGAGTTTCTTCTACAATTCTTCTTTTCCATTCAGAGATTAATAGTTAATTGCATTGTAGAGTCTTTCAATATACCAGATTATTAAGGTTTTTAAAAAATTAGTTTCCAAAGGGATTCAATGAAGACCACCTAATATAATTTCTTCTGTGAGACATTTTGAAAAATGTCTTAAGCACTGATTCCTTTCCATAGCTGAGGAATTGTCTCTTAAGATACAACATTTTCTGGCATTGTTTCCGGGGATGAAGATATGAAGTTTATTTTCCTTGGGTTTTTCACATTATTTCCTCTGGTTGTTAAGTGAGGAGGAAATATTTTTATTTGTTTGTCATTCTCAGAATTTTGGCTCACAAAAGGCCTCACACAAGGTCGAATACCTCACAGCAGAAGGTCTCTGATTTGATGAACCTAGAAAGTGGTTAGAAAACCCAAAAACCCCTCAGCACCTATTACTACATTGTTCACTCTAGACATTAGTTCTAGTAATCCTTTCTTTGAACATACCTTTAAAGCACTTCCTTTCTTGGAACAATATTCACCTTTCACACCAATTTATTCTCAAGAACCTAAGTTGGAAGAACACTCCTTTCAGTCTGTTTCTTTTACTTTTACTCAAGCTCAACAAGCTCTAGTTGTTGGTCCCTCTTCCATTGTCCATCAAGCCACTCCCATATCAGTTTTACCTCCACCTATGTTCATTTTCATAGCAAGTTCATCGATTGAATCTAAGCAAGGAATAATCAATCAAGGTGCAAAGATGGTAGCACCATCATTTTTGTTGAACAGGTATGCTCCACATAACCTTACACAACCAATGAATGAAATTCCTCAATAGTATCTTAAATTACTCCCCTTTTTTACTGGAAGATGAGATAACTTAAAAAAAACACTTGCCTGTGTTTTGTAATTTTGATGAAAATATGAATATAGAACATCTTGATGTTGTAATGACGCTTTTTGTTCATTCTTTGGATGGAGATGCTATAAATGGGTTTAAGAGATTGCCAATTAGTAAAGATGGAGTTGGAAAGTAAAAACTCCCAAAGACAAGTACAACACAATAAAGGGGGATTTAATCCTCAATTCAAAAAACAACCCCTGCAAATTTTGCAGAGAGAAAGAAGAGATGAAGATCAGGTCCAAGCACCACTATATATAGAAGCAACACCTAGACCGTCAGTAGAAGATGACCAAAAATAAGTTGAAGACAAAATATCTGCTATATGCACAACATAATATGATGAAGAGGAAGATTGTGAGGGAGAATATGATGAAGCTGAAGTATCTTTGGTTCAATATGAAATGGATGAATAATGTAGGCAATTCACAGATTTCATGCAATTTGAGTTACATAGAAAGTATGATTTAAGGTCTAGAAAGAGATCTAGAGTGCGAGATTATGAAAGTGAACAATAAGATCCTATTCCTCCTCCAATGGTGACTCCATAACAAAAGGACCCTGTAAAACAAGTTAGTAATGGGGAGAAACCTGTAAATTTAGTTAATATAACTGTTGTGAAGTAGGGTGAATCTTCCCAGAGTAAATTAGTTGATAGTAATATTTTGGAGAGAGTTGTTCCTATACCTGAACAAGTGGAAAATTATAGAAAGGGTGAAGAAGAACCTGGAAATAGTTTCAAACAAGCTCATGCTTTCAGTTTGACAAAAATTTGGAGAAGTTAAAAATTCAGGAACCTCTTCTATAATTAGCTAAAATACCAGTCTACAAGAAAGAAATTTCAAAATTTATTAATCACACACAGATTGAAGATATAAGTGACACTATGAACTTATAAGAAGATAAGCCAATGGTCACCTTTGGTCCGCATGTAGAAGAAGTAGATCCTTCTGCTCCACCATTCTATATTTTTTTGTTGCTTCATGATTTTACTCTCCATAATTGTATGATGGACTAAGGAGCATCCCATAATCTCATGCCATTCTCTATTTTGAAGGAGCTAAACTTGCAGATTACCAAACCTTACAGGGATCCATATTCATTTGATTCCAAAAGGGTGAAATATGTTGGGTTAATTAAAGATGTAGTAGTTTCTTTGCCACAAATTCAAGCAAATGGTATAGTCATGGATGTAGTTTTTGCTGACATTCCAGCCAGGTTTGGAATGATCCTATCAAGATATTAGGGGGCGAATTTGGGAGTTGTTCTAAAATTATATTTCACTCATGCTATCATTCCTGCTTTTAATGGGGAAGAAAGGAGATTATACAGGGAAACAAGGTTCTTGAATACCACTACCAATAAATATGCAAGAAATTCCCCTAATGATAGTCAAGAAACAAAAGACCTTTCACGTTTCATGTTGCATGAAGATGAAGAATTTGATGAAGACAGAGGGAAGAAGCTTTCTTAAGCAGTTCTAAATAATGAACCCCATTGAAAGAAGATTTGGAAATGATATTTTGATGGTGCCTACTACAAGGATGGCACATGAGCTGGATTCTTGTTTAAATCACTAGAATGTAACCTCATGCCTTTTTCTTTTAAATTAGATGTTGATTCAACAAACAACCTGGATGAGTATGAGGCCTTAATTTTAAGAATTCATGTTGCTAAACAGATGGAAGTTTGATGTATTTCAATTTTTGGTGACTCTTAATTGATAGTAAGACAGATTAAAAAACATTTTCAGACCAAGCATCCGAGATTAAGGTCATACATAAATGAATTTTGGCATCTGATAGAGAACTATTTGAAGCCTTCAATATTCAGTTCATTACGAGGGAGGGGAATAGGTGGGCATATTTTTTAGTAGTTGCAGCTAGTACCTTTAAGCCACTAATGAATCTAAGGTTAAGGTATGATATTGGAATTAGACATAGATCCTCTATTCCTGATAATGCGAAACATTGGAAGGTGTTTGAAGATGATGAGCAGATAAATAATTTCTTGAGAATGATTGGAGAGATTGAATATGCTGAGATAGATCAAGAATAATAACCGATAGAGAATAAAAGAGAGATAAGAAACCTTAAGCATAATTTTATCGAATTAAAAGATAATATACTCCCTAAAGGACTGGTTCACCTTGAAAGACTATTTTGATGTTGCTGCTAATTCAAAGAAAATACATGAAGAGGAAGAGATGGAAGGTTGTAATTTGGGAACTCAGCAGAAGCCAAAAATGGTCAAATTATTCAAGGGTGTTCCCAAAAATTATAAAGGAAGATTCATTCATATTCTCATGAATTATAAGATCAAACAATACTTTCATCCTAGAAGATTTAGATGGAGAATATCTGCAGCTCCCTATGAATGGGTAGTATTTGAAGCATTATTTTGAGCATTAAAGGTCAACATTCCACCATTTTAAATATCGGATTTGTCATTATTAATATGTCACCAAGCAATATTTGACTCCATGCCTAGTAGATAAGGAACTAATCTATCGTAGTTACTTCTTTTATGGAAAAAAAGCGTTATCCCCAGGTGGAGCCAGATGTTGTGGCTCATTTGCATTTACTATTGAAATATTTCTCAAAACACAAAAAAGGCATATATGTTAGAAAATGTAAAAAAAATTGTATACCAAAAAATATTTTTTGATTTATATGTTGGTGTACTGAAATTACGTGCAGATATGTGAAGGCGGGTGGAGTCGTGCTTATTCACGTGCAGAAAAATTCAAGAGTTGGGCTGAATCATGCATTCAGAACATTGCATGCTAGGGTGTAGTCGAGTGTCCCCACCTCCACTTTCCACGTCATGCCTACTGTTATCACATATTGCACATCACAAGCTTAGGAGAAATGATGCTCATAAATATGTTATGAATACCGAAATGGGAAGTGTGACAAGGGCCGGACGATGCAGCTCAGAACTATTATTTAATATATTCCAATTTCGCATCGCACATCGCAAGCTCAGGAGGAATGACACTCACGAATATCTTATGAATGTCGAAATGAAAAATGCGACAAAATTTTATATCGCTGATTACGATTTGCAATCGGCCCCACCTCCACTTGCCATGTCATCCCTACCTTTATTGCACATCACACATCACAAGCTTAGGAGGAATGGCACTCATGAATATGTTATGAATCCTGAAATGAGAAATGAGACAAGATTTTATATCAACGATTGTGATTTGCAATCGGCCCCACCTCCACTTTCCCTGTCATCCCTACCTTTATCGCACATCGCAAGCTTAGGAGGAATGACACTTATGAGTATGTTATGAATGACGAAATGAGAAATGCGAAAAATGGATGGAAGAGATAGTTTTCAAAGGGAATTTTGAATTTATTTAAAGTCCAAGATTATGTGTAGTTGCATTTTTTTATGAATGAACTTGAACGCGCGCAATGGACTCGGGTATGTGACCCAACGCAAAGAAAAGGAGAAGAGAAAATAGGACGATGTGGGCACGATTAGAAGAGGTAGCATCGGATAGAAGGAGACATGATAACATTGTTTGAAACGTAGAGGCATAGGATGACTTGGGCAAAGGGAGCAAGTGGTGGCACCGTTATTGCAGAACTGTTTGAATACCACATCAGAAAGAGAAAAGACATGACAACAAGAAAAAAAGACAAATATTGAACTCTGGAATAAATGCAGGGAAAGGATTTATGATCTATCAGGGAGACACATCAGCACTTTAGGGAGATGAATCAACAACAAATAAGACTTAGAAAAAAGCATAATATTTCAATTATTTAATTTTCTTTCTTTTTTTGTTAAGATCGAAGCTATAGTGATGTCCTCAATTTAAATGTAATAAGTAGTTTTAAAAGTTTAGGTAGTCGAGGTAGTTTCAAGAATTTCTACCAGTTACGATTTTTTTTTGATGTATTTAAGCAAGATAGAAAGAAAGAAGAAAAGGTTCTGAGTTTTGGACCTCCGGAAGACTAAAATTTTGGTACTTGATTTTCTGAGGAATTAATGAAAGAAGCATCAAGTTTCCTACAACTATTGATGGTGATTCATTTTTCATGTGCCATTTTGTGGTCCTTCTTCTTGGAAAGAAGTGAAGTAAAGTAGCTTCTAGTCTCTTAATTACATCTACGAGTAAAAGCTAAATAACCTTAATTTTCGCTCCTTCACTCCAACCCCTATCCCTTCATAAATTTTCTCTATAAATTAAAAGTAATAGATTCTTTGTTTATGACATATTATTTTTAGTTTACTCTCTCTCCATAAATTCATTCTGAAATTTAAAGTGATAAATTCTGCGTTGCAACATCTCATTTTTAGTTTCTTCTACAGTTCTTCTTTTCCATTCAGATATCAACAATTAATGGCATTGTAGAGTCTTTCATTATACCATATTATTAAGGTTTCTAAAGAATTAGTTTCCAAAGGGATTGAACGAAGACCACTTGAAATATTTACTTATGTGACACATTTTTAAAAATTTCTTAAGCACTGATTCCTTTCCACAACCGAGGAATTGCATCTTAAGATACAACAGAAAGGTTTGAAGGGAGGTTTGACAAAGTTGATACAAGAAATTATTCCTAATGGTGAAAAGGTAGTAGAGGAAATCATGATGAGAAAAAAACAACTGTTAATCGTGATTTCATAAACTCTAATGTTGGATTGAAGACTCACAATATTCCAAAGATCAATATGAGGTAGTTTGATGGCAAGGATCCTGTAACATGGATAATAAATATGGAGAAATATTTTTATCTCAATAATGTGAAAAACACACAAAAGGTATGCATTTCAACTTTATATTTAGAACAAAATACATTTTTATGATATCGATGGATTTTCTCCTGTAAAAAAATTGTCACTTAGTAAATTTTTACAGACGAAATGATAGCAGTTTATGAGAATACAAAGAGCAACACCTTCTTTATCTAATCGATAAATCTCAAACAAAAGGGTTCAGTGGTGCAGCACATTAAGGGCTTCCAAAAATTAAATATAAGGGTAACTGATATTCTAGAGGAACATAAGATTGATGTCTTCATAGGGACTTTAAAGGATAACATCCAACATGAGGTTCACCTTTGGGAACCTGGTTCATTGGAGAAGGTATTTAGCTTGGCAAGGAAAATTGAATGTAAAATTATGGCGACAAGGAAGCCTACCACTCACATCTATAAATAGGGAAGTGTTGCTACTCCTAGAATTCCACAACCTACGAGGATGACACCACAATAATTGGAAGAAAAAAGAGCAAGAGGGATTTGCTACAGTTATGATAGAAAATACACTAAAGGTCATAAGTGCGCTGAGAAGAAATTATTTTATATATATTGTGAAGACGAGGAATAAAATGAACAAGAAACTACAAAATAAGAGGATATACACTAGGAACCAACCTTAGAGAAAGAAGAAATTAGTCCTACCATATCGTGTAATGCGTTGGAAGGAATTACAACTCCTCAAACTCTCAAGACAGAAGGACATATCAAGAAGAAAAATATAATAGTGTTGATTTATTTGGGTAGTACCCATAGTTTTATTTATTGTATCGTAGCAAAGAAATTCAATTTCTTCCTATAACCAACACTAGAATGCCTAGTGATGGTTGCAAATGCAGGAGCTATAAATTTCTCTAGAAAATGCCATAATATAAAGCTAACCATGGGGGAATATGCATTGAATAGTCCAATTCTTTCCATTCCAATCAGAAGTGTTGATATTTTACTAGGCTTACAATGGCTACAATCTTTGGGGACGGTAGATTTTAAATTTCAAGAACTTTTCTTGAATTTTTTTTTGGAAGGAAAGGAAGTTGAATTATGGGGTATCGCAGGGAAGACAAGAAATATAATAAGCTCTAATGTCATGAAAATTATTTTGAAGAAATAAAAAAGATAAAGTATTAGATGATAAGCTCTAATGGCATGACAAATATTTTGAAGAAAGAATAAATGTATTAGATAATAAGATCAAAATCATCTACTTTTCCAGATCTCTAAAAAGTCTTGGACAATCATTCCAAGGTGTTTGAAACTCCCAAAGGACTCCCACCTATTCCAGATCATGATCATGATATTCGTTTGATTCTAGTAAGTGTTCCTCCAAAAATCACGCCTTATAGATATCCTTATGGCCAAAAGAGCAAAATTGAACGTATGATTACATAAATGTTAGAGGCTAGTATAATTCAACCTAGTCAAAGTTCTTTCTCCACTCGAGTAGTATTAGTGCATAAGAAGGAGGATCATGGCCCATGTGTGCACATTATAGGGAGCTCAATAAGCTCACCATTTAAGAAAAATTTCCCTTTCCTATGATTGATGAATTATTGTATGAATTACATGGAGAAAATTATTTTACCAAGTTGGATATTTATCCAGGATATCATCAAATTAGAATGAAGATCGAAAATATTCTGAAAACAACATTTCGAACACATGAGGGTCATTATGAAATTTTGGTCATGCCTTTTGGCCTTACCAATGCACCTTCTACATTTCAAGGGTTGATCAATTCCATTTTCAAATCGTTCCTTAGAAAATTTTTGTTATTCTCTTTTGATGATATACTAATCTACAACAGGTCTGGGAAGGATTTTGTTCAACATGTTGACATGGTGCTCAAAGTATTGGAAGAGAAACAATTATATGAAAAAACCTCCAAATGTTTCTTTGGAGTAAAAGAGGTGGAATATATGGTTCATATTATATCTCACGAGGGTTTTTAAGGTAGACCCTAACAAAAGTAAAGCCAATAAGGAATGGAAATTCCCCATAACCATAAAGTAGTTGCGAGGATTTCTCTGGTTAACATGGTATTATCACAAGTTTGTTAAGAATATGGGATAACAATAGGAGCTATAACAATGTTATTGAAGAAAGATGAATTTTCATGGATTCCTAAAGCAACTAATGACTTACATCATCTTAAAGAGGTAATGTGACTAGCACCAGTCTTAGCTATGCTAAAATTCACAAAAACCTTTATTGTGGAATGTGATGCCTCAAGAAATGGAATTGGTGTTGTTTTAACGCAAGAAGGAAGACCCGTTTCTTTCGAAATTTTTCCAATCAAAGGAAAGTATTTACACAAATCTATTTATGAGAAGGAAATGTTGGAAATACTACATGCACTAAAGAATTTGCGACCTTACCTAATTGGAAGACAGTTCAAGGTAAAAAATGATCATGATAGTCTTAAATACTTTTTGGAATAGATACTATCCTCAAAAGAGGAGAAAAAATGGGTCACAAAGATGTTGGGTTATGACTTTGAAATAATCTACAAAAAAGGGAAGCTAAATGCTGTTTCACATGTACTCTCTAGAAAGGATGAAGAGGTGGAAGCATTTGTTTGTGCAATTTCTATTATCCAACTATATTGGATAATTGAAGAAAGGGATGAATGGAAGAAGGATGAAGAAGTTTTGATACTCGTTCAAAAATTGCAGTAAGATCCTAGTACATATGATACATTTAGTTGGAAAAATGATTCCGTATGGTACAAATATCACTTATATATTTGTAAGAATTCCCAACGAAAACTAAAGATTCTTTGGAATTTAATACATCTCCCTTAGGAGGACACTCGGGAGTTTTTTAAACTTACCACGGCGTGAAGAAATTTTTTTTTTGGGATTTTTTTTAAAATCAAGACCCATGGTCTTCTACAACCTTTATCCATTCCAAGTCAACGTTGGGAGGAGATTTCAATGGATTTTATCATAGTTTTACCTAAGTCTAAAGGAGATTTTCATCATGGTGGTAGTTGATAGACTTGACAAGTATGCACCCTTTTGTGCATTATCTCATCCATTTAAAGCAATTTCATTTGCTACTACATTTATGAAAACAATTCAAAATATACATGGAAACCCAAAGATTATTGTAAGCAAAAGAGACCCCATTTTTATTGGAAATTTTTGGAAAGAACTATTTTCTTGTTTGGGTACTCAACTAGCTCATACCTCATCTTATCATCCTCAATCCCATGGGAAAACTGAGATAGTGAACAAATGCTTGGAAGGATGTCTTCGTTGTTTTGTATCTGATAAGAAAACAAAATGGGTGAAGTGGTTATCTTTGGTTGAATGATGGTATAACACTTCCATGCATACTACAACAAAAATGACCCCATTTATAGCACTTTGTGGATATCATCCACGTACATCACATCATATTTAAGAGAAAATTATAAGGTTCAGGTAGTGGAAGACCACATCAATAATCAACAATAATTTCTCTAACTCTTAAAGGATAGCCTAAATTTGGAACAAAATCAAATGAAAGAACAAGCACATCAACATCACTTTCAAAAAAAATTTGACGTAAGAGAGTAGGTATGTTTATGAATACAACCATACAAACAAATGTCCCTCAAGCAAGCTAAGAAGGATAATAAATTATCGCCAAATTATTATGGTCCTTACAAGGTGTTGCAAAAGATTGGTACTATGGAATACAAATTGGAGCTTCCTGCTTCTTCTTAAGTGCATCCAGTTTTCCATGTTTCATGCTTAAAAAAGGTTATAGGTGGTAAAATTCCAGTTGAAATAATACTACTATAACTTGACATGGAAGGAAAAATCTTATTAGAACCTAAAGCAGTCACGAAAACAAGAAATCGACAGCTATGAAATCGACCAATTTCAGAGTATCTGTCATGGAATGAGCTCCAAAAATAGAAGAAAAGAGAGATCAATGCCTTAGAAATCATCCACTTCGAGGGGGAAACCTCTAATACATTACATAAGTGAACATTTCTTGGATGATACAAATGACCAAAACCTCCTTCTATATATAGGAGTCCATGGGCCCACAATATAATCTTAGCCGACCTAACAATAACAATGTAAGGGCACAATAATAACAATATTGGGGTTACAGGGGTACAACAATAACAATAAGGTGGCTACACTAATAACAATAAGTGACTAAACTAGTAATATAGGGACCCAACATGCCCCTCTCCTTCAAAAAACTTTTGTCCTGAATGCTTGAGTAGCTTTGGGTGCTTCTATATAAAATTCTCATCCTCCCATGTAGAATCTTCAGTGGGTAAGTTCTTCCACTTGATGAGATACTCTGAAATTGATCGATTTCATAGCTCTCGAGTTCTTGTTTCCGTGACCACTATAGGTTCCAATATGAATTATCCTTCCTCATCAAGTTCTAGAAATATTGTTTGAACTGGAAGATTTTCACCTATAACCTTGTTTAAGCATGAAACTTGGAAAACTAAATGCACTCGCGAAGAACCAGGAAGCTTTAATTTGTATGTCATAGTACCAATATTTTGCAACACCTTTTAAGGACCATAGTACTTTGGCAATAATTTATCATCCTTCTTACCTTTCTTGAGGGACATTTGCTTGTATGGCTATAGCCATAAGAATACCCAACCCCCTACATAAAAAATTCTCGTTGCGATGTTGATATGCCTGATGTTTCATTCGATTCTATGCCAAATTTAGGTTATCCTTTAGGAGTTGGATAACTTATTGTTGATCCTTGATGTCATATTCCACTGCTTGAACCTTATAATTTTCTCTTAAATATGATGTGATGCATGGTGGATGATATCCATAAAGTTCCATAAATGGGGTAATTTTTTGCTGTAGTATGGAAGTTACTATTATGCCACCATTCAGTTAGAGGTAACCACTTGACCCATTGTGTTTTTTTATCAAATACAAAACAATCAAGATATCCTTCCAAATATTTATTCAATATCTCAGTTTGACCATCAAATTGAGGATGATAAGATGAGCTATGAGCTAATTGAGTAACAAAACAAGAAAATATCTCCGTCCAAAAAATTTCTAGTAAAAAAGGGACCTTTGTCGCTCACAATAGCCTTTGGGTTTGCATGTAGCTTTTGAATTCTGTCCATAAATGTAGTATAAATTGTACTAGCTTTAAATGGATGAGATAATCCACAAAAGTGTGCATACTTGGTAAGTCTATCAACTACCACAATGATGACACTCTTTCCTTCAGAAATACATAAACCTGTGATCAAATCCATTGAAATATCCTCTCAATGTTGAATTGGAATGGATAAATGTTGTACAAGACCCAGCGTCTTAATTGTCTCAACTTTATTTTGCTATAAAACCAAAAATTCCCCCACAAATTTTTGAATATCAGATTTAAGGCCATCCCAAAAAAATTATTTCTTCACCTTGTGGTAAGTTTTTAAAAATCCTGAGTGTCCTCCTAAAGGAGAAGGGTGCGATTCCAAAATAATATTTTTTTTTAGTTGGGAATTCTTACAAACATATTATTGATCTTTGTACCATAAGGAATCATTTTTCCAGCTAAATGCATCAGATGTACTAGGATCTTGCTGCAAATTTTGGAGTGTCCATGCTTCTTCGTCTTTCTTCCATTCATCCCTTGCTTCAGTTATCCAATCTGGTTGGATAATAGAAATGGCACAAAGAAATTATTCCACCTCTTCATTCTTTCTTGAGAGTGCATCTACAAAAACAGTTAGCTTCCCTTTTTTGTAAATTATTTCAAAGTCATAACTCAACATCTTTGTGACCCATTTTTTCTTCTCTTATGAATATAGTATTTGCTCCAAAAAGTGTTTAAGACTATTATGATTAGTTTTTACCTTGAAGTGTCTTCCAATTAGGTAACGTCACCATTTCTTTTATGCGTGTAGTATTGCTAACATTTACTTCTCATAAATAGCTACGACTTTCAAAAGCAATGGGTCTTCCTTCTTGCATTAAAACAACACCAATTCCATTTCCTAAGGCATCACATTCCAAAATAGGGGTTTTTGTGAGGTCTGGCATAGCTAAGACCAGTGCTAGGCACATTGCCTCTTTAAGATGTTCAAATTCCTTAGTTGCTTCAGGAGTCCATGAAAATTCATCTTTCTTGAATAATGTTGTTAGAGGTGGTGCTATTCTCCCATAATTCTTAAAAAACTTGTGATAATGCCTTGTTATCCTGAGAAATCCTCTCAACTTCTTTATGGTTGTGGGGAATTTCAATTCATTAATGGATTTAATTTTGTTAGGGCCTACCTTAAGACCTTCATGAGATACAATATGACCCAGATATTCCAGCTCTTGTACTCCAAAGAAACATTTGGATATTTTTTCATATAATTGTTTCTCCTGCAATAGTTTGAGCACCCAGTCAACATGTTGAACATGATCCTTCCAAGACCTAATGTAGATTAGTATATCATAAAAAACTACTAGCACAAATTTTCTAAGGAAGGGTTTGAAAATGGAATTCATCGACCCTTGAAATGTAGAAGGTGCATTGGTAAGGCCAAAAGGCATGAACAAAAATTCATAATGACCCTCATGAGTTTGAAATAATATTTTCAAAATATCTTCAGTATTAATTCTAATTTGATGATATCCTCAACAAAGATCCAACTTGGTAAAATAAATTTCTCTATGTAATTTATCCAATAATTCATTAATCACAGGAATGGGAAATTTATCTTTAATGGTGAGCTTATTGAGCTCCCTATAATCTAGATTCATGCGCCATGATCCATCCTTCTTGTGTACCAATACTACTAGAGCATAGAAATAACTTTGAATAGGTTGAATTATACCAGCCTCTAACATTAATGCAATCATACGTTCAATTTAACTCTTTTGGACATAAGGATATCTATAAGGCCTGATGCTTGGAGGAACAATTCCTGGAACCAAATGTATAGCATGATCATGATCAAAAATAGGTGGGAGTCATTTGGGAGTTTCAAAGACATTGGAATGATTCTCCAAGACTTTTTGGAGATCTGCAGAAATAGATGATTTTGATGTTGGAACTTCTACTGAGCATAACTGGGAAATTACACCTCATTGTTCTTTCTTCAGAAGATTTTTCATGACATTAGAGCTTATTATATTTCCCGAATTCGATATGGTACCCCGTAATTCAACTTCCTTTCCTTCTAAAAAAATTTCAAGAAAAGTTCTTGAAAATTAAAAGTCATCATCCCCAAATATTGCAACCATTGTACTCCTAGTACAACTTCAGCACCTCCCATAGGAATAGAAAGCATTGAACTATTAAATACATATTCCCCCATGGTTAGCTTGATATTATGGCATTTTCCAGATAAATTTATAGTTCCTCCATTTTCAACCATCACTTGACATTATGGTGCTGGGTATAGGAAACACTTCAATCCCTTGGATACCTTACAATGAATAAAATTATGGGTACTACCTGAATAAATCAACACTAATACCTTTTTATTCTTGATATGTCCATCTATATTGAGAGTTTAAGGAGTGGTAATTCCTACCAATGCATTACACAATATGTTCGAACTCATTTATTCCTCTTCTAGGGTTGGTTCTTGGTGTATATCCTTTTCTTCTGAGGATTCTTGTTCATTTTCTTCTTCCTCTTCACAATCTATGTAAAATAATTTCTTCTTAGCACACTTATGACCTTTAGTGTATTTTCTATCAGAACTGTAGCAAATCCATTTTCTCTTTTTTCTTCCAATTGTTGTGGTGTCAACCTTGTAGGTTGTCGAATTCTAGGAGTAGAAACACTTCCATCTTTATATATGTAAGTGGTAGGCTTCCTTGTCGCCATAATTTTACATTCAATTTTTCTTGCCAACCTGAATTCCTTTTCTAATGAATCAAGTTCCAAAATGAGAACTTCTTTTTCGATGTTATCCTTTAAAGTCCCTATGAAGACACCAATCTCGTGTTCCTCTGGAATATTAGTTACCCTTATATTAAATTTTTGGAAGTCCTCAATGTGCACCACCACTGAACTTTTTTTTGAGATTTATCAATTGGCTAAAGATGGTGTTTCTTTTTGTATCCTCATAATGTGCTATATTTTCCTCCGTAAAAATTGACCAAGTGACAATTTTTTTACAGGAGCAAAGCCATCGATACCATACGAATGTATTTTTTTCTAAATGTAAAATTTCAATGCGTACCTTTTGTGTGTTTTGCACATTATTGACATCAAAATATTGCTCCATTTTTAGTATCCATGTTATGGGATCCTTGCCATCAAACTTACTCATATCCATCCTTGGAATATGGTGGTTCTTCCACCCAACATTAGAGTTGATGAAATTACAATTAAAATTTATTTTTTTCTCATCATGAGTTTCCTCTAATATCTTTTCACCATTAGGAAAAATTTCTTATATCAACTTTGCCAAACCTTAGATGTTTACTTTTAGATCATTCTTCATCTTTTCAATGTTGTCTTTCATTTTTTCATCGATCTTAGCTTCCATTTCATCGATCTGAGCTTCCATGCCCACTTCCAAGCCATCCATCTTAGCTTCCAAACCATTCATCTTAGCTTCCACGGCTTTCTTCAAACCATCCATCTTCGTTTCCATGTGTTTCTTCAAAACTTCCATTTCATTTTTTGTTGCTCTTTGAGATAACGGAATTTGGTGCACTTTCTCTTGTAATTTTAATATCTCATGTTGTGTTTCTTCATCTTCATGAGTCATAGTAGAGCCTTCTGAAGGCTTAATGGGTGTTGAATTATTTTTAGGGGGGGATTTTATAACCTAATACTAATAACTATTCTTCAATATTCCCTTGGAATAATTCAAAATATTTTTTTTTCAAACGAGAGCTATGTAATTCGAAAAAAATAAACACCTTTTTCTTGCTTTTGAGGAGCATGATATTGAAACTGAATTATCTATGTGATTTTCGATCTTCAACATCTGAAATTCAGCCCTGAAGTAGCCCTCTAAATCTTCTTTCGAATGCCATAGGTTTGACCTGATTTGGGTTCTTCAAGGAAAAGTTATGCCCAATCTCTCACGGTGACCTATTATGGAATGGTTCAGTAGTGTGAACCTGTACAACTTGACACGTGTCATTGTTTCCTCCTTTGGCTATGAAATTGATATACCAAAAACTATCATCCATTTACTTGCGGCCATTTTTTACTGAATCCCAATCTGATGCTTAGAGAGAGAGTTATGACGTTTTTCCCATGGTCACTTCTTTGAGATGAAATTTGGGAGCCTAAAACAATCCTAACTTCCACAGATCATATCTCTGAAAAATATTGTGAACCAAGATCTGAAATTTTTACATTAGGTTCCTCAAGCTCTTGGCTTCATATTGTAAAAATTTCATATTTTTAAAATTTGTATACAAAATGTTATAGCGAAAATTCCACGATGACCTATTTTAGTTGAAATTCGGGAGCTTGAACAAACACTAAATTCCCCAGATCATATCTCCGAAAATATTGTGAACCAAGATCTAAAATTGTTACAAGGTGCTCATCAGGATCTTTTCTTCGCGCTTTACAAATTTCAGCTTTTGAAACTTCCTAGAAAAACGACATTGTGAAATGACACGATGACCTATTTGGAGCAGTGAAACCCTAGAATCCAAAGCTTTGATACCAAATGCTATGAGACCAGCTTGAAAAATAGAAGGAAAGAGAGATCAATGCCTTAGAAATTAGCCACTTTGAGGGGGAAGCCTCCAATACATTACATAAGTGAACAATTCTTGGACGATACAAATGACCAAAACCTCCTTCTATATATAGGAATCCATCGGCCCATAATATAATCCTAGATGACGTAACAATAACAATGTAAGGGCATAATAATAACAATATTTGGGTTACAGGGGTACAAAAATAACAATAAGGGGGCTACAATAATGAAAATAAGGGACTAAACTAGTAATATAGGGACCTAACAGTATCTCATTAAGTGGAAGAACTTACCCACTGAAGATTCAACATGGGAGGATGAGAATTTTATACAGAAGCATCCATAGCTACTCAATCATTAAGGACAACACTTTTTTGAAGGGGAGGGGTATGTTAGGTCCCCATATTATGACAGTAGTGCCTTATTGTTGTTAGTATAGCCCCCTTATTGTTATCTTACACCCATGAAACCCCCATATTGTTATTATTTTTCCTTTACATTATTATTGTTAGGTCGGCTATGATTATATTGTGACCCCATGGCCTCCTATATATAGAAAGGAGGTTTTGTCATTTATATCATCCAAGAACTGTTCATTTTTGTAATGTAAAGGAGGTTTACCCCTCGAAGTGGTCTATTTCTAAGGAATTGATCTCTCTTTTCTTCTATTTTTGGAGTTTGTTTCATAACACCTATACATAAAACTCAAAACAATGAATGGCCGCAAGACTACGATACCATCAAGGGTAGTTCTTAAGAGATAAGGTTTCTTCAGCACAAGCCTCGTGAAATTGGAATGAGGACCCAAGGTGTCAAAATAGTTTAGCAACACGAGAAAAGTACCTGGAAGAGTAAGAAATGTTAAACCCTTGAGACACTACTGAAACCCGAATTCACAAGCTATGAGAAGAGTATATTTCCTGCACTTCCAAACCACCAATAGTTATAAACAACAAATTAAACCCAAATACAAGAAAGGAGATGTGTAAGGAAATTTAGCACAATGGAAATACCTGATGGAGCAACGAACCCTGGTGAAATATCTAGCCTGTAGATATTAACCCAAAAGGAAGGAGGTTTAGTATGAGCTTAAAGAGTTAACCATATAATAATCAGGGCTATTTGGGATAAATAGTTTCCACTCAGCCATGCAACTGCACCACTGAATGATTAGAATATGAATTTCTTTAGTGCTACAGTGAAATGCTTTCAATCAAATGTTTTCGAGTGAAAAGAGCTAGAAAAACCCTATGTTGCCCAACTGAACCCTCCAAAAACTTCATGTGAAACCGAAGAGCCGAACCTGGGCGCATTCGTCGAAGGGAGCCTTGGGTGACAATGACAAAAGAGAATGACAGTAATGTGGAGGGTTTGGGTGGGGGTAATACCCTAACCACCCTCAGGTCAACCCAGTCCGTTGGATCATTGAATTAATCCACGATTGAGGAGTACTGCAGGTGATGCATAACCAATGCCATATATGTTAACGATAAGGCCTTGGAATGTGACTTTGGGGGCATAATATAGGGTTGAGATTAAAATTAGGAAACAAGAGTTGTAACCCTTGGGTAAAATTCTCTGGTGTGCATTAATATTAATAATCATAACACATTGAATTTATGTATATGATGCGTGTCACTTGAATGTGGTCTTAATTTGTTTAATCAAAGTACTATAACTTATGATTGTTGTAAATGTTCCTAAGTATATGCTCATTAGGTTATGAAGGCTCTTATTATAATTTGTAATGTATTTATAATTTTGGGTAATCGATGCATAAAATATTAATATTGTTGCAAGGCTAGGTAGTGGAAATATATGTAAATAGTGATCGAGCATTGTGATACAAATTGTAAGAAGTCAAGTTAGGAGTTGAATTTGGATCCAACTGTGTAAGGTTAGAGAATATGTTAATTCTAAATGATCGTGGTAAATTATGCAAATAAAAGTTGAAGGATGTTTTTTTTCTTTTTTGTTAAGTAATTGTTATTGATGGATGTTACAAGGACTTAAAAAGTGGGATTTATTGAATGGATAGTTGTGGTTGACTATGTAAATATGAAAATGTATTATTCAATAGCATATTAGTAGTCCGATTTATTGAATGGATAGTGGTTCACTAAGTAAATAGGAAAATGTATTATTCAATAAGATATTAGTATACTTTGGCCGAGTCATTGGATACTTCTCAATATGCTTTTAATGATTATGTTAATCCTAATTTTACGAATCAATCCAAAAAAATTTCATATATATATATATATAGTCTAAAATGTTATTTTCTAAAATTCTATTTTTATATTTTAATCTATTTAAATTATATATTTTATTATTGGTTTATCATTAAAGAAATCAGATTAATAATAAAGTAATATTGATGCTCTCTACAGAAATAATATTTCAAAAATAATCATAATAAGTTTAAGAACATCTAGGTTTCTATTATATATTGTGTTCGAAAGTAAATATATATGAAATCAATGTTAAAATTTATTTAAAATATATTAGTAGAAAAGAAACTTCTAATGTGGACAATGTAATCCATAAATAACATATTTCAATGTTCATGTTAACTAAATTATTTGAATGTTTACAATTTAGATATTATCTATGGTTTATAATAATAATACTAATAAAAATGACAACAAAGATGATGATGATGATGATGTATATATATTATATAAAGTAATTGATTTTTTTTTTTTTAATAGCATTTTAAGTGTCATCATTTAAAATTTTGGATATTTTATTAAGGCTTAATTTTGAATGGAGCAAATATTTGTTGTAATTGCATGTTCAAGTTATTTTATTCAATGTATTCAAGGGATTTTCAAGGTGTTAAATTCATTTAAAAATTTAAAATTTTAATTTAAAAATTATATATATATATATATATATATATATATATCTATATATATATATATATATATATATATATAGAGAGAGAGAGAGAGAGAGAGAGAGAGAGAGAGAGAGAGAGAGAGAGAGATCTTCATCTATCAAGTCCCTAGAGGGATGCAATATTTGGAGGTCTATAAACAACAACATTTCTTGTTGGGCCATGTTTTTCTCTACTAACACTGCTAGTTACCATTTTCACTTATCATTATACATCACCTACCTATAGATATCTCTTAAATATCCATCTACTTCTGCTTCTATTAGGTGTTTACTCTCCAACATTTTCCAGTATTCCTTCATCATGTATGAAATACCTTTGAAATATTTCCCCTTTGTTTACAATATTTATCACTTTTTAGCCTCCTGAGTTGTCTACTCCCTATAAATGGTAAATGGTAGCATAGTGTTCAACATTTACATGAGTACTTATGTGAGGGTCATCTTTGTTACCACCCTTGTTACCACCCATAAAGCACCTATTATGGTTGGGTAATTTTATTGTTGTGCATGGAACTAATTCTCTAACTAGGTTTGATAGAGAATATGATGACGAAATATCAATAAGTTATTTATGAATTCTTGAGATGGAAGGCATATGAAAATACCCAAATAAAAAGAACAAAAACTAGTAAAATGGGAAATAACATATAAGACTGAAGTGCGAGCCAACACTAGCATGGAAAGTAGGGGAAAATTATATTCTAAGGTTAACTAATTTAGAGGGAAAAGGTATGGCTTAATATAAGGATTAATTAAAGGTGGTGGGGCCATATAACCAATTAATGTTAAAGTAGCATGGATGAATACCCACTTTAGTATCCAAATTTAAGCCAGAACAATTACACTAGTGCAGATAAATCCCTAAATCGCTAAATTGTTGAAAGTACTTTCCCCACTACTTGTGATGATTACGTGTAGTTCATATCTCTATGATAATAGATATATGGTTTTGGGTGTCAAATGATAATGATAATGCTTCATGATGGAAATAAGAAGACGACAAGTACACGAGCTATCACATATGTGGAGAGTCAAGTACTTGTACCACATCAATTACCATAATCCCAAAACATATTACATGCCAAGATTAAGTTCTACCTTTGATGTGTATCTTAACTAGGCCAAGTCTCATGAAAGTTGTTGGGGGTTGGTAATGGTAATATTTTTGGATAATAGCTTCATACATGTTGAAAGGATTTTAAAAAATTATTTTAAAAAATATATAAACAATAATTAAAAAAGTAATTACGTTTATTATTTATATTTTATTAAAATTATATATATATATATATATATATATATATATATATATATATATTGAGTTTCCTTTAATTTTGTATTTATAATATATGCTTACAATTTTGAAAAAAGAAAATTCTTGAAAGTTTAATCGATGAATATTTTTTAATGTCTATAAATTAAATGAAATAACTATTAATTAATAATTATATATTAATCCTTATTATATATTTCGGAAAAGTATATTGTGGTATAACTTTTATAATATATTTGTTACTAAGAAAATAAAATGTAAAAATTCATAAATAATGGAAAGAGAATGAAGTTCTGATATGGTGTCGCTATGTTGTTGTAGCCTTTTCTTTGTGGGTGTTCTAATATTCAACTTTTAGCTAACATTATTTGTTTATTTGATATGTTTTAGGATGGTTTTTAAAATTTGGTGGTGTTTGGTGTTATTTTTTCATAGGGCTATATTGATTTTTTCTTTGGTAGTTCCATTTATTCATAAACATATTAAGTTCACCCCATATCATTATATTATTATTCAGATATACACTATTAACCATAAAAATATTCAATTATATAGAAAGAAAAATAACATCATCATAATATTTATTTGAACATGAAGTAAAAAATGAAGAAAAGTATGCACATATATAGACACCAGGATTGGTTTGAGAACAGGGAAAAACCCACTGTGGGAAAATCCCTTGCAAATTTTTCTTCTTAGGTTGTCATAAAATGATTCAGCAAACAAGATTACAATGAGGCATAGATCGATATCTTCATAATGTATTAAATCAACTAGCACACACATAATATGACTTTAAATATACTTTTGTTGAAGGAAATTGATTCTGAGAACTAAAATGCACTGACACTGGCTGTAGCATACTAATAAACATTGTTGATTCAGAGGGGGAAATGTAGAGACATATTTGCAGTGGAAATATATAGAGTAGATCTACAGATTTGTAGATCTACGATAACAACAAACAGAGGAGACTACTCATCACTGATACTCACTAAAAACAATTATCCAGTCCTAGATCTCAAGTGACGACACTATCAAAGTTGACTGCAAACATCTACATGAGCACCGGAGGTTGTTCAAGCCCATATCTACCTAGAAACCCTATCTTCACCCACAGGATGTTGCACCCAAAAATATATCTCGTTTTTTGTTCGCAACACACTCTGTGTTTATGGCTTTAGCCTGAATCTACCTCATCTAGGCTTAGAACCCTAGTTTCTACCTTCCCACACTCTACTTGTGCGTATGCCACCCTGGCTACTATATTTTCACATTGTTCCCACAGCTATGGCCTGATTCCGCTATTTTTTTCCCCACTCTATAACCCAAAAACCCTAGATCAATGCGAGCCTCTCACCTATTATTCCGTACCCTGCACAAACTTCTTATGTCGAACCTATGTGAGCCAAAATAGAATAGACGAACAAATAAAAAGAGTGCAAGAAGAAAATTGCTTGAGTAAATGTGTGTGAATGAGCTTTAGCTCACTTCTATTTATATCTTTCATGAGGATTTGCTTGGGTTTGAGGCCGAATTGGATAAATCCACATGTGCTTAGGCTGACCCATTCCATTTCATTTTAATAAATAAAATAATTCATAATTTAACTTCCTCTTAACCTATTGGGGAGATATATAGGTTGATTTTGGTCATCTCGAAAAGAGGAATCTAATGCAATTATGATCTTGATCATATGAGCTACCCAAAGTGGAATTTGATCGTAGTTTCATAATTTTAATAATCCCTCTCAATTAGAGAGAATTCCACTTGCCAATATATGTTCATCGACAAATATTCCATTATTGTATCTTCATGCATCCCCACATATCGTCATTTATCATAATTTTCATGTAGTAGTCATGATGTGATCCTTCATCATTACAAATAACCAATGAATTGCAAATTCTTATTCCATATTATCTCTTCATTTTTCATTCTCGTATGTTGAAAATTATCAGATCTAGAATAAGAATAATTTGTCATCAGAGGGGAGCTTAGGCTACGACACTTAATCCATCGAGCTACGATTCATAATCTGTGCCAGTTGGATACTATCCATAATATAATCATTAATCATCATCAAAGAGAATGTACTCAAGGAGCACGCATCAACCTGTAACAACATAAGGGAGCACATATCTACTTGGAATATCATGGGGAGGCTATAAATCTACAACCCCATATATCAAAAAAAGTATCCATCCATGTAGGGAGCCCATCTTCACCCTGGTTTCACATAGGGGAGCTCAATCTCAACCCGGAACTGAATAGGGTTAGCTCACCCATCCTATTGCCTACTCATCTTCCCATTGAAGACCTAGAATATTCATGTGGTAGAACACCTATATCATAATCGAATTGGGTTGTAGAGCCCAAGTACACTTTCAACTTGTTGGGCAAAAAAGGAGTAGTATTTTTGACAATATCTTCTTGTGAGTATGATGCCAACTCGGGTATACTCTGCAAATACCATTTAGGGGAGTAGTATTCTCCAACACTATGAAGATAGGGGAGCAACATATCTTACCTTATGGGTAACATATAGGGGCCATACACTATTTTCCAGAGTTCCCTCAACCCTAGGAGCCCTTTATATAAATTCCTCATCCTAGGAGCTCAGTCAGGGAGGAAGAGTTGGCCTAGTGTTCTCGATCGACATTGTTCTCAACATACTCACATATGGTATCTTCTTGAATCAATATAATATGATTCCTTTTCATAGAGTACATGAAATAAAATGATGTTTTAGAAAATAGATAATCATATAAATTACAACAAGATACCATAATCATCCTCCCTCTCACAAAGGTGTCAATCACAAGCCTAAGCTTGTCTCAAAGAACTGCACTATCTCAATGTAAGAATATTCATCCCAACTATGTATATATATAAGATTATATTTCATGATAATGTGTCCATGTCTAATCCATATCATGCTAAGACAAATAAATAATGAGCTTATTCATCCTACCTCACAGCTAGCCATTCTAGTAGCATTTTACTCGACCTCGGTCGTGTTATGGAACTCTCATCCAAGATATCATGGCAGATCTCATATTTAGGAAACATACAAATTTTTTCATCAATAATAATCCCAAAAATCATTAGTTCATTCATGAAACTACATATCATGGGGGAAATATCTCAACCTTTTAAAATAGAATGTTTCATGAAGATATTTCAAAAATATGTTTGGTGGGAATTCTAAATTAAGAAGCTCAATCATGAATTTATTCATGTATATACACATCATATATGGATGGATGTTCAAAATGGAACATCAATTCTTCAATAAACAATAAACTTTCAGATTCCATGTTAACTTCAACAACATTTGAACTTTAACATAGAGAGTTGGAGGATTTACATATCCATTACACAAAGAAATTTTATCAACATATTTGCAATATAGGATTTCTTTCCCAAATTTCATAATTGATTCATCATGCAATGATACATTATTTTGAGCTTCAAAATCCATCTACCTCTTACTTTTATTTCCATAGGCCTATCACCTATGAAGGGTATACTATCTGTATGTAAAACCAAATCCATAATCAAAATCAAGGCCATACCTTGGAACTCATCAACCTGACCTTCAGATAAATATCAAATTCGAACAAACCTAAATCATGGAGATTTCATCATGCAATTCTATTTGAAATAATAATTCTTTACCAAGCAAACATTATGAAACTTACAGAAATCAGTATTGTTTCAATGAATTCATATCATTAGAGTTTAGAAGCCAGACAAAAATTATTATGAAATACATTGATTCCATAGTGGCATAGTAACAATTCATTCAACTAGGTGACAGGTAGAGATTATATCAAGTATTGAATTTATTTACTATTAAGCCATCAAGTATTTTATTTAACATTCCATTACAATTCATTTCCATCACTAGATGCAAGTGTATACATCAACTAAGTCATGCAAGTTCCATCTTCATATTGAATCACAACAACCATTCTAGGAACAAGGAGGCCAATAGAGAACTAGTATTCTGAATACTCACATAAGACACTGAAGGTCACTACGCCCACATAGAATTGTCATCACATAAAGTCAAAAATCAATGGATCAAGTCATTAGACATCATTTCAAATCTAAATATGTGATCGTGATAGGATTTATAGTTCAAAGACATGTCCCAATAATCAATTGAAAGTTATAAAACATCATTTCAAAGCTCCAAACATAGCTCATCAATCAACCAACTGATGTCACACTTCAAAAATAATGATATATTTATATGAATGTCTCGGTCACCTGGAAAAACATGTTCGATTCAAACATACGAATTTTTCTGGCTAACATATCCTACTGATATGTGAAACACATATGCATAACTAACATATTATAGGTGACCATTAGTTTTCATGCCTAATGCTTTATTTAATTTGATAGAAAAATTACCGGAGAACTTTAGAAATAGTTTTACAATGGTAGGACATGTCAAATATCCATTGATTCCAAGTAAAGACTAATTTCGTGTACAAAAATTCAATTTTGTGTCTATCAGGCCTAGTTGGATTTATGGGTCTTCCTTTTTGAAAGTGAGGCTCAGACCTATGTTGTGGATTAATAATTTTAGATACCCATAAATCACATTTCAATAAAACATATACTGGCATTATGAGTAAGAATATTTTAGGAGAGAGGTTCTCCCTCTCAATGAGAATCCACCTCATTCATGTCATCAACTTGTATTTACCAGAGTCATACACCTACATATTTGTGAGAACATAACATCAAACATATATCCATCATGGTTAGCTACTACATCATGACATCATGACATTAACCTTTCATCAACGGTTGGATTTCCATGATATGGAAGTGGAGAGTTGACACAACATACTTCAAATATCATGAACATAATACCATTTTCTGTTAAGTGAATCCATCAATTTCACCATATGTCATGACCACAGGTAGTAAGAGATATAGAACATAAATCTCATAGATATACCTCTATTACCATGGTTACCAATACCATGCTTATTATCATCAATATAATGAAGTTAGGTTATTCAATAAACCATCAGAGTGTCAATATCCTTTCCATGATATTTCATCATGATTATCAGAAGAATTATCAATACCATGTATCAATGGCATATCATTCTACAAGAGATCCAACAAGTATTATGCATATCAAGAGTTAAGAGTACCATTGACTAGAGTCAGGATCAAGATCTCAAAATAGTATAAGCTAGACAAACATCAAGAATATAATTGTATTAAGGATCGAAACTAAGAAGCCTCAAAGAATTAATTATCCTGGTCAAAATTTTCAATACCAAGTGCACCATTTCATCATGAGGATCATGAATCCAAATATCACTTTTACATGCATGATCTACTTGGGAAGGAGACATTCTTAACATAACATAGGGTTGTCATAGCCATCAATGTTATATCTCAAATACAATATACCATGCATACCTTCACATATTACCTTTGCATGTTCACATAAGCGGCTTGTTGTGCTTGTGACCTCTTCAATAGGTGTA
The DNA here is from genome assembly GCA_034641835.2 of Pinus albicaulis. Classification (NCBI taxonomy): domain Eukaryota; kingdom Viridiplantae; phylum Streptophyta; class Pinopsida; order Pinales; family Pinaceae; genus Pinus; species Pinus albicaulis. Next base: position 1,376,387,205 of record CM076584.1, read on the forward strand.
TCATTACCCTTTTACAGATCTATATTTTCTATCTTGCATCTTAAAGGATCACCAAGAGGGATCCACTTAACACATCTGACCCACATTTGATCAAGGAAGTTAGAAACATCTAGGTAATCCAAATATATATTTAGGAAGTATATGGAATGATAAAAATAATAATAATAATAGTCAGATCCATAATCCTAAAGAAGAGTAAATACAAAAAGAAACATCAAGAGTTTAGGAGTACTTATCATTAATGATATTCCTCTCCCTCTTGAACCAACCTTCAAGGGTCATCCACAAGCCACATAAAAATGTTTCCTTCAATCAAATTTACTAGAAATTAGGCCATGTAAGGCTTCATCGAATAAATCTGAGTGATTAAGCATATAGATCATGCTATGGTTGCAAACATCAAATATTGAGCCTTACCATAAACTAGGGCTTCTCTAAAAAAACGTAGTTACCGATCAAAGGAGAAAATTACATGGCACCTATTTTAATGAGGTAGGAAAAAAAGCACCTAATTTTGAAAAGTTCTGATGCAAAATAACCATTTTTTTTTGTGCATAATTTTGGGACATTAAATTTTCTTATGAATTGCCTTTTTTTTAATGTCATGATTTTCATGTCGATTTTGAAAAGCGGTGATGTAGAATCACCTACTTTTTTTAGAGGGGTGTTTTGGACACTATAAATTTTTTAATGTCTTATTCTTCCTTGAGTGTTTATTTTTAAGTGTATTTATGTACTTGTTTTTTATTTTTTTATTATTTTTGTAATGAAATATTCATTTTTTCACATAGTTAAAAAGATAAAAAAAAGGGATCAATATTTTAAAGCTAGTATTATTTATATGTTTATGTATTGTTAATTAATATTTCAATGCACATCAAATAATTGTCACTAAGAAACTAATATTTTTAACCATATGACAAAAAAATACACATTTTCTATATAAATACAATGAAAAATACACATCTTGAGACTTTTTGTTAAGAAAAAACATGTTAAATATACGATTTTTTGGGAAAAATATTAACTAAAAAAATTTAAAATATAGCATTTTTATGAATTTTATGTCAAAATAAAGATGCTTCTCATAAAATATTGAATTCTAAACATTACAAGTAAAACTGATTATGAGCTCTCAAATTTGAGCTTTATTTGCAAGCATAACTTAAATCTAATTGCTAATATCAACTAATCCATGTTCAAAATCTTCTACAACATCATTGATGTCTTCTTCCGTAATATTTTCTTCTTCACTTTGGTCAATTTCATGTTCTAATAAATATTTCATGTCTGCAAATCTTCCAAAATGTCCTTTTCCAATCATTCCATGTAACGATGGTTGAGGTTCCTTTGCCTTTTTTTACACACATGATTCATTAAAATTCCCTTTCCTCAAACAAACTTCTTACATTGCGTCTGGAAGAAATTGAAGAGCATTAATTCTTTTTTGAATAAATTTGCGTTGCACTAGGTCTTTCTCAATGGAAATTCAATTTCTTCCTTTTTTTAGGTAACATGCGAGTTTTGTACCTAATCATCATGCACAAAATAAATAATTAAGAAAATTCGTATAAACACATAAAAACTGGAAAATAAAATATTTAAGTTCAATTTTATATAATAAAACTTCCCTAAACTTGAGAATAAATCCAAAACCCAATCTCCTTCATTTGAACATACATCTATAAGATATTTAATCAATGATTGCAGCTTTTGATAAATGATAACTTTGTCTCCTTTTGAATCTTTTTCCTCACATGTTAGTTTTCTTACAAGAGCGTCATAAACCAATACTTGACTATGACTCTTCCCATATACTTGATTCAGAAGAATAGGCCTATAGATATCCTCTTTTGTCCAACATTCAACATGGATGAACTCACAATCATTTATAATAGGTTGATATTTGGAAAAACCAAAATTTGACTTCTTAATGTAACATAACATAGTCAAAGTTCAATTAAATTGTACATAAATAAAAAATTTAACATTAATCGAGCATACAATTTCAACGTCTTACCATGTAAGTTTCATCCCTGAGGTTGTTTTTCCCTTGAAGCTTGTTAATAACATTGAAAATTGTGTGTTTGAATGAAATTTCACAAATATTAAAAGTGGTGATGTTGTGAATTCTTGAAATCCGTAACCACATTACTAAATTCTTGATAAATATATGATTCAGTATCATATTCAATGTTTGGGAAATTGAAACCACGAGGAATATCTACAATAACTAGGCAATATTCCCTTTTAGGTATGAGTTTTACAATGTCTTCATAATCACCTGGTATTATTTGATATTGGACATTGTTGTGCCCATTCCAAATCAAATTATTAAGAGTAAGATCAAGTTCAACATTCTTATGATGTTTCTTTCTCATCCTTTCCAACTTATTTTTTTCAATAATTTTTTTAAAAGTATCTGGTAATCCATTTGCATCCTTCTTCAATGTCGTTAATGACATATATATATATATATATATATATATATATATATATATATATATATATATATATATATATATATATATATATATATATATATATATATATATGGTTTTCATATGAATAAAATGAATGTATAAATCAACATACCTTACTGAATGCAATATAAAAATGTTTAAGTGTTGTTGTAGAACTCGATTTTGGATAGTTGTGGAGAACATCATCTCAATTGTCTTCATTCAATATTTTAACCATATGTTCTTGTATTTTCATATAAGCCCGTTGACCGAATAAATAAAGTTAAAACTGTTAATATATTGAGATGTATAAAAAAATATACCAGCAAAAATACATTTTATTTAATATAAAATTATAATCAGAAGAAAAGTACAAATAATTCAACAAAATTACTTTTGAAACTGTGTGCACATTTCCTCCATTTGATAATTCACCTGAATTCACATGGGATAGTACTAATTTGACTAGTTTATCAGCCTTCACTACGTTCATTTTTCTCCAAGGTGTGATAGTCATATCCTCTGGAAGTTGCTTCATTTCATGGAATGTCTTACTGTTTGTACATATTATGGGTCTACACTTTCTAACCTTCAGATTTTTTACGGAAATATTCACCCACCGCTAAAAATTCTCATCAATTAATCCCCATATCTCCCCGTTTTTCCAACTAAAAAATGTTATACATGCCTCTAAATATATTTGAATTTATTTTTCCATCTTTTAATTTGATTTTTTCATCAATTTTATAACCTGTTTCCATTAAACATTCCTTCTAAAAGTTTAGACTGACTGTTGCATGATCCCCACCACATTTTTCTATGAATTCATTATGAATAAATCTTACCCTTTCGATGAAATTCATTTTCATTATCTACTCATTATTTGCATTAAGATCCCATGTCAATAAATTTTATTCTTTTTCTATTAAATCAATGTAAATGATGCATTTCATTTTTTGTAAAATATAGTTATTGGGATATTCCTTAATAAATTTTCTTTTAGCCTCTACCGAATGGTTCCCTCAAATTACTTAATATTTATAATCAAAACATCATGTCTTCTCAAATTCCTATTTGTTGGGAACCTAATGTGCATCAACAAGAACCAAATGATCCACAGCATGCTCATATGCATTGATCCTTAACAATGTTTTCATATTATGTACATGTAGGCGATGTTCCTTTCTAAATTTATATTGATATTGTCCTTCATTTGGCCTATACTATTGGCTGACATTAAGCTCAAATGTTTCGCCACCACAAATTAATTTATTTTTCCTCAACTCAGATCGGATGGAATTTTGTTTTGTTTTATTAATGTCATCCTCTAACTCATCACCTAGTGTTATGATTTATCTAGTTCATTTAGAGATTTCAGTTTGTTCTTCATTGTTGCTCATGAATTTTATAGGTTGACCAACATTTGATTTCTTCTTCTTACTGGTTAACATATCCTTTTGTTTATAAACAAGCGCTTCATCATCAGCTAGAAGAGAGACATCTTTTTCCATTTTTCCTTTTGGTGTTTGATTTGTTTTCTCCTTTTGCACAACCTTTATAATATCATCCTCACCAATGCTAACATAATTTTCAGAATCATCTTCCAGATCTTCAAAATAAAAATGTTTAGGTTTACAATATCAACCCACCTTGGTGATTTTTCTTCGATCACCTCTTTGAACTACTGCAATGTGATGACCTATTAGTCTTTGCCTCATTATCATTTCTTCTTATGTTTATGTCCGGAAAGTCTTGATCAAAGTCATAAAATTTGGCTCTATATAATAAATACCCTTAATAAAGTTTGAAATTGGCTCAACAAAATCCTATGAAACAAAATAAAATCTCAATAATGAATAATTTATACAAAATTGAATGATACTTAAAATAATGCATAACACAAATATAAATAAACATACTTACAATGTTATTTGCAACGTTGCTTGAGATTTTTGAACACAACTTTATAGATGTTTCATATGTGCCATACTTGACATTTGATAAATGACATCTAATATTTTCCTGTTTATTATCCATTGTTGCAAGAACATAAATATTGTTTGTATTCAGAACCAAACATATGTCTCATACTCTGCCCATCACATGATATGCTTCACCTAAGTGAATCATACAACACAAAATATAGATATGTATATCATCATCGGTTTCATTGTATTCAAGATACCATGAAAAACCTATTTTATTTATTTCCTCTGCATTCTTCCATTCAGAGAAAAGCTTGATTGAACTTGATGGGCCAGTTGTTTGACTTTTATTACGTTTTTCAATTTTTTGTGTTCAACAATTTTCATAGTGTTTCCATCAATATTCTTAGTGCGTCCAACAATATCCATAGTGAGTCGAGCAGTATCCAGAGTGCATCCAGCTGCAACTTTAGATTTTGAAATTGTGGCCCTTAGTCGAAAAACATTCACAAAAATCTTCTTTGATGCCATCTTCCTAATATTCTATTTTTATTTATTTATTTTAAAATTGTTTAAAAAAATTCTTAATATTAAAATCTTTTAAAATTATTATTTTTTGGTTTAAAAAAGTTACTAGTTTGTTTTTTTTTTAATATATGTATAACACTTGGAATTGTTTCTTTTTAGATGAAAAAAAATATATATGTTTTTATAATTTTAAAAATATTATGAAAGTTAGTTATATAGTTATTTTTTTCTTTTTAATTTAAATTTAAATGGTTTTACTAATAAATTGTATTTATTTATCTATTTTTTCATAGAAATTAATTTTCGAATAATTTTAAACTTATATTGACAAACTTTAAAAGAAATATTTTAATTAGAATATGTGTTTTTTCATGTATATATATATATTACTTCATGAAAAAATACATATCCTAATTAATAGTTTTCTTTTAAAGTTTGTCAATATAAATTTAAAATTATTTGAAAATTAGTTTCTATGAAAAATAAATAAATACAATTTATTAATAAAAGCATTTAAATTTAAATTAAAAAGAAAAAATAACTATATAAATAAATTTTCTCAATATTTTTAAAATTATAAGAACATATATATTTTTTTCAGTAAAAAATAAACAATTCTAATTGCTATACATCTATAAAAAAACTAATTAATAACTATTTTAAACCAAAAAATAATAATTTTAAAAAGATTTTAATATAAGTTTTTTTTTAAACAATTTTAAAATAAATAAATAAAACAAAATTATATTAGAAAAAATTCATATACGTTTTTTTTTTAATTATAAAAATAAAATTTAAAATTTTTATTGGAACATATTAAAATTAAAATAATTTATTAAAATATATTAAAATTAAAAACAATTTATTAAAATTAAACATATTTATTAGAACAATTAAAAAAAATTAAAATTAAAATTAAAAATCTATTTAAAAAATATTAATATATATTGATTTTTTTTTTAAATAATTAAAAATAATAATTTAAGAATTTAAAAAATATGTAAATAAAACTTTTTGTTTTAAAAACTAATATATATATATATGATTATGTAAAAAAAAAAATTATTTTGTTTAAATAAAAAAACATTTGAAATTCACAATGCAATGATAAAAAGACAAATTAATTTCTTAAAATAAAATAAAAATGAAAAAAAAAGTTTCCAATTCTAAGAATTTTAATAATTCTTTTTTTTTGTTATGTGCAAGGTTGTTTTTTCATTTTTTGTTTCATGGAGGAACTTAGCAAGCCTAAAAAAGAAAAGAAATTCTAATTTTTTTGTCCAAAAAACATTAAAAATTTGAGCTTGTTTTTACATTTTTTTCGCGATAAATATAAAAAATAGGGTTTTGTGACAAAAAAACCATAAAAACTAGTTTTGGATCATAAAAGCCATTAAAAAATAAATTCTCCCCAAATTCATCTTTAAATGGTCAAAATAGAAGGAAACCTAACCTTTCTAATGCAAAAAACTCTCGTTCAATGTGTTACCAATGCTAACGTAGCACCTCCACAAATTGCTCCAACAAAACCCAACACCTCCACAAATTGCCTCCATCAAAACCCAGCGCCTCCACAAATTGCCTCCAACAAAACCCTGCTCCTCCACAAATTTGTCCAAAAAAATGCACGGCCTCCACAAATTGCTCCATCAGAACCAAAAATACTTGATGTGATGTGAGGAATAGAAACAGTGATTGTTATTATATAACGAACATTGTGTGATCCCTTTAGCGTTTCGCGAATGTGGGATTAAAATTAAAATTAAGAAAATTAATATGAGGTTAATTTATAGGTTTATATTAAATTGTATTCAATTTTGGCCAAAAACTAAAGCATAAATTTTAAAAATTAATTTGGGTACATAGTGAATGTTAAATCATTTAAATAAATACTTTATTTTAGTTTGGAAGGAATGCATTCAAGGAATATTTTTGTGGATATTTTGAGAAGAAATTAGGGTGAAATATTTCAAAACGAGCAGGTTAGTAAAATGTTTGGAAATAGATTTTAAACGAATATTTTGCAGGAAAATTTTTTCGCCAAATTTTTTTGGGGGAAAACATTGGAGGGAAATTTTTTAGCGAAAATTTTTGGGGAAAAATTTCTAGTCTTTAAGCTATATATTGTCATTAGGAGAGAGTGCATTTGTATCATTCAATGTCTTCTTGCTGAAATTCATGGGTTCTTCTGATACTAAAGCTTTTCTTTCTGCAGCATCAACATCTTTGCCACGCAACAACTCTATTTAGATTGATGAATATAGCAGGAGTTCATTTACCATGAATAGAGAGTCAAATTTTCGACTTGATCATAATCCTAAGGATGATTAGAACATAATTGATGAAGGGAAGAAAAAAGGAACTTTTGTAAATTGAGAGTCAGTTACTCCACTTCATCTTAATGCTAAGTATTATAAGAGCACCAGTGATGAAGGACATGATGAATAATTTCAAGAGTCAAAATATACACTTCATCCTAATCCTAAGGATTATCTGAGCACCATTTATGGAGGGGGGATGAGTACTTTACAAAGTTAAAATATCCAATTCTTCCCAATCCTAAGGATAATGCGAGGACCACTAATGAAGAGGAGAAAGAATATTTTTAAAAGTCAAAACATCCACTTTGTCCTAATCCTAAGGATTATGCAAACACCACTGATGAAGAGGGGAATGAAGAATTTCCAGAGTCAAAATATCCACTTCATCCTAATCCTATGGATGATGCGAGTACCACTGATGAAGAGGCGAATGAAGAATTTCGAGAGACAAAATATCCACTTCTTGCTAATCCTAAGGATTATGTGAGCAACGCTGATGAAGAGTTGGATGAATCTCCAGAGTCAAAATTTCCACTTCATCCTGATGCTAAGGATTATAAGAGCACCACTGATGAGGGGGAGGGGGGGGGGGAATGAAGAATTTATAGAGTCAAATTTTCCACTTTATCTTAATCCTAAGGATTATGATAGAACCATTGGTGAAGGTGCTGATGAAGAATTTCCAGTAAATAGAGATTCAAAGGATCCACTTATTCCTAATGCTAAGGATTATGAGAGCACTAACGAGGAAGGGGAGGGGTGGGATGAAGAATTTCTAGTGAATAGAGATTCAAAGCTTCCACTTAGGCATAATCCTAATGATTATGAGAGCACCACTGAGAAAGGGGAGGGTGAAGAGTTTACTACAAATGATAATTTTAGAGGCACATATCTGAATAATGCATTTACTCTAAGTGAGCGTTTCAAAGGCACTCATGGTGATGTAGAATTGAATCCTCCAAGTGAATATTTCGAAAGAATGGATGAAGATGGTGAATAATTTCATCTAAGTCAGGGTTTCAAAAGCACAGACAATTCTTGTGAAAAAATATCTTCAAGTGAGGATGGTAATGAATATTTTCCAAGAAATTATTCTGATGAATTTCTTAACTATGTTTAGAATGATGAAAGTGGGGATAATATTGAGGGTGATGAAACTTCTTCTACAAAGTATAATGGAATGATGAATCCATTGCAAGCAAATATTGCATCTAGGAGTAGGAGTAGACCTATTCATATCAATCCAAAATATTCTAGCTATACAAGGGTTAGGACAACATATCTCACAAGAAGAAGTTTTGTCGTACATATGATTTCAAGTGACTGTTGTCGAAAGAATTTCTTGAAACATATGGATTTCAATTATTCTTTGGAGAAAATGAAAAGATATTTGTCAATGAATAAAAGCATGCAAAATTCATATATAGTGGGTTGCATGCAATCCACACTAGCAGGTTATGATTATCATATTGGGAATGTATTTCTCTGCAGAAAGGATTTCAAAATGTTGCATTCAGTTGGTAATTTTCTTTTGTCATGAACCCAAGATAGATTGGAAAAGGATCTCACATATTATTCAGAAGTACGTTCTAAATGAGAATATGCATTGTTAGCAAATAATGTTGTGTCATGGATGAAAGACTTATTTTCAAATCATGGAGAGTGTATTCCAAATAAAGACACAATACATATTCTAGATAATTTATCAAGACGAAAAATCTACAACTTATACAAAGAATATGTAGAAGGTGTTGAAGGAAGAACGAATCCAACGATGTCTGTATTCCTAAGAAGACAAGGATGGGGAATTACAGTACATGTGGTTCTCTTAAAGAAAAAAGAGATAAATGTCAAGGGGAAGAAAGAGGTATGCGTTCATAGCAATAATTTTAAAATTTGGATAGTTATCAACTATGAAAATATATTTATCAATATGTTTCTTTTATTTTATGTTCAGTTTCTGTTGTCAAAGACCTTCAAGAGCATCACAATCAGCAAGCAAGTGAAATAAAAAACTTGTATAAACATCGAAAGAAGTTTATGATAATCCAAATAAATATTTGGGTTTGATAATTGATGGTATGGAACAAAATAAAATAATTCTGCCACATTTTGTCTCCACACTAAAAACATTATAGGAGGAAATTTTCATTTAGTTTCACTTTTTTGGTTGTATGGTATTTAATGAGAAGATGTTGCGAAGGGTTTACTTCACAACTCCAAATATTCATAATGATGGAAATATAGCCATAACTATAATCCATGATGTGTTTACTCATTGGTATGGTATTATTCCTGAAGTTCTATATGTAATATTATACAACACAAGCCGTGAAAACAAAAATCAAGTTCTTTTTAGGTATCTCAACATGCTAATTGAATTGGGAATTTTTAAAAAGATAATGGTCGGTTTCCTTCTTGTTGGGCATACTCATGACCATATTGATCAAACGTTCAGTCATTTTTTAGTAGCATTGAGGAGGAAAGGTTTTGGGAGCCTTCCATCATTAATTGAATGTATTAAGAAATCATACATTTCAGAGCCTATTTTCATGTGTTGCAAGAAAATATTGACACGTGAAGGTTTAATTTAGGATCACATGGTAAGGAGAAATTCATTGAACAACTTAATGACATTAGCTTCCAGCATCAATTTCGTATCAAAAAAATTGATGGGATAGCACTTATGTGGGGCAAGAATTATTCAACCACTGTAGAATTGGGGCCATCATCAGACTTAATTTTTTTTAATTTGATGCTATATTGTCCAATATGCATCAAAGGTATTGTTATTAAAGTCAGTTGTTGAACTCCATAATGCATGAAGGCATAAGAGAGATATAAATTATTCTGAATGTCTGAAGGAAATAAAAAGATGTATTAGAGATACATATGAGTACTTTGATGTTGTTGATTTTTTTTGGTGGGAGTATTTTTTCAATAATCAAAGTGATATGATTTCAAGATCAATAAATGAGGATACGCTTTTGAAGACTCCATTTTTTTCACCACAAAATATGCCAAATGAGCATGAGGAAAAACATAACATTGAACAAAAACAGGCTCAAGGTATTATTAATCCTCCACATGTCGAGGAAAGAGAAAAATATATTGGTTCTATAAGATCACATCTGTAATGTGAAGCCATGGAATACCTTTATAGGGGTTCTTTGCACGATGTTAAGGAGGGTTGCATCATATCAGTGTTAGCATATGAAGAAGCACTTGGCTATCCATTCTAGGTGGCCAAGGTTATAAAGGTCATTAAAAAAATGAAGATATTACAATTGTTGAAGTACATTAATATGCCACAAGTACCCACCCATTCAATGGCGTGTACAGCCAAAAAATGGTAGTTGAAAAAAAATGGCAGAAAGAGAAAACGAAAGGGCACAAATATAAATTGTCTCTACACAGATGTCTTGAAATTGGAGGATGTTGAAATACTTGTGTAATGTCTCTCTTTCAACAATTTTTTTTTTTGTTCTATATAGAAAATACTATTAAACTCACCAAATTCCCCTAGAAGATTTTGTACATGTTTTATCTTCATCTAGTGTTAATTAAATAGACCCAAGTCTATATAAGCTTATTCATTTCAATAGGAATTATTTATATCTTATCATTCTATTCCCTATATAAAATTTGTCCCCTATTTGTTTTTGTATGAGAAATACCATTCCCACTTTATAGATATAGAGAGGATATTAATTTATCACTCTTCTACCTATATTACAATTAATTCTATTTTCATTTTCTCATATACATCCATATATATATTATTAAATGGATTAAGGTAATTTACTTCCCATTATTTTTCTCTTCCACGTACAATATGTTTTTCATTTTACGATTATGTCAAAGTTTTCGTAGTTCTATTTTAACCGGTCCAACATCTGATCCTAAATTCTCATCCTCACCTCATGGGAACATGGTTCGATTCCATATTAATAATCACCATGAAATATATCCTCTAATCATACTTTGATTTGGTAGTTGTTAATACGATAATAAATGAGTTCGGACATCTCTTGGTCTCGTTTCTCATTTCAAAAATATTTCATGTCCGGCATGAGACATTTTTCATATTTTGGTGATATGATACATTAAATTTTCCTACTCCTTCAGCTTTTGTACACTTTCATTTATTTCATTGAATCGTTGGAGTACTTATAATATATTTGGCTGATTTACTTCTACTTTGATTTTATTTTCGAGACATCTCTTGCATTGACTTAACTCTCGAATTGGGAATCTACCGCCACGTGGATGGTGGACCTGATAAGCATTTTAGGGTTTTCATGAAGGTATATTATCGAGTTTGTTCACTGGTAAGTTTCATTTCACATTTCATTTCTAAGAGGGTTCCAGGTCTGCTCGTTACAATTTCGTTTCTCCTCACTCCTGAATGACGTTTTAGCTCCGTCTACAACGCTTCAAGAGGCTGTGTTACTGGCCATCAAGACTTTAACGTATCCATAGGAATTCGAAATGTATCACGTCACCTTCTGATCATGGTCCACGTTGACTATGGTAATATTTCCTTGGTGAACTGCTCTATAATTCCTATGAATGTTTCCATCTTTAACTTCCTCATTTAATTATTGCAGAGAAAATTTACATATGTCTGAGATTATTAATATGGAGTTTGTAAGGATTCGGAAGTGACTATTTTATTCTTCGTCCTAAGATATTGGGAAACTCTGTTGTATATCAATTCAAATGTTTACTAAACTATTGAATTTCCCAATCCTTCTCTTCTTCATGTATGCATATCATTTTTTGTTTATTAAAAAAAATTGCTTCTAATTTATATTTAGTTTCCTTTATTTTTTTCTCCATTTTGGTTTTCCACCGATTTATTTAAGGAGCTCGTGCCTTACCTCTCTAGGTATGCATCGAGAGTTCTCGGCTTCTCACTCAACCTTTCCCAAATTAAATGTGGTTGTGCAACGTTACCAGGTTCAATGGGGTGACTTGTTCACATTGTTGATTTCGGTGATATTAATATTTCATATCAGTTCTATAGGCTATTTTTCTCACAATCCCGCGTTGAAATTCAAGAGTATAATTTCCCATTTTAATCTGTGCAATATAGGTCGTCAAATTGGCAATTCTAAGTTACTGAACGTAACCATTGAACTCCTTGATAGTTAGTAATTTTATCTCTTTTATTTTGTTACATAATTATTTTGTTTACATCTCATTTAGCATCAGCTTCTAACTTATTTTCACTTGATTCTTGCAGGTATTGATGCGTCTTCAGCTCATTCTTTGGTTTCCTTATCATTCGTTTTCTGCGTGGTCAAATCTAGTGGGTTTGATAACTGATTATGTGGTGCTTCATAAGTCGGTATTCTTGTATCTTTGACCATATACCCCAGTTAACGAAGAAGTCAAAATGTCATCTCCATTAAATTTATATTAGTGATGAACTTCTTGACATAAATGTTTAAAATATTCTGTAATAATGTTTTTCTCTTTCTGAGAGAATTGGTTTAATTTCCACCCGGCCTGTGAACTAATTCCATATATATATATATATATATATATATTCGATTTTTCCCAATACTCTATTTCGTAATTCTAAATTATCTACGTACTTAGATTTCCTATTGAGAAGTTTATGCCCCTATATTCTCGAACACTCTTACTTCAATTCTATAATACGACACTATTTTTGATTTGACACTATTTTTGTATACAAATAGCCTTGTATTAATATATTCATGTAAAATTTGAGATTCATTTATTTCAACAGAGTTAGAATATTGACATGTATTAAAATTAATATTTTCTTTCTTTAACAATTTACTTTAGTTCAATTGTCACTTTGTGGTGGAGTATATAATTCCATTAATTAATGAAATTACTTTACTGTACATCATTTATGTACCTTGCCAATGGTTAAATCTCATATTAATTTGTATATATCAATAACATGCAATTCTATTGCCGTAGAATTTTAATTATTTACTGTAGTTCTGAAATTTCTATTACTACACAGCATTTTAAACAATATATATATAATGCTGGTGATATAAGGAATTATATTTATTTAGTACTGCTTTAAATTTCTGCTACCTCTATACTATTCCATAAGACTCTAATTATGTCAATAAGGAGTGAAATTCTGAATTTAGAGTAATATATATATGTATGTGTCAATAATAGTTGCAGGTACTATCCATCATACAGAGATATTTTCTGATGTCCTTACATTAGCATTTATATTATCTGTTATGTTTAACTTTCCCAGTTCTGTTCTATAGCACTTATTATAAAATTATTATCGCACTTCGATGGTTTAATAATGTACCATTTTATGAGTCATCATGAAAAAAACTAAAGACTCTAAATTATATTGGTGCTTATTATCGATAATTGGTTTTTGTCAATTATATGACATAAATTTTCACATAAGAATATGTAGAAGTTGTTAAAAATGGTACTACTAACAATTTTATCCTAGGAATACATGGAATAGTTATCCATATTCTAGTACCCTACTACTTTTAATTTTCTTATCTAATTCATATCTCTGTTTATTATTGGTGTACCATATCAGGGTATAATTGTACTTTACTTGGTAAATTTTGATTTTTCTCTACTATAATTTGTATATTTGTATCATAAACGTGAAATGCTAGTTATAATTTCTGGATTATTAACTTCTTTTCTGCACCTAAATTTAAAATTCTCATCAAGGAATATGGATAATAAAATCAATTACCATCAACATTTATATCTACTAACTAGAATAACCCTTCTCTGTGAGATATTGATCACCAGATTTAAACCTATCCTAGGTTTAGAAATTTTTTTAGATGGGTCTCATTAGATTTTTCCCATACTACTATATATGTTGCAGTATTTCTGCTTTATCAAAATCTGTTAAATGTATGGGATATTTAATAACTTAGCATCGAGTAATTTAATTCTTACTAATTATAAACAATAATATCTCTACACATAGTAACGCCATAAAATTATGAAATAACTTGTTCCAATGTGCATACCAGTTTATATGACTAGTCCTCCCAACCATAGAGTTTTATCCCCTTAACTCACCCCCGAGCTGAGATCCTTGCTTCCTTGGATAGACAATCCTTTGTTTGTCCTGGAGTAGTTTATTTAAGCAGTGCTTTCCCAAGCCTATTTCTAATTTCCGCGTCTAGAAATTCCTTGATTCTTTATTCCTATTTTTTCCTAGGCTTCCCTCAGTGAGGTACTTTAAAGCTGTTTTTCCACTTTTCCAGCTTTTCTTCCTCTTCCCAATTACTTTCCTCTTCATTGGGGAAATTATATTTTTCTCTCCCAGTCTAATTTAGTAATATTCCTTTCAAGGTTTTTCTGAAAGGTTTTGGGAAAGCCTAACCTTATCCATATCTTCATGGATCAAGGTTTAGGATCTCAAATCTTCATCTTTTCATAGTGCACACATAATCATTCTATTTATTTTTATAAATAAATAACTAAATAAATCCACACATTATTTCTCCATTGGGGTCCACTTCCCCTTTGGATTTTGTTCAAATGTCGAATTAAAAAACATAGAAATTTAGGGTGTTACAACTTGTGTATAAAATCAATTTGACAAGGACAGGAACTCTTCTCTTGGAGACAATAAATATTTTGAATAAATTGCTACCAGAAAAAATAGTTTTGACACGGGACTCTGCTGAATGTAGTCATTCATCTACAATACTTTTGAAATCTGAAATTGTGGGAATGCATGTTGACTCAAATAGAGCACTAGTTGATGAAAGTAAAGAATATGGATCATATTCATCTGCATCCAGTGATTCATTTGAAGATGTAGGTTTTGATGGTGTGCTAGAACCTATGACTAATTTTGAATAACTTTGTAAGAAATTTTTATGTAATTGATGTTTGCATGGTGACTTGAAATAAATATTTTGACTTCCATATGATCTTACATGAAGTTGTGATTCATTTCTATGTTTGTTGGATTATATTTTTTAATGATGAAAAAATCATCTATTTAGAATGTCCACAATGCAATAATGAATTACAAAAATAATTGATTTTATATTCAATTTACCAAAGCTGATATTTTGATTAAAAGTAAAATATATATATATATATATATATATATATATAGTTGAATTTTCAGATTATCCAGTGATATTTCCATGATATTATTTATTGTTAAAATTTCAAATAATATATTTTTAAAAAATTTGAAAATTTTAAGCCTCATTGAAAGGGGACACTTCATTTTGATGATTGATTTTTAGGTTTTTGTTGCAATTAGATAAGTTTTCATAGGTTAATATTTGAAAAGAGATATATTTTTATCCTTTAAAATAAAAATTACTCTTGGAATACTAAATATTTCATTTACTTGCTCATTTTTAAAAATTGGTCAAGCTATATAATTTATCCATAATTTCATGGTTCAAGTATGTTAAAATGTTAATATTTAAAAATTGTCAAAATATTAAGTTTTTTATGCGCTACGATATTTTTCCTTTAATGTTATAATTGAAAACAATTACAATTTTAGAGTTTTTTAGAGTGAAGATATTTTATCTTTAACAAGATATAAGGCTTTCAGATACAAGTATTTAAAATTGTTGGCAATTATAAGGCTTTCAGACATGATATTTTTATCTTTAACATCATGTATCAAAATTGTTCGAATTTTACGATTTTTCAATGTCCTAATATTTGATGTTTAATTCCATTGTAAAAAAGTGTCAAACTTTTGACACAAAATTTTATTTTTGTTTTATTCCACCATCAACACTTTCTAGTTCGAGGGTGTTTTTTCAATCTCTTTTTCATGAAAAAATATGATTTTTAACATAATTTAAAAAAATGTTGAAATTTGACCCTAAAAAAAGTGTGTTTTGGAAGACACACTTTTTTGTTTTTGTTTTTTTTTTTCATTTTTTTGATTCTTTTTTGCTTGAGTTATCCTTTTGAGGTAATAGTTCTCGTTTTATCGGTAATTATGTTCAAACTGTCACTATCAAATACTTATCCACTAACTACCTAGGGTTTCCTTCATACCCTAGATTCTTTTAGGTCTATACCATCATCTCCATCGAGGGGGGGGGGGGTTATCTCCATGGCTTTTCCTCAACCCAACTATGATACCATGTTAATTTTTCACAGGGATAAATTGATCTTTTCTTTGATAGTTCAATTTATTCATAAACAGACTAAGTTCATGCTATATCATTATAACGTTATTCAAATTTAGACTATTGATCATTATCATATGCAACTATGTATAAAAAAAATAACATCATCATTATCTTTATCTATGTAGTGAAACATAAAGGAAAAATGGAAGAAAATATTGCACACATATAGGCACCAGGGAAAAATCCACTATGTGGAAAACCCTTGCAAATTATTCTTATTAGATCAACTTGAAATGATTCAAAAAACATGAGTACAATGATCCATATATCCATATCTTCGTAATGTAGCAAAACAACTAGCACATGCACAATATGAACTTAAACATACTTCTGTTGAAGGAACTTGATTCTAAGAACTGAAATGCAAGGACAGTAGGTCTAGAATATTGATGAACACTACTGATACTGAGTGAAAATTGTAGGTACATATTTGTAGCGCAAATATATAGATTACATCCATAAATATGCATTTTTACAATAGTAACAAATCCCACATACAAATGGTCATTGAAACTCATTGAAGTACAACTGTCTAATCCTATATTTGCATCCAAGACATTATCAAAGCTTAATGCAAACATCTTCATGAGAATCGGAGGTTGATTAAGCCCATATCTACCCAAAAACCATTGGTCGCACCCACAAGATGTTTTTCCCATGGCTATAGCTCCCTGGTCATTGGTAGGACACTATGTGCCTATGGCTATTGCATGAATCAACTCTATCTAGCCTCAGAACCCTAGCCACCACCTTGCCATGCTCTCCCTGCATCTATCAATCCCTTACCGATACCTTTCCATGATGTGTGTGTCGCTCTGGCACAATTTCGCTAGTTTCATGCTTATAGATATGGCCCAGAAACCCTAAATCAGTGTGAGTCTCTTGCCTATTATTCCATAACCTACACAAAATTCTTCCTTCAAACATGTGTGAGCCAAAATAGAATAGACGAACTAAGACAAAGAGTGCAAGAAGAAAATCATTTGAGCAAATGTGTCTGAATTGGCTTGAGGTCACTTCTATTTATATCTGTAGTGAGGATCCACTCAAGGTTGAGGCCAACTTGACTAAATCCACATGTGCTTAGGCCGACCCATTCCATTTCATTTTATTAAATAAAATAACTCACAATTTAACTTCCGCTTAATTGATTGGGGTGATCTATAAGTTGATTTTGGTCCTCTCAAAAGTAGGAATCTAATGAAATTATGATCTTGACCATGTAAGCTATCCAAATTGTAATTTGACCGCAGTTTCATAATTTTAACATTTGGTTTGTTATTCCGAATATAAACAAGATGATTATGACTCTCTACGCCTCAGTATATTTTTTAAAAGGTAAGATAAAACTCCTATTGATTTAATAATTTTTGTCTTTGTAAAAAAGAGTGTTAATGCATTTAATAAAATAAGGATTATTGGTCAGTTCACAGTACTTTGGCCTAATTATAGTTCTATTTTATTAAGGATCTATGACAATTGGGTAGATGATGAACCCATTTGTACTTTATATTATGGAAACAACTATTTTTTTATATAAATAAAGTGTAACAACCATGGTGATAATTCCATTTAATAAAGTTAAAATAATAACCATGGTTGATGGGACACGTATTCCAAGATGAAATTTGCGAAAAAAATCCTAGTGGGTGTTCATTTAAGTTAATACATATAAAGAAATTGACAAAGGAAAAGTAAAAGGCTTTGCAACAGAGAAATGGAATATTTGGCACATTTATTTATGAAAAATAATGGAAATTAGGAGACAATGGAGATGAAAAGTCACAGGTTGCATGTGAGGAGTAAAATAAAGGCAAATAATGGAAAATGAGGAAAATAGAGGCCTCATGAATAAAAAGGCTTCCGAGAATCAGTTGCTACCTTTTGTCAATTCACTTTTGGAGCTATCTCCTTATTCTCTCTCTCTTTGTCTGTCACTCTTAGAGAATTAGATTTTTCTTGGAGCACTTTAGCATTGGAGAAAGAAAGGAAAATAAAGCTAGAAGAAGGAAGGAGAAAGAAAGGAAGAGAAGGATCAAGAAGCTACCACAAGATTCTTTGCAGGTATTGATTTGCACGTGTGATTTCCTTAATACCTCTTGAATTAATGGTATTGCGTGTGGTCCTTTTCTGTATCAACATGGTTTTTTCCACATGTGATCATTTTTCCAGCCTAGCCTTTCCATTTCTGTAGAGCTTTGCTGAGATGGGTTTCTCATACTTCGGTTGTCAGATGGATTCGAAGCTTAGTAGGTTGGATCTACGAAAAGGAAAAGACATGGCCTAGTGATCCCTGAAGTGAACTATGGATCATGGTGAATTCATTGGCCTAGTAACCCTTGAGCCAAAGTCCGGGTTGCGGTAAATAAATATTGTTTGCCTCGGTGTGCTTAGGTATCCTTGTCGATGAATGGAGGGATATATATTAAAGCCAAGAGGTTGATTTCTCTCAGTTGGGACTATTAGTCCCAGGATGGGATGTATTTTAAAGTCTCAAGAGTGGGTCCCAATGTAGGGCCTAGCGATCCCTGGATCAAACTATGGATTATGGTAAATCTTGAGAGACTAGGAGGCACTAAAATTCTTCATGGTGTGGGTGGAGAACTCTAGTAGAATTCATGCTTGTTTGGTTCTTATTTATTTTTTATGAGTCCCACATTCATTCTTGGAATATGACACGGGGGTGATTGGCTGAAGCTAGATTTGGCTCAACCAATCTATATTTGGGTGGAACATGGTAGTCCCATCCCTAGTTGGTTTCTATATTAATTAATGATAAATTAATTCCTTTGGTATTATATGTATAATTCTATTGCTTATTATGTTCATTCTATTATTATTGCATTCACTTTAATTGTGTTTTTATTATGATGGCTATGAGCATGTATTTTAACAGTGATGATGTATGGCCCTCCCCATGTTTTTACTTATAGAATAGTTAACAATATATAGACGATCAAAAATATTGTATTCCATATTATGATGTAGGGGATCAATGATTATTAGCGATTCTCAGATAATTATGAGACCCTATGCTCAATTTTGTTGATTATACTTTTAGCTTTCTTGTTTGTGACATGTTTGAAGAAATTCTTGTCATGGGTATTGGGTGTCTAGTTTAGTCCTTTTGGATATTTATATAAATGCATCATTGTTTGGTCATTATAATTCATCTCTAAACTTTTCTTCAAGTTATGGACAGAGCACCAAGTTCTGGGCATGAAAAAGAGGCTTAAATCCCAGCGACGTTGGAACATCACTATTGAATTTAGTCCCTAGACATTGGCTTGTGGGCTTATGCATGCATCTAGATACCTATAGACGTTGGCTTGCAGGCTTGTGCATGCGTAAAGAGGCCCAGCAACAAATCAGGTCAGTGGGACCCAGGGGAAGGTTTCTTGAATGGTTGTGTTATCTCCTGGGGGTGTTATTATTGATGTACAAGGTATTTGTGAAGAGTTTCTATCGATTCCAATTCATTAAGGTCACTGAAGAGGTTGAAGCTCACCCTAGTATCTCTCGTTTCATATTTACCTCGATTTTCTAGATTCTTGGGCAAATGTGGGAAGGGGGTGTTACAAAGTGGTATTAGAGCATTGTTCAAGCCTTGGTCTATATGGGCATTGTGTTGGTAATGATTTTCTATTTGTTTCATACGTGTTTCTCATACCTATGATGTATTTTTTTGTTGCATCTGTGTTGTGTTGGCGATGGTGGTAGTGGTTTCACCATGGAATGGTTAATAGGTTTGTTGTCAACATGTTTTCATGAGTGTATGAAACGTTATGCGTTCTTCATGCTTATGTATTTCCCGTGCACACTTTATTAGATGTTCCTACATGCTTTATATGCATTTCTATTTTATTTTAGGTTATATATTGCTCATGTTTGTGTAGTGTCTATGTATGCTTTTTTGCGTGATGTTATATGTTGAACATGCACCGGTCATTCATGTTTGTTATACATGTCAAGTGGGTGAATATAGTCATGTTTGTATTCATATGGTTTAGGTTGTCATGCATTAGTTCATGGTGTGCATTTGGTATGGTAATGCATTAAGGTCATGATGTGTATTTAGTTTGGTCATGCATTTGAAGACTGTAATCCAACTAGAATCATGTTTATGTGCTAATGTACCATGTGTTACGAGTTTATATGTTGTTATGATTATGTATATACATGTATCACACTGATTTGGATGATATTGCAGATGAGGTATCCTCCCCAAATTATACAAAGGTACGTTGGATTATTTTTATTTGGATTAGATGACATATTATGCATTGCAGGAGAAAGATAAAAATGGATAGAAAGATGGTATATTACAAGTAATATCCCTATGATTCATATGAGCATCATGGTGGGAACACTTTTGATTTGTAGACACATTAAGAGGCTTGAAGGAATAAATAAGGATTTGTAAGGTAGAAAATGATAGGATCATACACGCACAAGAGAAACAAGAAGAGATAAATGAAATACTACTTCAGAGCTTTTCAGAATTGAAAAAAAAACGAACACTTCAGATCATCCATGGACAAGAGGAGATAACTAATGGGACATATGGCAGTAGGTCTCCTAGTTGACACAAGTCAGATTGATCCGATATAGTGAGAGATGGAGGGTTATTGAAAACTTCGAATATGTGGAGTGATGATTACATGTACTGTTCTAGTGTTGGTTCAGATAAACATCATGATCGTCATTGGTATCATCCTTATAGGAGGACAAACATGGAATACTTTCCTGATGAATTGAAGAAAGAAAAGCCACCTACTTTTGATGGAGACTTGAAGAAACCATAATATGCAGAGGCTTGAATACATGGAATGAAAAAATTCTTTGAGCTACATGAGTGCACAGATAATATGAATTCTTCGATTTCTATATTCAACTTGAAAGGTAAAGCATACATTTGGTGGGAATATGTGAAGTGGGTCAGAGACATCAGGACAGAGGACTTGAGTTGGCATGAGTTCAAAATAATTTTTAGGAATAAATATTTTTCAGAAAGGTATTATGACAGTAAAGAAAATGAATTTTATGAGCTAAGGTTGGGTTCAATGAAAAATGAATAGTAAAAAATGAGGTTCCTGGAGCTATTTAGGTATGTACGATATATTAAATATGAGAAAGCTAAATTTCAATGATTTTTCAGTGGTTTTCCATTAGCATTTACAGATTAGAATCAGTATGCTGAGACTCGGCCACTTTAGGAAATTATTGGGAAATTGAAGCATTGTTATGAATATTCAAAACATAAGAATGAATCTCAGCAAGGATGGAAGGAGAAATTGAAAGGTAAAGGTAACTGGTAGCCTAAGAGAGAAGGGCCTTAGAAAATAAATGAGGGTGAGAATGTGGCACCTCAGAAAAAATTTAACACAACTAAATAGGGACATGGATCACAACAGTGACATATATCATAGGGATAACATGGAGGTAATGGTACAAGATAGTTGGAGTGTTGGGCATGTGGTGAGGAGAACCTTAGGATAGATTTTCCACAGAACTAGGGTGGTAGGCCTAAGATATATAATGCATAGGAGGAAAACGTTTTTGGGGATCTTGGGAATAGAAATCATCGTATTTATGTAGCTATGGAAAAAAAGTAGGAAAAGAATGAGGCATCTACCATTGAGATGTACAGTAAGATTTTTGATCAAGATATTTCTATTTTAATTCATCCTGGAACAAATTATAGCTATTTTATTCCTCACTGAGTGAAATAATCATGCCTTAAGTTAGTGTTGTTGGATATAGGTACACAAGAAAGAGTTCATAATTCAGTAAGAGTGTGTTCATTTGAGTTAAATGGAATGCCTACAATACTGAACTTTAACATATTGCCACTGGGTTCATACAGTATTCTATTGGGTATGGATTAGTTATACCTTCAGAAGACCAAGGTAGATTTCTATGAAAAGGATATTGAGCACTTGGATGATAATGGGGAACCAAGAGTTGTACAGGGAAAGAATAAATCCACATCAGTTAGGATGGTGACAACCATGTCGATCAAGTGTAGTCACAGAAAATGGTGTGTCCTATTTGATGTTCATATCTCTAGCGAAAAAGGTAAGGATGTTCAGGATGTAGAAGTTTTGAACAGGTACCTAGTCCTACAACAGTTCAAGGATGTGTTTCCATCATATATTTCCGATTTGCTACCTCACAGGGACGTATAATTTTCCACTGATTTGGTGTCAAGGGTAGCTACAGCATCAAAACCACCTTATAGGATGAGCACATCTGAGTTGGTAGAACTAAATTTACAGCTGAAAGAGAAGCTTGACAAGGGATACATTAGGCCAAGTGTATCGCCTTGGGACAGACCAGTGTTGTTCGTGAAGAAGAAGGATGGAACTCTAAGATTGTGCATTAACTACAGACAGTTGAACAAACTTATCATCAATAACAAGTACTGATTACCTTTTATTGATGATTTATTTGATCATCTGAAGGGAGCAACAGTGTTCTCTAAGATTGACTTGAGATTGAGATATCATTAGGTACACATGAAAGAAGATGACATCTACAAGACCACATTTAGGAAAAAGTATGTACATTATGATTTTGTAGTTCAATTCATTTTGAATACTTCCCCAGATAAATTTATGTGCTTGATGACCCATGTGTTGGGTCCTTATTTGAACAAGTTTGTTATTATGTTCATTGATGACATATTGGTATATTCTAAAAACGAGGAAGAAAATTTTGATCATTTGGCTGCAGCGTTGATATTGTTGAGAGAGAATAAGTTGTATGCTAAGATCGTCAAATCAAATTTCTTCCAGACTGAGGTACATTAATTGAGACATTTTTCTCTAAGGAGGTAATTGCAGTAAACCCAGAAAAGATAAGGGCCATCATGGAGTGGGTAGCTCCTAAAAATGTAGATGAGGTGAGATTCTTCATGGGATTAAGAAGGTATTATTGGAGGTTCATCGGTAGCTTATCACAAATTTATTACACTATTGCATCATTATAGAGGAAAGGTAAGAAGTTTTATTTGAAATAGGATTCTGAGGCCAATCTTGAGTAGCTCAAGAAATTTTTGACAAATGCTCTAGTGTTAAAGATTGAAGATCTAGATAAGAGTTCGTAGTATGTGCAGATGCTTGCAAGAGAGGACTTTGTGTGGTCATTATGTAGGATGGAATGGTGGTATGCTAGGAGTTACGAAAACTAAATGAGCATGAGAAGAACTACCTGAAAAATTATCTTCAGTTAGCATAGATCATACATGCACTGAAGATGTGGAGGCACTATGTTTTTGGAAGGAGGTTTGTACTGATCAGTGACCACATTGGATTGAGGTACTTGTCTGACCAACGAAACTTGAATTCCAGGTATGCTAGATGTTTTTCCACGATCAGTGAGATTGACTCTAAGATCATGTTTATCAAGGGAAAGGAGAATAGGGTTGAAGATACTCTTAGAAAGTGGGTACACATAAACCACATAGAATATATGAGATCCTATGGGAAATATTTATAGGATAGGATCTTGCAGGCAGGTGAGTAGAATCACAAGTATGTGGATATTATGCGCAGGCTGCAGCACGGTTTAGGTATAAGCATAGGTAGTGGTATAGGTACACGTGTAAGTGTAAAATATTTGGATTACCATCTCACTGCAGATGGATTGGTCATATTTAGAGACATGATATATGTGTCGTAAAATAGCCATCTCAAGAATTTGATCTTGAGGGTGTTTCATGCGAAAACATACTCAAGTCACCCAGGAGACCAAAAAACATTGACTATAGTAAAGAGGTTATATAATTGGTCGAATCTAAAGAAGAAATTGGAAAATTTTGTACCGATATGCTTAAATTTTTAGATGGTTTAGGGAGAGTGTAAGCATATAGGTGGAGTATGACAGCCTATTGTGATTCGAGAGTGAAAATGGGAGGCCATTTCCATGGATTGCATCATAAGTTTTCCAACGAAAAATAGAATCATGATTCCATCATGTTTGTTGTGGAAAATTTGATGAAGGTTACAAATTTCATTCCAGTGAAGACTAGATAATCAAATAGTGATGCAACATAGGTGTTTATTAGAGACATAGTTAAATTTCATGGTCTTCCAAAGAAGATTGTGTTAGGCAGGGAAGCAAAGTTCACTTCCAATTTTTGGAAGGAGTTGTTTGACGGTTTGTGCATCTATTTGGCCTTCAACACAACTTATCATCTGTAGACAAATGGACATACTGAGAGGGTCAACAGGATATGTTGAAGATGTATGTGATGAATAAAAAATGGAAGTGGGAAGAGTATATTCCACTGGTGGAGTTCGCCTACAACAAAATGTATTAGGATTCGTTGAAGATGAGTTTTTTTGAGACTATGTATGGAATGATTTGCAACTATCCCATTAGTTGGAATTACCCGGTTAACACGGTATTGATTGGACCAAAGATGTTGGCAGGAATGGATCATGAAATGTAGGTGATCAAGAGGAAATTGAAAGTAACACAGGATAGGCATAAGAGTTATGCAAACAGGAATAGGTTATTCAAGGCCTTTTAGGTTGGGGAACAAGTGTACTTGCACATCAAGGCCAAGAAAATCTCCTTGCATATTGAATCATGTTCCAAGACGGACCCGCGGTTTTGTGGACACTTTAGGATCATTGAAAGGATCGGAGGAGTGGCATATCGACTTGAAGAAAATTCCATAGTGAATTTCCATGATTTTTTTCCTATATTATTGATTAAAAAGTATGTTATCGATGTTTATCATATGATTGAATGGGATGTATTGATGGTGGAACTAGATGGAGAATTCCAACTGGAGCCTTAATGTATATTGCAGAAAAATTTTCTGATGCCTCGAAATTAGTTTGGGCCCAATGAAGCTACATGAGAGATGGCATATCAGATGTAGGCCATGCATCCTTCCTTATTTTCTGGTTGAGTCAAAGCAATTTTCGTGTGACGTTTGAATTTTTTTGGCAGATGTTTTGATGATGTTTTGATATATGTTTTGATGTGATGTATATATATATATATATATATATATATATATATAAATATGGATGTAACTACCGCCATGAGATATGTTATAAAGATCCAATACGTGATATGGGTGTCGTGTTAGTATATTTATCATGTTGTTATGATGTCATATTATTATTTTTTCATGATGGGTTTCTTTTCAACAGGGTGATCATTTTAAATAATGCATGAAGCTATGATATAAAGCACCATGAGCAGTATGTTTTCTTCTAGCATTTTTTCTGATCTATATGTATGAGTCCCCTAATAGGATGGTTTTGTAACATCCCTGGTGAAAATTACATGTAATAAAGTTAAAAGAATAACCATAGTTGATGGGACATTTATTCGAAGCTGGATGTTGGGAAAAACATCCTAGTTGGTCCTCATTTCGATTCATATGGCTAAATAAATTGGCAACGGAAAACGAAACTCTTTGGAAAGGAAAAAGAGAACATTCAACACATTTTTTTATGAAAAATAATGGAAATTAGGAGAAAATGGAGATGAAATGTCACATGGTGCATGTGAGGAGGAAAATGAGGGAAAATAATAGAAAATGAAGAAACTAGAGGCCTCACCAATAAAAAGGACTCTAAGAATCATTTGGTACCTTTTTTCAATTCATTTTTGGAGCTCTCCCATAATTCTCTCTCTCTCTCTCTCTCTCTTACTCTTGGAAACTTAGAGTTTTCTTGGAGAAATTTTGCATTGGAGCAAGAAAGTAAAAGAAAGATAGAGGAAGGAAGCAACAAGGAGGGAAGATTAGGATCAAGCAATTACAACAAGATCCCTTGCAAGTATTGATTTACATGTATTATTTCCTTGCTAGCTCTGGCATGCATGGTATTGCATGTGGTCCTATTCTGTCTTCCAATGGGTTTTTCCAGCTGTGATAGTGTTTTCATCCTAGCCTTTCCATTTCTGTATAGATTTGATGAGATGGCTTTCTCATACTTTGGTTGAGCTGAATTGCTGGATGGATTCAAAGCTGAGTGGCGTGGGTATATAAAATGAAAAAAAAAATGTCCTATTGGTCCCTAAACTAGAATTTGGATCAAGGTAGATCCATTGGCCTAGCGACCCCGGAGCCAGACTGTGGGTTGTGGTAAAGCCACATTGTGTGCCTCAGTGGGCCTAGGAATCTTTGTCAGTGAATGGCAAAGTATTTGGTAAATCTAAGAGGTGGTTTCTCTTCGTTGCGCTTAGTAGTCCCGGGATGGGATGTATTGTAAATACTGAAGGGCAGGTCTCAGTATAGGGCCTACTCATCCCTAGATTGTACTATAGGTTATGGTAAAGCTTGAGATATTAGGAGGCTCTCAAATTCCTCATATTGTAGGCGGAGAACTGCGGTAGGATTCATGCTTGTGTGGTTATTTTTGGTTTTTCATGACTCCCACATTCATGCTTGGAATATGGAATGACGGTGATTCATTGAAGAGAGATTTTCCTCAACCAATATATGGCTGAGTGGAACATTGTAGTCCTATCCTTGGTTGGTTTCTATATTCATTAATGATAAATTCATTCCTTTGGTATTTGATGTGTAATTGTACTAGCTATTATGTGGTTTTTCTTGTTTTTCTATTCAATTTAATTATGTTATTATTATGTTGGTTATCAACATGTATTTTAACTGTGATAATATATGGCTCTCCCCATGTTTTTACTTGTAAATTAACACACAATGTATATATGGTCTAATAGATTGTATTGAAACTTATGATGTATGAGAGAAATGTTTCTTAGTGATTCTCAGATAAGTATGATACCACTATACTCAATTATGTTTTTTATACCTATAGATTTGAAGTTTCTAACATGTTTGGCAAAATTCCTCTCATGGGTTGTGGGGGTCGAGTTTCGTCCTTTTGGATATTTTTGTAAATACATCATTGTTTGGTCATTATAATTCATCTACGGTGCACTGAGGAATTTACCCCCTGGACATTGGCTTGTGGGATTATGCATGCATCTATATACAAATATATGTTGGATTGTAGGTCTATGCATGCGCTTAGAGCCCCAAAAGAAAATTAGGTCAGTGTGACCCAGGGAAAGGTTGCATGAATGGTTGGGTTATCTCCCGGGGGTGTTATTGTTGATGTAAAAGTTTTGCGTAACGAGTTTTCATCGACTCCACTCCTTAAGGTGACATGGGAGGTTGAATCTCACCATAGTATCTCTCATCGCATATTTACACCAGTTGGTTGGTTGCTTGGGTGGACCTTGTAAGGTGGTGTTACAGAAAGGATGAAAGAGATTTAATCTACAGATATGGGCCATATTTCATGGGATGTAAGGGAATGTTGCTCATTCATTAAATTTTCGATTTCAATCCTATCTTGGAAATATATTTTACGCCTATATGGATTATATTTTCATATCCTCCACTTATTTTCTATGATTATGGTATTTTCAAAACCATAGTCAATAAACTAGGGAATTGCATTACGATGTTCCTTGGAAACAAAAATAACATATCATGTGATAGAGTTTGTGTTGAAATGGTTTTTTCCAATCCTTGAGGTGATTCATTTTATCTTGGAGAGATGGTGACAACTTCCGCATCCTCCCTCCAATAATTAATATGAAGCCTTGAATACCTCATAGTCAAAAGTATTTGTTTAAAAATATTAACCAAATCCATATCTTGTTCCTTCAACAAACATCAATTCACCTATTGAGGAACATAATACTTCTAAGGATTTAGAAGAAAACCTTATTTCGATAAGAAAGAAGAAGAGGCGAGTTGAGTAGAAGAGAAGCTCAATATCCCATCTTCTTCTCCTTTAAATTTAGTTGTTTAAAAAAAATCAGCAAATTTTCACATTTATTAGCAAAAAGTAGAAACTATCCTAGGAAGAAATCCCCAAAATTTGGTCTCACCATTCTTTAGCCTCCCATAGTTCTAATAAGAGGTCGATTTTGGTAAAATATTAGAATTGTTGTTTTTTTTGTACCATTTTGTACAAGAAATTTGTTAGAATATACTCTTATTTTCAAGAAAAAGTTTCCTCTTTAATTTTTTTTTCTTTTTTTCTTTTTCATAATACAAGTTTCTTTCTCTAGTTAAAAAAAAAATTGATATTTTGCAATTAGTAACATTTTAATCGTTGCAATTTTTTATGATTTTGCAATTAGTAACATTTTAATCGTCCAAATTTTCTATGATTTGGAAATTTCTACAATTTCATTAGAATTTGATTATAAAAAAATAGTTAAACTATAAATCTTTCTAAATATGGTAATGATTAGTCTAAATATTTTATGATTTGAAGCTTTTTCACAATTTCGATTTAATTTGGTTATAAAAAAAATGTTTTTTATTTGTTCAAGTTGCAAGTTTTATTGTAAAAATGGATTTAGTTGCATCAAACACTCCTACAATAAAAATATCTATAATTCTAATAATTTGTAGCTGACTTTTGAAAAAACAATGTCGGAAAATTTCTTGTACCGAAAAAAACACTATATATTTTTTCAAGAATTTCCTAAATTCCGATATTGAAGAATGTCTCAACTTGTATTTTTTTATTATTAAATTAGTATTTTTAAGTGTAAAAATAAATTAATTTCAACAACTAAATTTATTTTTTTATTATTAAATTAGTATTTTTAATTGTAAAAATAAATTAATTTCAATGACTAAAATTAATTGTAGTGTGTAATCTCATTAATGTAGGACTCTAATAATACGTAACCAAAATTTATTTTTGTGGGCCACTAAATTGGAAACTAAGGAGTGTTCTCAATTTTGTGGTACGGTCAAATACAACAATGTTGTGAAAGTAGGTACGGAAGTTCTTATGTAATTTTATTGATCTAAAATGAAAGATTTGGAATAATGTTTACATTACTAAATCATAATATTAGTTTGTTGAGAGATTTTTTCAACAAAAAATTATTTTTTTGGAATGTGAGTACTATTTATGTGGCATAGATTTGAGTTTGTGATTGAATTATATACGAAATATCTTCCGTGCACCTTGTTTTCTCTTCCAATTTCTTTGTTAGTATTGGAAATTGTTATGGCTTAATGATTTCCTTATGAGAAGTTTAGGAATATCTAAGGGCCATGAGAGTTAATCCTCTGTACATAGGTATAATTAGAGTTGCATTGTGATTTTTTTGTGTGTATGAGTGCATTGAGGTCTCTTGACAAATTGCGCTAGTCCATTACGGGATCATATGGACTATGGATGAGATCGATCTAACATTTGTGTTTAGAGAAGTCAATAGCGGGGACGTCAGCCTTTCTCATTCATAAATATCTCATTCATGGGCACCTTATCCTGCATTGTTTGGCAACTCTTTGATTGTTTCAAATAGTTGGTATGATAACTAATCAACAGGATTTTTTTGTAAGATGGTTTCCTTATGTGCGAGCTACTAGATATCAAACCGATGTTGTGTTTGTCGCACTATTTCACGACGCATTAATTTTACTCCAACATCAAATTCCACGAGGCAAGTGGAGGGCGGTGAACATGTGTCGGCATGATATAGCAGCATGGTAATACCTGGCGACAGTTAAAAGTATGCAGAGAGAATGGTACGCAACATACAGGATAATAATGATAGGAATGGTATTCCAACTAACTATGTCAGGCCAACATTGGAAACAATAGAGGAAAATTTTAAGGAAACGAGCTCAGGGAGGAAAGCAGTTCATGTGTTCTTACAGGAGTAGTAAAGGAGTTCCTAAAGAGTTTTCTGTAGATCAGACCTTCCCTAGAGGTTTCGAAGTTATTGCTGAAGATCACTCTTCCCCAACAACGTTTCAAGCTCGGGTACGATGGTATTTTCTGGATTTTCAATCCTTCCTTCTTCATTTAAACATCAGTCTTTGTATAGGCATGTATAGAAGCGGAATGGGTAGGGATAGTAATTTCTCCATATGTAAGATAATTCATGTTATGCTTGGTTTCTTTTTTACCGGTAGCATGCTTAAAAAAATGAATCTTCTTATCCCTCAGATGAAAATTCAACCCTGCTTTCAAACCCCATCTATAATTTCTCTTTTGCATCTTATTAAAAGGTGTTCAGCTTATATTCTGGTGCTCATTCAAGTATGGGAGTCTCATAGTTATGAAATATACTCTATGTATCATCAAGATAAGCCGACAGGCCCCTGTCTCAGTTTTAAAGTCGGTTATTTCAAAAATTGGGTCACGCATTTTCTTAGTTTTTCCTCTTGGATGATTACTATCGAGGGTAAATTGGGTAGACAACATTTAATGTGTAAATTTAACATGGTTAAATTAATTTTTTCAAGCCATCTTTGTTATGAGTCTTTTTGTTTGTCAAACAGTCTCTGTCCTGGTCTCTGAAATCGCAATTGTCATCAAAATTCCTTGTTTAACTCCACAAAGGTAGAAAAAACCTTGATAATTAATGGGTGCGCAGTAACTAACTAGGCATATTCTATAGGATTTCTTATAATGTATACAGGTTCTAGAACAATTTTTAAAAGACAATCTGCAAGGCGTCAGCCAAATCCAAGAGAAAAAAGAAAGCATCAACTCACCAAAAACATCGCTGAGCCAAGTAAGAGAGGTAGGAAGACAAAGAAAGAGATAATGGATAATCTCCTTGAAGCATACTCTGCTGGTAACCCACCATAAATAAAAAATGCAATCCATGGATGGGAGAGAGAAACCAACATTTTTTAAGAAGATATAGAGGGACAGGAGGAAAGCATGGACTTTGTAAATGATCCAGGAAATACTAGAGTTCGTATTTCTCTATTTCATCAAAGTATCCATACATAATGGACTCTAAAATTCATGTTGGCCAAAGCTCTGCAAAAATTACAGCCAATAGATGGAAGTGCTTAAGTGATTTCAATCCTTCGAGAAATAAAAACTGAATTACAGGATATCAAGGTGTCACAGTACCAAGCAACAAACCAAATTGGAAGAATGGAAAGGCAGATTCAACAGATGCAGCAAGTAGATATGCCTGGTTCCACAACAAAATATCCGACATCGGTTGACTCATCAGATGGTTAGTAAATCAAGATTGAAGTCTTTATGATTTTTGCGGATAGCTTTTATGTTTTATGGTGTCAATTACATTTTGGTTTAAATAGTAAAATGGACATAACGACACGTAGAAGAAAGAAGAAATTTCAATTTTGGATGGCATTTAATGCTTTAAGGTGGCCAATGGACTTGGTTTCCTCCTGGAAGTTTGAGGTCACCAAGTATGTATGTATATGTTGCAACCTACCCTTTTTTGATAAATATAAAATAGCAAGGAACTACCAAATTTACAAAAGAAAAAAAAAAATTACTCCCCGGGTAACTACGGAAATGATTTTAAAAATTGTCAGTGCACCATATCTGCTTGAATCCTTTCCTACATAGAGCCGAGATGAAAACCCTAATGCGAGAGCCAAAATTTTTCCTCAAAACACCATGAAGCATGGCTAGCATCAAGCGTGTTGGATAGTGAAATCGCATGGTGGAAAGGTAATTGTTCAAGGTGTTTTAATCCTAATATATGCATTCATCCTCAATGATATCATCATACATGCAATTCTCTTTGTGACCAGTTGAAATATTAAAAGGCTATGACAACTCCTCCTCACCTCTAGTTAAACAGTGTCTGTTAGTAGTGGAATTATTTAATAAAATATTATTTCTGTGAATATTCTATGTCACTATGGTGGTAGCTCAAAGAGTAATAGTCTGGCATAGATGTTTTGGAAACTCACAAAATAGTGGTATTGCATTGAATACAATGGATTGCTGAGAAGTTAAACCTGCAACTACCAGATCTGTCAAAAGAGTTGTGACCCATCAAATCATTTTTTTTTCAAGAGGATGAAGTCTTTGGTTTCTTCGTGCGGGAAAAGGGAAACATACAAGGGTTCGAAGAAGAAATACAGGTTCTAACTAGGTGTCATTTCTTGCTATTGACTTAGTCGTAGCTCGAACCTTGCAATTGGTCAACCTAAAGTGTATATTTCCTTTCCTATTTTGTATGCCACTGAAAATAGATTCTTTTCCTATTGACGCCAGCCAGAATAGAAAAAATTGGGCAATGGCTCACAGATATCAGCTCGAGTCATTTTGATAACGTGATATTTACTATTTTCTACAGCTACATATTATGTCATTGAACCTTCGTACTCCATGATGTCAAAGTGAAGCCACGAATTTAAGGGTGTGATCATGTTGTCTTTAGATCCATTCCATAGTAACATACATAGGTGCAAAAAATGTGTTTGTCTTTATATAATTTTGTTGAAGATAATGGAGAAACTTAATTAGAGATATTTGATTCACTATAACCTTATATTAGGAGTTTTTTCCTATTTCTCAGGTATTGAATCTAACTTCCATATTTTCATGTAACCTATATATATATATATATTATATTGTTTGATCTATAATGAGAATGTAGAGTGACCTATGGACACAGTCCCTCCTCATGTAATCTCTCAGAGTAGAGCTAACCAGTAATTCTTTCATTCATTTAAACTGCCATTTTTATCATGGTATTAGAGCTATAGGTTCGAATAAAAGCTAGAGTGATTTTTATCCCTATGACTATCCATGCGGTAGAAGAGAAGCCCCTGATGACCTGAGGGTGGCCTGAGTGAAGTTTTCTTTTCCTGTAGGAAAAGTCGATTGACACGTTTCTATTTTTCACATATGCACCGATCAACGCTAAGATGTGAGAGAAAAGATAAATGATCTCTGAAATCAATGCAAACAAGCTTGGAGAAACAACAGTGATTTTTTTTTTCCTTATGGATATTTTTCCCAACACGACTAGCACGAGATTTGGATATTTTTGGGGTGCTGATTGAGCTAGTGTGCTCGTGAATGAAGAGCCAGTGTCCTCGAATTGAAGGAGCCAGATATCTTGTGTCAGAGTAGCTAGAGAGCTCCTATTGTGGAGTGTCGTGGAACCAAAGTTCTCGTGATGTTGATCGCCAATTGAAGCCAGAGATATTCTTCTTGTTGAGCCAGAGAGCTTGTCACTACATATCTAGTGAGATAGTGTCAGAGGAGTCACAGTGCCATGGTAGCAGAGGTAGTAACAAATCACTGTTAAAGTGTGAGGATTGTTGCAAGTGTGATCCATGAAAAAGGAGCCTGTGAGCTCACAGCTGAAGGGTTCATGGAAAAGAGCTCGTGAGCTCACGGTGCAGTGCATATAGCAGCTTGCTAGAGTGGTTGAAGATCAGGTAGATATGTTTCTTGATATTTCTCTTTTTTGTGGATCTTGGGTAGATTTGTTTGTAGATTCAATTTTCTATCAATTGCGGGAGGTAAATTTTTTTTATTTTGAAGATGAATAATTTGATGGAGCTATAATTGAATGAGAGAAAAAAGCTCGAAGGTTCCAATTATTCTAACTGTAAATTCAAGTTACATACTGTGATAGAAGGGTATAGTGCATGGGGGATCTTGAATGGAGATGAGGTGAAATTTTTTGCTGCTACAGTACGCATGAAAAATGTGACAATACAAGAGTGGGAGAAGAGGGAGAACAAGGCAAAAACGATGTCAATGATGACAGTCAAAGACTGCATCATCCCTCACATCAGAGATTTCAAGTCGATGAATGAAATATGGAGAACTCTTAGAGACCTGTACGAAAGTATATATACAAACTACCTATTTTTCCTGAAAATCAATATTCTCTCCATAAAGTGTAGAATGAGAGAGTAGTTGCGTTCATCTCACACATCAAGGATCTTAAAGACAAGCTTTGCGACATGAGAAAGGTTGTAAGTAATACTGATTTGGTAACGATTACTATGAATGGTATGACTGACCAAATGTTTATAACAATCTTGTATCTGAGAGAAAGCCCCCAAATTCGAAGAATTGACAGGGATTCTCATGCAAGAGGAGGAAATGTGAATGACGCTTAAACCCAAGAATTTAGATCTAAACCTAATGGAGAAAAACAGACCCTTCAGAGGGAAGGCTAATGGAGGACAGAGAACTGGAGGTATAACACAAAAAATGTTGTATCCATCTCATGGTATTTAACCAAATAGGAATTATCCACCATTAAAAGGTTTCTATTATGAAAAAACTGGCCATATGGCTAGACACTATCGAAAGAAGAAATTTGATGAAGGTTAGTAGAGATACAAGAGACATGCAGGACATTTCACAGATGATGACCATAACCAGGATCTTAGAATGTATATGAAAAAATTGGATGAGAAGGATGAAGGATATATGTGGTATGTGGATTTAAGACTGTCCACCCACATGACACGTCAGAAACAATGGATTGAATACTTTAAAGAAACCAACACTTGAGAAAAAATATATGTTGGCGATGACAGGGGTACCCAATCAAAGGACATGGAAATTTTCCTATAATTCTGCCTGATGGAAATATTATGCACATTCAGAACATGATTTATGTACCCGGAATTAATAAGAATTTGATTTTTGTTTCAATCATAAGAGATCAGAACTAAGGTAGAGTTTTATAAATCATATTGTGTTGTTAAATATTTGTTGGATAGTATGAATACCATTGTGACATGGATTTATGTGGGCAATTTTGACAAGTTGAATGTGATAAGTGCACCACATCAAGAGTTGACATCATCAGGTATGAAAATAAAAGATTTATGGCATCATAGATTTGGCCATCTTAGTTTCAATGATCTGTTTTAACTTCAACAGAGAGGTATGGTCATTGATATTCCTGATTTAAGCATAGTCATGTTGATTTTGAAGCATGTTCTCTTAGGAAGATGCACAAAGATGAGTTTCTTATTAATTTAAATATAAAATAGAGAGATATACTAGAGTTAGTCCATAGTGATTTATGTGGTCCAATGTAGTCAAGATCGTTGGGGGGTGCTTATTATATCCTATTATTTGCTGATGAATGTACTAGATTTATGAGGGTATATTTTCTCATCCAAAAGATACATACTTTTGAATATTTCAAGTAATTCAGAAGCATGACTAGGAAGCAAACATGTAAATACATCAAGATTCTCCACTCGGATCACGGGGGATAGTACAGGAAGGCTGACTTCAACAAATATTTCAAAAAGAATGGAATACTGCAGCAGTTTATAGTACTCCACACTCCTCATTATAATGGGGTTGTAGAAAGGAGAAACAAAACCCTCATGGAGTCTTCTCGTAATGTGCTGAAAGGTAAGAATATTACTAATGCATTTTGGGTTGAAGCGATAAATACTGTAGTGTATCTGAAAAAAAAGAGTGCTACAAGGAGTCTCGAATTTAAAACTCCTTTTGAAGCTTTGTTAGGATTTAAACCTGCAGTCAATCATTTGATAATTTTTTGATCAAAGCCTTTGCCCATGTATGAAATTAGGATACAAATAAATTGGATTCAAAGGCCATCAAATGCACATTTGTTGGGTATTGCACAAAATTTAAAGCTTACAAATTATTTGATCCCTCTAGTGATAAAGTTTTTGCGTGTCGAGATGTAGTGTTTCATGAACAGATACATGATGGAAATAATGTAGACAATAATGATGAATGGGATATTTATTTGTTGGCGTAAGAAGGGAATGGTGAAACAGGAGAAATCCATGAGAAACAACAACAACAAGAGCAAAAAAAACAAGAAGCAGAAAGTTCAAACACAGTTATCTAACAAATTCCACCAAGAGATAATCAGAACAGGTTTTTTTCCACTCTGATACTCAGGAGATCAAGTAGGAAAACATGACTTCCAACAAGATATAGAGATAATTATCTTATAGCTAGCATGTTAAATGTTGTTGAAACCTCTAGTTAAAAAGAAGCGAGTAAATATAATGAATGGAGGGAAGCCATGGAAGAGGAAAATGAATCAATTCGTAAGAACAAAACATGGGATTTAGTTGACTTACCTAAGGGAAAATAAATCATAGGTTGAAAATGGATATACAAGCCAAAATTTAAATTACATGGGAGCAAAGATAAATACAAAGCTTGGCTAGTTTCAAAGGGGTATTCCCCAAAGAATGTATAGACTATGAGGAAACCTTCTCCCCGGTAGCTAAACTCAATACAATCATCATTTTAACTACCTTAGATACTAAAAAACACTAGATGATGCACCAGCTAGATGTTAAATCTTATTTCTTATATGGGGAGTTGAAAGAGAAAATTTATTTGGAGAAACCCAAGGGATTTGTCAAACAGGGAAAATAACATTTAGTCTTTATATTAAATAAAGCCTTATATGGACTAAAACAGGCTCCTAAATCATGGTAGGATAAAATTTATTCGTTTTTCTTATAGCACAACTATAATAGAAGCAAAAAAGACCCCAATATCTATACTATATTTGACGAAAAGGGGTAAATTATTTTGATTTCTTTATATGTAGGAGATCTCATGATTACAAGAAATGCAGATAAATTCATTGAAGAAATAAAATAGAAGATGTCACAAATGTTTGGGATGAAAGACCTTGGTGAGCTTCGCTATTGTTTGGGTCTAGATATCTGGGGAGATTAAGGGAAAACATTTCTATCACAGAGTAAGTATGTGTAACATCTCTGCTTCCAACAAATTTTTGCTTTCTATTTATGGAATGCATGCTATTGAAATACAATATATTTACTATGGTTCATCACATTTTGATGAATATTATCTACCAATATTTTAGTTATTGTACTTTTAATCTATTTATATGTCAGATTCTTGTTCAATAATTATTGTCACTTATATTTCCATTGATCATGCAAAATGATGCTTCTTTCAGGGTTTGGACATCTACTATTTGGAACTGAACTACCAATTTCACAATTCCAATGAGACTCCATGTCGATGGAATAATCCCATTTTATTTTTAATGGAAATTTGTAGTTTACTAGTTAAGTCCCACCCTTAACTACTACTAACCTCTTCCTAACTCTATCCACAATTTATAATTTTTACTGCCCATTCATGGTGTTATTTGTACTCCATATCCTAGATAAGGTATTACACTATGCCTCTCTATATTATATTACCCCTTCCCCTTTTTAATTTACATATAATTTTTGATAAACGAACTTACCTTTTTATTGTCATCGTTCTAAGTTATATTCATTACGACATATTTATTATCGCTACACCTTTTGAACTTATGAATCAACCTTACCCTTACGAAGGATCTATATTAACTTCGAGGGAGATTGATTTCACACTATTTGCCACATATTATACTTACCTATGAACCTTACAATCGAATTTCTATTTCTATTTACTCTCATTTTAAACTTTACTCAACTAAATCAATTTGCCACTTACCTTTATAAAATTCTGATTGAAGTTTGAATTTACAGGTTTTTCATATTGAACCTATACAATACTTCATCTAAAACTCAAAATTAATTAACATATGTTATTTACATTCATGCCTTCTCCACTTCATAAAGATTAAAATGGTCATCAGATCTACAGTCAAATTTTCATTTACAAGGGTTTAATGCGACTCGGTCTCTGTATTACGTTACCTCAACTTTCTAGATTTTATTTTGTTCTCGGGATTATATTTCATTTAATGTACAGTACCATAATCACATCGCTCCTGATCTTGGTGTTTGAATCATCCATGCGAGTGAATTTCTCCATCGTCATATCTCCTCACCATGGAAGATGGCGATCTTATCATATTAAGAGGTAGTGTTTTACTTGGCTTTCGTTTACTATGTCTATCCCTTCAACTGTGTCTCGACTACACACTTCATTTCCTAGTTATGTATTTTTGTTCTCAACTACCCAATCTCTCGTTGCCTCTAGAGATGAGAACTCCTTCTTGCAGAGCTGAGGTGAGGATTTCTTCTTCAACTCAGTGAGTAACCTCATAATCTACTCAATTAAGACACATTTATTTTTATGGTTTTAATTGATATTCGTTTTGTTTGCCTTTACTAGTCTTTTATTTCATTTGATCTTCAATTTTTTTCAATGTATCTTGCGAGGAGTATAGAGGTGAGTGCATCTCTAACCCACAATAGAGGTTATGGTTATTCATCATTTGAT
The DNA here is from genome assembly GCA_034641835.2 of Pinus albicaulis. Classification (NCBI taxonomy): domain Eukaryota; kingdom Viridiplantae; phylum Streptophyta; class Pinopsida; order Pinales; family Pinaceae; genus Pinus; species Pinus albicaulis. The sequence goes on from CM076584.1 coordinate 1,376,425,612, forward strand.
AACACACAACCTCTACAGGTAATTCCTTGCATCAATCAACAGCTAAAAAATTCTTTGTATGTGGAATTTCCCCAATCACGTTATGTAGTCACTGGTCAGTTGTGACTTACGATTTTAGTTATGGGTTTGTGATTAGGTTCACGATGATTTCTGTTATTTCTTTAAATCACTTGGATTTTTGATATTGTAGGTTTGAGATATTCCAATGAAGGAGTTTCGAATTGGAATCCTTCTTGGACGTCCACTGTTCGTGGCTATTCTGGCATTGTATTTCCTCCCTTTATGCCTTTGCATGTACTGTCTCGCCTGTTGCTTGGAAATTTAACGTTTCTTTTACCCAACGAATTTTTTCATTATGGTTCTATGTTTATCTTCATTTAGTTTCAATATGTCTAACAACGTTTTGGTGAAACACAAATGCGAAAATTCATGGACTTCCTCACGTCCCTTTATTACAAGCTAAGGGTTTTCTCCTTATGGCCATTTCCATACCTTATAGGTAATTTCACTAATTCTACTGTCTTTATTTTTATTTTTTTTAGTTTCTTTTTTGGGAGCTTCATTAGCTTCAGATTTTCTTCGCCGACTCCAGGGTTTGAAACAAGTATTTTCCTTTCACAATTTTTGAGTCATCGTTTAATGTGTTAGTTATAAAACGCACTTGAGTTTTCATATATAAGAGTTTGTATCTTATCCTTAATAGAAAAAATTTATTTCTCTTACATAACTCTCATAGTTCTGTATGATGCTCATTTATTAATAATCATATAGATTTTATAATTACAATGGATTTATAACTAACTCTCATCATTTCAAAATTTTGGTCTATAGGTATTTTATTTGATTAATTCCATTTCAATTTATTGCACTGGCAGAACTAATACCTTTAATTCTCTTTAAATTTTATAGGAATCCTACCATTCCTTACATGTCCAATTTTTGTCGATGCTCCTCTGAATTGGTAAGGTAAAAATTTACTTTAAATTAATTTAAATTATTTTACTTAAATTTACGTTTGTAATTTAGGCTCCAGAATAAATTCCTTGCTCCTTTTTCTGTGTAGGTAACCCTTACAGCCTAACTGGCTTGATTACTTCTGCTAACAGTTTCATGTCTAGTCATATCTTTTGAATTTTCCTTTTCAGGTTGGTCCAGTAACCCATTTGGGGATTTCTGTTATGCTACCTCTGCACCAATTTCCAGAGAGATTATACACTTTGTGATTTCTGGGATAGAGTTTCCCAATTCTGTATAATTAGTTGGGGATAAGTTTAATTGGACTTTATATGTATATGGATTTACATCCTCTCATTTACATAACTTTGTAATATATTTAATATACTCTTTTCTCCCTTACTAAAATTATGTTCGAAACCCATGTGTAATACTTTTCCTAGAACTTGTGGTTCAATTCTAGTAATACTTTTCCTCCTTGAAATTATTACTATCGATTATGTCTCAGTTAGAGTATTAAAATATTCAGTTTCTACCATAGTAGAAAATTTACATGAATGTTCTAAATTCCCATTGACCGTCATACATAATTCTTGTCATTTTGTACTAGTTTATTTACTGAATTTCATGATTTGTAAAATAATGCTAAGGCACTTATATTATGCATAATTAATTATGGTAGTTCACCTAACCTCATATTTAATCCTACATCAAGATTTAGAAATTCTGAGAGTTGGTGTTCTTCAAATTATTATCTGTGCAACAATACAGATTAACGCTATATTTATTATAGACTACTCTGTTAAATGCATAGACCTACCAATTCACCGCAACTTAGTATTTTTAACATTATTTTCACATACAATAGATACTTTTAAACAGATATAGCTAATTTTTCACCACTAATTAACCTGACTATAATAATACAATTATAAGTCAAAATGAATTAAATTGTGCATACCAATTATGGTAGACTAGTTTCCACCCAACCTATGAGCTCTTTCTTCACAACTCCCCCCAACGAGAGATCAATTCATTCCAGCAAAAGACAACCTCTTGTCAACCCAAAATTTTATTATTTAAGCCTGCTTTCCCATCATCTTTTTTCCATAACTACATCCAGTTAATCCGGATTTTGTTCTCCTTTTCTCCTAGACATTCCTTCTATTTCTTCCACAAAAGTACCTTAAAACTAGCTTTTTCCTCTTTCTAGTTTTATTTCACCTCTTTCTAGTAACTTTCCTCTTTACTGGGGTATCTTTTTAGATTTTTATCTCCAATATAAAATTCAATATTAAATTTATTTTCTCCAAGGATTTTTGGAGAACTGGGAAAGTCTTGGGAACCTTATCCATCCTCATGGATTTGGATTCTTGATCTCTAATCATACTCTAGTCTTTGCACAATTAATTTCATTTTCATTTTATTAATTTAAATTAATAAAATATATCCACAATAAGTGTTTTACCTTTGGTCGACTTGACCCTTAGAGATCTTTAGTGCCTCAAATAAAAGCAAAAAGTTATGGATATTACAGTATGAGAGGAGTCTTCTGGATTTTTTTAAGATGGATCAGTGCAAGGCTACAAAAATGCCACTACAATAGAAGACCAAAATTCATAGTGATGATGGTTCAAAGGAGGTATATGCAAAATTGTACATGCAATTCATTCGGAGTTTAATCCACTTAACCACTACTAGACTAGATTTGGCTTATGCAGTAAGTGCATTAAGCCAAGCTATGTCCAATCCACTTGAGAGCCATTGGATTGAAATAAAATATGTCTTAAGGTATCTACAAGGAACCTTATACTATGGCATTGTGTATAATGATTCTTGTGATGTTAAATTGATAGGTTTTTCAGACTACAATTGGGATGGAAACATAGATGACAAGAGATCCATAGTTTTCTATGCATTTATCATTTGATTCGAGGTAATTGCATGGATTATTAAAAAACATAACATAGTTTCCTTGTCTTGAGTGGAATAAAATTACCAAGCGATGTGTGCAGCGACTTGTGAGACAGTTTTGTTGAGGTGACTTCTCAAAGATGCAGGAGAACAATAGAAATATTCAACAATTATCGGATGTGATAACCGGAGCTCTATAAAACTTTCAAACAATCCAATGTTTCATAAAAACACTAAGCACATTGATACATAATTCCACTTCGTCATGGAAAAAGTTCAGTCAAAAGAAATTCATGTTGAATATTGTAATACTTGTGACAATGCTGCTGAATTTTTTACTAAGCCTCTTGGTAGAATTACATTTGAATATTCTAGGGATATGTTAGGAATATTTCTGAACCATTTCTCCATTAAGGGGGAGTGTTGAAGATAATGGAGAAACTTAATTAGAGGGAGTATGTTCACCAGAACCATAGGTTAGGAGTTTGTTCCTATTTCTTAGGTATTTGTTCTAACTTCCCTATTTTCATGTAACCTATATATTGTTTCATCTGTAATGAGAATGTAGAGTAAACTGCAGACGCAGTCCCTCCTAGTGTGGTCTCTCAGAGTAGAGCTAACCAGTAATGCGTTCATTAATTTAATCTACCATTTTTATCAAATTTAGCGATTTTTGTTTTGCATCATATTTGTCTTTTTTTTTGTAAAATTGAAGGTGCAAAACCTAGTAATAATTAGTGGAATATAATTAAATTACTTGTTCTAGACATTCTTCGGTGTTGAGAGGACGTATAGCTAATTTGAGTGTATGAATTTGATGATGGGTCTTGTTGTGCTTAGAGCCTCAAGAACATCAATTACAGGTTAATTTTATGAGATCCGTGCATGTATAAATATCAATTGCATAATTGACTGTTGGATACAATCGAGTATGGAGATTACCCTTGGGGAGATTGAGAAGCATCAATTATACAAAGCTCATCAAATATGGTCAGAGGCCTTTATGTCTTAAATGAGCTGAATGGGAAACTCTAATATTGTTGTGGTGAAAAGAGCATTGTGTGGGAGACTACAAAGTGTGTGGGAGACTTTAAAGTGGGGATTAGTGTCAAGGAAGACCAGTTAGAAAAATGTGACAAGTTAATTGTAATTTTTCGTTTTTGTATTAATATTTTTATTGATGTAAATGTAAGCATTAAAAGGGGCATGGCACTTGGAATAAGTGCTTACATGGGTAAATATTTAAGATTAGTTTTTTGGTCCTTGAGATATTTTCTCAACAAACAATTCCTTGTTTGGAATATCTTGGATCTCATGACCACTATTTGTGTGGCATGTATATGGGTTTTTGATTGAGTGATTTATGAATTATTTTTTGTGCACCATGTCTTTTCCTCCATCTTATTTTTGAAAGTGTTTCTGCTTCACTAAATTACTAACAAACTATTATCCAGAGTCAAATATGGTATTTGTTTTGCTATATAACAACATTATAACAACATTCTTTACATTATAACTACATTATTTCTTTTTGTGTGATTCCGAATTATTAGAGTAGTGTGATTATGAATTACATATAAAAATAGCCAATTTCCTTGCTAATATAGTTCAGACTTGTTTGCATTCACCTAAAGCAAATTTCTGAAAAATCTCCAAAATTGTTGACAATAAATCTATTTGGATATATGTGAAAACAAAATTACAGATGTAAGAATACAGTAGATTAGAGAATTCGTGCTAATTGCAAAGAGTGAGATTCCCCGTAGATATGCCTGAAGGTGATGCATTAATTTTTCTCAATTCTAATATTATGTTTTTTCAAGCTGATAAGTTTAGGACATCTAGTTGTGCTTGATGTAGTAACTAGTCAATCACCCATTTTGAATGACCAAAATATTGAATGTTGTTTATAATTTTCTTCTTTGTTACTGACATCAGAGTCCAAACAACAATTAGTTCAACTTTGGTGTTTGCCTCTCCAATTTTAAAGCTAATTGATTTGGAATCTGTTTTTAACAACCCTCGACCTCCACAAAATTCTTTTTGAGTAGAGAGAAATGGGTAGGCCTTGTGGACTTGGTTTTTTGGAGAGGTAAATAATCCCTAAAAAAGGAAATGATTTTTGAAAGTTGAAAAATGCTTGGTTTTTTGAAGAGGTAAATAGTCCCTAAAAAGAAAGATGGTTGTTGAGAGTTCGGAAGTGGTATAGACCCAATGCAAACTACCTTAAATATAGCTAGACAACCAGGAATCACTCTCGGCTAATTTGTAAGGGTGTAGGGTTTATGCCTCTCGATTTTATTTATTGAACCCGTTTTCTTAGAGGGGTAGAGTTTCACCTTTTACATGTACTTCTTGGTTTTGGGTTTTAACTTTTTTTCTTGATTTGGAACTCTTATCCCAAAAAAAATATGAACACTTTTAAATCATACTCCAAAAGCATTTTTTTGTAAATTGTGCATGTAAAACTGATATAAAAGGGTAGTAAAAATTAATAAATATTTCAGTTTATGTGCCGGCGGCCGGGACACAGCATAGTGCAGTAGATTACATGCGAACCCACGAAGAGTGATTGGACCAGGTTCTCCAAAGCTGTGAAAAAATAATGGATGATGAAGGCATTATACAATCTCCGTACAATGATGTGCGCACTCACATAACATCATGGGGTGTTAAATCCCTGGTTTAAAGAAAACACAGTCAAAAAGGGGAAAAAAGGTACAAGCTCCCTTAGCCAAATTTGCTTTGATACCATTCATACACACATGAGATGGACAAAATTTCTATAAGAGAACAAAAACCAATCCGAAGATTAACAAGAATGTCAACATTAACGGTTTGCAAGAATCTATAATTTGTGCTTCTTTTAAGTTTTATAGTTATAATTTAAACTATATATTTAGTCCCTGCATCTGGCATACACGAATACATGGAGTACAACAGTGAGGAAGGCCTTTGACACAACTCATAGCCTAGCATAATGCATTAATGCATCTCGAAACTAAAAACTCGCTATATTGACCTACGATTAATCAACTCTCTCACCTAATTGAATGTGTCAGTCCAGTCCAGAGGTTGTGTCCATATCGCACGTAAAAATTTCTTAAAATAAACCAATCGTTACTCGTCCTGTTTTTCAGTAAATTGAATGACATTTCAATTACAAAACCAATAATAGTTGGACATCTCAAATGTAGCTAAGTGGCTGAGTTGTTGACACTTTTATTTGTACTTCTACAAAACGAGAGCCATGATTCAACAATCAAATAAAAGCCACTGGTGATCACCTAACCCTAACGAGAAAAACACTCTGCGCGATTACCTAACTCTATAAATAAAAGATCTCAAATTGCAGTGTAATTTTTGGATGATCGTTTATTTAGAATTCTAGACTGGTTATTAAGTTGTTAAATAATATTAATATCAAGTGGGATTCATTTTAATTTGACATATATAAATGTTAATATTAGTCTAATTATGGTTAATATATATTGATAGTTTCAATTGGATACACAATCATATTAATAAATATAAGAAAAAATCACATAACATTAATGATATAGATTCAATATTAATATTCATATTGATATATGGATTTTAGAAAGGCTTTCCATATGGTTCTTAGAAATAATCTATAGAATATATTAGAAGAGCTATTTTCCATGTTAAAGAGCAATGAGGGGTGGTTAAAAGATATTAAGTGTAATATCAGAGTAAAACAAGGTTGTCCCGTCTCCCCTACACTATTTGGCATTTACATTGACAATCTATAAAGTTGTTTAGAGGAAGAAGGTTGTACTGGCACGATCTTAGCTGAGATAGTCATCATCCTTCTTCTCTATGCTTACGATATTGTTCTTCTTGCAAGGTGTCCATATGATCTTGATAACCAACTTAGAATTCTTAAGGATTTCTTCTCTACCATGGGTATGATTGTTAACACTGACAAACCAAAAGTTATGATTATCAAATCCAAGAAGGACACTTACGCTAATTTTATTTATGGCAATAGTAACCTGGAGGAAATGTCTTTTATAAGTACCTAGCAATTGATATACATCACAAGCTCAACTAGAACTATAGCATTGAGAAAATGATTAATGGGGGGTGGAAAGATTATTTTGGTCTAGAAAATAATTGTAAAAAGGCAAACCTCGTAATGTGGGATAGAAATAAGTTCCTCTCTGAAACTTTAGTCACTCATTTTATCTTATATGGATGTGAGCTTTGGGGTTGCAGCATCTCTAGAGAATCCTGGAGAAATATTAAGAAAATCTAGAATTGTTTTATAATGTATAACCTCAAAATTAAAAGCAATACTCCCTATCCTATTCTCCTTATAGAAGTGGGCATTTCCCCTATCGAAAACCTAGCTATGACTAGGCTTCTGTCATACAAGCACAAACTCAATAGCATAGGAGACCATAGACTTCTTAAGCTAGTTTTAAATTCCAGCTAGAACCACCTAAGGCTCAAACGAGGTTCGTATAAAGGCACCAGTGCCTAGTTAAGCCATTGGGAGATCAACGAGAATGTTTCATTGCAAAACATTAAGAACATTAAAAAAATTGTTACCTCTAAGTTCAAAGAAAAAATGTGGTGTGAGAAAGATCTAGCAGCTAAAATAAAATTAAGATATTATAAGGAGGTCATCAACCCCACCCTAGAAGATCAAAAGTATCTCTTTGTTTTAACTAGCTCAAAGAAGAAAATTAATATGGCCAAGATTAGAACAAACTCTCATGAGCTCCATAGTGATACAGGTCGTTGGCGAGTTCTTAAAACACCGTGGATGGAAAGGATCCGCCATCTCTGTGAGAATATGAACATCGAGGATGAAAATCACTTCCTCTTAGAGTACTCTGCGTACAACCACATTAGATCTCAATTTCATAATCTTTGTTGCAATACTGACCTTCCTATCCTTTTAAGATGTCAAAATTATAGTGAGCTTGGGAGGCTTCTCTCCAAGATTTTTGAGCATAGGAATAAAATTTTAAATCAAACTAAATAATTCGTAACATAGGAATAAAATCTTAAATTAAATTAAATAATTTATTTCTTTAGGTCCGATAGACCAAAGATTGGTCTCACTGGACATTAACCACCACCATCATCATCATCAATATAAACAATAACAATATTAAAAATAACTATTATTATAAAAAAATATTATTATTATTATTATTATTATTAATTTATATTAAATAATATTTTTTTGGTTACTAACCCAACAACAACACTTAATCTTGTGGGACCTACGACATGTCACTGGGTGGCAAACACCTCTATATAAACTTGGTCGCAAACACTAAGATTTGAACATCGCTCTCTATAGTTTCAAAAATTTGACATATCTCCAATTACCAATTAAACTACTCCTAGAAAATTTATATTAAATATTATTAATCATATTAAATATCGTTAATCATTATTTTAATCATTTTAAATAAATATTGTTACTACTAATTAATTATTATTATTATCATTAATTAATATTATTAACATTAATGCCCAGATGCGGGTGCCAGCGATGAATGATGGGACCTTGGCACCTACGCGTCTCCCGAAGGAGTTCACGTGGGACGGCCATATGGTCTCTTGTACGCACATTTATGCGCTCATTAATCGGCCAGCTCGTGGAGCAATTAAACCTGTGCAGGAGCTCTCTCATCTCGCTATGGGTATTCAATCAGTCATGGCCTTCATTCCAGATTGTTCGGTTAATGGTGATAGTGGTGCAGCCTCTCTTCCTCCTTTAAACAGTGCATGCCCTCAAGGCTATGCTAAGACTAGCATTCGAACCCATACCGGGCATCGCTTTACTCTCCTCTCTTGTTTTGAACCGCTACCTGGGATTCACTTCTCTCAGACCAGTTTCTGTCGATCCAATCCAGCTCACCAGGGTCGAACAGTGGATTTTTGGGGCAACACCTCCCCTCTTGACGCTCAGACGACAGACTGCTCCTGCGGAATTCCCCACCACTGCGTTTTTGGAACACCTGCTTACCCCTTGCATTGTATTTTCTCTTCGCAAGGCTTAGCCTCCATGCCGTGCATACGACATAGAATGCGAAGCAGGCGTGGCTCAAGTAGAGGGCGAGTCTCACAACATCGACCTCCCTCCAGTTCCGTCTCAGGATCCTTGTCTGCTAAAGAGACTCAGGAAATGTATCATGGTGGCAGACGAAGGTGTCATGGGGTCTCTGTTCCTTAGGTTCAACCTTTCCCCCTCCCACCTGCTGACCCCCCTAATGCTCAAATTCCTCCCGCCTCCCACAGGTCTGCCCGCTTGCCCATCCACCAATCGTCCCCGCGTGCTGAATTTCGTTTTGAATGTCTTCATGACAATCCAATTGTCACCGCTTACATTACGGTGATGCTTAAAGAAGAGGCTCCTTTCCCCTGTCCCTCCCCTGAAGCTTCCCCGATGCCTCCTTCTACCTTCAGTCCTCCCAAAAGCACGGTTCAGACAGTAAACGCTGCCCTCCACGTAGAAGAAGCTTCGCGCAAGATGGCTGGAGTCTCGGACCAGGAAGGCGCCCTCAAAGGCATCATGAATGATTCTGAAGATGAATACGCTTGCAGGGTGGTGGAAGAGCCTCAGTCACCAACTCAGGATCAGTGATATGCTCAGTTCACAGCTCTATCGGGTATTTTTGTTTCATTTCCGTTGGAATTTCTTGTCTCTTTGTCCCAACGTGTAGCTGGAAAAGCTATGTGTTACTCTTAGTTTATTTCTTTCTGTCAAAACATCATGTATAAGATGTAGGCCAGTTTCCCATCCCAGGGCGGCCAATATGATTTCTAAAGGACTGGTTTCCCATATTGGGCAGTCCAGACTCTCTCTATTTAGCATGTTCTTCAAGCCCGGTGCTCAGGATCCCTCAGATGACACTGCGGCAGTTTTGTAACAGTAACCCTTATACATAATAGAATTAGTTTTATTTAGAAAAAAATATATATATTATTACCATTAATAATTTATGTTATTATTTAAATTTAATATCATTATTAATTAATAATTATTAGTTATTAGCATTAATAATATCATTAGTAATACAATATTATTAATTAATAATATAATTATTAATTATAAAATATTATTATTAATAAAATTATTTATTAAATTAAATATAATAACAATAAATTAATATTAACTAATTAACTAATAATAGTAATTAATTAGTTCATTTTAAGAATGTAAACTTTTGTGATTCATAGCAATTTTTCAACATAACTCTTCCCAAAAATCACATTAGAAATTTGAAAATCGACAGATTTTAAATTACTAAGTGTAGTTCATCATCATGACAATTGAGGAATATGTTGATCATTTAAGTGGAATGTGTTGATCATAAAAATTAAGATATATACTACAGAAATGTCCAATAATTAGGGACAAAAATAAGAAAAATGAACATTAAACTAATGTTAATTATAAAAGAATTAATAAAATTAATAAAATATAGTTAATAGAATAATAACTATATATTATTAATTAGACACTAAAATATTAATTTCCTTAATAATATTAAAAATTAATTTTAAAAAATAAAAAAGTATAAACCAATAACTAACAAAATAATCAACAAACCGAAACAAATAAATAAAAACAAAAAAAATCAATAAACCATTAAATGAAACAAATAAATCAAAATAAATAGAAAACAAAAAGATATTAAATTATTAAAAACCAATTTTATAATAAAATTAAAAATATAAAAACAATTAAAAATAAATAAATATTAAATAAAATAAATCAGTAACCAAACAAACAAATACTAATGGTTTATTGTTAGTTTATTCATTTGTTATTAACGGTTTACTTTAGTTTGGTTACTTATTGATTTACTTTATTTATTTATTTATTTTTGTTAGTTATTGATTTATTTATTTGTTTCTAATTGTTTTTAGTATTTTTAATTTTAAGTTGGAATTAGTCTCTAATAATTTTAATATATTTTTTTATTATTTTATTTATTTATTTTGAGTTATTGGTTTATGGTTTGTTTTTGTTAGTTACTAAATTATTTTATTTAATTTTTATTGTATTTTTACATTTTTTACTTTAGGTTACAATTAGTTTCTAATAATATTAAATAAATTAAAATTTATTATCTAATTAATAATTTATATTTACTATTCTATAAATTTATATTTTTTATTTTTTTTATTATTAACATTAGTTTAATCTTTATTTTTATTGTTTATTATTTTCTACAATGCTTTTGTCGATGACCGTTGCACATCGATGCAGTATATATGACATTAATTGATATGATCAACACATTCTTCACTTATCTTGATAATGAAATACACTTAGTAGTTCAAAACTGCTCAATTTTCAAATTTCTACTGTGTTTTTTTCTAGAAAAGTTATGTCCAATAATTCCTTTAATTTAATAATTAATTAATTAGTTTACAACAATTAATTAATTATTACTATTATTTATTAAAAATTTAGTTTTATTATATATTAATTTTATTAATTATTGTTAATAATATATTATCAATAATATGGTTAATTTAATAATAATTTATAAAATCATGAACTATGAACCAAGTGATTTATATTAAACTTAAGGATTAAAATTATAAACTCTATGAATAATATTATATCATAGGAATATGAACCCTTATATTAATAACACCAAGAAATTCATATTATAAATCCAATGGATCAATACTAAGAAAGGAAGGGATTATAAACCCAAGGGAATACTATTACACCCAAGGGATAAATATTATAAACCTGAGGTATAAAAACCCTAAGAGAAATATTATAAACCATAAATAAACATGCTTGACCATGATTATATATAAAAGATATTTATATTATACCCTATGATTAATTTTGTAAATCCTATGAATAATATTATACCCTAGGAACATGAACCCTTAGATTAATAAACCCAAGGGATTGATATTATAAACCTCGGGGGAAAATAAACCCAAAGGATTAATTATAAGACCCCAAGGTATTATAAATCCAAGGAAATAATATTGAATGCAAGGGATGAATATGATACACCCAAGGTATATAAATCCAAAGAAAAATATTATAAAACCTAAAATAAACATGGTTGACCGTGGCTGACGATGGTTCATTTTCGTATTCAGAAAATATTTGTCACAATGTGATGTTGGACCACGGTTGACTATGGTTAAGTGTGATTTATTTTCATATCTAGACAATCTTTGTCAGAATATTACATTGGACGATGGTTGTTAATTTTCATTTTGAGAAACTCTTAGACATAGTGTGATATGTGAACATGGTTGACCATGATTATAAACCAAGGGTATTTATATTAAACCCATGGATTTATATTATAAACCATATGAATAATATTACACACAATGAATTTAAACCCTTAGAATAATAAACCCAAAAGATTGACATTATAAACCAAAGGGAATAATAAATCCAAGGGTTCAATACTAAAAGCCCAAGGGAATAGTGTTAAACCTAAGAGATTAATATTATAAAACTTAGTTATATAAACCTTAAGATAAACACTATAAACCTTAAAATAAACATGGTTGAACATGGTATACTATGGTATATTTTCATATTGAGACAATATTTGTCACAATGCAATGTTGGACCATGGTTGACCACGATTAACCATGGTTGCTTTTAATATGGAGACAATATTTGTCACAAAGTGATATTGAGCCATGGTTGACCATGGTTGACCATGATTATAAACCCAAGGGATTTATATTAAACCCTAAAATTAAATTTTAAACATTATGAATAATATTATACTCTGTGTATATGAACCCTTAGATTAATAAACCCAAGGGATTTATATTATAAACCAAAGTGATTAATTCTAAAACCCTAAGATATTATAATCCCATGGGATTAATATTAAACCAAAGAGATTTATATTATGAACCCAAGATATATAAAACCTAAGATAAATATTATAAACCCTGAAATAAACATGGTGAATACCATCGTTCATTTTCATATTGAGATAATCTTTGTCTTAATGCAATGTTGAATAATGATCGAACATGGTTGAGAATCATTTATTTTCATATGGAGACAATATTTGTCACTGTGTAACATTGTACCATGGTTGATTTTGATATTGTGAAAACATTTGCCACAATGTTATGTCGGACCATGGTTGGCCATGATTATGGACCTAAAAAAAATATATTAAACCTAAGGATTAATATTATAAACCCCACGAATAACATTATAGCCTAGGAATACTAACCCTTAGATTAATAAACCCAATGGATTGATATAATAACCCAAGAAAATAATAAACATAAGGGATTATAAACCAAAGGGAATAATACTAAACCCAAGGGATTAATATTATAAACACTATGTATATAAACCCTAATATAAATATTATAAACACCATGTATATAAACCCTAAGATAAATATATAAACCGAAATATAAACATGGTTGATTGAGACAATATTTTTCAGATTGAGACATTTGACCAAGGATGACCATGGTTGATTTTCAGATTGAGACAATCATTGACACAATGTGAAATTGAACCATGGTTGACCATGATTAACCACTGTTTTTTATGGTTGAAAATAGTTTTTGAAGGTTGAACTTCATATTGAAAAAATATTTGTGACAATGTGACTTTGGACCATGGTTGACAATGTGATTAATTCTAAGACCCCAATGTATTATAAACGCAAGGGAATAATATTAAACCCAAGAGATTAATAAAATAAACCCAATGTATATAAAATCTAAGATAAATATTATAAACTCTAAAATAAATGTGGTTGACCATGATTATAAACACAAGAGAATCTATGTTAAATGCTACTATTAATAGTATAAACCCTAATAATAATAGTATGCCCTAGGAATGTGAACCCTTATATTAATAAACTCAAGGGAATGATAATCACTTTATTTAATTTTGTAAAGCTCTTTTTTTCTAGTCAACTTCTCATGATTACTTAAAACGTTAGGAGGATTAGGATTTGGATGGGATATCGTATATACCTTTCTAGAAGCCAGATATTCAAAGAAAATATTTAGAGTTGAATGTATGTACAAATTTTTGGTGGAAAATTCAGCCTAAAAGCATCTACTTCACTATGACCCACAAGGAATAGTTTTATGGTTCTGAGATAAATATTTACAACGGAAATATTTTGTTTTGATTTTTTCTTATCCGCAGTGTGGTCGCTAGAATGTTAGTACTTTTTAGTTTTCCTAGGCTAAGGAAGAAAACTATAAAGGTAACCACAAACCACTTTTAAAGTTGGGATCTAGCCCTTAAAAATTTAGAGAGGGCTCTCTCTGTATGATTTAATTTCCGCCTTCAAGACTTTAGGCTAGATATAAAATTTTGAGTTGGGTTTCTTCAAAATTTTGGTTGCAGAATGCACGAAAAGTATATTGGGAGTGGAGTCATTAAACTTCTATGTAATCAATCATAAATAAATAGTGTAGTTGTAACGGGGTAGTGTAGGAAAAGTCCTAGATCTTAAATTATTTATGGTGTGGGTGAGAAGAATCAGATTTAGAATCAATTTATAGAGCACATAGATGAATTATATACATAAATCTTGGAAGAAAACATTAAGATTGTTTAAAAATCCAGACAAGAGTACTGAAAGTAAATTCTACTCATCATATTATTGTAAAAAATTAGGAAGGTAAATCCATATGGAAAACCCAGAAAGAAGAAACATTTAAAATGAGGAAAAAAATCACCATTTCTTTAACACAAGAATATTTCTGAAATTAATTACTCTCAGTAAAAATTCACAACTTACATCAAGTTAGAGCTCTTCTCTTCATACATAATCCAAACCTTTCTCAGTATTATAACAAAATATTTATCTACTCTCTATAGAACTAACTTGTGATCCCAAAAAGGAATTGATTATGAGATAATATTTAGAAAATCGACAAGTATTTCTAGAGAAGAGGAATTATGGACAAATTTGGTTGTTCTGTTGAATCCTTGGAGGAAATTTTCTGTTGATTGTAGCCATTTTTTTCTCTTCCCGATTGTTTGTTCCCAAAACTATAGGATTTTTTTATTTTCCTTTAATTGATTAACTCCAGTAACTTATCACATCGTTCTTCACTTGGAATGGAAAAATTTACCATGCTTTAAAATTTTTCATCTACTTTTGCATAAGATTGTAAAGTTGTATTATTGATGAATAGATGATGAATTTTGTACTGAATATGGGGATCATAGTGTAGTCCCTCGATGAAATATTCTCCATTTATTGTCCCTCTCACTTTAGCAAAATTTGGGTGTATCAACAACTATATTCCACATTTTTTCGTGATAGTTTTCTAATGGAATAAATTTTCCATTAGAAGCTCTTAAATATGGGTAGCCCTTTTCCTGCAATAAAGAAAACCTAAAATTAAATATTCTAAATTGAAACGCTAATTATTTACAGTTTTTTTCCAATTTCACTCTAAGATTTTTCTTTGTCAATACTCTTTTGAGTTCCATTAATATCTATGTTATGTCTCAAATATCAAGCTCTTCAAGCTCATATTTAGTTTCGGAATTCAACACATTAATTGTCTTATTTTTTTATTTTTGCCTGTGTGCAATATCCACTTTAGTCGGCTCAATTTATTTTTTGACATTTTGCACTAGCTCATGCTACTCAAATATGATATGGGCTAATTACCATAAATCTATGATATTTTCAGTTATACTATTTGATATTCTCTTTTTGGATTCTTCCAACATTTTAACTATTAGAGATTGGTCTTCATACTGTTGAATTTCCTACATTAGTTTGAAATTATTTTGTACCTTTGAAAGGTATGCATTATATGATTTGATATTGCTTTCCTTCGACTTTGACAATGTTGGAATTAACTTTTCATTTCTCTGTTTTTTAATTACAACTCTCCCAAAGTCTTGAATAGCTTATCAGAAGAATTAGAAGTGGATGCTTTTGTTTTTTTTTTATTGGTCTACCTATTGCTGATGATGTACCTGGTGTCGATGATGTACCTCCTACTGATGATGTACCCGTTGCTTCCTATTTTCCCTTTTCCTTCAACATTGCTTCCATATCTATCTCCATATTTTTAATATGAACATTATGTTGAGCAATTATCTTGATAAGATTCTCTTTCTAAACCTCCAAAGTTGTGATTTCATTATTGTGAGGGTGTTCTATAGTTGGGAGCTTAAGCTATTTTCTTAGGGCCTCAATATGTGTATTTTTTGTTTTAATAATATGCTCTGCTACCTTAACATGCTAGGATCATATCCTAGCTTAATAATGAAATATTAAAAATATTTTTTTCTATTGTCCTTGGTCAGATACGACATTCTTTCTATTTTCAATTGTGAATGCATATTTTTCAGAGATTTTTGTAATTTGGAGGTAGCCATGGTTGAGCTAGTCAACGTTGAGTACATCACCTCTCCTGATTGTTTATGAAAATTGATTTGATAGATTTCATGAAATTTTTTTTATTAATAGAAATATGGAAGATTTATAATCTTCAGCACTCTTTAGCGCTGGAAATTTAGATTCTAATAAGACCAACTGAAACAACCCTTTCTCTGTGTCAAACACATATAGGAGTCTATGTTGTGTAGTGGAAGTAAAATCCTAGAATTATGAATAAGATGTAGATTTAAGGGTTTCATTATTCCTTTTGACCTCCTTGTACGTGGAAAATATACTTTATTGTTGTGTGGGCATATGAGATGAAGAGGACATAGGTGATTGTGTTATGTCGTCAACATTAGTGAAAGGAGTTACTACCAAACCTGTTAATACCAATGTGTTCTGGTCTTATGTTTCTCTCTCTTCCGATGACTCTCCTCGAGTGTTGGTATGTGTATCATCTTTTATGTCGATTATGATTTTATCGTTAGGGACTATCTCCTTTCTTATTTTGAACACCCAGAAATCTCATGACTCTGAATCAATGGTGGAGATACTTTCTCTTATTATATTACTGTCTTTTTCCTTTGGAATTGGAGTTTCTATAGAATTTTGATTGATAATTTGTTCTTCAACCTTCTGCAGAATTTTCTCAGTCAAATCCTCTTTATTATAATATTAATCTTTCTCTGGTATGTGTGTGTGTGGATATCGAAGTATTTTTTTGTTCAATCCTTATCTTATAAATGATTCCCAATGGGTCATAAGACCAGGTGAAACTCATTGTAAACCTCATTTGTTTCAACAATCCATTCAATTCCCTATTTGCTTCTGTATGGTTAACATTTAGGATCAAAAATATTCTTTCAAATTCAAATGTGGTTTCTTTTTTCTTGACACAAAATGCATATCGTCCACTTTGAGAATTTTTCTGATATATTCAAGGGAAAAAACTATCAATGGTACAAAATTTCAAAATATATAGGGAATAAGCTCACACCCATAGATTCCAATCTCTATGTAATTCTAATATAAATACAAGTCTCCAACTTTAGTTGGATCTATGAGATGTAGAAACTTCCTGATTTCTAGTGAAATTTTTGGTATAACATCACTGCAAAGTGGAGACACAGATGTGTCTAGAAACTGATCTACAAAATCGTTGAATGAAAATTATTCTCTTTTCTTTCTTGGTAAAGAAGTATAGTGGAGAAATACTAATTTCTTTCCTTTCTCGTCCAATATTTGTATATAAAACTGAAATATGTTTGACTGATAATACAACATTTAATAAAATAAAATTCATTGGTGCTTAAAAGCACCTTCGACTTTGAATTTCATAAACAACTCATGAACGATATCTCACAAATATTAATTTTAACTAAAAAATATTGAAGGCTTTTCTGCAGTTGAAAACACTAACAAGAATCCTAATAATACTTCATCCACCCACTTTTCTGAACAATAAACCAATAGATAGGTACCCATACAGATTACCTCCCTTGACATCTCCGAAAAAATGGAGGTAGAGTAAGGAGGGTTGCTTATGGGTAATTCATAGATTTTTGGAAGGAAACATTCAAATATATGGGCTCCTTGGGAAAAGGTAATATTATTATATATTTCCATTAGGGTATGAGTTAAAAAAGGATGCAGAGACTCTTAAGGATTTACCTGAAGGGCTCTCCATTGGTTGAAAATAAAAATTGGTCATTTTGGGCAACAATTTCTTTGTGGATGGGGAGGTTTCTCAAATGACACCAAGTGACAAACTAAAAGAAAAAATGGGTTTGAGGGAAGACAAGTTATGCCAATAGTGATTCCCAGATGCCCATATCATCATTGTTATAAAAAAAATTATGTTTTCCCAATTCCCTAGCTCGTAGAGTTCAAATTCACACTATGTCTCGACTATCCTACATTGTGTATCCAATAAGGGTAGATTATCCATATCATGCACGGGAGGGGTCACTGGATTTTACTCATATTTATTTCCCTTTCCCTTATACGAATAATTTTTCAATTTCAACAGAGAATCGAGGAAAAAAGTTACAAGGTTGTTTTATGACTAAAATTTGCAGAGGGAGACGGCTCGGAGATGGAGCTGAAAATATTCAAAAAGTCCAAGTTCACATGCATAATTTTGATAATTGTCAAAATGGAAATATTGCAGGCTATTGAGGTATTATTATAATGGGGTTCCTTGGGGTGGAAATGTAATAATTACCATTTATAGAATGAGAGCATTAATTAGGAATGAATCCATTAGCGAGACAGATTAAATCATCTAGATTTTATTAACTATTGGTGGATGGTTTGAATTATAACGGTTACATGACATAGAGGGGAGGTGATGTGGATGGAGGGATTAAGGACAATTTGTGTGAGAGGATAAAGCAGGGGTGAGCAGGAGGAGGAAGGTTTGGGATGCTGGTTTTTGGGGGGGGTTTGTTGGAGACCACTTTTCGCCCCCTCCCTCATTAAGTCCTAAAGGGTTGGGAAGGTGGGCGGGGGGGGGTCTGAAAATTTCCCCCCATCGTTGATACATGGGAAGGCATTAAAGTAAATAATAAATTTTCATTTTCACATCACATAAATTGAAACACGATTCAAAAAAATTTAGACTAGAATGCCCCAATGGGGTTTTATTTATTTTATTATTATTTCTTTCATTTTTCTTTTCCCCTAAATTTTTCTTTTTCTATTTTTTCAAATGTCAAAAATTAAATTTGAAATAAATAAAATTACTTACAGTATCCCATGGGATAAAAATACAAACAATCAACAATTATTCACTATGATTTATAGGACTCTAGCACAAGCAACCCAAGTCTTTGATTTTTTGTATCCCAACAATGCAGATATTAATTGTCATGCGTACATAGATGAAAATTGGGCAACAAATGTTGATGACAGTAAAAGAACCAGTGGAGGAGAATTCTACATGGGACCACGTTTGGTATCATGGTTGAGAAAAAAACAAAGCTGCATTGCCTTATCTACTACAAAATAAGAATATGTTTCTGTTGCATCTTGTTGCACACAACTTCTCTGGACGATATTCAAATGTTGTGTTCAACACCCATTTCCATTTTATTTGATAATAAAAGTTCCATTATTATTTCAAAAAATCATGTTATGCACTATAAAACCAAGCATATTACAATTAAATATCCTTTTCTAAGAGAACGAGTACTTGAACAAAAGGTAAAACTAGAATATGTTCCATCAAAATAAAAAGTTGTTGATAAATTTACAAAGCCCCTTCCACGTGATGCATTTGAATATATGAGATATAAATTAGGAGTAATTTCTACTTCATCTCTCTGTTGATTAATCTAACATATTATTTAAGTACAGTGGGGGATGTGATTTTCAACATTTCACTTTCTGTACATAGATCCTATGAAAGACAGTTGCATATATACATTATTTTAGATCTAAACAGACCCGTATGTTTTGCTTTGGTGAAGGAAATGTGGGAAAAA
Organism: Pinus albicaulis; assembly: GCA_034641835.2. Taxonomy (NCBI): domain Eukaryota; kingdom Viridiplantae; phylum Streptophyta; class Pinopsida; order Pinales; family Pinaceae; genus Pinus; species Pinus albicaulis. The sequence continues at coordinate 1,376,445,356 of CM076584.1, forward strand.
CTCAAGAAAAGGCTATGATATGCTTCAGACAATTATTATTCTAATGTTTATGGTTACTGTTTGATGATGTTATTTAAGAAGTGGTTTTTCCTTGTATGGGTTGTTGATGCTTTGATGAATAATCAATTGATGAAGTTGCTTTGATTTCCTTACTCATTTATGGTTTGATGTGATCAAATATGACAAATGAATAGTTGGAACATGTTCAGTGGGAGCATTAAATATGCTTCTAGTAATCCATCTTTGGAATTTTATTTGCTTGAGAATTCCTTGATGCTTATCATTCGTGATGTTTTCGAATATAATTATGTATTTTTTAGAATGTTATGATGTTGGAATACATATTTGGTCATAGTTTGACGATATTACATTACTTCATGATGATGTTCATGGTGCTGCAGGCATATGCTTAAGATACATATCCTACAGGATGGTATTTCCACCTCACCAATGAGGACTTTGGTATTGATTATAAATATCATATATGTCTCTTGAAGTAAAGGCCATGCTGATATGAATGGAATGCATTAGTTTTCTTGTGCTAAGTATCCAAACAATAATCAAATTGTGTGCATAAGGTTTACTAAAGTTTGTAGGTGAAACAAATGGTTTTATCTTAGTTAAATAGATTTTTGTGTGAGGTTAAAGCATGCAAATTTCTTGTATAACATTGTACAAGAGTAAATAACATAGAAATAAAAATCACATGTAACAACACTCAGCAAATTTGATGAAGCAGTTCACCCCTCATGGGCTACATTTGCTGGTCCAGCGCCCAATGGCATGTCCCTCATATCTTATTGCTAAAAAATGTTAAGTACATGTGAATAAAATAATTAAATAGCTATGGTATCTAAAAAATTAGCTTCATAATTCTTGAATTAGTCAAGAATGACTATTCATTTGTAGAAAATAGAGAATGGATGCTCAATACACTAAAAACACCCTAGTGGCCCTAGTGGCTCCTTCACATCTCCTGAAGCTGAATCTAAACAAGATGACCTATGATAGCTTTGAAACCTCTCCCAATATGTTCGGAATGTAAAGAATACGAAAAATTGACTATTAATTCATCAAAATTGGTTGAATATCTAAGAAGTGATGGCCAAAACAAGAAACTGCCCAATATTCCTTAAAAAACTCCACTAAATGTGGAGGAACTCCAATTGGCACGACTAAACTAGAAACATCACTGAAATTATCGGTTCCATCAGAATCCCTTCCAAAGATGGTACTTATATTAAATATGTGGATAAGCATGTGACTGGGTGGCGAATTAACTGTCGGAGTTAACGGTTTGGAGGCTGTCGGTTTGAGGGTTGGAACCCCAAAGATATTGTTCCACAACCGTTTACATTAAAAAAAAATTTAAACCCGCCATGTGATAAGTCCTACTAAGCTACCACCGGTTACAGTTTGTTTGGTTTAAGCCCTTGGTTCTGGCACTAGGGTGTATGGACAGTAGGGTTGGCCCTTAGGGGCTGGCCTCTCAAGCGCCCAATACAAAACCATTATAATTTAGAATGAACACGAAGTCCATAAGGGTTAAGAAGTATAGGCAGGAGGAGTGGTAAGGCAGCTGAGTAGTGGGCATGAAGTGAGCTGCTTGAATCTAGTGGCCTATCAAAAATTTTATATAACCATTAGTCCTTTGGCCTAGGGCCACTTGGAAGCCTCCTAGCTTGCCACGTGGCACCTGTTGATTAGCCTAAATTTCAACAAGTCAACCCATCATCCAATGCAATTCTGCCACTTGGCCTTCAATGATTGGCCCAAATGGAATATTCCAAGGAATATTTTGAGGAATATTCCAAGAATATTCCCTAGAATATTCTCTTTTTAATTTTTCAAATTTCCATGTCAAACTTTGTCAAAGTCATTTTTTTGGTGTTTACTGGGATTTTCAAACCTTCATAACTTCTTCATATGACCTTTGTTTTGCGAACTATTTGTAGTGCCAGAATCGTGGTGGCGAGAAATTTCTGGTCACTTAGGTTATAAACATTTTTGAGCACTTTCATTTTTGAGCATTTTTTAACAATGGACATGATCTCTTGATAACAACTCCCCACTTGGAATATTTTGGACCCCAAAATCTCTCTGGACTATTGAGCATGAAGGTGAGAAGACTGTGTCCCCACTCTTCCAATCCTAATCCACTAAAATTTCCCCGATTTCACTAATTGGAGCTTTTAATGAAACGATAAATTTGTCCTTGATTTGATTGACCAATCATTGCTAACTTTGACCTTGTCATGCTGCACATTTTCAAAACAGGAATAACAACAACTTAACTTTGCAGTAAACATATTGTTTCTAGATTGTTCTATAATCAAAGGAAACTAAAAATTACTTTCACCTTGCATCCTGTCCTTATGGCGATTTTTTGTTGAATTTGCTTTGAACTTGTGTCGATTCCTGACCAAGTCTCTGTGCCATTTTACCATGCCTTTCTGAAATGAGCAATGATCATTCATGAATCTTGTGCCTTATTTGCTAAGTTAATTTTCCCTCTCTTGTACCTTTGCAACTTCTTTCATTGACACTTTGTTTTCAACACTGTTCAACACCGAAGACGATCATTGCAACCACTTGCCATATTCTTTCAAAGACAACCTGATCTCAAACTGAAATAAATCATTATTTACATCAGCATTTGCATGAAAAGGCTTATATAACACTTCCCTTTATCTAATTGTCATCAATGTCAATTTTTGACTTGCATTGACGAGCCTCTTCATCTGCCCTACATTAACTAAAGAAGAGTCTAGTTTTTTGCGATGAGCTCTTACAATGTACTCATTGCCATCCTTAAATAAATGTTACTTGTTCTCATGGCAATGAAAGGTATCTTTCCTGTCATACAAGTAAGGAATTCCCAACACCATACCTTCTATATGAAGTGGAACAACATCTAATTGAATCCTGTCAATAGAATGTGTTGTTATTGCAAAGCGCAACATGTACTTCTCTGAAACCTGTAAATTTTCATCCTTACAAATCCAACCACGTAGATATGGTTTCAGATGTGGAATGGTCTCAAGATTTATTTTATTAACTAAGTCTTCAGAAATAAGGTTCGCTTGCGACCCACTATCAAATAGTGTGTCAACCTTGGTATGTTTGGAAATGACCCTCACATGAAACAGTTCAATTCTCTTTTCTTCACTTGGAGATTCTATGTAACAATTGTATATACTAGAAATGGGTTTATTTTCATTCTCTTTCCCCTTTATGTTCTTTAGTCCCATAGCTATGATTTTTGTTTCATCTCCTTATTCTGAGCCTAGGTCTTGTTCAGCTATTGCAAATGTCTTGCCTTTCTCCTTCTCTTTATCTTTGGCTTTAAAAATTTCTAGTTTCAACTCTGGTTGAAGTTTCCAACAATGGTCCTCATCATGGCTTGTTTTAGAACAATTTTTGCAGAATAATTTTCCCTTCTCTTTTCTGGAATTTTCATTTCTCTTTTTGTTCCATTTTCCTTTAAACTCACTTTCCTCATTCCCATTTAAGTTTTTTTTTCCCCTTGCCTTTAAATGTGTGGCTTGAACACAAACCTCATCTAGGCTTGTAGGGTTAAACATGAAAATGTTATGTCTTAGGTAAGTATGTAAAACTCCTATATACTTGAGTAAAGTGTCTTGGCTATGAAAATCTATTCCTAGTGAAAGAGATCTTATTCTAAATTCTTTGGTATACACTTGAACATTTTGTCCTTTCAATTGTTTAAAATTTTTCCACTCCATTATGTCTTTTGGCATGCAAGCTAATGGATAAAACTGTTGTTTTTTTTCAGAAATGAAATCAATCTATGATAAAATAATCTTACCATATTTCTTGATCTCCTCCTTTGTATTGGCTTCCCACCAAACAAGTGTTGCACCTTCCATTCTCAATGAAGCTAGTTGGATTTTGGTTTCGTCATCATGAAAAACTTTAATTCTGATATAGACCTCTAATTTCCTAATCCAATTATCTAGCTTTTTTGCATTAACTTCACCATCAAACTTTGGAAATTCAAACTTAACATCAAGTTTTAGAAAATGATTTTTACCAGTGTTCTTTGACTTGGTGTACTGAAGATGAAGTAGAGGTTGATGAAGATGAAGATGAGGGTGATGATGATGAATTTCCATTGTCTCCATTTCATCCATTACCCTTCTTGGATTTCTCTTCATCATTATGGCCTCCTGACGATCCTTCTCCTTCCTTTTGAAGTTTAGAACCTTCTCCTTCTTGCTTTTCATTCCTTTCTTGATAAATAACTCTCACCATGTTAGTTAAGTTAGGAAATGCTTTCTTGAACACTCTTTCTTCCTCCTTGGGATCAACCTATTCAGGAATTTATCCTTCTCTTGAATTCATGCTTATGGCTTCTTCTTCTTCTCTTTAAAGTGAAATTGAAGGTGGAGATAATGGCACTCTTTCCCTCCTTGGCTGAGGATTACTTTGAGCTTTCACCAATTGACTTTCTCATCTCTTAAGCTTCAACCTAGTAAGCAGTAAAACTCTTGCAAATTGTTAAACAAACTTTGCACAATAACAATACAGAGAGTAAAAATCTAGATTAACTTAATGCTCAACCTGAGCTCTGATACCACTTGATATGAATGGAATGTCTTAGTTTTTATGTGCTAAGTATCCAAACAGTAATTAAATTGTGTGCATAAGTTTTACTGAAGTTTGCAGGTGAAACAAATGGTTTTATCTTTGTTAAACAAATTTCTGTGTGAGGTTAAAGCATGTAAATTTCTTGTATAACACTGTAAAATAGTAAATAACAGAGAAATAAAAGTCACATGTAACAATACTCAACAAGTTTTATGAAGAAGTTCACCCCTCCTGGGCTACATCTGCTGGTCCAACTCCCAATGGCATGTCCCTCATATATTATTTCTCAAAAATGGTAAGTACATGTGAAAAAAAGCCTCAAATGACTATGCTCTTTGTAACAACAGCTTCATAATGCTTTAACTAGTTAGGAATGACTATTCATTTGCAGAAAATAGAGAATGGATGCTCAATATACTGAAAAACACCGTAGTGGCCCTAGTGGCTCCTTGACCTCTCCTAAAGCTAAAGCTGCACAAGATGACCTCTGATGGCTCTGATACCAACTTGATCTAAATGGAATGTATTATTTTTTATGTGCTAAGTATCCAAACATTGATTAAATTATGTGCATAAGGTTTACTGAAGTTTGCAGGTGAAACAAATGGTTTTATCTTAGTTAAACAGATTTATGTGTGAGGTTAAAGGATGTAAATTTCTTGTATAACACTATAAAACATTAAATAACAGAGAAATGAAAATCACATGTAACAATAGCCAATGAATTTTATGAAGAATTTTACCCCTCCTGGGCTACACCTGCTAGTTCAGCTCTCAATGGCATGTCCCTCATATCTTATTGCTTAAAAATGGTAAGTACGTGTGAATAAAAGCCTCAAATGTTTGTGCTCTCTATAAAATCAGCTTCATAATACTTGAATTAGTCAGGAATGACTATTCTTTTTCAGAAAATAGAGAATGTATGCTCAATACACTAAAAACACCCTAGTGACCCTAGTGACTCCTTGACCTCTCCTTGAGCTAAAATTGCACAAGATGACCTCTGATGGCTCTGTAACCTCTTTAAATGTGTTTATAATGTCGATAGTGCAAAAAAATTACTATTCATTCATCAAAAATTTTCAAATATTCAAGGATTTATGGCCAAAACATGAAAATTCCCAATATCCCTTAAAAAACTACACTAAATGTGGAGGAACTCTAGTTAGCGCGACTAAACTGGAAATTTTGCTGAAATTATTAGTTCCACCAGAATCCCCACAAAAACTGGTATTTATATTAAATGTGTGGATAATCATGTGACCGAGCTGTGAATTAACCATAGGAGTTAAGGGTTTGGAGGTCGTCGGTTTGAGGGTTGGAACCCAAAATTTATGGTTCCACAACCGTTTACATTCATTTTTTTTTTAAACCCACAATGTGACAGGTCCTGTGAAGCTACCACCAGTTAAAATTTGTTGGGTTTAAGCCCTTGGTTCTGGTGCTAGGGCATATGGAGGGAAGGGCTGGCCCTCAGGGGCTGGCCTCCCAAGTACGCAATACAAAACCGTTATAATTTAAAATGAACGTAGAGTCCATAAGGGTTAAGAAGCATGAGAAAAAGGAGTGGTAAGGTGGCCAAGTAGTGGGCGTGAGCTGCTAAAATTTGATGGCCTATCAAAAAATTTACATAACCATTATTCCTCCTACCTAGGGCCACGTGGTAGCCTCCGATTTGGCCATGTGGCACCCATTGATTGGCCTAAATTTCAACAAGTCAACCCATCATCCAATACAATGCTGCCACTTGGCCTTCAACAATCGACCCAAATGGAATGTTCCAGGGAACCTTATGGGGAATGTTTTGAGGAAAATTTTAGGAATACTCCCTGGAATATTCCCTTTTTAATTTTTCAAATTTCCAAGTCAAACTTGGTCATAGTAATTTTTTTGGAGTTCACTCGGCTTTTTAAACCTTCATAACTTTTGCATACGACCTCTGTTTTGCAAATTGTTCACATCGCCAGAATCACAGGAATGAGACCTTTTCCGTCGTTCAGGTTGCAAACATTTTTTAGCACTTTAATTTTTGAGCATTTTTTAACAATGGACATGATCTCCTGATCACATGCAAACACCTATGATGTAATAAATTTTATATCCAGCCATGTATGAATTATATGGCTTAAGTCCCTTATGTAATCCCATTTTGAGTATTTGATGTAATGGTGCGTCAGATATGTAACACCACTATGTTGGGTAATTTCATGTATAGTTTCTTATATGTATATCTTCAGGTGTCAGCATGTACTCAAGGGGAGCATGATCATCATTGAATATTCAATCTATAATACTCCTACTCAATGGGACAGTAACCTTCATTCATATTTTACCAACCCTTTTCCCTTAATTTCAAAGGGGGAGAGAAGCTTGGTGTTTTGAACATGATTAGTGAGGGTAGCATAGGACTGATTCATAACCAAACACCAAATTTGTTTCCATCAAGTCCAAAGGTGGATATTTTTGGCATTGTGATAGTGTGTTATCCTTGATGGAAACCTACTTTATGAGTTTTCCTTGATGTATATCCACTTGATGAATATGTCAACAAGAATATTTTACACGCTAGCTAAAATGTGGAATGGATAGGAGGAGAAACTCACTGGAACTTCTGGAACCTGGTGACAATGACCGAACCCTAACCCTAGCTTTTCCCTACTCACTACGATTGGTGCTTTGAACGGTGCATTGACTGTGTGACTTTTGGTGCTCGGAATGGGAGAAAACTGTGGAATGATAAGCAGGCCACGATGTTGGGGGAACACCTCTACTCTAGAGAAGTTTACAGTTGGTGCTCCACTTGGGTGATCATCCTAGTTTTTTAACTCCCTCGCTCATGTGAAAAGGGTTTAATATTTTTTTCTCTCAGCTGTGGAGTATTTTTTTCTGATTTTTACTGGCTCATGCTCCCATCTGAGCCCCTTTTTGTCTAATATTTTTATTATTTTCCTTGTCATCCTAGAAAGGTGGAGCTAATATTGCCTAGGAAGTTGGGGTTTTTAGTGCATTGTGTGGTTTTTACCTAGTTTGATCCTTATCGTTCCTTGTGGAGGTAAGAATACATTTAGTTTTTCGATGTTGTTTTGTATTTTTTTCTATCAGAGCTATGCTGAGGCTTTTAGTCTGTCAACTAGGTCTCTCTCGGGACTGGGTTTTCTCCTCTAGGAGTTTTGGGATGGTTGTTTCCTGTCCTTAAATATTAAAACACTTTTATCATCTTTCTATCTATTATTTTGACTTGTTTTGTCCTCTGGGTCTTTCGCAGTGCTGTTGGGGTTAGATGTTTTGATCAGGTCTTTTGGTTGGGGTTTGGGGGTTTTTGTTTATTTTCATTTTTTGTCTCAATGAGAAATGACAAGGATGTTGTGGATATGAAGCTAGAAGCAGAATACATCCCGTCTTTCCAGGGATTAGACCCTACAAGCCCTAATTTGGCTAAAGTGTTCCTTCCCTCGCGGTCATATGAAGCGACGGGGGGAGGAAATAGATATGTGGAACCCTGTGGTGGGTTTTGCTACCCTTAAAAATGTTGATCTGTCACTTTCTCACCATATCACGATGGATAGAGCTGGCTTTGTCTCTCTACAAAAACCTCTCGGTCCGGTTATATCCTTAGTCACTACCAGTACACTTTTGGTTGCTCCTCCTAGTCATCTAGGTCCATATTTTCCTAGTGAACACTTATTTTCAGGGGCTTTGGAGGAAATTCTTATTGGGGATGGGGTCAAGGGAAAATATACTTGTGGCACTACATGAGATATCATTCCCGTACCTCCATTTGTGAATAGGTCGGTAGATCCTTTGGCGAACACTCTTGTGGTAGTTTCTGATCTCCCTATTGGGCTTGGGGTTTCGACAGAACATGGGACAACGAATCTCACTAGGCCAGAGTGGGGCTCTAGTGGAGGGTTTGGTATTTTATCATTGGGTAGTCTAAGTCAGGGTTTCCAGGGCCTTCCGGGTGATTACAGTGGAAGAGAGGAAGAGTTACAAAGGTATGAAACCCATGGTATCTAAATGGGGGTTTTCCTGGGCTCATCCCGGATGAGCTCAAAACCCAGCCATGATAGGGAATGATGGAACTTGCACTAAGGGAGGGTATTTAGGAGGAGGCACTTGGTCTTCAAAATTTTATGTGAAAATCAATGAAAAGAAGGGAAACAAAAGAAGTAAAGGGAAGGTGATCAAGGAAATCTCTGAATGTCCAAACATGATCTTCAGAGTTGACCTAGAGTTTGATAGTGTGATGGTAGCCTCTGAATTAATCTTGGTGGGTAGGGTTAGAGGGGAATTCTTCTGTGTGAACTATATTTCAGATTAGATATAAAAAAGTTGGACGACGGCCCCTGATCGGGATGTTGAGTTCGTAGAGATATAAAAAAGCTCTAAAGCTTGGGGCCCTTGTTCTCGGATTGACCCTTTGGCAGATTATTTCTTAAATATGATGAGGGAAGGGTCCCTTTTTGACCCCTCTGAAAAAATGATGCCCACCTAGAGGAAAAATCATGTGGGAGAAGCCTACATCGCCAAAAGATTGGACAGGTTCCTATTAAGTGATGACTTTTCCAACTGTCCCATTCTCTTTCTGGTGGGATTTTTGACCACTCCCCTATTCTTTTGTAACTGATTGGGCCTTTTAAGAAGCCTCCTGCTCCCTTTAAGTTTAATGCTAATTTGCTCAAGGAGGAGGATTACCACCAATTGGTGGTTTACCTTTGGAGATACCCCCCAGTCGAAGAAGGCTTTAGAGATGCCCAGAATTTCATTGAACACATGAAAAATATTTTACAAAACCACCACAATCTAGGCAAAATAAAAGGCCCAACAAGATGTGGAATCAATTAAAATCATTAATGAATATTTGGGCACTTTGTGCAATGATGGGGAGAGGGGTTTTGTTGATGAGGAGACCTGGAACAAAATTAAGGAGATGGAAACTAGAAGGAAGAAAATTCTTAATGATAGAGAAGAGATTTGGCGATTAAGAAGTCGGGCCATCTGGTTCATAGCAGAAGATGAAAATACAAAATTCTTCCACAATTATGCTAAGGGGAGGAAAAATACCAACACTATCTGGGAAATGAAAAAATTAGCTAGGATTAAGGAGAAAAAATTCAAATAAATCTCATCTATGGGGAGAAATCATTTTAAGAGCATTTATTTACCTCAAGATGGAGTTAATATGAAGTAAGTCATTCAGGTTTCCCAACTATTTCCTCGATATACTAATGAAGGAAGTAATATTCATCTCATGTCACTGGTGGAAAAAAATGGCATTGAACACATTTTAGAAGCTATTCAAGATGGAAAAAGACCCGGGCATGATGGTTGGATTGTGGAATTATTTAAAACTTGCTTCGACCTGATGGGGGATGCTATCAAAAATGTGGTGGAGGAATCTCGTTCTCTTGGCCACATCCATGATTTCCTCAAGTATCCTTTCCTAGACTTCATTCCAAAATGTGATGCTCCATCATCTTTTGATTATTTCCATCATATCTCACTCTGTAATTGTATCCATAAATTTATCTCTAAAACAATTACCAACCGTTTGAGGCCTATCCTGTCTAGCTCCATTTCAAAAGAGAAATTTGGCTTCCTACATGGTATAAAATTTTATGAAGTGATTTGGGTGGCCTATGGGACTCTCCATAGTATTAAATTATCTCACAAAAGATGCATGGTTGTCAAGATTTACCTTTCTAAGGCTTATGACAGAATCAACTAGCTTACGCTTCTGCTGACCCATCTCAAGTTCCATATTGATTTCATTAATTGGGTTATGAGTTGTATCACTAATACTTCTTTTGTTCTTGTTATTAGTGGGGGAGCCTCTCTATTTTGTTCTAACCAAAGAGGACTGAAACATGGATGTACTTTGTCTCCACTACTCTTCCTGTTGGTGGCTAAAGGTCTTAGTCAACTCATTCACTAGGCCAAAAGACTAGAGTCCATGATGGGAATCGAAGTGGGTTCAAAAATTATTATGACCCATCTCCTTTTTTTGGATGAAATTATGCTCTTTAGCAACGGTAATAGATGTGAAGTGAGAAATCTAAAATAAATTATGGATATTTCCATGAAGGCGACGGGCCTATCTATCAACAATCAAAAGTCCTCTCTTGCCCACGAAGGTATCACCTAAGCCAATATTAATTGGAATTCTGGTCTTCTTCCCTTCATTCAAGCGTCATTGGGTACATGCATTAAGTACTTAGGTTTTTTGCTCAAGCCAGATGGGTACCGAAAATAGGATTGGTATTGGTTGGTCTTAAAAATTGAAAAGAGAATTAATTCATAGAGTCAGAAATGGCTCTTGAGACTGGGGAGATTAGTTCTAATAAAATATGTATTATTATCCATCCCATTCTATTGGATCAGTCTGGCTTGGGACCCTATTGGTATTATTAATAAAATCAGAAGCATTTGCAGTAAGTTCCTTTGGTCAGGTGAGGAGGAAAAAAAAACCCTTCCATGGGTGGCATGTGAGAATATTGCTAAACCAAAGGAATGGGGCGATTGCGGTTGTTATCACTCAATAATTTCTCTACACTCAAGAGAGAACTCACCGAGGTAACCATAAACCTACTTCAAACTCTAGGATCTAGCTTTCCTAGGGTTCAGAGAGGGCTTTCCCTTTAAAGTTTAACTTTGTTTTAATTTGTGAATATTAGGCTAGCTATGAAAGTGCAATTTTAGTTTTTCTTTGTTGGATTTGGTGGGAAAATTTCACTTGGAGGGATAGATAGAGGCAAATGTACTTGTCCATTAGGCTATGGAGTCTAAGTCAAGCTACCAGAACTGGGATCAAGGCCTAAAATTTCAAATGTCTTCAGGGAAAGATAGATAACCCTTGGAGATCTTGGAAAATTGGTTTTGTGAGGTGGTATAATTGGGATAAAGGGCACTTAAGGATCCTTTGATCTGTAAAATGGAAGTAGTAGATAGAGGTCAAACGAGAGAGGGAGAAATTAAGGATTCCCTACACCGGAAATTAGAAGAAAACAAAGAAATGATAACTAGTTAAAAATAGGGTGCTATTAACATGTCCTGTAGTAATACTCCTAGTTATACATTCAGATTTAGAATTAAAACATAGATGTATGTATTTAACAAAGAATAATAACAATGACAAGTTTTACAGAGTACTTCACTCTAGATAGCTTATCATAGGGATCCTGAAGTATGATGCCAAATACTTGATCCATTCTGCTACTCAAAATCGAAATCCAAATCCTTCAAGTCAACAAAATATCTATAATAATCTCCAACAATTTTTTTCCACCAAAATACTTCAAAGGGTGAATTATTTATACAAATTCTAAACTAGAATATCTTGAAAAAATATCAAGATTTGTTTACAAATATCTCCAACTGTTTTACATAAATAGAACTTAAGTAAAGGAAACTAGAAACTAATGCATATATTTGGCACTATTATTTATGTATAGGTTATGAAAAATAGGATAATTTGAATTTTATCTCAACTCTTAGTTGATTATGAGGCATCCAAGTCACTAACTCTCTCCTTTCTTTGTGCATTCTGCTCCAGCAATTCTGCAAACTTGGGGTCCAATGATACATTTTTATTTCTCAATTCTAAATATATATTTAAAACTTGAAAGAGGTTATATTAGATAAATATTTTATTGAAATAAACCTCTCTTAGTTCCCTAAAATTCTTCTCTAGCTATTCACAATAGGCTCTGCAAAACAATGTGTAAAATAGAGTTTTCCACAGTCTAAACAATAGGCTGTAAATATGTGCATGTATCTCTCATTCTGTAATACCTGTGAAAAAAGTGAGATAGGTTTTTGTGTAAGGGTCTCTTAGGAACAAAAAAAGCATTCAGTGTTGTAAGATGTACTTCTTATTGGCCACAATCTTCTTTGCAAAATGATGACCTAAGAGGAATTTTCTGCAAAACGTGCTTTCAAATATTGTTTAATATTTCAAAATCCATAATGGCGATGAGAAAAGTGAGAGAGGTTTGTGTAGTTGGAAATTTTAGGAACGTAAAAATCCTTTATTTTTTCAAAATTCATCTTGGATTTTCCACTATAGTTTATGAAAAACTATGACTTAAACATGATTTTTTTGCAAAAATGACCCTTCTTTCTCTGTTTTCATCTTTTAGCCTTACTGTTATTTTAACTGTTTTTACTTTCAATTTGGATAAAATTCATTTTTGTTGAAAGTATTTTCATCTTCATTTACCATTTACTGCCTCTATATTTACTTTTACTATTTACCTTGACTGCTCTATAACTTTTCCTGATTTGACTTTCACTTTGAATGTCATGTGATACACTTTAACTCTAATGCTCTTTGATCATTTATGTTTCCACTGTCATTGTGAATTCTTACTTTACTTTTAACTTTAACCTTTATTGTGAGTTCTTCCTTTTACCCTGACTATTCTGAATGCCCTATTTTAATCTTTACATTAAAATGCTCTTTTATATTTCACAGGATGATTGTTCTTTAACTTTGATGCCTGGTTGTTCTTTAACTTTGATGCCTGGAATCTTTTAAGAAAAATACTTTGAATTAATTTCCTTGTAAGTTCATGGAGTAAAACATATCTTTAACTAGTATTTAGATTGTTTTATCCAAATTCTCCTTTTGCTAATGACCTGCAAAACAAAATAAATTTTAATGAAACCATAGCTGTAGGGAGGTGATAATGGCTTTAAGTGGTCACAGTACTGTATTTTATTTCGGCACTTTGGAACCTTTAGGATTGCTTCCACTCTATTTTTTAGGAATTTTGATCTACTTATGCAAGTTTAAATAGTTTTAAGAAGTAATTTACTTTTACCAGAGGCTTAAATGGGAAAAACAAGAAAAGTACAGTCTCTTCTTTGGGTTTTCTGTCAAATTAGGTCTGTCAAAGAGGTTTTGAGGCTTCAGAACTAGTTTAAAACAGAAAACAAGGGTTTCCTGAGTCTCTGACTAAGAAATAGGGCTAAAAACTCTTTTGAAAAGGATTACGGAGGCATAAGGTACCTACACAGGTTTTATGGCTTATTTCAGGGCTTGGAATAGACTAATAAACTGTGAAAACTCACCAATTTCTTTAGAAATGGTGTGCAGCAGAGAAACAAGGATTCTGGGAAAAAATTGCTAGAGTTTGGCCTATTTTTGGGACTTTTAGGCAGTTTTTAATTGATTTTTTAACTTTAAATGTGTTTTATTTCTTTTAAAAGGTTTTTCAACTTGATTGAAGGTTCAAATTGTAAAAAAATACCTGTTGTAATGCAGGTATCGAGATTTGGAATGATTTTGAGGTTTTTTGAACAAGTTGGAAAATTCTTTGAATTTTTTGGAGCGATGCGCAGCTCCTCAGCAGTCTTCAAAGGTTTACTGGGTAAATCTTGAAGGTTTCGAGCATGAAATTGGAAAACAAGGGGCTTTAACAGGGTTTTTTTATAGTCAGGAGAGGAAATGCAGTGGGTTGAACGTGCAATATAGATGGATAAATGTATTTTCAAAGGTTTTATTGAACATATTTGTTGCATTAATCCATCATTGAATGCAGGTCGCATTAGGCAGAAGGAATATTTTTTGGGATTTCAACGGATCTAAAACCGGTGGTATCGTGCAGTGATTTGGTGGTAAGCAGTTTTTAGCTTAACCCACAGGATCCAATGTTTGAAGGGCATGTGGAGGAGAGAAAGAATTATAAAACCACTGATTTCGAGTGGCTTTGGCATTCGGGAAATCATGCATCTATTCTGCGCGATATCGGATATGAATCGTCAGATCTGGAAGTTGAAAGTGAACGGTCAAGATTAATTCGAGAGTTGCGTTGGGATAAGGGTAGTGGGACCAGGTGTGTTATGCAGTGGGATAAAATGACTTAAAGCTTTATGAAGTGTGTTTTTACTAAAGTTTAAGACATTTAGACTTTAAAATGGGTGGAGGGGTTTTGAATTTTATCAATAGTTATTTATTTGATTCAAAAGCTTGCATTATACAAAATATAGGTGGGGGGTAGTGTAATGTATTTTTATTTAAAACATTTATAAAATTGTTTCAATAATACTTATACGGGCACAGTTATATTTATATAGTTTTAAACCTTTTTAATAGTTTTAGAAACTATAAGGGCGGGGTATTTCAATAGAAATATGTTTAGAACAAAGGGTTTATAGGAGGAGGTTTTTATTTTATGCACGTGGGGATAATAAACTATGGTCTAAATTTTATAATATTGGGTATTTGGGGTTATTTAGATATAGGGGAATTAATATCTACAGGAGGGTAAATTATGGATTTAATAAAAATAGGTTAAAATTTAATATGAAAATGGTAGTGAAATGGAAAAACACATGTTATCTCTAAGTAAAATGTGAAAAATAAAGCATTGCTCATCTTTTATATTATTTCACTAATACTTAGGATAAATTTAATTTTGAGGGTTTTATGAATGTTTTTTGAAAACAATGGAGTTAATTATTTTAGGGTTACAATTTTACTAAGTAAGAAAGTACCTTTACTTAGGAAAAATGGGTTTTGATGTATGAATGATAAGTAAATGTTGATGAATGAAGGTTTAAGGTAGGAATTCAATATTTTTAACTTATCGGTCATCGAGCCTTGGGTCTGGTCCCAAAAAATTTCAGAGAAATGCTCTAAGCATTTTTTACTAAAAGTTTAGAATCCTGAATACCTATAGGGGAGGGGAAATTAGTTTTTTTTCTCGATTATATTTTATTTACATTATTTCTCCACTGCTTTCTACCTACCCAAATTTTATTTCTAACATTTTTTCTTCATTTTGTAGGTGCTTTTAGACTTGCAACCTTAAAAAAATTCTTTCAAAGAATAAAACTATCTAGATCTACCTTATTTCATCCGAGGGCTCAAATTAAACTATTGAGCTCCCCATTATTCTCTACCTATCTACTGATTTGTCAAGTTTAAATTGTTTGACAAATATTTATTCACTATCTAAAACATGAAATTTAAAGCATGAAGATTTACGATTAAGTTGTTTAACTGATCATGGATTATGGCATTTATTGACATTCTGCACATAATCATTATTCTTGCAGTAAAGTAAAAGTAGTGGCATTTGGATTTTCTCACTTTCAGGTCTTATTTTTCTTTTTCTTTTGGGGTATATGTTTTTCTAAGTCCTTTGATCTTTCTCTTAGGACCTTTTTACCCTCTTTTTGGCTTTTATTATTTTTTCATTTTCTCAAGCTATGGGAAAATAACTTACATAAAGCAAGGTATGTACATATTTAGAAGACTATCAAAGTCAATTCGAAATTATGAATCCTATATTTAGATGACCCTAACAGGGGTATCAATAAAATAAAAACTTTTTCCTTTACCTTGGCTAGAAAATCGATCTGGAGGCTGATATCTGAAAATAATTTATGGACATCTGTGGTCAGAAGAGAATATATTGATCCTGTCCCATTAGATGATTGGATTTGTACTCCGATTAAAGATATCAAGTGAGTCTCCAACATCTAGAAAGCTTCCATTCTTGTTTTTGATCTGGTGGGTCACGCCCTTGCCTGGAATATTGGAAATGGGGAACAATGCAGAATTGAACTAGATCCTTAGGTTGATTGCAATGAAAATTACTCTCTCTCCATAGGTCTCAGGGATTCTATCCTTCAGAAAGGCTATAGCACTCTTGCACATATCGACGATCCTGATCAGTATACTATTTGGGCACATGGATAGAAAAAGTTTGAGGTGATTGATTTCGATATTAAGTGGGTCAAAGAAGGCAGGCTTATATATAGGTGTTGGAACATACTTGAGTACGTTTAAAATATTCTCCCGATAGCCTATTTTGGGTTCATTCTAAATCACGAATATATTCTCCAAAGGCTATATATGCTCATATTATTTCATCCAAGGAGGGGGGAATAAGGAATCGTGGTATAAATCTCTTTGGAAGATCGGATGTCCTGCTAAATCCAAACTTTTATTCTGGAGCTTTCTTTACCAAAAAGTGTCGACATGGGATACCCTTCAAAAAAGATTTTTCATTCGTCCAGGGTGGTGTTGTATTTTTAATAAGGTATAGGAAACTATTGATCATTTATTCATTGCCTGCTCTTTCTCAAGGAAGGTCTGGGAATATACCCTTACACTCGGTAACGTCGATTCTATGTGGGGGGGTAATAATTGTAAAGATGCGTGGAAGTCCTAGTGGGAGAGATGTGAAGAACTAGAACATAGGTGTCTTCCACTGATTATCTCTTGGGCCATATGGATCTCCAAGAATAAATGTGTGTTCAAATATTCCATCTCCTCCCTAGCTCTAGTGGCTGGCAAAAGTGCTGCCATTTACTCGGCCTCCTACTCCCTTTCTTCAATGTTTAGTCGTAGGCAGGTGTTGAATGAAGTCATTATACTGGATATTTATTGGGCCTATTTTGATGGTTCTACTACCCAGGGGCTATGTGGGGCTTGCATGGTCATTCATATTCATTCAAATTCTTCATATGCCGCCTCGGTGGGTCTTCACATGGGGACAACAAATTATGCAGAGCTACAAACATTAAAACTCCTACTTTGCTAGATTCTCTACAAGGACATCACCTTGATACAAATATTTGGGGACTCATTGAATGTCATAAATTGGTTTCACAACACACAGAGAAGTTAAAATTATTTATTGTGCCCTGTTCTTGATGAGATTCTATCACTAAAATCACTTTTTACATGGATTTATGCCTTCCATATTTACAGGGAACGGAACCAACAGGTTGACGACATGTCTAAAATCGGTATTAGACAGGCTCCAATCTAGTGGGAAATACAGGAAAAGGATGTTTCGGTGGTTTTTGTGTTGGACACTAGACAATATTGATGGAGGGCCTCCCCTCGTTCACTCTTCATACTTTACTTTTTATTGTTACTCCAACACTGCTAATTTTTTTTGGAGTTAATGTATATATTGTTTTTATGTTTTTAAAACCTCAAACGTATAAATTTTGTGTACTTTTCATTGAATCATGGTTTAAACTTATTTTTATTATTTTGAAGGACTGGTTTCTCTTCTAAAGGGACCGGGTCTCAGATGGTTTCGTGTTTCTCCTGGTTTGGAGGCCCGTAGTGTTGAACATACTTATGGTTGCCCTGCTCATTTAACACTTGTGTAGTCTCTCTGCTTATTATGGTCTCTGGTTGATCTAGATATCACAACTACTGTATCTTCACCCTCAGGTGCAAGTTGGCTTGTTTTATTTCTTGCTCCTATGATGGGAACAAGATTTATGGAATGTTGAGGCATATGAGATGTAAATTTTTTCTTTTTCTAATAGAAAGTTAGATTTTTTCTCGGGGAAAAAAAAGGCTAGCTCAAATGTGAAATAGTGTTTGGATAAATGCATGATGTTCATAGACAAAAGAATTATAAAGATGAAATTTTGAAGAAATACAAGTAGGTTTTGTGAAGAAAAGGTTTGTACACACACAGGAAGAATAAGAAGTGCATAAATTTTATGCACTATGGTTTCCTAAATACCAAGAGCATTTACCAAGGTATTAGCTCATAGTAATGAGCACGTCATTGAATACTTAATTCCATGAAAGGATACCATCATAATTAGTGTGGCTTTGACCTGTGGTATTGGCTAAGGCCGAAGCTATACAAGGAGAGGAAGATCAAAGTTTTAAGCATGGGCATGAAGGTAATGTATGAATGATGAATTCTTCACTCTGAAGTATTTTTTGCGTTATTGATCTGAAATAGGTATGCACCTGGGATTACAATGATGGATCATGCTCAATAAACTCGAACTAAGTATCTATTGAATAATCTACGTTTGGGTTGATTTGATATAGGATAATGATGTTTTGATGTTTTTTTAATTATGAATGTCATGGTATGGGTATGTTTGAAGTCCTGATGTGCAGCGAAGGTATAAATCAATAGTTACATATTTGTATGTGGGTTTGGCTTAGGAAAGGAACACACACACATGGATAACCTTTTGAATAGCCTGACCTCGATCTTGCAGTTTGAGTAGATATGTTCGCATGTTTCATTCTTGAAACAAGTGTAAACATGCATAAGTGCTTTATAGGAAGCACATATACATTTTAGGGTTTCCCATAATATGATTTATGATAAATTTAATCTATTTTCTTGTGTTTAATGTCCGTCAATGAATTCTTACATGAAGGTATGGGTTTAACAATAATAATTGAATTTGAAATAGATTGTAGGATGAAAGTTCATGGTGATAGCTCTATATCGCTCAGATATATGTGATGGTTATGTACAATTGATTAAGTGTATTTGTATGTAATTAAATTCTTATTTCAAAATGATAGTGGTTCAGTTTCAGGGTTTGGTATTTTAACATATATATGCATGTTTACTTCGTTGGAAGAGAATATACACATAGATGTGCTTAATTAGAGTAGCAAATTTATTATGTCATATGCTTAATTAAGGTGTACATTTGGTTCAGAGATTTGATGAAGTGTTTTGGTTTTAGTCTCAATATTCTCGTTATAGTGATCTAAAAACTTTGATTGTTTGTGAATAAGTTGATTGATTTGGGTTCCCCTCAGTTTAGGGATTGGTTGATTCAGTTTGGTTAAGTGATTTAATGACTTGCTACAGTGATCAGTTTCATCTTTGATATTTTTTAATGGGATTAAATGATGGTAGTGTGTTCATCTTGAAAATTTGATGAAAAGTGGCCAACAAGTTGTGATGTGTTGAAATATGCGGATCTAGTATGAAAATTTATGAAATGTGGTCCACGATGGTACTGAGGGTTGGAAATTTCAATGAGGGATTCGAAGCTTCCTTCAAGTGGTGGCTGGTAAATCATATTAGGTGGTACGAGCTCGCTTTCGGTGGGTGCTAGTAAATGAGATTAGGGTGTTGGATCTCCCTTCCAGTTGGTTGTGGAGAATGAGAGAAGGTTGCATCTTTCTGCAGGTGGGTGCCTGCATGCTAGCATGAGTATTCTTCAGTACAATATTTTAAAGATTTTTTTTCGTAATTAAAGAAGAAGATAAAAACAAAAAAATAGGTGGTTTTCTCCCACATTGGGTTTCCACCTAAAAATCTTGGTTTTCATGTGTGTTTCTTATGTGTGATGCTTTATTCAGTTCTTACTGCACATGTTTACTGCTTATTAAATGACTGATGAAACATTGATATACTTCTTTAAGATAAAGATATGAGGATTTAACTAAAAAATATTCTTACTGGTTATACACTACTTGTATGCATAAAAGTCATGTACGTACCTAGGTTTACTTCAGTATATTCATGTACAAAAATTAAGAAAAATAAAAGAAAATTTTAAGTAAGTTCTAAAATATTGATTCACACCCCCGCCCCCACCCCTCCTCTTAGTGTTTTTCCTAACACACACCACAAAAAATTTGTAAACCTTGCTACAAAATCATCCGTTATGAGTTTTCGTAATCATAATTCATGGATCTCCTTGTCCCGATCATCCTAATAAAGGTCACTTTAATATCGATTTTTGAACTACTTTGAGAACTTCTCCCAAGATATTGTACTTTCCTCAATAAAACATACACTTTTTCCCTCTTCCCACCAAAGATAAGCTTTACCTTGTTGCTCATAGATTTCCAATCTAGCCTTCAGGTTTCTCTCATAATCTTAAACTTGAAAATATTTTCCCATGTTTAGTAACCAAGCCTCCACATCCTCCTCCCTTTCACCATCCAAAGTAGGGGGTTTTATTTTCTGGAATTCCACTTGCAACTTTGTTTGTTTCTTTATCTTGGGACCTCAATAATATGTTATATGAGACTCCCCTACCCTTTCTAATCATCCTGATTTAATACTCCTTCTATTGGCTCTCTCCATATCAACTTCCATTGTTTTATGACTCAGCTTTCAGTTAGTCCCATAATAATTTTTCCCTACTCTTCACTGACCTTTAATAAGTTTTCATTGTTGGTTCTAAGGTATCCTAGTTGTTGATTTAATCTCCTGATAATATATAGAAACTGAGAGTTTTGTGGATCTCTTCCATTTCCTAATTCCACGTATAATCCTTCACCCTTGATTACTGTTGGAAGAGGATCCTTTGCCATTTTTTGTTATTATTCTTTAGTAACTAACCTATAGTACATCCACAAAAATATATGAGCAGTTATACACTACTCATAACCCTTATATGTTTTACATGGTACATTTACCTTCTATAATTAAGTATGGTAGTAGTGGTTCCATTAAGCCCGAGTTTTTGAACCTGACAGCTCTCATACCATTTGTTATATCTCCCAATTACATATACTATTTTATTTTATTGATTGATTGATTTATTTTTATTTATTTTCTTTTCTGAATAGCATAAATAAATTTACCTAATATTTCATGCCTCTTGTATTCAACCAATTTTACATAAGTACTATCAAGTATTGGAAATAATTTTCAAATTTACTACTAATGGAAAGGGTAAACACCACTAAAGAATAACTCTATAAAATATATTTTTCTTAATACCTTCCCTTATTACCCCATGCTTATTATCATGTATCATTTTGTATTTGGTTGAATACTTTAGGATTCTAGGTGGGGTGCACCCGTGTTACCCAGATAAATCCCTCTTGGAGACAAGATTGATCTCCCTAAAATCCTAACAGAGAACTAGAAACAAAAAAACAAAACAATCGCTCTTTCCTTAGGCTATAAGTAAAACATCAAATAAGTAATATGCAAGGGATCACTTACCCATTAACAAAGTGCTTGTAGAATTCCTTTTAGCACTTTCGACAACCAACTTTCCCTAAATGCCTTAGAGGCTTTCCGAATGTTTTTCACAACTTCTCCATGATGATTCAAAAGAGATCTGCATGGAAAAAAACATTCAAAGAGATCAAAACATATCACATACAAAAGGAAAGGTAAATTAAATCCTTAGTATAGAATACAAAATGTAGTTGAATCAATAACCAGTTATAAACCATGTGAGTGACCTAGGAATCCCACAAATAACATCGAAATACATGCAATTAGGAAAGAACGTTTACTTTGTATTAAAATCAAAAGGGAAAACAATATTACAACATGGTTTCCTTGATGTCCCAAGCCTCTTCCAATGGAATTCTTTCCTTCCTCTGATGACAAGCTCTTCAGAACCAACAACAATAGTTTACAAATCCAAGTCGCCCCTTCCTTTAGTCCTATGTTGAATTTATAGGAAGGATGAGGATGTTTCTAGTTCCACTTCACAAGCGATATGATCCTTAAGAAAATGACATTAGTTACATATACCAAAGGATGAGGCACCTGTATGTAGTGGTTTAAGGTTTCTAATTTGGATAATATACCTCAACCAAAGCTTCTATAACTTACATTTTTATTTTTACCTTTGTGAACATACATGCATAGTTTATAGTGGAAGAAACTATGTAGAGCTGCATAATTTACACTGGAAGAAATTGCAAGCACGGGTTTTGGTAAGAAAAACTACACAAATACTCAAAAAGGGGTTTTTACTTCAAGCTTCATAGGGGATTTACTAGAGACACTCTATCAGATCGCAAGATATCCTAATCAACAGTCTAGTGTAACAACACACCTTTATACATCATGCTATTGTTTTACCCCATCATATATATACTTTTTAGTCTAGAAATGAATGATTAACGTGATCTTTGGGGTTGTATGTTGTTATTAGTACCCTCATTAATAATTGGACGCTCAGTTATATAAGACATTATGGTTAATACATATTTCATTGCCTTCATCGTTGCTCTAGGTTGTTATACCTTTCGTATTACCACCTGAAGTCTTAACCCAACTCGATACCACTAGTCCTGAGATTTATGAATTAGATTTTTTTCTCACATGTGTGGTACTTCTCTTATCTCCACGTTAATTTCCTATTTACTTGGGTTATTAATGTCCCCCTATGTGCCCATTCCTGGGTAACTATTCGCACCACTCCTTTGATTCCACATTTCAAGCAACCACATGAAGGGTTGAGACTCTTGGACTCTGTTCTATAGCCGAGATTATTGGAAAGGAGATGAAGTGTAAGGACTTCTCCATCCTAACCCTAAATCCTTTTCCCTATGACCAAACAAATTTTCCACCTCATTCTCCACCCTCCACGTGCCTGATAATATTACAATATCACTTCATCTATTCAATGAGGGTTTGATGGATTTCCAAGGTCTGAAGGTGTCATTTTAGTTTGGTATTTCTCACAAATGGAATTACCATTTTCCTATAGGTAATCAACTACTCCATGTTACTATTATTTGGGTATTTTTTGTTTATAGGTTTTCATAAACCATAATAATTTTCTCTGTATTTTGTCATTTCAAATGTCCTTATTCGAATCACCATGGTTATTATACAGTGCAAAATTCCCCGGGCGAAGTCGGTTTCAAACCATTTAACCTGTTGTAGGGTGGTGATAATGCAAGTGAACCTCGCCATTAGGGGAATTTTGAGGTCTAAAATGGGAATCGTAAGAAAAATGTGCGACAGAAATAAAATGTATAAGATCCAATAGGATTCAACATAATGATGCCAATCATGGGGGATGATTCACCATTTTTTAAGTAAAAGGGTAGAAAGATTAAAAACTAATAAAACTACTTTTTCAAATTGTATTTTCAACTTATCTCCCAAATCAAATTTTGAGCGGGGGTACTCATTGGATGCAAAATTTAATTCCTCATCCAAGGAGTACCCATGTTGCATAATTTCGATGAACCCTGCTACACGAAAAATGAAAAATACATAAAGGAACATGATTACAATCATGTTTTTCATGTATTTCTCACTTTTCATGTAGCAGGACCCATCAAAATTATGAAACATGAGTACTCCTTGGATGAGGAATTAAATTTTGCATCTAATGAGTACTCCCGCTCAAAATTTGAGTAAACATTTTGGGAGATAAGTTAAAAATATGAGTTGAAAAAGTAGTTTTTTCCTTTTTCCCTCTAAAATTTGATGATGTAATCAAATATTATTTTATTATTTCCACTGTTATTGTATAATTTCCTTAGGAGGCCCATTTTAGACCTCAAAATTCCCCTAATTCTTATATATTCTCTTTTTTTTTACATATATTTTAATTATTCCGCTCACGTATTCATTCTTACTGTTTCCTATTATTAGGCAAGGTTTCTGAATGAAATTCAAAGGCTTATTTTTTATTTTTCCTTTCTCTAATGACTTCGAGCGAATTCTCTAGTAGTATTCACCTACTGGTCCAGTTTTCATGCCCTAAAACGGACCTTTTCCAGGGTAATCTATCTACTTGACTTCATGGTTTTGGGTTAAATCGAATTTACTGTATTTCATGGTTTTGTTTTATATTCTCTGACCCTTACAGTTCTTCCTATTTTTGGAAGGGTTCGAGGCCTCGACTTCAGGTTTTCCTTCTACTTTGACAAGTAATATTCTCTTTCTCGTTTTCTTTTTCAATTTCTACACTCAATCATGGCTAGTGATGAAGCGCTAATGTTGAGTTACTCTTTTGGTATGTTCTTCTATAGGTACCCTCTACCTCTCTGGTTTAAATTTGGGGTTCTAACTCAACAATGGCTTAAACACTTCTAATGTCATCCTCAATTTTTATATGGTTCTAGTTTGGTTAACGTAACTCTAAATGTTGTTGAATACTTGTTTGGAAATCGAATAGTATTGTATTAACTTCAATTTCTGGGCCTTAGACTTGTTTCCAATGATTTCTTTAGTTGTTTGTTACTGAGGCGTCAGGCGCCATTTTTAGATATTTTATTTTAGTTTCCCTTTAAAACTAGGGTATTTATATGTTGGGTTTTAACTATAAATGTTTTTCAATTTGTGATAGTGCATATGCATCAAGTTGTGTTTTAACTTTAATGTTATTTTCGCTTCGGAAAATTGTGGCATACTCTTCTATTGTAATAGTTTTTTTATAGGATATATTTCATTTAAATCTCACTATGCCTCGTATTGAAGTTGCAGAATATAAAATTGATGGGTGTTGTACCCTTTGTTTGGTTTACATAGCGCCATGTGTTAAATTATATTACTTTTTGTCACTTTAATTTTTATGTCGCGTTTCTAGTCATTGGTTTCATACAAAGATTTTCCTTTCATGACTCTAGAAATTTTTGGGTTTTGAGTTGAACGAGTAAATTTTCTCTTATTAAGGGTACGTTGAATATCATTTGTAGAACTATATTAACCTTTTTTTATCTTTTAATTTAAGGTGGTTTTTCATTTACCTTTGGCATTCTATTCAGTAACTTTTTTACATACATATCTAGCAAAAACGTCAGATGTATACTTCCTCAAAGCATAACATGTGTTCTTATAAAAGTTTTTTTTTTCATCTGGATGCTTATATATAAGAGTCTTCTTCAACTGACTTATCAAACTGTAAATATTTATAGTTCCTCTTATTTATCTCAACAACAGTCTTTCTGCTAATTTCCAAATTCTTCTACTATTTGTAAATACAAATGGTAGAATACTTTTTTTTTCATTCTTACACTGATACCGTATGTGATGTTTCTCAAATTTTTGTTTCCCTTATATCACCATTTTTTTGGTGGTACAAACCCATATCTATATGATTTATATAATACATTAACACTAGGATGAACTAGAGGAAAATATCCCTTTAATTGTACAAGGTTCCAATCTTTTGTATGTACCCTCCACAGAGACTGACTTATAAACCTGTAAATTTTAGGATAATTTAGTCCTGTAATAAACTATACTACCACTTTATTTTACATACCCCATCGGTCCTACTCTAACGTAGTCAGTGGAGAATCCAATTTGGAGGGAGCATAGGCAGCCAATCCACATGAAAGTCATGGGAAAGGCCCACTAGTCCTATGGGCACAATGGCAGAGTCACATGCAAGGGAAACTCTTCCTACGAGCCTCAAATAAACCTCGATTTATAATATTAGGAAACAAGCTATAAAAATACATGAGACAAATGAAGGATCATGTAGGAATATGTAATTTCACTAGGGTTTGGCCAACGGAACGTGATTTGGTGACGTGGATTCGTAAAAAATGGAAACTAAGAGGGAATGTGGATCTAAAAATTGGAGCTAAGGGATTTTTTACAACCATATTAACTAACCTAGAAGACAAGGAGAAGGTTTTCGATGGATTCCATTATTTCCTCAACAATGCAGGAATGTTCACACGGTGCTTGGATGACTTCGACAATCCAGACAAATAAATATTTCTAGCTGCGCCATTCTGGGTATGCCTCTTTGGAGTCCCGATGGACTTCTGGGACCTTGGCATCTTAAAAGGTATTGGAAACTCTCTCGATACCTTTATAAAATTTGTGCACTCCACAAGATAAGGGAGATATAGATCATATGCTAGAATTTTGCATGAACATAACAGAACCCCTATCGAAAGCCATCGAGTTAGAATACCATCATGAAGTTTGGTAGAAAACCATTGATTATTAACACATCCCCTTTCGGTGCCATAAATACCATGAGTATGGAAACCTATTTCAAGAATGTCGGTTGAGCCAAGCTAAGCTAAAGTACATAGAAAAAGACAAGAAACAAAAAAAGCAGGATGAATATGTGGAGGGCTTCCAAGGAGTTTAGAGAGAAAGAAGATCCTGAAGAAAAACCAATCCCCCAACTCGAACACACCAAGGGAAGGCAAATTTAAGAAAAGTAACAATAGTTTTTAAACCCTATAGGAGGAAGAGGAAACGAAAGATATGGGAGAAGAATGAGGAAAAGATTATAAGGGAAATGAGATGGGGTAAGAAAAATATAAATAAAACCAACCATAAATATAGAGGGAAGGGACAAAGACCAAACAAAGGGCAAACGAATAAAAATATGATAAAGAAACTCGAGAGCCTAGATCGGATCAATCATATATATAAATTGATATGCGTAGAGAGGATCTAAGAAACGAAGATTAGGCATTGTGAAAACTAGTAAATTAATGGATACAACTCGATGAGTGGTTCATCCCCAAAGCATAAAAGAAACTCTACAAAGATACATTTGAAAAATATAAAGCGAAACAAGGAAATACAAGAACAGATCGGCCATAGAAGCTAGGATCCTAGAAGAGCCGGGGAGGAGAACAATGACCACCACAAAAAGGTAGTAAAAAAAGAGGAATAAAGAACCTCAACGATACCATTCATATGATTGGATAAAT
Source organism: Pinus albicaulis (assembly GCA_034641835.2). NCBI lineage: Eukaryota > Viridiplantae > Streptophyta > Pinopsida > Pinales > Pinaceae > Pinus > Pinus albicaulis. Next base: position 1,376,472,117 of record CM076584.1, read on the forward strand.
GTTGGTAAACTCAGGTAAGGTAGTTCCACTGCCAGCGGTTTTCCACCAACTTAAAAAATATTTTAAATTATTATTACAACGTGGAATATTCACGGCCTTAATAGTAAAGGAAAACAACGATATTTGAAATATCCAGTAAGGATACATAATCCAAAATTATGATCATACAAGAAACGAAGGTCTCATAGGCCAGGCTCAAAGGGATAGTAATAATTTTCAAACTACCATATGAACTGATAGCACTAGATTCTAGAGGAAGTGCAGGAGGACTAGCCATTATTTCGAACCTAGTGGAAGTTAGGTTCGAATATTGGGTAATTAGTCCTCGTATGATAACAGGGTGCTTTAGACACATTGGATGTATTTTTTGGGTCCTTCTAGTTGGTGTGTATGGGCCTCATACCCCTGCAGAAAAAGAGGCCTTCCTTCACAACTTGACCAGTTCGCGAAGACAATGTCCGAAGGAAATGTGGATAGTGCGAGGGGACTTTAACAGATAACATCCCTTGAGGAGAAAGAAGGAGGAATCTGCCAACAAGACCCAGATATGGAAATTTTCAGGGACTCAATATTTGAGCTAAAATAAGTAAACATGCACACCAACAACATAACCTTCACTTGGGAAAATCGAAGAGGAGGAAAAATAAGATTGCATCCAGGTTGGATCAGTTTCTAGTATCAGAGCGGGTCATATCTAGAAAAATATACTTGGAGGCCTCCATCCTCCCTAGAATGGGCTTCAACCACGGGCCAGTACGATTGGAAATTGACCTCAAAATGGGGCAAGAAACAAGCCCTTTAGATTTGAAAGTATCTAGCTTTGGGATCCCAAGTTGTTGGGAAAACTAGAATAATGGTGAAAGAATAGCGCAACAGTTGGCAGGAACCTTATGCATACATTCCAAATCAAGCTAAAAGAGATCAAGTAGAGGATAAAGAAATGGAACAAAGAATATTTTGGAAACATTATTAAAGACCATCAGGAGTTAAAGAGGTAGATGGAGACATTCCAACTTTGGATCATTACTGAGGGAAAATTGAAACCTCCGGTAGAAGAAGAGGGGTGGATCATAACTCAACTGAAAAAATGCATAAAACAGGAGGAGATAATTTGGAAATAAAAATCTAGAGTCAATTGGTTGAGGGAAGGCAATATTAACACCCTCTTCTTCTACAAAGTGATGGTCCAACACCGACAACACAACACGATTTTTTCCTTAAAAAAATGAGGCTGGTAATAGAGTAGTTCGTCATGAGGACATGGAAGACCTAGGGGCTCACCACTTCCAGTATTTGTTCACTGAGAAAAATGAGAATTATTCAGATGAAATTCATAGAATTACCTGAAATATTCCACACCTCATTTCCAAAAATCACAATCTAAGTCTCATGTGGGTGGTCACGATAGAGGATGTGGAGGAGGCGGTAAAGGGCATGGAAGAATTTAAAGCCTTGGGCCCGGATGGATTACTGTGCAATTCTATCAAGCTACCTTGAAATTCATAGGACACGACGTTTTGGAAATTGTCGAGGAGTCACAGTGTAACCAAAAGGTATGTACAAGCCTTAATTCTACTTTCATTATGTTGATTCCTAAATCGATTAAATCTAAGGATCCCCAAGGCTTCTGCCCGATAGATTTGTGTAATTTTATTTACAAAATGATTTCTAATGTTATGGTTAAGCACCTTAAGCCGTTGCTTCCACCCCTCATCCTATGAGAACAAACTGGCTTTGTGGAAGGTTGACAAGTTCTCGATGGCTTCATCACCTCCCAAGAAGTAATACACTCCTTGAAACAATTGAAGACCCATGGGATGCTAATCAAGCTAGGCTTGTCTAAAGCCCATGACCACATAAATTGAACCTTCCTCACCAACATCCTCCTAGCCTATGGGTTTGATAAAATATGGATCCGATGGATCCTGTCTATTGTATCATCCCTTGTTTATTCCATACTCCTTAATGGCTCTCCCACTAAACCTTTTAACCCTACCCAGGGGCTAAGACAAGGAGACCCTTTTTCACCTTTCTTATTTATTCTAGATGTTGAAGGTATAGGTAGAATCCTAAAGGAAAAAATTAGTAATATTAATATTTTAGGTCTTAGACTTTGGGGAAATGACCTCCCTCTCACCCATTAACAATTTGTAGATGACATTATTCTCTTTTGTTGTGTCTCACTCAAGGACGCCCTAAACATCAAAGAAATCCTTAAAGTATTAATGAAAGCCTCTGGAACCCTTATTAATAATGATAAATCCTACATTTTCTTCTTCAACATGGCTAGGAACATCCAAAATTTCCTGGCTAGAGTGCTTGGATTTGTTCTCAACACTCTTCCCACCAAATATTTCGGCATGCCCCTTGCTGTGAGTTCTCTGAAAGTAGCATACTGGAACCATCTAATCCAGAAAATCCAAAGCAATCTCAGCAACTGGACCTTTAGAGCCCTCAACATGGCTGGCTGCACCATTCTTCTCAAAATCTTCCTTCAATCCATCCCCATTTACCAATTGTTTGGAATCGCCACGCCTAAAACCATATGAAGAAAAATGGAGGCAATATTTATGAAATTCCTCTTGAGACAGGCTCACCAGCTGAAAAAATGGGCTTTTGTATCATGGAAAAACGCTCTCAACTAGGTATTCAGGGAAACAATTTGGTGGACATGGGTAGAGAAAGGAGCGAGATTATGGAAGCAGATAAGGACATGGAAATATGACATGCCTACTCTAACGAAGGACATTTTAATATATTGGGATCCTCCTAAAGGGTCGACCATTTGTAATTTTTCAACACATAACCTAAAGCTTATTCTACAACATTTATTCTGGGAAATAAGAATTGGCCAAACTACCCTATTTTGGCAAGAGTCTTGGAAACACAAAGGAAAACTATTTCGTAGATAGGAGTTGACTGACTGGTTTACATATGTTATGACCAAAAACTATCAAATGGTAAATCAATACTGGAAGGAGGAGGCCACTAACAATGGGTGGAGAAGATGGAAAGATGAGATGAATTGGACAAATGCACCACATTCAGACCAATGGCTGTAGTTGAAGGAGATTTATTGAAGAAGGATCACCTTCCATGAAGCGCCAAACATCTTGAGATGGGGCTACAAAACGAAAGGATCATTTAAACTCAAGGACACTTACAGGGTGAAAGCAGGATGGGGGAAAGTCAACCAACTACAAATACGGGGGAAAATCTAGGGGGGGGGAGTGGTGGCCGAAGGTGACCTACTTCCTTTGGCTGGTGTGTAGCGGTATAATTCTGACATAGGACCAACTAACTAAAAGAAAAATAGTTACCAATCAAATTGGAAAATTATGTGGTGCCCGTTTTTTTGAGGTAGGTAAAAAAGAACACGATTTTGGAAAGTGGTCATGCAGAATCCCCCTTTTTTTGGAGCATAGTTCATGTCGATTTTAAAAAATGGCATTGTAGAATAACTTGTTTTTTAAGCATATTTTTGGAACTTTGAATTCTCTTTGTTTTTTTTTTTTTAAGTGTCACGTCGATTTAGAAAAATGGTGAGCTTTTTGGCACTTTAAATTTTTTTATTTATAAAGCATGAACATTTTTTTTTAATTTAAGTGATTTTCATGTTAATTTTGAAAAGTGTTGATGCAACATCAATCCTTTTTGTTTAGAGTGGTGATTTGCATCTTGGTAATAAAAAATTAAATATAAAAATGTATGAAAAATAAATAATAAAAGTGTAAAAAAAATACAAAAATAATGTTTAAAAATGAAAAAAATTAATAAAAAATAAAAAAATAAAAAAAAAATAGGTGAAAAAAAAAAAAACAACTCATAATTTAAAGAAAAAAGGTAACCCAAAAAAAGAATCATTTTTTTAAAGTTTGAAAAAAGATAAATAATAAACACCATAAGTAAAGAAAATGATAAAATTAAATAATTAAAAATTAATTAAAGTAATAAAAAATAAGATAATTAAAATACAAAAATACAAACTAATTAAAAATCATAAATTTAAATTAAAAAAAAAAAAGATAAATTAAAATAAAAAATTTAAACAATAGTAAAGTCTCGTTCACACAATTGGTTGAGGATGGGCCTCGTCAGCAAGGCGACCCAGGATCAAACCTCACCACGGGGTGGTTGTGCTCTATGCTAGGGGGAGGAGACATGTTATAAACTCGAGTTAGTAAATGGGTTGGTGTGGCCCAAGCCGGGTGTAATCCCCGGGTGACTTTGAAGGATTAGATACCCATAGGTCGCGACTAGTGAAGCCACAGGTCGAGGCTATTAGAGGATCACAAACAACTTGACAGACAAAAACAATTTAAATATTTAAAAAAAAAAAAAAAACATAAAAAATTAAAAAAGAGAATTTAGATTAAAGATACATACACGCACACATATATATGAAAAATACATATTCAAAGAATAGAAAAAAAAAATCCTATTTTTAAATAAAAAATAAAAAAATCTAATTTTTTAAAATTAAAATTAAAAAAAATTAAAAAATAAAAAATAAAAATTAAATTAAAAAAAAATAAAAGAAAAAAATAAAAAAAAATAAAAAAAAATTGTCTTACGGCCATCCCGGGGGCTACGAGGCTTCGACGGTGGGAAACATGAGAGGTGCCATCTCTCCCACACGCCGAGGCCTGCGACCACTAGGGCAGTAGTGGTCGGTTCTTAGAATCAACCCCTGGCGCCCTTGGGGCCGAGGGGCTCAGTTGGTGGGCCGCAGGAGAGTTACCACCCCTGGGGCTCAGTTCACAGGTCTTGGTCACCGTGCGGCGGGAGAGCCCGTTGGTCTCCCACCGCTCGTCAGTTGGGTCGCGTGACCACTAGGGCGGTTGGGGTAAATAAATTATTTTAAAGTAAAATTTAAAAATTAAAATAATAATAATAATAATAATAATTAAAACATAAATTAAACTAAAAACAAAAATATTTAGAAAATAGAAAATTGAAAAATTAAATATTAAATTAATAAATTAATAAATTAAGAAACTAAAAGAATTGTTTTTCGGCCACCTCGGGGGACGTGGGGTTTGGCCGACGGGCGACAAGAGAGCTGGCCAAGCCCCTCGGCCACCAACATGGCAGGGGTCGATTCTGAAAATCAAGCCAAGTCGCCCTTGGGGCCACAGGGCTCGGCTAACACGCGACGGCAGAGCTGCCATCCCTGCTACCCTGGTCGTCGTGAGGCTTGACCGACAATCGGTGGGAGAAGTGGCAGCTCTCCCGCTACTAGCCGGCCAAGCCTCGTGGCCACCAAGGCTGTCGGGGTCAACAAGCTTTTATTTATTTATTTATTTATTTTAATTCTTTTTCTTTTTAAATTCTTATCTTTTCTTTTAAGTTTTTTAAAATTAAAAAAAAATATTTTTTCTATTTTTTTTTATCTAAACATTTATTTGTCATATATTTTTATATTTTTTTTAATTTAAATTATTATTTAATTTTTTCTTTTTTTTCTTTTTATTTTTTATTTTTAATTTAAATTTGTCAATTTAAATTATTTTTTATTTTAATATTCTAATATTTTATTTTTATTTTTTTCAATTTTAACTAATTTTAATTGTTAATTTTAATTATTTTATTTCTTCATCATCATCATTATTATTATTATTATTTTGTACCTTTAAAAAAAAACCTTTTTTTGGGGTTAATTTTTTTTTTCCTTAAATTGTGTGTGTTTTTGAATTTTTCCTTTTTTATTTTATTTCTTATTTCATATTTCTTTTTTTATTTATTACTATTATTATATTTTTTTTACAAGTGATATTTTTTCTTTAATACCATGCATAAAAATCATTTAAATTTTGTTTTTATAAACGTGGTATTTTATCTTTAATGTCATCCTTGGACATTTAAGGCTTTTCACAAACACAGTAATAGATTATCTTTAATACCATGCTTAAAAATCATTGGAATTTTAACACTTGATATTTGATCTTTAATGCCATGTTTATTGTTGAAATTTTAAAGTTTTTGAGAGTCGTGATATTTTATCTTTAATGTCATTATTAAAAATTGTTGACAATTTACCTTGAAAAAAGAAAGGACGTTATTCCAACGTCAATACATTTTTTTTAAGGTGTTTTCTACACACAAAAAAATTGACGACATTATTCTAGCATCAATACTTTTTGTTTCCACCCTCAACACTCTTTGTTTTGAGGGTGTTTCTTCAATCCTTTTTTCAAGAAATTTTTTTGTTTTCAGCATAATTTAAAAAAATGTTGAAATTTGACCCTAAAAAAAATGTGTGTTCTCGAAGACACACTTTTCGTTTTTGGGTTGTTTTTTCATGTTTTTTGAGCTTTTTTAGGCTAGAGTTCTCGTTTTGAGGTAACAGTTCCCGTTTGATCGGTAAATTTGTTAAGAAGCTTCCAAGGGCCCTTGATCTACGCTCTATGTGAGAACCATGTAGAAAAACTAGAACATCTCTTGACATATTGTCAGTTTGTGGAGAAAAAATGGAGACAAGTAGACTCACTCTTTCGTAGGATGGATCCAGACCCTAGAAGCATAAGGGAGACCATATTAATCTGGAGACAAGGTTTATTCTCTAGCCTGCTCCTCAACCCTTCCTGGGCCTTGGTCCTGGTGTTCACCCATTCGGCTATTTGGAAGGAAAGGAACTGCCAGATATTTAAAAATACAAGTTTTGACCAAGAGGTAGTGTGGGATGGAATTAACCATAACATAAAGGAAACTATCCTTTCTGAGAAATGGATGCCTGATGATTAGCAAGCGGTACTTCATGAAGAAATAATCCTACAGGGCCTCCACCTAGCTCCAAGCATGATTTCCCTAGCTTCTTGGAAAGTGATCCCTAATAAAACGGACACCATCCGAACCTTCAAACCACCTCCAGAAGGATTCATCATGCTCAACTTTGATGGAGCCTCCAAAGACAATCTAGGAGAAGTAGGAGCCAGAGGGATATTTTGAGATCTTAGAGGCTTAGCAAGATTCATTTATGTGGATTCATGTTGCTATGAAAGCAAAAATGAAGCAGAATTCATAGGAATGCACCAAGGTCTACTACTGGCCACCAGGCTAGGGTACAAGATGTTGGTAATTGAAGGGGACTCTCATATAGTACCTAACATCCATAAAAACCTAAATCAATGAATGTAGTTGGACAAAATAAGCCAAAGCTGGCGCACTATCAGACATGTGCAGGAATTGGTAGACAAAATCAAAAAAATTGAATATATCATTATCACTAATGTAAGGAGGGAAGGAAACATACTTGCAGACCTCCTGGCGAACTGTGGATGCACTCATAAGGCGATACCATTGAAATATGTTGGACAGCCAATGAAGGTTAAGATCGCTGGACCCCGTTGTTGAGAATCATAGAGGAGGATAGGGTTGATAGTGGAGCTCACCCACAGACCCAGGCCATTGATCACCGACGAGGATGCGAAGAACTGGATCGACCCTCCAATTGACAATTATGGTAGTGGAATCGAGATTGAAGCCCAACACCCACCAAATAATTGGCAAGAGTGGCAAGTAGTGTGACAGGATAGAAGCCTAATCACACTGATTGAATCTAGGTGAAAGAAGCTGTGGCAGTTTTGTTATTAATATGGACACGGGTGCAGGTAGGATAGAAGGAAGAAAAACCTCTATCGACCTCCAGAAACATTGAAATTTTGGTATGTTCATGGTTCCTCCTTCATCTTTCATAACATGATTTTGTTATGTTAGCGGGTTAGGTTCTATTGGGAGCTTAAGTCGGTGAATTCGGCCTAGAATAGGTTGTTGTTGGGTAGTATGGAGCCGAACGACATCAGCTTTTGTTTGGGGATAAGAGGGATTTTTCTTAGCCTATGCCTCTGTGAAGGAATGGGTCATGGCCCATGCATGCGCCTGAGTGAAATCCTGTTGGGTGAGTGGTATCGGTCGGTTGGGTTGGATAGGGATGGGGAAATTCCCCCGAGGTATTTGGTAAGGCTTGTTTATCAAATCCTTCAGAATTTAGAATATCCGCATAGTAGCTCCAATGGGAGACACTATGGCTCTACGAGAGTGGAAAAGGGTGGTGGAATTTGACCCATAAAGGGAATGTGGTTAGAAAAGCTAGTGTTGGAATTTCAGGGAGTGGGCGGTATGTCAGGTGGGTTGGCACCAAGTGTGGGGTTAGGCTATTAGTGGAAGGTTGTGAGTCTAAACAGGATAGGAAGGCTAGCTTGGGTGTGTGTTATCATTGTGGTCAAGGGGTTATAGAGGTGAAGTATGGTGTTGCATGGAATTAAAAATGTTCATGTGGCATGGGATTATATTTCTATTTGATTCCTTGGACAGATAACATCCCCTGTCATTTCTACCAAGAATGTGGGAAGCTTATGCCCTCTAGTCCAACACAGAGTGTTCACAGCCATCAGGAATAGGAAATGACGAAAATGACCTGTTCGAAGAGCCCTGCAACTTGATGGTGCGACCAGAAAGATAAGGGGAAGGTGGTTGATGCTCAACCTAGCTCACCCCCGAGTAACCCTAGAGGAAGGAGGCCGACGGTGGAAGTCATTCAGAAGGCAATGAATGCATATCATGAAAACACTGCAAAATAAATTTTGAAAATAATAGAAAAATGGGAAGGTAATATAAATCAACTGACAAGAACATAAATGGATACAGAGGAATGGAAGGGCATTGTCCTTGATTCGGGGAAGATAAGAGGATGATTTACGCAATTCAAGAAGACACTATATCTTTCCTGTTCCATGAAGAGCATGCTTAGAAAAGCCTTGGAGACTATTTCCATGATTTTGGTAACCTTGGCCCAAGACTTCCCAGACTACAGGAGTGAATTTTATAAAATCAAATTCCAACTGAAAAAACAGGACGGGCGCCTTGAGCGCATAGAGTACCACCTCTCATGTATCAACAAGCCATCTGGGTAGGTCAAAACTTCACTGTAGGATCACGTACTAATGGAATCAAACTTGGCACACAAGGAGGTAGAATAGTCTCAGAATGTTTAACTCTATTATTTTTTTGTTTTATCTATATGCAGCTAGAATTTACATCTACATTGTTAAGAAAACCTGCCAGTAAGTACGTGAAAAACAATATATGTGTTAATGTTCAAGCTCTGTTCACTTGGTATGAGAGACTAAAAACCTTATCTTTTGGATGGCATACCACACCATCAGGTGGCCAACTGACTCAATTTCCCACTCAGGGCAAGTTGAGGCCACCAAATTGTGAAATCTGGTTGTATTATGTTTATAAAAATTAATAAAAAATGAGTCCTAACAAGATTACAATAAATAAATAATTTTAATATAATATTACCATTCTAGATCACATGCACATCATAAAGTTTTTATATTATTATTCAGCCCCACGCAAATATGATTTCTGCATGAGTATATCACTAAATAATAATTTTAATTACTGGTTACTCGCATACAAGAAAAATAAACTAATCACAACAATTTATTGAGTGTAATAATTAATCATTGTAACTTGGTTGTGGTAAATTATAATTAAAACTACACCATTCCAAAATAGATAAAATTAATTCATTTTCTAACCGTAGTTTCTCCTGAAAATCTTGTTGGGAAAAACATTGTCCTCCCAACCATGAAATGATCCTCTAGTTTCCCCCTAGCATTGATCTATTTCCAAGGGAATCCACACCCGTTGTGTTTCCACAAAAGGTTTTTTTAATTCCATTGCAGATCTTTCGTAATAAATGTCCCACTTTTCAAGATCTTCCGACCCTTTAAACTAGGTTTTCCTTCTTTTTTATTTTAAGGCCCGCCTTTTTCCCTGTAACCCTTTATCCACCCTTTTCTCGGTTTTTTTCTACAATAGTGTGATTTAATATATTTTCTCTCCCATCATATTAAATATTGCTAATCTACCCCTAGGGATTCTTAAGAGTAATTTAAGGGAAAATTGTCTTCATCTTATCGATCAACATCAGTTTCTGGATCTTGGAAATAATATATTTAACTACATTCTTTATTTCCCAAGTAATTTTGATTTTTTATTTTATTTATTTATTTATTTTTATTTATTTATTTTTTATTTATTTTTTATTATTTTTTTATTTTTTTCTGAATTGGAATAATTCTATTAAGCAAAAATATGGTACATGATGATGATACAAACAAGAGAAATAGAAAATCGGCAACTGGAAATGATAATACTATCAACCTCGGTCCCGGAAATGGAGTGAAACAAGCAAGGAGCTACAACATATGACTGGAAAGAAAAAAGACCGAATTCTACCCAAAATGGGAAAAAGCCTCAACACGAAGCTTTTTCCCTTTCTTTTTGTTGACTTTAACCCATCCATCCTAGGGTGTATGAGCTAAAACAACTTGAAGACTGGATTTCTCCAAAGGGGGGCTCTCATTTTCTGATTCAGAAGAGGACGTCACATGGATGCGTTTCTGGGTGATGGCAGTATTGGGGGGATGCACTGATGCATCATTGGAAAGGTCCATCATCTGAAGGGCATGATCTGATTCTACATCGTTACGTTCGTCTTCTGAGATAGAGGGTTCAGAATCCACGGCTGGTGGCAGAGAGCATGGAACTCATCGTTTGGATTTGGGCTTGGAGATGTTATCCTTTTCCTTTTTTGCTGGGAGATATGGGTAGGAGTTTTGAAAATGCCCTATTTGGTGGCAATGGTGGCAACATAATGCAGTATTCTCGTAATCTAGTGTCAGAGTCCAAACAAAGTCATTTATCTTGAGATTGATAAGTAAATTTGATTTTTACTTTTCATTAATAAATTTATTTATTACATCATCATAGTTTATTTCAAATTGAGCTCACTATGTCTTTCTAGCTACACAACTGAAAATAGCTCAATAAAAAAACAAACAATATCTACATAGAAACAAAGGGTTATGACATTTCTCCCCTCTTGAAAATAACACCATCCTTGGTGTTTATTATTCAGTTGCCTCGTTTCTAATAAATGTTGGGTAATATCATTTCATGGTATCTTCCCACTCCTAGATAGCCTCCTCAGGTGTAAAGTGCCTCCACTACACTTTGACCTGAACGATGAATCCAATCCCGAGAAATATTTCTTTCCGATCTAAGATATGGAGTGGATCTGGCAGAAAGTCTCCTTCGGGTTCAAGATGTCTCAAGTTCCAATAAATTACATGAGAGTTATCATGAACATAATTTTTTAACAAGGACACATGAAAAACATTATGAAATTTGATATGGCTAGGAAAAGCGAGTTAATATTCTACTACACCAGTTATGTCCAATATTTCCAAAGGCCCTCAAAATCGTGGTGCCAACTTTGCACAGTTCTCGATTCTTAGATTATTTTTTTAGCGTTGTACTCTTAAGTAAACATGGCCTCAAATGTTAAATCATTTATGAATTCTCTTCTTGTCTACTTAACCTTTTTGCACGTCTTGTTCTGTTTTGATATTATGCCTAGTCTTCCACACCACTTGTTCCATTTCCTATAGAGAATCTGTTTCAAATATTAATATAACTTTCGGTTAACTAGAACTGAGGGTTGTATGAAGTTATTTTCCATAAAAAGATTTAAAAGGACACATTTTAATTGAAGTTTTGTTGTTATTGTTATAGGAAAAATTTTCTAAATGCTAAAAATCCTCCCACTTAGTAGGTCTATCCATGACATACATCCATAGCATACCCTTTGTGATCTGATTAGTCCTTTATGTCTATCCATCTTTTTGAGGATGTTATGTAGTCTTGAAGATAAATTGAGTCCCCATGCCTCCAAACAAATATTTCCAAAACTTGGAGGTGAATTTAGCATATTTGTCCAACACTATTATTTTTGGTACACCATGCATTTGAAATATTTCCTTCATGAAAGTATCAATATGGGTGGTTCCGAAGTAGACTACACATGTACCAATTGTGCTACTTTGGTCAAAGTGTCCACCACCACCATGATGGATTCATGTTGGAGCTTTGTAAATGGTAATATTGTAATAAAATCCATTGAAATTACTTCCCACTTCCATTTGGGAATGGTAAATGGATTCAAAAATCTAGCAGGGCGTTGATGTTCCACCTTTACTTGTTGGAATTCTATGCATTTTGCTAAATATGCTTCCACATCCTTCTTCATGCATGTCTAAAATAAAAATTTCCTTAATTTTTTTATAATATTTTGGTATCCAGGATTTCCTGCATATGGTTTCTTATGAAACTCATCCAATATCATTTTTTTAGCATGACCACATTGGGAATATATAATTTATTTTGGTAGGTTAGAAATTTTTCATAATTTTGAACATATCCTGGAATTTCCATTTGCTGTAATTTTCTGCTCAATTTCCAGATATTGAGGATCGTGTTGCATTGAATTTTTAATATGTTTCACAAATTATGTACTAATGTTGGTAATAGAGATCCATATTAAAGCATGGCCGTGTCAACTTAGAACATCTATGATTTTATTTTATTTTCCTTTTATGTGTTTTATATTAAATTAAAACTCACTGAGCGAAGCTAGTAGCCTTGATTGTCTAGTATTTAGATTAGATTGGCCAATAAAATATTTGGTACTGATGTGATATGAATCTAAAATAAAAAAATTTCCTAATAAGTAGTGTCTCCACATTTTGAAAGCATTCATAACTGCTTCTATCTCTATATAATACACAACATAATTTTTTTCCTATGCTTTTAGCTTCTTAGAGTCATAGGCTATTACTTCATTTTCTTGCATCAACACTCCCCCAAGGCCTTCTAAACATACATATGGACAAATAATGAACTCCTTACTTTTTTATGCAATTTTTAATATAGGGGCTACTATGAGAAGTTGTTTTAGCTGATCAAAACTTTCTTCTCATTTTACTGTCCACTCAAAATTTCTTCCATTTTTATTTAAGGAAGTAATGGGATAACCCAATTTTGAAATCCCTCTATAAACCTTCTATCACATCTTGTGATCCCCATAAATGAACTAACTGGTGACACATATTTAGGTGTGGGTCAATTCATAATAGCCCTAATCTCTTCAGGGTCATTAAACAATCCCTCCTTGGCAATGATGTGCCCTAAATATTGTATTTTTTCTTTGTAAAACTCACATTTTCTATTTTTTCATATAGTTGATGTTCTCTTAAAGTTTGTAACCCTCAGCTGATATTTTCTTTTTTCTCTTCTCCATTTTTAGAATACCCTAAAATTTCATTTATGAATACTAGCACAAACCTATTAAGATATTTGTGAAGTACATTGTTAACTAAACACATGAAAGTTGTTGGTGTGTTAGTGACACCAAAATGTAACTCTATGAACTCATAGTGACCATATATGGTTCTAAAAGTTTTCTTTTGAATATATTCATATTTTATTCATAGTTGATGATAACCATTCCTTAAATCAATTTTTGGGAATATATTTTCTCCCCTTACTTGATTAAAGAAATCATCAATTCAGGGTAGCGGATATTTATTATTGAGAGTTAACTTATTCAATTTATGATCATCAATGCACATCATAAATGTGCCATATTTTTTCTTGAAAAATAGTATAGCCCCCCCATGGGGAGACACCGGGTCTGATGTAACCTTTTTCTATCATCTCCTATAACTGCATTTTTAGGTCTAATAACTTTGGTATACTCATTCGAAACGGAGGTCTAGACACGTGGGTAGCACCTGGTACTACATCAAAAGATAAATGTATGTATCTACGAGGAGGTAACCCAGGGATTTCCTTTGGAAAAACATCTTGAAACTCTTTGATAACAGGTGGTGTCCCTAAATTTTCGTTTTCTTCCTATTGTTCATTTGTTTCCACTTGCACCATTTATATTTGTCATCCTTTTATTGCATTCATTTTTTATTTTAAGGTTGAGGTTTGTTGCACTGATATTTTATTGGTTTTCCTCTAATTAATTTGATTTTTTCACCTGTACCCACAAAACACATTATTTTCTCCAAATCGTTTATAACAAATCCTTGTTTTTCCAAAAATTTCATACCAATTAATATATCATAATATCCTAAAGGAATAATTTTTAAATCCAGTTATGTGGGGAAACCATTTAGTTCACCGTGATGCTGTCTTATTTGACTAGTTACCTTTGTTTTTGTACCGATTTCTAACTGTACCAACCATGTATTCTCAAATTTTTCAGTTTTCAATTTACATTTTTCCATAATTTTGTGACTAATGTAATTAAAACTAGCCTTTGGATCAATTAAAACATAAACATATTGGTTTAGAATGGTAAATTCAGTCTCAATCACACTAGATTGATGCTCAACTTGTTTGTCTTCTAGTGTTGCCCTGATTCTAGGAATATTCTTGGCAAACTCATTTAAATTTCTTGCTTCAGAGACCGAATAAATATTTTTAATAGATCACAGATTATGTGGAAAATCCCTTAACAGGTTTGGTTCACCACAACCCCATCACTTCAACAACTCTCTTTCCCTACCCCGAATGTTGTTTTTGTTATACAATTCCATGGGATTTGATCCCATGTGATACTTTGCGGGCTGATCTAGATTTCCCTAGCTGAATTTATTCCTCTAATGTTCCTTTCCAAAAATTCCAAGATGAGGAGGTTTTTGTCTTTTTATATTCATTGCATACATGTTTTTTTCCTTACTTTTCCATGATTTTAATCCTTCACTTCTATTTCTTAACTATTGGTAGAAGAATCCAAAATTTCTTATTGCCTCATCCATGGAATTAGAATTTTCAAATTCAATCCTTTCTTTGTAAGGTGCTGGAAAACAGTTCAAAAATATTTGTACTTTAGCTTTCTCTTCTTTAATATAGGTAAAATATTGTAATAACTTTTTAAAATTTCCTATAAAATCAGCCATAGTTAGTTGTATTGTCCTTAACTCATGGAATTCCTTGGCATGATCATCATAGTGTCGCTCACTCAGGTACCAAGACTTCAACTATTTCTGAAATTCCTCCCAAGAAATTGTCTTCTCTTCCAACATATGTACACTTTTAGCCTCTTCTCAAGAGAGATTTTCCTTTCTTGTAGTAGGTAGATAGCTATTCGAGCCTTTAAATTACTCTCATACTCATACAAATGAAATTATTTTATCATGTTAAGAATACATGCTTCCACATCTTCCTCTTTTTCCCATCAAACGTAGGGGGTTTGATTTTCCTAAACTCTCATTATAACTCTGTTTTCTTCTCTTTATTTTTATTTTTATTTTGGATATGTCTTATCCGACTATCCACCACTTTCATAGTTATATGATTATGTTTCCACTTTTTTCATTCTTATCCCTTTCGGTTCTATAATAATATAGCTGGAATTCTTAGTCAAATTCGTTATCATTATTTTCAGCTCTTTTTTAGCCTTCAATAGGTATTCATTGCTCTTTCTTAGGTAGGTCAATTCTTGTTATAGGTTTCAGAGGACATCCATAAATTGAGAATTTTGTGGGGTTCTTCCGTTACCCAATTCTACACATAGTTCTTCACCGACTGTTATGGCTGGAGGAGAATTATATGTCATTTTGTGGTGGTCTGCTTCACTTTGTGTACCTTATAAAATAATATAACTCGCTATCAATATTTCATATTAATATTTCTACACATTCATTTTTTTTGTATTGCTATGATGGTTCCTTATAGGCCTAATGTTAAAACTTGGCTATGATTGCGTTCTTTCACATACTGAGATATCATTCTAAAATCCTACCAATTTTTTATTTTTATTTTTTAACATAATACTCGGTGACTAGTGTTAAAATAAACTTTTTTATTTTCATATCCACGTGTATTCTTCGTGGCTCTTACCTTTCTGCACCAAAATATAATTGGAAGTGTTATAAATATTATATTAGGTATTGATAAGTGTAAGGGAAAATAAACCCTCATTGTAGCCTTGTTTCCAATGTATATGGCATTACATACATTTCCAAGAGTCGAATTAAACTTTGGTTACATTTGCAGATCTTATACCTGTGCAACCTATAATTTCAACATACACATACCCTAAATATCAACTACACTTCACTAATGGTATCATTATCATAATAATCCGTATTAATGTTTGGCTCCCTTCCTAGGGAAAATACATGTACAATTGAATATATTATTCTTTCCTAAGTGATATCTCGCACTTATCATATAATAAAATTGTAATTTTCTGCACTTCGACATCATTCTGCCTCTGGTGACACGAATTGAAAATTAATTTTACCATTAAAATGTATTTCCTTTTATATGAGAGGCAGAGTCTCGTGGCTCAAGGCATGGGAATTTATTTAAGTTCTTGGAGTTTGAGCTCAAATCGCAGGTAGCCATGTTATCATTTCCCATGTGATATTCACATGGCCTGTCATCCTAGTTCAGATTGAACGATCTTGATCTAAAAACATAGATGCAATGGTGGAGACAACACTTATCAAACCATAACACCCCACCTTCACTTAGCTAGTGCCTCATTTTGATTTTTTTTCACGCATATCACATGTTGGTATTTCAACTTTAGTCATGCATTACATGACATTGGCATTTGGATTTCTTCCAAAATTATGGCATCTTTACCTCTTCCACCATGAGTTATCACCTTTAAAGCTATTGGGTTTTCCTTTCGTACTCTATATATTAAATTTTATTATTATTTTTCCCTAATGTATTAGACTATTATCATTTTTTGTCTAAAGCATTGGTGTCATTGGTTGCAAATCCTGCAAATGGGAATTATATTTTTCTGGAGGTCAACAAGGTTTGAGTAACTATGGTATTGAAATTTTCACTTGGGCTCCAGGAAACCTCATATTTACTTATTGTATTTATGGTGTATTTTGTTGGATAGGAAAAGGATTCAATCACACAATTAACACAAGTTTTTCACACATGAAAAAATGAACTGTGACTCTTTAATTAATCTCAATCACTCTAAATTACAATCTGACTCAATGAATACAATGAACCTAGTGAAGGGTATTTACCCTAAATTGACATGCACACATTCTCACATAATTGAACTTGATCAACTCACTTCACTGATTCTCTACTCACTCACCAAATATATCTATCACTCAGCTCAACTAATTCAAATAAATGTTTGTCTAACTCTACATGCAGGAAGTAATTATATATTTTAACACTCCCCCTTAATTACGGCCGCTAAAATAAAACATAACTCATGAAAACTCAAACATGCCTGATGGTCTATGTCTCTGCTAGGCTTACAACACCCAATTTTCTTTTGTGAAACTCAAAAAAATCTACTGCTAATGGCTTTGTAAATATATTAGACAATTGATCACTCGATTTACAAGGCTTCAAGTGAACTTCTCCATTGCTAAAAAATTCTTGAATAAAATGATATCTAGTATCAATATGATTGCTCTTTTGATGAAACACACTATTCTTGGATAGTGCAATCACTGATGTGTTGTCACATTATATCGTTGTTGATCATTTATGTTGCTTCTTGAGTCCATCTAATACTCTTCTTAACCATATTGCTTGACATGCTTCTGAAGTCGCTGCTACATATTCTGCTTATGTTGATGATAGTGTCACAATGGGCTACTTCTTAGATGCCCATGTTATCACACCTGAACCAATATTAAACACATAACCGGATGTGATATTCTAATCATCCAAACTTCCTACAAAATCACTATCTGTATATGCAATCAATTCTTTCTTTTCTGTACTTGAATACATTATGCGATAATCTCTGGTTCCTGATATGTATCTAAGAATTCTTTTTCCAACACTCCAATGTGTGACTTTTGGAGTCTCCATAGATCTAGAAATCAAAATGACTCCTTGAATAATATCTGGTCTTGTAGCTGTGAGATACATGAGGCTGCCAACAAATATTTTGAATAGAGTTGGATTGACATCTGCTCCTTCATCATCCTTGCTTAACTTTGTACCTATTGCAACTGGTGTAGGTACAGGTTTCCAATTATCCATCCTGAATCTTTTCAACAAATCTCTGGCATATTTATTTTGACAAATAAAAATTCCTTTTTCAGATTGATCAACTTCAATGCCAAGATAATATTTCATGAGACCAAGATATGTCATCTAAAATTCTTTTATCATGGCTGCTTTAAATTCATCTAATTCAAGATCGCCTGTAAAATTCACATCATCAACATATAAGCAAACAATCAAAATATATCCATGCTCATTTACCTTTGTGTATAAGGTAGGCTCAATGTTGTTTATGAAAAATCCATTCTTGATCATGTAGTTGTCAATTCTGCTATACCATGCTCTAGGTTCTTGCTTCAGTCCATAGAGCGCTTTCTTCAATCGATAAAATTTATCTTCTTTAGCTTCAACTTCATAACCTAGAGGCTGCTGCACATAAATTTCTTCTTCTAGAATTCCATTCAAGAAGGCTTATTTGACATCCATCTGAAATACTTTCCACTTTTTCTGAGTTTTTATCGCTAGAACTTCTCTTATAGTATCCAATATGGCTACCAGAGAAAAGGTTTCCCAAAATTCTATTATCGGTTGCTGCGAGAATCCTTTTGCTACAAGTCTTGCTTTAAATCTGTCAATCTCACCTTTCTTATTCACTTTAGTATTGTACACCCACTTCACACCAATAATATTTTTATCATTTCGTAAATCAACCAAATCCCATGTATCATTCTTCTGAATTGAATCCATCTCTTCATCCATGGCTTGCACCCAATTCTCATCTATGATTTCTTCTTCAAATGAAGAAGGTTGGAATGCCAACAATGAAAAAGTTGAACTAACATCCAAATCATCATAAATATCTTTCATACTTCTCATATTTTTCTTACCATTGCTTGATTCATTACCTGATTCGTTGCTTGGAGAATAATGGTCTGTTGATCTGCTTGAAGATCCATGTTGCTCTGAAAATCTTGGAGTCCTTACTGGTGTGACTCTTTTTGGTGTTTACTTTCGTGATTCTTGCTACTCCTCTTCTTCTACATCATCCTCTTCCATCAATGATGTTTGTGCATCGGTTAGTGTGTCTATAGTCCCATTCCATGACTCTTGTTCTTTGAACACAACATCTCTACTAATGATTCTCTTCTTGGTGAAAGGGTTATACAATTTGTAATCTTTTGACTACTCACTATAACTAGTAAATATACATTTTTCACTTTGATCATCTAATTTTCCTTTGTTTAGGCACATGTGCATAGGATACACATCCAAAAACTCTAAAATGAGATACACTGCATGACATACCTGACCATGCTTCTTCTGGAACTCTCTTCATCACACTCTTTGTAGGAGATATGTTTATCACATAAATAACACATGCAACTACTTCTACCCAATACTCATTAGACAAGTTTCTTTCTTTCAACATTCTCCTTGTCATGTTCATGATTGTTTGGTTCTTTCTCTCTGCTACACCATTTTTCTGTGGTGTGTATCTGGTTGTAAACTTTCTTCTAATTCCATGTTGTTTGCAGTACTCACAGAATGCCTTCGAATCGTATTCTCCACCTTGATATGATCTCAATAACTTGATTTTTTGATCACTTTGGTTCTCCACTCACGCTTTGAACTCTTTAAACTTTGAAAAATTTTCGGACTTCTTCTTCAGAAAGTAAACCCAAGTCTTCCTGCTATAGTCATCAATAAAAGTGAGGAGCTAACAACTTCCACCAATCGACTGTGTTCTCATAGGTCCACACAAGTCTGTATGCACCAAAATCAAGTGGTTTTTTTTCTTTCTAAGAAACTCCTTTCGGAAAAATTTCACAGTCTTTCTTTGCCAAGATGTAAAACTCACAAGTGCTAGTAGGTTCTTTGATGGGAGGTAAACCTCTGAACATATGTTTCTGCTGCAACAATATTAAACCTGAAAAATTCAAGTGTCCAAATCAAAAGTTCCATAATCAGTGATCATCAGAACATGCAGTTGTAAAAGAAGTAACCTAATCATTGTAGTTGATAATTAGAGGAAATATTATGTTCGTCGTCATCTGCACCTTTGCTATCAACTGCTTTCTGAGGGATTTTTCATAAATAACACATTGTTGTCCTTGAAAGATAACTTTGTATCCTTTCTGCGTCAATTGAACAACAGTTATCAAATTGTGTTTGAGTCCAGGGACATAATATACCTCTGATATGGCCTTCTTCTCCTCTTTCTTGGTCACAATGTCGACCACTCCTTTGCCATCTACATCCACAGTCTTGTTAGTCCCCAACTTTACCTCAGTCTTGACTGACTGTTGGTCAGATAAATCGATCTTGCAGACAAGATTGATCTCCCTAGTATCAAAAGATAGTCTAGCAACAAATAGACAATTAAATCTATATTTCTCTAGATACATTACGGTTTATAGGTAAATTATACAAAGGTGTTACGATCCTACCTTGATCCAACACTTGTTTGTAGTAGTCGTCCTTCAGTCGCCCGAAAGAGTTATCCTCAAAGATATGCAATCACAAAAAAACAAACATCAAATAGCACCTGCATAGCATATATTCATAAATCATATCTATTATGGTGATCAAGGAATCGATAAAATAAACAATCAATTGACACCTTATTGAAAAAAACAAACTTATTTGTATTAACTTTGAAATAGTAGAAGAACCTTACAATCTTTTCAGCCTTGATGTTGAACAGGTCTTCCTGGGGTCTGAAGCAGGAATTTCCTTTACTCTAACAAGCCTTGAAATCTTCCAACCGAGATACATATAGGTATGTAATCTTTCCTCATAAAATCTCAGCTAAAGGAGTCTAAGTCCCAATAGCACTTTACCTGAAATAACACTAAAGCTTGAACTCATCAATTGTCTAATAACCTTTTGAGGTTGCCCTATGGGTCTTTTTATAGTGCAAAAGAGGAGGTTACAGTTCCACCTATGAAGGGATAGAATCCTCCTTCAAAGGGATAAGCTCCTCACATCAAGGGGTTAGCTCCTTAAGGCATGGGATACATGAGCCTGAAAAGAGCGGTCTTACCACTGCAAGATTTCTTCCAGAAGCTTATAAAAATGACTGAAAGTGATATTTTTGAGTTTACTTGCACTCTTTTAATCTTTTACAGGGTTTCACACCCTTAACATAGAGAAAGTGCGGTCAGGTACATAGAAGACATGACCATTAGGTGCAGGACTGCAGGTAAGACAAAGAGAAAGTGTGATACCAGAGATTTAGAGACTTTTAAGAGATTTTCTCTTATTCTTAAGGCTTGAAATGAGGAATTGATGTTTTAGGAATTGAAGAGGAGGAAAGTATGAGTGATAATGAGCTCATACAGATAACAGAATGTCAAATTGACAATTTTTAGTGCAACAAATTGCCCCTTAAAGTATGAAGTCTATAATAGATGAAGATAAAGTCTGTCATGTATGAAGAGTGAAGTACTTTATCATTTCAAGGATCATCCTGTGGAAAACCCAGCCAGAACCTGTAAAAACATTCAATGCAATATATATATATATATATATATATATATCATCGCTGAGGTAGGCATTCCCATACTCAGATCAAAACTAACTAAAAAAATGACTTAAACTGTTCTGATACAGGAATGATTTTTCAATACATCAACAGTATAGACATGTGTAGACACAGTATGGATGCAGCCATATATTTATGAATAGTCCACTGTATAAATGAATAACAAAATTCCTCGCAGCCTGGATGGTAGAAACTATATCCAGGGTCTTGATTTCTGCTTACCGAACTAGTATGATTCTATCGATGTGAATGAATGTGTCGAAGTCGAACATGGTAGAAACCACTTGATTACCAGTTAATAATGTGAACTGTTAACAATTGTGAGAGTAACCACCAGTAATGTCAATGGACCTCAAAGTACTCAGTACAATCCATGAAATGTGAATTAATGAGTTGAAGTCGAGCATGTCACGGAATCATTCGATCGAAGCTCAATGATGCAACCTTTCATCGAAGGTGAGAAACCTGCCATTGAGGCATGCATATTTCAAGGTACTGACGATTTCTAGATCAACTTCCCAGATAATGATCTATCATCAATAGAAAGAAATCTGTCGTAGGAAAAACCACAATACAAAATCATAGATCGAGTTTTGAAGAAATATCTTAGCAAGGACTGACTCAGGGATGGTCAAAATGGATGACAGATATTCTGCAGATGAATGGTTTTTTTGAATTGTCCTCTTGAACACATAACGAAAATACAGATGGCTTGATGATAACTGACCCAAAACTAATACCCAAAAACCGATTGAAGACTTTCAATATGGTTTTATTAATTATTAGGCAAAGGATTTCCCAACCAAGGTGAACAAAAGTGTCATGTTCAAGAGCGGTTAACAGTTTTCTGAGAATCAAAATGTAACAAACAGGTTCGTTTTTCTCTCTTTTCCCGCACCATTTCTGGCAAGTACCTCTTTATTTTTGACAAGCTTGAGGAGGATAACATTTTCTTGTTTATAAGCTCATCCTTTGGATAAGTCCAACTTAGTTTAAAATTCGAACCCTAAGAAGGAGTGGTTCTTTCCTACTTAAAATTGAACAGGTCCTTTACTATTCAATTTTAACGAGTCCAGTATAGGAGAAAATCAGTGTTTTTAAATTTTAGGGAGTTAGAAGAAAAACTTAAGAAAACTCCATGGGTGTACTTTTTCGTAAATTTAGTCTCTCGGTCCCGAAAAAGGATAAAATAATGCGGGAGAGAACTCTATTGACCATAATTAGTCAACGTATACCTTTTTCGTAAATAATCCATTTCAGTCCGTAAAAGGGGTAAAATTATACTGAAGGGATGATCATTGATTTACTTTAATGAGTTTGAATAGTCAAGTACTCGAAAATATTTTCATTTTTAGAGAGTGTGAAAAAGGCTTAAAAGCGAACTCCAGGGTTTCGCTTTTTCGTAAGTTTTAACGAGTTCGAAAAAGGGATTCAAAAATACTCCTGTATCCAACTTTCAATTTAATTTACGAGAAGGAAAAGATGCAAAGAACTCATCATTTTAATGTGTTTTATGATAATGAAAGATAGCAAAATAATCTCTGGATTTCCATGAGTTTAACGAGTCTTGAAAATAACCGAAATCGACTCGAGATAGGTTTCTTTTTTACAAAAGCTTGAAACAAAGAAAAAATATGCATCAGATAGGTTTTAATGCCCCCTAAGCATAATATGTTAGAGCGCATGCCCCCCCATCTTCATTTCATTCAACTAAATAGAATACTGGTAATTAATAGCTGGATGGAATGAAGGTTCATTTACGAGATCATATGAAAGACCCGATCTAAAACTATAATAAAATTATGCAAAAACTAAAATAACTAACCTAAATATACGACTTAAAATTTACGAGATCTAGTCAAATATTTGACTCAATTAGGGGAGGATTTGTTTCATTTTTCAATGAGCTTGACACAGGAAAAGAACTATGCTCATGGCAATGTGTTTCATTTTTTAATGAGGTTGACATAGTAACAGGAACTATCCTCACCTAAATGTTTGATTTTTTAACAAGGTTGACACAGTAAAAGAAACTATCCTCGTATCTACTCTCTACAATATACCTATATAACCTACTAATTCATTTTTTAATGAGGTTGACACAGGAAAAAAACTGTCCTCATGGCCCCATGATTCATTTTTTAACGAGTTTGACACAGTAAAAGAAACTTTCTTCTTAATCCACTGATTCATTTTTAACGAGGTTGACACAGTAAAAGGAACTTTCCTCATACCTGATTAATTTTTTTACAAGGTTGAATCAGTAACAGGAACCATCTTCAGACCAACTGATTCATTTTTTAATGAGGTTGACACAGGAAAAGAACCATCCTCACAGTGACTTGATCATGACTTCCAACTGGAAGAAACACATGTCAATGGACACACATTGATCATAGCTTCCAAGAGGTCTTCATTAGATGGAAGAAAAATTCTTTGGAAGGAGCACATGTCAAGGGACTCAAAAGGGATAAGAACATCGTGTTCAAGTAATCCCATAGATTTTTCCATGTCAATTACCAGATCTAAGTCAAAGGAAGACGAGAAAAGAGTGAGAGGCTCGCTTACATTGGTAACTGAAAACATGGGACTAGTTGCCACATAATTAACCCGTGGCGGGGTATATACCACTTTCGTATGAGGAACATTCAAGGATGTCGGATTATTGGTAGTCGAATCAAGACTAGGGAATGAAAGCTGGTCTACTGTCACAATATTTCCATTGCAAGGGAAATACATCACGCGAAAGAGTGTCGATACTACAGCTTTCATTGCATAGACATAGTCTCACCCAAGGAGTAAATTGAAATCCAAGGGGCCTCGAACTACCATAAGATCAATACAGATATTTTTACCTTCCAAAGTAATAGAAAAATTAGGAAGGATCCCTAAAGGTTCACTAATGGTTCTATTAAAATCTTTCAGATTCTGCGTAACAGGCACAAGCTGAGGGGAACCCAAAGCTTTCCAAGTAGTTGAGGATAAAATACTAACATAAGCACCTTCATCTACATGTGTGTGGCATATGCTCCTACCACTAGCCTTCACAATGATTTGGAAAGGGATGGAGGAAGGAAGACGAGGTTCTGTCAGTCTATTCCAATCAAAGGAAAAGACCTCAGTACTTGGAGGGGGTTCTATAGAAATGAGTGAAATGCCCCCTAGAGTAGAAGAATCTGATGTAACAAGAAGAACCTGAGCAGTATGAAATTCACTCTCTTCGAGGAGAGTGGGATCGACTGAATGAGAAATTGAGTCGACCACTTGATCAACTAATGGATCATCAACCTGAGTGATATGAGTTTCACTCTTCAATGGAAGAGTGGGATCGACTGTACTTGTAATAAGATCAATCACTCCATCAGTTGAAGGTAGGTTGGGAGAAAGTTGACGGTAACCAGTTGGAAGTTCTTGCTATGGAA
Organism: Pinus albicaulis; assembly: GCA_034641835.2. Lineage (NCBI taxonomy): Eukaryota > Viridiplantae > Streptophyta > Pinopsida > Pinales > Pinaceae > Pinus > Pinus albicaulis. Next base: position 1,376,496,957 of record CM076584.1, read on the forward strand.
AAGTAAGGTTTTCCAATAATTTCTAGGCTTCATCCATGTGAGGACAAATGTGAGTTTGATGACTCCCTTTGCACAAATTACAAGGAAACCTAACTTTACCCTTTTTCCTAGGAACCTGACTATCACTGGTTGATGGATCAATGGAAAGTTGATGGGATTTTTTTGACCATACTTCCAATACCATTGGAATACCGGGACAATTGATAAGGAAGTGGTCACCCTTACAAATATTTCAAGGGAATTCGGGTTTATGATGCATGTTGGAGGTTTCCTCAACATTACTAACACTTGTACCCATGGTTGGTTGGTTGACTTCTTTCTTATCTTTCTTCTTTTTCTTCTTAGTCACCTGGTTACTAGCGTCAAGGATTTTACCAAGTGAAGATGAAGAAAGGGAGGAATACATATTGGGAAAAGAAGGTAAAGGGTCAACAGAATGTTGGTGATGTTGAGATGGTGAACTCTATTGAGGTGAAGCATCCAGTTGAGGTGGAACAATTGGAGTATTCGAGGCCGACTAGGTTGAAAATAACAATATCGGTAAACCTATTGTAAATCCAGGTAATGAAAATGTAGCCATATAAGGAGGACCAACATTTCTAAAGCAAGGAAAACTACTAGGATTCTCGTTAAGAGGGTTTCCTTGGTTGCTAAATTCCAGAACAATTTCCATTATATTCAACTTCAGTGAATCTTATTAACAATTTAAAATTAAAATTAACAGTTCACAATTCACACCTAACAATTAAAATTCACAATTCACACCTATGGTCTCTAAAATTAAAAACAAACAAATTAACACGTGCTATCAAATCTAGGAGTCAAACCACACACAAATAATAGATTCCCGCACTAAAAACACTAGTTGGTGATGAAATCCAACATCGTAGAATTTTAATGCAAAAATGGCGGTTGGAACAATTACCCTGAAAACCTTCTTAATGAAACAGACCGGTGCAATTCTCTCCACTATTCCATCTCGAGTGAAGAGAACCCTCTGGAGAGTCCAAGTGATTCTAGCCGACGTCTGCTCCAGGTACAGTGGGATCTTCCCTCCACCGTCACCTTGGGAAAAAATCCTATAGATTATGGCCACTAAGGTTATCGACAGAAAAAAATATACCTCGGGGAACAGTCTACGATCCGACACACACACAAGGGCAGAGTAACAAAGCTCAGTCCCCTTGAAGGCTCCTTGACATAATCGAAGGTTTACCGACAAGTGACCCCTGGTTCCTCGATAATAGTCAATTCGAGGTTTACCATTGTTAATACGTGTATATCTTCTATCGTTCCCAATGAGGAAGGATTGATTACCTCACTGGTTCGGATATGATCTCATGCTTGAATCCTATAGGAGGAGCTTCCCAGAGCATACATGCAACAATTGGAATTTTTCCTACCGCAAGCTCGACTACTTGTTTGTTTTAGATTCTTTGGAAAGTTAACTACAACCTATTCCAAAGCACTAATCCTGAACTAGATTGGTGGAAAGAGCCCTAAAAATGTAAAAATTTCTAGATGAATTTTATTAAGAGCTGTGTTATTTGGGTTGTTATTACTCAAAGAGTAAATGGATATGAAACCAATGGTGTCATGACCCGACCCAAAAATGAATGCAATCAAATATGATAATGTAATATTTTCAATTCAATGAACCTTAACTAAAGTAAGGAGAGAGTTTCCATCCACTTCCAACAATGCAAAAATTGATCAATAAGAGAAAATGTAACAAATTCTCTAATGCACTAATTTCATTAGGAAAAACTAATGCTAATCAATTCCATTTTTTTATCTTTTATGTTTTTAAAACAAGCATTGTAAATTAATGTTAAAGAAAACTAATCTAAATCTACGATTGATTTTTTAGAATGGAAACTATGCAGTTGTAATCTATGCACAATTCACTTGAAAAGTATGAAAATGTCATCTATGCACATTTTTCATTCATATTCTAAAAATTAGAATTCTAATTACGCAAATGTGATCTATGCAAGAGAATTATCCAACATAATATGATTCTAATGTAATCTAGGAACCAATCAAGTGTAAGTAAAGAAAATTGGGTGAGAGTTCCAAAGATCAAAAAATAAAAACACTCAAAGGCGATTAACACTGATACACAATTTAGCCCCCCTCGTAAAATAGCCAATGCATGATTTGTACGTAATGCCTTTCCTTTTGATGGGAAACTGTTGTCGTGATGCCTATCGCAATGCTAAGGAGTAGTTTTAATTCATTGAGCTCTGGGTAGATGCAGGTAGGGTGGCCTACTACGTCACATATGACCCAGGGTTGTGATTCCTATTGCATGATGGGATTATCCACCTTATATCCTCTTCTATTGTTGTTCTTGGTCGTAACCATTGACTTTGCGATGGGAATTTCCTCCGAAGGGATGTTTGCAACAGTTTCCTAAATAGTTTGGGTTTTCTCAGGATTGAGGGGGATTAAACCAATAGAAGTGATGTGCGCGACTCCCATTGTGGTAAGTGGTACTATGTACCAAACTGGGATTGAAAATGATAATTTTGGTAGGACCACCATGGCCATGACCTATCGTGACACAAAACTAGCTGGGGGGAAGAGGAAAGGAGTTTGGGAGGCGACATAGGCTAGAGAGGCTATCATGGCCAACAATACGGTGTCATTACTGCTCATCTCCATGTCTTCACTTGCTTCAGTGCTTGATGAGGACATCATGCACACTGGGGCCTCCGTGACATCAGGTGATGACTAAGGTATAACATTGGGATATCCTAGGAATGACCCTAGGATGGATGACGGTTTGAACTCGACAGGGCCATATTCTTGGTACCGTGTAAGTGTCTCAGCAAATGTATCCACATAGGGTAAAATGACATGATATTTGTTAGGGGTCTCTTTTCATTGTGTGTCAATTGGTCGACAGTAATGATGTGATCCTCATGGGGGAACATCGTAGTTCAGAAGATGGAGGAGGCTATGGCTAACATGGCATAGATATAAAGCTCGCCAAGGAGTATATTGTAATCTAGTTGAGTATCCAAGACTTCAATGTCTATCACACAAGACTTCACTTGTGTGCTTTCAAACTACTTTTTGAACTGATTTACAAAAACAATATATTCTTTCTCAATCTATAAGAAGAAAGGTAGCAACACCCCCTCTTTTTGTTTTGGCATTAAAATCATTTGAAAAGAATGATCTTGATCATGAACACTATGAGATTGAATTTTATCTTTTGAAACTTGAATGTCCTTTTCAATGTTCTCTGCAACTTCATCCACAAACTTAATCTTATCTTCTGACTTGCACTCAAATGATTTTAGATTATAAGACAAGGATAAAGAAAAATTTTCACCCACTTCTTCATTAATGTAATCATCATTTGATATAGGTTGATGCAAGAAATGACATGAAGAATCAACTTTTTCCTATACCTGACGTTTGTAGCAAGCATTTTCCAATATTTCCTCTTACTGTTTGAAATGATTCTCATACTCCTGAGGATAAAAGGATTGACAAACCTGCTGCAAATTTTCCTCAAACTCAGAGGATGTGACATAATTTTAATAAGTAAACTTCTATTGGGTTTCATTTTCATCTAAGGGAGATATTATCCTTTCTTCTTGGTGTTCTTATTGTTGATGAAAGCTATTGTCATGAAGGGCTTCTAAAATTTCCTCATCCATGAACTCATCATCTTCATAACAATTCTCCAAACATTCAATAAAACTCTCAGAGTGTTTACAATAGTTTTTGACCATCAATAAAGAGGGATGACACTCTTTATACATCTCATAAAATCCATCATGGAAATTAGCAAGAGAATATAATGAACCATTTGGCAAGCTTTCATATGAAGACCATGATTTTCCTTCTAAAGTGGCCATAAACATCTTCATGAGACAATCTTCAGGGAAGTGAACCTTAAGACTATGTACATGCGTATGGAACCTTACCAAATGAAGAGCAGCACTGTCTTTCTTTTCATATTTGAATATTGGAAGATCATATAACCATTCAACCTTTGGCATGGGATTTGGAAAACCATGGATATGAGACCGATTCATAGGGGCATACCTGGAATTCATTCTTACAATGGAAATAATCTTGAAACTTCATCTAGCTATTGATCTTCAAGCAGTGGAGTCACCTTCCAATTTGATTATTTGATGTGTGGAGTCGCCAAGGTAGATGCAGCCTCGAACAGCTTCCTGAGCTCCTACTACCTTTAGAAGTTCATATTCTTGATTTCAGGAATGAGTAATCTTTAGGCTCCCAGCATACACACCAAAATTTTATCACCAAAATCGTACTTGATTGGCTGTTGATCAGACAACTTCAGTGTAACTATTTCAAACCAATATTTTGACTGAGGCTTAGCCTCCAAAACGTGAGAGGGCTCTCTCAAGGGTTAATGTTATCGAATGAAGATATAGACATATGGCTAAGACTATGAATTAAGTATTGATTTTGTATATTTTCAGGTTGAAAATATGAAGGCTGATACTACCATTGGCCTTATGGACTCAACAAATAAGTAGGTTCAGTGGCATGGTTTCTTGACATGGAAGCTGAGGAAAATAGGGGTCTTAAATAAATAAAATTCACTCAATAAAATAGGGCAACACAATCATTTCATTACTAAAGGAAGTCAGAGCATAGAGTTATGAATTTTGAGTAATAGTAATGAAATCTACTGCTAGTGGTTCAAAGGAAATTCACTCATAAAACACAGAAAAACACAGTCACCTCATTACTAAAGGAAGTCAGATCAGAGGGTTATGAATTCTGAGTAATAGAAATGAGATCTACTGCAAGTATTTAAAAATAATGGGTAGATCAATAAAGCATTAAAACCCCATGAGAATCTCAGGTTTGTCAAGAAGAAAACCTCTCTGCATTACTGATCACAGACAATTACATAAAGTAGAAGATTTTGCCAAAAAGTCTATAACCCTTGTAGATTTCGACCCTATGCTCTTTATATAACATTTAAAATATAGGATTCTTTCATCCTCCACTAGATAATTCGAATTTCCGTGCTTTTACACCTGTTCTAACCACAAAACATGCTATTAATTGCAAAATGACAGGTAAAATGGTTTTGAAAAGTCCTAATTCTAATAGGACTAAAACCTCTTGAATATGCCTCTAAAAACTTTATCTATTCTCTAATTCATGCTTTGACACCTTCTATCACATGAATTCGAATTTTGATGCTCACCATTCACTTAAAGTCACCCTGCTGCTGATGATAAAACTATCCTAGAAATTAGGAAACATGTTTCCTGTTTTTTAGCCCTTTACTTTCATTGTCATCTTTGAGCACTTTGATCATTGATAGATCAGGTTCAAATGTGTCATGTTTGCCAAACATTTCCATAAATCTTTCAATCTTCTAGCTGTGCAGAAAAATATTTCCAAAATTATGTAAAAAGGTAGAAGATAAGCCTGCGCTACGAAAGTAGCCTGTTTTCGTAGCGCATTTTGTAGCTCGGTGTTAAAATTATCTTTTCAATAATATTTTAACTTGATTTATTCCATATAACCTTCACCTGTTATATCCATGCTTCCACCAGAAATTTTAAACCAAAACTCATCAAACTTCCCCCAAAAAATGTGCAAAAGATTGCCTCACCAGTTTCGTAGCGCGCTACGAAACTGCTATGCATGCAGATTTTTCAAAACAGTCTTCATAATTTATCACTTGGGGATGCTTAAAACTTATGAGGATTCTAAATATCTCAAAAACATAGTATCTTGACCTCAAAAACATGATATTCATCAAAATTTGTCTTCACCTTTCATTTATGAATTGGTCATTTTTCCTTATTGTTTTAATCTAAAAAATAGGTGTTGAGACAGAGCTTCTATATCCTCATCCATAATGTATTTTGAGAAAATAAAGGAGGATTTTATATTCCACTCTATCTTGAACAAAAACCTCTCTTCGTTTTTTGAAATGCTTCTCCTGCCGTTCAGAAACTATCTTTGAAAAACATCTGTAAAAAGGAATTTTTTTTGCAAAAACAAAAGCAAAAAGATGCAAAATTGTGAAAAGACTGAGACAAACCTCCAAGTAATGACCAAAGGAAATAAAATTAAGAATTTCTCAAAAAGGAGACTCAAAACACCCAATTAACTGAACGGAGATTGATGAGATGAAAAATTTGCCGAAAGAAACTCATAAAGAAGGCTTTTTGACAAAAAAATACAGATCTGGGTAGATGCTAAGAATCCTAAATTAAATCTAAAATTAAAACTGAAAGAATAAATCTTAATTTTTTCAAAAAATTTAACAGGGTTCGCAGGCTCCAGAGGCAATAGGTGCGGTCTCACACTGGTTACTTAAGGAAAGTGCGAAGATGCCCGCACTGTGTGTGAAGACAAAGTGCGGTCCCCAGAAAATTTCAAGAAAAACATAAAAGGCTTTAAAAATTTTCAAAGTGAAGTAAACCTAAGCTACCCAAGCCAGTATACATCAATCAAAAACCGGAAAAAATCATTTTCTCAAGTCAAGACAAAGGAAAACCAAAAACCAGAAAAATTTCCCCACTATGGTTGCCAATTTGTTGGCTGGATAAATGGATCTTGCGGACAAGATCGATCTCCTTAGTATCAGAATATAGTCTGGCAACAAACAGAAAATTAAATCTATCTTTCTCTAGATATGTTACAATTTATAAGTAAATTCTACAAAGGTGTTACAATCCTACCTTGATCCAACGCTCGTTTGTAGTAGTCATCCTTTAGTCGCCCAAAAGAGTTATCTTCCAAGATATGCAATAACAAACAAACAAAAATCAAATAGCGACTGCATAGCATATATTAATAAATCATATCTATTATGGTGATCAAGGACTCCATAAAATAAACAATCAATTGACAGCTTATTGAGAAAAACAAACTTATTTGTATTAACTTTCAAATAGTAGAAGAACCTTACAACCTTTTTACCCTTGATGTTGAATAGGTCTTCTTGGGGTCTAAAGAAGGAATTTCCTTTACCCTGACAATCCTTGCACTCTTGCAACTGAGATACATACAGGCATGTAATATTTCCTCATAAAATCTCAGCTAAAGGAGTCTAAGTTCCAGCAACACTTTACCTCAAATAACACTAAAGCTTGAACTCATCAATTGTCTAGTAACCTTTTGAGGCTGCCCTATGCCTCATTTTATAGTGCAGAAGAGGAGGTTATAGTTCCACCTATTAAGGGATAGAATGCTCCTTCAAAGGGATGAGCTCCTCACATCAAGGGGTTAGCTCCTTAAGGCATGGGATACATGAACCTAAAAAGAGTGGTCTTACCACCGCAAGATTGCTTCCAGAAGCTTCTAGAAATGACTGAAAGTGAGATTTTTGAGTTTACTTGCACTATTTAAATCTTTTATAGGGGTACACACCCTTAACACAGAGAAATTGTGGTCAAGTACGCAGGAGACATGACCATTAGGTGCAGGACCGCAGGTAAGACAAAGAGAAAGTGTGATACCAGAGTTTTAGAGACTTTTGAGAGATTTTCTCCTATTTTTAACGCTTGACATGAGGAAATGATGTTTTAATACTTGTAGAGGAGGAAAGTATCAGTGATAATGAGCTCATACAGATAGAAGAATATCAAAGTGATAATTTTTAGTGCAACACTGACACATCCAAATTTGCAACCAAATTCTTGTTGCCCGTCATGTGGTTATTGCAACCACTGTCTAGTAGCTAGACCTTATTAGATGGTTCATGCATGGTTTTTCATGCTAGAAACATGGATTTAGTATTCTCTGTACTAATATTAGCTCTCTCATTATCATGATCAGCTATCTTCTTCCTACTATCATGAGCATAATCACCAAATATGTTGTAGTAATAAAACTTTATCTTTGATTTGTCAAACCTTTGATTATTCTGAAAGCTTCTACTATTGTTGCTTCCACTTTGATGCTCATTCTCTTCTTGGAAATCTCTCTGACCACCATAGGTGCGGCCTCGTTCTCTGCCTCTCGATCGACCTCTGCCTCGACCTCTTGAAATATAAACTTGACTTTTGAAGGTAGTTTCTAAAGTGGAATCCTTATTTATATCTATCCTTGCCTCATGCGATATAAGGGATCCAATCAACTCATCAATTGTTAGTTTTTCCAAATCCTTTGCTTATTCTATGGGTGCTACCACAACATCAAACTTGGTAGAAAAAAATCGAAGAACCTTCTCAATCACTGTTCGATATTTAACATCTTCAGCATAGAATTTTAATTTATTAATGATAGACATGACCCTATTCATGAAATAATAAATGTCCTTTGTCTCCTTCATTTGTCGACTTTCAACCTCTCTCCTAGTATTATGCTATTTAACAATATTAACTTTGGTCATACCTTGATAGCTTGTCGCCAAAGTTTCCCCTGCCACTTTTGCTGAAGATGTGATCATTATCTTCTGGAACATTTCTCGGTCGCTTCCTTGCTAGATAAGAAGCAACGCTTGTGCATTATTCCACTTGTCTTTCTTCCATTTCTCTCTATCTGCATTGCTAAGGGCTTGTTTTTCTGTGTCGTTTTAAGGTTCTGCAAACCCAAACTTTACATGATCCAAAACATCATGTGCTTTTAGCATGGCCTCCATCTTAATGGCCCATACATCATAATCCTTCTGTGTGAAAGAAATAATTTGTGGTTGGAAACTGCTTGTAGCCATCTTTCTTCAAACAAAAATTCACTTCTGAAACCCTAAAACAAATTTTGATATGCTTTGAAAAGCTAAAAAAACCTTATAATAACCCTAAGTTTTATTATTTTTTATTATTTATATAAAAATTTCTTTACAAAAAAAATCTTATTATAATAATTTCCAACACTTTAAAAATCCTTTAAAATCTCATTTGAATATTCCACGTATCGAAACCCAATCCACTTTATGAGAAGCTTTAAAGAAAATTTTAGTATAAAACTCCAAATTCTCTTTTTAAAATTTCTTTTAATAAGAAATACTCACTTGACCGAATGGTCTTTAACAAAGTCATAAAATATTTGAGATGGCTTCATTACCGCATCGTGCTAATGCACCTTCAGATACTATGGTTCCGCGTTAGTAGCTAAAATGCACCTGTTTACAGAGAGTTATAATACTTTGTATATAACTATCAAATGCGTTATAGCGTAAATAAGGAGAAAACAAATTTCTCGCTCACACACATATGGATGATTGCTAATCCATCTGATTTGTTGGATAGGCAGAAGATTCAATAATATGTATTTCACACAAAAAACAATGAGCTGTAGCTCTTCAATTAATCTCAATCACTCTAAATCAAAATCTCACTCAATGAGTGAAGGATATTTAACCTAAATTGACATGCACAAATTCTCACGTAACCAAACTAGATCAACTCACTTAACTGACTCTCTAACTCAGTCACCAAATATATCTATCACTCAACTCAACTAATTCAATTAACTATTTGTCTAACTTTGCATGTCGGAAATAATTATATATTTTAACATATTTTTGGGTAAAAATCCCTTCATCAACTGATCTACTCAGTTTTAAGTGTTACAGTGATACCATTTCCCCACTAAATTAGTTTTTGGTATGCCCAGGCAACCTTAAGAGTTTCGTAACTTGATTATTGTTTTGTTTGTTATAGTTCAACTACTAGTTTATTTATTTTTCAAATAACATGTTCAGAAAGAAGTCAATCTCTCTCAACTACACTCTCTCTAGAATTAGGTTAGTTCAGTCCTTTTGTTTTATGCGGGTGTGTATACTCAAGTCCTTCTAGCTCTTACATCTCATAATAATTGACATCTTCGTCAACTAACCACCTCCTGCACTGATACTCAGTCTCTTCTTCACATTCATCCCCCCTGCTCCATTTTAAGAGTTATGAACTCATCTCATGGTCAAGCTTAATTTTTTATCTTCTAGGATCATTTCCATTTTCGTAACGGTTAAGTAAAATTGGCAGCCAAGACTACTCAATATTGGAGATATGATTTTGTGCTTTTATTATTTATGAATCTGGAAGGAACCCTGTCCTATTCAGGCTTCGCACACCATAATATACTTTTTTATAATGTTATTAAGATTATACAATGACTGGAACCTTTTATGGTGTTACTGGTCTAGTGTATTGAGTAGTTTTTTTCAAGTAATTATGTTTATAGTGCAATACATATCTCTATTGTTCCTTAATTGCAGTTCATTTTTCTTTGCTCTGATTTGAGAATCGTCTAACATATCTATTGTCTTACTTGACGCTCTATGCATAATATTTCCTATTGTGTACATTATATGATTATAAAATCTGTTAAGGTTGTGAAATATTTTTGTCTGGGTTTTAATGGTGTCACATTTTTTAAACTGTTTCCTATACGTAATTATTACTTATAATTGTTCGTTACTTTCGGGAGATGTAAATATTTTTGTAAATTTTATCTTCAAATTAACGTTTTAATTAGACATCTAGCGATCAACCCTCATTACTTGAGGATGAGATCAAATACTTTGGTCTAGGCTATTGGATAATTCTAACAAGTATCTAATAATCGTTCCATAGTTCACCCTCTTCTTTAAGTCACATCTACCTGCTTCATTGTCACCTGGTTAATTATAATTTGAATTTTATTTGAAGTAAAGTATTTTAGCACTAGTTTCTATGATTAATTTCTTTGAAGACATAGCTTACGAAATTCCCAATAGCCTCCCTTCTCAATCATCGCTCCTAATCTTGTTTGGTTTTATTATCCATTAGTAAATCTTGTTACAGCAAATGATGGCTAAATATGTTCTTAAGCCTTCAAGAGATTATTTTCATAGAAAACTACTCATTCTGGAAGCCTTTTGGTGTCCTTTGACTTAAGAGTAATCTTCACTATCGTTTCCTTCGAAAGAGCATTCGAAGAAGCCTTGCTAGTCCCAAGAAAACTGTTTGAAAGCCTGTCATCCCACCAGCATTCTTCATTATATCTTTTTCATAAGGATTCTCCATGTTCACCCCTTCATCTCCTTTTTCATTCACTCCTTAAAAAAGGTCATTAATCCTCATTTTATCCATCATTTATTCCTCTGGAAAATACCTCCTTTTCTCCCATTTATCCTTTATTCCCTTTGAAAAACTCCTTAAACCTATCAAAAACTCTTTTTTATGGTTTAAAAACGCCGTTTTTACCCTATCGGAACATCCAAAAGGCCCAAAAAACCCACTTTTTGGCCTATTTCCGACCTTCTTTATATATAGGCTTTAAGCCCCTAAGGGCTTAAGCCTTCCACCTTTTTCCTCTATATAACCAAGGCCTATGACCAAAGTGCTAAGCCTTAATCCATTTTTTTATCTCTGCTCCTGGTCCTATCATTTTCCCCACGGGACCTTTTCCTCCCTGCGGGCACTTCTCGGTTCACAGATCAACCCTTTGGTGCCCCCGCAGTTGACATATCTGATCACGGTAGATCTTCGATCTACAGCTGAGATTTACTACGGAGGTACAGGCCGCGAAATCCCTCTGTACCCCACCAGTCCCCACACATTCGATCTCAACCGTCGATCTTCTCCATGATCCAACGGCTATCGAAACCCTCCACTAGCCCTTTCTCCATATGATTTAGCCCCACAACCGGGCGGTAAAACCCTTGCTCCCTTCCCTTATTTTTTCTCCGCAAATCTGGACTATCAACCTCACCATATCGGACGATATTCGGCACCCCTCCACTTCCCCGACCCCTTGCCCACCTTCTCCCCTCAGAATATATTTGCACTGTTGATCTAATCGGATCCAACGGCTCCTGCTAAACCATACCCTATCACCCTCCGGTTTGAACTACTTCTCCACGAAAAAATAGGTGACATATCCCCGGCCCCACCATAAGCTTCCACCGCGCAACTTTTCAACCCTTGCGCTCATTGACCACTATAGATCTTTAGCCCGAAGATCTAACGGTCATAAATTCGTTTTGCGCTCATTTCTCCGAAAGAACTAATTGCGCATTTTCAATGTGAAAATGGTGGTTTCACCTTGGACGCATGGATATCAATGTGTGGTATCGCGTTCATTTAGGCGAAAACTGGAAACCTCCTCAATGCTGTGCCAAAACCATTCATGGTTTTCCAAAACCATCTCCACTATTTCATGCCGAAATTCAAATTTAAACCTTGTTTTCGCAGGTTTCGTCCATGGATCCTCCTCCTGCATACATTTTCTCCTCTGCACTTCCCTTTCGCCATTCGTTGAGCCTCTGAAGCATTTATAAACCTCAACGCACAGCTTTTATAATATGTTTTCTGTTTGTGTTTTTATATGTAGGTTTAATGGTGTCTTAGGCTTGAAAGCCACCCGACAACCAATCTAAATGGCACAGAACCTCGAGATGATGATCCTGGGAGCAAAAAATTCAAATAAGGGACAAAAAGGGTCAAATTTCAACGTTTTCACCGATTGTTTCATGAGCAAATGGTTACGTAGCAAAATCCCCCAGTGCAGGGAAGCCACATGTATAAAAGAAAACAGAGAAGAACAACGAAGATAGGAGACTAAAGATAAAAGGATTAAGCATAAAGTTGAAGATTAAAGGCTTCTTCCATAGTTTATGGATAAAGCACAGTGTAAAGAAAAATTTATTAAAGTTAATACAGTTAGCAGAAAAGACAAAACAACCCCGATGATGATAAAGAAGGCCTTAAAGCATAATAAAAGGCAAATCAGTGTTTAAAGGAACAAATCCTGATAGATTAGTAAGGAAAGCCTCCAAATGCCACATCATTGAGGCAATTAATCCTCAGAAATTCCACCTTCCAATTTATTTTCCTCAAAAGAATACAAATTCAGTACATAGTCAGAGATATTTTCAAAGACAGCTCATACTGTAATTGTCAGCCTACCAAAAGCCTCAAAAGTCAACAAAAGTGACTGAAGTTGATGAAACTTAATGTAGAAATAAATTAACAGAGTTAAGACATTATATATCTTCTCCATTAGGCCTCCCAAAGGTCGAGAAGCATTTACTCTATATTAATTGAATAATTAGACCTTCTTTTCACTACACCTCCTCAATTTACCTATATATATCATATGAGGATCCTAGTATTGATGTTGGTTGAATACTTATTGAATGTAAATAGTTGCTGAGGCTGCTAAAGCTCTGTTAGTAATTGAAGAAAAATATGTTGAGAAGAGAAGTTTGAAGCTGTAAAGACCTACTGGACTTGAAAATTGTAACTGGTTTGAACATCAAATATACAAGCTGATGTATGGGATTCTGGTCTATGTCAATGGTGATGTTTTTCTTATTGTAATTGTTATTTTACTTATGTTTCCATATTGTCCACTTTCTCTGATAAAGAACATCAAACTAAATCTCATTGATAATCTTTATCTTTATGTTTTCTTCTAATTTTTTTTTGAGGATAATTCAATAGAGTATAACTACTGAAGTGTTGGTGAGCCCATGTTTTCTGAGTGCAACTTGAGATATTGTCTTTAAAAGTTCTTGAAAATTCTGCTAAGTAAAGTTTAACTAGAAAAGTTTATGGTTATCCCTATCCTCTAGTTTATCTCCAACAGTTGCTTTGAAAAGATTCCTTAAGAGTATGCCAAAAATAGGCTAGGTTCAAAGTCGTTACCTGATCTTAGGCTACTTTTTATGTTTATCTTGAATGTTTTCCTTTGAGAATATGTTGAAAGAAAGCTAGGTTAAAAGTCCTTACTTGATCTTAAGCTATTCTTTGTTTATCTTAAATGTTTTCCTTTGAGAGTATGTTGAAAGCAAGATAGGTTCAAAGGCCTTACCTGATCTTAGGCTGCCCTTTGTTTCTCATATGTTTGCTTCTTTCACCACACTTGTTAATGTTACATATCACCAATAAACTTAAAGAGTTCCTTTGATATAGATGACTTTCCCTATAGACCACTCTTGAAACTTGTTCTGCAATTAAATCCTTTTGTCAAACTATAGCCGAATGGATTGATGTTGTCTCTTACCTATCCTATCAGCGGAACCATTCTTTCAACATTCTCGCACCTTTACCCTTCAAAAGACTGACTTCATTTTTATAATATCCCACCCAACCAAAACCAAAACAAACCCTTGTACTTCATATCTAGCTTAATATCATATCTTTTGAAAACACATATATAGAGATCCCTCTCTGAATCTAGGAAGGCTAGATCCTAGGCTTACAAAGTGGTTATGATGTAGGCCCTGCAGCGTTTGTTCTTACCAATCTTGCAAACTACGAAGTCCTAACAGGTTTTTTTATTCCAACCATGTTTCCCATTTTGGTTGGACATCTAGGGTTCTACACCGCAATTCCAAATTAATATAATATATCCAAATCCAAAATTTCCTCATACGATGTAGGAATTTTCTTAGTGAAGGTATATAGCGTTTTTTTTTAACAAATCTAATCATTTATATTATGTCTTTCGGTTTCAATCTAAGTCCTACAATTCCAAAACTGAATATTTTTTATATTACAACCCACTTCCTACTTGATACAGAGATATCAAGGTATGTGTTTTTTTATATATTTTTTTTGTTGCCCTGTTCCAAGGTATCATTCTAATACTTTCTCTCCCTCGTCCAACACCATTTGTGTCAAGTGTTGCTACCAAGGACATGGAAATTTGATTAAATATGATTCCTACGATGAATAATATCATTTTAAGTTGTCGAATTAATTTTTTTCCCACGACAGGGTTCATCTCAATTAGATTAGATCACTAGTGGTTTGGGAAATTACTCACCCGCACATCACCTCCTTGAACATGAATAAGTACTCCCCTCTATGGATAGGTTCCAAAACTATTGATCTTATGAAACTTAATCCGTGTTATACAATATCTTTGCTGGGTCACTATATGTAAAATAAATTACTAAACTGTGAAATAGTACCCACAAAATTTATTAATTTATATAAGAAATTACAACGAGCATAGGAAGGGATAATCTACAGTAATTTCGATAGAGTTTACCCTCCCCTCGAGCATTTTTACCCCTAAAAGACTATTTTTTTTTAAACTCTCCCAGATCCTTTACCACTAATCCTCTACTTCATGGTTAACAATCATCTTGTTTTGTCCGAGCCTACACGAACATAGGATTAACTCTAGCTTCATTTATGGAAATAACATCTAGTACAATATACAACGAATTTCTTTACAGTATACAACACATTTAGAACTCTAATCAATTTAATATAATATTGACATTCTATATCGCGTTTGAATCATAAAATTTCTTATATTTTCATTCACCCCCATCCAAATATCATTTCTTGATGAGCTTACCACCAAGGCATAATTTTAACTAAGGGTTACTTGCATACCAGAAAAATAAACCAATCATAACATTTTCTTGATGGTAATAATTGATGATTGCAACTTGACTGTAGTAAATTCTCATTACAGCTGCAGCATTCCAAAATAGATAGAATTAACGAATTTTATAACCTTAGTAGCTACTAAAAATGTACTTGGGAAGAGCATTGTCCTCCCAACGATGAACCGATCCTCAAGTTCTCCCGGAGCATAGATCTGTTGCGAAAGGAATCCATGCCTCTTGTTATTCCAAAAAAGGTGTTTTTAAGCCTTTACTTCACTAACATATATTTCCTAACGGGGTCCTGCTTTTCAGGTCTGCCCACCCTTTAACCTAGGTTTTATATTTATTTATTTCTTTTAAAGCCCATTTTTTCTGCGGCAGTGCTTTATCCTTCTCTTTTCTGCGTGTTTTTATACAACCAAGTGATTTAATATATTTTATCACCCATCACATTAATCAACCCATATGGATTTCTAAAAGTGATTGAAGTGAACATTTTCATGATTTTATTAGGCAATCTCTATTTTAGCGTTTTGGTAATAATCTTTTTAACTCTATTGTTTCTTTCCCAAATAATTTCATTTTTTTATAATATTTATTTATTACATCATTATACTTTATCTCAAATTGAGTTCACTATGATTTTTTACTAGTCACGACTAAAAATAGATCAATATATAAAAAAAAAGAATATACATATAAAAAGACTGGTAGCTATTAACTTCTAAATGATATAAAAAATACAATATTTATTTCTTTAAATTTATTCATATATTCATTGAGCTTGAAATTATTTATAAATATTAATAATAATTAATTAAATTAATTTATTCCATATATTATTTATCATTTATGTCATCCTCCAAAACCACTTTCCATGAATTATACATGTAAAGTTGTTCTTATAAAACCTTGGTTAAAAAATATATAATATAGAGTATATGCCAACCCCGACATTGTTCGACAAAATTCATATGAATCTATGAATAGTTGTGTGACATGGTTATGCAAAAATGTGACAAAAAATGGATGATGAAGGAATTATAGAGTCTACGTACAATGTTGTGGGCGCAGAAATTTGTCTCACACATTTCCGCAAAAAAAAGGGACGAAATAAATTATCATGGAGTTATAAAACCTACTTACAATTTTGTGCGTGAAGAAGATTATAAGGTGTTTAAACCCTAGTTAAAATAAAACATAGTCAATGTGGAAAATATAGGTATAATCTCGCCCGATGACATTGGTAGCAGTTGAGATGGAAAAAATCTCTTTATTAAAACAAATACTGATCTAAAGATTAACAACAATATTTAAATATTTTAAGAATCTTTAATCTGTATTTCTTCAAAAAAATTATAGTTATTGTGGTAGTGTATTTGGTGCAAGGGAGTACAAAATACACTTCTTTACCAAGTTCGTTTCTACCTGCATAAGGTCACAAAGAAAACTGATTTTCTAATGTTAGTGGAACATATTTGACACAATCTAAACTAAGTTTGAGGTAAAACTAAGCATACAACACTAAAAACAAAACAAAACACAAGATGCAAAATAAAAAGCTCGATAGAGAAAACATCCTAATGACACAAGTGGATAATTCTCCCTTTATTAGGTGCTGGTGGTAAAAAAAATACAATGCTAAACACTTGAAGAAGGTCCTTTGAGCTATGGAGCTCAAACACCCAAAAACAAGGAGGTCTCCTTCCCTCGAGTTCCTTCTAGCGTCTCTTTCCATTCCCAAAGGATGGTAGATGAAGTTCAAATGGTGGATTTCTCTCTCTTGGACAGAGATGTTGGTTGGGAAACATATGAGTTCTTCCAATCCCTCTGCTTTTGGACTATGCAAGTTGGTTTTCTATGAAGAAATTTGGCCATCATAGCCAATTGTCTCCAATTCTTCATCCAAAGCCCAATTTATATAGCAATTTTTTGAATTCCTCCCCCTTCTCTTTGCCCAAGATTGATAGTGACAAAAGGGTGGAGGAGGGACTCATTTGTGTGTTTCATTTAAGCCCAAACGTGGCTCCATGTCGACTGTCCTTGGCAGTACTAAGTTGATAATCTTGCTAACCAATTGTGCCAAGTGGTCCTAGATGGTGACATTTCACCATCCTCTGGACCACGTGGCTATTGAAGGAATAGTTGCATTTCAGTGCAAAAATTCATCATTGCCAGTGCATTGTCCATTAAATTTTCCCTTAACCTTAGGAATAATTAAAATTTTTGGTCTGATCTAATGTATTCCTTCTCTCAAAACCTTTGTTTGTACCTTATCCTTAACATTTTTAATGTCGTTTTCCTGTAATATTTTCTGGTGTTAACAATTGGCCCCTAATGTATGAGGTCTAGGAAGAACTATATAGCTGATATACATTATGATTTATTTTCTGTGTGATCCTTTTGAGAGAGAGGGAGAGAGTGTGTATCTTTATTTCAAATTGAGTTGGGCGACCCCTTATCTTTAGTACAAAATAAACCATGCTATGTAGGAAACCTACACGAGATAAAATAAGAAATATTTTTTACGAGGCAGGTATGTCCTATGCTTGTGATGTTTGACTAGTTAAGCTAATTTGACATATACTGGTTCTGTCATATCACATTTTGTAGTTGGTGACCTGTTGCTAGTTGACGACGACAGTTTTTTTCACCCTTTAGGGCGTTTTTTATTTGAACAAATAGGGTTAAATACAGTACCCACATGCATGGAACGTTTAAAGAACACAATCAATCGATGCATGGGTCTTTGAATATTGGGAAATTCCCATGTAAGCATGATTGAAAAATATTCTTATTGATATACGGGTCTTCGACGAATTTCTGACATGCTACAACAATTATGAAGTACGATACCATCCTTGACATAAAAATTTTTGTTTATCTTGAATGTCAAGAGGATCGATGACATCATTGGGAAATTTTAATTCCCATTGTGCCATATGAGGATTCCGCTATTGTTGTGAGGACTCATCCATGGTACTACCTCCTTCCTGGAAAGTGGGTGTTGAAGTCGACAAGAAGGAGGCATCAACCGATCGAAACAAGTATTGATACAATAGACTAGGGTTTCTAATGTAGCAAGGTATAATGTGATAGGTTAACAAGACATGATGATGAGAGATGGTTATAATTGATGATGATGGTGGTTAAGTGGCATGAGGTCAGAGCTGTAAATGTCAATGGACGCATTCATAAGAATTGTTTATGGGGAAACCCCTGGGGTCAGTTGGACGCCCAAGGTGGGCATATGCTTGTTATGGTTGTCATGGCTGGGTGTGGTAAATAATGCAATACAAGAAGCAAGGGTGATTAGGTATTGTTTCCAGGAAAAAAAATTGAATGTATGGGTGGGAGTCTTCTCCTAAAAATACCTTTGTACACTTTCCAAAAGAATGTGAAAATGGTTTTAATGTACAAGCATGGAGACGGGTGCCCCATTAACATGAATAATCTTGCACGATGATGTGACAAGTGTTTTTCTAAAGGAGGGGGCCCCTTTGGTTTGTCTCGGTGCAGGGGTGATGAGGTGGATGAAATGTCATAGATGGGCTATGCTTATGAGGGTGTGATCGGCCAAACGTGACATGCGACGATGTGTTTTTGTCGATCCATTTTGTAGATAATAGTAGCCCAGGAAGGGTTTTAACATACAATGGGTAAGACTTGACTTGATGTTTTATGATGGGTGTGTGAGCATGAAGTCGTTCTCGGGCTGAATTTTATGGCCATGGCTCCAGAAATTTACGAGTGGTCTACATGAGTGATGGATGTCATGGATGGTGAGGCTTTGTCAACTAACCAGGGTGATTATCATGTGCAAGACGAAGTGATGATAAACATGGTTGGGTGAATGGAACCTATGGTTTTATTCTTCCCAATAAATGATGGTAGGATATGTGAATCTTTTTGGGGAATCCTATCATGTTGGGGGTAGAATGATACCTTCTCTTGTACTTTGTTTGGATGGGACATGTGGTTATTTCATATGTTTGTAATACTTGCAACCAATACCTCATGTAAAAGAATATTTTTCATACAAATATTTTTGAAATAAATTTAATTTTGAAGTGATAAGAGAGGGCATACCCAAACTAAAGTATAGTGGGCATTGGGCCAAAAAATGAATTTTTCTAAAATTTTGGATCTATGGGTCCTGGATTAATCATGTTAAAGTGTTCAACACTATGTTTCTTATGGTCTTGTTATTAGGTACACTGAACTGCATTTACGGGATGTTTAAAAAATGAAATTAAAAGGTGCTATATAAGCAAATATGGGCCATTTTCAAGTCATTTGTGCTATTTTAAGATCTGAGGCCAGAGTAGAGTTATTGTCCTAAGATTTTTTGTCGTTGCGGTCAGCTTGAGCACTAGTGATTCGTGCTATCAGTGTGAGGTAGGAGATAAAAATTCCTTATTTTTACTTTTGT
Organism: Pinus albicaulis; assembly: GCA_034641835.2. Lineage (NCBI taxonomy): Eukaryota > Viridiplantae > Streptophyta > Pinopsida > Pinales > Pinaceae > Pinus > Pinus albicaulis. The sequence goes on from CM076584.1 coordinate 1,376,516,687, forward strand.
CATTTTTATGTATGGTTTGTCCATACAAATGTGAATTTTTACGGATTTTATGCCCATCTTTTTCGGTGGAATCACATGGGCGATCAAGGATGGTCTGTGCAGGCGATCAAGGATGTTTTGTGCAGTCCCCACACAAAGGGTTAGTTTTCCATGAGGCCCTTGCGTCTGGGGGAAACTTATACACACTACACCATGCACCTATGTTTTTTACAGAAGCACAATCAGCGCACAGAGGTTTTTAACAGGTGCCGGAACGTCCACTTTTGAAAATAAAAAATTATTTTGATCAAAAACTGATTTTTTGGTTTTTTTCCTTCATGGAAGGATGTTGTGGTGAAAGTGGGACTGACCTGTTCTCCGCATGGAAGTGGGCAAAGACCCCATGCTCGAGAGACCCTATCTCTGTATGGTTTGTTGAAGTTCTTAGAGAACAACATCTTGAGGTCCTAGGATGGGTTCCTGCATTACCTCGTCAAATGCTGGAATAGGAGACAACACGTTATGGTCCTGTGCCATAGAGATGTCGTAATCTAGCTTAAGACTGACGTTTCTTTTCTAACAGGTATCTTCTCTTAATGAGAGGCACTTCCTTATCCACTCCCCCCTGGGGGAGTGAACATCCATCGCTCGGCTGAGGAGGAGAGACACTACGGTCCTAACCCTATCACACAAGGCTAAATTCATGTGATTTCTATCATGGACTTGGCTGAGAGAGCTGCTTTGTCGAAGACATTTCATCTCTCTAGGTTGATGACAAACCATCGAGTGTCTGGTCTGTGGATTTCGGTCCTGCGCCGGCTCTAGCTTGGTCACTTTTTTGATTGGGCCCATTATGTCTACCAGTGTATGGTCACTCATCTGGAAAAGGTACCGAGGGGTGCTTCAAGACATTTGATTGTGTGAGCATCCTTTGCAGCATTATGTATGAGAATGTTATGATGTTACGACGCTTTTTGGTAGTGCTTGTAGGTACTCCGAAGGATCCTTAGATGCGTTGTTGGCCACCAACGATGCCCTGTGGACATGGGGAAAAGGCCGGCCACTACTGGGATATGACAGCCGAGGTGTGGTTCGAGTCAAACTTACAAGAGTTCCTTGAGTTTCCATATTCAAGGATGGATTTCCGGTGGGATCCGGACATGGGTCTCCCCCTTTTCTATGTATGGGGGCTGCAGATATGACCTTTTATGTTTTCTGCATTCTGAGGGCTCTATTTTTGTATATATATCTATATTTATTTTATGGCGACATTAGTTTTGTTTTTTTTTGTTTCTTTATCAAATGTGGGTTTGGCAGGGGATCCTACTCCTCATTTTGTAGGCCACCAACCAAGGAGGAGGGACTTGCTTGGGGTGGGTTAGGCCCATATTGTGGGTCAGGGTGGTGCTAGGGGCCCCTTAGCTGTGGGTAGCAGTGTTGAGGCACGGGTGGTTGCAGTCGAAGACTTTTTGGTTGCTACTAACATCTGAGTACTAGCAACAAAGGCTCGAGTTGTTGATGTGGAGGGACATCTGGGGGTTGCTGAGGCTGGGGCTGAGGTGGCCAATGTTCGTGCGATGGACCTAGAAGATTCATGCACTCGACTAGAGAAGTTGACTTGAAGCTTGCCGACCATGGGTTTTGATGATCTGGACGTCATATGGCTGGACACTGTGATGGACCAGGAGAGCATGCATTGTCCAACTTTGCACATACCATCACTTTCTGTCACGACTGTTGCTCCTATATTGGCACAGTTTTCTCACGTGGGTCCGGAGGACCCACTAGATGGGGCTCAGCCCTAGAGACTTTGTATGATCAGGGAAAGCACCAATTATGAGGATTCTTCCCTTCATTTATGATATATATATTTTTATTGATGTTATGGTCAGTGACTTGTTTTGTATACTGGGACACATATTTTTTTATGTATATATGCGAGATGTATTCTTAGGCGGCTATTATGAAGTGTCTATGGTTGTTTTTCTATGTTTGTATATGTTTATGATGGATGTTATGTACTTATGATGGATGTTATTCTTATAATTTTATGTTTTATGAAAAATGGTTTATAAAATATGCATTCTAGTCTATGATATGGTTAGATATGTGATGGAATACCTAATTTATGATGTTCTGATATTCTTGGATGGTTCATATAGTGACACCAATCAACTCAAATTGATCCTTCATATCTTCTGCGCTATCATAGGTATGTCCCCAAACAATAATAAATATACTATTACATGTTGTAACTCTTCGACATTGGAAATTACACATGCTCGTCAATTTTTTACTTTTCAATCTATACCCCTTGATTTGGGAATAAGACATTGATCCCAACATAAAATGGCATACAAGAATAGTATTCATCCACCCATGGTATTTATGTTTCCATCGTATTGTAAGTGACATCTATCCATGGTATTCATTCGCGAATGGTATGTATCCACCCATGGTGTTCATCTGCACATGGAATTTTCCCATGGTATTCTAAATGGCATCCACCCATGGTATTCATCACCCATGGTATTTATCCACCCATCGAATTGTAAGTGGCATCTACCCATGGTATATATTCACCCATAATATTCATTCACCCATGGTATTTACCCACCCATGAAATTTACTTATGGTATTGTAACTAAAAATTGCTATAAGTAAAAAGTCACATATTGTACAAGGACAAATTGTCCACTAGAATGTAGATTCTATAGTTATTCTCTATTTTAATAAGAAAATTCTTAGCAGTTTTATGTACTTTCTATTCTCACCTTTTTCTCGCTCTCTAATTTTGAAAATCTTGTCAGATCCATTTCAATTTTTTAGATCTTGCGGGCCTCCCCCCAAGATCTGGTTCAATGGTATTAGATTCAAGTCATGAATCCATGGGAATAAGAGCTTGAAGAATATTTAAGTTTCATCATTTTACAGCCATATTAGCAAACTCCCTGCAAGTTTCGCAACCTCTATGTAGCAATTTCTTGGATAAAGCGAGAAGAATTCTTGTTTTTTTCTCATTTTTTTGAACGAATTGTTTGGACGACGAGTTTGTATATAAACTCTAAAAATATTGGTGCACCATTTAAAAAAAATAGCAGATCTGGATTCCTTGCCAGAAAATAGCCAAATTCATAAAAAAAAATGAGTCAAATCAGATCCGAATGAGGGAGATACCACTGATTCAAAATTAGCAATGTTGTAGCAATTTTTCTCATGACAATTCATGGATGATGACTCTCCTGTCATTTTTTTTAGTTTTTAGTGTGAAATTTCAGAGAAACGGATATCTATCTAAGATCCCCTTGAATAATCTCCCGATTTCAGAAAATAGTCGGTCGGATCAAAATTTAGACGAGGGAGTTATCGGTGATTTAAAATCGACTATTTTTTCAGAAATTTTGTGACGACGGGATAGTTCCAACACGAGTTTGAGAGTTTAGAGTCTCTAGATAGTGATTTCAAACACATGGGAAGATGCAGAATGATCATTATATTTCCAAAAGTAGGTTACATAAAATATTCTAAGTTATGTTGACAGAGTTATGACCATTTTAAATATGGAGTAGCATTTGAAGCGGGTTCCCTTTGGAGACATGACTTCCCACCCCGATTTATTCGGCACCTGCTTCACATTCATCAGTTTCAGCATAGCACCGTTCGACTTGCGTTATTTGGATACATGCCCTTCCACCCCAGGCTATGTAGGCACCTGCGACTTCATGAACAATCAACATCACAATTATCAGTCAACCGCACAAAATCCTTATGATTGAAATCTATTTTCTAGGTTGCATAGTATTGGTATCACATTTGGTCACAAGCATTATAGTGTATCTCAATCCTTATATCTTCATTTTTCATGGTTCTATTCATCTAGAAACCCACAATTCATCAAATTCCATTTACTAGGCCACACACTGTCAGTATCATAGTTTCTCAAAAGAATTACAGGGTATCTCTATTCTCGGATCTTCATTCATCACAGTTATCAGTTAACCACACAAAACCCTTCTCTTAAGTGGCTCTTCATATAAAACAGATGCTTCTTAAGAGGGAACTTCACACAATGGGGACCATTGCTTCTTATGAAGGGAGGAATGATATGAATAAAAAGTGGCCTGGCCTACATCCATTGTATCCATTCACCCATGCTATTTATCTACCTATGGTATTTTAAATGACATTTATCAATGATATTCATTCACCCATGGTATGTATCAACCCATGGTGTTCATCCACACATGGAATTTTCCCATTGTATTCTAAATGGCATCCACCCATGGTATTCATCACTCATGGTATTTATCCACCGATGGTATTGTAAGTGAGATCTTCCCATGGTATTCATTCACCCATAATATTCATTCGCCCATGGTATTTACCCGCCCATGGAATTTACCTATTGTATTGTAACTAGAAAATGCTATAAGTAAAAAGTCACGTCTTGTACAAGGATAGATAGTCCACCACAATGTAGCTTCTACAATTATTCTTTGTTTTAATAAGAAAATTATTTGTGGTTTTATTTACTGTGTGTTCTCTCCTTTTTCTTGCATTCTAATTTTTCAGATCTCGTAAGATCCATTTCAATTTTTTTATATCTTGGGGGCCTCCTCGCAAGATCTCGATTAGATATATTGGATTTCATCTAAAGCCAAATGACTATCTGAAGGAAGATTGAACGTGGCCTATAGCAAAAATTGAAAATAAGATCCTGGTGTCATTCATGGTTATCCAGAGCTGGCATGCTTGTCCTGGTAAAATCTGTCAGTGAAGCTACTCTTGTCTTTTGTATGGCTCATTAATGGATCTCGAAGGGGATACTCAATCTCATTCAAAGTGCTTGTTGTTGGTATCTCTAGCAAGGGGAAAAGGAAGGGCATACTTTTTCTTGGGTGAGAAGGGACGTAATTTCCCTCCCAAAATCATGGGGAGGCAATGGCTTAAAATATTTGTACTCCTTCTCCCAAGCTCTCGAAGGCAAGGTTGGATATATAACTCTTACCACATAGTCTATGCACCAATGTGATTCAACAGAAATTTATTCATCCATTATCAATCACAGATTGGATTCGACTACCAAACAAGCCACATTCAAATATATATATCATATGGAAAGTCATCTTAAAGCCTTTCCTGATCATTGCATCTGGACTGGCATGTCGAATTCGATTTGGGCACCTTGTTAGGATTGGCTTCAACCCCTATTCACGATGTGGAAATAATCACATGCTTCCACTTCATATGGTCAACTATCTCTCATCTCATACAATCAAATATTTCTATGAGATTAAGGATCCAACATGAAATGATATATGGGGAAAACATTAGCTCTCTATTGTGGATTTGCAAATCCCTATACATTGGAAAAAATATTAGGGAATCTATATCAGTGCTTTGTCATCCACACACACCCGATTAACCAAACGGGGGGACGAATTATTGTGGGCTCATTCAAGGCTAAGATTTTATTCACCAAAGGATGTTTATCTATTTTCGATCGCCTCAAAAGAACCAAATGATATCTATTGGTGGTGGAAATACCTTTGGAAATTAAAAGGGCTACCGGAATATAGACTATTATTTTGGTGTATACTAGAAAATAAAATTCCTACAAGAAAAAATCTGAAATGTCGATCTTATCATGGACCTTCCTGGTGTGCATTATTCATAGCATGAGAGGAAACAACAAAACATTTCTTTCTATTTTTTCTATTCTCAAACCAAGTTTGGATAGACATAAAATAGGGACTAAATGTATCCAAAAATTGGCGAGGAAGAAATATATCACTAGCTTGGGAATCTTTCAACGAAACATCTCGTTTCTTGCATGTTGGGGCTTATGTATTAGTAGAAACAAACTGATTTTTCAAGACTCCCCAATCTCCCCGGATCACACCACTCCTCAAATTTCAACAATTCAACCACTCCTACCAAAAGACCCACATCCAACTAATCTTGGTTTTGTGGCCATGGAAGAAATTGACTATTCCACATGATAAAATATTTTTGTCAGATTGGAGATCCAACACGATATGATATATGAGGAAAGCATTGGCTCTTTGTTGTGGATCTGGAAATCCCTATACATTGGCGAGAGTCTTAGGGAAACTATATCAGGGCTTTGTCATCCACACACATTAGATTGACTAAACGAGAGGGAGAATTATTGTGGTCTCCTTCAAGACTCGCATTTTATTTATCAAAGTATGGTTATCTATTTTTGATTACCTCAAAGGAACCAAATGATATCTATTGGTGGTGCAAACACCTTCGAAAATTAAAAGGGCCAGGAAAATCAAGACTATTATTTTGGTGTACATTGGAAAAAAAATTCCTACAGATGAAAATCCAAAACATTGATATTATCATGGACCTACCTGGTGTGCATTATGCATAACATCAAAGGGAAAAACAAAACATCTCTTTCAAAATTGTCTGGTCTCAAATCAAGTTTGGATATCCATTAAATAAGGACTCAATATATCCAAAAATTGGTGAGCTGGCACACTTGTCCCGATAAAATTTGTCATTGATGCTACTCATGTCTTCTTCATGGCACCTTAATGGATCCCCAAGGGGATACTCAATCTCATTCAAAGGTCTTGTTGTCAATATCTCTAATGAGGGGAAAAGGAAGGGCGTACTTTTACATGGGTGAGATGGGACACAATTTCCCTCCCCAAATCACGAGGAGGCTAGGGCTTAAAAAGTTTCTACTCGTTATCCCAAGCTCTGGAAGGAAAGGTTCGATATATAACTCTTACCACACAGAGTCTATGGACCAACGTGATTCAACAAAAATGTATTCATCCATTGTCAATCGTAGATTGGATTCGGCTACCATACAAACCAAATTCAAATATATCTACCATATTCAAAGTCGTCTTAAATTCATTCTTGATCATTGCATCTGGACTTGCATGGCGAATTGGATCCGGGAACCTTGTTAGGATTGGCTTCGACCCCTATTCACGATGTGGAAACAATCACATTCTTCCACCTTAGCTAGTCACCTATATATCATCTCATAGGATCGAATATTTGTATGAGATTGAGGATACAACACGATATGATATATGGGGAAAACATTGGCTCTCCGTTGCGGATTTGCAAAACCCTATAAATTGGCACAAATCTTAGGGAAACTATATCCATGCTTTTTTATCCACACACATCCGATTAACTGAACGAGAGGACGAATTATTGTGGGCTCCTTCAAGGCTGAGATTTTATTCAACAAAGGATGGCTATCTATTTTTGATTTCCTCAAAGGAACCAAATGATATCTCTTGGTTGTGGAAACACTTTTGGAAATTAAAAGGGTCAGAAAAATCTAGACTATTATTTTGGTTTATACTATAAAATAAACTTCCTCTAAGCCAAAATCTGAAACGTTGATCTTATTATGGACCTTCCTGGTGTGAATTATGCATAGCATAAGAGGAAACAACAAAAGATTTATTTCTAAATTTTCTGGTCTCAAACCAAGGTTGGATATACATAAAATAGGGACTAAATATATCCCAAAATTGCCAAGGAAGAAACATATCACTTGCTTGGGAATGTTGGTGGAATGATTCTACTTCTCATAAACAGTGAAACATCTCGTTTATTGCATGTTGAGGCTTATGGATTGGTAGCAACAAACATATTTTTCAAGGCTCCCCGTTCTCCCCGGATCACACCGCTACTCAGATTTCAACAATTCAATCACTCCTACCAGAAGACCCGCATCTACCTGATCCTCATTCTGTGGCCATAGAAGAAATTGACTATTCCACACGATCAAATATTTGTATCATATTGAGGATCCAACACGATTTTATATATGCAGAAAAAATTGGCACTTTGTTGTGGATCTGCAAATCCCTATACATTTGCGAGAGTCTTAGGGAAACTATATCAGGGGTTTGACATCCACACACACCAGATTAACTGAACGAGAGGGTGAATTACTGTGGGCGCCTTTATGGCTCGGATTTTATTCGTCAAAGGATGGTTATTTATTTTCGATCGAATGAAAGGAACCAAATGATATCTATTGGTGGTGGTAACACCTTTGGAAATTCAACGGGCCAGTAAAATCTACACTATTATTTTAGTGTGTATTGGAAGATGAACTTCCTACAGGTGAAAATCTGAAACATTTATATTTCCATGGAGTACCTGGTGTGAATTATGCACAACATCAGAGGAGACAACAAAAAACCTCTTTCTAAATTGTCTAGTTTCAAATCCAGTTTGGAAATCCATAAAATAGGGACTGAATATATCCCAAAATTGGCGAGGCAGAAATATATCACTAGCTTGCGAATCTCGGAGGAATGATTCCACTTCTCACAAACAACGAAACTTCTTGTTTCCTGCATGTTGGGGCTTATGGATTGGTAGTAACGAAATGATTTATCAAGAATGCCTGTTCTCCCTCGATCGCACCGCTGCTCATATTTCAGAAAGTTACTCACTCGTACTAGAAGACCCTTTTCCACCTGCTCCTCGTATTGTGGCCATGGAAGAAAATGACTAATCCATTGGGCGTACCTCGATGACTCCTCACGAAAAGACCTATGTGGTGGATGCATTTTCCTTTATCTCAATCATTCACACCACTTCAAAATAAAATTTGGTCTGGGGCAGGGGTCAAAAAACTTTGCTGAGATACACAACCTCAACTTATACTCTAATTTTCCTTTGAGAAATATTGTAGTCATCTACATGTGTTTGGAGATTCAAAAGTGGTGGTTGATTGGTTTAGTTTAAAATCCATATGCCACACATACACTCTCATAATTTTATTCGATGAAGTGCTTCTGCTGAAATCTCGTTTTAATTATATATCTTTTGAAAACATTTAGAGAGAGAAGAACCATATTTCCCATAAGTTATCCAAATAAGGTGCAAAAAAATGTTTGACATTTAGCATGTGACAGAGGTGGTTGAATTAGAGCATTTCCAATAGCATCACAAAACTTTCGTCAATGATCAACAAGTGCCCGCACTCATACATGAACGACTCTTGATATTTTCTGATTTTTTGGCATATAATGGTTACCTGTGGACATAATCACAACTATCACCCTCAACACTCAATACAATTTTGTATGTGTATCATATTTATATCACTTTGTATGTACATGTACGTATACCTCATGGAATGAATTTGTTAGAACTAGTTGGTTTGCTTTCTATGATTATTTACCATACAAGATATCATTTTCATCATATTCCTTGATGAAAATTACGATTTTTCATGGAAAAAAAAATGTATATAAAAAGAGAAATAAGTAATAATTAATATATAAATATTATTTTTTAGATTTATAAATTTTACTTTGTAGTTTGATAATAGATTTATGGTTAAAAAAAATGTGAAATAGATTATTAATTACATTAATTAATTATGTTATGTTTAGATGTTTTTTAATAAGAACATTTTTACAAATCCTTTAGGATTGGGTTATAAAAGAATGTTAATTTTTTTGAAATATAATAAGGATTTTTCAAAAATTTTAATAATTGGAAGTTTTTTTTTTAAATTTTATTAAAATTTGACTACAAAATAATTATTGGAATTTTCATTTTTAATTGTTGAATTTGCAATTTTTAATTTAAATATGGATTTAGTGCTATCAAAATTCTTATTAGATTGAGATCTATATTTTTAATAATTTGTAACTAAATTTTAGAAAAAAATATTTGGAGAAGGTTGATCCTAAAATATCCAAATTATAGCATGCTTAAGACATGCTTTAACAAAATATGAAGCATTGTAGATATTGGGTTCAGTATTGGAAACATTTTAAATTTTATTATTTGGATGTTTTCTCTAACATTTTCAAAATTTAAAATTTACAAATAGAAAAATTGCTAAAATTGTAACTTTCTATTATTAATTTTATTTTTTTAATGTAAAGGTAAGTTCAAATCTTCAAATATATTTGTTATATTGTTTTCTAAACGCAAGATCTAAAACATAATTTGTGATTGTAATAACATATAATCAAATTTTATAGTTTGTGTTAGTAAGTTGGAAACTAAGGAAGTGTGGTATATATGATAATAGGGAATTTTAATTTTATTGACAAGGTTTTATGAAACTATGTTTTAGAAGTTGGTGTAGAAATTTATTTGCATTTTTCAAGAAGAAAATAGAAAATGATGTTTCTATTTTATGTGTCTTAGTTGTCAAATCAAAAGTAAGGACCATTGCTTGTTATTATTAGCTATGCAGGTTTACTTATTGTTTTAATTCAAAATAAATTATCTCACTTGGTTGTTTACTTGTCATATCAGAACTTGGAACCATTATTTGTTATTATTAACTATGCAAGTTGACCTATTTTTTTTTTTTTAAATATCTCATTTGACATCACATAGTGGTTGTTTAGTTATCAAATCAAAAGTGGAGACTATTATTTGTTATTATTAGCTATACAGGTTGACTTATTGCTTTGATTCAAAATAAATTCCCCATCTGAAATTACAAAGTGGCTAATTATGACATTACAAAGTGCCTAATTATAAAGAGGAAAAATTTCACTTTTGCATGTCTCTTAGATTTTAGGTGTTTAACCAAGGGTATCCTTAATTATTTTATTTTGTCAATAAAACAAAGTTTTCCTGATGGTAAATGTTTCTGAGTTTTGTGTTGATTCGGTTTTCTGCTATTAACCAATTCTTTTAAGTTTTAGGAAGGCAAACTCTTAACCAAATAAATATAAATCCAGAAAATATACCAGAACCCATTTACTTCAATTGTACGTGTAAAATAATCGTAAAAACATGGTAAAATAATAATAAATATTTTAGAGTATGTGCCAGCAAGGACGCTGATTGAAAAGGTTATACTTTAACATTATGGTCTGCCCCTGTTTCTATGGAGTAGAAAAATCAGGAAGCTCTTTGACAGAATGCATTGCTGTATCTTTAAGGAAGCCATTGACCTAAACTAATGCGTTGCTGTATCTTGAAGGCAGCCATTGACTTAAACTAATCCGTCCGTATCGCACGTACCATTTCAAAAAATTAATCAAGCTTTGTTCAGTTTTCGTTTCAGTAAATTGAATAATGTTTTAAAATGAAAACCAATACTAGGTCGAGATCTCAATACTAGGGTTCTAGACACTTTTATTGGTACTCCTACAAATGAGAGTCATGGCCACTACCTAACCCTATACAGATAAAGACAGCATTACGCAAGTCCATAAAGCACAGATTTCAAGATGCCGCTCAACTTATGGATGTTCTGAAGTTCAGAATTCTAAATATGTTATGAATTAACTTTATGATTTGACATGTTATCTACGTTGTCGAATAATATTAATATAAAATTATTTTAAATTTATAGTAAGTATTTTTAAATATATATTAAAATTACGTTTAGATTTTTGTGTTTTAGTAATGATAATTTAAAACTAAGTTTGTCCATAAATTAATAGAGAGTTGTTATCGCTTTAAAACAAATATAAATTAAAAAATAAATTAATTAAAAAATAATTAAACAGTATTTTTATAGTATTTTTATTTTAAGCCATTTTCCTGAAATTTTTTAAGCAATAAAATAATAATTTTGAGAAATATTTAGATTAATAAAATAAATATTACATTTATAATGTTTTTTACTTTTATAAATTTAAATTTTCTTTTTTATCAATATATATAGGATCATATTTATATTAAATTTACACATTAAATATAATACTGTTTGTGTAGGCGTAATGGTTAAGAGAATGTGTTTCCTACTAAGAATTCGGAAGTTTCCTCCGATGAAGAACTCGTCTTCTTTGTTTGACCAGAAACATGAAGAATTGAGTTTTATCCATTAGTTCGTCTTCCAAGGTTGCCTCTCCAACATTGGTTCGATGATGTATTTCAACTATTTGGTGAGACCTTGGGAAGTATTTGGAATATGATAGATATTACCTCAAATCTAGTAGAATGTCCTATGCTCGCTTTTTGGTTTGTATGGATACCCTGGAGGGACTGGTGGAGAATTTGATCCTACACTATAGGGGATTTGTCCATAATCAAGTTTTGTATTATGAGGTAGTCCCTTTTCGATGTCGCTAGTATCACCAAGTGGGACATGTATTCAAAGATTGCCCTCTTCCCCTTCAGCGACACCAGAAATCTAGTGATCCTCCTCCTTTGTTAGCTCCCACTTCGGGTCCTCATATTTCAGCTTGCCCAACCTCCTCTACTTACAATGGATCGACATCCATGGAGGATACTCACTTGGCCGTGGTTTGGAGGAATAAAATTGGTGTGGGTTGCTGGCCTCTTTGCCCATTGACTACGACTCCATCGGGTATTTTTTCCCCTCCCCCTCCTCCTACTTCATGCACAATTTCAAATATATTTGTTCCTATTTAATCCGCTATGGTCTCTTGTCTCGACAGCTTTTCTTCATTGCATCATATGAAGCCCATATCATGTCCAATGATATCTCTCCCTGTCTATTGCCTGATACCCTCCCCTAATGTTCTTTCCTAGTGAAATTCCTCCTCTGAATTCGGTATGGGACATAGATACTTCCTTCACTCCTCGGCCTGTCCATCCTACAGACCTTTTTTCCTCACCACTCATGGTATTGGTCTCAACCCTCTTTCCCCAACTAAATTTCCCAAGATTGCTCATGGCTGTAAGTCACATATCTCAAAGGCTATGAATCAACTTAGCTTGGACATTGCCTCTAGTACGAAACTATCTCTTGAAGGGGTCCTTAGAGTAGCCCTCAACCCATCCTAGGTTGTCTCATCAAGTGGTTATCTTTCAACCACCGATTGTTAGCTAGCCCCTCAAAAAATTTAGCCCTAAAAGAGATGATCTTATCAGAGTGTCTGGACATTATTGTTATTCAGGAAACATTGGGATCCTAAATGGAGGTTCAGCACTAACTATCTACATTATTCAAGGGCTAGAATTTTCATGATGTCAACATGATGGGTTGTTATGGGCGTGTCTCTCTTGGTTTCAACTCTAGAAATGTGGAAATATCTAAAATTTGGGGAAGTTCTGCTCAAGATTGTCAATATATATGTGTCATGTCACAATCATGCTATTTTTTGTAACAACCTAATGAATCATCCATTCATGACCTCAGAAAATCTCATTATCGGCAGTGAATTAAAAATTATCCCTCGGTAGGGAGGAATTTTGGGGCCATCATGCACATGATTATTTCTTATCATATATTTTCTACCAGCTCATCAACTCACAAAATCTCATTAACATAAACATGACTAAACTCATTCCCACTTGGAAAAACTGTTGCATGGGGGAGGAAGCGATTGCTTGAAGAATATATCAATTTATGATCATGAAATCTCTCTCGCAACACCCTTCACGATTCAAGAAATGTGTCATCTTCAGAGGATAATCTGACCATCAACTAATCTACCTCCAATTGGATGGAGACTTTGACAAGCCCAAATCCCTTTCAAATTAAACTCAACATCACTCAAGGAGGAGGAATTTCAAATCATTGTGAATGATAACTAAAGGATGTGTAATCCGATGGAAAAAAAATTAGTGCCTTCATAATTCAATGAGAACCTATGTAATATCAAAAGGAAACCTTAGGTTGGCTCAAAGGGAAACGATAGAAGGATGAGGAAGCCCTCAGGAATATGCAACCTGAGCTTGATAATATGCAACAACATGGGGGGGGGGGGTATCTATGAGATGATTCAAAACTCCACCTTATTAATCTCGATAAAGAGAAGAAACGTCCGTTGGAAGCCAGGGAAGAAACCTGGAGACTTAAGAGTAGATTTATCTACTTACAGGCTAGGAATGATAACCCTAAATTTTTTCACTAATACGCGAAGACCACGAGAGCTTACAATACCATTTGGTCCCTCAATAACGATGTTGGAAATACCACTTCAAATTTTAAGGATGTAGCTAGACTAGGCGTTGAACTCTTTAAATCCGTTTTATCTGCCCCTCAGCACGCCTCTGTGGGGAAAATCATGCAATTTGTACAATCCTTCTGCATATTTTCCTCTTATGAAGACAATTCCGACTTACAACATCATGTATCCCTTGTAGAATTGGAATCTGTTCTACATTGGTAAAAAAAGGATAAGAGCTCCGGACCTCATGGATGGACCATCAAATTCTTTCATCATTTTTATGAACTTCGTGGTCATGATCTCCTTAATTTTTTTGTGGAAATTCTTTGTACATGATAGATGTACAATGCTTTCAACTCAATATTCATTTCTATTACACCAAAATATGACACCCCTTCCTCTTTCAAAGATTACCCATTGATCTCTCTTTGCAATGTCATTTACAAGGTTACAAAATAGTTTCCAATACACTCCATCCTATCTTCTCTCTCCATATATCCTCGGAGAAATTTTCTTTCCTTGAAGATTGAAAAATCCACGAAGCCACTGGAATTTCTCAAGAAAGGCTTCACAACATTAAAACCATCATATTGAAGGGCATGATACTAAAAATTGATCTCTCTAATTCTTTTCAAAGAGTTAGTTGACTCTTATAAGATTGCTTCTCACCCATTCGGGCTTTCAAAACTCCTTTATCAATTGTATCATGTGCTTTATTTCATCTTCCTATTTTTTGGTATTAATCAGCTGTGTTGCGTCATATTTATTTCATGCATAAAGAGGGCTTAGACAGTGTTTTCAATTATCTCCACTTTTATTTTTGTTGATTGTTGAAGGGATAAGTAGACTAGTCCACATATTTATCTCCCACGGTACCATCAAAGGAATCTGCATTGGAAATGCAACAATCCTATCACACCTTATGTTCATCGATGGTGTTCTGATATTATTGAATGGTTCATGCAGTGACATCAATCAACTCAAACTGATCCTTGATACCTTCTGCGTTACCATAGGTATGTCCCCAAACCAACATAAATATACTATTAAATATTGTAACTGTTTCATGTTGGAAATTACACATGATTGTCAATTTTTTCCTTTTTAATCTGTATCCCTTGATTTTTGGATAAGATATCTTGGATTTCATCTAAATCCAAATCACTATCTCATGCAAGACTGAACATGGCTTGTAGTAAAAATTGAAAAGAAAATCAAATCCTAGTGTCATTCATGGTTATCCGGAGTTGGCATGCTTGTCGTAATAAAATCTTTCATTAAAAATACTCTTGTATTTTGGATGGCTCTTTAATGGATCCCTAAGGGGATACACAATCTCATTCAAAGGGCATTTTTTGGGTATATCTAGTGAGGGGAAAAAGAAGGGCGTACTTTTTCTTGGGTGAGATAGGACAATATTTTCCTCCCCAAATCATGGGGAGGCTAGGGCTTGAAAAACTTCTACTGCTTCTCCCAAGATCTGGCAAGAAAGGTTGGATGGAGAATTCTTACCACAGAAAGTTTGTGGACCAACGTGATTCAACATAAATTCATTCATCCATTATCAATCAAGGATTGGATTCACTACCAAACAACCTAGATTCAAATACATACCATATGGAAAGTCATATTAAAGTCTTTCCTAATCATTACATCTAGACTGGCATGGAAAATTTCATCTAGGCACCTTGTTAGGATTGGCTTTGAACCCTAGTCATGTTGTGGAAACAATCACATTCCTCCCCCCATGATTTGGTCACCTATCTCTCATCTGATAGGATCAAATATTTGTATCAGATTGGGGATCCAACACGATCTGATATATGGGTAAATGTTGACTCTCTGTTGTAGATTTTCAAATCCCATGAATTTTAGGGAAACTATATCAAGGCTTTGTCATCCACACACATCCAATTAACTAAATGAGAGGATAAATTATTGTGGGCTCCTTCAAGGGTGGGATTTTATGCACCAAATTATGGTTATCTATTTTTGATAGCCTTAAAGGAACCAAATGATATCTTCTCGTGGTGGAAACAAGTTTTGAAATTAAAAGGGTGAGAAAAATCCAGACTATTATATTGGTGTATATTGGAAAATGAAGTTCGTACAAGAAAAAATCTGAAACATCGATTTTATCATGGACATAACTAGTCTGCATTATGCATAGGATCATAGGAAACAAGAGAAAACTTATTTTCAAACTGTCTGGTCTCAAATAATGTTTGGATATACATAAAATATGGACTGAATATATCCCAAAATTGGCAAGGCAGAAATATATCACTAGCTTGGGAATCCTCGTGGAATCAACCTACTTCTCACAAATAGTGAAGCATCTTGTTTCTTTCATGTTGGGGCTTATCGATTGGTAGGAACAAGCTGATTTTTCGAGACTCCTCGTTCTTCCTAGATGACATCGTTGCTCATATTTTAGCAATTTACTCACTCCTACAATAATACCCACATCCACCTGATCCTCATTCTGTGGCCATGGAAGAAATTGACTATTCCACACGATTAAATATTTGTATCAAATTGGGGATGCAGCACGATATGATATATGTGGAAAACATTGGCTCTTCGTTGCGCATCTACAAATCCTTATACATTGCCAAGAATATTAGGGAAACTATATCATGGGTTTTTCATCCACACACATCAGATTAATCGAACGAGAGGGTGAATTACTCTGGGCTCCTTCAAGGCTTGAATTTTATTCACCAAAGGATGGTTATCTATTTTCAATCACCCAAAGGAACCAAATGATATCTGCTGGTGGTGGAAACCACTTTGGAAATTAAAAGGGCCAGCAAAATCCAAATTATTATTTTGTTGTATATTGGGAAATAAACATCCTATAGGTGAAAATTTGAAACATTGATCTTATCATGGACCTACCTAGTGTGCATTATGCATAGCATCAGAGGAATCAACAAAAAATATCTTTCTAAATTTTATGGTCTCAAATCAAGTTTGGATATCGAGAAAATAGGGACTGAATATATCCCAAAATTGGTGAGGCAGAAGTATATCACTAGCTTGGGAATCTTGGAGAAATGATTCCACTTCTCATAAACAACGAAACATAACGTTTCTTACATTTTTGGGCTTATGGATCAGTAGGAATGAAATGATTTTTGAAGACTCCTTGTTCTCCCTAGATCACACCACTCCTCAGATTTCAACAATTTACTCACTCATACCAAAACACCCACATCCACATGCTCCTTGTTTTGGGGCCATGGAAGAAATTTAATATTCCATCAGGCGTACTTTGACGACTCCTCACAAAAAAAGCGATGTGGTGGAGGTATTTTCCTCTATTTAAATAAATCACACCACCTTAAAAATAAATCTGGTGCGGGGTAGGGGTCAAACAACTTTTTTGAGTTACACAACCTCAACTTCTACTCCTATTTACCTTGCAAAATATTGTAGTCACCTACAAGTGCTTGATGATTCAAAAGTGGTGGTTGATTGGTTCACTTTAAAATCCATATGCCACAAACATAGTGTCATAATTTTATTGGATGTAGTGCTTCTCCTCAAATCTTGTTTTAATTATATATATTTTCTACACATTTACATGGAGCATAACCATATTTTCGATCAGTTATCCAAAGAATGCACACGATAAACATTTTTCATTTCACATGTGACAGAGGCGGTTGACTCAGATCATTTCAATTTTTATCACAAACCTTTCATCAGTGATCAACAAGCGCCCACACTCATATATCAATGACTCTTGATATTTTCTATTTTTTGGCACATCAAGGATACTTGTGGACATAATCACACCTATCGCCCTCAATATTCTATCGAACTTTGGATTTGTATCATATTTATATTACTTTGTATATACATGTATATATCTCATTAGATGAATATGCACTATAGCTGCTATAGGCAGAATAATTTTCTTTGTTTTTGATGAGTATGAACGATACAACATGTAATTTTCATTATATTTCTTCATAAAAATTACGATTTTCCATTGAAGAAAAAAAGTATATAGAAAAAGAAATAGCTAATAATTAATATTTAAATATTATTTTTTAGATTTATAAATTTTACTTTGTAGTTTGAAAAAATGTATATTAAGTATGAGGGTTGGTTTCCGCAGTATATTGTTAAAAAAATGTAAAATCGATTATTGATTACATTAATTAATGATATTATGTTTAGATGTTTTTTAATAAGAACATTTTTACAAATCCATTACAATTCAGTTATAAAATAACTAATAAGAATTTTATTTTTTTTATAAATATAATAAGTACTTTTTTAAATCTTTTATAATTTTATTAAAATTTGATTAAAAAAATTTATTAGAATTATGATTTTTAATTGTTGAATTTGCAATTTTTATTGAAAAAATGAATTTAGTGTAATCTAAAATTCTTATTAGATTGAGATGTATATTTTTAATAATTTGTAACTAAATTTTAGATAAAAATATTTGGAAAAAATTGATCCTAAAATATCCAAATTATAGCATGTTTAAAATATTCTTTAAGAAAATATGAAAGTATTGTAGATTTTATATTCAATATTGGAAATATTTTATCATGGAATGTTTTCTCTAACATTTTCAAAATTTAAAATTTACATACAGAAAAATTGCTAAAGTTATAACTTTCTATTATATTTTTCTTTTAAATGTAAAAGTAACTTCATATATTTGTTATACTTATAGTATCATGTCAATAAGTAAAATATATAATTATAATAATACATATTTGTTTGTCTAATCTTAATATCTAAAATCTGTGATCGTAATAATATATAATCAAATTCTATAGTTTGTGCTAGTCAATTGGGCACTAAGGAAGAGTTGTATATATGGTGATAGGGAATTGGAATTTTATTAAAAAGGCTATATGAAACTATGTTATAGAAATTGGTGCAGAAAGTAATCTGCATTCTTGAAGAGCCAAATAGAAAATATTTCCATTTTGTATAACTTAGGGTTAAATCAAAAGTGAGGACCATTACTTGTTGTTATTAGCTATATAAGTTTACTTCTTGCTTTTATTCAAAATAAATTACCTCATATGGTTGTTTGCTTTACCTCATATGGTTGTTTGCTTGTCATATCAAAAGTTAAGACCATTATTTGCTATTATTAATTATGCAGGTTGACTTATCTCTTTTATTTAAAAATAAAATAACTCATTGACGTTACATGGTGGTTGTTCAGCTGTCAAACCAAATGTGCCCACTATTATTTGTCATTATTAGCTATACACGTTGACTTATTACTTTATTCAAAATAAATTACCCCATCTGAAATTACAAAGTGGCTAATTATAAAGAGAAGTGATTTCACTTTTACATGTCCCTGTATATTTTGGATGGTTAACCTTGGGTATGCTTACTTATTTTAAAAGTTGTTAATTATAAAGGGACAGGATTTCACTTTTGCATGTTCCTGTAGATTTTGGGTGGTTAACCTAGCGTATGCTTATTTTATTTTCTCAATAAGCCAAAGTTTTACAGCTGGTAGATGTTTTTGAGTGGTGTGTTATTAACCTGATTCTTTAGGTTTTAGAAAGGCAAACTCATAAACAAATAAATACAAATCTAGAAAATATACCAAACCCATTTACTTGAATTGTAAATTTAAAATTGTCGGAAAAATATAGTAAAATAATGCGAAATATTTTAGAGTATGGACAAAATCAGTATGTGAAAACAATGATCAATGTAAACACTAACCAGAAGATTTTAACATTTTAAGAATCTGTAATTTGCTTTTTCTTTAACGTTTGTAGTTATTAAGTTTAAATTTGGTTTTTTAATTTATATCGTTATAATTTAAACATTATGGTCTGCCCCTGCTTCTATCGTACGCTCATATATGGAGTAGAAAGATGAGGAAGCTCTTTGACAGAATCATTGCTGTATCTCGAAGGAAGCCAATGACCTAAACAAATGCGTCCATATCGCACGTACAGTATTAATATAAAATTATTTTAAATTTATAATAATATTTTCAAATATATATTAAAATTATGTTTAAATTTTCGTGTTTTAGTAATTATTATTGTAGACCCATTTTATCCAAAAATTCATAGAGAATTGTTATCCCTTTAAAAAAAATATAAATTAAAAAAAAAATTGAACTCAAAATCTGATATTTATTAATTTATTTCTTTTTATATAATATTTTTAAATTAAATCATTTTCGTGAAATTTATTAAGTAATAAAAAATTAATTTAGATAAATATTTAGATTATTAAAATAAATATTACATTTATAATATTTTTTATTTTTATAAATTAAAATTTTCTTTCTTATCATTATATTGGAGCATATTTATATTAAATTTACATATTTAATGTAATATTGTTTGAGTGGGCTTAATATTTAAGAGCATGTGTTTCCTTCTAAGAGGTTAGAAGTTGCCTGCTATGAAGCATTGGAATCTTTTGTTTGACCCGGAACATGAACAATTGGATTTTGTCCTTGTATGGGTTCATCTTCGAGGGTCTCCTCTCCAACATCTAACCGAGGATGTATTTGATCTAATTCATACGATCTTGGGAAGTATTTGTAATATGATAGATATTACCTGGAATCTAGTAGGATGTCCTATGCTCGCATTTTGGTTTATATGGATAACCACGAGGGACTAGTTGAGAATCTGATCCTACACTATAGGGGATTTGTCCATAATCAAGTCCTGTATTATGAGGGAGTCCCTTTTTGATGTCGCCAGTGTCACCAAATGGGACATGTATTCAAATATTTCCCTCTTCTCCTTCAACGACATCAGGAATCTAGTGATCATCCTCCTTCGTCAACTCTCGCGTTGGGTCCTCATATTTCGGCTTGCTTGACCTCCTGTACTTACAATGGCTTGACATCCATCGAGGGTACTCACTGTACCATGGCTAGGAGGCATAACATTGGTGTGGGTTGGCGGCCTCTTCACCCATCGATTGTGACTCCATCAGGTATCTTTTCCCCTCTCCCTCCTCTTACTTCATGCATAATTTCAAATATGTTTGTTCCTATTTCATCTACCATTGTATTTTGTCCGGGCACCTTTTCTCCATTGCATCATATGAGGGTCGTCCCCTATCTAGTGATATCCCTCCCTGTCTATTGCTTGATACTCTCCCCTAATCTTCTTTCTTAGAGAAATTCCTCCTATGCATTCAGTATGGGACATAGATACATTCTTCACTCCTCGACCCGTCAATCCTCTGGACCTTTTGTCCTCACTACTCATGGTACTAGTCTCGACCCTATTTCCCCGTATAAATTTCAAATAATCACTCGTGATCATAAGTAACATATCTCAAAGGCTATAAATCAAGCCAGCCCGGACATTGCCTCCAGTATGAGACTATTTCTTGAAGTGTTCCTTAGAGAATCCCTCGCCCCATCCTCAGTTCTCTCATGGATTGGCTATCTTTTAACCACCAAGGGTTAGCTATCCCTAAAAGAGATGATTTTATAAGACGATCTCGCTATTATTTTTATTCAAGAAACATTGGGATCCTAAATGGAGGTTTAACACTCACTGTCTACATTATTCAAGGGCTGGAATTTTCATGATGTGAACACGATAGGCTCTTATGGGGTGTCTCTCTTGGTTTCAACTCCAGAAATGTGAAAATATCCAACATCTCGCAACACCTCAACTACATCGTGGATGATATTTTTTCTGAGGAACTTGAAGTTCCACTCAATATTTTCAATATATATGAGTCTTGTCACAGTCATAATATTTTTTGGAACACCTTAATGAATCATCCCTTCATGACCTCATACAATCTCATTATCGTGGGTGATTTAAAACCTATACCTCGGTAGGGCGGAATGTTGGAACCATTGTACACGTGAGGATTACCTATCATATTGGTTCTACCATCTCATGAAATCATAGAATCTCATTGACATCAATTTGGCTAAACTCCTTCCCACCTAGAGAAACTGTCGCATGTGGGAGGAAGCGATTTCTTGAAGAATATATCATTTTATGATCAAGGAATCTCTCATGCAACACCTTTCATGATTCAAGCAACGGGTCTTACTGGGAGGACAATATGATCATCATCCCATATACCTCCACCTATATGGAGACTTCGACAAGCCCAAATCCCCTTTAAAATTCAACTCAAAATCTCTTAAGGAGGAGGACTTTCAAATCATTGTGAATAATAAATGGAGGATGTTTGATCCTATGGAAAACAAATTAGTGGAATCACAATTCAATGAGAACATGTGTAATATCAAAAGGAAAACCCTCAAAAGGCTCAAATGGATACAACAAAGAGATGAGGAAGCCCTCAAGAAGATGGAATGTGAGCTTGATAGTATGGAAGAACATGGAGGGGGGAGATATATATGACATTATTCAAAACTCCACCTTATTAATATTGATAAAGATAAGCGACATATGTTGGAAGCCAGGGAAGAAACCTGGAGAATTAAGGGTATATTTATCTGGTTACAAGCTCTGGATGATAACACTAAATTTCTTCACCAATACGCAAAGGTAAGGAGAGCTTATAATACCATTTGGTCCCTCAATAACGGTGCTGGTAATACTACATCAAATTTTACGGATCTAGATAGGCTAGGTGTCCAACACTTTAAATCCATTTTCTCTGCCCCTTGGCACACCTCTATGGGGGAAATCATGAAATTCTCACAAGCCCTCCCCATATCTTCCTCTGATGAAGACATTGTCGATTTACAACATCCTGTATCCCATGTAGAATTGGAATCTATTCTACACTGGTTAAAAAAGGATAAGATCCTCAAAGCTGATGGATGGACCATCGAATTATTCCTTATTTTTTATGAAATTATTGATCATGATCTCCTCAATTTTTTTTCAGGAAAGTCTCTCTACGGGAAAATTTACAACGTTTTCAACTCAACATTCATTCCTATTATACCAAAATATTACACCCTTCCTCTTTCAGAGATTACTGATCGATCTCCCTTTGGAATGTCATTTACAAGATTACAAAATAATTTCCAATAGCCTCCATCCTATCTTCTCCTTTCATATATCCTCAGAGAAATTTTCTTTCCTTGAAGATCAAAAAATCCATGAAGCCATTGGCATTTCTCAACAAGGGCTCCACAAAATTAAAAGCATGAGATTAATGGGCATGATCCTAAAAATTTATCTCTCCAATTATTTTGAAAAGTCAGATGGATCTATATAACACTTCTTCTCACCCATTTGGGCTTCCAAAACTCCTTTATCAATTGGATCATTTGTTTTATTTCATCTTCCTCTTGGGTGGTACTAATCAATGGTGTCGCATCAAATTTATTTCATGGACAGAGTGGACTTAGACAATATTTTCCATTGTCTCTGCCTTTATTTTTTCTGATTGTTGAAGGGATAATCAGACTTATCCAAATATTTATCCCCCATGGTACAATCAAAGGAATCTGAATTAGAAATGCAACAATCCTATCACACCTTATATTCGTCGATGGTGTTCTGATCTTCTTGGATGGTTCACACAGTGACACCAATCAACTCAAATTTATCCTTGATATCTTATGTGTTATCACAGGTATGTCCCCAAAAAAGCATAAATACACTATTGCATGGTGTAACTCTTATGCATTTCAAATTACACATGCTCATCACTTTTTTACTTTTCAATATATACCCCTAGATTTGGGGATAAGACATTGATCCCAATAGAAAGTGGCCTACTCATCCACCCATGGTATTTATCTTCCTATGGTATTCATTCACCCATGGTATGTATCCACCCATGGTGTTCATCTACACATATAATTTTCCCATGGTTTTCTAAATGGAATCCACTCATGGTATTCATCACCCATGGTATTTATCCACCCATAGTATTGTAAGTGACATCTACCCATGGTATTCATTCACCCATGGTATTTACCCACCCGCGGAATTTACTTATGGTATTGTAACTAAAAAATGCTATAAGTAACAAGTCAGATCTTGTACAAGGAAAAATTGTCCACCACAATGTAGATTCTGCAATTATTCTCTTTTTTAATAAGAAAATTCTTAGTGGTTTTGTTTACTCTGTGTTCTCTCCATTTTCTTACATTCTAATTTCACAGATCTTGTTAGATCCATTTCAATTTTTTACACCTTGGGGGCCTCCCTTCAAGATCTAGAACAATGGTATCAGATTCAGGTCACGAATCCATAGGAATAAGAATTTGAATCATATTTTAGTTTCATCATTTTGTAGCCATATTGGGAAAAATCCATGCAACTTTCATGACCTCCATGGAGCAATTTCTTGGACAAAGCGGGAATAATTCTTGTTTTTTTTCCTTTTTTTGAAGGAATAGTTTAGGCGACGAGTTTTTAGATCAGATCTTAAAATATTGGTGCACCATTTAAAAAAATAGAATATTTTGATTCCTTGCAAAAAAAATAGCCAATTTACGAAAAAAAGAAGAAGTCAAATCGGAGCCCGAATGATGGAGATATCGATGATTCAAAATTAGCAATTTTTCTGATGACAATTCGTGGATGACAGATCTTCTATCATTTTTTTCAGTTTTAACTGAATTTTTTTAGAGAAATGGTTATATATCTGAGCTCCCCTTGAAAAATCACCCGATTTCAAAAAACAGTTGGTCGAATCGAAGTCTAGACGAGGGAGTTATCGATGATTTAAAATCAACTATTTCTGAGAAATTTTGTGACAACGCGACAGTTCCATCGTGAATCTGAGTGTTTAGAGTCTCTAGATAGCAATTTCAAACACATGGGAAGATGAATAATGATCACTCTATTTCCAAAAACATGTTATATCAAATATTATGAGTTATATTGACAGAGTTATGACCATTTTGAATATCGAGTAGCATTTGAAGTGGGTTCCCTTTGGAGGCATGCCCTCCCACCCCACTTTAGTTGGCACCTGCTTCATATTCATCAGTTTCAGTACAGCAACGTTCAACTTGCGTTATTTGGAGACATGCCCTCCCTCCCTAGGCTATGTAGGCACTTTCCACTTCATCAACAATCAACATCATGGTTCAGTCAACCGCACAAAATACTTCTCATCAAAATCCATTGGCTAGGTTACATAGTATTAGTATCACATTTGGTCACAAGCATTATAGTGTATCTCTATCCTCAGATGTTCATTTTTCATGGTTCTTGTCATCCAAAAACCCACAATTCATCGAAGTCCATTTTCTAGGCCACACACTATCAGTATCATAGTTGGTCATAAGCATTACATGGTATCTCCATCCTCAGATCTTTGTTCATCACGGTTATGGGTTAATCACACAAAACCGTTCTCCTAAGTGGCTCTTAATATTCAACAATGGCTTCTCACGAGGGAAATTCATGCAATGGCGAACATTTATTCTTAAGGAGGGAGGAACAATATGAATAAAAAGTGGCCTACATCCATGGTATTCATCCACCCATGGTATTTATCTACCTATGGTATTGTAAGTGACATCTATCCATGGTATTCATTCACCCATGGTATGTATCCACCCATGGTGTTCATCCACACATGGAATTTTCCCATTGTATTGCAAATGGCATCCACCCATGGTATTCATTATTGATGTTGTTTATCCACCCATGGTATTGTAAGTGACATCTTCCCATGGTATTCATTAACCCATAATATTCGTTCACCCATGGTATTTACCCACCCATGGAATTTACCCATGGTATTATAACTAAAAAATGCTATAAGTAACAAGTCACATCTTGTATCAGGACAAATTGTCCACCACAATGTAGCTTCTACAATTATTCTCTGCTTTAATAAGAAAATTATTTGTGGTTTTATTTACTGTTTTTTCTCTCCTCTTTCTCGCATTCTAATTTTGCAGATCTTGTCAGATCCATTTCAATTTTTTTAGATCTTGGGGGCCTCCCCACAAGATCTCGATCAGATATATTGGATTTCATCCAAATTGAAATGACTATCTGAAGGAAGACTAAACCTGGCCTGTAACCAGAATTGAAAATCAGATCCTAGTGTCATTCGTGGTTATCCAGAGCTAACATGCTTGAGCTGATAAAATATGTCAGTGAAGCTACTCCTGTCTTTTGGATGGCTCTTTAATGGATCCCTAAGGCAATACTCAATCTCATTCAAAGGGCATGTTGTCGGTATCTCTAGTGAGGGGAAAAGGAAGGACGTAATTTTTCTTTGGTGAGATGGGACACAATTTCCCTCCCCAAATCATGGGGCAGCTATGGCTTCAAATATTTGTACTCCTTCTCACAAGCTCTCGAAGGAAAGGTTAGATATAGAACTCTTACCACTGAGAGTCGATGGACCAACGTGATTAAACATACATGTATTCATCCATTATCAATCGCGAATTGGACTCGACTACCAAATAAACCACCTTCAAATATATCTACCATATGGAAAGTTGCCTTACATTCTTTCCTAATCATTGCATCTGGACTGGCATGAAGAATTAGATCTGGGCACCTTGTTAGGATTGGCTTCGACCCCTATTCACGAGGTGGAAACAATCAAATTATTCCACCTCATCTTGTCACCTATCTCTGATCTCATAGGATCAAATTTGTATGAGATTGAGGATCCAACACAATCTGATATATGGGGAAAAAAAATGTCTCTCTATTGTGGATTTTCAAATCCCTATACATTGGCACAAATCTTAGGGAAGCTATATCACTGCTTTGTCATCAACACACATCTGATTAACCAAACAGGAGGACGAATTATTGTGGGCTCCTTCAAGGTTCAGATTTTATTCACCAAAGGATGTTTATCTATTTTTGATTGCCTCAAAGGAACTAAATGATATTTTTTGGTGGTGGAAACACCTTTGGAAATTAAAAGGGTCAGAAAAATATCGACTATTATTTTGGTGTATACTAGAAAATAAATTTCCTACAAGCAAAAATCTGAAATGTCAATCTTATCATGGACCTTCTTAGTGTGCATTATGCATAGAATTAGAGGAAACAAAAAAATGTTTCTTTCTAAATTTTCTGGTCTCAAACCAAGTTCGGATATACATAATATAGGGACTAAATGTATCCCAAAATTGGAGAGGAAGAAATATATCACTAGCTTGGGAATCTTCGTGGAATGATTCTACTTCTCACAAACAACGAAACATCTCCTTTCTTGCATGCTGGGGCTTTTAGATTGGTAGCAACAAACTGATTTTTCAAGACTCCCCTTTCTCCATGGATCATCCCGTTGCTTAGATTTAAACAATTCAGTCACTCCTACCAGAAAGACCCACATCCACATGATCCTCGTTTTGTGGCCATGGAAGAAATTGACTATTCCACATTATCAAATATTTCTATTAGATTGGAGATCCAACACGATATGATATATGAGGAAAACATTGGCTCTTTGTTGTGGATATGGAAATCCCTATACATTGACGAGAGTCTCAGGGAAACTATATCAAGGCTTTGTCATCCACACACGTCGGATTGACTAAACGAGAGGGCGAATTACTATGGGCTCCTTCAAGGCTTTCATTTTATTTTTCAAAGGATGGTTATCTATTTTCGTTCACGATAAAGGAACCAAATGAAATCTACAAGTGGTGGAAACACATTTGGAAATGAAAAGGGACAGCAAAATCTAGACTATTATTTTGGTGTATATTAAAAAAAAAACTTCCTAGAGGTGAAAATATGAAACATTGATATTATCATGGACCTACCTGGTGTGCATTATGCATAACATCAGAGGTAAAAACAAAACATCTCTTTCAAAATTGTCTAGTCTCAAATCAAGTTTGGATATCCATAAACTAAGGACTGAATATATCCCAAAATTGGTGAGCTGGCACACTTTTCCTGATAAAATTTTTCATTGAAGCTACTCCTGTCTTCTTCATGGCTCTTTAATGGATCCCTAAGGGGATACTTAATCTCATTCAAAGGTCTTGTTGTCGGTATCTCTAACGAGGGGAAAAGGAAGGGTGTACTTTTTCTTAAGTGAGATGGGACATAATTTTCCTCCCCAAATCACGAGGAGGCTAGGGCTTAAAATATTTTTACTCCTTTTACCAAGCTTTGGAAGGCAAGGTTGGATATATAACTCTTATCACACAGAGTCTGTGGACGAAAGTGATTCAACAGAAATTTATTCATCCATTATCAATCGTGGATTGAATTCAGCCACCAAACAAACCAAATTCAAATATATCTACCATATTCAAAGTCATCTTGAATTCTTTCTTGATCATTGCATCTAGACATGCAGGATGAATTGGATCTGGGCACTTTGTTAGGATTGGCTTCAACCTCTATTCACGTTGTGGAAAAAATCACATTCTTCCACCTCAGCTGGTTACCTATCTCTCATCTCATAGGATCGAATATTTGTATGAGATTGAGGATACAACATGATATGATATATCAAGAAAAAATTGGCTCTCTGTTGTGGATTCGAAAATCCATATACATTGGCATCAATATTTTGGAAACTATATCCATGCTTTGTCATCGACACACATCCGATTAACCGAACGAGAGGACAAATTATTGTTGGCTCCTTCAAGGCTGAGATTTTATTCAACAAAGGATGATTATCTATTTTCGATCACCTCAAAGGAACCAAATGATATTTCTTGGTGGTAGAAACACATTTGGAAATTGAAAGGGTCAGCAAAATCTAAACTATTATTTTGCTGTATACTAGAAAATAAACTTCTTACAAGCCAAAATCTGAAACATTGATCTTATCATGGACCTTCATGGAGTGCATTATGCATAGCATGAGAGGAAACAAAATAAAATTTCTTTCTAAGTTGGTTGGTCTCAAACCAAGGTTGGATATACATAAAATAGGGACTAAATATATCCCAAAATTGACGAGGAAGAAATATATCACTAGCTTGGGAATGTTG
This sequence comes from Pinus albicaulis, assembly GCA_034641835.2. Taxonomy (NCBI): domain Eukaryota; kingdom Viridiplantae; phylum Streptophyta; class Pinopsida; order Pinales; family Pinaceae; genus Pinus; species Pinus albicaulis. The sequence goes on from CM076584.1 coordinate 1,376,545,406, forward strand.
GTGGAATGAATCTACTTCTCACAAATAGCGAAACATCTCATTTATTGCATGTTGGGGCTTATGGATTGGTAGCAACAAACTAATTTTTCAAGACTCCCCATTCTCCCCGGACCACACCGCTGCTCAGATTTCAACAATTCAATCATTCCTACTACAAGACCCGCATCCACCTGATCCTCGTTCTATGGCGATGGAAGAAATTGACTATTCCACACGATCAAATATTTGTATCAGATTAGGTATCCAACACGATATGATATATGCGGAAAACATTGGTACTTTGTTGTGGATTTTCAAATCCATATACATTGGTGAGAGTCTTAGGGAAGCTATATCAGGGCTTTGACATTCGCACATATTGGATTAACTAAACGAGAGGGAAAATTATTGTGGGCTCCTTCAAGGCTCGAATTTTATTCGTCAAAGGATGATTATCTATTTTTGATCGCCTCAAAGGAACCAGATGAAATTTATTGGTGATGGAAACACCTTTGGAAATTAAAAGGGCCAGCAAAATCTAGACTATTATTTTTGCGTATATTGGAAAATAAACTTCCTACAGGTGCATTATGCATAACATGAGAGGAAACAACAAAACATATATTTCTGAATTTTCTGGTCTCAAATCAAGTTTGGAAATCCATAAAATAGGGATTGAACATATCCCAAAATTGGCGAGGCAGAAATATATCAATAGCTTGCGAATCCTGGAGGAATGATTTAACATCTCAAAAAAACGAAACTTCTCGTTTCTTGCATGCTGGGGCTTATGGATTGGTAGGAATGAAATGATTTTTCAAGACTCCCTATTCTCTGCGGATGGAACCGCTGCTTAGATTTCAGAAAGTTACTCACTCGTACCAGAAGACCCACATCCCCCTGCTCCTCGTTTTGTGGCCACGGAAGAAAATTACCTCGACGTCTCCTCACAAAAAGGCCTATGTGGTGGAGGCATTGTCCTTTATCTCAATCAATCACACCACTTGAAAATAAAATATGGTCTGGGGCAGGGCTCAAACAACTTTGCTGAGATACACAACCTCAAATTCTACTTATATTTTCTTTTGACAAAGATTGTAGTCATCTACATGTGTTCGAAGATTCAAAAGTGGTGGTTGATTGGTTCAGTTTAAAATCCATATGCCACTCATACACTCTCGTAATTTTATTGGATGAAGATCTTCTGCTCAAATCTCATTTTAATTTTATAACTTTTGTAGACATTTGGAGGGAGAAGAACCATATTTCCGATCATTTATCCCAAGAAGGCGCGCAAAAAACGTTTGACATTTGGCATGTGACAAAGGTGGTTGACTTTGAGCATTTCCAATTCTATCACAAACCTTTTGTCGATGATCGACAAGTGCCCACACTCATACATGAATGACTCTTGATATTTTCTGTTTTTTTTGGCACATCATGGATACTTGTGGACATAATCACAACTATCGCCCTGAACGCGCTATATAATTTTGTATGTGTATCATATTTATACCACTTTATATGTACATGTATATATCTCATCCGATGAATGTTTCATAACAAATTTATTTGTTTTTTTATGACTATAAAGCATACAACAAGTGATTTTCATCATATTTCTGGATATAAATTAAGATTTTTCATGGAAAAAAAAATGTATATAGAAAAAGAAATAAATAATAATTAATATCTAAATATTATTTTTTACATTTATAAATTCTACTTTGTAGTTTGATAATAGATTTATTGTTAAAAAAAATGTAAATTAGATTATTGATTACATGAATTAATGATATTATGTTTAGATGTTTTTTAATAACATTTTTACAAATCCATTAGAATTAGGTTATAAAACAATTATTAAGAATTTTTTTTTTTTTAAAATATAATAAGGATTGCTTTAAATTTTTTATAATTGGATGATGATCATTTTTAATTGTTGAATTTGCAATTTTTAATTTCAACATTGATTTAGTGCTATCAAAATTCTTATTAGATTGAGATTTATATTTTTAATAATTTGTAACTAAATTTTAGATAGAAATATTTGGAAAAGGTTATAGCATGTTTAAGATAAGCTTTAACAAAATATGAAAGTATTGTAGATTTTGTGTTTAGAATTGGAAACATTTTAAATTTTATCATTGAGTTGTTTTCTCTAACATTATCAAAATTTAAAATTTACAAATAGAAAAATTGCTAAAATTATAACTTTCTATTATTAAATTTTTTTAAATGTAAAATTAACTTCAAATCTTCAAATATCTTTGTTATATTGTTTGTCTAATCTGAAAACCTAAAATCTGTGATAGTAATAGCTTATAATCAAATTCTATAGTTTGTGTTAGTAAATTGGAAACTGAATTGGAAACAAAGGAAGTATTGTATATATGGTGATAGGGAATTGTAATTTTATTGACAAGGTTTTATGAAACTATGTTTTATTCTTCAAGAAGAAAATAGCAAATGATGTTTCCATTTTCTGTGTTTTAGTTGTCAAATCAAAAGTGAAGACCATTACTTGTAATTATTAGATATGCAAGTTTATTTATTGCTTTAATTCAAAATAACTTACCTCACTTGGCTGTTTACTTGTCATATCAAATGTTGAGACCATTATTTGTTATTATTAATTATGCAGGTTGACCTATTTCATTTAAAAAAATTATCTCATCGAACTTTAGATACTGGTAGTTTAGTTGTCAAACCAAAAGTGAAAACTATTATTTGTTATGATTAGCTATACAAGCTGACATATTGCATTCAAAATAAATTACCCCATCTGAAATTACTAAGTGGCTAATTATGAAATTACAAAGTGTCTAATTATAAAGACGTAAGATTTCACTTTTGGATGTCTCTTAAATTTTGGATGGTTAACCTAAGGTATCCATAATTATTTTATTTTGTCAATAAGACAAGGTTTTCCCGGTGGTAGATGTTTCTGAATTTTATGCTGATTAGGTTTTCTGCTATTAACCTGATTCTTTAAGTTTTAGGAAGACAAACTCTTACCAAATAAATACAAATCCAGAAAATATACCAAAACCCATTTACTTCAATTGTACGTGTTAAATTATCGTAAAAACATGGTAAAATAATAATAAATAGTTTATAGTATGTGGCAGCTAGGACGCTGTTTGAAAAGGTTATACGACTGAGCGCAGTACATACGAACCAACTAAAAGTTGTTTGAAAAGGTTATACTTTAAACATTATGGCCCTGTTCAGCTTTGTTCAGTTTCTTCAGTTTCCGTTTCAGTAAATTGAATAATGTTTTAAAATGAAAACCAATACTAGGTCCATATCTCAATACTAGGGTTCTAGACACTTTTATTGGCACTCCTACAAACGAGAGACATGGCGACTACCTAACCCTATACAGATAAAGACGGCATTCCGTAAGTCCATAAAGAACAGATTTCAAGCTGCCGCTCCACTTTTGGATGTTCTTAAGTTCAGAATCCTAAACATGTTATGAATTAACTTTATGATTTGACATGTTATCGACGTTGTAAAATAATATTAATATAAAGTTATTTTAAATTTATAGTAAGTATTTTTAAATATATATTAAAATTACGTCTAAATTTTCGTGTTTTAGTAATTATAATTTAAAACTACGTTTATCCAAAAATTAATAGAGAGTTGTTATCGCTTTAAAACAAACATGAATTAAAAAATAAATAAACTTAAAATCTGATATTTATTTATTTATTGCTTTTCTATAATATTTTTATATTAAATCATTTTCGTGAAATTTTTTAAGTAATAAAAACATAATTTTGTGAAATATTTAGATTATTAAAATAAATACTACATTTTTAATGTTTTTTACTTTATAGATATAAATTTTCTTTTTTATCAATATATAGCATCATATTTATATTAAATTTACATATTAAATATAACATTGCTTGAGTGGGTCTAATGGTTAAGATAATGTGTTTCCTTCTAGAAATTCAGAAGTTTCCTCCTATGAAGCACTTGTCTCTTTTGTTTGACTCAGAACATGAAGAATTGGGTTTTATCCCTGTATGCGTTCGTCTTCCAGGATTGCCTCTCCAACATTGGTCCGATGATGTAATTCATCTAATTGGTGAGATCTTGGGAAGTATTTGGAATATGATAGATATTACCTGGAATCTAGCCGGATGTGCTATGCTCGCATTTTGGTTTGTATGGATACCCCGGAGGGAGTGGTGGAGAATCTAATCCTACACTACAAGGGATTTGTCCATAATCAAGTTTTGTATTATAAGATAGTCCCTTTTCGATGTCGCCAGTGTCACCAAGTGGGACATCTATTGAAATATTGCCCACTTCTCCTTCAATGACATCAGGAATCTAGTAATCCTCCTCCTTTGTTATCTCCCACTTCAGGTCCTCATATTTTGGCTCGCCCTACCTCCTCTACTTATAATGGTTCGACATCCATGGAGTGTACTCACTCTGCCGTGGTTGGGAGGAATAAAATTGGTGTGGGTTGGTGGCCTCTTCACCCATTCACTACGACTCCATTGGGTATTTTTTCCCCTCCCCCTCCTCCTACTTCATGCACAATTTCAAATATCTTTGTTCCTATTTAATCCACTATGGTTTCTTGTCTTGACACATTTTCTTCATTGAATCATATGAGGCCCATATCATGTTCGATGATATCCCACCCTGTCTATTGCCCGATACCCTCCCTTAATCTTCTTTCTTAGTGCAATTACTCCTTTGCTTTCTGTATGGGACATAGATACTTTCTTCACTCCTCGACCCGTCCATCCTGCGGACCTTTTTTCCTCACCACTCATGGTACTATTTTCGACCCTCTTTCCCCAACTAAATTTCCCAAGATCGCTCATGGTTGTAAGTCACATATCTCAAAGGCTATGAGTCAACTCAGCTTGGACATTGCCTCCGGTAGGAAACTATCTCTTGAAGGGGTCCTTAGAGCAGCCCTCACCCCATCCTAGGTTGTCTCATGAATTAGTTATCTTTCAACCACCGATGGGTAGCTAGCTCCTCAAAAAATTTAGCCCTCAAAGAGATGATTTTATCAGAGTGTCTCGACATTATTTTTATTCAGGAAACATTGGGATCCTAAATGGAGGTTGAGTACTCACTATCTACATTATTCAAGGGCTAGAAATTTCATGATATCAGCATGATGGGCTATTACGGGGATGTCTCTCTTGGTTTCAACTCCAAAAATGTGGAAATATCGAACATCTGGGGAAGTTCCACTCAAGATTGTCAATATATATGAGTCTTGTCACAATCTTGCTATTTTTTGGAACACCTTAATGAATCATCCATTCATGACCTCAGACAATCTCTTTATCGACGGTGATTTAAAACTTATCCCTGGGTAGGGTGGAATGTTGGGGCCATCGTGAACATGAGGATTCCTTATCATATATGTTTTATCGGCTCATAAACTCATAGAATCTCATTGGCATCAACATGACTGAACTCCTTCGCAGTTGGAAAAATTGTCTTGTGGGGGAGGAAGTGATTGCTTGAATAATATATCAATTTATGATCATGAAATATCTCCCACAACACCTTTCATGATTCAAGAAATGTGTCGTCTTTGGAGGATAATCTGACCATCTTCTAATATACCTCTAGTTGGATGGATACTTTGATAAGCCTAAATCCCCTTTCAATTTCATCTCAACATCACTCAAGGAGGAGGACTTTCAAATCATTGTGAATGATAATGGAAGGATGTGTAATCCTATGGAAAAAAAAAATTAGTGCCCTCATAATTCAATGAGAACCTATGTAATATAAAAAGGAAAACCCTTGACTGGCTCAAAGGGAAATGACAGAGGGGTGAGGAAGCCCTCAATAATATGCAACTTGAGCTTGATAATATGGAACAACATGGAGGGGGGGTATCTATGAAATGATTCAAAACTCCACCTTATTAATCTTGATAAAGAGAAGAAACTTCTGTTGGAAGCCAAGGAAGAAACCTTGAGACTTAAGAGTAGATTTATCTAGTTACAGGCTAGGAATTGTTGGAATTGCTGAACAATTCTAAACACACAGAGGAAAATAAAATTCCTCTTTTACAACACAGAGATTAAAAAAAAAAAATTGCGGATAGAGAGATTGCAGAAACACTTTATTTCATTAAAAACAAAAACTCTCTTACAAATGAAATTCTTTCTTCGGAGCGAAGTTTTGGATTCACAAAATAACTTCTGGTCGCTTCCCACACACACATCGCTTCAATTTTTCTTCTATGTTTGTCTCTCTCTGTTTCTATTCACTACTATGCACACAGTGCTCTCTGTCTTCTTGTTTCTGCCTTCGGGCTTTTTCAAAAAAAAAAAAAAAAAACTCTATATAATTCACAGGGCATATGCATATATATAAAGTCAATATTACAATATTCATATATATTGCAAATTTAAAATATTTACAATATATATTATGAAATATATATGATCTAAGTTTAAACCAAAATATGTCATGACAAATAAAAACATTAAAAAACAAAAAAAAACTTTATGCATTCACTCCATGTTCCGTGGGGTTATAATATTTTTCCAACGCCAGTTTCTTTACCCCCCCCCCGATGCTATCTTCATTGGTCTAGAGGAGTAATGACATCACCTCCTCCGGTGGGTTAAATTTCCCTTCGTAGATCATTTTTTGATGCCCCCGGAATGGTGTTGGATATAAACTTAATTCAAGTCAAAATGGTTGGTGGAGTGTTTAATGCGGTAGATGCTGCAGATAAGAATGTGGTTGTGTGAGGTGAAAGTTAGGACTGGTAATTGTTGTTGCTGTGTTTCAAACTCTGATCAACCATTAACTCATCATCCTGTTGTTCTGCCTATGAAATTTGGAATTAATTTCCAACACTCCCCCTTAATTACAAATTTTTTTCTCTTTCATGCATACCCAGGAATTTCCTGAGGTAGTTAAAACTCATTTGTGTTAATGGCTTTGTGAGGATATCAAAAAATTGTTCTTCAGTTCTGGAAGGTTTCAGAACAATTTCACCATTGTTCACTAGCTCTCTTACAAAATGAAATTTTGCATCAATATGCTTTGTTCTCTTATGGAAGAAAAAAATATTTGATAAAGCTATCTGTGAGCTGTTATCACAATAAATTTTTGTTCCTTTGTCCTGTTCATGACATAAATCTCTGAGCATTCTTCTCATCCATACTTCTTGGCATGCTGTTGATATTGCTGCTACATACTCTGCCTCTACTGTTGATAAAGCCACAACTGGATCTTTCTTAGAAGCCCATGAAATGGCTCCTGATCCCTTATGAAAAACATATCCAGAGGTGCTTTTCATGTCATCTATACTTCGAGCTGAATCACTATCAGTATAGCCAATCAATTTAAAAAATTTAGATGGGGAATATAAAATACCATGCCCCTTTGTTCCTTTCAGATGCCTCAGAATTATTTTTGCTGGTTTCCAATTTGCCTCCTTTGGCCTTTACATAAATTTGGAAATTAAACTTACAGCGTGCATAATATCATGCCTAGCTGCAGTCAAATACATGAGGCTGCCAACTATGCTTTTATACAATGTTGGATTGACATTCTTGTTGTGATCTTATTTGCTTAATTTTAACCCCATCACAGTTGGAGTTACAGTTGGCTTGCTATTTTTCATGTTTAATCTTTTCAACACTTCTTCAACATATGTTGCTTGAGAAATAAAAATCCCATTTTCATTTTTCTCTACTTCTATTCCAAGAAAATATCTCAAAAAACCCAAATCAGTCATTTCAAATTCACTCTTCATGACTGCATTAAAATAAAAAATGAGAGAAACATCATTTCCAATAAAGATTAAATCATCTACATATAAAACAACAATAAGAATCTTACCATCATTTTCTTTTATGTAGAGTGTGGGTTCTCCATCACATTTCTCAAATCCATTTTCAATCAGTAAGCATCTATCCTGCTGTACCATGCTCTCAGTGCTTCCTTTAGCCCATAAAGAGCTTCCTTCAACTTTCATAATTTGTGTTCTTGGCCTTCAATCTCATAGGATGGAGGTTGTTCAACATATACCTATTCTTTCAACACTCCATTCAAGAATGCATATTTCACATCCATTTGGTAAACTTTCCACTTGTGTTGTGCTGCTATGGACAACACTGCTCTTACTATTTCCATTCTTGCAACCGGTGCAAAAGTTTCTTCATAATCTCTTCCTTGTTGCTACTTGTAGCCTTTGACAACAAGTCTTGCCTTGTGCCTTTCAATCTTTCCTTCAACATTTCTCTTGGTCTTATAGACCCATTCTACACCAATGACTTCTTTACATTTAGGGAGGTCCACTAACTCCCATGTATTACTCTTTTATATTACACAAATGACTTCGTTCATTACCTCAATCCATTTTTATTCTTTTACTACTTCCTCAAATTGAATTGGGTCATCAACATGACAATACAAAGAAAATAAAGATTTCAGACTAGAATTATCATTTACTTCTCCTTGTTCATAAATATCACTCAGATTTCTGAATCTCGGTCTTCTTGGTGTACTTGGAATTCCACTTGAAATCGAGGGATTTTATTTCCCTGTGGTGTGCTTGGAGAAGCACTTACTTGATTTCTCAAGGCTGTTCTATTTCCAGCTTGTGGTGTGGTTTTTTGTCCTTGTAGTGGTGGAAGAGGAGCCACCAAGAAGGGATTATTTTCTGTTGTCCCTTCCTCTTGTTATTTTTGAGACACACATGTCTTCACATTCGCTATTTTCTCTAAGCTTCTATCCCAAGCTTCTTCTTCAATAAACTGCACATCTCTGCTTATTATTACTTTCTTGGTAGATGGATTATAGAGTTTGTATTCCTTGGACTCATCATTGTATCCAACAAAGATACACTTATCCCCGTTGCTGTCAATCTTCTTTCTCAATTGATCTGGGACATGTGCATAAGCCACACATCCAAACACTTTCATGTGGGTGACATGATGCTTTATGTCGCTCCACGCTTCTTCTGGAACTCTGTTCATGATAGATTTGGTTGGGAATCTATTGAAGATATACGCTGCACAATTGACAGCTTCAACCCAATACTCATTTGGCAAATATTTTTTCTTCAACATACTTCTGACCATGTCCACGATGGTCCTATTCTTCCTTCCACAACACCGTTTTTTGTGGTGTGTACCTTGTGGTAAAGTACTTATGTATTCCATTCTCACTGCAGAAACGTAGGAACTCTTTGGAGATGTATTCTCCACCTCTGTCGGTTCTTATCACTTTGATGTAGTGCCCACTCTACTTCTCAAAAAGAGATTTGAAGTGGAAGAGCTGTTCAAACACCTCAGTCTTCTGTTTCAAGAAGTACATCCATGTATTTCTGGTGTAATCATCTATGAATGTCAAAAAATATTTGCTGCTAGAGAAATATGGCATTTGCATTAGTCCACACAAATATGAGTGGAAAATTTCTAAGGGTGTCTTTGCCCTTATACTCTTCCCTGCTGGAAATAATTCTCTGTGTTGTTTTCCCAAGATGTAACCTTCACAAAGCCTGTTCGGTTTCTCATTCAATTTTAATCGTTTTTCCATTCCCTTTCTCTGCAACAAGTTTAGACCTCCAAAATTGAGATGTGAAAATCTCAAGTGCCATAAGCAGTTTTCATATTTCACTTCCTCTTTAAAGACCTCTTGTGTTACAACCGCTACATTTATTCTTTCCTTCAAGTTTGTTCTGAGCTTGAGAGGAAACATCCTATTGCTTGTCATCTACACCTCTGAAATGACTTTATTTCTTGGAGGTATGTCCACGATTGTGCACACATCATCTTTAAATAATACATTGTAGCCCTTGTTTATGAGTTTTCCAATGATAAAAAGATTACTTTTCAAGCCAAGTACATAATATACATTTGGCACAAACTTTTGTTCTCCTTTTCTTTTCAGGATACTTACTTTTCATTTTCCCATGACAGATACCTTACTATAAGTCCTTGTTGTTACTTCATATTTAACATTTTAATCTAGATTGGCAAACACTGCTATGTTTCCAATCACGTGGTTACTACAACTTGAGTCTAAGAACCATACATCATCTTGTCTATCATGTGCTACATTACATGTTAACAACAAATTCTTCTAGTTCTTTTCTTCTTTTGTAAAATTAGCATTTTTCCTATTATTCAAGTAATTTTTCCTTTTCCTACATTCATTGGCATAGTGCCCTTATTTTTTGCAATAATGAGATTGGACTTGGGATTTATCATACCTTTGTCCATGAGCTTGATGTTGGCTAGAGCCTTCATTCTGGTTCTGATTGCTGCCCTTTCCACTCGAACTTGCAGGGTTGTTTCTTCCTCTATCTCGGCTTCTGCCTCTTCCTATGTTGTTTTCTCTAACTTGACCTCTGCCTCATTCAAAAGACATTTGAGTCTTGAAAGCTTGTTCCAATGAGGAACATGTTCCTCTGTTTAGTCTATGTTCATGAGACATCAGGGCTGAACTAAGCTCATCCACTCTAAATAGTCAGAGATCCTTTGTCTCTTCTATTTCCATTATTGTGGCATCCAATCTTGAGGGTAGACTTCTCAAGATTTTCTCCGCTATTCTTATTTATTCAAGTGTCTCTCCATGATACCTTATCTGAGTAACAAACCCAATAACATGAGTGAAGAATGAGTCTATAGTGTTAGAATCTTTCATACAGAGAGTTTCAAAATCTCTCCTCAGCATTTGCAGCTTTGCTGTCTTCACCTTCTTTATGCCTTAATAGGTTGTTTTGAGAATATACCACGCCTCATTAGAATTTTTTTCTACTACAATCCTTGGGAAAATACTCTCGTCCACTGATTGAAAGAGATAGAAGAGGGATTTGAAGTCCTTCTTCCTATTATCTCTTAACAGGTCTCTTTCTGTTGTTGTCAAAGCAACCAGCGTTGTTGCGTCTGCTGGTTTTGGGTAGCCACTCTTAAGTAGCTCCCATATTTCCTGTCAATCAAACAGGGCTCTCATCATGATTGCCCAATAATAATGGTTCTTCCCGTCAAACTATGGAATTTGGGGATTCGTCAGGCTGGTGCCTACTACTTCCATTATAACTATGCAAGCTTGACGGTTTCCTTGAACATGTTAAAAAACAAACGAAACAATAAAACTCGTTTTACTGTGTAAACAAACAGAATCTCTCTCTGTTGGAGAAATGCGCTTCAACAAAATTCTTATAGCTTCTACAGTGCAGAGTGATCTCTGCTTTGTTCACTGAGTCCTTAGACTAGCTCTGATACAATGTTGGAATTTATGAACAATTCCGAACACACAGAGGGAAATAAAATTCCTCTTTTACAACACAGAGATTAAAAAAAAAATACGGACAAATAGATGGCATAAACACTCTATTTCATTAAAAACAAAAACTTTGTTACAAATGAAATTCTTTCTTCAAAACAAAGTTCTGGATTCACAAAATAACTTTTGGCTGCTTCACACACACACAACGCTTCAATTTTTCTTCTCTATCTATCTCTCTTTTTTTCTATTCACTGCTACGCACACAGTTCTCTCTGTCTTTTTGTTTCTGCCTTTGGGCTTTTTCAAAAAAAAAAACTCTATACAATGCACATGGAATATGCATATATATAAAGTCAACATTATAATATTCATATCTATTGTAAATATAAAATATTTACAATATCTATTATGAAATATATATGATCTAATTTTAAACAAAAATAAGTCACAACAAATAAAAACATTAAAAAAAAAAAAAAATATGCATGCACTCCATGTTTCGTGGGGTTATTATACTTTTCCAATGACAATTTCTTTACCCTCCCCGGAGCTAGCTTCATTGGTCTGGAGGAGTGATGACATCATCTCCTCTAGTGGGTTAACTTTCCCTTCACAGCTCGTTTCTGGATTCCCCCAGAATGGTGCTGGTTATAAACTTAATTCCAATCACAATGGTTGGTACAGTGTTTAATGCGGTATATGTTGCATATAAGAATGTGGTTGCGTGAGTACAAATTAGGACTGGTAATTTCTCTCGCAGTCCTTCAAACTCCCATCAACCATTAACTCGTCGTCGTACTGTTCTGCCTATGGCAGTTGGAATTAATTTTCAACAGCAATGATAACCCTAATTTTTTTCACCAATACACGAAGACCACCAGAGCTTACGATACCATTTGGTCCCTCAATAACGGTGTTGGAAATACCACTTAAAATTTTAATGATCTAGCGAGACTAGGCGTTGAACACTTTAAATCCATTTTCTCTACCACTCGGCACGCCTCCATGGGGAAAATCATGAAATTTATACAATGCTTCCCCATATTTTCCTCTGATGAAGACAATGATGACTTACAACATCATGTATCCCTTGCAGAATTGGAATATGTTCTACATTGGTAAAAAATGGATAAGAGCTCCAAACTTGATGGATGGACCATCAAATTCTTCCTTCATTCTATGAACTTCGTGGTAATGATCTCCTTAATGTTTTTGTGGAAAGTCTTTGTACATGATAGATGTACAATGATTTCAACTCAATATTCATTTCTATTACACCAAAATATGACACCCCTTCCTCTTTCAGAGATTACTCTTTGCAATGTCATTTAGAAGGTTACAAAATAATTTCCAATACACTCCATCCTATCTTCTCTCTCCATATATCCTCGGAGAAATTTTCTGTCCTTGAAGACCGAAAAATCCATGAAGCCACTGAAATTCCTCAAGAAAGGCTTCACAACATTAAAACCATTAGATTAAAGGGCATGATCCTAAAAATTAATCTCTCCAAAGCTTTTGAAAGAGTCAGTTGGCTCTTATAAGACAACTTCTCACCCATTTGGGCTTCCAAAACTCCTTTATCAATTGTATCATGTGTTTTATTTCATCTTCCTCTTAGATGGTATTAATCAATTGTGTTGCATCAAATTTATTTAATCATGCACAGAGAGGGCTTAGACAGGGTTTCCCATTACCTTTGCTTTTATTTTTGTTGATTCCTGAAGGGCTAAGCAGACTGGTCAACATATTGATATCCCATGGTACCATCAAAGGAATCCACATTTTAAATGCAACAATCCTATCACACCTTATGTTCATCGATGATGTTTTGATCTTCTGGATTGGTTCATGCAGTGACATCAATCAACTCAAATTGATCCTTGATATCTTCTGCACTACCACAGTTATGTCCCCAAACCAATATAAATCTACTATTAAATATTGTAACTGTTTGGTGTTGGAAATTACACGTGATTTTTAATTTTTTACATTTTAATCAGTATCCCTTGATTTGGGGATAAGATATCCTACATTTCATATAAAGCCAAATCATTGTCTGAAGGAAGACTGAACATGGCTTGTAGCAAAAATTGAAAACAAAATTAGATCCTAGTGTCATTCATGGTTATCTAGAGCTGGCATGCTTGTCTTGACAAAATATGTCATTGAAACTACTCTTGTATTTTGGATGGATCTTTAATGGATGCCCAAGGGGATACACAATCTCATTCAAAGGGAAAGTTTTGGGTATCTCTAGTGAGGGGAAAAGGAAGGGCATACTTTTTCTTGGGTGAGATGGGACATAATTTTCTGCTAGGGCTTAAAAGACTTCTACTTCTTCTCCCAAGCTCTAGTAGGCAAGGGTGGATGGAGAATTCTTACCACATAGATTTTGTGGACCAACATGATTCAACAGAAATGCATTCATCCATTATCAAAAACGTATTGAATTTGGCTACCAAACAACCCACATTCAAATACATACCATATGGAAAGTCATATTAAATTCTTTCCTGATCATCGCATCTGGATTGACATGGCGAATTGGATCTAGGCACCTTTTTAGGATTGGCTTCGAACCCTAGTCACGGTGTGGAAAAAATCACATTCCTCCCCCCATGATCTGGTCACCTATCTGTCATCTGATAGGATCAAATATTTGTCTTAGATTGGAGATCCAAAACGATATGATATATAAGTAAAATGTTGACTCTCTGTTGTAGATTTGCAAATCCCTCGAATTTTAGGGAAACTATATCAGGGCTTTGTCATCCACACACATCCAATTAACTGAATGAGAGCATGTATTATTATGGGTTCCTTTAAGGCTGGGCTTTTATGCACCAAATTGTGGTTATGTATTTTTGATAGCCTCAAAGGAACCAAATGATATTTTCTGGTGGTGGAAACAAGTTTGGAAATTAAAAGGGTGAAAAAAATCTAGACTATTATATTGGTGTATATTGGAAAATAAACTTCCTAGAAGAAAATATCTAAAACATCGATCTTATCATGGACATAACTGGTGTGCATTATGCATAGGATGAGAGGAAATAATGGAATTTTTTTTTTTAAACTATCTGACCTCAAATCAAGTTTGGATATACGTAGAATATGGACTAAATATAGCTCGAAATTGTTGAGGCCGAAATATATCACTAGCTTGGGAAATCTCGTGGAATCAACTTACTTCTCACAAATAGTGAAACATCTTGTTTCTTTCATGTTGCGGCTTATGGATTGGTAGGAAAAAACTAATTTTTCAAGACTCCTTGTTCTCCTCGGTTGACACCGCTGGTCAGATTTCAACAATTTACTCACTCCTACCAGAAGACCCACATCCACCTAATCCTCATGTTGTCGCCATGGAAGAAATTGACTATTCCACAAGATCAAATATTTGTATCAGATTGGGGATGCAACATGATATGATATATGTGGAAAACATTGGCTCCTCGTTGCGCATCTACAATTCCCTATACATTGCCAAGAATCTTAAGGAAACTATATCATGGGTTTTTCATCCACACACATCAGATTAATCGAATGGCAGGGTGAATTACTGTGGTATCCTTCAAGGCTTAGATTTTATTCACTAAAGGATCGTTATCTATTTTCGATTGCCCCAAAGGAACCAAATGATATTTGCTGGTGGTGGAAACACCTTTGGAAATTAAAAGGGCCAGCAAAATCCAAACTATTTTCGATGTATATTCGGAAATAAACATCCTACATGTGGAAATTTGAAGCATTGATCTTATCATGGACCTACCTAGTGTGCATTATGCATAGCATCAGAGGAATCAACAAAACATCTCTTTCTAAATTGTCTGGTGTATAATAAAGTTTGAATATCCATAAAATAGAGACTGAATATATCCCAAAATTGGCGAGGCAAAAATATATCACTATCTTGGGAATCCTGGAGAAATGATTCCACTTCTCACAAACAATGAAACATATCATTTATTCCATTTTTGGGCTTATGGATTGGTAGGAACGCAATGATTTTTCAAGACTCCTTGTTCTCCTTGGATGGTATCGCTCTTTAGATTTCAACAATTTACTCACCTGTACCAAAATACCCACATCCACGTGCTCCTCATTTTGGGGCCATGGAAGAAATTGACTATTCCACCGGGCATACTTTAATTAATCCCCACAAAAAAGGCGATGTGGTGGACACGTTTTCCTGTATCGAAATAAATCACACCACCTTAAAATTAAATCTAGTGTGGGGCAGGGGTCAAACAACTTTGCTGAGTTACACAACCTAAAATTCTACTCCTATTTTCCCTTGAGAAATATTGTAGTAATATATAGGTGTTTGATGATTCAAAAGTGGTGGTTGATTGGTTCAGTTTAAAATCCATAGGCCACCCAAATAGTGTCATAATGTTATTGGATGAAGTGCTTCTCCTCAAATCTCATTTTAATTATATATATTTTCTACACATTTACAAGGAGAAGAACCACATTTCTGATCAGTTATCCAAAGAATTCACACAATAAACATTTTCATTTCGCATGTGACAGAGGCGATTGACTCAATTCATTTCCAATTTTATCACAAACCTTTCATCAGTGATCAACAAGCACCCACACTCATACATGAATGACTCTTGATATTTTCTATTTTTTTCGCACATCAAAGATACTTGTGGACATAATCACACCTATCGTCCTCAATATTGTATATAATTTTGGATGTGTATCATATTTATATCTCTTTGTATATACATTTATATATCTCATTGGATGAATCGGCACTATAGTTGCTACAGGCAGAACAATTTTCTTTATTTTTGATGACTATGAACCATACAACATGTAATTTTCATCACATTTCTTCATAAAAATTAAGATTTTTCATTGAAGAAAAAAAGCATATAGAAAAAAAAAAAACTAATAATTAATATTTAAATATTATTTTCTAGATTTATAAATTTTACTTTGTAGTTTCAAAAAAGATATATTGTTAAAAAAATGTAACATAGATTATTGATTATATTAATTAATGATAATATGTTTAGATGCTTTTTAATAAGAACATTTTTACAAATCCATTAGAATTTGGTTATAAGAGAACTAAAGAGAATTTTATTTTTTTATAAATATAATACGGACCGCTTCAATATTTTTATAATTTTATTAACATTTGATTAAAAAAAATTAATAGAATTATGGGTTTTAATTGTTGAATTTGCAATTTTGATTGTAAAAATAAATTTAGTGTAATTGAAAATTCTTATTAGATTGAGATCTATATTTTTAATAATCTGTAACTAAATTTTAGATAAAAAAAATTTGAAAAAAATGATCCTAAAATATCCAAATTATAGCATGTTTAAGATATGCTTTAACAAAATATGAAAGTATGGTAGATTTTGTGTTCAATATTGGAAATATTTTATCTTTTGATGTTTTCTCTCACATTTCTAAAATTTAAAATTTACATAAAAATTGCTAAAACTATAACTTTCAATTATAATTTTTTTTTTTTAAATGTAAAATTAAATTCATATCTTTGTTATACTTATTGTATCATGTCAATAATTAAAATATATAATTATAATAATACATAATTGTTTCTCTAATCTCAATATCTAAAATCTGTGATTGAAATAATACATAATCAAATTTTATAGTTTGTGCTAGTCAATCGGAAACTAAGGAAGAGTTGTATATATGGTCATAGGGAATTGGAATTTTATTGACAAGGTTATATGAAACTATGTTTTAGAAGTTTGTGTAAAAGTAATTCGCATTTTCGAATAAGCAAATGGAAAATGTTTCCATTTTGTATAACTTGGGGTCAAATCAAAAGTGAAGACCATTACTTGTTGTTATTAGCTATATATGTTTACTTATTGCTTTTATTCAAAATAAATTACCTCATTTGGTTGTTTACTTGTCATATCAAAAGTTGGAACTATTATTTACTGTTATTAATTATGCAAGTTGACTTATCTCTTTTATTTATACTCCAACTGACATTACATGATGGTTGTTTAGCTGTCAAACCAAATGTGTGTTTAGCTGTCAAACCAAATGTGTGCACTATTATTTGCATTATTAGCTATACACGTTGACTTATTGGTTTATTCAAAATAAATTACCCCATTTGAAATTACAAAGGGGTTTATTCAAAATAAATTACCCCATTTGAAATTACGAAGTGGCTAATTATAAAGAGACGTGATTTCACTTTTACGTGTACATGTAGATTTTGGGTGGTTAACCTAGGGTATGCTTACTTATTTTAAAAGTGGTTACTTATAAAGGGACAGGATTTCACTTTTGCATGTCCCTGTAGATTTTGGGTGGTTAACCTAGGGTATGCTTACTTATTTTATTTTCTCAATAAGCCAAAGCTTTACTGCTGGTAGATGTTTTTGAGTTGTGTTATTAACCCGATTCTTTAAGCTTTAGAAAGAAAAACTCTTAAACAAATAAATACAAATCTAGAAAATATACCAAACCCATTTATTCTTCAATTGTACATTTAAAATTGTCGTCCCATTTACTTGAATTGTACATTTAAAATTGTCCGAAAAATATAGTAAAATAATGCGAAATATTTTAGAGTATGGACAAAATCAGTATGTGAAAACAATGATCAATGTAAACACTAACAAGAAGATTTTAACATTTTAAGAATCTGTAATTTGCTTTTTCTTTAACATTTATAGTTATTAAGTTTAAATTTTCTTTTCTAATTTATATCGTTATGATTTAAACATTATGGTCTACCCCTGCTTCTATCGTACGCCCATATATGGAGTAGAAAAATCAGGAAGCTCTTTACAGAATGCATTGCTGTATCTCGAAGGAAGCCATTGACCTAAATAAATGCGTCGATACACGTACCATGTTCAGTTCGCATTTCAGTATATTGAATAATACTTTAAAATGAAAACCAATACTACGTCGAGATCTCAAATGTGGATACGTACCATGTTCTAGATACTTTTGTTGGTACTCCTACAAACAAGAACCATGGCTACTAGCTAAAACTATAACTTTCTGTTATAATTTTTTTTTTTTAAATGTAAAAGTAAATTCATATCTTTGTTATACTTATTGTATCATGTCAATAATTAAAATATATAATTATAATAATACATAATTGTTTGTCTAATCTCAATATCTAAAATCTGTGATTGTAATAATACATAATCAAATTTTATAGTTTGTGCTAGTGAATCGGAAACTAAGGAAGAGTTCTATATATGGTGATAGAGAATTGGAATTTTATTGACAAGTTTATATGAAACTATATTTTAGAAGTTGGTGTAGAAAGTAATTTGCATTCTTGAAGAAGCAAATAGAAAATGTTTCCATTTTGTATAACTTAGAAATAAATAAAAAATGAAAACCATTACTTCTTGTTATTAGCTATATATGTTTACTTATTGCTTTTATTCAAAATAAATTACCTCGTATGGTTGTTTTCTGGTCATATCAAAAGTTGGAATTATTATTTGCTATTATTAATTATGCAAGTTGACTTATCTCTTTTATTTAAAAAGAAAATACCCCATCTGACATTACATGCTAGTTGTTTAGCTGTCAAACCAAATGTGTGCACTATTATTTGTCATTATTAGCTATACAGGTTGATTTATTGCTTTATTTAAAATAAGTTACCCCATTTGAAATTACAAAGTGGCTAATTATAAAGAGACGCGATTTTACTTTTACATGTCCCTGTAGATTTTGGGTGGTGAAACTAGGGTATGCTTACTTATTTTAAAAGTGGCTAATTATAAAGCGACAGGATAATTGAAAACACTTTCTGCACAGGAATAACATAAAAATGATCATTGAAATTACTTTCCACACCAAATTACATACGTACATATAGATGAAGCTAATTCTAATCTTAGAGAGAGAAGTTGAGAGAATCTCCCAACTTCCTCAACAACTCAATCCAAACTAAGAAAGCATAATAATTGAGGCATTATCTCAAACACCCCCCCTTAATGCTTACATTATAGAAATGGAGAACACACTAATTTAATACAAACATTTGTCTGCCCTGGTCTTCATTAACATTTGTACCCACTCTGAGATCTCATAGACAACGCTTTCTTCTCCACCATTTTCGAGCTACCATTCAACCCATTTAAAATTCATTTGTTTCTAACCAGCAATAATGAACTTTGTAAGATCAATAGTATTGACAACTCGGCTCGTCGGGGCTTCCGCGATAAGAGCTGACAAGTGATGAACCATCCTATAGACCAATCACCATCTGTTGGATATTTTGCTTTCGGCTATCCATCAATGGCTAGGCAAATGGTCTGAATACTGAATGTGTTCAAGAGCTAATATAACAACTTGACCTTCTTCACACAAATGGATCTCATACTGTAACCTATAGTTGACACTCTTGAAGCCCTAAGCACAACAAGACCCATCAATGTATAACAGATTCACATAATCAAATTAGTCAATTGTTCTCTCATCCCTGAAGAACGTAGAGAACGACTAATTTAAATAATGCTAATTTGTTCAATAATTGGTTCTCTACTACACAAATCTCATAGCAATAAATATAAGCTTAAACTCCACACTATATTCCGCACACTTGCAAATCACTTTACAAAACATGCTTTAGAAAAGTTTAAGAGATGGATCAGGAGGTTCATCCTCACTTGAAGAATCTTCAAATATTGCATCGGGTGAATCGTCTGAAAATGTTGCATAGGCTGATTTTTTCAATTTTCCATTCAAAAGATCTCGAGCCCGAATTTTGCATGACTGCTGTATGTCCATATTTATGACAATTGAAACATTTAGCCTTATTTTTATTTACCCTTCCCTTGGAGTATAGTGCAAGTTCATTATGTGAACTAGCCTCTGTGCCACCTATCCTCTTTTCTTTTGCCATAAGAGCTTCTATCATTTCATCAAGTGATTGATGTGGCATTTGACTTAGAGTAAATATGACATTATCATATTTTGAAGACAAGCTATTTAATAAAATTGCCTTTGCATCATCATCATCTACTTTAGAATTAATTTCTGACAATTGTCTCATCAAAGCTCTTAACTCATTTATGTGTGTTGACAATGATGTCTCACTATCCATTTGGAGTTTAAACAATTGTAACTTTAAGAAAAAAATTTCATTAACAGCTTTTGCCCCAAATACCTTATTCATTTCTTCCCATATTGCTGCAGAAGATTTATTTAAGTCAATAAGATGTAGCTGGGAATCTGCAAGTGATAGTCCAAGGATAGAATTAGGTCTTTCCTCTCTTTTTTCCCATGCAATTAACTGTTGAGCATCTGTAGGTGCTTTTTCTGAGCCTTCTACAATATTCCATAAATTTCTACTAATCATTTGCAACTAAACTTTTACCTTCCAAGTGTAGAAATTAAAGCCATTAAACTTTTCTAATACAATAGGCTGCTCCATGTTGAAAAGAAAAGCTAATTTTAGAACTCTGCAAATCTAAAACAGATTGTAATTTAAGCTTAATAAAAAAAATGAGCTCACGCTGCTTCACGCTAGTAGAGAAAAATGGCAGATTGTCTTCACGCTGGCGGATTGTCTTCCAAAATCTTTAACCAATTTAAAATGCATCTCGCTTAAAGAACAGTCGTCCAGATTCTCCACAAACCGAGAAAATTGAAATAGAGAACCATCTAATCAATTCTATGTTCATATTCACAAAACTCTAAAAATATAATAATTAGCACAGCTTTGTTATTTTCTGTTCATAGACAAACAACACACTCGAGCGCAGCTTTGTTATTTTCTGGTTCATAGACAAACGTTGGAATCGCCTCTATCGCCGACTTGCCTAGGCTGATTCTGTGCAGCCTCGGGGAGATCTGGTCCCCAACAAAGGAAAAATGGCGGCGTCGGAAAGAGCCCCTGCGGCCCTAGAAGGCAACACGCATAGATATTCAGGCCAAGAAAATAGAGAATAACTGCGCAAAGAACTACAATGCCACCCATGGCTTCTCTGCCGATGGCTATTGTCGTGGATGGTGAACTGCATTATCCCCGTTTAAATCATCGTAAGAATCCATTGCTAGAAATGAACTTGACTCTGAAAACGCTGTGAAGAATTGCTTCTATTATGTAATGCTCTGATACCAAATTGAAAACACTTTCTACACAGGAATAACATAAAAATGATCATTGAAATTACTTTCCACACCAGATTACATACGTACATATAGATGAAGCTAATTCTAATCTTAGAGAGAGAAGTTGAGAAAATCTCTCAACTTCCTCAACAACTCAATCCAAACTAAGTAAGCATAATAATTGAGGCATTATGTCAAACAAGAATTTCACTTTTGCATGTCTCTGTAGATTTTGGGTGGTTAATCTATGTTATGCTTACTTATTTTATTTTCTCAATAAGCCAAAGTTTTATTGCGGGTAGATGTTTTTGAGTTGTTTGTTATTAACCTGATTCTTTATGTTTTAGAAAGGCAAAATCTTAAACAAATAAATACAAATCTAGAAAATATAAACCCATTTACTTGAATTGTACATTTAAAATTGTCGTCCGATTCACTTGAATTGTACATTTAAAATTGTCGTAAAAATATAGTAAAATAATACGAAATATTTTACAAAATCAGTATGTGAAAACAATGATCAATGTAAACAATAAGAAGAAGATTTTAACATTTTAAGAATATTTTAACATTTTAAGAATCTGTAATTTTCTTTTTCTTTAACATTTATAGTTATTAAGTTTAAATTTTCTTTTCTAATTTATATCGTTATGATTTAAACATCATGCTCTGCCCCGGCTTCTATCGTATGCCCATATATGGAGTAGAAAATTCAGGAAGCTCTTTGACAGAATGCATTGTTGTATCTCGAAGGAAGCCATTGACCTAAACAAATGCGTCCATATCGCACGTACCATGTTCAGTTCGCATTTTAGTATATTGAATAATACTTTAAAATGAAAACCAATACTACGTCGAGATCTCAAATGTGGATAAGGGTTCTAGACACTTTTATTGGTACTCCTAAAAACGAGAACCATGGCTGCTACCTAACCCTATACAGAAAAAGACCGCAAGCTGCGCGATTACACAAGTGCATAAATAAACGATTTCAAGGTGCCGCTCAACTTTTGGATGTTCTTAAGTTCAGAATTCTAAATTTTCTGGAAAAAATGTTCGGAATTCTAAACATGTTATGAATTGACATTTTACCTACGTTGTAAAAAAATATTAATATAAAATTATTTCAAGTTTATAGCAATATTTTTAAATATATATTAAAATTATGTTTAAATTTCCGTGTTCAAGTAACTATAATTTTAGACAGTTTATCCAAAAATTCATAGAGAATTGTTATCCCTTTAAAACAAATATAAATTAAAAAAAAAAATGAACTCAAAATCTGATATTTAATTATTCATTGCGACTCCATCGGGTTTCTACCACTCCCTCCTCTTACTTCATACATAATTTCAAATATCTTTGTTCCTATTTCATTTACCAATGTATCTTGTCTGGGCACCTTTTCTCCATTGCATCATAGGAGGGCCATATCCTATCCGGTAATATCCCTCGCTGTCTATTGCCCGATACCCTCCCATAATCTTCTTTCTTAGAGCAATTTCTTTTCTGCATTCGATATGGAACATAGATACATTCTTCGCTCCTCGAACCATCAATCCTTCGGACCTCTTGTCCTCACCACTCATGGTATTGGTCTCGACCCTCTTTCCCCATTTAAATTTCCCAAAATCACTCGTGGTCATAAGTAACATAACTCAAAGGCTATAAATCAAGTCAACCTGGACATTGCCTCCAGTAGGAAACTATTTCTTGAAGGGTTCCTTAGAGAATCCCTCGCCCCATCTTCGGTTCTCTCATGAAGTGGTTATCTTTTAACCACCAAGGGTTAGCTAGCCCGTAAAAAATCTATCGCTAAAAGAGATTATTTTATGAGAATGTCTCGACATTATTTTTATTCAAGAAACATTAGGATCGTAAATGGAGGTTGAGAAATCATTGTCTACATTATTCAAGGGATGGAATTTTCTTGATGTGAACGAGATGGGTTGTTATGGGGGTGTCTCTCTTGGTTTGAACTCCATAAATGTGAAAATATCCAACATATAGACATCAACTACATCGTAGCCGATACTTTCTCTTAGGAACTTGAAGTTCCACTCAATATTGTCAATATATATGGGTCGTGTCACAATCATGCTATTTTTTGGAACACCTTAATGAATAGTCCCTTCATGACCTCATACAATCTCATTATTGGGGGTGATTTAAAACTTTGCCCTCGGTAGGGTGGAATGTTGGCACCATTGTGCACATGAGGATTCCCTATCATATTTGTTCTATCGTCTCATTAAAACACATAATCTCATTGACATCAACTTGGCTAAACTCCGTCCCACTTGGAGAAACTATCACATGGGGGAGGAAGTGATTGCTCGAAAATTGTATCATTTTTTGATCAAAGAATCTCTCTTGCAACACCTTTCACTATTCAACAAATGGGTCTTCTTGGGAGGACAATATGATCGTCATCCCATATACCTCCAGCTGCATGGAGACTTCGACAAGCCCAAATCTCCTTTAAAATTCAACTCAAAATCACTCAAGGAGGAGGACTTTCGAATAATTGTGAATGATAACTGGAGGATGTGTGATCCTATGGAAAAAAATTTAGTGGCCTCATAATTCAATGAGAATGTGTGTAATATCAAAAGGAAAACCCTCAAATGGCGCAAAGGGAAACAACAAAGGGATGAGGAAGCCATCAAGAAGATGGAATCTGAGCTTGATAATATGGAACAATATTGAGGGGGGCGATATCTATGACATGATTCAAAGCTCCACCTTATTAATCTTGATAAAGAGAAGTGCCATTCGTTGGAATTAGGGAAGAAACCCGGAGACTTATGAGTATATTTATCTGGTTATAGGCTCGGGATGATAACAATAAATTTCTTCATGAATACGCGAAGGCCATAAGATCTTAGAATACCATTTGGTCGCTAAATAATGGTGCTGGTAATATTACTTCAAATTTTATGGATCTAGCTAGACTTTGCATTCAACAATTTAAATACATTTTCTCTGCCCCTCAACACAACTCTTTGGTGGAAATCATGTGATTTTCACAAGCCTTCCCCATATTTTCCTCCGATGAAGACAATGTCGACTTACAACATCATGTATCCCCTATAGAATTGGAATCTATTCTACACTATTTAAAAAAGGATAATATCCCCGGACCTGATGGATGGACCATCGAATTCTTCCTTAGTTTTTATAAACTTACTGGTCATAATCTCCTTAATGTTTTTGAGGAAATTCTCCCTACGGTAAAATGTACAACACTTTCAACTCAACATTCATTGCTATTATACCAAAATATTACACCCTTTCCTCTTTTAGAGATTACCGATCGATCTCCATTTGCAATGTCATTTACAAGATTACAAAATAATTTCCAATAGCCTCCATCCTATGTTCTCTCTCCATATATCCTCGATGAAATTTTCTTCCTTAAAGATTGAAAAATCCATGAAGCCATTGGCATTTCTCGATAAGGGATTCACAATATTAAAACCATGAGATTAAAGGGCATGATCCTAAAAATTGATCTCTCCAAATATTTTGAAAGAGTCATCTAGCTCTATATAACTCTTATTCTAACCCATCTAGGCTTCCAAAACTCCTTTATCAATTTTATCATGCGTTTTATTTCATCTGCCTCTTCTGTGGTACTAATCAATGGTGTTTCGTCAAATTTCTTTCATGCACATAGTGGGCTTACATAGTACTATCCATATTCTCCCCTTTTATTTTTTCTGATTGTTGAAGTGCTAATCAAATTGATCCACATATTGATCTCCCATGGTACCATCAAAGGAATTTGCATTAGAAATGAAACAATCCTATCACACCTTATGTTCATCAATGATGTTATGATCTTCTTGGATGGTTCACACAGTGACACCAATAAACTCAAATTGATCCTTGATATCTTCTGGGTTACCAAAGGTATGTCCCCAAACCAGCATAAGTATACTATTACATGTTGTAACTGTTCAGCATTGGAAATTACACATGCTCGTCAAATTTTTTCTTTTAAATCTATACCCCTTGATTTGGGGATAAGGTATTGATCCGAATAGAAATTGGCATACAACCATACTGTCCATCCGCCCATGGTATTATCTTCCCATGATATTTTAAGTGACATATATCCATGGAATTCACTCACCCATGGTATGCATCCACCCGTGGTGTTCATCTGCACATGGAATTTTTCCATGGTATTCTAAATGGCATAAACCCATGGTATTCATCACCCATGGTATTGTAAGTGACATCTACCCATGGTATTCATTCACCCATGGTATTTTCCCACCCATGGAATTTACTTATGGTATTGTAACTGAAAAATGACATAAGTAACAAGTCACATCTTGTACAAGGACAAAGTATCCAACACAATGTAGATTCTACAGTTATTCTTAGTTTTAATAAGAATTTTTATTTTAATTTTTTTATTTTTATTTATTTTTGTTTTTATTTAGTATGTGTTCTCTCCTTTTTTCACATTCTAATTTTTCAAATCTTGTGAGATCCATTTCAATTTCTTAGATCTTGGGGGCCTCACACCCAAGATCTGGATCAATGGTATGATATTTCGGTGACGAATCCATGGGAATAAGAGTTTGAAGCATATTTCAGTTTCATTGTTTTGCAGCCATATTGGGAAAATTCCATGCAATTTTCACGACCTCCATGGTGCAATTTCTTGGACACGGCGGGAATAATTCTTGTTTTTTTTTCATTTTTTTGTAGGAATTGTTTGGTAGACGAGTTTATAGAGAATATATCAAAATTTTGGTGCACGATTTAAAAAAAAAATCAGATTTGGATTCTTTGTGAAAAAGTAGCCAATTTAAAAAAAAAAAATCAGTGAAATCGGAGTCTGGATGAGGGAGATACCTCTGATTCAAAATCAGCAATGTTGGAGCAATTTTTCTGACGAAAATTCATGGATGACGACTCTCCTATCATTTTTTGTAGTTTTCAGTGTGAAATTTCAAATAAATGGCTATAGATTTGAGCTCCCCTTGAAAAATCACCCGATTTTATAAAACAATCGGTTGAATCGAAGTCCAGATGAGGGAGTTATCGCTGACTTAAAATAAGCTATTTTTTCTGAAATTTTGTTACCATGGGACAGTTCCAGCGTGAATCTGACACTTCATATTTTCTAGATAGTGATTTCAAACACATGGGAAGATGCAAAATGATCATTCTATTTCGAAAACAGGTTATATCAATTATTCTAAGTTATATTAACAGAGTTACGACAATTTTAAATTTGGAGTAGCATTTGAAGTGAGTTCCCTTTGGAGACGTGCCCTCCCACCCCGCTTTAGTTGGCACCTGTTTCACATTCATCATTTTTAGCATAACAATGTTCAGCTTGGGTTATTTGGAGACATTCCCTCCCAGCCTAAGCTATGTATGCACTTGCTACTTCATCAACAATTAACATCACGGTTACCGGTTAACTACACAAAATCCTTCTCCTCAAAATCCATTTCCTAGGTTGCACATTGTTACTATCAAATTTGGTTAGAAGCATTAAATTGTCTCTCTATCCTCGGATCTTCATTTTTCATGGTTCAGGGTAATCTGAAAACTCATAATTCATCAAAGTCCATTTTCTAGGCCGCATATTGTCAGTATCATAGCTGGTCACAAGCATTACACGATATCTCTATCCTCAGATCTTCATTCATCACGGCTATGGGTTAACAACACAAAACTCTTCTCTTAAGTGGCTCTTCATATTCAACAAAGGATTCTCAGTTGGGAACTTCATGTAATGGGGACCATTGCTTCTTAAGGAGGGAGGAATGATTTGAATAAAAAGTGGCCTACATCCATGGTATTCATCCACCCATGGTATTTATTTGCCTATGGTATTGTAAGTGACATCTATCCATGGTATTCATTCACCCATGGTATGTATCCACCCATGGTGTTCATCCACACATGGAATTTTCCCATGGTATTGTAAATGGAATCCACCACTGGTATTCATCACTCATGGTATTTATCCACCCATGGTATTGTAGGTGACATCTTCCCATGGTATTCATTCACCCATTGTATTTTCCCACCCATGGAATTTACCTATGGTATTGTAACTAAAAAATCCTATAAGTAACAAGTCACATATTGTACAAGGACAGATTGTCCACCAGAATGTAGCTTCTATAGTTATTCTCTGTTTTAATAAGAAAAATATTTGTGGTTTTATTTACTGTGTGCTCTCTCTTTTTTATCGCATTATAATTTTGCAGATCCCATCAGATCCATTTCAATTTTTTTAGATCATGGTGTCCTCCGACCAAGATCTCGATCAGATATCTTGGATTTCATCTAAAGCCAAATGACTATCTTAAGGAAGAGTCAACGTGGCCTGTAGTCAAAATTGAAAAGAAAATAAGATCTGGTGTCATTCATGGTTATCCATAGCTTGCACGCTTGTCCTGATAAAATCTGTCATTGAAGCTACTCCTGCCTTCTAGATGGCTCTTTAATGGATCCCCAAGGGGATAATCAACCTCATTCAAAGGGATTGTTGTCAATATCTCTAGCGAGGAAAAACTGAAGGGCGTACTTTTTCTTCGGTGATATGGGACATAATTTTCCTCCCCAAATCATGGAAGGCTAGGGCTTAAAATATTTGTATTCCTTCTCCCAAGCTCTGGAAGGAAAGGTTGGATATATAACTCTTACCACATAGAGTCTGTGGACCAACGTGACTCAACATAAATGTATTCATCCATTATCAATCGCGGATTATATTCAGCTACCAAACAAACCACATTCAAATATATCTACCATATGGAAATTTGTCTTAAATTCTTTCCTGATCATTGCATCTGCACTGACATAGCTAATTGGATCTGGTCACCTTGTTAGGATTGGCTTCGACCCCTATTCACATTGTGGATCCAACACAATCTGATATATGGGGAAAACATTGGCTCTCTGTTGCAGATTTGAAAATCCCTATACATTGGCACGAACCTTAAGGAAACTATATCAGTGCTTTGTCATCCACACATCCGATTAACCGAACTAGAGGACAAATTGTTGTGGGCTCCTTCAAGGTTGAGATTTTATTCAACAAAGGATGGTTATCTATTTTCAATCGCCTCAAAGGAACCAAATGATATATTTTGGTGGTGAAAACACCTTTGGAAATTAAAAGGGTCAACAAAATCTAGACTATTATTTTGGTGTATACTAGAAAATAAAATTCCTACAAGAAAAAATCTAAAATGTTGATCTTATCACGGACCTTCCTGGTGTGCATTATGTATAGCATGAGAGGAAACAATAGAACGTTTCCTTCTAAATTTTCTCGTCTCAAACCAAGTTTGGATATGCATAAAATAGGGACTAAATATATCCCAAAATTGTGAAGGAAGAATTATATCACTAGCTTGGGAATCTTGGTGGAATGATTCTACTTCTCACAAATAGCGAAACATCTCGTTTATTTCATGTTGGCGCTTATGGATTGGTAGCAATAAAATGATTTTTCAAGACTCCTTGTTTTCCCCGGATCACACTGCTGCTCAAATTTCAACTATTCAATCACTCCTACCAGAAGACCCACATCCACCTGATCTTCGTTATGTGGCCATGAAAGAAATTGACTATTCCACATGATCAAATATTTTTATCAAATTGGGGATCCAACAGGATATGATATATGTGGAAAACATTGGCTCTTTGTTGTGGATCTACAAATCTTGATACATTGGCGAGCGTCTCAGGGAAACTATATCATGGATTTGTCATCCACATGCATCAGATTAACTGAACGAGATGGCGAATTACTGTGGGCTCCTTTAAGGATCAGATTTTATTCATCAAAGGATGGTTATTATTTTCGATCACCTCTAAGGAACCAAATGATATCTATTGCTGGTGGAAACACCTCTGGAAATTGAAAGGGCTAGCAAACTCCAGACTATTATTTTGGTGTATATTGGAAAATAAAATTCCTACAGGTGAAAATCCAAAACATTGGTATTTTCATGCACCTACCTGGTGTGCATTATGCATAACATCAGAGGAAACAACAAATCATCTCTTTCTAAATTGTCTGGTCTGAAATCATGTTTGGTTATCCACCAAATAGGGACTGAATATATCCCAAAATTGGCGAGGCGAAAATATATCACTAGCTTGAGAATCCTAGAGGAATGATTCCACTTCTCACAAACAATGAAACATCTCGTTTCTTGCATGTTGGGGCTTATGGATTGGTAGGAACGAAATGATTTTTCAAGACTCCTTGTTCTGCTTGGATCACACTGCTACTCATATTTTAGAAAGTTACTCACTCCTACCAGAAGACCCACATCTGCCTGCTCTTTGTTTTGTGGAAATGGAAGAAACTGACTATTCCATCGGGTGTACCTTGAAAAATACTCACGAAAAGGCCTATGTGGTGGAGTCATTTTCCTTTATCTCAATCAATCACACAACTTCAAAATAAAATATGGTCCAGGGAAGGGGTCAAACAACTTTGCTGAGATACACAACCTGAACTTCTACTCCTATTTTCCCTTGAGAAATATTGTAGTCATCTACAGGTGTTTGGAGATTCAAAAGTGGTGTTTATTGGTTCAGTTTAAAATCAATATACCGCACATACACTCACATAATTTTATTGGATGAAGTGCTTCTGCTCAAATCTCGTTTTAATTCTATATCTTTCCTAGACATCTAGAGGGAGAAGAGCCATATTTCCGATTAGTTATCCAAAGAAGGTGCACAAAAAACGTTTGACATTTGGCATGTGACAAAGGTGGTTGACATAGAGAATTTCCAGTAATATCACAAACCTTTCGTCGATGATAAACAAGTGCCTGCACTCATACAAGAATGACTCTTGATATTTTTTGTTTTTTTGGAACATCATGGCTACTTGTGGACATAATCATAACTATCATCCTCAACACTGGATAGAATTTTGTATGTGTATCATATTTATATCACTTTGTATGTACATGTATATATCTCTGTGACTAATATAGTCACAACAATCTTTTTTTTTTCTTTATAACTATGAACCATAAGACCTGTAATTTTCATCATATTTCTTGATGAAAATTAAGACTTTTCATGGAAAATAAATATATATAGAAAAAGAAATAAGTAATAATTAATATCTAAATATTATTTTTTAGATTTATAAATTCTACTTTGTACTTTGATAATAGATCTATTGTTGAAAAAAAATGTAAAAGATATTACATTAATTAATGATATTTAATTTTTTTAAAATATAATAAGGATTGCTTTAAATTTTTATAACTCAATTTTTTTTTTTTTTAATTTTATTAAAATTTTATTATAAAATAATTATTAGAATTAACATTTTTAATTGTTGAATTTGAAATTTTTAATTTAAATATGGATTTAGTGCTATCAAAATTCTTATTAGATTGAAATCCAAAATTTTTAATAACTTGTAACCAAATTTTAGATAAAAATATTTGGAAAAGGTTGATAATAAAATATCCAAATTATAGCATGTTTAAGATATGCATTAACAAAATATGAAACCATTGTAGATTTTGTGTTCAGTATTGGAAACATTTTAAATTTTATCATTGGGATGTTTTCTCTAAAATTTTCAAAATTTAAAATTTACAAATAGAAAAATTGCTAAAATTATCACTTTCTATTCTTAATTTTTTTAAATGTAAAAATAATCTCAAATCGTCAAATATCTTTGTTATGTTGTTTTTCTAATCTCAATATCTAAAATCTGTGATTACAATAACACATAATGAAATTTTTGAAAAGTAAGTCTTTTTTTTTTGTAAATTTCCTAGGACCTGTCTATTTTCTATTTTGTAAAGAGCAAGTTGCTATACAAATTTCACTTTTATTGGTAGCCTCAAACTGCCCGAAGAAAACCAGGTTTGTTGGCCACCTCAAAGAATTATAAGCCAACCAAAATTGGTATTGTTTTTTCCTTCTACTGATAGCTAATATCCCTTTTCTATGTCCATAAAAACTACAGATAAAATAGAGACTATAGTTAATAGCTTCAAAAAACATACAAAATCGAATACATAAAAGTGTCAACCATTTGAAGAATCAATAGGTGTCGGGTCCTTTGCATTTGACCCTAGAATCTCAGGTTGCTGCATGTTCAAGAGCTGATGTTCAATCCTTGATATTCACACATTTTCTTGTATTTGAGCCTTAGTCATTTCTCACATATCCTGTTTCATCTGCTGGAGCTGAAAAAACATTGAAGGATTGGCTTTTTTTTTTTGCATACTTAACATCACATTTGCTAAAACACATTTGAATTTCCAATATGTCTTGACTGATTGTTGTAATAATGAAACTCTTCCTCTTGTATTTCTTGGGTCAAACATAAATCTATTCTTTCCTTTTTTTATTGAAGATTATCATCTTCATCATCACTATCCCCTTCCCAACCCTGAATAGTTTTACGAATATTCTTTGGAATTCCCATGTCTATTGATTTCCATCTCTTTCTCTTTTTCTTGGACGAGCTGCCTGAGGTGGTTGTAGCTTCCTCCCTTTGCCTTTTGTCATTATGCCTTGAGTGAAACTGTCTGAACTTATGACTGACAGAGACCTTGTATATCGAAAAGTAGCAATTATGTAAAAATTATGGTCTATAGTAAACTACAAATATTTTTTATTTACCCGAACAGTGGGATATGGATTGTGTGTTTCATTCTTTCGAAAATTAACATACTGTTCCTTCTCATTTCCAAAATGCTTTCTCCATTGAATTGATAGTAGAATGGTTTTCTGGAGAGGAAATATAGTATGCGCAATGCCACTAGATTTTCGATTGACCCGAAGAAATTGATACTTAGGATAATATTAATTCCAAATTATAAGAGACTTCTCTTTCCCCACGCAAAAAAATAAATTGAAACAACAAGAAATCGTAATGTAGTTTGAGACCCATTTATATTGGGGATAGTAAGGAACCCATCACCTATTTTACCCTTAAGCTTCAGAATATAAAGAAAAGGCTTAACCAGACCGTTCGGAACGAAGAGAACCAAATTCCAGAGTAGACAGTCAATAATATTTGCAAAGCATAGATTTAACCTATACCAACTAACATTACGGAGGTGCTAGAGAAGCATCTTAAGAGGATTATCAAGGACCAGACTGTCATAATTGTAACATAAGCACAAACTTAACCCATACCATAAGACATAACTGAGATGCAGGTAAGGATGAAGGGCTAGGCTACGAAAACAGGGCAGAATTTTGAAATGAACCCCCTCTATCATTACATGAAAACCATAAAAGAGGAAAATCTAACCAGAAACAGAAAAAGTTATGCAGGGCCAGTAAGAATTCTTGTTTTCATTGTCAGTATACGAGAAGGAAAACTTAATTTTGAAACTAGAGTGATGAGAACCAGAACATACCCATAAATCCTCCACCCACTATGTTGATCTTCCTGATTTTGCAGATCCCTTGTCACTGCTCTTCTCCAAATTCTAGCTCCTATTTGAGTTAATGTTTTGGAAGAGCGAGAAGTAAACCTTTTCAATCCCCTACCTCCCGACTGGCGGGCCGTCATGTTCTCTTCCATGCACTTATGGCTTGAACCAACTTGCATACTGATCATAACTAAGGCGCGTGTGAGCTTCATTACCACCGCGCGGCTTAATTGAAGAGCTTAGTGGTCTGCTGACATGCCCACCACGTGGTGTCGTCATGCTACCATCTCCCATTAGGTGGCACCCCGAAAGTAAGGAAGTGTTATATATATGTCGATAGGAAATTGGAATTTTAGAAGATGGTGTAGAAATTAATTTGCATTCCGTAAAAAGAAAATAGAAAATGTTTCAATTTTGTGTTTTAGTTGTCAAATCAAAAGTAAGAACCATTACTTGTTATTATTGGCTATGCAGGTTTACTTATTTCTTTAATTCAAAATAAATTACCTCACTTGGCTGTTTACTTGTCATATGAAAAGTTAGGACCATTATTTTCTATTATTAATTATGCAGGTTGACTTACTTTTTTTTGAAAAACACCTCATCTGACATTACATAGTTGTTGTTTAGCTGTCAAACGAAAAGTGGGGACTATTATTTGTTATTATTAGCTATACAGGGTGACTTATTGCTTTGATTCAAAATAAATTACCCCATCTGAAATTACAAAGTGGCTAATTATATAGGGGCATGATTTCACTTTTGCATGTCTCTGTAGATTTTGGGTGGTTAACCTAGGGTATGTTTAATTATTTTATTTTGTCAATAAGACAAGGTTTTATTGATGGTAGATGTTTCTGAGTTTTGTGCTGATTTGGTTTTCTGCCATTAACCTGATTCTTTAAAGCAAACTCTTAACCAAATAAATACAAATCTAATAAATACAAATCTAAAAGATATACGAGAACACATTTACTTGAATGTAAAACTGTCATAAAAATATGGTAAAATAATAATAAATATTTTAGAGTATGTGCCAGCGATGACGATGTTTAAAAAGGTTATATGGCATAGCGCAGTACATACGAAGCAACTCTAAGTTGTCTGAAAAGGTTCGCAAATCTGCGAAAAAAGAAGAGATGATAAACTTGTTATACAACCTGCAAGCAATGTTGCGGGCACAGAAAATCATGAGGTGTTGAAGCAATTGTTAAAACAAAACCCAGGGAAAAATTGGTATCTCAAACCCATGCCCAATTTGCTTTGATAACATTGATACCAATTGAGATGGACAAAATCAGTATGTGAAAACAAAGATCAATGTAAGCACTAACAGGAAGATTTTAACAGTTTAAGAAGATTTCAACATTTTAGGAATCTAATATTTGCTTTTTCTTTAACATTTATAGTAATAAAGTTTTAATTAGCTTTTCTAATTTATGTAGTTATAATTTAAACATTATGCTCTGCCGCTGTTTCTATCGCACGCCGATATATGGAGTGGAAAAATCAGGAAGCTCTTTGACAGAAGGGATTGCTGTATCTCGAAGTCATTGACCTAAACGAATGCGTCCATATCGCACGCACCATTTCCAAAAATTAATCAAGCTTTGTTCAGTTTGCGTTTCTGTAAATTGAATAATATTTTAAAATGAAAACCAATACTAGGTCGAGATCTCAAATGTGGATAAGAGTTCTAGATACTTTTATTGATACTCCTACAAACGAGAGCCATGGCGACTACCTAACCCTATACAGATAAAGACTGCAAGCTGCGCGATAACGTACGTCCATAAATAAAAGATTTCAAGTTGCGGCTCAACTTTTGGATGTTCTTAAGTTCACAATTCTATACATGTTATGAATTGACATTTTATCTACGTTGTAAAATAACATTAATATAAAATTATTTTAAATGTATAAAAGTATTTTTAAATATATTTTAAAAGTATGTTTAAAAACATAAACTTAAAATCTGATATTTATTTATTTACTGATTTTATATAATATTTTTATATTAAATAATTTTCGTCAAATTTATTGAGTAATAAAAATTTAATTTAGAAAAATATTTAGCTTATTAAAATAAATATTGCATTTATAATATTTTTTATTTTTATAAATTGAATTTTTTTCTTATTATTATATAGGATCATATTTATATTAAATTTATATATAAAATGTATTGTTGTTTGAGTGGGCCTAATGGTTAAGAGTATGTGTTTCTTTCTACGAGGTCATACTTTCAAAACCAAAGAGAGGTGTAGAGTGTGTATGCATTCTTAGGCTTAGCAATTGCTTAAATTATGGTGGGGAATCACTCCTAGTAAATATGTTATTTATTTCCTTTAAAGCTTAAAACTAAAAATCACATTGCAATCATACATATAAATTATGACATGACCTTACTTTTCCTTAAAGGTTGCCATAACACCTTGAAGTTATTACTTTTCCTTAAAGTTGCATTGATCAATGCTAAAATAATAGTGGTTAATAATGGTCAACGAAAAACTAGATCCCTAAAGTCATGCCTTGAGAGGGACCAATAATAATAAATAATAATAATGATAATAATAAATAATCATAACAATAATTTAAAATATATATATATATATATATATATATATTCTAATTCTTCGATGTATTATAAAATAAAGTGTTTTAATGTATAACTATAGTTTTATTTTCAGTAGAGCTGATAAAATTCTAATTTAATTACTAATAATTAAGTTTAGTAAGGTGTAAGACTCGTGTATGCTTTGAAATAAGGGTTTTACAATTTCGATTTAATTATCAATAATTAGTAGGTGGGTGGTAGGGATTTAACCTTCATGGAATATTCTATAATATTAGTAGTAATATACAGAAATTAAAAGTTGAAATTTATGTCCAAAAAAATTAGGTTTTTTCTTGCATTTTTAATTAAATTAATCAATTCAAAAAAAATTATGATTTTTTTTAGGAATGTGATATTGATAAGCCATGTTATTGACCCATGGTATTGTAAGAAAATCTATTTATAAATTAAGAAACTTTGTGGTGATGTGGATGTAAATCTGCATATTTTTTTAAGTGTATATAGTTAACTTATATATCAATTATTTTTATAATTAATAATAATAATTTACAATACAAGTATGATTTAATTAGTTTTTATCACTTTTTTATAAATAATAATAATAATTTAAAATAAAATTATGATTTAGTTAGTTTTTATGATTTCTTTAATTTGACCAAAATGAAATATAGATTTTATGAATCCCTAAACAATATATTTACAATAGATTTTAGATTTACAATAGATTTTCTTGTTAATCATTATTAGTTTCACATTTAACCAAAAAAAACAAATAGGTTATTTGAAAGTTCGTACCATATGTCTAATATCACAGATAAAATTTTCTAACATTGAGAACTTTCATGGGATCTTAGTAACACCTTTTCCAAGATGATGTTGTAACTTGAGTACACAAATTGATAGAATATGCTAATACATATATGAATGTTTTGCCAATTCAAAATCATCATATAAGAGTTACAAATTTATCATGTTTTGAACGAAATATTGGGACCCTTCATTGCAACAACATTCTAGAAAGCATCATACTGCATAGGTGCATGAAAAGGTGAGGGAAAGCACTGATTTGGAGTGGATAACTAAAGTGTTCACCTCTAACTGCATAGGTGCATGAAAAGGTGAGGGAAAGCACTGATTTGGAGTGGATAACTAAAGTGTTCACCTCTAAGAGCAAGTGGGTTCCATTGAATTTGTCCAAGCTGAAGGTAGTAGGTCAATGAGCATATTCCTTGATTTGTGCAAGAAATAATTGTATGACGATGATAGCAGGCCCCTCCGGTGGCCTTCTCTACATGCAGGGTTCATCCTTCCTCTTATTGTCGACAACTCCAATACCTATTTAAGATATCCATCCCAAGCCTCCATGTTATATTCTTTATAGTGATATCGCCCTTAACGAAACCCCTTTTTAATAACCAGTGTTTTCTTCCATAAATATTGACTTGTGGATTTCAACTCCGACTAAATACATGGACCATATTTCTCTTCACCTCTTATTGAATGTGAGCTATCGTATTCGTTGGCTTCAGGGGTCCTTAGTCCTCTTCATTATCTTCGCCCTTCTTTTCTTATATCAATCCCACGGTGAAATAAATTGCGATTTCCCAAGTCCTTGTTCCACGGTTTCCAACATAGGTTGAAACCTTCTTTTCTCCGCCGATACAATGTCGCTCTTGGCTAGGGGGTCGGACCCAACTTAATTCGGGAGGTTGGATTTCTTTCTTATCTGCTGTAGGCGTACACTTGACTTCCCTGACTGTCGACTACGCTTGGCTCTGACTATATGACTGACGACGTTAAGCACTTTGAATTCAGTATCAACTACGGGCCCGCTAAAGGTTATTAGCTCTGCAGTATTCAGCGAATACTTGTTCTTAACTGAGAGCTATGATCTGCGCCCAATTTATTTCATTCTGAAAAAATATAAAGTGTCTGACATACTAGGAAACTTCTTCAGTTTTAGTGACATCTAATACCGGCCCAATTATTTCTCCCATTCACTTACAGCATGAACTGGCCAGACCTCGCATCTTTCCCAATACTCGAACACACGAGACATCAATGGGCTCGATGCTTTGGCCTTTTACTCTGACTCACGGGGAATTTACGGTGCATTGGCTACCGCTCTATTAACCACTTTGTTTTGCAGAATTTATTATGACATCGGTGCATTGGCTACCGGTGTATACTTACGTTTATTTCACATTTTCACCAGTTTTCGGAATAAACTCTACAACACTACTTTAAAATCTTATTTTAAAAATATATAAAAATAATAATTGTATTTATTATTTATATCTTATTTAATAATTAATATAATTATACATCTAAAAATATATATATAATTTTTTCCATTTAAAATTTTATGAAATTAAACATAATATTTCTTATCATAAAATTATATTATTAAATTCAATTAATTAAATAAAAGTTTAAATAATTTTTATAATTGTAAATTTGTTTAACTAAATTATTTATTTAACTTAAAAATATTTATAAATGTTAACAACAATAAGTTAAATCAAACTTTTTAATAATTGATTTACCATTTCATATATTATATATTCATTTTTAAAATATCAATAAATAAATCAACACACAAGAATCCATTTTAATTTCAATAATATACTATCGCAGTTAAGTACTTCATGAACAAATAATTATACGATTCCTCCTTGGGCAACTCCACTAGCCAGGGCTTTGTAAATGAAGTGGTCATGTAAGTGAAGCATTATGTTATTGTGTTATTGGAAGTAATGCTTTCATGTGTCTCTATGAGTTTTCATCGAAGTTAATCTAGAAGTTGTTATTTCCTATGTATTAGTTTTCATTATGATTTAGAAGTGTGGAAGTCACTTATTTATGTCACATATATGTCTAATTATTGTGAATAATAAAGATATTATAGTGTGTTTTTTTTGTTATTTCTAATTGCTTTCTCAATTTTTATAACATGGTATGAGAGCGGGTATTGGCTTGACTCCCTCAAGGGAGGGCCAAGAAGATATGAGGGAGCCTTGGGCATTATTGTTTATTGACACATATCAGTATAGGTGCGTGAGAGTCAGTTTTTATATGTGACTTTTGTTTATTTGCAACTATAAGGTTTTCATGTGGTTATTTTGTGTGTATATTTGTTACATAAGGTCTGAATTGTTTCATGGTTTTGTAAGGGCCGGATTGAGGTTTCATCAATTTATCAAAGGAGGTGATTTTTTTTTTTGGTTGATTCATGTATGATTTCAGATATCAAGATCCAAAGGCCAAATATATTATGGAAAACACTAATATTAAGATTTATTGTTTTGTGCAAGTTTATGCAGTTTTCTATTATTTCAATTTTGGTTATAAAAATGCTTTGTGGTTCTTAAACTGGAAGCCCTGGTGTCCGAAAGGTAAATTCTTGTGTGTTAGTGAGGTCAAGTTGTTTGATCAACTTTCGAACACGTTCAATATCTATACCTCCATCATAGAAAATGATGGATAGGCAAAGAAAACTATGTGACAAAAGGTGGTATGTCCATAGGATGCTTCATTACATGACGTCTCTTATCGTCGAAACCTTTACTATCCAAGGGCTCAATATTGTTGATCTTGCAATCTTCATCAATGATGGTCATAGGCGGTTACGTTTTAAATCGAGGTCAAGTGACAACTAAAAGATGTGGTTGTGAAAAAGTGGTTTTTACAGGATTCCAGAGTGGATGTGAGTGCTGATGAAGACCAGTTAGATATATATTATCCTTGTTGTGGTATTATGTGTTTTGTTTTAAAAGTAATACTACTATTTGTTTTCATGAGTTTCCATTGAGATTTCCCAAGTGTTAAACTAGAAATTGTTGTTTCCTATTTATGAGCTGCAATCATGATATAGAAGTGTGGAAGTCAGAGATTTATGTCCTATATATGGGTAATTTTTATGATCAATAAATATATCATAGTGTGGCTTTGTCTTGTGTGTAATTTTTCTCTCAAATTTTCTAACATATATGTGAGGATAACTTGTGTTTAATTATCCCCGATTTACTTTATCCATGTGTAAAGAGAACTAGGTAAACACAAAGGCCGTGTAAATGAAGCATTATGTTCTAGGATGTTCGGTGTTCAAATCTCCCAAATTTACCTTATGGATGTTGTTGTAACTTATTTTCATTATGTTATATTTTCCATTTACTTTTATGTTTAAAAAAGAGAAAAAAAAATAATAGAAAAAAATATGGAAAAGAAGATAAAATATAGAAAGAAATAAAGAAGAAAAATAGAAAAAAAGAAAAAATAATAAATGTGTTTTAAAAATATCTATGAAAAAATGAAAATAATGAAATCCCAGAGTATGGACCCACTTGTTCAAATGCATGCATTATTATTTTATAATTATATTAATCCTTTTTATATTAATTAATTAAGGACTATTTATTGTATTTTTAATAAAGTTTATCGATTTTACATTTTGTTTGTTTGTGATAAATTTGTGTACAAATCAACAGCCGAGATCACCCCCGTCCCGATCAACAATGGGGGATGCATTTCGGACCCCTCCCCCACACTTTTGATGTTTAAAGAAGTGGGGAGTTATGAAAAGTTTTCTAATTTAATACCGCCTTGGGTATGTGTCCTCACCTTGTAATTTTAGACCCCCGCCCCCCTCCAAAATCGTTTAATGCCTACCACCTGAGAACCACCTTTCCTCTACTCCACTCCCACCTGCGCTCCCTCACACTTCGTGACATGTATATCACCCATTCACCCACACTATATTACCATTATTTTCCTTTGCTAACTTCCAATTAACAATTGTGATTATTAAACCTTGCCTCCAACATCTAAATGCATTAATTAGACGTGCAAAAAATGGTTAACTTATCTGAATTATTTATAAATTAGCTTGTTGATATTAAATTTATTTTTCTCTCATCCTCTTGCAGAAACGCCACTATCCTTTGGCTTCCATCAACTTCCAGTTAGTTTCCAAAAAAGTGAATTCTTATTTCCCGGTAATTTGATATACCTATCTGGAAATACATCATTCAACATGTCATCTTCAAAAATAAAATCTAAGTGGGCAAGAGTCCAATATTTCCCCATGTTATAAATTTAGATGACCTTCCTCTAGTTTAGAAATAGTATAATATTTGTGAAACATAGTGTGATATCTATCTCTATGAACTCCAAAACTAGGTGAATAAGAAACTCTTAGATTCTAGCAATGAATTGAGCATTTGGGACTCCTTCCTCCCCCAATTCACCTTTCCTCCACCCATTTCTTCTTATATTTTGTCACCTGGTGTAATTTCATATATCTCCCAAGTCAGAGGGTTGTGATTTCCAAA
Source organism: Pinus albicaulis (assembly GCA_034641835.2). NCBI lineage: Eukaryota > Viridiplantae > Streptophyta > Pinopsida > Pinales > Pinaceae > Pinus > Pinus albicaulis. The sequence continues at coordinate 1,376,586,082 of CM076584.1, forward strand.
TATAATGTAGTTTTATCTACTATCACCCTAAGTCAATTTTCCAAACCCTTCAAGTTAAGGCTACATTCCGTTTCCATCCTTTTTTTGTATATTCTCTTATGGAAATCTATTAGAAGCTCACCTTCTCCCAAATAAGCAAGATCTTTGAAACATTTCTACCTCAAAATTTTGAATTACCATGAAAAAATCCACCTGACTCCTCTTCCATATTTCCATAGATGTCTAGGTAGGTTATATCCATGGTTTGACGTCTTTTAGATTATCCAAGTGTCGAGTGGGTCGATGAGGTAATTTTAGGATTTCTATCAGTATTTTCAGCGAGAGAGAAACCTTCAAATTTTTTCAATTACAATGAATTTCTGGAAGAATGAATTCATGATCAATTTCTCCAGTTTTCTACTAAAATCTCTTTCAAGTATGAATCAATCCTTGTGTACCTACTTCTATTTTTCTAGGTATATATATTTAAACTTCCATTATAGAAATTAGATGTACAAGGAAATCCTCACTCTATAATTCATTGGACTTCCTTGGTAAGGAAGAACACATAAGAATACTCATTCTTTGACTATCTAATTAAGTTTCTACATATATATTTATGTCTTCTTAGCAGTGATAGTATTTCAAGTATTTCACGTGAGATGAAAAGAATTCTTCACCTCAGTGAGCACACAAATATTGGTGAATGATATTTACGAGAATTATATATAGGTCAAAATTTATTGATGTGATCTACCTCCTTATAGGTTGCCTAAATTTGTCCCAATCATTATTTTCTCACTAAAATAGATAAGAAAAATGAGGAATATGGATTACCTATACCTTTTTTGTAGTAATAAGAAGTCCCAGCTCAAATTAAAAATACATATAGGACCATTCATTGTCAACACTAGAGAAACAACAAAGGAGGAAAAATCTCTATTAAAGAAATTTAAATTCAAATTAAGCTTCACTTTGTGTTATGATCCGTTGGGGATTATTTCTAAAGTAAGAGTTGAAATAATACAACTCCTTATTGATGTAAACCAAGGCCAGAAATAGAACAATATATCAATGAAGAAGACTAGAAGGATAACACTTTGCAAGAAGCAGAGAAGCAAGTTATCATTCCAACAACTTCACAAACTCCAGTTCCATAGGAGAAAGAGATCAAGAGGCCAAGGGAAAGTGTATCCCCTTCAATTTCAAAAATTCAAGAGACGAATTTTGTATTGGTGAAAAGAAGGAAGAAAAATATTACTCATGAAGAACCATTTCAAAGAGAAAGTTCATAGGAGAAAGAAATGATGGTATTGACAAGATTAAATTTCCAAGGATTGAGGATATTTCCATAGATTCTCCTATCTCATCAGTAACTCAACGTCTTGAATTTGTTTTTTTTTGTTTTGTTTTAGATATAAAGAGATTAAACGAAAAAATGAGGCATTGAAGACCACAAAATATATCAAATTATGGAAGAAAATTTCATCTACTTAATACAGTCTTCTTTCTTCACTTGACACAGACAACCAATAAATTTAACTAGCATTTTATGAACCCAAAGTTTGATTCCCTAAAAGTGCAGAAGATTACAAGACATTATTTTTTCCTTTGACACCAAGAAGATCTATGCTATTGACCAAATTGATTTGCATAAGAAGGTTGAATAAGTTATTTACTCTACTTTGACTAGTTTAGCCATGACAACATAAAGAATACAAGCTTCAATGAACAACATCCATTCACAGTTAAATGTGGAGAAAATTTCCTCTTTGCCCAAAGATACGAGGATCCAATCGTTTAAGGATATGGTTATAAAGTTAGGATATAATCCTAGTGATGTTAAAGCAGCTGAGGAGGTGATAAAAAGTAATAATACTCATGTTGAGGAATTAATGAAGTAGCTAAAACTTCCAACCACATAACACCCATAGCCCAAAGAAGTTGTATAATGGGAGGTAGATAAAGAAAACATGTTCAAGGTGATAATTGAACAAAATCTACAAATACAGAAAATTGAAGGTAAAATGGAAACATTGTTAAAAGAGAAAGAGCAACAACTCATTGTTTGAGCAGCTATTCCCATAGAAAAAACTTCTATTTCACATACTTCAATAGTAGGTACATCCACAAAAACAATTGTTTCAGTAGAAACACAGTCTTTTGGTACAACAATAGTTTTATCTAAGGACATGGGATACCTGAAACTCAAAGGTCAAGAGATCGAAAAACTCAGTTTACAATTGGAAAGGTTACAATAACAAAAACTAGGAATTGACAATTCTTATGTATCTCAAATTTAGAAGAATTTGAAGCTAAAAAAATATATATAACTATTAAAGTGAATCAGTAATGGCTTAAACCATTTTTCAAGAAAAGGAAATAATTTGGCTTGATATAAATGCATCTATGAATAAGTTGTGGCCTTCCATAGAGATTATTTTTTAATATGAAGAATTATTGTAGAAATAAAATGAAGCAATGGAAGAAGTGAAAAAAGACATGGATCACAACAGAGGAGATTAGCCTACCAGGGTAATTAGAGTCCTAAATTCTAAAAAGAAAAAAAGAGCTTGAAGAATGTGAAATTGAAGATAGAACTGAAGCTATCGTGGAAGTGAGAAAGGTTCTTACTAAAAGGAACCTAATTGTATAGCTCGAAAATAAGTGTCATAATGTGGACGTTCAAATTATAAAGTTTCATAGGGAATTTAATAATTTACATCTAAAGGGACTTATGATTCGGAAAGTAATTAGTGATAAATTAATTCCTCTTGAAGAATATCAACATGGATTACATGATATAGTAGTGGAGAAAGCCAAATTTTCTAAAATCAAAGGAACTATCACACGAAAGGCTTTAATGGAGGGTTTAAGTTATGATTTACTAATTCAACTTGAGGTAAAACATTTATTCATAACTAAAACAACTTTTGACAAGTATACTGAAGTTGATGAAGCATACAAGAAGTTAGTCAAGTTTTCTATTCCTACTGAAGAAAGATGGGATAAAATGTGTGATCTAATAAATCAAGGATACAACCAATGTTTTAGAAATGGGACACAAATTTTCATGAACATATGACACAATTCTAGGAACCAGAAATATAAAAACATATTTTCAGCTCCAGTCATTAGCAACAATCCTCGAATTCTATGCAATACGTGAAAGAAGTTCAAATTTCCTTCTTTGTAGTTCTGTTTTTGTAAAAAATACAAATCAGTTGGATTAGATATTTTGAAGAAAAACTATAAGTACTTTGTAGTTCGAGTATAATGGGTTGAAACCTTGTGATAAACTTATGTACATGATTTTAATGCTCTGAACTATTTTTGAGATTAATAGAAGGATTATGGGTTCATTTTGAAGTAGATTGTGTTTTCCTGTTAGTTTTTCTAGTTTCTTATATCTTCCATCTTTATTTATTTCTACATATGTTTAAAGTTAATAGGAAATATGGGTAAGATAATATTAATTATTAATATTTGTGAAAACCCCTTGAAAATTTATAATCAATTACAAAGATTAATTAACTGGAACTATTTGTTTTAGTTCATTCCTCTACATGAATTAATTATTGCTTCCTTCTATATTTAAAAATATTTTTTTTGGATCTAACGGTATTTTACACACATCATTTGTATATGAAAATTTAAATTAGTTGTTTGAATGGTTAATGAAGCATATATATATCATCTTTAATGCTACCATTCAAAGAAAATTTAAAGCTTAATTATGTTAAATGTGTGGAATCAACCATTTTATTAAATCAAGAATAATTAAGTCTTACATATTTTAAATTGTTTAAAGAATTTGTCATCCAAATCAAAATTCAAACAAAATTTTAGATGCTTTGACACAGTGTAGGTTTTAACCCTGTACAGAAATTCTCAGCAAAAAAATTCTTAAAGAAAAAGAAATTAAACAATAACGAGAGCATAAAACATAAAATAGATATACACAAATATTTTCCCCTAGATCCCAAATCAGGACTACCAGCTTGAGTTTTAATTATATTCATTGTAGTGTTACAACACACATATATACATGATCAATCATTCATAAGCCATAATCCATTAACCCAGGATTTGAACATAATTGTAGTCCCCTTTACAACATCTACAAAATACAAGGGGCCGAAAACCATCATGCCCCAAAACCATGTGCAAGCCCATGCACAAAAATATAGGTGGGTCCGCCCATCGAAAAATAAGGGAAAAAAATTCCTGGGGTGCTGCCCAGAACCCTGTGTAGGGGGCTACCCGCTCCGTGTGATCTCTGCGACATGGGGGGGGGGGCTACCACCCCCCTGTGACCCCCCCCCCCCCTCGCTGCATGCGACACATGCGAATAATCGTGGAAAGAATATAAAAAATACCCAACATTCTCCCACTTGCTATTTTCTTTCCATAGGGGGCCGCAAGAGAGCTTAGTCATTAGTCTAACCCTAAAACCACCAATGTTTCTCCACACCAAGAGAACTTTTGAGTGCTCACAGACTTCATCAATGCATCTGCAACATTCTTCAAAGTGTCCATCGTTACTAGCAACAACATTTTTTCCTCAAACATATATATCACAAAGTGATATTGAAAATAAATTTGCTTTATATTTGAATGCTAAGCAGGGTTCTTAGCCAAGGAAATTGCACTTTCATTATCACAATCTATCCTTATAGCTCGCTGCATGAACCCCATACTTGAACACAATCTCTGCAACCAAATTTATTCCTTTCTTGCATGAGTGGTTGTCATGTATTCTGCCTCTATAATTGAAAGAGCCACTACAGACTGTCTTTTACTCATCCAACTGACTGCACCTTCAAAAAGGCTTAACACATACCCACTTGTCGATCTTCTTTGGTCCAGATCTCTAGCCCAGTCTGCATAACCAAAACCATGGATTACCAAAAATATTTCCAATCGTCGTCTTCCCTGTTGCACAAACAATAATCACTAGTGCAACATAACTATTTGAAAAACCCACTTCTCTGATGTCCAATGCTCCTTCCTTAGTTTTGACATAAACCTGATCAATACTCCCACTGCATGTGGAATGTCTAGTCTAGTACAGACGATTGCACACTTCAGGCTACCCACTGCACTTGAATATGGAACATGGGACATATCCTCATATTTTTCTTTTTTCTTGGGAAACTGCTCAGCAGATAGCTTTACACCTATAGGAATAGGAACCTTCATCCGTTTATTATCCTACATATTGAACCTCTGCAATACTGTCTTGGCATAATTCCTCTTGTTTAACCAGAGCTTCATCTTTACCTGATCTCTCTTAATTTCCATGCCCAAAATATAGTTTTAAGCAACACGATCCTTCATGACGAATTTGGAGAACAATTGGGTCTTCAAAACTTGGATAATTTATTTGTAATTTTGAGTCAGCAACATATAATCCACATACAAGACCAAATAAATAACACAACCACCAATTAATTTAGAATAAAAATAGTGATCCTCTTTTCTTCTGGTGAAGCCAAGTCCCCGTATAAGGGTATCAAAGTTATGATACCACATCCTTGGTGGTTGCTTTAACCCATACAGAGACTCTTTTAACCTGCATACCAATTCTTTCTTACCCTTCACTCTAAAGCCTCCAGGAAGCTTCATGTAGATCTACTCTTCCAGATCTTCATGAAGAAATGTTATATTCACATTCATCTGTTCTATCTCAAAATGAAATGCAACAGACGTAGATAAAAGTAATATAATAGAAGTAACCTTGGCAACATGAGAAAAAATATCACCAAAATGAATTCTCGACACCTAAGAATAAATTTTTGCTACCAAGCGATATTTTTATTTCTCCACCTTTCCTTCTACATTCATCTTCTTCTTAAATACTCATCTTCTCCCGATGGGATTCCTTACAACCGGCAACTCCACCAGATCCCATGCCTCATTTTTGTGTAAGGATGTCATTTCATCAACCATGGCCTCCTTCCAGAGTTTTCCATCCTCTAAATACACTTCCTCCTTGATAGTTATGTGATCATCATTATTGATAGTTAAACAAAAACTTGAATAGAAATCAAATGGACTATACCTTTCTAGCCACCTTATTTACTGAACTGATCGTCTCAAAGTTGTAGTTTATGGCTCTTACTCTTCTGAATCTTGTTCTGTTGTAGAGTCTGATTCATCCTCCTTTAGCTCAAACTCTATCTTATTAGGTTCCATTCGTAGTAATTAATGTTTAACAACATCTTTCACATCTATAAATGCAACATATCGACTGTACACAACCTTCCTTGTTTCTGGGTTCCAAAGCTTATAACCTTTTAAAAAATCCTTATACCCAATAAATATGCACCTTTCAGATGTATTACCTAACTTGATTCTTTTCTCATTAAGAACATGTACATATGCATAACATCCAAATAACCTCAAATGTTAAAGAGAGGGCTTCTCAGTTGTCCATACCTCATGTGGATTCTTATCCCCCAATGATGATGAAGGTGATATATTAACCATCTAACATGCAATCTTCACTACCTTTGCCCATAATTCATCTCCTACCCCAATACCACTGAGCATGCCTCTTGCCTTTTCCATCAGATTTATGTTCATTCTTTCTGCAAATCCATTTTTTAGAGGTGTGTATGGAGTATTCTTATGGCGTGATATACCACACTTACATAACTCTTCAAATCACTTCTTGCAGAACTCTCCACCATTATCTATCCTCAACACCTTTATCTTCTTCTCTGTCTAGTTTTCCACTAGAGCCTTAAATTATTTAAATCTTTCAAAGACTTCAGATTTATTCCATGAGAATTAATCTATGAATGAAACATAATACACAAAATTTCCCAGTTATGCAACTGACACAGGTCCAAACACATCACTATGAAAAAGCTCCAATATCTTGTTCACCCTCTTTGGCCCAGAAGGAAAACCAACCTGCTTCTTCTTCCCATATACACAATGCTCACAGAAATAGAAATCCATAGAAAAATTAGACACATATTCTACCATACCATTACCATGCAGTGTCTGAAGGCCCTTCTCTCCAATATTTCCAACCCTTTGATGCCATAAAATGGTTTTTTTTCCAAAGACTGCTAGACTTTCCGCTCCACTTCCAAGAACCATAGAAATGTTGCACCATCAATAGTAGAGCTACCCTGAAGCTTGTACAGAGTTCCAATCCGAACTCCCCTCATTAATACCAGTGCTACCTGGACCATCTTACAGGTATCTTTCTTGAACACTATTTTTACACCTGCATCATCCATCTTGCTTACAAAAATCAGATTTCTGGCTAATGCAGGAATATGAATAAAACTAGGAAGTGTTATAATCCTTCCAACTTGTAGCTTCAACTTAGCTTTTCCACATCGGACGATTCTAGCCTTCCTATGATCCCCTAAGAAGACATCACCACCATAATACTCTCAGAACCACTCCCTATGGGGAGTGAAGTGAAAGGATGCACCTGAGTCAATCAACCATGCCTCATGATATACATGTGTATTTTAAGAAGAAGCCAAATAAAGATCCCCACCTTCATATAAGATTGTTTTTTCTTCCGTAGAAGGAGAATCATCATATCGCTTTCCTTTCTAAGGATATTTAGTCCTGTATTCCTTTTTGTAGTGACCTTACTTTCTTCATTTCCAACACACCTTTACATGGTTTCCTAGATATTTATATCTCCCTCTAGATTTAGATCTCCCACTCAAATTTTTGTTTTTGTTTTTTGTTTTAGGACCTTCCTCATACAGATAAGGCATCTCCATTCTGATCCTCCATATTTCTACATCTCATTTCCTCTAACAAGAAGGCTAATACTATTTCATCAAAATTCAAGGTAGTTGTATTGCTACCTATTGCAATAACCATACTTTCCCACGAATCTGGTAGAAAACACAAAAAAATGATGCACTTATATTCATATAATATTTTAATATCAACAGATGACAACTGACTTACCATGATATTGAAGGCATTCATATGCTCTATCACCGAGTATCCATCCTGTACCCTTAGGTTATACATCTCTTTCCACATGAACAATTTATTCAGCAGAGACTTATATTGGTACAAATTCCCTAACTTGATCCACAAAGTCTTCGTCGTAGCATCCCCAGATACAGTCAACAATACCAAATCTGAGATTCAAAACCGTATTATTCTCTTTTCCTTATGATCCAAATTCGCCAAGTCTTCATCTGACATTGTCGTTGGTTTAGTACATGTATCTACCACAATCCACTAATATTTATCCACCATCAGATCCTCCATATTCAACTTCCACAACTCAAAACTTTGACCATTAAGTTTCTCGATCTCTATCTTTCCACTGCTCACCATATTCTTTCGCCACAAGAATCCATCCCACATATCTCCCACTGAACAGTGTATACCATAGGCCTGACCAGAAAACCCCTCAATATCAAAGGTGTCCCCTTGAAGCCAAAAAAACTCTAATACCAAATGTAGTTTTTAAAAATGTACATAAATTATCTACAAATGAATTCTTAAAAAAGAGAAAATATACAATAGCAAGAGCATAAAACCTAAAACAAATATAGAGATATATTTTCCCCTAGATTCCAAATCGAGACTACCAGCTTGATTTTTCATTCTATTCATTTTAGTGTTACAACACATATATATACATGCCAAAGCATTCATAAACCCAAATCCATTAACCCTGGATTAGAACATAACCATAGTTCCCTTGACCGGATCTACAAAATACCAGAGGTCGAAAACCATCATGGCCCAAAACCATGTACAAAAAAATGCACAAAAAAATACGTGGGTCTGCCCATCGAAAAACAAGGAAAACAAATTCTCAGGAATTTGCCCCGGACCCTACGTAGGGGCCTACCCACCCCTTGAAAACCCCTGCAAAAGGGGTGCTTCTACCCCCCTTTTGACCACCCCCACTTTTCCTAGCACAATATACAGGGAGGCCTATCGCCCCCCCTCTAACCCCCCCACTCATGTGACTAATCGTCGAAAGAATATAGCACATACCAAAAATGCAGTTCCATAACCTAGAACTTCCTACAAAGGATAACATCAGATTGGTGTCATTGCCGAGAAATGAAAAATCGAAGTACCTATTCCCTAGAATAATGACAAATTTTTTTCTGAAAAGGTGAATACGAAGTTAGTAAGTTTAATAATTCACATGGTGTCTCCATTGGTTAAACTTGGATTCGCAAAGGCATACTAGGTCTCATTCTAATTCTAACCTTCCTTCACCTCTATCAGATCTTCAAAGGTTAGTAAGAATGGTCTCTTTCAGACGCATATCAGAAGCTTCTTCTTCTACTTATGTATCTCTCCCAGCAGAAGTTGTATGAAAACCTGATCCCTTTCAACCTATCTCAGTTCCTCTAGAGTTATCAGATATACCACCAAATTTTTTAGAATTGTTAACTGAAGGAGTTAAACTTTTATTAAATTTATTGGTTCATCAATTTGAATTCATTAACCTTCGCATATCTACTTCAGATTTACCTGTTACTGAAGCTTAATTAGTATTTGAATTTCCTAATTTCAAACCAAGTGATTATATTTCTTCTATGACACATACTTACCCATATACTTCTATCAACCATAAGGAAGGTTTTACCAGTTATATCCGTCCTTGGGCCTTTGACAAAGAATACAAAATCATACTAGAAGTTCAAAAATTAGTTATCCATTATCAATTCATACACCCTCCTTACACCTCCTATCATTCATCCTCATATCAATTAATTGCATCACAACAACCTCCTCCTCCTTCATGTACCTCTTAGTCATCTTCATATTCACCTAGAACACTCAATTCAATTACTTCTTTTCAGCTAATCATAACAGGTCGTTATGAAGCACTATTTATTTCTCTTGTAGATCAACTCCATCCTTTTCCTAATGGATATTTGAAGAATCTACCGAGCTTCAATGGAGAAACGGGACCATCTGTTGATGATAACTTAGTTTAATTTCTAGATTTCGCTGATAACATGAATAATGAACATGAAGATGTCTATAGTAGATTTTTTTTCCAATCCTTAGAAGGAAATTTTGGAATATGGTTGAGGCACTTACAAGAAAATTCTATTAATTTTTACGCTGAGCTAAAAATCATTTTTAAGAATCAATTAGGAATTTAGAAAGATGGTGTTTACTATTTAGCATAATTTGAATGTTTGATAATAAACCCTAATGAACCTATTGTTAATCTCATTAATAGATTTGATAAATTGTACAAAAAAATGCCTTCGGACTGTATAACTCTTGTAAATACTACTAAAGTTATTTTTTCTAAAGAATTCGAAGATGATTTTTTTGTAATTCTTAGGGAAATAAAATTTGATGCTTTAGCAGATATGCAGGCCAATGAAATTGAAGTTGAAGTTAATAAGGAAACATCTAGTAAATTGAGAGAAAAATCTGAAAAGGGTGAAAAGAGAATGAAAGTTAGGGAAGAAGGAGCATCTTCATCAAAAAGTAAAGAGGGAGATCACAAAAATGATGAAATAACTTATCTACTTAGAAATATCTCTAATAGAATCACTAGAATGGAATTTAAACCTAGAGTTGCTCAAACAGTCACAAATACACCTCAAGTTAAATATATAAGACCTTTCCAACCTCAAATTCTCCTGTATTGATTGATGATCATGAACCTCCCATATTTATTGATGATCAAGAACTTGAGGAAACCGTTCATGTTGTTACAATTGATATCAATCAACTAGGAGGTCCTCATCCCACAATGTTATTATTCCAATGAATAAAGATAAAGTCTCTACCCTATATTAAGAAAGTGCCAAAATCTCAAAATATCAAGCTTTCTCTAAGTTTCTAGTTGTTGAGATAAATAAAAGATATGAATTAAGGCCTATATCATGACCTGGTAGACGAACCGAAAATTTTACCTTTGACAAACCTCATGTTAAAACTTCTTAAACTCAAACAACATCAAATGAAACAATAATCAGTGACTAGAACAAAATACTTATGAAAAAACTCCTCCAACAATTTTTAATGTTGAAAAAGAACAAGAAAGAGTTAAAATTGCAGTTCCATTATTTAAACACTCGAAAAAACCTGGTGATAAAAGTCATGTTTCAAAATGGATTGAATCTTAAAGTATTGATGCACAAGAAGATATCATAAGTTTGCAAGATGAAAAACCTCCAGTATATTTTAGTCCTAGCTCAGATATGATTGATGTAATTTTTCCTCCCTTTTATATCATATGGAAAGTTAATCATTATCTATTATATAATTTCATGTTAGATTTTGGGGCTTCTCATAATATAATTCCTAAAGTATTCATGGACCAACTTGAATTAGAAATTACTAGACGATATCATGATTTGTATACTTTTGATTATAAGAAAGTAACTTGTCTCGGATTGATTAAATATTTAGTTGTAAAACTTGCTCAAATCCATGTCAATAGTGTATTCTTGGATATAGAAGTTACAAATATTCCACAGAAATTCGGAATTCTATTGTCTAGGTCTTGTTGTGGAAAATTGAGAGGAAGTTTACAAATCCCATTTTATGGGAGTGAGGATTTAAGATTATATAGAGAGGTCATATTTGTGAAAATAGTTTGTAAAGAAAATAAAACCATCAATCATCCAATTTTTTCTATTGATCAAGATTTTGGATGCTTTACTTTAGCTGATAATAATATTCCAAATTCTCAAATAATCATTATAGAAGTTGTTAATACTACTGAAATTTGTAAAAATGATATTTGGAAAATGTACTTTGATGGAGCATTTTCCAAATATGGAGTTGGAGTTGGAATTGTACTCATCTCTCCTGATAAAAAAAACATAACCCAATCCTTTAAATTATAATTTTATGTTACAAACAATGTAGCAAAATATGAAGCCCTTCTTCTAGGATTAGAGTTAGCAAAAATCTTAAAGGTTTAAATTTTACTGTATTTGGTGATTCAAAGTTAACAGTCAAAAAAATTAGTAACTTATGTCAAACTAAACATCGTAGGCTAAGATATTATAGAAATAAAATTTGGGGTTATCTTTAAAATCATTTTCAAGCTTTTAATATCACATCAATCCCAAGAGAAGAAAATATCCATGTTGATGCCTTGGCAGTTCCTTCCAGTTCCATTAAAATTCCTGATCCTATGAAATTGCATTACCAGATTGAAGTAAAATTTTGGCCTTCCATTCTTGATAACCTCAATCATTGACAGGTTTTCTAAGATGATGAACATTTGAAAAAATTCCTACTTCCACTAGAAGAATTTTTAGTTTTTAAAATTTAAGAATAATAACTCAATGATAGTAAATCAAATGATGACAATTGTAACTCACAGTTGGTCAATTTTTTTTATATATAAAAATATCATCCAATTGTCTAATAATTACATTCCAAAATGACTAGTTCCCCTTGAAAAACCTTTTTATCATAATGATCTTTCAAAAACATCACTATTGAATTCACAAAAAGAGGATGTTCATGATTTTAATATTGGAACAAAATAAGAAGTTAGAAATGTTAAAATATCACCATCATTACCTCAAGAGATTCAAAACAAATATATCAATCCTTTCAAGAATTATAAGGATGTATTTGCATGGTCATATGAATAATTGAAAACCTATGACACAACCATTATTGAACATAAAATTCCATTCAAAATAGAAGCTAAAATTTTTCATAAAGTGTTAAGGACTATAAATCTTTTTTTTCTTCTAATTACTAAGAAATAAATATAAAAAGTTATTGGATGCAAAATTGGTTTCTACCTTATGTATTATGAATGGATAGCTTATCTAGTACCTATGACGAAGAAAATGGTGAAATAAGGTTTTCTATACTTTATATACTTAAAAAAAAACTATCTTTAAAGGATAATTATCCATTACCAAAAATGGATCAATTACTTCATAAAGTATCAGCTTCAATCAAAATTTCAATGTTGGATGGATTTTCTAGATATAATCATATTATATATAGTCTAGAATATGAAGAAAAAACTACATTTACAACTCCTTGGGGTACCGTTATGTATTCTATAATACCATTTGCTGTAATCAATGTTGGAGCAACATTTCAGAGAGAAATGGGCATTGCATTTGTTGGTAATATTAATAAATTCATTGTTATTTATCTTGATGATTTAACTATATTTTCTAATTCAAAAGAAAAATATTTGAAGCACTTGAGAAACATTTTTGAAAGATGAAAGAAATATGGGGTTTCACTTAATCCCAAAAAATATGAGTTTACAGTGAATGAAGGAAACATACTGGAACATATAATTTAAAAGTAAGGAGTGGTTATTGATCCAAAAAGTGTCTTGATATTTGAGGTAATTATCTTATCTAGAAATAAAAACAAAATTCAAGAATTTCTAGGTAAAATAATTTTCTTAAGAATATTTATAGCTAATTATGCTAAGATAGTCAAATATATTACTGACTTACTTATAAAAGATCATGAATTCAAGTGGACAGTACATTCCATGTATTTTTTTCATAGATCAAGAAAGACATTTTTGAAGCCCAAGTACTAGCTAGTCTTGATTAATTCGAACCTTTTAGTATATTATCTTTTGCCTCTGGCACTAATTTTGTTGTTATCCTTATTCAATGAAATTATTATGGATATGATAAACCAATAGCCTTTTTCAGTAATGTGACAAGAGCGGCTGAATTGAAATGTGATATCATAGAAAAACAAGATTAGGGCCTTGTACAAGCTTTGAAAGCATTTATTATTTATGTCCTACATTAACTCATTATTTCCTATGTTCCAAACAATGTAGTGAAAAAAATCCTAACACAACCTCATAAATATGGAAAGAGGGGAAGAGGGATTGCCGAGATACTTGAGTTTTATCTAGATATTAGACACGCAAATTTGGTAAAAGGACAAGCTTTAAATCTATTTTTGGTTGAATGTAATTGTAATATTCTTAGAATCAATACCATTTTTCAAATTTCAAGTGAGAAGAGTCTACAAGAACCTTGCCATAGTTCAAGTGAGAAGAATCCACGAGAAAATTCTCAGAGTTCAAATGAGAAGAACCCATAAGAACCTTCTTCCAGTCCAGATCCTGTTCATCTTCCTCTCCACATTGATGAAAACTTTCTACTTTTAGATTGATATATAGATATAGTAAATTGTATTTCAGATCTAAAGTATCCTCCCAAATTCACAAGGAATCAATTAATAAATATTGGAATATCATAAAAGAAATTGGAACAATCATCTAAAATATGTAGTTTGGGTAAACAAAGTATCACCAAAGAGATCTATTGGAAAATCCCATTTTCAATTTCTCTATGGAATTGAAGAAATGTTTCCCACACAAATAGAAGTTTGATTTTTGAAATTTTTATAGTAATCTTATGAGTAAGTTGATGATTTTACAAGGATAATGAATCAAATAAGTGAATCAAATAAATATAGTGATTAAGTTCAATTCAAACTTCATCAATATCAGAATAAGATGAAAATTGTATTTAAGAGAAAGGCTAGAGAAAGAGACTTCAGACAATGTGACTTAGTTTTAAGATGGGATACAAGAAGAAAGGAAAGTTAAAATCATGGAAAATTTGACAATTTTGGTTGGGGACATTAAACACTATAGATGTACGAGGTAATAATATTTTTATTTTGCAGAACCTAGAAAGAAAATATTCATCATTTCCAGTCAATGAGCAACATCTCATACAATAAATTCAATATTAAATATGCTTGAAACCATGGTTCATTGTAATTTTTTTATTTTCTTTAAACTTCATTATCAAATTCTGATTTTTACAACAAAGATCCATAGCCCGAGGAGAAGGGACATGGATTTCCAAGTTCTCTGCATCCCACGGGGGGAAGCAGTCCCTAGATGGAGGCAATGTTGTAACTTGTTTTCACCGTGCTATATATTCCATTTCCTTTTATTGTTTAAAAATATAAAAATAAAAAATAACAGAAAAAAATATTGAAAAGAAAAGGAAATAAATAAATAAATAAATAAGAAAAATAAAAAATAGAAAAAAAATAATAAATGGCATTTAGAAATATAAATGAAAAATAAAAATAATGAAATCGCAAATTATGGGTGTGCTTGTTTAAATCCAACCACAAGTGTGTTATAATTATATTAATCCTTTTTAGTTTAATTATATAAGGATTAATTATTGTATTTTTAATAAATTTTATCGATTTGGTAGATTTGATGTTTTGTCCAATATGATAAAACCTACGCACAAATCAACGACCGAGATCACACCTTCCCCAGTCAACGACAGGGGATGTATTTCAGACCCCCCCCACATTTTTTATGTTTAACTATGGGTGGGGGCCGGGGGGGGGGTGGGGTGGTGTATGAAAATCTATCTAATTTAATACCACCTGAGGTACGTGTCATTACCTTGTCTTTTTAGACCACACCCCCCCCCCCCCCCCCCCACGAAATCCACCTTTCCTCCACTCCACTCTCGTCGTCTCTCCCTCACACTTCACCACATGTATATCACCCATTAAACCACATTATATTATCATTATTTTCCTCCACTAACTTCCAATTAATTGTTGTGATTATTAAACCTTGATGCCAACGTCTAAATTCATTAATTAGACACACCAAAATGGTTAAATTATCTGAATGATTTATAAATTATCCTATTCCTATTCAAATTCATTTTTTCTCATCGTCTTGCAACAACACATATATCCTGCAACTTCCATAAACTTCCAGTCAATTGCCACATCAGTGACCGCTGAATTTCGGGTAATTTTATATACTTTTCTACAAAATACATCATTCAACATGTCATATTCAAAAGGATACCCTAAGTTAGTGGTAGAGAGTCCAATATTTCCCCTTGTTATAAATTTATATTAAATTCCTCTAATTGATGAACAATATAATATTTGTGAAAACCAGTGTGACTTAGATCTCTATGAACGCCACAAATTGGTGAATCAAAACTTGGTGAATTGAGAATTGGAGTCTCCTTCATGCCTGAATTCACCTATCCTCAAAACTCATTTCTTCCCATAATTTCTCAAATGGTGTAATTTCATATATCTACCAATTTAGAGGGTTCTGATTTCCCAAAATAATGAAGTTTTTTTACTGTCAACCCTAAGTAAATTTTCCAAATCCTTTAGGTTAGGCCTACATTCCATTTGCATCCATCTTTTGTATATTCTCATATAAAAATGTATCAAAATATCACCTTCTCCCAATGAACCAAGATCTTTAAAACATTTCTACCTGAAAATTATGAATTACCAAGATCAAATCCACCCTACTCCTCTTCCATATTTCTAGATATCTCTAGGGAGGTTATCTCCATGGTTTCATTTCTGTTAGGCTATCCATGTGGCTATTGGGTCGATAAGGTAATTTTAGGATTTCTATCAGTACTTTTAGCATAAGAGAAACCTTCACATATTTTCAATTATAGTGAATTTCTAGAAAAGTGCATTCATAATCAATTCCTAAAGTTTTACACTAAAAGTGCTTTCAAGCATTAATCACTCCTTGTGTACTTCGTTCTATTTTTCTAGGCAGATAGATTTAAATTTCTATAACAAAAATTAGATGCACAAGGAAATCCTCAATCGATAATTCCTTGGACTTCCTTGGTAGGGAAAAAAATGGAAGAGTACTCATTCTCTGACTATGTAAATCAGTTTCTACATATGGCCTTATGTCTTCTTATCAATGATTGTATTCCTTGGATTCCACCTCAGATCAAAATAATTCTTCACCTCAGTGACAAGATAGAGATTGGAGACTGGTATCTATACCAGAATTATAGAGATATCATAATTTATGGATTTGAGCAACCTCCTTATAGGTTTCCTATGTTTGTGCCAATCAATATTTAAACTTGGATTCGCAAAGGCATACTAGGTCTCATTCTAATTCTAACCTTCCTTCACCTCTATCAGATCTTCAAAGGTTAGTAAGAATGGTCTCTTTCAGACGCATATCAGAAGCTTCTTCTTCTACTTATGTATCTCTCCTAGCAGAAGTTGTATGAAAACCTGATCCCTTTCAACCTATATCAGTCTTGCCACCTCGACGCGTTCCAACTGCCACCATTCCTAGCTCATCCGAAGGAGCCAACCTCCCCTGGTCCCTGCAACCCACTAAGCCTGGTTTGGCTCAGTGGAGGAGTGCCCACACCAAGGCGAAGACTACATGTTGAACATCCCAAGAGAGATGAAGCAGAGAGATGAAGCCACCTATAACCTTCAGGGCTTGGTCCGCTAAAACTTTCCCAAACCTCCAAAATAAAAACCCACACCTCCCTTCACCCAAAATTCGCCATTGAGATCCACACACAACAACCCAGCGACCATCCCGCCACCAATTTAACACCCTTTTGAGAAAACGAGCAAATTAAGTAGGAGAAGGTGAGTGTAGCTCGCCCCAGGCTAATGTTGAACAAGGAGACTCGCGTATACCGGACCAAAATGCCAACACATAAACCTTCAGGAAGGTGAATCCTCTATCGCCACCACACATAGAGAAATGCCCACTCAGACATAAGGCATGCCAATTCATAGAAGAAACACCTGAAATGGAGTATCCCACACAGAAACACCACCACCCCCAACAACACCAACATTTATACAACCTCCAAAAGCCTCCACCAAGCTAGCTACTTGCACCTTCTAAATGCCAATGAAACCAAAAGTACCAACTTACCCCAATTACCTGCAACCGCACTATACAAGTGTAGAAAGAAATAAGGTGTCGCCTTTGGAGAAGAACAATATTTAATTCACACAGCCAAGAGTCGAAGGGAAAGTTTGACAACTGCCACCCAGTTCTGGAAGCCCGCCTCCATCTCTTACTTTTCCTCATAGAATACCAGAACGAAAGATTAATGCAAATTTTGCCTCGATGAACCATCCCACTTAGTAGGCTTTCACCATCCACACTCGCCGAGGACATACAATGTCTCACACAAGCACAATTATATCCCCCATTACACCACTTCAGACAAGAGGACACAGAGGTGATTCCTCCACTAGCACACAAATTGTTAGTGATCATGGGACTTGGCTTTGCATGTTCTCCGAGATTCTAAGCCCCATCGGGGAAGCCTCTTCCTCCTTCACTATCTTACGCAGATCCAACAAGTGATTATTTTGTGTAAATTGGGGCCAATATTGAAGAATATATTGACCCTAGTGCTCACATCCATAATTTTCTTCTTGGTTAACATGCTCAATGATTACATAATCAAAAGTAGAAAGTCTGGAATGAATGTGCTCCCCTATCAATTCCAAACGACAACCTTTTATTACTTAATCTGGAGGAGATATTTTTATAAGTCGTTGAAGCATTTCCATGGATATCTGAGAATCACCCATGACTTGCAACTTGGATACCCAGTGCACCTGCTACATACAGTCCACTTTTGAAGGCTAGGTATTCTGCCACATTGTTTGTGGTATTTTCACGTGACGTTATGTAAAATTTTACTGCTTGCCCCTTGTCACTACAAATAATCCCCCCTAGACCACCTGGCCCGGGGTTACCCTTGGAGGCCCCATCGAAATTTAGCTTAAGGAAATCCCATGGGAGGCATGTGAACGAGGTGGAGGATACTCCCCTTTACATAGGGTGTTTAGATGATCTAGGGTCAAAGGACTCTCGGGAGATATCTAGGGAAGTCTGTGATGAGATGCATCATTAGGTACATTTGGGGGGGTCAATGGTCACCTTTTTTCCTTCTTAAGTCTATTTATCTTTCATTTTAATTATATTATGGTCTTATGATGCTAGTGTAGGTGGTGTTTGAGGCTTAACATACTTCAAGTACTAACATAAGTTAAATTAAAAAAAATCATGAAGATATGGCATTTTTGTAGAGATTTTTTCATAAAGACTCGGAGTAGACAAAAAGGAGAGATTCTAGGGGGTTTTCCACCCTCCTTAACTCCCAAAGGTAGCCAATATATCCTCGCGATTCCCTCCAACAGCTAGGAATCAAAGGAAACAAAGAAAATTGAAGATCAAGTGCACTCAAGCCATACTTCACTTGGATTCAAGTGGAATAATCACATATTTTCTAGGGATTTGTTGGTAGCTACCCTTTAGTTTCAATAGATTTGAGCAAGAGATCATTAGGATTCTAACTTTGGAGAATACCATTAGGCTCTTTTCTCTTGTAATTAGTTTTTTAAGACTTTTATATTGATGTAACGATACTATGTTTTGAGATGAAATGAGTATTCTGACTTTGCCTTACTCATATATTTCCAGAGAGCTAGGCTTGTGGTTTAGGGCACAATCCATGTGCCTCATCCTCTCTTGTGTAATCATTCTTTAGTTTCATGTCATTTAGCTATTTTTGCTTATGAACATCTAACTAGTTTGTTAGTATTTTAATTTACTATGTTAGTTTTCTTCCATTTGTCTTTTGTTGTAGATTTAGTTTTCTTACATTAGCCGTAGAATAGGTGATAACTTTATAAAGTTGTGAATCAAGTATCCCCCTCTCATCTCTATCAATAGAGCTCGAGGAGGGTAGACCTTCCCCAAATACCAAAAATGATTCTTAGTTTATGATTTCTTTTAATAGATGAGATTAGTTGTTGCGATTTCATGAATATGTTCATTATGTTGTGGTAGATCTCTGTTTGTATATTAGAATAGATTTTATTTACAAATTCAAGTCATATTCTCCATTGTATTTACCATGAATTTGTCCATTTTTCTTGCATAAATATGTAGAGTGCTCGAAACTATAGGTAGCACAACCAAGGAGACTTTCATGAGCACCTCCAGCTTCATCTCTCATCTCCCATCAACTCTCTTTTCATCAAAATCACCACCAAGCTTGTTTTATGCTTTTTCATCCCTACACCATTATAAAACCCTAAGATTGCAAGAGAGGCCTCCCAAGAGCTTCTAAGCTTGGCCAAGGGATGGTCCACCTTTCAATCATCCTAATCCACCTTCACACCACCTTCCCTGCCATTTTCCATCTATTTTTGGCCTCAGAATGCCATCAGATTGTTTCCTGTAGAAATTTAGGACTTTTTGGTAGCCCTATTGGAAACCTGAGGCAACACTTGAAATAGCATATGTGGGCCCCTCCTTAGCCCATGAAGCACCATCAACATCCTCTAAAACTGGAAAAAACACTCATACACCTCTAGCCTTGCACCCATGTGTTCAATCATTCCATGAGCCACCTTAGCACTTTCTTATTCTAGCTGCAAAAAAACACATTTTCAAGCATAGTTAGGTCATGAATAGTTGCGTAAATAAAATCATGATAGATAGAACATAGGTTAGGTAGAGTGTTTTTAGCCGTTTGGCCCATAAAAGTGTGATTATATTAGTTTCCATTATGCCATTTCCATTTAGAAATTTACTTCATTCAAGATACCTAGTTTTCTTTTCAATTCTTATTGTAGTCTAATAAGTAGATGGATTTCATTGCAGAATAATTAGATGTACCTTTTTGTTGTAGTATAGTTCTATACTTGCTGATAGCACCATGGTTTGAATCATTTGTAGCCATAGGCCTCATTTCACAAGTGTGACAGACTTCACCTACAAACCCTAGAAGTAGCACCCTTTCGTAAAGCTTAGAAGATGATGACATGAGTAGAATTCATCTGTTGTGTATATATCACTGTCACCTTCATGTTTGTAAGAACCCTAGGTTGGTAAAGTAAAGTAGGGTAGTCTCTATGAGTTGCAACATTCTTGGTGCAATTCAAAGGTTCACCAGTGCCAATGACATGTTCACGTCCCTCCATTTTCGAATACTTATCCAACAAATGTGAGATGGGAAGAGTCTCCTTGACATTCCAAAGGACAATTTTCCATACAATCGTTGAGTGGAAGGCTTCACAGTAGAAGAAAACCATGTTTCTAGGTTTCCATATGTTCAATAGTAAAAATCCCTACGAGAGGCACCATGCTCTATTAAAAATGGTGTTTTTGAAGAGATACCATCTCCACATGTCTAATCATTCCTAAAGGCTATTGGATAATTGGTAAAATGATCCAAATACCTCTATGTGTCAACCATAAACCTCCAACACCTTTGGGTAGAATTTTATGAGGTGGTTGGTCATTTCTTCCTCATTATGACACATAGGATACTGAGACGGTCCTAGGAAGCCTTTTTTTCAAATTTTGTCCTAGGTGATAAGTTTACCATGTCCTTTTAACCATAAGAAGAACGATACTTTTGGCCATAGTTGATAGTACCAAATTATATTTCACGATGGGTCGACTCGAAGTCTTGTGTAGATGATGCGATTGAATATGCCTCTTTGAAGGAGAAAATGCATTGCGAGAAATGTCCCCATTGCAATTTCTCTAGTTCCCCATTGTTGTGAATAGGGCGTTGGTGAAGAATTAGAAGAAGGGAATCCTAGTGAAAAGGAGTATATTGATTTGTCTAGTTGCCAAAATATTTCCATTTCCCCCATTTTGACCCCGGGGGGGTTTCGAGCCAGAAATATTGGACAAAATATGTGACCAAATGGGAGGTGAATTTCTAGAGATATGAACATTCCGGATCTTGATCTATCTAGGTTGTTTCATCCAGTGTTCATTCCAAAATTTAGCTTTGCGGCCATTCCTAATTTCCTAGGATCCATGTTCTTGAATGAGGGCTTGTTGAACCTTGGCTAGATTCCATTTCGAGGAGCCATTTGGTAAGTTAAAATGGAGATGCAGTGGATTTTTGTAACGCTCAACCCTGTATTTGGCTACCAATATCTTCTTTCATAACTCATGCACACCTTAAATCCAACAACAACAAACCTTTACGATGAGTGCTTACAATAATAGCTCTCCATATTTCAAGCCTATGCTCCCATGGACCTTTTCTTTACATAAATGATCCCAAGGCCCATTTTCATTCGATCTGCGACACAGTCAAAAGGAATTTTTGAAAATTGGTCGTCAACTCTTTATAAATCCTTTTGGGGGTTGGAAGTGCCAAGATTTGATGTAAGGGGATAGTCTAAAGATCCACTTTTAAGAGAACAAGTGGTCCTACTGAGTTCAAGGCATCAAAAGTCCAAGTTGAGAGTTTCTTGTCAATATGTGATATCACCTCCTTCCAATAGGAGATCTTGTGCGAGTTTGGAACCAGGGGAACATTGAGATAGGTGTTTTGGAGTGATCCGATTTTGAACCCATGAGTTCTTTCCAGGTGACCTTGCACTCTTGGGTGAGTATTGAAGAATAATATGTTTGATTTATCAAAGTTCATATAGGTATCTGAAGTCTGCTAAAAAATCTCTAGAATAGACCTTAATTGATTTTCCTCTTTTAAAGTGGGTTTCCCATATTCCACGTTATCATCAACAAATTGCTGGTGTGTTCCAGTAGGAGCATCTCGAGAGATTTTGATGCCCACAAGGTCTCAAGATTAAAATGTTGACTTGATAAGTATACAAAGTCGTTAAAAAACAATAATAAAAATGAAAGGGGAAATGGGGTCTCCCTGTATAGGCCCTCTGCATCTATAAAAGGGTTGAGAGCACACCCCATTCTCAAGAATTGAAAATAACAGTGTCGAAATCAAAGACTCAACACACCTGATCAATGAAGTGGAAAAGCCAAAATCAACAAGAATTGAAAATAAAAAATCCGAATTAAATCAATCCTAATCTTTAGAGAGGTCTAATTTGATGAGAATACCTGGGGTTTAGCATGATGATAAGGAGTGCACAACCTCATAAGCTCATAGTATCCCATCCATTATCTGCCACCCTTCTATGAAACCTGACTTTTCTGCACCCATGATAACCTGAAGCAAAGGTTTAAGCCATCATACTAATACTATTCAGAGAATTTTATAGATTACATTGCACAAAGCTATTGGTCAAACTCCACTAGAGTCCATAGTCATCTGCTTATTATGGATGAGCACTAGAAATGTTGCATCGAGGACCGACCATGGCCATTGGGATCAAAAGTAGTACTCAACAAGCTCAAGAATATGAGTTCCTAGGAATTTCAAGTCAACCTTGAAACTTTGTGAAGTGAAACCATCCGAGCCTGGGGATTTACTCCACTATATAGGCTTGACCACTTCCTCCACTTATTCTAGGGATATCTCTCTCATAAGGGCCTCATTTTAATTTTCCATGATTAAATTTGGGATATGTTGCTAGATTTTTTAGATTTCTCCACTTCTATTCACATCTAGTTCAGTGAACAAACATTGGAAGTGACAAATCATCTCCTCTGAAATCTCCTCATGTTGCACCAACCGACGGTCAGTAGAGTCATTAAGGGAGAATATATGATTAAATCAATAATGCTTCAACATGGTCCTGTGAAATAATTTCATCTTTCGCTCGTCCTCTATGAGCCATTGGACCCACAATTTCTGTTTCCACATAATTTACTCTTGTTTCCTCCATTTCTCTAGGTTTTTTTATATTTTTCCCTACTGGGTGATGAGAACATCAGTTAATTCATCCAACATAATCTGTTGTTGAATCAATCTCATGAATTCTTAAAGACACCACTTCTCCCAGTGGATATTTCCAAAGTCATATTTGTTCCATTATTTTATTTTTCCTTTCAATTACTTGATATTTATTTTGAAGGTGTCCATTGGGTTGCACCACATCACCCTGATTGATTTGCACCAATCCTCCATCCTCGCTAGAGATGAATTTTTTCAATCGAGAAGGATTCAAAATGAAACAGTCGGTTACGAGGTGCCATTCGTAGGTCAATCTCAAGGAAAATAAATGAATGATCTGATCCCATGCACGAGAGGATTTTTGCCTCAAAATATAGATCCTATTGGAGAATATTAGATAAGAGAGAAAGAGGTCAAATTTTGAGACTATTTGATACTTATAACCTCCCCACCAATTGTTCCAGGTGAAGGACCCATTATTAAAGTCAACATATTCGGTTCCAAGATATTTGATAGCTTTCTAGAAAGTTGAAGTTATCAGACACAATCATCGAATGCTTCATTTTTCCTTTCTGAGATCCTTTATGAGAATGAATTCCCCTACCATTATCCAATTAGTGTCCCCCAATATCTCCTTAATATAGCACAAATTGAGGACAAAACTTTCCTTCATCCAAAGAAGAGTGGGGCCATAAACTTGTGTCAACCATACCTTCTCTGAAGGTTTGATACACTCAAATTAGCCTGAAAAGGTGTGTGGGTTGGTAATAAATTGTCCAAATGGGATGGATCTAGGGTCCCTGAGTAATCCTAGAACCCCTACGATTCCTATTCCTTCCATATCCATACATTATCTCAATGGATAAGTCCTGCTAGCAATGTTCTTAAGTCTTTCTTGTGTCACTTTAGTTTCTTGGAGGACGGCGATGTTTGAC
Organism: Pinus albicaulis; assembly: GCA_034641835.2. NCBI lineage: Eukaryota > Viridiplantae > Streptophyta > Pinopsida > Pinales > Pinaceae > Pinus > Pinus albicaulis. Next base: position 1,376,610,395 of record CM076584.1, read on the forward strand.
TTCTCATATTGAATTATTTCCTTCACATAACTCAAATTTCCTTTGGAGGTGAGGCCTTGTATATTCCATGATAGCATCTTCATGTCAGAGGAGGAGGGAGAGATTGTTGGTAATAGTCCATCAGGACATTGGTTTTCCCTGAGTTAACCAAGATTGCCCCTATTTCTTAGATCACTCTGCGGGATTGTATTCTTCTCCTCTTCCTGGAGCTAAAGCTAGGATATATATGTTGCATGGTTGTATCTTGTTCCTGAGGAACTAAATAAAATTGAATATGGGGTTCCACTGAGGTTTGTAATTTCTCCCATTCTTTAAAAAATTGGTGTAATTAATCGAGCTAATATTGAGGAATACATGTTGATAAATATTTTTTCTATATTTGGAGGTAGCCTACCAGGAACCTCTCCTCAGAGTTGAGTTTATCCAAATTCATGTCTTATTCTAAAGCTTGGCGTACTTGAGCGAGAACTTGGAGGATTTATTTATTGTTGGTTGGAGCCTCTAGGTTTTTTCTTTTCTCGACTTTTTACTCTTTGTTATCTCCAATCCCTCCTTTACCTCCATCGCTGCTCGAGCTTGAGGCTCAACCCTTACTTCTACTACTACTTCTGGCTTGGTCGATTCACCTAAGATAGACAAGCAATTTCCTTGGGGGATATTGAGGATCATTTTAGTGGTACTAGAGGGGCATCCTGAGGCCACATGGGAGGGTTTTGCGGTGTAGATGGAATATGCATGCACAAAATTTTCTTGGGAGGGAGAAGGGGGAACTTTTATTGGAGGAGGATGTCATCTCTGAACTTCTTGGAAGTTGTCTAAATAATGAGTCATCACAGGGGTCTTGGCTTGTTGTGGGAAATCTAGGAAGAGATCGTCATATTAATGGCACAATATGCACTTAAATGGGATGTTCTCATAGTCCAGCGGTTGAGACCAGGTCCCATCATAGTATTCTATTTCCACTAACTCTAGAAGAGGCTAGGAAATGTTCATATATACACATATTCGATCATATGAATAAAATATTTTGTGTCGCGTAATCTTTGAAAACTAGATAATGTTTCCTATGGAGTAACCAATTAATTCCAGCATGTCCATCTCATAAAAATACTCTAGGAGGGAGTACAGAAAAACCAAAATTGGGGTGCCTACAAATTTCTCCTTATCTGGATTGTAGCAAGGTTCTGAGTGCCTCATTAATAAGCCAAAATTATTCGTGAAATAAGTTCCATTTTCCAGGTTTCACTTCTAATCTTCCAAATCTTGAAAAATTAATGTGAAGAAACCCTTGGCCCATAGGCGAAGATCGAAGGGGTCTTTCGGCTGCCACTTGAGATGGATCCATCAAAGGATATTGGCCTCCTTAGGCCACATACTCATGAATTTGCTGATAATTGAATGGTCCATCATAAACCGGCAGGATTTTTCAAGACAGTTGTTGGGGATCATCACCTTTTGGTTTTTTCTTACCTTTAGGAGGCAGTGGCCCTTCATGCGAACTTATCATTGAGCACCAAGACTCAGCGATTCATGTTTTCTTCCTATGTGTCGGAAAAAATTGAATTGGGGGGGGGGGGGGGGGGGAACTAGAGGGTGAGTCATGCTGATGAGAACATACTTGAAGGAGGGTGTGAATCCCCCACCCCCCGGGGAGGTCGCGTCTATAGCCCACATAGTCTCGAGCTTATGTCAAGGGACAACGACAACATCAAGAGGAGGAAAAGGGAATGGCACTGCATGGGGAAGTGTTCTACAACAAACCTTAGATTTATTCAAATCGCGCTTAAGAGCTCTCTGCTTCACTAGATTGATAAGCCATAATTTATATAATAAGTATTTTTATATATATATTAAAATTATGTTTATATTTTCGTCTTTTAATAACTATATTTTTACAATAATTTTATCCAAAAATTATTAGAGATTTTTTATGTCTTTAATATATATATATATATATATATATATATATATATATATATATATATAGATATATTGATTTTATATAAAAAAATATATATTAAATCATTTTTGTGAAATTTATTTAATAAAAATTAAATTAAATAAATATTTACATAATTAAAAAAAAACTATTACATTTATAATATTGGTAATGTTTATAAATTTTATTTTATTTTTATTATAAAATTATATTAAATAAAAATTAAATTTATAAACATTAAAAATATTATAAATGTAATATTTTGTTTTTATCATATATATATATATATATATATATATATATATATATATATATATATATATATTTATTTCTAAAGATGGCTTTTAATATTTTAATTTCATTAAAATTATTTAGTGGATGGTAAATATTGAATTTTTATTAATAATACTCAAATTAAAAAATATGTTATTACAAAAATTACATAAAAAATTATATCTTACATAGTTCAATGTTAGCTAAATTAAATGTGGTTAAATGGGATCATAGCATTTTTATCTGGGAGGAACTAATAAATTGAGACGTAAAATGGATAAACTAATTTCTTTCTCATTCATATGGACTTGCATAAATTTTGGTGGACAATAGGCACTAGGAAGCGTACACATTTCGAGGTGGGTAGTAGCCACTAGTAAGTCTACACATTTAAATTTTTACTTTTACATAAGTGGTCACAAAAATATAAATAATGGTGAGTAGTAAATCCTGTTAAGTATATTTATTTACATCTTATTCCAATTCTTTTTTTATGCCAATACTTGCTTAAATTATGGTGGGGAGTCAGTCCTAGTAAATATGTTATTTATTTCCCTTAAAACTTAAAACTAGAAAATCACTATACACATACCTAAATATAATTCTTGAATATTGAAACCATATCTATAAATTATGGCATGGAATTATTTTTCCTAAAAGTCTTCATAAGACATTAAAATTATGGTCCAATTAAATGTTTCAAAATTATTTTACTAATAATACTGAAAAATAGTCCATTGGGATCCTGATGAGCTATGAATAAAAAAAATACTAAAAATGGATAAAAAAAATTCAAAGTTAAACATTATATGTTTAATTGGTCAATTATAAAATAATAGTGGCCGAAAATCCTAGGAAGGACTAACAATAATAAATAATAATAATAATAATAAAAATAAATAATCATAATAATACTTTTAAAAATATATAATATAGTTATTTGTATGTTTATGATATTTTTTTTCTAATTCTTACCAATATGACATGTATGATGAAATAGAGCGCTATGATGGATATTTGTACTTAACAACAATTTAATTTATATGGATGCACTAATTATATTTATATTTTGAATATATCCTATAAAATTTTAATTTAATTACTAATAATTAAGTTTAATAAGGTGTAATAGGGGTGTATGCTTTGAAATAAGGCTTCTAAAATTTAAATTTAATTATAAATAACTATTAGGTCGATGGTAGGGATATAACCTCTATGGAATATTCTATAATATTTGTAGTAATACAAACAATTGAAAAGTTGAAATTTATCTCCAAAGTAGTTCGATTTTTTCTTGCATTTTTAATTAAACTGATCAATTAAAAAAATCATATGAACAAGTATCATAAAAATTGGGTTATGCCTTTTTAGGAATGTGGTATTGATAAGCCATGGTATTGACTCATGGTATTGTATGAAACCCTGTTTATTATTTAAGAAACTTAGTGGTCAAGTGCATGTAAATATCCATGGTTAAGTATCTTATTCTATGTTATGTTTTTTTTTTTTTTTAATTATAGATGTTTAACTCATATATTAATTATTTTTATAACTAATAATAATAATAATAATTTAAAATAAAGTTATGATTTAGTTAGTTTTTATGATTTCGTTAATTTGACCAAGATGAAACATATCTAGATGTGTTTTTATTTTATTAGTCCATGACTCGGAAAGACTCTAACAAGTGGATTTCTTGTTGACCACTATTAGTTTAACATTTGAAAAAAATTATATATCTTATTTCAAGCTTGGTGCCATCTGTCCGATGTCGCAGATAAAATTCTCTAACATTGAGAACTCACAAGGTTTTAGTAAAAAAATTTCCAAGATGTTTGTGGGGTCTTGGTTAAACAGTGCTGAGGAAGGCTATTATGGCACTCATCACTGGTTCAATTCCTTTCTCCGATGGGGGTGATGTATCTAGACATGTTGATGACTATGTAAAGATGTAGTCCTACCAAAATTACAAAAAACAAAAACATTTTTTCCAAGATGATGTTGCAACTTGAGTACAAAAATTGATATAAGATCTTAATACTTATATGAATTTTTTTTCCTATTCAAAATCATCCGGTCATATTATGAGCCCGAGTTAAAAATTTACCATATTTTGAACCAAATACTGGGACCCTTCAATGCAACAACATTCGATAAAGCATCATACTACATAGTTGCATAAAAATGTGAGGGAAAGCACTGATTTGGAGTGGATAACTAAAGTGTTTGATTGTAAGATAAGGTGCTTTCCTTTGAATTTTTGAAATAAAAAAGTAGTAGGTAGATGAAGGTCTTCCTTATCCTATGTAGGAAACAACTGGTGGCCTGCTCTACATGCCTAGGATCCATCCTTCCTCTTATTGTTGACAATTCTAATACCTATTTAAGGGATCCTTCAACATTCCCAAGATTCCACTCTATATTCCTTATAGTGACATCCCCCAATACTAAACCCCTTTATAATAACTTATCTTCTCTTTCATAAATCCTGACTTGTGGACTTTTAACTACAATTGAAATTAAATTAAATGAAATTTGAATGTCCATGACACTAAAAATAGTCTATGGGACTATGAGTTCCTTGTTTTTTACCTTTCGCATTTTAGTCCTTTTATTATTCAAATTGATGATGAGCTGGCCCAACCTTCCAACAATCCCATTTCTAGAAAGACAATTCAAATAAACTGATGCTAACATATTCCCATAACTCTCTTTGATTTCTTTCAACGCATCACATTCTAAATTGAATTTTTTTTCCGATTCCACTTCCCTAGACTTGCGAAATGTACACACTCATTCTTTCCAAGCTCCTTTACGCCTTTTCCACTGTCCTATTTCACACCAAAGTTTATACAAGTTGGTTCTTAATTAATAAATAAGAACCTTTTCCATCCACCGAATGTTAGCTCCAATGTACTTTTTTTGTTGGAGATCACGTAGGGTTAAATTCTTCAATGTAGTACTTATTTTTCTACCCAACCATTTTCCCCATACCTGTTTACGAAACTTCTCTAGAACAAAATTATTTAGCTCCTTGGTATTTGTGGGACAAGCATTGAGTTAGATATTCCATTTTTGCATCAATGTGTAGTTTTTTCTCATCCATTTTTTATTTCTTTCACTCATGCCTTCCTTGAAGATAACATTAAGCAATATACCTACTCCCATTTGGTCAATTCTTTTTAGATATCTTATGAGTTGCACCATAGAAATTTCTTCGATGGGAGTTTCTCCTCTTTCACCCAACATTATCTCATAAGGTACAAAACATTTTATTTTGAACTTGCTCATGATCAATTATTTTTGGATTTTCTCAATTTTCTTCCATTTTGAGACATGGGTGTTGTTGGCCCACAATTCACACCCATATAACATCACTGGAAAAACTAGGAGTCCAAAAATCACTTTAATCGTTTTCCAATCCCATAACTATTATGAAGAGCATATAATGGTTTCTAACCTATTAAGATTATATTATTTTTGCAGTCCTCCCAATTAAGTTTGTTGTTGAAATCAATCCCTAGGTATTTGTGCTCATTTACATCTTCAAGAATGTTGCCTTAAAATAAGAACATATGCTGACTTTTCTTCCTTTTATTAGAAAAAACCATTATCTTGGTCTTGCTAATATTGAATTGCATCCCCACTGCTCTACAAAAATGCTCAAGGGAATATAGTTCATTTGCAATCCATGGGACGATTTAGAAATAAATACTAGATCATCAGCATATAAAAGAAGCTTTATCACAAACTCGCCGAACCGAACACCATCCCCACCTTCCAAATTTATCTACTCTTTCTGTTTATCAATATATAAAATAAAAAAACTAGGGGATAGATGGAAAGCTTTCTTGACTCCAATGTCACTTCAAAAGCTTTCTGAAATACCCACTAACGTTATAATTTTGACTTTCACATATTCATAAATTGTATGGATAAAAACTCTATAATGAAAAATAATTTCAAGTTCTTCCATTCTACACAACAACTTATCTTTAGGGACTGTGTCAAATTCCTTTTTGGGGTAAACAAAACAACATAATACTTCTTCTTTATCATTCTAAACCTTTTAAATAATGTGTGTCAATGTGATGTTGTGATCCACTGTAGAATTCTTGTAAAAACTCTACTTAACCCAATTTCAGTGTCTATTTATGGAAATAATATTGTTTTTTTGTACTTGTTTTATTTTTATCGCATGAGTAAAACCTTTGAGAATTTTAGCAAAGAAATTTAGCTCAGTTCTTATCATGACTGATAAATTTTTTTCGTAGCTTCTAATTGACTGTAGACATATTTAATCCCTATATTGTCCACAAAAATTATCCTTAACTGATAATACATACGTTAAGGTTACCATAAATGAATGAAGAAAATTTCAGCTATTAATAACCACATTATAATTATAGTATAGTATAATATATATTCACTTCAACATATACATGTAACTATACTTTTGAATATAATGTACCTATGGAAATAGGAGCAATATATATTATATATGAATTTCCCACTAGGGATGAACCATACCTTTAATGGTTTTCGAATATACATATATTTCCTTATCCTTATAACCATGTTGTTATACCTTTATTTCCATTACATGCACTAATCCACCTACTAGATTAAAATCGACTTATAACAATATATTTTATGAATAAGGGTTGGGATATATGTTTACTTATCTCCATTCCCACTAACCCTATGTTTAATTACTACTGAAAAGGGATATTACACTCATTGACATAGCCCTATAATTTTATGGTCTAGGAATATCTTCGATGATTGACATAATATTTACTTTATTATTTTGGTGGATGAAATCTATTATGCATTTAATTTCATTTGTATGGTGTAGATCTGTTCATAATTTCTCTCTATGTCAGAAGGATTAATCTTAGGGTTTCAATGTTGTTAATTCATTTCTCATTTTTCAACCTTGAATGAGGACTTCACTTTGAGTTTTGGGTAATTTTCTCGAGTTATTTTTAGTGAAACAACTCAAATCCAACCTCCTTGACTGCATACCTTCGACCATATATCGTCTGGTAAGTATGGTTTACCACTGCGTTCGTTTTTCATTTTTGGTTATTAGTATTGGGTTTGTTAATTTTGATTTTCATAGAATTTATACCTGTAAGTCTGCTACTTCTATGAATGTATCATGTGTATTCTCATTTTACGTTTTTATACTCAATTGATTTGGTTGATGCCGGGTATGGTATTCGATACCCTTCCTATGAACTCACCTTATGGCAACAGACATATTATTCAACCTTCAAACTATTGGTATGTTATCAAATTTAAAATTCCACCACAATCTTCGTTTGTGGGGTTTATTATTGACCGAATGTCCTTATTCCAATTTTATTATTTCTTCTCCTCAAGTTAACGTATATTTTACTTAATATAGGTGTTATTTTTTGGTTGAGAGTGAAATGGATTTCCCCCAAATTCGTTTACCAATTTCCTAATTTGTCATTTCGATTTAAAATTAATTGGGATTAAACTTTGTTCTCATTTTCTTGTAGAAATTTTCAGTGAATTTCCACCTTCCCCTCTTAATTGATATGTAGGAAAATAATTACATCTTTTTCTAAGTTTCATATAGAACTTACGTTCTTCATAACTGATGCATAAATGGATTCATTTCATTCCTCCTATGCACAATATTTTTAAACGAATTTGATTAGGTTGAAATGTAAAGGGGCTATAATGTTCTTAATAGATATCAATTTCACTTTACAATGAAGATTTGATATGCACTCCCACTGTTTCGTCGAAATTTATTTTTCAATATTAGGTCACTCGTTCCTTCAAATTGACCTTTTTGTTTTTTCAACAGTCACTTTGTTTCAGATTTACGACATCATTTCCTCAATTTCATTCCTTGTATGCTAATTTTTAATTCGAAAATCATAATTTATCTTAAATAATGTTAAATAATTTTCTATGATATTAACTGGAAACCCAACTCTTAACTCTCGACACCTACTTATATCATTGTAACTCATACCATTTTAAATTTATCTATTGAGTACACTGGTACTGAATGTAAATGGAAATTCGAATGCTCTGTCTATTATATAATTGTAATTTCAACTTATAGTGATCATAACAGAGAAGATTTGTTGGACTCATTATTAATTAATTTTGATTTCCAATTCGCCACACTGTATTTCTAATTTTGGGATTTTTAATTTACTTAAATTATTACTCTTTGTTCCCATTTTTATAAACTTCACTTTAAATATTTGTAATTATAACAAAGAGTTAAATTTTTTCCCTTTTATCGTACTAAAGATATTCAATTAAATAAAATTTCATATATGTATGTATTGCCTATACCGTTTTCCTATTTTCAGACTTCTAATGCAGAATCTGATGATTTATATACAACTTGGAATTTCATAATAGCATAAGTATAGGAATTAATCTATTTCATTCCATTTTCACTTTATTTCACATATATATTTATATCCTATGTTTCTAGGATTTTTGAAATAATACCTTTACTTTCATAAATCATTCAAAGTAAGACTTATGTTTTCTTACACTAATCTATTATTTTCTAATTCACAAACATCCCTCTTTTCAAGATTTAATTTCCAAAATATATTCAGCCACATTATCCTCTGTTTTAGTCACTAACACAAATAATGTATATATTCAGTTCTGTAATTAAATTAGAAATTTTTCCATGTAATTTAAATACTTTAAAGTATCACACTTATTTTATTTCATGTATTTTATGAAATTAATATCTTATTATTTTCTTGTACAGGAATAATCCCTTCTGGTAATTTAACCAGGCAGAGTTTGAAATATTTCTTATTATAGTAATTGTATATCGCCCTTATTTTGCCATAGTTTATGTCTGTTTAACAAGATTTTATGTATTTACTTACAGGTAAATTCTTTTCCCAGAATTTCCTCACATTTCCTTCACATTATTATCAAAAGCTTTGATGACAAGTTTCCCTTGCCTCCAGGTCTATCGTTCCAATGTATAGATTTTAGACATATGGCTCTAATGATCTTTATCAATGTATCTGTACATTTTGTAATTAATTTTAATAAAAGGTGACTTTTAGTTAATATGACTTTAACAGTTGTAGATGATATTTTATTTGAATTTTACTATATTTTTATATTCACCTCTATCATAGGAGTTTCACATACTCTCAACAGTTATATAAATGGTTTATGATTCCCTTTTAATATACATATTTCATCTATATGTATGAATATTTCCTAAATTGGGAGTTTGTATAGTTTAAATCTAAAGTATGCTACATCCACTGATTTATACTTTCTTGATTTAATTTTAAGAAATCACTCAGTTGTATACATATCTGCTTCAATATTCATTTACATCAATAACTATGTATTTTTACTGTCACTTGGTATGTTTCTCTCATTGTAGTTATAATTATGTTTGATATAAATGATATCTTCTGTATCTGTAATAAAATAATTAACATAGACCTAACATCAAATTTAAACCCTTCTTTTTGGGTTTAAAGATTTTGTGTGTTGGCAAACCATTTATTCAAGTCTATGTAGCTATACAAAGAGTTTAACTATACCTTCTATAATAATACTTCTGTTAAATACATATGACACTTGATTTCTAAGAAAACAACAACTTATCACAAAGACTTCTAACTACATATATAAAGTTTCCAGCTCAACTCATAACTGAAACATATTTGACTACATCAATTACCTCATTACAACAGAATCATAAGAGAAAATTTAACAACTGTGCATACCAATTCTGGTAAAGGCTATTTTCCACCCAACCTCAAGCTTTCATCCACAACTCACCCCCGAGCAGAGCCCAATTCCTCCCAAGTGTAGAAAAGATCTTATCTACCTAGGAATGTCTTATTTAAGCTTGTTTTCTCTCAATATTTTTCCATAACTGCAATGAGTTAATTTAGGATGTTGTTTTCCTTTAGTCTATGATTTACTTTTTTTTTCCACAAAAGCTCTTTAAAATTAGAATTTTCCTCTTTCTAGACTTATTTCACCTCTTCTCAGTAAATTTCCCCTTTACCCATGTATCTGTTAGATTATTATCTCCCATCTAATATTTTTATTATATTTTTTTTTTCTCCAAGAATTTTTGGAGATTTTGGGAAAGTCTTTGGGTTTTATTCTATCGTCATGGACTTCAAATCCTGGTTTCCAATTTACTCTAGTCTTTGCACAATAATTAAATTCTATATTTATTTAATTGAAAAATAATATGTCCACATATATTTTTCCTTTAGGTCCACTTAACCTTTAGGATTCTTAATTGACTAAATAAATGAAGAAAAATAGGGATATTACATATTCCCCCTCTAAAACAAAACACCATCCTCGATGTTGCAAATATATCAGTTCACTTCTCAAACACTGATGGATATTTCTCTTTCAATCATCTTATTGCTCCCAAATAGCTTCCTTAGGTGTAAGGTGCCTCCACTGCACTTTTACCATAGCTACAGTTCTATTCCGGAGCTCGATTTCCTCCTATTATAGTATACGAAGGATCTCTAGAAGAAATTCTCCTTTTATTTCAACCTGTATAAGAGTCCAATCAATTACATGAGTAAGGTCTTGTACATACTTTTTTAATAAGGAAACATGAAAAACATTGTGAACATTACTATAATTAAGTAGAGCCAATCTATAAGCTACTCGTCCCAGTATTTCTAAAACTTCAAATGGCCCATAGTATCATGATGATAACTTAGCACAGGTACCAGCATATAATGTAATTTTCCAAGGTTTAACCCTTAAATAATATGATCTCCCAGTTTTGAATCTTCTTCAAAGTTATTTCCATTTCATGTAGTGCATTTGGTCCATGAATCAACATATCCTCTGGTTGACTCTAATTGAGGAGAGTGTGGCATTTTATGCCATATAAGGCTTAAAAAGGACACATCTTAATAGAATATTGATAAATATTATTATATGAAAATTCTTCCAAATGCAAAAAATATTACCACCTTGTGTGTCTATCCATCGCATACATGCGCAACATGTCTTCTATATTTTGATTGGTTCTTTTAGTTTGCCCATCTTTTTTACGGTGGTAAGCCATACTAAATTTTAATTTGGTACCCATTCCTCTAATTAGATTTTTCCAAAAGGCTGAATTTCATGTTGCATCTCTGTAGGATATAATCATTTTTGGACTTCCATTTAATTTCACAATTTCTTTCATAAATACATTGGCTACTTGAGTTGTGCCAAAAGTAGATTGTACTGGTAAAAATCATGTTTCCTTAGTTGAAGTGTCTACAACCACCATTATAGATTCATGTTGACAATTTTTTCTAGGAAATACAGTAATTAAATATATGGAAACCACTTCCCACTTCCATTCTATAATAGGGAGAGGATTTAGTAGTCCTGCAGGATGTTAATGTTCCACTTTTACTTGCTAACATTCTGAACTCCTTACTAGATAATCAACTACATTTTTTTCATACTTGGCCAAAATAGGTTTTTCCTTAATGCTGGAATTAGTTTTTGATAACTAGGATGTCCTGCATAAGGTCTCTTATGATAATCATCTAAAGTTTCCCATTTTAAAGATGTCACATTAGTAATATAAAATATTTGTTTATAATAAATTAGTCATTTCTAGTTTTTGGTATATCCAACAACTTCAGTTTTCTGCAATTTCTCTTGCAATTTTACATATTGGTGATCTTGCATCAACACTTCATGAATCTCTTCTTCTATCTCAAATTTCACACTACTCCCTGCTTGTGTCAAAATTTGATGAGAATTTCGACTCAAAGCATTACAAATTTTATCTTCATTTCCTTTAATGTGTATGATTTCCATATCGAACTCACTAAGGATAGCTAACCATCTAGCTTCTCTAGCATTCAAATTTGGTTGAGTAAACAAGTATTTCAGGCTTATCTGGTTTTTCATTAATATGAAATTATTTCCAAACAAATAATGTCTCCACATATTTAATTCATGTATGACAAAAACTAGTTCTAAATCATAAACAACATAATTATCTTCATGCTTCTTCAATTTTCTCGACTCATATGTTATTACTAAATTATCTTGTAGTAATACTCCTCCTAACCCTTCTACACATGAATTTGTACACAATAAAAAATCCTTGTTTGGATCAAGAATTTTCAAGATGGGGGCACTCGTTAATTTCAATATTAGTTTCTCAAAACTACTTTGATATTTTGTTGTCCAATCAAAATTTATTCCTTTTTTCTGCAATGAAGAAATAGGATAGGCTAATGCTTAAAATCTTTCAATAAACCTACGGTAGTATCCATCAATACCCATAAAGGATCATATGGCTGGTACATCTGTGGGTACAAAGCAATTCATTATTCCTCGTATTTTTTCTAGATCTACTGCTAATGCATCCTTTGAAATCTCATGACCCAGATACTGAATTGCATCCTTGTAAAATTCACATTTGATGATTTTTACATATAATTGATGTTCTATAAGTGTTTCTAGTACTATCCTGAGATGTTCTTTGTGTTCCTCTACATTTTTGGAGTACATTAAAATGTTATCAATGAACGCTAGTACAAACTTCTCTAGATATTTATGGAGAACACTATTCATTAACCACATGAACATTGTAGGTGTATTCGTAAGTCCAAAGGGTAGGAATACAAATTCATAGTGTTCATATATAGTTCTTAATGTTTTTTTGTTGATATCATCATCTTTAATTATAATTTTGTGGTATATATTTCTTAAATAAATTTTAGAGAAGATAGTAGCTCATCTCCCTCAGTGAAAAAAATCATCTATCCTTGGCAGATGATATCTATTCCTAATAGTTAACTTATTCAGTTGTTTATAACCTATGCATATTCTGAATGTGCCATCTTTCCTTTTAACAAACAATATTTCCTTTAAAAAACAACACCGGTGCTCCCCACGGAGACACACTTGGTCTGATGTACCCTTTGTCCAAAAAATCTTGCAATTGAAGTTTCAGTTTTAGTATTTTAGGAATACTCATTCTATATGGTGCTCTAGAAATAAGTTTAGCTCCTGGTACTATTTCAATTGAAAAATCAATGTCTCTTTTAGGGGGTAGATGGGGGATCTCTTCTGGAAATACATCCTTAAACTCTCTGATCACTGGTAAGTTTTCTACAACCTATTTTATTTAATGTCCCAAATCACCCACTTGCATAAAATACACCTGACAACCTTTTGTTGTTTCCCTTTTTAGCTGTAATGCAGAAATGTATCTCACATATATTGGTTATGGTTTTCCTTTTACTATCACAGCTTTTGATTCATTATCTATACAATTTACTATTTTGTCTAAGCAATTTACTATTGCATTTTGTCTTTCTAACCAGTCCATTACTAATAACAGATCATAGGACACTAGAGGAAAAATATTTAAATGCATTTCAGTTTCATATCCATTTAAATTTAAAATATATTTTGGAAGTTTATGGGTTACTTTTCTCTTTTTTCGTGTAGCTAATTGCACTAACCATGCATGCTGAATTTTTATTTTATTTTAGTTTACACTTCTCCATTATCTATGGACTTGCATAACTTAAATTTGTTCCTGGATCTATTAAAATAGAAATAGGTTGTTCAACAATCATACCTTTTATTTCTGTCATGGTTGATTGATGTTAAACATCTCGATCTTCAAGTGCGGCACTGATCCTAGGAATTTTTCGAGCAACGTTGTTTACTATAGTTAGTTCTCGTACTGCTTGAATGTTATGAATTGGTCTGTGTGGGTAGTGACGTAACATGTGAGGTTCTCCACATCCCAAAAAATTTAATTTTTCTTTCATTTTCACAACACTTTCCTTTTTGTTTTTTGTATCCATTTGTTTAGACCAAGTATGTGATTATGCTGGTTGGTTTTCCCCACTCTTATTAAATTTCTTCCTTTGGTGGTTTTCTCCAAAAAAATTCAGATATGCTGGTTTTACTCTTTTCATGTTTGAGTCACCCTTCCCTTTCTTTTTATTTTTCCAATTTTTCAGCTCATCATTTCTTCCTTCATACTACTGATAGAATAATATTTCTTTACGAATCGCTTCATCCATTTTTTTTTTTATTATCAAATTCGATTCTTTCTTTACAGATAGTAGGTAGGCAGTTTAAAAATTGTTGTATTTTGGCCTTTTATTCTTTGATATAAGGCACACAGTGAAGCAAGTTCTTAGATTTAGTAACAAACTCATCAATTGTGAGTTGTCCCAATCTCAGCTCATGAAATTGTTTCACTTTATTATCATAATACCTCTTTTTTAGGTATCTAGACTTAAATTTGGCTTGAAATTATTCCTAGGTAATAGTTCTTTCATCAAGTACACGCACCATTTTTGTTTCTTCCCACCAAAGTGTGGCTTTACACTGCAGTTGGTAAATTACTAATATGGCTTTCAGATTACTTCCGTATTCATATACCTGGATGTATTTAACCATGTTCAAGAGCCAAGCTTCTGCATCCTCGTCTTTTTCACCATCAAAAGTTAGAGGTTTTATTTTGTGGAATTCCCCTTGGAGATCATTTTTCTTTCTGGAATTATGTCTAGAAGATTCCCACCCTCAGACGCTTCTCATTTAGTTTCAACTTATTTCCTCTTTTTTCGATGGTATTCACTTTAATGACTAGACTATAAGGTTAATTCCCAAATCAACCTGTCTTTCTCTTCACTGTATTGCAACAATCGTTCATTGCTAGTCCTTAGCTCAACCATTTCATGTTGCATATCTCTTATCATGTCCAACAAATGAGAATTTTGATCTGGTGGGTTTCCCACACCCCGAAATCCATGTACAACTCTCATTCGTCATTCATAATAGAAGTTGTACGGTTTCTACACTTCAATCACTATACACATCATTTAATTAGTACACCAAATTCTGAAAAGAACAAAAAAAAAATTATTTTCTTATTTTTCATAGCAAGATAATTTGAGTTTTTCTCTGTGGGGACACATAGGCCAAGTGTTTTCAACATGGTCTCTGATACCATTTGTATCAAATCTACTTAACCCAATTTTTTTTCTATTTATGGAAATAATATTTCTTTTTTGTCCTTTACTTATTTTATTTTTATCACATGATTAAAACCTTTCAGACTTTTAACAAAGAACTTTACCTTAGCTCTTATCTTGCCTGATAATTTTTTTTTTCATAACTTCTAACTCTACAGATATTTAATCCCTATATTTCCCCCAGGGATTAAACTTAACTCATAATACATATGTTAAGGTTACCATAAACGAACGTAGAAAATTTGAACTATTAATAATCACATTATAATATATATTCACCTCAAAATATATATGTAAATATACTTTTGAATATATTGTAACTTTGGAAATATTAACAATATATATTATATCTTAATTTCCTACTAGGGATGAACCATACCTTTAATTTTTTTCGAATATACATATGTTTCCTTCTCCTTATAACCCTATCGTTATACCTTTATTTCCATTATATGCACTAATCCACCTACTAGATTAAAATCGGCTAATAGAAATATCTTTTATGAATAAGTTTTGGGACATATGTTTACTTATCTCCATTCCCACTAACCCTATGTTTAATTGCTACTTAAATGGGACATGACACTCACTGACATAACCATATAATTTTCCAGCCATGGAATATCTTCGATGATTGACATAATATTTATTTTATTGTTTTGGTGGATGAAATATCCTATGCATTTAACTGCACTGTCAGCTCTATTAACTCGATGACCATACATGCAACTCCTTATCGGTTCATTTTTAACACTCATAAATATTTTCGTACGTATGGAAATGATCCTCACATGGGCTTCGTTATGGTAGGCCAACTGTATGGTGGATGTAGTTTCATTTCGACCGTGTAGATCTATTTGTACAATTAAGGTTAGGGTTTCAACGATATTCATTCATTTCTCATTTTTCGACCTTAGTCAAGGAATTCCCTCTTAGTTTTGGGTCATTTTATTTAGTTATTCAGAACAAAATGACTCAGAGCCGACCTCCTTGACGACATACCTTCGACCATATACTGTTTGGTAAGTCTGGTTTAACACTGTGTTCATTTTTCTGTTTTGGTTATTAGTAGTGTATTTTTTAATTTTCCTCTTCATAGAATTTTATATCTGTAACTCTGATATATTTATGAATGTATCTGCAACAATTTTCTAATTCAGTAACAACCTTTTTTTCCAGATTCAATTTCCACAATATAATCAACCACATTATACTCTTAGTCATTAACATAGGTATTGTACATATTCAGTTCTCTATTTAAATTTGAAATCTTCCTATGTAATGTAAATACTTTCAAATATCACACTTATTTTATTTCATGTATTTTCTGAAAGAAATATTTTTCTATTTTATTGTATAGGAATAAGCCCTTCAAGTACTTTAACCAGGTATAGTTTGAAATATTGATTATTATAGTAATTGTAATTCATCATTATTTTATCATAGTTGATGTTAGTCTAGCACCATTTTCTGTATTTACTTAAAGGTAAATTATGTTTCCTAGAATTTCCTCAAAGTTCCTTCACATTATTATCAAAATCTCTAATGACAAGTTTCCCCTACCTCCAGTTTGGTCATTCCAATGTACATATTTCAGACAACTTGTTGTAATGATATTTATCAATGTATTTGTGCATTCTGTAATTAATTTTAGTAAAAGATGACTTTCAGTTAATATGATTTGAACGGTTGAAACTGATATTTTACTTGCAGTTTAGTATGTTTTTCTATTCACCTCTATCACAGTAGTTTCACATACTCTCAACAGTTATATAAATGGTTTATGATTCAATTTTAATATACATATTGCATCTATATATATGAATATTTCCTAAATTAGAAATTTGTATACTTTAAATCCGAAGTATGTTACTTGTACAGATTTATACTTTCTTAATAAATCACTTAGTTCTATACATATCTACTTCAATATTAGCTTACAACAATAACTATGTATTCTTACTATCACTTTCTCTGTTTCTCTCAGTATAGTTATAATTATGTTTGATCCAAATGATGTCTTTTGTATGTGTAATAAAAGAATTAACATAAACCTCACAACATATTTAAGCCCTTCTCTTTGATTTTAGAGATTTTATGTGTTGGTCAACCATTTATTCAAATCTATGTAGATATACAAATAAATTTACTATACCTTCTATATTTATACTTCTGTTAAATACATATGACACTTGATTTCTATGAATAAAACAGCTTATCACAAAGACTTGTAATTACAGATATAAAGTTTTCCACTCAACTCATAACCGAAACATATTTAACTATATCAATTATCGTCATTATAAATGAATCATAACACAAGATTTAACAATTGTACATACCAATTCTGGTAAACACCATTTTCCACCCAACCTTGAGTTTTCATCCACAACTCCCCCCGAGCAGAGACCAATTTCTCCCAAGTATAAACAACCTCATGTCTACCTAGGAATGGCTTAATTAAGCTTGTTTTCCCTCATCATTTTTCCATAATTGCGTTTAGTTTATTTAGGATGTTTTTTTTCTTTAGCCTACGATTTATTTTTGTTTTTTCCACAAAAGCTCTTTAAAACTAGATTTTTCCTCTTTTTAGTTTTATTTCACCTATTCTCAGTGAATTTCCACTTTACTGAGGTATCTATTAGATTCTCATTTCTCATCTAATATTTTTTTTTTTTTTTTTCTTTCTTCTTCGAGAATTTTTGGATATTTTGGGAAAGTCTTTGGATTTTATTCCATCCTCATGGGCTTGAAATCCTAGTCTCCAATTTACTCTAGTCTTTGCACAATAATTAAATTCCATATTTATTTAATTTCAAAATAATATGTCCACATATAATTTTCCTTTAGGTCCACTTAACCTTTGGTATTCTCAAATTTCTAAATAAAACAAGAAAAATAGGGATATTATAATGCTCCAGACTCAATCTTGCTTCTCCTATTGCATTTTTTTATTTTACTTCTTCACACTTACTGATTCTATTTTCTATGATGTTGCTAAACACATTTTAAAATAAAGGATTGATCGTAATGGTTCTATAACTGGAAGGATTATTAATGTGCCCACTTTTAAAAATGGGTATTGTTAGGCTAGTTGTCGAGTCTCTTGAGAATCCTTGTTGAATGATTTTGTTGAATATTTCCATGATGTGCAGTGCAAGAGTGTTCATTTTGCATTTTAGATACTCTGATTGAAGTTCAACCAAGTATTTTGCCTTTGCTTTTATCAGCTTCTTAATTCCAATATCCACCTCCTGTAATGTGAAGAGCTTTGTATTTGTGTTGAGCCCCCAGGTAGGCTCAGCCTCCGATTTTCTCTTATAGAGTTGCCTTGCATATTCAAACCATTGATTTGTTGTAATATTTTTTTTGATTTGCTTCTTCCTTGGTTGAAGTTCCTGCCAGAAAAGATTTTCTCTATTCTTGTCTAGATATATTAACTTTTCTTGTCTTGTTTGCATCAACTCATATTTTTTCCTTTTTATTATTTTTTATATAAATTTACATTCATCTTCTCTTTTCCTGTCTTTTTCATGCTTCTCCTTGCCATTTTTCATTCCTCATCAAACCAAGCATTTACGAGAAAAAAATAATAATTTTGATTTCCTATATTTTGCTCTTTTTCTCTTCTCAAGTTCTCTTTGAATTATATTTGTTAACTCATGACTGTTGAATATTTGGAAACCAATTTTCTCTTTCTAAAGTAATCTCTCCAGCATTTTCTTGAACATAATACAATTTTCTTCTGTTAGAAGATTTTGCCCCTTGGTAGTGATTGCTGAGAGCATTGGTTTTTTCTCTTATGTTTCCTTTCTTCTACCCATGATAATTGCATGTAAATTGGGTTGTTGGCTGATTGTAAGTCATCAACGACACTTGCCCCATTATATATCTTCCAAGTGAAGTACCCACACCTTTTCCATCTGTACATACCATTGCAAATAACTAAGTTGAAAGCCCAACATAATGTAAGAAATTCCTCTCCAAAATGATTGCTAACTTTATAATCTTCTGAACATCTCACCCATTGGGGATTCTCCTCTTCAATAAGCCAAATAAAATTATGATCCTCTTTGCAACAATGAATACATCTACAATATTTCTCATTCACCTCTTATTGAATTGGAGCTCTCGTCTTTGTTGGCACGAGGGGTGATCCTCGCAATCTTCACCCTTCTTTTCCCATCTCAATCCCATAGTCAAATAAAATTCGATTTCCCGAGTCCTTTTTCCACGGTTTCCAAAATAGGTCGGAACCTTCGTTTATCTACAAATACATTGTTTCTCCCAAACCGGATTGGAATTTGACGAGAAAATTGCTCGTCATGGGGTGATTTTCCATCCCATACGGTTAAAAATTTTGTCAAACAGTCAAGATCATATTTTGTTGAAGTTCTGAAAATAAATGAGAAAGTGTGAAAACCATCCATTTTCGATTTTGAAATTCTAACCCTGCGAGTCCCGACTAGGAGGTCAGACCCCGCTTAATTCTGGAGGTCGACTTTCCTTCTTATCCGCTGTAGACTTACACTTGACTTCCTTGACTGTTGACTACGCTAGGCTCCGACTCTCTGACCGACGGTGTTAACCCCTTTGAATTCACTCTTGGCCAAAGGCCGACTATCAACTACGGGTCCACTGCCTTGATCGCAGTGGAGTATTTAGCGACTCCCTCTTCTTAGCTAAGGGCTACGAGCTTCGCTCAGGTTATTTCATTGTGAACAAATCTAAAGTGTCTGGACACTTCGTTTTTGGTGACATCTAATCTCAGCCCAATTATTTCTCCCACTGACTCACACCATGAACTCGACGAACTTCGCATCTTTCCCAGCGCAACAAATATCAATGGGCTCGATGCCTCGGGCTTCTACTCGGACACATGAAAAATTTAAGGGGCATAATATTCTAGTAATGTTTTATTGAATAAAAAAAATTAATGTTTGAAATTCTTTTTTTGTTATTTAATATATTTTTTAAAACAAATAATTTTAATCTTCGATCTTCATTCTTTATTTTTCAATCATTTTATTTTAGTTTTTATATATTTTTTAATTGTTGCAAATATATAACTTTTCAATATTCACAAGTTGTTTATATGTATTTAATATTCACAAGTTTTTTATATGTATTTTGAATTTTGTTAGAAACATAAATACATAAATTTATCATGTAAATGATATTTTGTTTTATCCAATTTTCTATTTATTTTCATTCTCTTATTTTGTTTTATCCAATTTTCTATTTATTTTCATTCTCTTTGAGTACATATTTTTATTCTCTTTTCATTTACGTACTACTTTATCTAATTTAATTTGTAAGTAACATTTAGTTTGATTTTTTTTCTTTTTATTTTACTATATTAAAATTTTATGGATAATTTAGATTTAAAAGAAATTCTTTTTAGTTGTTATATAAATCAAAGATTTTTATATTGTTTCTTATTTTCTCTTTAAAGTTATACATTTTTAAATTTACAAATGATAAATAAGTATTTTGTATATAACTAAATATTAATATCCATTTGTATTATATACAAATTTAAGTGTTTCACTATTTCTTTAATGGTCGCATCATTTCGTTAGGCGGCGCTTACATCCAAAAACACTGAATATTGAAGGTTGGGAAACAATGACAACCTTTGTTTTAGCTTTTCTATTTTATCTATGTATATATAGATTATGTAGCTTTATTTTTTTATTTATGTATATAGTTTGTTCACAAGAGCATAAAATATTGAAAATTGATTTGTTAGATTATTACGCTGTAAAGCGTTTTTATTTGAAAACAACTTTGCTGAATGAGTATGTGTACTATTATGCACCTTTGATTTGAATGTTAGACGATTCAAACTATCTCAACCCTAAGATTAAATTCTGTTATTTTAATCAGTTATACAGCCTACCGAATATTAGATGTCCGTGAGGGAACTGAGTGAGGTTTCTTCTCTCATACCTCGACTTCATTCTGAGAGTTTTTCTGAAATACCTCGACTTCATTTTCTTCTCCCATGGCTGCCGGTTCATTTTCTTCTTCTGGAAAACCTGCAGTCATGGCGCTTGGATTTCCTTTCCGGCCTCTAAAGCGATTACGAGGCAAACGAGCCCCTGGCCTCGCCATAGGCCTGGTTAAGACCACAATCTTTCCTCTCTGACAGTGGCATCCCCCTGGATCTCAGCGGTTTTCTCGTTTTCAAGATTCTGGACAGTTCGCAAGCTAGGGTTTGAGCGGCTCTGCAGTTTGAAAACTGATTTTGTTCCTGCTAGTTATCATAATTTCAAACCAATTTGAGTCAGTGGAAACTTCCTTTTGATTTTTAGGATTTCGTATGATGTTGGTTAGGCTGATATTCGAAGACAATTTGGCCAGCGGCAGAAAATGGCGTAGTGTAGAAGTTTTGAGAGACTGGCAAAGGTTCGGGGCAGGTGAATAATAATCCGGGGGCTTTCTGAATTGGGTTTTCTTGGTTTTGATTTTGTATCAATCGGTGAATGTTACCGGAAATAGATTCATGCATTGTGGGAAGATATCAGTGGAAGGTGAGGCAGAAGAAAACGCGGTCTCGCCAAGGCCGAGGTTCTGTTAGAAGCATGTGAAGAAGTCGAACCCTTATTCCAGCAGAGGGCTTGACAAATTTGAGACTGTCTATCCCGAGTTTTCTGCCAAAAGAGAATATGTTGCCAAGAAGATTGGTGTCTCAGAGGACCAGGTGAGGTTCTCGTTTTCCAAGGACGGATGGACTCCAGTTGTTGTGAGAACCAGGGATGGAACCGGGAAGAGAAACAGTGGAGAGGGTGCTGCTGGGGTTTCGATCTCGGGATCTCGAGAAAAAAAGGATGGTAAATTGAGAGGAAAAGATGAAAGGAATGGTAAGTCTGAGAGTATTTCAATTACTGCATTCGATGCTAGGAACCATAGCCTGGTCATGTCGTGCTCTCGGTTTCTCAGGACCACGGCCTTCGGGTTGTTTGGTTTGAGCGCGATGTGGGCACGAAGGTCGGTCGTTCCTTCGGCCTTGACCTTGGCCGCGGCCATGGCAGTGAGTGGTGTGATGTGCATGAAGACATTTATTTGGGGTGGTGTGTTGATCTTTGCAGTGTTTTTCAGAAACCTTACAAACCCTAAACCTATCCAGAATGGAGGAGCCGTTGAAGCAATTGCAGAGCAGAAGGATGTCGATATGGGGAACTGAACTGGAAACCCTAAGACTACAGGAGGCATTGAAGAAATTACAAAGAAGAAAGATGTCGAGATGGGGAGCCGAAGTAGAAACCCTAAGTCTACCCAGAATGCAGGAGGCAGTGGAGAAATTGCAGAGAAAAAAGATGTTGATATGGTCAGCATAAAAATCCCAAGAGCAGACCACCTTACAACTGTGAGTGCACCGTGCAGCCCTATGAGAGGTCATGTTCAGCCAACCGAATTCTCAGCCATGCCTTCTCCGAGGGCAGTGAAGCTGAAAGAAGTCAGTCATGAACACAAGCATCATCATAATCATAATAACTCGAAAACCAAAAAAATTAGAAGGATTGTATCAATGGGCAAAATTAATATGGTTGTTATGTGATATGATGGTATTTTAACAATCAGATTAGGAATCAAGGACAGCAATAAATGGTGGGTTTTCGGACTTATCAAAGCCATAGTTATTTTGGATCTCGTTGTGTTAGCAAACCCAAGTTTGTGTAGCCACTGTAGATGGATCTACTTTGTCAACACAGATGTATAGTTGTGGTTTATTTTTTTTACTGCAGAAGCCATCAGCCATCCATGGGAATAGGTGGATTTTCAATCAGCCAACCATGGGAATGGGTGGATTTTCAATTAGCCGAACTTCAGGAAAGTCTGTCAATATGACTACATTGCTGCAAGTTTAATTGTTTGGTCTGTACACCTCTGTGCACATTGCTTGCATTCAGTGTTGTAATACTAGTCTGCTTCATTTTGTTTTGTGTGATTGAAATTTGATTTTTACTGATATTGGAAAGTGTACATATATCACGGGTCTCCTGGCACATGCAGCTGTTGGGCTCCTTTGCTCTCTTAACACAAAGCGTAGTGCATTTATTCAGCACACTGAACAATAGCAGCTTCAAACAAAATTCCTTATTAGGATATATAATTTTCAGATTGATTCAAAACAATATTTGGCAATCTTCAACATATACATGTAGTTTTAGAAGCTAGAGATCCTAACCAAAAACTCGGACAGAGAATGGTACTACTGACAGACTAGGTCATCCAGATTCACACAGAACTAAAAAGCTCTGCACACCGGTTAAAACCCAATATACATACAAAGAAAAGCACTGCAACTTGATCAATCATTAGCCAAAGGATGATTGCATTTCTGCAGCAATGTTACCATCTTCAATGCACTATTCAGAAAAGCCAGAAATGCGGTTCAGCTTGCAACTTCATATGGCATTTATCCGAAGTAGAAATGTCAACTGATATTACTATTCTACTGCTAAACTGGAGATGACAGGGCTTTGCCTGCAACTATACATTTAGAAAATTCCCAAACTCGCTTAAACCTAGCAACAAACCTATGATTTTCAGGAATTGTATAATAAAATGGTATTCCAGTCTCAACAAGAGTCAGAAAATACTGCTCTCCCTGAAAACTGTCATAATGCTCTGAATTGTTAGTTTCCATATGATACAGGGGATTCTTGCAAGCATCCTGTAACTTTCAGACAAGTACCCGTTGAAAGGTTGAGGCAGGATCAGAATTAGAAATCTAGCTAAAAGAAAACACAGAAAACCCCAGCAGAGAGGGGAAATTACCCAAAATAAATTATGTTGAGCCATGGAGCTGGGAGGTTGGTTGGTCATGCCTTTGTCAATCGAGACTCCTGGAAGCATGAAATTCCCTTAGAGAATACAGTAAACAAGAGTAAGTCTATACACGACTACCAAACAATAGAAATAGACTGAATATAAGGAAAAACATAAATGGTTTGTTTTATAAGGATCCTTCACGTCTTCCCCAGAGCAGATAATTTCGCATGTGTTTTTTCTCATGAAATAGTATTGTACAGTTAAATTAAATTTGCAGTTAATTGCAACTATAGCTGAGCAGGTGCAACCTTATTGTTAAACCTTGCTCAAAGTCTAAAACATGGCAGTAGAGTATTGGTAACTAAGTGCTCCATTGAACAAAACAGTTGACAGTTGGCTTCATAAAATTGAAATAAACATTAGTTAGCTTAAAATGGCGCTAGCCAGGGGAAAATGGGAGCTGCAAGTAAAGCGTAGTGCATTTATTCAGCACACTGAACAATAGCAGCTTCAAACAAAATTCTTTATTAGGTTATATAATTTTCAGATTGATTCAAAACAATCTTTGGCAATCTTCAACATATACATGTAGTTTTAGAAGCTAGAGATCCTAACCAAAAACTCGGACAGAGAATGGTACTACTGACAGACTAGGTCATCCAGATTCATACAGAACTACAAAGCGCTGCACACCGGTTAAAACCCAATATACATACAAAGAAAAACCCTGCAACTTGATCAATCATTAGCCAATGGATGATTGCATTTCTGCAGCAATGTTACCATCTTCAATGCACTATTCAGAAAAGCCAGAAATGCGGTTCAGCTTGCAACTTGATATGGCATGTATCCGAAGTAGAAATGTCAATTGCTATTACTATTCTGCTGCTAAAATGGAGATGACAGGGCTTTGCCTGCAATTATACATTTAGAAAATTCCCAAACTCGCTGAAACCTAACAACAAACCTATGATTTTCAGGAATTGTATAATAAAATGGTATTCCAGTCTCAACAAGAGTCAGAAAATACTGCTCTCCCTGAAAACTGTCATAATGCTTTGAATTTTTAGTTTCCATATGATACAGGGGATTCTTGCAAGCATCCTGTAACTTTCACACAAGTACCCGTTGAAAGGTTGAGGCAGGATCAGAATTAGAAATCCAAACCTATAAAAGTATTATTAACAAATGTATTTAACCATGCATTTTGATCCCCCAACAGGCACTTGTTGCAAGATTCCATTTCGAGGCTTCCTTGACACGGGTTTTCCATTAGATTGATAATTGCATACATCACCCCCTGATCCACTTTTGATAATGTCGGCAGGAGGAATGAAGAAATCCATTGAAGGGCCAGGCACATTGAAAACCACATCGTCAATTGTCCATGTTTCTTCCATTCTTGTTCTGGTATGGCTCATTCAACACTCTCCAAATTTAAAAAGAGTGACAACTAATCGACCTGAATGAGCAATCATCACACCATCTACTGCTCTATAATTGTCTATAGTTGTTTCTATGGTGGTTTCCCAGTAAATAACATCTATTCCAGTGGCTTGAATCCGTGTGAGATGAGAATCTTCCAAATATAAAAGGAGGCCAGTTTTTTGACTTAAATATCCAAAAAGTACATGTCTGATAATTTCTACAGGTCCATCACTCCTTTCGTGCAGAGTTGAAGGATCAGCAGCAAGCTTTAAAATAAAGCAATCTTCATCTCCAATTTTCTTTTCTCCTAAGAAACGAGCGTTTGCGAACATGATTGATGTTGTTCCAGGATCTAAACCCTGAGAATAGAAAGGTCAACAAGAATAAGAACGTGCATCATCACCAAAACAAGTTAATCTAAGTTGCATAGTTTCCATGGTCCTAAGCTCAGTCCCCTGATTAGTGATTTGCATTCGAAAAAAATTTGCCATTGCAAACAAACATACATGCAGTTTTGTTCTAATATTTTTCAAGTTTAACAAAAAAAACTAGGTATAAACCTAACAACAAACCTATGATTTTCAGGAATTGTATAATAAAATGGTATTCCAGTCTCAACAAGAGTCAGAAAATACTGCTCTCCCTGAAAACTGTCATAATGCTCTGAATTGTTAGTTTCCATATGATACAGGGGATTCTCGCAAGCATCCTGTAACTTTCACACAAGTACCTGTTGAAAGGTTGAGGCAGGATCAGAATTAGAAATCCAAACCTATAAAAGTATTATTAACAAATCTATTTAACCATGCATTTTGATCCTCAGTCAAAATTGTTGCAAGATTCCATTTCGAGGCTTCCTTGACACGGGTTTTCCATTAGATTGTTTGATAATTGGCAGCATCACCCCCCTCGATCCACTTTTGATAATGTCGCTAGGAGGAATGAAGAAATCCATCAGCGTCGTGCACATCAAAAACCACATCGTCTCTACTCCATGTTTCTTCCATTCTGTCTGATGTATGGCTCATCGAACACTTTGTCCTTAAAAAGAGTGACAACCGATCGACCCGAATGAGAAATAATCACACCATCTACTCGTTTCTATAATTGTCTATAGTTGTTTCTATGGTGGTTTCCCAGTAAATAACATCTATTCCAGTGGCTTGAATCCGTGTGAGATGAGAATCTTCCAAATATACAAGGAGGCCAGTTTTTTGACTGAAATATCCAAAAAGTACATGTCTGATAATTTCTGCAGGTCCATCACTCCTTTCATGCAGAGTTGAAGGATCAGCAGCAAGCTTTAAAATAAAGCAATCTTCATCTCCAATTTTCTTTTCTCCTAAGCAACGAGCGTTTTCGAACATGATTGTTGTTGTTCCAGGATCTAAACCCTGAGAATAGAAAGGTCAACAAGAATAAGAACGTGCATCATCACCAAAACAAGTTAATCTAAGCTGCATAGTTGCCATGGTCGTAAGCTCAGTCCCCTGATTAGTGATTTGCATTCGAAAAAAATTTTCCATTGCAAACAAACATACATGCAGTTTTGTTCTAATATTTTTCAAGTTTAACAAAAACAACTAGGTATAAACCTAACAACAAACCTATGATTTTTAGGAATTGTATAATAAAATGGTATTCCAGTCTCAACAAGAGTCAGAAAATACTGCTCTCCCTGAAAACTGTCATAATGCTCTGAATTGTTAGTTTCCATATGATACAGGGGATTCTTGCAAGCATCCTGTAACTTTCACACAAGTACCCGTTGAAAGGTTGAGGCAGGATCAAAATTAGAAATCCAAACCTATAAAAGTATTATTAACAAATCTATTTAACCATGCATTTTGATCCCCCAACAGGCACTTGTTGCAAGATTCCATTTCGAGGCATCCTTGACACGGGTTTTCCATTAGATTGATAATTGCAGCCATCACCCCCTGATCCACTTTTGATAATGTCGGCAGGAAGAATGAAGAAATCCATTGAAAGGCCAGGCACATTGAAAACCACATCGTCAATTGTCCATGTTTCTTCCATTCTTGTTCTGGTAATCTTGATCTTTCCATACAATTTTACTCGCAAGGATCTTACGGAGCTAGGGCACCTTCCAAACTAATCTCCTTGAACGGATACAGAGTTGTCCCAATTGTAGGGGATGAATTGTAAAAGAATATTAGTCTTTCTCTACATACTCTAAATAGAGGGAAAACCATACCATACAAGCATCATTACATTAACATCAATGTTTGCATAATTTCATTGTAGGGGATGAATTGTAAAAGAATATTAGTCTTTCTCTACATACTCTAAATAGAGGGCAAACCATACCATACAAGCATCATTACACTAACATCAATGTTTGCATAATTTCATTCTCTTATGATGAAATTACTTTTCGAGGTGCATTGCCTAATTTCAATTGTCAAATGATGAATTTAATTCAGATGTACGTTGCATAATGTTACTGGAGCATCAACACACTCCTTGGTGTTTATTAGTTGTTGCTCACGAATAGTTTTTTTGGATGAAACCTTGTCTTGATCATTCCCTATTTACATAGAAACATAATTATTATCATTTAGAAATTATAATTCTCTCATAGAAATCAACTACCGACTTCAAATCTTTATTTGGATGAGGTTTCCCCTTGAACTACATTTTGATGGAATTGAAGCCACAACTCCCAAACTTCTTGCAGGATCAGATTCATTTTTATGAATACTTGAGAAGTATTCAACTATCAACTTCGCTTTTGATGTGGCAAAACACAAATTACTTCTCCAATATTGCCCTTACAAAATTAAATCTCCAAATATTATCCTTTTGGAGGAGGTTGTGAAACCAATTTTTTTATCTAAACAATTCTCAAATCTATAATTTTTTTTAAATAAAATAATTCATATTTATAAGTTAAATATTCAATTAAATCACATAACATATCACATATTTTTTTCCTCTATATTACTCTTTCTTATATGCTTTACAGTGTTTCCTTTGCAACATGTGGTGCAATTGCTAGTATATATAATAATGGGGAGGGACTGCATTCCATCTAATATTACTTTTTATGGATTTATGCATATTAAGGTTTATTGGACATTTAACTTATATGGTTTCTCAAGCTAAATGTGGATGATATTGATATGTATGATATGGATGATATGGACTAGCTAAAGGTAGTTATGCCTTTTTTACTTTTCAATATAAAAGAAAATTATATATATATATATATCTATATATATACCTGTATGTATTCTATCTTACAAACGAAATGATATTTTTAACTAAAATTAGGTAAAGATTTTAAGAAATTGATCTTAAGTTGTTTAATCTATCAAACTTTAGTGCCTTGAGAGTTTTTCAAGGTGTTAAATTCATTTATGCATTCAAAAATCTATTTTAAACAACAAGAAATCACATTCTTTCTTAAAATTGTATAGCAAAATTTGGGTGAAAGAGATTAATGTCCATGGTATGTCTATAATGTTTATTTATAAATTAAGTATTTCCTTTTTAAAGATAGGATGAATCTTATAGTTAAGAATCTTAAGAATATATATATATATATATATATATATATATATATATAACTCATATGTTATATTATTAATAAATAATAAATAATAGTAATAAAGTTAACTTTTATTATTTGTTACAATGTTTTAAGTATTTTGATGCTATCTACATTCACTAGTCATTATATAAATACATGAATTTTAATTATTTTACTTTTCTTTTATGGATTATTATAAAATTTCAAATTAATATTAAATACAAGTTGACAGTGAGAAAAAAATATTAGGTATTATTAATATTTTTTAATCAAACAATACTTTATATTAAATTGATAAATATATGATGATGATGATGATGATGATAATTAACGTCCATTAAGACCGATGCGAACTATCAGACCTCAAGGAAGGAAAAATAATGTAAGTGCGATTATTCAAAATCTTGTTTCTATGATCAAGGAGAAGGGAAAGTAGTGCTCCCAGATCGTTATATGTGGGTTGGATTAATAAGTCAAGAAAATTGGAAATGTGGTAGATGTTAGGGAATTGAGAGTAGATGTGAGTAAGAGCTTGAAATTCTAAAATGAAGTGTTTTTTATCTTCCACCTGCTTAGTATCGCAAGTCTGACAGATTATAACATTATAGGGAGTCTTGTGAATAGACTACCACCTAATCCCACTTGGGAGCTCATGAAAATTAGTTCTTTTCATATCGATGTTAAGTTTTTTATTAGCGTTATTCAACACTGAGAGATAATTCTAACTATCAAGGGTGAGGTTGATCACTTCCTTATATTATCTTAGCTTCCTTTTACCCTTTAGCTCCGGATCCTCCCATATATTTTCCTTAAACTTGGAGGTAATTGTATTTTTGACTCTCTCTATGTTTCTAATACTTCAATTCCCCAATGGTTGAGTCAAGACTGAGAAACCTTATGCCACCCACACTTAAGGCAAAGGTCAGGGCATTAACTAATTTTAGAAGTAATTTTTGAGAGCGTTTCAGATTCCATGCTATAAAATTTTTTCTTATAAATCATATCTCTGAACATACTCATACTTTCATTGGGGAACAAACCAAATTTGAGCAAGATGATAGGATAGGGGTTATTTCCCTTGATCTTAAGGTTATACATTATGAATTGATTTTAAACATCTCAATATTCCTCCATGACTCTCTGGATATACTGCAACCCCAAAATTCATATATGTGTATGACAAAAGGGGTGACGAGATTCTCAAAGAGGAACCTCTTTTGATTCCAAATGTAAAGGTTTACTGGCATACAATATTTTTCAATCTCATCATATTATTTTCATCCTCCAATAATCCTTTTATCGATGTTATAATTCCAGCTGAATTGATGAGGAAATTCAATAGCTTAATATTTATAAGAAGAAGCCTGCTCTAAGAACTATTTATTATAAACAAAACTACCATGGGTTATATTTTGGGATTTGATAATCATGAATTTAGTATTCCCAATATTTCCTATCATACCCATCTTGGAGAAGTAGGCATGAAGAGTCTGAAGCTGCTTCTGTAGGTCATCATCGATTTTTGCAAGAAGAACCATATCATCGGCATAAAGGAGAAGAGTAATGAGAACATCAACAAACTCATTGCCCTTGCATCTCGTAGTTTCCATAAATTCCTCTATCTTATTAATGTATATGCAAAAAAGGGTATGGCATAAGGGACACCCTTGCTTGACTCTGATAATTCATTTAATGTCTTTATAGCACCCTTTGTTGGTCTTAAGCTTGGCAGTGAGAGTGTCATAGAGAGGGATCATAACTATCCTTAGCTAAGGAGGGTCCATGATCTCTTTAAGACTCTCCCAAACCTTAGCTCGAGGAAGTGTCGACAGCTTTTATAGAGTCCAAAAAAAAACAAGAGATACTAGCTTAACTATTGCGACATTCCTCTGCAATGATTCTTAGAGTGACAAGATGGTCGATAGTTGTGTGATGTCTCCTAAAACTGACTTGTCTTTTAGCCCTTTTTCCATGTATTTCAAGCCAAAGGCTAAGATCCTTTTTCAGAATGATCCCATAAAGCTTGGTCAATATGTGGCTAATCATAATGTTCTTATAGTTAGAAGGAACACTTTTTTCCCCATCCATAAAGCTAGGCACACTATTAAAGAATAAATTTTATAAAGCTATGAATTTACGATTATTTATTCTCTCTTGGAGTGACATATTATTATTGGAGACCACTGAGGCATGGTATATGATGTGCCAATAATGCTCCTTTTTCTCACGCATTCTACGGATTTTTACATATAGTTATTTACTAGCAATTGCACCAGATGTTGCAAAGGAAACATCGTAAGTTAGTAGTGTAGGAAAGAGTAGCATTAAATTGTTACTCTTTCATGATGATAGCAAAATTGTTAGCAGTTGTTTCCAAAGGGTTTTAGTGGAATTTTGGATCTTAGTTAAATAGGGGGTTTCCAGGAATTTCATCATTAACATGGAAGGACTATCCTCAGTAAGAAGTTCTCTCCTTTTGGTTATTTCGTGTAGCTACGAAAGAATGGATTGTAGAGGTAAAAAATATCTCTATCCTTAACAATTATTGACCAGAAGACTTTGATTTTGTATTTTGGTTATATATATATGTATTTTCACTGGAAAAAATTATGTTTCAAATATATGCCTACTTTAATGGTTGGAATTCATCCACATACTATTTGTATATGCCAACTTTATTTGTGATTCAATATTTCCTACAATTGATATAACTCTCCTAGGTTTCATTTAAATCCATTTACATTGTCCCCCTGATTCAAACTCTAGAAAAAAATTGTGTCATTTTTTTTATCAGTATGTGTATCGGATCATAGTGACATGCATCAAATGATTTTCAATAAATTATAAGAAGATCAATTTGAAGCTAAAATATGAATTGAACTTGAGGATGTTGATAATATCAAATTACCATACTCTACCACAAGTATGGTAAATTTGAATAATGAATATCAACACTTTAGGTCTTTGAATTGTAGAGAGGGCTATGAGCCTAGAGTAGGACTACAAAGTCCTTTCAATTGATGATATCACCAACCCAAATCATTATTACCCAAAACATAATTATTAACCAAAAAATCACTATTATGATTTGATCTTTCAAAATATATTTTTTTTCCTAGCTAGTGACGTGAAAAAGGATTCCATTCAAGGCATGTTTGATCAAAAGTGTGTTTCTGGATGGGATTTTCCCTGTATGTGGTCAGTTAGAGCATGTGAACCATATCTTCTAGGACTCTTGGTTTTCCTAATTGCTAGAAATTTTGGCATTATTTATATTGAGAACTTCGTTAAGGACACATTCAGTCGAGGGCCGCGTTATTCGAGGACTATTGATGTCTTGTCCATTCTTCCTTTTTAATGATATATAATTTCTTTAATATTTCTTCTTTATCATTGGATGTTCTGTTGTAAATTTGTTTCTGATAATCAAGTTATTTCACCGTCTGACTTCCGTCCCTCATCCTGTGATGAGATATGCCATCAACTTTTGCATAAGAGCACTTTTTTTATTAAAGAAACTAAGGATTTGAAGGCCATAACATACTTTGATTTAATTTATGTTATCCATTCTATATGGAAGAAGATATGATATTCATTGTATATGACCTTCCACTTTTTTTTCTTCTATTTGCAAATACTTCTCTAGATTATAAGACATTTAAAAAAAAAAAAAAAAAAAACTAACACATATCCATCTTAACCCCTGATGTTCTAAGCATCAAGAAAAATAAATCTGTGCTTCCTTTGATTCCTCTCAGGGAATATTGATGAGAGACGAATAAGGGAGGCATACAACCCTTTTCTATGTCATTGAACATTTAAGGAATATAATGTATCCTTCTTGTCTCTCTTCAAATATTCTTCCCATGTGTATATACATTTTGTTTAAGAAACAACCTTTATTTAAAGGAAGACAAATATTGAAGTGAATGGAAAGGGCGGACAGAGGAAGAATCTATCTCTCATAAGATTTTTTTCTCTATCAAGATTCCCTCCCCCCACATCCCTTATTGGCCTTGGCATGTCCCATAATCGCTCTGAGGTGCAGACAAGCCTTTTCCTTCATTTGTGGGAGAATTTGTTACCTTCTATAAAGAATGTTGATTATTTTTTAAGGATGTATTCTTTCGAGAAATTTCTCCTTTTGATGGATGCACCTTCCTATCATTCTTCATATTTTCACTAGTTTTTGGTTTCCAAAGGAAGAGCATAGATAAACTCGTGTCCATTTGTAGGCTTGGGTTGGCTAAGGTGGGCATTTTTGGCATGGAGAACCCACATATGAATAGGATTCAACCACTAATATTAGTGAATTCATTAAATCCTACTTCCTAATTTCTTCCTAATAGCTTCTAATATTTCCTTTGAGTTGTAAAACCAGAGTTATTTAGGTATGGTAAGGCATAAATAACATAATGGAGAGGATAGCCACATAGCATCCTTGTCGTTCATTCCGCAACACAAGGACGTAATGATAATGTTAGTGGTTTGAAATTTGAGAGGACGACGGTGAAAACGTGAGATAAGGATGTGGGTCTAAAAGGTAATACTTACAACATGGATCATATTTTATCTATGGAGGCCCTTTTGGATCACTTCATCCAATTTTTTAGGGGGCATCCCAATTTCCTAGCATCTATGGGTATTTCTGGTCTCTTCCCTTTGACTACACCCCTATGAACCATTCGATACAAATGGAATTATAACGGATTATGTGGCATATAAGAAAGAACCAACATCGATTCCATTTGGAGAAAGAATTTTTTTAATTAATAGAGCATTGGTTGAGCTTTCCTGGTTCAAAGGGATGAGTAGACAGGATGAAATGGGTTATTTGAATTGTGGATGGCAAGGAATGCTGGAAATACTTTCTAAAACATCACCACTAGGAGAGTGAAATTGTGGAACTAGCATGTTTTCTTGATTTAACGATGCATTAAGAAGCTGATGAGAGGTCGATTGGTTTACCACGATTAAAAATAGTCTGAATGAGAATTATGGAACCCCAATCGGATAAATTATTCAATTCGAGAAAACATCATCGATCAAATTGAACCTTCAAAATCCAACCAGATGCAAGAACATATCCAAACAAACAGAATTACCGCATTTTGATTTTCTCAGAAACCTCTGTTTTGGAAATATGGATTATGTGGTTATACTTAAACGATGTTTATGGGAAAGTAGTTCTGAGTTAGTTATTTTTATGACGATAGATTAGATGTTCAAGGAATTTTATGTGACTGTCTCACACTCTATTTTTTTTTTAACCTACCAACAGTACCTTCTACATTATTTATTTTAAAAACAAAAATCCCTCCACTATTCTCATGAAGTTATTCTTCATCCAAGGAATCTCATACACAAACAAATACAATACAAAATGAGTCCAACAATTCTGAACACTTTTTTGCATCATTTCAATTCATATATCACATTTTCTATAGGGAATCAGAACGTACAAATAATCAACTATTATCTAATGTTCTAAATTTTGCAACAAATAGACTTAAAATTTTTTCCTCCTCAATCTTAAAAAATACATCTGTTCGTCCAAATGGGGAGAAAATTGTCATTATCTTTTTGGATGCATGCATACGATATCACAGATGTTGCTATATTTCTTAACCATTACCAGCGATATGTGCTTGCTTTCGCCTCCGGCAACAACATATCTACCTACACCACATCGTGGAACACTTTGTGGGCTTCGGCGAGCATCCCTCTCTTCTCATAACATGTCCCGAAAAAATTAATATCTTTGAAATTCCATGCATTGAACCCAACAATGGCCTTCAAGTTGACTAGGGCGACCTCCATGCCACGATGCTTGGAATTAGAGCTTTGAAGTTAAAGGCCACGATGGTTGGAATTAGAGGTTTCAATTTCTAGATCACGATGCTTAGAATTGGAGGTTTCAAGTTCCAACTCCACCGATTTGAAGAGAGAATCAAAATTCTCATGGGTGGAGAGGCTCTTAATCATGGGGTTTGTGAGGGAAATGTCGAGGAAACCAATGGTAGTTGTCAAATTCAAATTCTTATGAAAAGAAAAATAATGTATTTTATGAAACCAAAACACAATAATATTTCTCAATATTTTAAAAATATGTTATGCCCATCAAAATCTTAAAATACCACTACAACAAACAAAAAACTGCAAGCTAGATCTAACAACATCTTATACTCGTCATTAAGAAAAAATAATATGTCAATAGTGAAGTTAAAATGAAATTTTCTCTTCTACATTACTTTATCATTTGGAGGGTGTTTGACAAATTCTCTTTCAAAGCCTAAATAACTTCCAATTTTAAAGCATTTTAAAAATTCATGCTTCTATTATTTTCTGTAATATATATATATATATATATATATATATATATATATATATATATATATCTTTCCATTGTAGTAGAAGTTGTTTTTTTTATTTATAGAGTATTTCATTTTTATTTTAAAAGGGACATGACTCACGAAGTGACTCTTTTCCCTCATATAGTCATAGAATGATCATCTTGGTGCAAGTTTCATATCTCTAGGTATATAGTTACACGTTATAATGGTTACAAAAAAAAAATTCTTTAATTTTTTTTTTGTAATTCATAGAAAGAAAATTAAAGCATGGAACATGATGCTGATGGTGCATATGGTTCACTACAAATACCCATTTATCATATATAAATGTCCTTCATATGCTTATGACCATGATGCTTAGACCTTTTTTATAACTAGAATTCAAGGTATTAACTTTTAAAAATGTGCCAACTGGATGATATTGGGTTGCATGATCCCAGCCACAATAGAAACCTGTATAGGTATCTTGCACCCAATATATGGTAGAAATATTTTCTCCATTAAATATATACATATTTAACATAAAAATATTTTATTTATGGACCACATTAAAGACTTTAAATTTTTTTTTTTGTTATTAATATATTTTAAAATAAGTTTAATAATAAAAAATTACTTAACACTAGATAGTAAAATATTTTATTTATAATTTACTATAAATTTTTTTATCATTATTAATATGCATAGCTTATAATGAGGATCTACATGTGAATTGTGAAGTAATATTTTAGAAAAAAACTTCACACATTTAATATAATATTTTAAAGAAAGTTATTTACTCATGGAAATATGAAAATAAATAAATAAATATTTCATTCTTAAATTAGCTATTTTCTATGGTGTTTTATTCAGAATTGAGTTTCCCACTAAAATGTCTGCAGAAACATATGTAATGGCCCAAACGCCTGCACCAAGCTGCTAGAAGAACCTTAAGGAATATAATTCTCTAACTGGACCAAGCGCCGAAACAACATGGAGCTCCATATCCATTTGTTTAAATAAAATATTAACATTCCAGAGGCCATTGCTAACCTTTAGAAAAGCTTCAAATTCAAAACTAAAATATTTCTCATCTAATTTCCCTGAAATTACATAATGTGACCTAATATAATTAGATAATTTAAAGCACTTCACTTCTCCTATTTAAAAATACTTTAAAATATGAACATAACAATTGGAGTTCGTCGTTCGTCGTACCCTCTGGACCATTAAGTAAGACCTCTAATGTCGTGGCTATGTAAATAATGGAGGGGAAAATTTATGCATAATGTTTCTAGGTTGCATAAAATACAATATTTTAGTTAGTTACATACTAGTGATTAAAAATAAGTCAAATGGTGGTGGATTACATACTGAGTAACCATAAATATGTGCACAAGATTCATGGGATTCATTAGCAAGGTGCCAGCATATCTGTTTGCTTCAGTTCTATACCCCATCAGTTTTGGGTCAAGGACTCTCAGGAATTGTGGAAAATATTGATCATGACAACTTTATATCAAGAGAGTGTCTTCCATTTTACCCATACTCCTTCATGGATGCGACAACAAGTCTTTATGTTGAGGATTTGTCGATATCACAAAATTTCTAGTAAATCTCTCCGGCTACACAACCCACAGCAAGAAACAAAATCATTTTTGTCATCAAACAATAGTTGGGAGGAGGCTGCTTTAAATTTTACAGTACAAACTCTGAGTTTTATTATTAGCAGGACCAAATTCATTTTAGAATAAAGAAGAAAAACAAATAATTACTAATGAAAAGGAAACTAAAATTTTATATTGTACCCTAAAAGAATATTAATTAAAAAATTTATCGAATATATGTAATAGTTTCAAACTTGAAATGCATGCATCGGTTGCATTCCCAAAATTCCCTTCAATATTAATATTTCAAATCATAAATTGAATTTCACACAAACCTTATTTTAATTGTGCCTTCTCCATGTTGAGAGTAATGCTTAAATTTCCATGTAATTGCTGACATTAGTCAGCAGATTTTTTTGATTCTCCATTATTAAAATTAGTGCAGCAAATTATTAGGATAGTCAGTGCTCAGAATCATTGGCAGTGGTCAGAATGAATAATTAGTGGTTGATAAATCATAGAATTGGTAATAGGTTTATTATATAAGAATGTATTTACATACCCGATTCAATGTGAGATTTACAAGTTGAGTAGTGATCTCATTTGATCTGTGTTTTTTAGTTTTATTGTCTTTCATTATTTTTTTATATGTCATAATTAGTATAGTTTATTAGCTGGCTTAGAGAGTAGTAGCCATTTCATATTCTACAATTGGTATCAGAGTAGGTAAAATTGTTTTGGGTTAAATTTTTAATTGTTGGAATTTCACCAAAGTTAAAAAATGTCGAATTCTAACATGCCTGTTCCAGAATTTGATGGGAACGATTATGATTATTGGTGCATTAAGATGCTAAATTTTTTGATTGGAAAATATTTGTGGGAGATTTTTGAATCAGCTTATGATGAGCTAGAAAATTGGAATGCCCTTACAGCCAATGAAAAAACAACAAGAAAGGAAGCAAGGAAGAAGAATGCTCAAGCATTGTTTCACATTCAGATAGCTCTTGATAAGAGTTTATTTCCACGAATATCAGGAGCTACAACTGCCAAAGATGCCTGGAAGACTTTTCAAGAAGCTTACCAAGGTAGTGATCAGGTTAAGGTGGTCAAGCTTCGGACATTGAAGAGATAATTCGAGAATCTGAAGATGCAAGAAGGTGAAAGTATAAGTGAATATTGTGTGAGAGTCAAATATGTGGTCAATAAAATGGCTACACTTGGGGAAATGGTAAGTAATGAAGTTTTAATAAAAAAAGTATTGAGATCTTTAACACCTAGATGGAATAATGTTGCCATAATATTAGAAGAAAGCAAGGATTTGACACAATTAAAGTTTGATCAATTGGTTGGATCTCTCATGTCTCATGAAGAAAGATTGAAAGAAACTTTTGAAGTTGTTGAGAAAGCTTTTTCCTCTAAATTAAAAATTACACATAATGAAGATGCAACTAGCAGTAGTGCCAAAACCAATCAAGATCTAGGTAAAAGGCAAAGCCAAAATTTTTCTAGAGGTAGAGGCAGAGGTAGTTTCAGAGGAAGAGGTAGATTTGATAAGAGAAATGTTCAATGTTACTATTGTAATAGATATGGGCACTTTGAAAGAGAATGCAGATTGAAATTAGGTAAAAATGCTAACTATGCTCAAGAAAGTAATGAGTATCCTCCAGATCACTTATTTTTATCTTATGCCAAAGTTGAAAATACTAGTAAAGATGTTTGGTACATAGATTCTGGATGCTCTAACCATATGACAGGGAATGAGAAAATTTTTTCAGCCAAGGATGGAAGTTTTAAATCTAAGGTCAAGCTTGGTGATGATAAATCTTTGGAGGTTGCTGCCAAAGGAGCCGTGGAGATCCAGAAAAAAGAAGGTATAAAGAGCATTCATGATATTTATTATACTCCACAATTGAAGCACAATTTGTTAAGTGTTGGGAAACTATGTGAGAAAAATTATAAAGTAGTCTTTGAAAATAAGACATGTACTATCTATGATAAGAATAAGGGAAATAGGGTGATCACTGTTGTGCCTATGACAAGAAATAGGATGTTTCCCTTCAGGTTTGATGAACATAGCAACACCCGTGCAAATATGGCTTATGAGGATTCAAGTTGGCTATGGCATCTCAAGTATGGGCATTTAAGTTCTCACAGTTTGAAGCTTCTAACCTCAAATGCATTAGTTTCTGGTTTGCCCAAGGTAGAGGAGCATAAGGAGGTTTGTGAAGGATGTGCTAAAGGCAAGCATGCAAGGGAAAGGTTCCCAAAGGGAAGTGCATGGAGGGCTCATCATCTGCTTCAGCTTGCTCATACAGACATCTGTGGTCCTATGCGGAATAATAGTTTGGGTAAGTCATCATATTTCATCACTTTTATTGATGATTACTCACGAAATTGTTGGATATATTTTTTGAAGGACAAAAGTGAAGCCTTGGATACATTAAAAAAGTTCAAGGCACTTGTAGAAAATGAGAAAGGGTCTAAGATCAAATGTTTGCGGACTGACCGTGGAGGAGAATTACACTCAAAAGCTTTCCAGAGTTATTGTGATATGAATGGAATCAAGAGGCAACATACTACAGCATACACACCCTAACATAATGGCATAGCTGAACAGAAGAATCCCACTGTGGTTGAAATGGCTAGGTGCATGTTACAAACTAAGGGATTGAGAAATTCTTATTGGGGAGATGCAGTTGCTATAGCAGTGTACATCCTCAACGTAGCCTCACAAGTGCACTAGAGAATATGACTCCTTATGAAGCTTGGTATGAAAAAAAGCCTAATCTTAATTATTTCAAAGTTTTTGGTTGTTTGGCTTCTGTGCATATACCTGATCAAAATAGAAAAAAGTTAGATGCAAAGAGTGAGTTATGCATTTTCATTGGGTACAATGAGACAAGCAAGGCTTATAAATTGTATAATCCCCTCACTAACAAGCCTATTATATCAAGAGATGTAATTTTTGATGAAGGGGGAGTTTATGGTCATCAAAAATATCATGTTGAGAAGACAAAATCTGTTTTGAATGATGATATAATTGTTGATATTGAGCAGCCAACTAATGCTTCTGTATCTAGTGGTTTAACTCCACCAAACAGCCCTTCATCAATTTCATCAGCATCAAGTTCAAGTCCAAATTATTCTCCAAGTTCTACAAGGAAGGTAAGGAGATTGAGTGACATATATCAGAGGACTGCAAATCAATCACATGATGAAAACCCAATAGGTGAGACAATGAATTTTGCTTTATTAGCCAAGGATGATTTTGAACCATCATGTTTTGAAGATGCATGTACTAATGAGGTTTGGGTGCAAGCTATGCAAGAAGAGATAGATTCCATTCACAGGAATGACACTTGGGAATTGATAGAGCTTCTGCATGACAAGAAAAAGATTGGTACGAAATGGGTCTACAAGAACAAATTTAATAGTGATGGGAGTGTTGAAAGACACAAGGAAAGATTAGTTGCCAAAGGATTCACACAAAAGTATGGAATTGATTATGAAGAGACATTTGCACCGGTAGCAAGACAGGAGACCATTAGAATGTTGATTTCATTAGCAGCTCAGAAAAGGTGGAGCATACATCATATGGACGTGAAAAGTGCCTTCTTGAATTGGTACTTAGAAGAGGAAGTATATGTGGAGTAGCCACAAGGTTTTGAAGTGGAAGGAAAAGAAAATAATGTCTACAAGTTGAAAAAGGCTTTGTATGGTCTCAAGCAAGCACCAAGAGCATGGTATGCTAGGATTGACGGATACTTTTAGGAGAAAGTCTTCTAGAGAAGTAAGAATGATCCTACCCTTTACTACAAACGGGAAGGTATTGATATTTTGATCATAAGTTTGTATGTTGATGATCTATTGTATATGGGTAGTAGTTCCAAAATGAATCATGAGTTCAAAGTTTCTATGATGAATGAATTTGAGATGAAAGATCTACGTCTCATGAAATATTTTCTAGGAATGGAGGTTTACCAAGCTAAGGATAAAATTTTCATTTTCCAGAAAAAGTGTGCACATGATATGTTGAAGAAATTTGATATGCTTGATTGTAATGGATCCCCTACTCCGAGTGCTCAAGGAGTTGTATTATGTAGGGATGATGGTGCTGATTTAGTTGATGAGACAACTTACAGAAGTATTGTGGGGAGCTTGATGTTTCTAACCCACAGAAGACCTGATATTGCATTTTTAGTTTCACTTGTTTCAAGGTATATGACAAATCCATCTGAAATACATATGAAGGCAGCCAAGAGAATTTTAAGGTATGTGAAAGACACTCTAAATTTTGGTATTCATTACTACTCTACTGAAAAGTTCAATCTTGTTGGATTTAGTGATTCAGATTGGGGAGGTAGTGTGGATGACCGTAAGTCCACATCTGGAAATTGTTTCTCTTTTGGTTCTGGTTTGATTACTTGGACCTCAAGAAAAAAA
Source organism: Pinus albicaulis (assembly GCA_034641835.2). NCBI lineage: Eukaryota > Viridiplantae > Streptophyta > Pinopsida > Pinales > Pinaceae > Pinus > Pinus albicaulis. The sequence goes on from CM076584.1 coordinate 1,376,651,797, forward strand.
ATCACTGTTTCCCTCTCATCCACAGAAGCAGAGTATGTTGTCATTACTTGAGCAGGTACACAAGCTCTTTGGCTCAGAAAAATTTTGGAAGAAATTGGGGAGAAGAAAATTCAGCCTACAGTCATTTATTGTGATAATGTAAGTGCCATAAATTTAGCAAAGAATCCAATTCATCACAGCAAGACAACAAATTTTGACATGAAATATCACTTCATTCGGGATTTGGTGCAGAAGAATGATGTTGAATTAAAGCACATAAATACTAAGCATCAGCTAGCAGATATCTTCACCAAAGCATTTGCAAAAGATCAATTTTTGACACTAAGAGATAAGCTAGTAAGCCCTCATTAGGCATTAAGGGGGAGTATTGAGAATAATGCTTAAATTTCCATGTAATTGCTGACATTAGTGAGCATATTTTTTTTATTCTCTGTTATTAAAATTAGTGCAACAAATTATTAGGATAGTTAGTGCTCAGAATCATTGGCAGTGGTCAGAATGAATAATTAGTGGTTGATAAATCATATAATTGGTAATAGGTTTATTATATAAGAATGTATTTACATACCAGATTCAATGTGAGATTTACAAGTTGAGCAGTGATCTCATTTGATCTGTGTTTTTTAGTTTTATTGTCTTTCATTGTTTTTTATATGTCATAATTATTCTAGTTTATTAGTTGGCTTAGAGAGCAGTAGCCATTTCAGATTCTACACTCCAGCCACAATTGTCGCTCCTCAAAATCCATCTCCACGAGTCCTCCACAATTGTAACATACACAGTTCACGAAAGCTTATTTGATAGATCGGTTCTCCATTTTTAGTATTTCGTTTACCCACCTCAGTGTTGCAGTATCATGATGAGCCTCACTATTCCAAGATTTAGTAGGTGAGTGAAATCAAATGGAAATATTTAAACTTTTCATTAAATTTCTGTGTCACTTTCCTCACATATTTTTAACGCATACCATTGATTGTGCGTGACGGTTTTAGAACCACAACTTTATTTGGTGTGGTGCAAGATGAAAATTTTCACTGATTTGTTTCATTGCTTTTCATCGGGATGCAGGTGCTCCATGAAAAACCTGAAAACAACCAACACAAACAAACTTCCACTTGAAGACGTGTCCGAAACCTAACTTATAAAACAAGAATAGTAGTTTCAAAACCTACGCCTCCATTTCCTATATTTGTCGTGGTGTCAGCCTGTGGAAATGCTTATCATCTTGATCATTCCTATATCTTCTTACCTTCACCTTATCACTACCCCACCTGCTCTCATCTGTTATGGTTTTCCCTAGCTCTCTATTCTAATTGGTATGACCTACTCCCTATCCAAGATGGACATCTTAAATCTCATAAAAATTCCCATCATACCCATGGAGTAAGACATTAATTCAATAAAAAATATTATACACCATTATTATAAGTGGAGAGCAGAGGTTTTGGAAAATGGCACTGTGTTAGGGTTTGCTAGCACGTTGTTGGAGACAGGTGAAGGTTGTTGGCTCTCCCCGAAAATATGGCTAGGGGGAGAGATCCACTCCTACATAAATGTCACATCACGGGACAGTAGTGGAAAGAACTCCGGACATAATAAATTTGTGGCCCCTAATGTTGGACCGGTTCTGGGGGCTCAATGGCAGGCACAAAAAAGGGGTTAGTGTTTGCCAAAAGCTGCTAAAAACCCTTGTTTTATAATTCCTCCGAATAAATTAGATCATTAGAGAGGTTATATGTAAGATCATGCCCTTATCTGTAAATTTATATGAATTTTTCCTACTGAGAAATATTTACTTAAATGGATTCACATTAAGTTGCAGCCAAAGGGGCATATAGATGTCAAATTTGGTGCAAGAGGTTTTTTTACTCTTATTTTCACTAATCTTTTGGAAAAGGAAAGGGTTTTGAAGGGGGACCGTACTTTTATCAAAATGCGGGCCTTTTTTTAAGGCATTGGGAAGAATGTTATAATCCTGATCAGGAGCAGCTCTTTTCAACCCCTCTGTGGGTCTATCTGTTCACATTACCCATGGAATTTTGGGATCCATAAATTTTGGAAGGTATAGGGAACTCATTGGGTAGGTTTTTTAAGATTATAGAAACTACTAGAAGAGGAAGGTATACCTCCTTTGCGAGGATATGTTTTTATATGAATATAGCAGAACATCTTCCTGAATTAATTGAATTAGAATATGCTGGAGAATTTTGGCAGCAATTGTTAGATATGGAACATATTCCATTTCAGTGTAGAAGATATCATGAATATGGTCATCTGTATAAAACATGCCCTTTAAATAACTCTGACCAGTCTATAAATAATCTAGTAGCAGAGGCAGAAGAAGATAAGGATGAAGGGTTTCAGATAGTTACTAGTAAAAAAAGACAGGGAAAACAACAAGGAAACCCTCAAACTCAGGAAAAATCTCAAAGGAAAAGTAAAAATAGTTATGTATTATTACAAGACCAAGTTGAGGAGGAAAAATAAATTGACTTAATGAATGAGGAGATATCACCTATTGTCTCTACAAAATAGGTAAAGGCTAAGAGGAAAGCTCCCTTAGAAGGTTCCGAACAAGGGGAACAGCAAGATAGTAGGGAACAGGAAGAAATGGAGATAGATATCACAAAGGATGAACTTAGTAAAGAGGAACTTCTTATGAAGAAATTATTGAAAGAATGGAAAAATTTGGATGATAGGTTCATTGCTGAAGATCAGAAAGTATTATAAAATGAGACCTTCGAGCAATATTTAACAATACATGCATGACGAGAAGTGGATATAGCTATTCAGAAATTGTATCAACACTCTATACCCCAAAAGGTAGATCAAGAGGTAGCTTTGAAGACAAAAATAGGGAAGAAATGAGGGAGGAAGACCTTGCAAGAATCCATTCAAATGGTTGGGGAAATGTTGGTTAACTCTGGACATATAGTGCCAATCTCGACGGTGTTCCAGAGAATAACTAAAATTACTTAATGATAGTTATATCTTGGAATATAAGGGGTCTTAATAGTAAAGGAAAAAATAGATATTTGCAATAAAGATTGACAAAAGAAACATCCCAAATCGTTCTTCTTTAAGAAACTTAAGTGTCTGGGGAACGTCTCGAAGAAATTGCTAGTAGACTTAAACCTCGGTATGAAGCAATGGCAGTTGATGCTAATAGGAGTGCGAGGGGTATAGAAATCTTATGGAACCCAAAATAAATGGAGGCTAATGGTTGGATTGGTTTTCCTCGAATCTTAACGGGAAGATTTCGATTAATAGGAACAAAGGAATGGTTTTTTGTCTCTTTAGTATATGGACCTACTATTCCAGGAGATAAACAAGATTTCTTTAGAAGCTTTAGAAATATTAAATTAATAAATCCGGATAAATATTTGGTGGTTGGAGGGTATTTTAATATGGTGGCTAGTGCAGATGAACAAAAGGAAGGAACTAGCAGGTATAATCAGGAGATGGAGGAATTTACTGACCTTATAACAGACGCAAGACTAGTAGATGTTCTGACCAATTATGGTAAATTCACATGGAATAATAGAAGGGGAGGAATACACCAAATCCCCTCACATCTTGATCGGTTTCTAGTTTCAGAGGATTTTGTGAGTCTGGATTTTTTTATGAGGTATATATCTTACCTTGCCTGGGTTTTGATCATTGGCCAATCCGATTGGAGGTGGATATGAAATAGCAACAAAAGAAACAGTCATTCAGATTTGAAGTTTCTCGCTCAGATATCCTACCTTTATATTGAAAGTCCGTGGTTGGTGGGAGGAGAGTCAGTTGATAGGAAGAAATCAAATTCACACATTCCAACTGAAACTAAAGGAGCTCAAGAAAAATATTAGAAAATGGAATAAAAAAAAAATTGGTAATATTCATAAAGAGAAGGACAAAATCCAAGGGCATATGCAACAAATACAACAAAAAATGATTTTAATGGGGAGAATAGTCGATTTAATTAAAGAATAAGGGATGCTGCTTAATAAACTAGAGGAGCACAGAATTCAGGAGGAGATTTTATGGAAATAGAAATCTTGGATTCAATGGCTTCATGAAGGGGAAAAAACACTAATTTTTTCATAAAGCTATGGTTCAACGCCGGTAACATAACAGGATTTTCTCGCTTAAAGATTCGGGAGGTAATCGGTTGGTAGAGAATCAATATTTGGAAAAGGAGTTGATAAACCATTTTAAAGGAATTCTTACAGAGCCAAATCAAGATAGGTCTGTGGCAACATAACGGATACAGAAATTCATTCCAGTAGTTGTTAGCAGGGAGAAAAACTTGGCATTGGTCAGAGAAATCGCAATGACGGAGGTGGAAGATATTGTTAAAGAGATGCCTACGAATAAAGCGCCTAGGCCTAATGGGTACAGAGTTGAACTTTATCAAGTCTCATGGCATTTCTTAGGGAAGGATATTGTAGATTTAGCTGAGGAGTCTCACCGAATTCGTCAGGTATTTTCAGGACTAAATTCTACCTTTCTTACTTTGATTCCCAAACAAGATAAGTGTGATACTCCTTCTGGGTTTCGTCCTATTGCTTTATGTAATGTTATTTAAAAAATTCTTTCTATTGTCATGGTGAAACCCCTTAAAGCAATCCTGATAGATCTCACATCTCCAGAGAAAACATGGTTTGTCAAAGGCAGACAAATTTTAGATGGGATTGTGATAGCTCAGGAGGGTATCCATTCCCTTCATAATCTTAAAGCTAAATGAATGCTTGTCAATTTAGACTTGGCAAGGGCTTATGATAGTCTAAACTAGAAATATTTGCAACAAATTTTAATTTCCTTTAGGTTTGATGAAATATGGGTGCATTGGGTTTTATCTTTTATTACCTCTTCTCATTTCTCTATCCTGGTTAATGGATCTCCCTCATTCTCTTTTAATGTTTCTCGTGGTCTTAGACAGGGTGATCCTATATCTCCCTTCCTGTTTATCATAGCTGCGGAAGTTTTGGGTAGATTTATTAAGCAGAAAGTTCAAGAAGGTGTTTTCAAAGGTCTGAAGCTTTGGGGACCAGATCTTACTCTGTCTAGAACTTTGAGGACCAGATATTTGTTTTGTCAAGACACTCTCTTTGAATGTAAAGAGGTTTTGGAGATTTTGAATTTGTTTATGGATGCCTTGGGTACTCAAATTAATAAATAAAAATCAAATGTTTTCTTTCTTAATACGACTCCCTAATCCAAAAGGTTTCTTACTAGGAACCTAGGGTTTAATATGTGATCTTTTCCTTCGAAATATCTTGGTATACCCCTATCTGAAAATTCCCTGAAAATGAGTGCATGGAAAGCTATAATTATCAGAATTCAAAAATGAATGTTGAATTGGTCCTTTCAGGCATTGAATACTCCCAGTCGAGTTATTATTTTAAGATCTTTCATTCAAGCTATTCCTATCTATCACTTATTAGGTATGGAAGCTTCTAAGAAAACTTGTGCGGACATGGTAAGTTTGTTTAAAAAATTCCTCTTGAAAGGGGCTCAGGAGAAGTAGAAATGGGCTCTTCTCTCTTAGGATAAACTTACTCTTCCAAAGAAAAAAGGGGGTTAGGGCTTAGAGATCTATTTATCCTTAATCAATTTATGGGAGAAAAATTGTGGTGGAGATGGTTATAAGGGGGCTCAGGCTTATGGAAGTGTATATTGGAACTGAATTATAATATGCCTCAGATAGTGAAGGAACGTCTTAATTGGTTGAATATTCAGAGAGGATCAGGTATATGGAACCTTGCAGCTGCTAACAGGTATTTGATAATGATTCATAGTTTTTGGGAGATTAGAGAAGGAAATTTGGCTTATTTTTGGGAAGATTCCTGCCAGCAGAGGGAAAAGATTTTTACAAGATTGGACTTGGCAGAAATATTTCTGTTTACTCAAAAACCTCATTATAAGGAAGTGAAAAACTATTGGGAGGACCATAATGATCAATTTTGGAGGAGATGGAAACAAAAACATTAGTGGCAGGAGGCTCCGGATACACAGCAATGGGAATTTTTTTCTAAAGAGCTTCAAACAAGCAAACTTCCAATTTAGGAAGGTAACGATATATTGAGATGGGGACATAGGCCGAGAGGAATGCTCAAAATTCCAGAAGACTACTAGTTGTAGGCGATTCATAATGAAATTCTGGAAAATCGATTGTGGAAGAAAATTTGGTCTCCTAAGCACTGGATGAAAATAGAACACTTCTTGTGGCTTTTTGGGCTTGGGAAAATTATAACCTGGGACTAGGTACAAAAACGGGGAATGCATGGGTCGCGCTGCTGCATCATGTGTGTTGAAAAAGAAGAAACTGTGGAACACCTTTTCAATACCTCTCAGGTGGTAGAAAAAATGAGGTCAAATTTAAATACTTTATTTCAACAATATGATAGAAACAAATGTAATCTCCGAGAAACAATTGAAGAAAGGGAGGCTACTAGAGCTCAGTGGTGAACATAGCATAGACACTTGTGGTAGGGTTTTTATTGCGGTCCCAGTGGAAAGAAAGGAATAGAAGAATCTTTCAGAACCGTAGGTTAAAAAATGAGGAAATATGGAATATAATTTTAAAAGGAATATGGGAAAATTTTCTATCAGAAAAATTGGAGCATGAGGACTTGGTAATACATGGATTAGAAGGGAGAATCCTACATAAGTTAACTTTTAAGGAAGAAATTCTTGCTCCTTCTTCTTGGAAACAACCACAACTTGGGTATACGATAAGAAATGTTTTTACCAGGCCAGAATCAGGTTTTATAAAACTAAACTATGATGGGCCTTCAAAAGGGAATCCCAGCCAAGCGGGTGCTAGAGGTATTTTCCGAGACTATGCAAGAACAGTTTTACGCATTTTTTTCTTTTATCTAGGATTTTCCACAAATAATGAAGAAGAGCTCTCAGTGGTGAAATTGGGATTAGAAATAGCGAGTCATGAACATTATAATCGACTGGAAATAGAAAGGGATTTTGTAATGGCTACTGGTATACTCAGAAAGCTCCAATAGGGGGCTTAGTGGGAGGCAATCAGTAAAAGATGGAGAACTGTAATATTAGTGCAGGAAATTAAGTGGATATTGGGAGGAATCGAATACACCATACCTTTTCATGTGACAAGACAAGGTAATAGAGCGGCGGACTCTCTGGCGAATTAGGCCCGCAATACTGGCGATAGATTTCTGGATCGGCCATGGCGAGAGGATCTACAAGCAGAGATGTCCAATCTTTGGGATATTGTTTCAGAGGACTGGAATAAAGGGAAGACATCATTCGCCGATCGGGGTGTAATACAACAACACGAGAGCCAGGTGTATACCTTGGTGGAGGTGCCTTGCCACATGGGGAGGTAGTACACCAACATGGTCATCGCATCCATGAGGTGTGTCGACAGGTGGGTTGAAAGGAAAACCATATTCTGCGGTAATAAATGTGGTTCATCGCTTGCGGTCACCAGCTGGGTAATCCAGCAAGGATTTCAGAGTGTCTTGGGGAAAAGCACTGACAGATGGGTAATACAAGTGGAGAGGTAAAGTTTTTAGTCTTATGGTTTTTTTCTAAAGTTCGTTACGCATAGAGTGGAGGACGGAGTCGAAGACGTAGGGTGACGGTGCGGGAGGTTTTTTGGTATCTATTGTCTTTTTTCCTCTCTATCAAATTGTGAAAGGTTTCAGGTTATCATCGAATGCATAAAATTATCATGATGTTCTTATATTATTTTTTTAAATGGTGGAAAATGCTGAAAGTTTTAGAGGCTGGTTACATGCAGAATATAGTGATGGGGTTTTTGGACTATTTGTTTAAAAAAAGTTTGGATTTATTATGGAAATAATGTTGCTCTTGGGGAATGTGGTTGGTTTCTCTGCACTCTATTTTTGTCTTCAGTCTACCAGTTGTGGTGTATTTGGAATATTTCTATAAACGCTAGTTTGCTTGGTTTTTGTCCTGGTCTAGGCAATTGTTGAAAGTTTCAGGTGTTCGTTGCATGTAGAGTTTAGTCATGGGGTTTCTGGTTTTTTTGTATAAAATTCCCTTTGTTCTACTCTGGAAATAATGTTGTTGTTGGGGATTGGGTTTGGCTTCAGTTTTTGTCTTCAACTTGCCAATATTTGATCTTTACTCTATTCAGAATTGGGGAAGAATGATGCATAAATTTAAGAAGTGATTGTTGGATAATGATAAAATTGTTTGCTTTATGTCGCTTAGGGCCTTCTGCTATTTTCTCTTAAATGATTTACTTGTTATTTGGGTGGGTGGTTTTCTCTTCTAGCGATGGATAACTGGTTGTGAGGTAGCTGTTTCGAGGTTGGTTTGTAAGAGTTATGAATGGACGACGTTCAATTATGGGTTGAAAATTTCGGTTGGTTCTGAGTAGAGTAGTTATGTATCTCGGTGTCTCTTTTTTTTTTTCAGGGTTTCTATTTTGGTACTAAAACGTGTGGCTTTTATTAAATTGGGTATTGGGAAAGGTCTGTCTGCTAGTTTTCAAAACTCCTATTTTTTTAGTTTCCTGATATGTATCTGTCGTAGATATGTTGTTTGGTTATTAGTATCATAAGTATCTTCCTGGTTTTTCTAAGATGGTAAAGAAAACTCGAGGAACGAAGACAAATGGAAATAAAGGCAAGAAGCCTATCTCTCATCAGTGTGTGAAAAGATGAAGGAAATAAAAAAAGCAACTCCTGGAGCCACTAGTGGAAACATTTACAGCAAATATTCCTATTTCTGTTAAATCTCACATTTATGGTTGGGAAACTGAGGCTTTAAACAAAATGGATCTGCAGGATGATGTGGCATTTTGAGATCTGCAGAATGTTGTTGCTGATCCAGGGCATACCCGTAGATGTATTTCTCTGTTCCAACATTCAGTTAGAACCTATTGGCAGATAAAATTTTGTTAGTAAAGGAAGTTATGTTGACTCAAGATATAGCAGAATCCAAGCTGGAGTCTACTTTGGCAGATATTAATGGAAATATTCAGGAAATTAATCTCCGTCAGATGAATCAGTATGCTATACTAGGTAGGATGGATAAGGATATAAATCATTAAAGCTGGTTGAAATGCTTGGTTCCAGTGCCAAAGACCCTGGCCCTGTGGAGTCAGAAGATGATTAGTGTTATCAGTTACTCTTTTTTAGCGGCTAGTTTCCTTTTATGTAAATGATATTATTTATGGATTTAGATATTAAGTATCGCCAAATTTTGTACATGTTATTAATACTGTTTATGTTATGATTGACATAAATTGCACTTAGATGGCCAACAAACCTAGTTTCCTATGGGCAGGTTGAGGTCTAATTTTTTGTATCCTTGCTGCCCTGTTTTATATTAATAGAAAATGGGAAGGAACTACCTAACCTTAAAAAAAAAAAAAAACATTAATTCAGTACTTTTTACTAAATAATTACAATTTAAAATTTCTAAACATAATAGTGTTAAAGCCAACTCTGGTGCGGTGGAGTCCTTGTTATCCATATTTATGTATGTTCGAAACCTCTAAATGAATTCCGCTCCTCCAAAAACATGCTGCACCCATTGGTTGTCCCTATCCTTGGAATTCCACCACTCCAGCTGCCATTTCCTCCACCGTGAGCACCGCAGTCGCCACGTCCAGTGTTCGGGGCTAGAAGTGGGTTCACATTCTTCCCTCCAACATTTCTCGGGTAAATTTTTCCACTTACAGTAAATGAAATATCCACCATCAATAGCCAAACAACACAGAACCCCCAGAAACTCCTGCTCTCCACCTTCTCCCAATCTCGGTATAGAACACACTACAGAAAAAACTAAATTTAGTTGACATACTGGTAAAAGCTGCACCATGAAATGACAGAGCTCTTCGACACTACACCTAACCAATGAGTCTAAACTACACTAAAGAGAAGTATCATCCTATAGTGAGAGTGTAGGCTGGGAAGAGAGATTCGTAGAGGTTAGAGATTTAGTTAGATAGTGAATTAAACGAAGGAGGTTGTAGATGAATGTCCTAAAACATTTCAATCATCTAACATTTTATTTGATAGTGCAGACATGTAGAACATGGAAGCTAGGAGAGTTTTTTTTAAATAAGAACGCATTAAGATGTAAATATGGAGTTATCTTATCCTAGTTTCAATTTGTGGTGAGATTGTTGATTATGCATTTTTGGTAATTATATTTAACTAAGGTTTATCAGGAGAGTGTTGTATAGGTTGATCCTTAGTGAAGTTCAGGAACGGATCTTCACATTATACATTTTTCTCGTTTAAAAATATGAAATTGTAATTTGAAAAAATATTATAATTTTACCATTATTGTTATAAATTTTTATGGTTTAAAAAATACTGAAATTTTAATTTTAAAACATATTATAATTTTAGCATTTTTTGTTATAATTTAAGGGATTACATGGCATAGTTACTAATATATCACATACATAGTATAATGTACATACAAAAATACATAAAAATATACATGCATCTATATATATATAAGGAGAAAGAGGATAAAAGTAGTAGTGGAGCCCACAATAAATAGTATTTTATGGTATTAGATCAAACACCACTATCTCAATAATATGTTAGTAATCGCATTTATTTACATCTTGATTTAACTAATAAGTATTAAAAAAAAAACTTAATTATCTTGGTTATTCATGGACTTAATAATTGATTCATCTCATTACATGGTTAATTCATTTTAATGGTCAATTTACAAATAATTGGTAGAATTATTGTCTGAGTAAAATAATTCAGTAAACTCTCCAATATCTCCCGAACCTTAAAATACATCATCATATCAAATAAGAAGAAAATTGGCATCACAATTCCAACAAAAAAAATTGTTGCCATGAAATTTTCAAAATCAATGTGCTAAAATTTGTGTTTTCTATTTTTTTTTTCTAGTGGTGTTGGTGCTCCTTAACATATTTTTGTATTAATGGTGCTTCAAATGTTGGTATTGATTCTTATTTTGCATTAGTAGCTAGTTCCCATGGTGGCTTTGATTTATTGATTGATTCCACTTCTTATTGTACCTTGGATTCTCTCATTATTTTGAGTTTTTCCTGCTAGTTGGGAACATCATATATTGTAATGGGAATCATGATGTGTTCATTGGTTATATTAAGTTGATATGTAGATATAATTGGAATAAACAAGGAAAAGGATCACAAAAAAAACAATCCAAATATCTCTTTCGCGTTCATGAAAATATCTATGCAATATCTCATCTACCCCATATTATATAAGTGTCCTCTTAGTATTGAAAATTAAAATGATTAACCACCAATTTTTTCTTCTACTGCATAATATACTATGAAGGAGAAAACCATCTAGTAAAAAACATAATGATATCTGAAATGGTCATATGCCACTCTAATTGCAAATAAATGTGCCTCAAGGAGATTATCTTCTATACTGGTTGGTTCTTCTCCTGCTTCCAATATTGAGAGATGGTCAGGTCCTACATTCAACCTCCTTGGTTTAACAATAACTTGAATGTCACACTCTTGGAATAAAAACAACCATATGCAAATATTTCTTCCTAATACATGCTTATTAACCAAATAATTTAGTGACGAATGATCTATAGACATCTTAAAATGTGACCCAAACAAATAATGTATGAACTTCTGCAAAGTGTACACCATGGCCAATCCTTCCCTTTATGTGGTGGTGTAATTATTTTCCAATTTATACAAATTCCTACTTAAAAAAGCTATAGGATGATAAATATTTCCTTCACCAAGTTGCACCAGCATCACATCCAAAGCTATACCAGAAGCATCCATGTGAACATGAAATTCCTTTTTTCAATCAGGAAACACTATCATAGGTGTAGATACCATATTTTCACTACAACGAAAATACCCTCTAGCAGATTTTTTTGACGAACCCCTTATAAAAATACTTCAGACATTCGTTTCTAGTGGAGGTTACTAGAGGATGTTGGCTGGAGAGGTTTTTGTAGATGCTTTTAGTTTGGTACGCTTATCATCCAAAACTACATTGGTGCGCTCAATAAGAGAATGCATTAGTATACACAAAACATTGGCACACTGGAAACCGTGTGCTCTATACACACCCTCCCAACGCATCATATTATTGTAGAGCACCGGTGCTTTATAACTCTTCTGGACCAGTGCGTCATAAAACATTGCGCCAAAACAGAAACCACCTGGTGCAGTATTAAGAAACCACACCAGTGTGCCTATAAAACCACGTGCACTGGAACAAGGTTAAATAAATAAAAAATTACGGCCAAAAAACTGCATTTTTTACTTTTCTTGGTCCTCTAGAGCTCTTAAGCACCAGTGAAATTTATCCTTGTATGAGCCACCCTGACATCGGTGCTCCCATTGCACCTATTGCACACACTGTTTTTGTGCATTTCCCACCAATATCCAGCTTGCATTTTGCAAAACGGTGGGAAAATTTTCTTTTGCAAAGTCCACAACCAATATGCCTCCTCAACGACCAAATATACAGGTATTTTTCTTATTTTTCCATAATTAATATTTTTAGCGGATTAGAATTTCAAATAACCTTAAAATTAACCATTTAAAAGAAGAAAAAAATATTTTCATGTGGTGCACTCAAGCTGTTCGTCTTGCACCGATAAGCAGTGATGCCTGTAAAATTTGTAGACCACACCGCAACTTGTGCTAATGGTATCCGCACTGTTTCCGGGGCGGTACCGAAAGGCACACCACTTTATTTTAAAATTTTAAATAAGTGTGTTGCAGTCATGTAGTCGGTCACACCACTGACCATGTAGAATAGTGGCAATGCGGTGCATTGACGGAAATATCTACCCCGGGGCGGGTATGTTTGTCAGCGCACCACATTCGGCATTTTAACAAGGTCAACAGTGCGGCCTGGTAAAATACCGTACCATTGACTATGTAATGAAGTTAGGAGGTCGGTGTGCAGACCCAACTATAGTCAATGGTACGGTATATGTGCGCAGACCCAACTATAGTTGAGACGTAGATTTTAGTCAGCGCACTGCACTCCTGACACCGTACATAGTCAATGGTGCTCTGAACATTTTTCAGGTGCACCACCTACTATGCGTTTAATGTCATCTGGGGCACCACAATCGGTGCGTGACAAAAAAAAATGCACCGATACTGGTGCATTACTATTTTTTGTGGCGCACTGACTTTTTTGTTTTTTTTTCCCAAAAAAAATTATATATGTATATTCCTAAATACATGTCTCATTTAATAAAAATAAATTATTTAATATGTCAATCATTCAAATAGAAGAAGGGGAACAACAACAACAACAAGTGGAGAAGTATGACATGGTTTGCCTGTGGGAGGCATGATAGAGGGAGAGAGATGCATACCCTCACCCTATTACAACAGCTACCGAGGGGATCCTATGGCAGGTAGTCCTCCTCAAGTTCTATGAGGAGGCTACTTCCATAAAGGGCCATGGTGTGCTTTTGAGACATCTTATCCACAGGTGGAATTGCCATTGACAGGCTTTCCAGGTTGGTCCTAACCAGTGGTACACGCCCGTTGAGGTTGACATATATCTCATTATAGTGCTATCGAGGAGAGGGGTGGATTTTACCTCGATCCCAGAGGTTCCAACTAGAAATGTAGCAGGGAGTTAGTTAGTGTACTCCCAGAGATACATTGTAGTAGATGTACTGTCTCCTTCATATTTTCAGGTCGCCGAAGGTTAGCTACGTATTGGTGCATTTGGTAGTGAGGAGGTCAGGTGCATCTCACTTATGATTTCGACCATTTCACGCAACACCAGTGATGGGCAACACATTATTTGATCGCTTCTATATTATGTTGATTATCTAGTACATGAGCCATGAATTTTTAGGTGGTCTCCCATTTTTTGTGGCAGTTATGTATAGCCTTAGATAGATGTTGTGCTCATGCACAAGGGAGGGTCAACTTCCCTTTTTATGTAGATATTTTTGGTTTATTCTTTGAGAGGTTTCTAGAGACGAGGCCTGATTTTGTTGGCAGCCTTGTAGGCCGATGTTTGAGGCACAGATGCACATGTGGGGGCAGATGATGCCCAAGAGGGGTGAGATTGTGTTTCCAGAGAGGATATCACATGATGCAATGGAGTTACTAGCCAGTGTTGATGAGTTGCATCCCTTCATTATGGTCCCATGTCCTTATGCAAGATTAGATTGGTGAGGGTCTGCCAAGATCCTCTTCACAGATGATAGAGGTAATATTACTATTTTATTTTAGTTTATACTAACATGTTCTTTAACGTGTTTTTATTAAATTATGTAACGAAATTTTCTAGTTATTGTTGTGTACTTGTATATATTTTCTAGATATTGATTCTTTTGATGGCTAGGACATGCCAGCACGACCACATAACCCAGGTGTGGATCCTGGTGACGATCAAGGCATGCCATATGCCTAGGATCATCATCAGGCCGGTGCAGACATACCTGCTCCTGCTGGTGCGCTGGTACCACCTTTTTCTAGGCGTGGTCGACTTGATACTAGATACAGGATGGAGTTGGGTGACCAAATCGCTGCATTGATTGTTGAGGTGGCCATTAGGCTTGGTCATATGAGAGACATATAGGCGAATGGTAGGTTGTTACAAATGCGGAGAGACATGGCACGTGAGATGTATAGCCTGATGCAGCATGTCATAGGAGCTACGACCTTAGTTACGTGTCTAAGGAGAACTGTTGCACGTTATAGGCATGGTTGAGATACAACACATGATCGACAGTCTGCGAGAAATGACTCATCATCTCCTGATCGTTCACCTCGTGCCACGCTAGATGAGCATCCTCCACTAGCATCTCGTAGCAGTCATCATGAATATGAGGCTGGACCATCGGCCATGTCCAGTCAGTAGCCTGCAGCATCCAGCAATACTCATGATCATGACCAAGATAGACCATCGACCATCGAGGCTGCACCATTGATTGAGTAGGCCTCAACACTACTGCTATTGATGTTGTACCACCAGCTGATCCATGACATTTATATTACAGTTGTATATTTTTAGCATTATTCAGTTATATATATATATATATATATATATATATATATATATGGTCCATGTATTTTATGTTCATGTTGTAGTTGTACTTAATTTACATGTTGGTGATCATCATGATGTGTATATTTTTAGGTGATGTTAGATATGTTCATTTAATGTGCAGCTTGCAGATAGATGTATATGTGATAGCATGATTTATTTGACATGAGATGTATATTTGATGTTTGTGTTGTGATAATGTTATACAATGCTAATTGTGTTTTGTTATATGATCATGATTACGATGATGTTAGAGAATTTGAATGTATTTTTTAGTTGAAAATGATGATTTTACAATGGTTATCATGATTGTAATGTTTATTAATTAATTTAATATTAAATGACCATGCTATTTATTAAAAATTATGTCGTGATTGTAATTTAAATTGAAATTGAAATTGTATGTAAAACCGTAAAATTGTATTTGTATTTCCAATTGTAATTGTATGTAAATTATTTGTAAAATTCTAATTGTAATTTTAATATTTAATTTATTGTCAAATGATTGTAATTGTAATTTTAATTTTAATTGTATATATGACAGATTGTAAAATTGTAATTGTATTTGTAATTGTAATTTTAATTGTAATTGTATGTAAAATATTTGTAAAATTGTAATTGTAATTGTAAATGTAATTCTAATTCTAATTCTAATTGTATGTAAAATATCTGTAAAATTTTAATTGTATTACTGTGAAATGATTGTAATTGTAAAATTTTAATTGTAATTGTAATTGTATGTAAAATTCTAAAATTATAATTGTAATTCTAATCGTAATTGTATGTGAAATTGTAAAATTGTAATTATAATTATAATTCTATGTAAAGTATTTGTAAAATTTTAATTGTATTAATGTGAAATAATTTTATTAAAAAATCTAAATTTTAAATTTGTAAATTTGGAAATAATTGTAAAATAATAAATCTAGAATAATATGAATTTTTGTAACATGATAAAGTTTAGAAAATAATGCAAATAAATTCATGTACTTTAAATTTATCATTATTTTACTATGATCTTACCTACCAAAAAAAATTAACTTTATACAGTACGTCATTTCTAGTGGAGGTTCCTAGTTTTTCGTCCGGTGTGCTTATCAGCATAACCCGCATCAATGGATCTTAGTACTTTAGCGCACTGATGCTTCACAACTGTTCTACACCGGTGCGTCATAAAACACTGTGCCAAAACATAAACCACGATATTACGAAACTGCACCGGTGCACCTATATAACCCTGCACATCCGAACAGGGTTAAATAAAACCTCCCGCAAACCAGGTATGTCATTGAAATATCTTTTCTAAGAAGGAAACCTTATTCTATAAAATGCAGTATTGGAGCAGCGAAGGGTTCGAATCGTGGGAAAGAAATTTTCTGAGGAGAGGAGGGTTTGAAAAGACGAGATTTTGAATTTCGGTTGAGAATTTTATAGCAGAGAAAATGAGTTATTCAAATAGGAAGATGCAAAAAGACAGTTACAGGGATGTCGATAGTGACAGAGCTCGAAAGATTACAAAAGGAGAAAATATTTATGAAAAATCTGAGAAGGGCGGTCGAGAAAGCTCATTTGAGACCGACGATAAGGTTAAGAGGACTAGTCATGAGGGTAATTATTTTCTTGATCATGGTAGAGAGAATTAGGTTGAGGCCAACAATAGGGTTAAGAGGTCCCATGATGGAGAAAGGGAAAGCATATTTGATGGCAGAGAAATACCTGTCCACGCTCTAGCGACTAGCAAGGTGAAATAGTCCTTTGAAAGTAAGAACTCCTATTCGCTAAGGGATTTCAGAGAGAGATCAATTGAGTCTCTTGAATGGGATAAGAGATCGCATGAAGGTAACGATTCTCATTCTTACAAGGCTCACAGGGAAATATTGAACAGTATAGAAAGATCAATCAAGGCATTCGATAAAGCCAAGAGGCACCATGAAGGGAAGGATTCTCATTCCCTTGAGGACAACAAAGAAATATGAATTGACATTGTTGATTGGGCTGGTAGTTCCCATGAAGTGAAAGATTCTCTAGAATGCATTTAAAAGTAGCTAGGAGTAGTGTTCGAGCTTCGGGTGGCTTACATAAACTTTTACCAGCAAAGCTGATGTTGCATAAAATCACATCTTTGGCTTTCAATTGAACTTGAATGGAATCTCTTATCTGAGTTGTGATCCTCTAGATAATGATGAATATCACATGGAAGGTACCCAAAAATCCAAAATTTTGAAATTATAGGTGAACTTTCACTTATCAAAGAATGAAATCCTGAATAAAATGCGAACGGGATACACTTAAGGATTCCTTGGTTCCATTTTTTTAATTGAAAATGATGCTCTCTCGTGATGAAACCAGTAAAAATTCTTCTTGTATTATAAATGAAATTCCAATGACTATTTCTATGGGAAGAAAAGCATAGATACCTGCAACTACCATATTTCCAGCTAAAAATCGGTTTCCTATTGGAAAAGGTAATGTAATAGCCCATTTTGCAATGTATTTCCTCTGCTAAACCCTATACTCATTTTCTACAAGAAACCATTGCCTCCATATGTAATAACTGCATCAGATAGTCGAAAATCAATCTTCTTCTACTAGCAAATGCAGAATGAAGGACTCATTGTCATTGATCCCAGAACATTCAAGGTCAGTTTCTCATAAAACAGAGATTATATAATTTTTTTTAAGATCAAGATCGAAAGCACAAAGGAGAAAAGAGGAAATTGGATGCCAAGATGGAGGAGGAACTTACAACTAAGAAAGCAGACCATGGGCCAGCAAAAAGATCATGGGACACCTTTTCTTGTTGCGGGTTATGGAAAGGTTCAAGTTTATTTTTCTGAAAGAAGAAGAGGTGTAGTTTTGAAAAGAAATGGCCCAAACATTTTCACAGCAAAATGTACATTTCCAACATGTATAATTTTGGTGTACACACATAAAAGTAATTTCGGTGCCTCAACCGCAAATCAGTACTAATGTATGGATAACCGCACCAATGCATTCTAGTCACACCAAACTAGTGCATTTTAGTTACTACGCACCATTGATGTGTTACCAATGGATGCATCGGTGCGGTGCTATTAAGTGACGCACTAGTGACGAATAAGCGCAAATAAAAAAAAGTGCAACTCTATTTTCTTTAAGTGAAAAAAAGTGTCAAATTGAAAAATGGCGGAAAAATATTTTCAAAAATCTAATTTCATAAAACAATTCTTTAGGTACTAAACACTTTTCATTATTTCACTATTTTTGCTAAAATTTTCAGCCAGAGATTTGTAGGAGAAATACCTGGAGGAAGAGGGAACGAGAGTACTGTGGAGCAGCGAAATATGTTCGAACAGAAGTATTCAGAAAATCAGAATCCAAACCTGTAGTGATTCAAACCTTGTAGCATAGAATTTCAAACGATATCGTGATTAAATTTGATTATTTTTTTTACTTTTTCAGCAATTTCTTACTTTTTTTGCAGTTTTATACATTTTTACCCTAAACCCTTCATTTTTTTGTTTCCACCCTTTCTTCTCCTTGTTTCTTTGATTTCAAAATTAGGGATTTTCATTTTAGATTGGCATCCAACCCATGGGACGAATTGCATAGTCGTATTCCAATCCATGTCGGCCCTTGTATGAATTTTTGAAAAAAATGGATTTTTTTATCGGTGTGCCCTGCGTAACAAAGTGCACTGGTGCACTGTAGTATACAACGCGTCGTGCAAGTACTATGTAATAAAACATTTAAAAAAAAAATTCTTTTGATCAGTGCGCCATATCTAAAATAGGGCACCGGTGCATTATGTTATGAAGATCACACCGTATGGTCTATTTTACTATTTGTGAAATGCATTTATAATACCTCCACACACCGACATCAATGCGTACATCATGAAAGGCACACCGGTTTCTTGAGATTTATTTTTTACCTGAAAAGTTGACAATTTATTTATAAATATATTAATGAATGATATGATACATGTTTCATATTGATAAATAAATGACTAACAAGAGATCAAGCAACAAAAATATTGATACCACATCAAGAAAAGGAAAGAATGCAAGTTCTTTGTAAATTCTTTACAAAAATATTATTTTTGAAGTATATGTAAGTTTAACTAATATGTATCGTTTACTGTGTATCATGTAGAGCCACAAAATGAAAAATCTCGCTAATATTATTTTTGATCTAGGACCAAAAGAGTGTAAAGCCTTGATGGAAAATTTTCAAAATGATGAACTACGGGAATGAAAAAATACTACCGATCAAATATGAGTTTATTTTTTTAATTTTCATTGAAAATGTACCTAAAATTATTAGATAACATGTGTCAAACAGTCTATTAATTCACATTTGTTAATGTTCTACAGGACCAACAACTCAGAAAAGGAATGTTGTTGTAAGAAAAGAAAAAAAATAGAACATGCAAATGAAAATGAATTTCTCCTTAGCTCATGTGGAGTGGTGCTGGATGTTAATGCAAGGGGGGAAAACTTTTACAAAAGTTCGAGGGATCTAATGGAATGAATGTATAGACGTTCTTTCCATTTACAATACAAAATCCAATCCAATGATTCCAAGAACCAAAATTTATCTAAACTACAGGAAGAGTTTCCAAAGAATTTGTCAATGAGACATGTGAGACTTTTAATAGCAAAAACATACAACAACAAAAAATAAGGAATGAAAAATTCATATTACTTTAAATGTTTTTCTAGAATTATTTATAAATATCACTTTTGTTATACTTAATTTTAATATATCAATATAAAAATTAGATAGTTTATTGTCATGTTAAATTTTCAGGTATATTATGAAAATCTCACAAGATGAATGAGATGACATCAGAAATATGCCACTAGGAATGTCCAAAAAGGTGTACAAGGAGATGGTCAAAGAAATGGACAAAATTGCATCGGAGGAGGAGCCGTCCCAACAACAATGTGCTTCAAATGTAATATGTAATCATTGAATTTTTCCATGATTAGGTACAATAATTAAGCAATTTAGCATTAAATATTAATTTTCAAGTATTTTTTTGCAGAAAAGAAAAGAAAATGGAACCCATTCAACACATGAAACAAGATGACAAGGAAGAAAAGGGTTGATATCTAAGTTTGTGAGTAATTGTTACTTCATGATAGCAGCTTAACTAGATTTCACTTATGTATTTTCTAAGTTGTTTTACATAAATCATCATTGAATCTCTTCAAACAGGTGCTAACATACAAATAAGAACCATCAAACAAATTGCTTGAAATTGGGTTAAATATGGGTTGTGAGTACATGTTGGCATATCAAAAATTAATTCTGGAATTTGTAACAAGATGACAAGGAAGAAAAGGGTTGATATCTAAGTTTGTGAGTAATTGTTGCTTCCTTATATCAACTTAACTAGATTTCACTTATGTATTTTCTAAGTTTTTTTACATAAATCATCATTGAATGTCTTCAAACAGGTGCTAACATACAAATAAGAACCATCAAACAAATTGCTTGAAATTGGGTTAAATATGGGTTGTGAGTACATGTTGGCATATCAAAAATTAATTCTGGAATTTGTAAGCATCTATCGATCTTATTTTTCTTAGCTCCGTCTATAATTAATAGAACATAATTTTTTTTATATTAAATATATGATTTGTTATGGGGTATAAAACTTGCAGGAAACAAAGTATAGAACTGCGCCAACAGATGAAATTTTGAAAGATGGCATAGTACATGGTTTTGAAAGAATGTGTATAGTTTATGAGTCAATTGCTGCTATGGTATGTCTTTTTTGTTTTTGATTTACATTGATGTATATTATTTAATATTGAAATTTTCATTATTCTCACCAATCTATATACGCTCATTTCAGTTTATTTTTATGTTTGTATATAGAAGGTGAAGAAGAAGAAAACAATTAACACCATGAACAAAACATTCATGAAAATATCCCAAGTCACGGAAGTAGCTCTAGTAGTGACAATAGTTCAAGCGAAGAATGATGATCACTATGTTTGGATATCAAAGCAAGGCATTATATTTTTTGAAATATTTGTCTGTGAAATCAGACATTTTGTTTAATGTAATGAACATAGTGTCCCAATTGAAAGACAAAGGGATACCAACAACTATCCCATTTTGTAGGACAAAGACTGTTATATATATATATATATATATATATATATATATATATATATATATATATATATATATAATATGTTTTAATTTATTCTATTGCATTTTTCATTGTCGTTCTCAAATGCACTAATAAAAATTTAATTCATATGAATATTGTTATAACATATATATGTTTCGACTTTTGATGAGTAATGAATTTACAAAAATCACAATAATTATGATATGATATAACAAATTAATCCAAACATCACATTCAAATGCATTAATAAAAATTTAATTAATATGAATATTTTTATAGGATGTGTTGACTTTTGATGAATAATGAATTTAGAAAAACGACAATAATTGCACTGTCATAGGTTGATGTTTCTAAAAAATAGAAAATGAACACCGGTGCATGTGAGTTACTGTACACCGATGTGTTTGTATGTTGCAACCCACCGGTGTGTTTCTATGACCTATGGGCACTGCACAAATACCAAAACAAATTAAAAATCTCAATGTGTTTGTGCGATACTATGCACCGATGTTTATATGTGAGACTGCACTAGTGCATTTTTACAACATATGGGCACCACACAAATACCAATACCAATTATAAATATCGGTGTGTTTACCTGATATGGCACACTGGTGCGTTTATATAATTCTACATACGGGTGCATTGAGACGACCTATGGGCACTACACAAATCCCAATACCAATTGGTACGACCTTGTGCGTTGTATCACCAACACTACGCTCGATACATTTTTATACCTTGATGGCCCAGTGCAGGAACCTTCAACCACCCTGGAGCCACCGTGTAGATGACACGCACTAGTGTGTTGAAACCTTAGTAGTGCACCGATGAAAAACACATTTGTAATAACCTCCGGTCGTCCAATTTTTTTAGTTGTGTTGAATTTATGTTAAAATCTCTACCAAAACCTCTGTAACCATAAACGGATGTTGTAGCAAATGTTTTTTTGACAATTTTGGCAAATTTTATAACACTAAAAACCTCCTTTATAACCTCCACTAGAGGGTATTTTCCTTGTAGTGTTTCTTTCAATATCTCAAGGCTCTTATGAAATTCTTCATTCCACTAAAAGGTTGCACCCTCCTTCAACAATTTCTCCATAGGCATGCTAATCTGCGCATACCCCTTCATGAACTCGTTGTAATACCTAGTATGTCCAAACCTAGTGCAAAGCTGTCTTGTTGTCTTAGGTTGGTCCAACTTGACAATAAAAATAATCTTTGTAGGGTTCACCATTAGTCCTTTCCTATAGAAAATATGTCCGAAAAATATGCTGAAGTGCACAAAAAATATGCCCTTATTTAGGTTTAAAGTGATTTTATACTTTCTACATGTGTGGAGCATAAGTCTAAAACTTCCCACATGTTTCCTCAACAATCCAAATATTGTCTAGTCCTCAAAATATACCACCAAAAACATGTGGATATACTCATTAAAAGTTGCGATTTCCACCCTAGAGAATATAGTAGGCGTATTTTTCAATCCAAAATGCATGATTCTGTATTGAGTTGAGCCCATTTTCTAGCAAATTTGGTCATATGTGCATCTTCAGGTGCAATCCTATTTTGATGATAACCTGAGAATCCATATGTAAATGAGTAGGCTTCCTGTCCTCCTACATTTTCGAGCACTTCATCTGTAAAAGTGGTAGGGAAGGGATCATGTAAACATGCATCTTTTTGCTTCCTGAGATCAACATATATCCTAATTTCTCCTTGACTCTTCTTTTCTTCCACCACCATAGTAATCGCGCATTGTGATTCTCTCGACATGTTCAATAGTTCATGATGCTATCATTTTATCAATATCTACTTTAAATTTTTCCTTATACTTCGGGTTCATTCTGTAAAGTCTTTTTTTAACTGAATTTGAACAAGGCTGTAAAGGAATCTTCACAACTCATAGATCTCTTAGTATACTCGTCATCTCTGAAAACTTGGTGGGAAAAATTTCTTGATATTCATGAAGTAACTATGTAAGTTTACTGATTGTTTTCTCATCCCAGTAATCTCATATAGTTGCAAATTTCGGATCATCTTATTATACTATGTTTACCTTCTTGGTCTTCATTAGCTTTGTTATGTCTGGTATCTCTATCTCAGGTTGGGTCACTTCACAGTATCTTTCTGATTATTCCATGTCGATGTTGCGAGGATCTTCTTCTTCTCCATATGCAATAATCTTATAGAATTCGAGGGCATATTCTATTTTCACATCCGAATCAGGTTGTTTCCATGTCACTGAGGGTACATGTACAAAAATATTCTTCTTCAATTCCAGAAGAGACAAATATAAGTGTGTTAAATCATCTTGAAAGATAAATGTTAATATGAAAATATCCACCATGTTTGCCCAATTTTCAGTACCATATCGAAGCTCTATTTCTAGGTAACATTTGTTAGGGATTGTTTTGAATTTATGAATGAATCGATGTACCCACTCTTGTTGTGTAATATTTGTCCATGTTGATATCCATAGTTGGATATTCTCGCTAGGACTAGTTGGACCATCATATTTCATCTCCATTTCTGTTTCTATCTATCCAAACATTATCCACATCATTATTGGAGATTCTTGCCAACCTCCAATATTCTTCTTGTCTGCATTAATCCATATAGTATGTGTAGATTTCATGGATACATACAAGGCTAACAACCTTTTATTTTCTTGAACCTGTTGTTCATAATCACTGATAAAATTATTCGCGTATCCTATGCCATCATAATAAGGCTGGTTACATACCTCAGATGTCATACAAAAAACTTATTTGGTGATTCTTAAACAACATCTTGTGGATACTTCATGCAACCTATTCTTCCAATTTTCTAATTCTTCTTTTGAATCTGAATTATAGGAACTATAATTCTCCCAACTCAACTTTCCTTTTCTAATAGGATTAACCAAATCTTGTTGCTTTCTTGTCATTTGATAGATATTTCATATATATGTTGCGTATTTCTATTCTTTGACTATTTCTCTATACCTTACTCCTTATGATGGATGCAAAGGAAAAATTACCCTGATAGTGTTCCCTTCTAATATGATATGTCTCTTCTTCAAATTTATTATGGAAAAATTGTAAAATTCCCAGTGAATTCCAAGAAATTAAGGATAGCAATTACTTTAATTGACAATATATATTATTTATAAATTAGTAGTAGTGCACACTCCTCCAATATCCATTGTGACATCTGATAATCTTCCCATGGTGGGGGATATTTTGTTGGTTCACAATCATTATATGAATAGGAGACAACTGTAGCTTTGCCTTACCCATCAATTCCCATGTTTTCTTCAGTAAGACATTAGCATCATATCCCAAATCCATAAAAACTTGATCCATCTCATATTTTCCTACTTTCACACTAAGCCTTATTTCTCTTCAAGTTCTCTTTTGCCAATGCAAGCTACTTAATACGCACATCTCTCTTCATGGTCCTTCTATTTATGCAAAAGAATCTATAAAATCCTAATTCCATTCTATGACCTTTTGATCTCTTAATAAATTCATACAAGTCTACAGAAAAGATCTTGAAATACTTGATTTTTTTACTCTTCACCTTGTGTCGGAGCTCCATCCTACGCCGAATATTGGCTCTATTTAAAATATAATGAAACTTCACAATTACTATGATTTGGCTTTTCTTCCATAAACACTCCTTTTTATTTCTGAATTAAAAAAAAAACAGGAAATTTATCTGCAGTGTTTCTAACCCATGCACCCAGATTTTCAAATTCCTTCTTTCTATCCCTCATATCACTACCAGTCATAGCTCCACTTCTAGTGACAATACTAATTCGATGTTCATCAGTTATCCTTTAAGAAATAATCATTTGAATGTTCTGTCTCAGTTGTTCATTCTTGTTGTCTTACATCTTTTTCATAAGTATAGGACATTCTTAAATTACAAGGTCAAAATATTTACAATACTTACATGTCATAGTGGTGTTTTGGAAATATCTTGGAAAATGACCTCACTGGCCATAGTTATAACAAATGATCTGAGCACATCCTCGACCAACTCCACCTCCTCAACCTCTTCCTTGGTAAGTTATTCAACCACCATGATGTCAATTTTCCTCATGTGCATGTTCTTCTTCTTGAATTCCATAAGCATTGATACTGCACTCCATCATTAGGTCATAACTTTGAAAATTATTCTCATAATTTCCTACTCATTTAAAGAATTTGCAAAATATATTATTTGGAGTGTGTACATATTTCTCCAATAGGTAACATTCCTCTGAGTGATATTGGCCTCTAGTCCTACATATTTCACACTATAGGTTGGATCATATGTTTAAGGGATTTGGTTCCACACTAGTCATGTACTTGAATCATAGGGCACCACTCTTTACAATGGCTCTCCGATATTCACTTTGCACACCATAATTCTTCTCTAACTTCTTTACCTTTATTGATATGTTTTAGCTGAAGGTATAGCTTCAACAGATGACTCTAAATTTTTTGCATTCCTGCATTAGTATTTCTTATATGTGAAGCTTCCAACTTCATCACAACATCCACAACTTCGTCTTCAGTTCCTACCTTCTGCTGCATTAATGGAAATCTAATATAAGGTAGAAAAAAAGTGTTAAACCACTCTTTTTTTTTGTTTTGAATCTATTTATAAGATTACCTAATACAATAAAAGTTTAATTATCTAATCTAATTCCCAAATTGAATCAGTAGGTTTATGTTTAATTTCTTTCAACTTGGTGATGGAACGCGACTGAGTCTTTGACTTTCTAAAATATTTGAAAATTATTGTTTTAATGCCTGCAAATTTTCTATTCTGAGTATATGAATACTTAATGTACCATATTAATCCTCTATCATCTAGAGTTGTAACAATTTGCACCTTCTTTATATATTCATCATTGACCTACTTCGCTGCCCATATAGTTTCGCATAAAAACCAATTTTTTTTGGGATCCTCTAATCCAGTTCCTCTAAAAAAATGTAGCCTAAAATTATTAGCCATATCTCTTCTTGGAGTGAAAGGGGGAGATGGAGGGGGAGGGGGAGGGCGAGTGGGGACTGGAGTGGTAGGGGGAGGAGGGAGACCATTAACACCCTAACTATTACTAGATTTTTTCTTTGGGAAACTCTTAGGCTGGAAGGGGGAATATTGTGAAGTTACCTGGGATTTATCCTCTCATTCACTTTTAGATTCACTCAAAAGAGGACTATAATTAGTTTCTGCAAAGGTATTCACATGTTTTCCATGATATCTCTTTCTGGTATATACTTTATATCTATTTACACTATGCGTTGCACCAATATCTAGCTTAGATTTATTTTGTATTCCTCAAAACATAAGTAAACGAGCAATCTAATTTCATCCATAAAACTTCCTTTTCATAGAAAATCATCTTAATCCATAGTTTCCAATATTTAGGATACTTACCTCATGTTCGTTTGAAGAATCTATGTTCCTCTTTGTTGTAGGACACAGTTGAGTCAATTAGGAGCTCATAATAAATCAGCCCAATATGCTATCAACCTCGAAATATAAAAAACTCGAATTTCTTTTGTCAATGCTCTTGAGTCGTTGTACCAACTCCATAGTCCACGCCATAGGTTCATCATTCTTAAAATAATCCTTTCTTTTAGTCAACCTTGATATACACTCTTACAACTCAATAGGAAAAGAGCCAAATAAAATTTCATATTTCTCTGTGACAATGTAGTTCTGTAACCACACTTTAGATTTTATACGAGGATTTGTGTTTTCTTGATCTGCAAATTATCGCTCTTTCAGCACTACCCAATCTTGAATTTCCTTCTTCGATGGGTGCTACATCCACATATCCATCAAACATATCCCAATCCTGACAACGAAACAATTTTTTTATTTATTTTGGCTAACCCAGGTTCAAACTATATCGCGTACGAACAAAACACTTAATCATTGGAAATTTTCGGAATGACCTATAAGCATATCGCAGTCTCACCTGAAGTGGCTATGGGAGGATGCAGAACTAGATTTATACATCCTTGAGGGATTTTTATATGTGGTATTTTTATGTTATCTTACTCTTGACACTTACAAATTAATTGTCCTCATTCAATTAATCATAAAACAGATCATACCAACCCATAAACAATTAGTCCGCACAACTAAAATGCAACAACATATATTAAGGAAATATATACATAAGGCACATAGAAGCACATAATATCATCCTCAAAATTATTCATTATTAATATGGATCTTTAAGTACAATTATCTTCTTCAACCTGAGCATTAAGTTGTAGGTGGCCTGTGCACTAAGCTACAAAATCTTCCCAGGTCTTTGCGCAATCAGCTGCAGAGCCTTCCCTTCACTAAAAAATGCAGATCACAACTATCCCTTAACCATCTATCATGTCATCAAAATTTATCACTTAAAAATATCATTATATCCATTTATATAACATTACATCATCAAAAAAGGACCATGGTGCAATTACCATGGACTCCCTAAAAC
Organism: Pinus albicaulis; assembly: GCA_034641835.2. Lineage (NCBI taxonomy): Eukaryota > Viridiplantae > Streptophyta > Pinopsida > Pinales > Pinaceae > Pinus > Pinus albicaulis. Next base: position 1,376,679,424 of record CM076584.1, read on the forward strand.
ATGCAACTATGACCCAAAACCCATTACAAAATTGTGTTATAGAAAAAGGAGGGACTTCAAGTCACGTGGAAGCCCCTTTAATAGTGCGTGGTATATTTAATTCATGCTACGCTACACAAAAAGCAGAGTCTTCATCAAAATATTGGCCAAGTTGGGTTGCGCCCAACATTCTTTCATTTCAACGTCAACAACAATAGATGGGTAAAAGGCTATGTGAATACCTTTATCCTTCTATACATGAGTTCAATTTCACTTCTTTGGACTTTTTACTCCTTTAGAAAGTATTATATTATTTTTGATGTTGTTGTAGGACATTTCCAAGATGAAGTGAATTCAACTAGTGCAGCGACCCAGGTTAATGGAGTTTTCGTAGGAGCAGATGATCATGGATTATTGATTGGTTGGTTTTGGTCAAGTTTTTGTTCTTCTTCAATTTGAATCTCATTTTCCAAATGAATTTAAATTTTTTTTTTATGATTGAATTAGTTGAGTTGGAGAAGGTCACTATTCTATAGGTTCTTTGATTCGTGTGTCAACAAAATAGGTGGTAACTTCCACTTCTAGTTGATAAATGATTATTAATGTCAATTTATTTTTATCTTTATCTTTTCCTCCTATGTTTTATCCAACTTAGGGTCAACCCTTTCCTTATTTTCGTCTTTGATAATTTTTTCTTATATCATTTCTTCCTATAATTTCATCCATTGTTCAACCATTATGCTATTATTTAAGCCTTCAATTATCATTTATTTTATTTTTAATTTATTAAATGTATTGTTACTAAATGCTTTATTCCAATACTTGATTTATCTTCCTCAAGTATTATCTTACTTATTTTCATCATTGGATTGTTTTTGTTGTGAGTAGCTACTAGGAAATACGTTCTAACATCTTCATGCATGGGTACCCAAGATAAATTTCTATTTATTCTAAGATGATAGTATGAATATGCTCCTCCATTAAATGGTGATGTGGGATATCTTGATCTATATTCTATTGTGTTTATTTCTTTATTTTCCTCTTCTTATTTGGGAATTTTGATGTTGATTCACTAGTTACAAAAAATTATATGGTATAGGCAGTAGCTTCCTATTCATCCTCATTTTTTCCATTTTTTAGTGCCATGATGAGGTGGTGATCACCACTAGAGAAATCTATGGAAGGGGTGTAATAGTATGATATTATGTCTTAATTTACTAAAAAAAAATGTTTCACAATTAGATGGTATGGAAATTACTTTGGTTTTTCATTGCCTTGTCCTTATGCATATCGATCCTTTATGAAATCAAGTCCAATTTGAATGTGGACTAATGACCGTAGTAAATTTGTAGCATGTTGTGAAAATATACATTAATTTCATGCATTTTTGGGTGTTTTAACCCATTGAATATGCATATACCATGGTCACAATTCCTCTATTTGGTTATTCCAATATGAAGAAAGTAATTAAAAGGTTTACATGGCTAGATTTGTTGTTTTTACCAAGGAGGTCTCATTATTGGGAAAAATTAACTTATTGCAATACATATCAACATAACATATACAAGTAGTAGATGGATTTGTTAGCTTCCTTGCATTCCTCAATTTGTATTCTTATGATGTTAGCCTAGTTGAATACCTTCCCCTACTTGAATATTTTCCCAATGGATTTTAGCATGCTTATTTGTATGTTGAATGCTAACCCTATTCTTGTCAGACATAGAGAAATTACAATGAATTCCGTAAATTTACATGTTGTTTCGTTACGTAGTTGATGGCCAAAACTTTGGAGTTCCTTATTGTTGTATTTACTATGAAATTATAAATCCTATATTGAGTGCTCGTGATATTTGGAGATAGTTTTCATTTGCTTGGTTGGCCAATGATTCATAATATGAGAATAGTTATAATTAGAATTGGCATGTTGAGCCGAAACTAACCTTAATGGTAGTGAATACTAATAAACTTGGCTTATTATTCCTTCCATCCCTCAAACCCTACCACTTGTGGTGCACTCATGTATGATTGAATTTGTGCTTTTTCGAAGTTAAGCATATGTCTCTTCCATTTTTCATTAACACAACCCCACTTGGTGAAGTTCACCGAGTGCTTCTCCCAATCAATTTATTCCATTCAATATTTTCATATTGTGTTCATTCAAATCTTGATCTTATATTTTTTGTATTTGTCAAATGATCTTTTTGGGGGATTAACCAATTTCTCTCTTATTTGTACTTGTCTATTCACTTTTGGAGACGTTTCATTCATAAAATATTATGCATTTTTGTGTTTTTTGGAAATATAGATCAAATCTATATGATATCGATTTCAATGACATGGAGCCTACCAAACTCATCAAAATTTGATGAATTCATTTATGATGTGTTTTGGTGGTCATTTACTAGTTCATTTATAATAGTTTTAAGGACAAATCCCGTTTGGGCGTGCATGAAATATTTTTTCTGGTTTTCATATCTATTCTGTTGCATTAATGTATTGAATATGAGTAATATTTCCTACCATTAGGCTCTTTATAGTATTTTTTACATTTTTGGACAGAGTTCACATCCTTTGTTTGATGTATCACTCTCACTCCATTTATTGATATCAATTGACTCAATATTATCAATATATTTTCTAATATTAATTGACTTGAAAATATCGGTTCACTTCTTAGATTTCATAACTTTTGCGATCTTAATGGATTTATTTTTTCATTCATTTAGTTATCACAATCAGCTTTATCCTTCATTTGGTTGAATTGTTAAGTTCAATGTAAATTTGCAAATATTTTTTTCTTTCTCTTCATTTTTTCTATGATGCTATCAGTATTTTCGAACTATTGATTTGCATCGCTTCATTCATTTGTTGAATTATTCTTGTGAGTTAAGCTTCTATTGACTAGTTTCTTCATGCATGTGATGGATTTTTATTCCATTTTCTCAAGTAGTAGAATTCATGTGATGGATTTTTATTCCATTTTCTCAAGTAGTAGAATTGATATGAATAATTTGTAATTATTATTTCTCCTATAAGGTAAAGGGTTGCTAAAGAAATTTCGTTTTCCAAATAGATTTTTGTATGATTCCCCTTAATTGAGTTATTTTTCAAGAGTTTATCTGTCAGATGAAATAGTTTTAAGATTAGCCCTTTTCCTATATGCACCCCTAGGATTTTTGTTATTACCATTTTTGTTTTATTTTCTCTTTTTTTCTTCTCATGAAAGGTACTTTCTAAGCTAAGAACATTTGAATAGCTTGTCCAAAAACTTTCCTTGTATTTTTTCATAGTTACACTACTTTGCTAGATCTAATATCTTAAATTACATATTGGAGGACCAACCATGCATTTTGTAGGTAATTTGATTTACATTTAAAGGAGTAAGAGGTCATAAATACCCGAAAATATCGTAATCTTCATTTGATTGAATTGTGATTTTGAGGAAGAATTTGATTTTTGTTGTATTGGATTTAATGTCATCCTTACAAATGACATGTCTCAATAGTACGTCAATATAAGTAGAAAATATACATTTATCCACGTCAAAGAAATATGTATTTTTCAACATATTTTAAGCATCCTATGCACTCAACATATATGTTTTTTTAATCAAAGTGTATATCTTATAGTCATTAAAAATACACAAAAATTCTTTTAATATAACGTATACTACAAGACCCCGTATATATATATATATATATATATATATATATATATATATATATATATATATATATATATATATATGCCAAGGTAATAATTACTTTATTATAGCCTAAAAATCAACACTCATACCCAATGAATTTGTTTATAATTTTCCTAGGAAAAAGTGTAGAGAATAGCACTATAACTATTAATTTGTTTCACCTTAAAAAATCAACACAAATTTTAACATTGATCTAGACCATAAAGACTTTTACACAATGTATATAATTCCTACTACTAACATATATTCAATTTATTTTTGAGAAATTTGTTTATACTTATGTGCCAATTTCTAGTGTCTCTTCTTTATATCTTTACCTCTTGGAATCAAGTTGATTTTCATGTCCCCCATTTCATTTAAAATTCATTCTAAGTCTCTATATTCCTTGAAAAATATCTCTAGTAATCAATAAGAAAATTCAAATATTTTAATTTTCTATTTTTTGGTTCAGTAGTCACCAATCTAGCCATATTGGGTCAACTATCATTTGTGATGTCAACGTCTGCAATTTCATTTTTTACATTGATTTGTTCAAGTGGTTTTAATGCATGTAGTATATTTACCCTTCATCAAATTCATTATATGTAGAAAAAGTCATTCCTTTAAGGTTCCTCTTCTTAAATTTGTTTTGACACCTTCAATATAGTTTTCAGTCTTTCCACTGCTTATAAATGTTCCTTCTGCAATCTAAAAATATTCCCTAGAAAAATATCATTTTCCATGTCAATAAATGATAAATTTCACGATTCCAATAATTCAATTTATATAAATCCAAATCAAGGTTGACCAATTCTTACTCTTCAGTTCGCTTTCTCTCGAGATGCATTAGAGCTTAACTTTTCAAAATTATCTCTAATCTAATTAACTACTTCTCCTAAATAAATTTCTTATATCTTTAAGAAAAGCATTTAATAATTTTTATTTAAATTCCTTCGATAAGAATGTGTGAATGCACGCTTCCTGGAATTTATACGATTTGTATCATAAGTCATCTAATGTGTCAAGAAATATATACGGCCATACGCTTTTATCCGTGTATCCCATCCTTGCATAGTTAGTTTTAATTTTGATACATTTATTCTAAAAGATAATTTCTTACCTTTGAATCACTAAATAAAATATGTGGTTATCACAATTTAGATTACAAACTATGTGAATATATAGAGATTAATTTAGAAGGAGAAAACTGCTTTCCAAATATTCAATACTCACGAGTTAATAAATGTAATTCAAAGTGTATTTGAGAAGTGAAAAAGAGAAAAAAATAGGAAATCAGAATCAAATTGTTTTCTTGTAAATTCTTGGTTTGGTGGGGAATTAAAAGTGGAAAGAGAACCTTGAAAAGTACAGGCAAGGAGAAAATGAATATCAAGTTATATAAACATATACTAGAAAGGAAGAAAATGAGTTCATGCGAACAAGGCTAGAATAGTTAATATATCTACGTAAGAATAACCCAAAGATTTTCTGGAAGGAAATTCAGAAAAGAAGGAATCAAATTGAAAATAATATTACATCCAATCAATGGTTTGAATATGCAATACAAATCTATGAGGAATAATAAGAGGTTAAGCCTCCCCCACAGATAAAAAAAAACTACAAAGATCTTCATGTTACAGGAAGTGGAGATTGGAATTAAGAAGTTGAAAACAAGAAAAGAGAATGACTTGGTTGATCTTGAAGCAGAGTATCTAAAATGGGGAATGAACACTCTTCCACCGCACATCATGTAAATATTCAACAACATCATTAAACAAGGATTCCCAAGAGACTGGACAATTAGCCTAGCAATAACCCTTTCTAAAAGTGGAGAAATTAATAATTATTCTAAATATAGAGTCATTATGTTCTATCGTGTGTTTGCAAAGCTTTTCGGTAGCGTGGTAGAAAATAAAATTAGTAAGTGGGAAGGAGTAAAAGAAAAGAGGGCAAATGGAAAAGTGGGTTTTAGGCCGAAGCATTCTAAATTGGATCATGGCATCACGTTGAGACACATTATTGAAAAGGTTTGGGGGGATGAAGAAGAATTATTATGTGGTTTTCTTGACTTCAAAAAGGAATTTGACACAGTCCCTAGAGATAATTTGTCGCATAGGGTGGAAGAACTTGAAATTCCTTTGAATTATAGAGTTTTCATCCAAAAACTTTAGGAAGAGGTGAAAGTCAAAATTAGAGCCTCAACCGATATTTCAGAAAGATTTAGAAGTGACATTGGAGTCAAGAAATCTTTCCATGTATCCCCTACTCTTTTTTGTTTATATATTTAAAATGGAAGAGTGCTAAATTTTCAAGGTGGAGATGGTGCTCGGTTGGGGGAGTTTGTGATAAAGCTTCTTTTATATGTTGATTATCTTGTATTGATTTCTAAATTGGCCCATGGATTTTAGATGCACCTATATCCCCTTGAGAATTTTTGTAGAGGAGTGGGGATGTAAGTCAATACTAGTAAGGCCAAAATAATTATTTTCTCTAATAAAATGAAGCAGAGCCACCATATGTTCTTCTTTGAAGGCAACATTATTGAAGAAGTGAATGATTACATGTTAGGTCCCTATATTACTAGTGTAGTCCCTTATTATTGTAGTGTATCCCACTTATTTTTATTGTTGTACCCCTACAGTCCCCATATTGTTATTATTATGACCCATAAAACCCAACTATTTTTATTTGTGTTCCCTTACATTATTATTGTTAGGTCGGCTAGGATTATATTATGACGCCATGGACTCCTACATATACAAAGGAGGTTTCGTCATTTGAATCATCCAAGAATTGTTCATTTATGTAATGTAAAGGAGGTTTCCCCCTCAAAGTGGCTGAATTCTAAGGCATTTATCTCTCTTTTCTTCTACTTTTCGAGTTGGTTTCATAACATTTGTTATTAGAGTGTTGCATTATAGGTTTTCCCTGCTTCAAACAGGTCATCGTGGAATTTTCACTATAATGTTTTTTCTATGAGGGTTAAGAGACTAAAACAAAAATTTTTTTTTGCAGAAATGCTGAAGAACTTTGTGTAAAAATTTCAAATTCTGTTTTGCAATATTTTTGAGGATATGATCAGTGGAATTTATGATTTTTGCAGGTTCCCGAATTTCATCTAAAAGAGGTGACCTTGGGAGAATCTAAATAAATCTCTCTCCAAGCATCGGATTGGAATTTTTTTTTTAAATGTGGCAAAAAATAAACGGACTTTATTTTCTTGTGTACAATTTCAGAGCAGATGGAGGAAACAATGATGTGTTGCATGCTGTAAAATTTTTCACAACTAAACCAGTCAATAATTAGGTTATTGTGGGATATTTGGCATAACTGTGTGTTGAAGAATCCAAATTAGGTCAGACTTGTGGCATTCGAAAGAAGATTTAGAGGGACACTATAGGATGGAATTTTAGATATTGAATATCGGAAATCACATAGATAATTATGTTTCAATATCAAGATCCTCAAAAGAAAGAAAAAGGTGTGTATTTGTTTTTTTATATAGCATAACTCTTGTTTCAAAAATCAGTTTGAAGTAATTCCACGGGGATATTCAAGCATATATATCAGTATTAGGTTCTAAAATCCCCACTAAAAATAATTTAACACCCATTAATCCCTGAGATGGCTCTACTATGAGTCATGAAGAGGAAGAAGTGCAACATCATATATCGACATTACAAGAGAAAGTGCATAAAATTTCTCTCTTGCAAAGAGCAACAAAAAATGAAATGGATGTTTTGAAGAAAGCCTTGGAAGCTAATATGGATGGTTTGAAGAAAGGCGTGGAAGCTAAGATGGATGGTTTGAAGAATGACATGGAAGCTAAGATGGATGACATGGAGGCTAACATGGAAGACATGAAGAATGATTTAAAAGCAGACATGGAAGGTTTGAAGGAAGGTTTGTCAAAGTTGATATAAGAAATGATTCCTAATGGCGAAAAGGTAGTACAAGAAACTCACGATGAGAGAAAAATAAATTTCAATTGTGATTTCATAAACTCTAATCTTGGATGTAAGACCCACCATATTCCAAATATGGATATGAGGAAGATTGATGGCAAGGATCTCAAAACATGGATACTACATATGGACCAATATTTTGATCTCCATAATGTGAAAAACACACAAAATGTACGCATTGCAACTTTACATTTAGAACAAAATAAATTTGAGTGCTATCGATGGCTTTGCTGTCGTAAAAAAAATGCCACCTAGTGAATTTTTATGAAGGAAATAATAGCACATTATGAGGATACAAAAATCAAAGCCCTATCTATCCATTTGATAACTCTCAAACAAAAGGTTACAATTGTGGAGCACAATGAGAACTTCCAAAAATTGAATATAAGGGTAACTGATATTCCAGAGGAACACATGATAGATGTATTCATAGGGACTATAAAGGATAACATCCAACATGAGTTTCCCCTTGGGAACATGATTAATTGGAGAAGGCATTCAGGTGGGAATGAAAAGTTGAATTTAAAATTATGGTGACAAGGAAGCCTACCACTTACATCTATAAATATGGAAGTATTTCTACTCCCACACTTCAACAACCTACAAGGTTGACACCATAAAAATTGGAAGAAAAAATATAAAAAGGGATTTGTTAGAGTTGTGATAACAAATATAGTCAAGGTGATAAGTGTGCTAATAATAAATCATTTTACATATATTGTGAAGAGGAGGAAGAAAATGAACAAGAAAATTCAGAATAAGAGGATACACACAAAGAACCAACCCTAGAGAAATAACAAATGAATTCGACCATATCCTGTAATGTATTGGCATGAATTACCACTCCTAAAAATCTCAATATAGAAGGACATATCAAGAAGAAAAATGTAATAGTCTTGATTGGTTCAGGTAATACCCATAATTTTTTTCATTGTAAGGTAGCCAAGGAATTGAATTGCTTCCTATACCCATCACTAGATTGTGAAGTAATGGTTGAAAATGGAGGGACTATAAATCTCTTTGGAAGATGCCATAAATCAGGCTAACCATGGGGTAATATTTCTTGAATAGTCCAATTCTTTCAATTACAATGGGAGGTATTTATGTTGTACTAGGATTATAATAGTTACAATCTTTGGGAACGATAGCTTTTAATTTTCAAGAAATTTTGTTAATTTTTTTTTTGGATGGAAAGGAATTTGAATTATGGGGCATTGTAGGGAAGCTGAGAGAGATAATAAACTATAATATCATGACAAAGGTTCTGAAGAAATAACAACAAGGCATAATTTCACAATCATGCTCACTACAAGTTCCAACATCAAAATAATCAATTTCTCCAGATCTCAAAAAATTCTTGGACAATCATTCCAAGGTGTTTAAAATTCCCAATGGACTCCCACCTATTCGTGATCATGATCATGCTATTAATTGATTCCAGTATTTTTTCCTCTAAACATAAGGACTTACTAATATCCATATGTCAACAGAGTGAAATTAAATGTATGATTGCAGAAATGTTAGAGGCTAGTATAATTCAACCTAGTCGAAGTTATTTCTCTGCTCTAGTAGTATTGGTGCACAAGAAGGATGGATCATGGCACATGTTTCCAGATTATAGGGAGCTCAATAAGCTCACTTTTAAAGATGAATTTCTCATTCTTATGATTAATGAATTATTGGATGAACTACATGGAGCTATTTATTTTACCAAGTTGGATCTTCATTTAGGATATCATCAAATTAGAATGAAGACTGAAGATATTATGAAAACAACATTTTGAACTCATGAGGGTCATTATGAATTTTTGGTGATGCCTTTTTGGCCTTACCAATGCACCTTCTACATTTCAAGGGCTGATGAATGTTTCAGGAATTATTACCCTAAAGGTCTTGCGTTGATGAACCTTCACAGATTAGGGGCATTCCATTACAAGAAGGACTCACTAAAACAAATTCTATGAAAATAACTAGAATCTACAGGTTTTAGACCTTACCCAGATATCCCTTGGTTGAAATACATCCTACGGGGTGCAAACCCCCTGCAACACTTTCTGCTCCTTAATCTGTAAATCAACAAAGAATGAACAAAAAATCCTATTTTTACAACATATATATGTTCTAGATGTTAGTGGAAATCATGCATAACATCATAAAAACAATATTAAATTTTCAATTGATGATCATTACACATGTATAAAATATGATTGACACGTAAGCATCAGGAACAAGATGGCTCTTCTATTAATAATGACATGTACAATAAATAAACGTGAAGAGATCACCTAAAATATTCCACGACCTTCGAGCATACCATCCTCTGGATCCATCCAACCCTAACCTCTTAAGGTGTCTTACAATGATAATACACAATGGATGTCACATAGGGTGATAAGCATCTCAAGGAAGTAATGGTTTCCTGCAAATATCTGGTAAGTGTAGGAGGCACGGGAATATATCAGACTTGGATAAGGCTCCAACAATGTATAATATCTATATCTCTCTATCTCCCCTTTAGGCCATTCCCTTAAGGGGATTTTACACTCCCTCAAACTAGTTTTTACAGTTGGGAAAGGTTAGGCCATGGGCTGGGGTGGTTAAGTTACTAGAACAACCATAAATGCCACCTCTAAAATAGGGAATATATATATATATATATATATAATGGTTAAAATGGCATACACGGTTGTCTATGTATGGAATCGCGTATATATGCAGAAAAGTATGGGAGAGTCACGCATGGGATTTGAGATATTGTTTTTTGAGAAATAAGTCCAAGTCTGAAGGAAAGGATTTCCCAAGGCTAGTGTATAAATCATCAAGTATAAGATGGTGATAAATGATGCTATAAAATATGCCCCCTAATATATGAGGTCAAAAAGGATGCATGATGGCTGAAATGTATTATGTGCATAGAAAGAACCTTGCGAGGACTAGAGAGGACTTCAAAAGATTTCAACCTGCCAAAAAAATAGTGAGAGAGATTAGAAATATAGCTCATGTCTAAGGCGGGCATACCCATGCTTAGTGAAAGAAAAGCATGTTTGTATATGAATTATAAAACAGATCCAATATGTATACAAGTATAGATGAAATGTAAAGTACATAGTGAATCATCTCATCACTACCTGGAAGTACAAGTCAAAATCAAGTCCAAGTATCACATACAGAAGACATATCAATGATGCTATAATAGATATCTAATCAAAAAAGTCACAACTGAATCTCCAAGTACCAAATCATAAACAATGGACCAAATGGTACAACACACAACTCGGGAGCCAACATATAATATGTCGCTTTGATGAAACTGCAACATATAATGGTGGGTGGTGTCACTAGCAGAAAACTGAAGGAACTGTCAAAGTGAGCCAAAGCATGCCGATGCAAACTCGAGGTATTCACCAATCACCATGGCACAATTCTACACTATGGGAATAAATGAGCTGAAGTCGACCATTTGAGAAATTGTTTGATTACCGGTCATTGATTTATACCGTTAACAAACATTAGACAACCCACCAATAATGATAATGAGTGTCAAGGTGCCCCAGTACAATCTAGTAAGTGTGAATGAATGACTTGAAATCGAACACTTGAAAGAATCTATCAATCAGGAGGAAATGACGTATCCTCACTGTTGACGGCGAAGAGTCTACCACTAATGACTACAAACCCTATGGTACTGACAACAAGACTCTAGACGTTATTCCCAGAGAAATGGGTCAGAGTTGATGGGAAAATATTTTCTGGAAGGAAGGAATTAAGGCATCCCACATCAGTCTTGAGTGAGTGTAACCCACAAGCCGAGATTTGGAAGGAATCAGATGAGGCAGAGTCAAGTAACCAACCCTAAGTACGTTTCTGGCATGCACAGGATGAAGCTAGCACATGAGAGAAACCCTCTGAACCAACCAATAATGAAAGTTGACAAAGAGGCGAGATATCCACCAATAGGGTCAAATGCAAATCAAGGTACTGCATGAATCTCGGGTGTGATAATGTAAGCTGACGCCGAACAAAACGGAAACCACTCATTCAAAGACCCATGATGACGATCAAATGTTGAGTATAAGGCCACCTATCAGTGATGGAAATAGGGCCAGGGTGCAGCTCTAGGTTTACTCTCAGAGAAATACGTCGTAGTCAATAAGAGACAAACCTGTCAGCAAGAAGTCAGTGGAGACCTTCTCAAACCAACATAAGAAAAGGACCAAATATCTGATGTGATAGAAAAAGATACTGAAAATAACAAGAAGGTCGACTGAAAAATGAGTCAAGAGACACCGTAGAATGGTTGACTCAGGTTAACTTCCCTTGAACAAAAGCACGATTCATGTTTGAGTGTGGCAGCAAATGATAACTTTGTATAATTTTTTCATGCAGGAGGCATAAAAAAGCCTTCCATATGATTGGAAGAGGTAACCAACAAGGGTAGTAGTGACTCATGAAACAATTTTATGGCTTCTTCTAAGTCAAAAAATAAAACCATCCGAAATAATGAAAAGACTTAGATTTTTTGTGCTTTATTCAAGGGTGAAAAAATTGACACTGTAGCTACCATCAAATATGGATGAAATGTCTTGTTCCCGCTCTTTTTCAAAATATTTATTTTTTTTTTCTTTTTCATATTCAAAGCCCGAGAAAGAATAAAATAATGGTATAGTACAATGGATAGAATTAGTGTCATGACACAGATGCTCTAGTTCCTAGGATAGGAACAATCCTATGCTCAATGAAAGGTGGTGAAAACTGGTAAGTGACACTCGAAGGAATGTTCCATCCATGGGTAAAGGTGTCAAGTTGTAGATGCTAAGTGATTGCATGGTTAACTTGTACCAAAAGACATGGTCAAAAGATGGCTTAAACATGAGTCCATATGAGGCCGGCTAGAGGTAAAGGTAAACAAGTACTTAATATGTAATGCAATAATACAACTAGACAACATAAGGGAGCCTCTAGGGTAATGGCCAAAAAAATAATACCGAAGAAGAATAATGATGAAGCTTCAAGACATAAGACATGGCGGGACTAAAGAGGACTCCCGAGCGTACAATAATTGCAGAATGGGCGACAAATGCTAGTGAAGAACTAACTAGGAAGCCCATGTAAAGGAAGGCTCTACTACCAAGTCATGATTAAAAAATCAGTGAGTGAAATGGGTTAAGTACTGATGACATGATGGGATCGACCATATCACGAGTGATCAGAATGGAGGCTAGTATGGAAAATGAAATGGGAAGTGGATTCCCTAACCTATATGCTAGTTCGAAATCATATCCCTGCCATGATAGGTCAGCGGTCATGGATCCGAAGAAAAACTAGAAAAATCTTGAATTCAATAACATGTAGCTAAAAAAATACCTTGCCCAACACTTACAAGCCAAACGGTTATACAGCCTTAGTCAAATTCGAAAAATAAACATAAGGAAAAATTTCAAATTCTGGGCATAAATACACCATTTGACTGACGTTTGGATCATTTTCATATTGAAGAAGTGGAGAAGGAGCTTTTGGAGAAAAAATTCCTTTTCTCAAAACTAGAGCAATCAGCTGTCGAATCGCACCAAATCTGTTAGGTAAGCTCTAAACCCATCCTTTCCATACAATTATTTCCTGTTTAAGGTAAAAAATTTGAAATTTGACCATAGAAAAGAGATATTTTGATGAAACCCTCTGTGCATACACGGGTTCGTGTGGACGAACCTGCATATCATACATGACTTTGTACAAATAAGGTCACGTATGCGCAAAGAAAAAATTTAAATTTTGAATCTAATAAATGATTTAATGATTTTTTCAGGATGTCTATCAGTTGGAGAGAGCATGAAAATAGTGAAATTGACAACGAAGTGATGTAAGACCAAACTTCATTAGGTATTCTCCGAAAATGTGGATTGCTCAAGTTTTTCAAAATGCCAAATATGAAAAGCAATGTACGGTTGCTTCAAATTTTGGTTGATCATTGGGAACCAGAAGAAGACTACTTCATAATTGATCAGATGCCATTATGTATTAAAGTGGAAGATATATATTTCATCACTAGACTCTCTCGGAGAGGAGATCCAGTAGACTTACACGGAACGCCTGCTGGAGGGCTTCCCGTGGAGGATTATGTCCAAGTATAATGCGTAGAGGATGCACAAAAGTTAGGAACTCAAATTCCTATCAGAGATTTGAATGATTTATACATGAATATCCTTCTCTTCACCATTGGAATATTAGCAAGATCTGCCCCTCTACATCAGACTTCATGGACACAAATGAGCATAACGCTAGAATGCCTGATTCATCTCTTTGATTGGTGCACAACCTTACTGAGGAATATGAAGAGACAGTTAACTTCAATCTGGAAATAAAAGACGAAACATTTAGGGTATGGTACAATCTTGCTGACATTATTCTTTGAGAGGTTCCCAAGGCTTCGACCCAAAATCATCTCAACTATCAGCAGCCTGAGAGATTCAACAATAGCCCGATGGGGAGATCTGATGAAGATATTAGGGGGAAGTGAAGTTCCCCGGACCACTTTGGATGATGAGTTATTCCAATGGTGGGAGGAACAAGTCATTGCAGTGGAAAATTATCCCTATTTTGGGATGGAATTTTGTGCTGATCCAGATCTACTCCTACCACCTGGTGTAGTATGCAGCATAATCGGGAGATTGAATTTTTTATTTTTGGATAATGTAATTTTTATTTTGGTTATTCAATGTATGAAAATGATTTTTTTTTTTTATTGGACTAAGTGACTTACAAAATTATGATGATCATGATGCAAAAATGGGACCAGTCAGACTTGAGGGATATCCAAGGCACAAGTGCCGTAGAGATGAGGCAGATGCTAAAGGCCCTGGTAGAACACACCATGCCATACATAGGACCTTGGATATTTTGACTCGCTAAGTGCATATGGATCCTATAGAGAACCTACCAAAGGCTATCCAGAGATGGGTGGTAGGAGTACCATGAGATTGGGTGCGATTATTCCACCTTATAGCGACTGCCATTGTGTTCTATAGGAACACAAATGTTTGAAAGAGACCTCAAGAATAGATTTTATAGATATGATCAAACGACTGTAATATTTTGTGATGATAGACATGATCGGGCATAAGCCCTAATTTTGTCGGACATGATGGTCGAGATTTTGTATATTTTTGAACACTCTGACTATATATATATATATATATATATATATATATATATATATATATATATATATATATATATATAACAATTTATATGATGTGATGGATCAATTGTATGAAAATGTATGATGTATTCGATATATTATTTAAAGTGTTGAATGATTAATATGTCAATCAATTTCTTTATTAGCCAATAGGTCTACCATCTAATTATAAGCTCAAGGAATATGAATGAATGTTATAAATTGAAATGATCTTTGTAACAAGCGTACCCTAAAAAAAAATCGTTGTAAAAATGGGTCTCGGACCCAAAACCACCAGCTGTGAATCCAAGAAAACTAATAATGAATCAACACCCAATGTTATTGCCTCTGAGAGTAGATTAATCACTGTAGTGTATTCTGCTACATTGTTCGATGCAGGACCAATTCAGACACCTCTTGACACTAACAATTGACTGGATGGATACTGGAGTATTGAAGCCACAGAAGCTAAGTTTTGGGTATGTCTACTAGCACCATTGGGGAAATCAAAGTGACTCATGACATCTAATAACACTTGCCAAAGCATATCAAATTCATCAAAATCACACCACGAAATCGAAAACCTAGACATATACAAAAACAAAAATATATACAACAAAGCAAGATGCTAGGAAAAAATCCTAGGCATAATACTTTTTCAAATAGAGCCCATTTCTGGTCTTCGCCAACTCATTTCCATCAAAATCAATCAAGGCATAGGCTCCTTTCTTGAAGACCTTCTTAACAATGAAGGTGTCATTCCGAATGGATTTAAACTTACCTTCCCCCAAGGCATCCTTCTCTTGGGCATAAAGCACGACAAGGTCACCTTCATAGAAGACCCTAGGTTTGATCACCTTATCGTACTGAACCTTTATTCATTTTTTATGTGCCTCATTCATCGTAGTTGCATCTTGACGGTGCTCATCAAGATGTTCCAAATGAAGGAGACATTCTTCGAGACTAGAAGTGTTAAGAAGAAGCTCAAAAACTGACTTAAGAGAGGGAATTTCACACTCAGTAGGAAATATAGATTCCAACCTGTAAGCTAGTTGAAATAGAGTAAAACTAGTTGCAGTTTTGACTGACATCTGGTGTGCACAAAGTGCAGGATACATCACAATATTACAATTCTATCTAGCTTTATTAATTGTCCATTGAAGAATTTTCTTCAAGAATTTATTTACGGCTTCAACTTTCCCATTGGCCTAAGGAGACGAATGCTCCTGGAAAAAATCTAATTTCAGAGGCAATTGAGCCATCATGTTATTTTGAAATTGGCTGCATGATTAGTGAAAATCTCTCTTGGAATACCAAATCGAGAGATGACTTGACTGAAGAGGAAAAGAGTTGTTGTGTCACCGTCGTTCCGAAATCTAGGCATAACATCAACCCACTTCGTGAAGTAGTCTGCAGCTACGATAATGTGCTTGTGACCTTTAGTTGAAGGCAGGTTACAAGTAGTAAAATCAATACCCCACTTTGTATAGGCTCCGATAGTAATGATTGAAAAAGTGGAGCTCGATGAGCATGCATATTTCGAGTATAAAACTAACACGGATGACACCTTTTGACCAATTCCATACAACCTTTGAAAATAGAAGGCCAAAATTATTCTACACACAGTATTTTTTGGGTTGTAGCAAGCCCAGATAAATGACCACCACAAGCTCCACTAGGGAAATCATTCAACACAACATCGGCTTCTTCGAGAGTTAAGCAGTGCCTAAGGATTGAATCGACCCTGCGACGATATAAAGTGTCACCAATAATCAAATAAATTTTGGCTAAGTGACATAACTTTCTACACTAATATTTCGAAAAATTCAAGGGAAACTTCACAGTTTGGAGATGAGATCCCCATACCAAGGATCCTGTGAAGAAATGAGAAAAATACGTTCATCAGGAGATGATTCGTCATAAACAATCTCTTCTTCATAGGACAACTCAGAAATCAATTCCTCAAAAGCTAATGATTTCTTGGACTTGGCAGACGTAAAGTCAAGATCAAATTTCTGCAAATTCACAATCCATCAATTGTATTTTCCCCCAATCACTCGCCTACTGAGAATAAATGGAAATGGATTGACTGCTAGCAAAGCATAAGTTTTGTGTAGATGAATGTAATGTCTGAGCCACTGAACATCATGCAAAGCTGCTCAAGCAAGCTTCTCTATCGGATAATACCAGAGTTTAGGTCCTACCAAGCCTTGACTAAGGTAGTATATAACATGCTCAGCAAGAGCATCATCCTCCTGAACCAGAACCATACCAATGGTAGATTCTACTATGGTGAGATACAAGAGGAAATCCCTGCTATAACTGGGTGGACTCAATAAAGGAGAAGATTTCAATGCTTTTTCAAAGCATTGAATGAGCATTCAGAAAATTCATCCCAAAAAAATGGAACTCCTTTCTTTAACAGTCTCATAAATCCTTTCGTGATCTCAGCATAATTTACAATGAAACTCCCCAGAAAATTAGTTTTTCCTTGCAAGCTTTGAAGTTGACGGATTGAAGACGGGGGAGGTAACTGATGTATTGCCTCAACCTTGAAGGGATCTACCTGAATCACTTCCATGGACACTATGAATCCAAACAACTGACTAAATGTGACAGCGAAAATGCACTTTTTCGGGTTCAACCATATTTTATAGTGCCAACGTTGTTCAAAAACTTGATGGAGGTGAGAAGGATGATCAAGATTATTGCGAGAACGAGCAGCTAAATGATCCAAATATGCCTCGATAATATTCTTGATGTCATGGAAGGTGTAAGAAATGGCCCACTGAAAAGTAGCTCCAACATTTTTTAGGCCAAAACGCATTTTCTTGTAAGAAAAGTTACCCTAGGGTCAAATAAATGAAGTCTTATGCTGATATTTAGGATGGATAGTAACTTGATTATATCTAGATAAAATGTCCATGAAGTAAAATATATCATTCCACACACACTCATTGATAATCTGTTCTATAAACAGTGTGGGGTAGTTATATTTAGGACATGCTTTATTTAGGTCTCTGAAGTCGATGAAAACTCGATTTTTTCCTTGTTTATTTTCCAGAGAAATTGGATTTGAAAACCACTTACTCAAAGGAACTAGGTAAATGAACCCTTCCTTTAGCGGCTTATCCACCTCAGCTTGGATATATGCAGCCTTCCTAGGGTTGAATAGACGAAGATTTTTTCTGATAGGCTTATCATTTTCATATATCTTGATCTCATGCTGGATGATAGATGTATCTAGACTAGGCATTTCCTCAGAAGACAAGGCAAACACATCTCTAAACTCTCGAAAGAGATCGGTGTAAATTTGAATCTCTTTAGGGGAACATTAAACTCCAATGAAGACATTCTCTATAATGTTGGGATCTCTAGAGATGTTCATTGGGATAGTAGGAGAAATCACAACCATGTTCCCTTCAGAAAAAACTTGTGTTGGTGCTAAAGGGTTCAGGACTAGGTGAACATGACCAAAATACTGAGGGCTAGGAAAACTTGATTCAACTTTTTGCAAGTCTGGGAGAAATTAAGACCGATGATACAAATCATCCCACGATCTCTTTACACTATCTATTGCTTCAAGGATGGTTTCTTTAGATTGAAGAGTGGTACCAAGTCAATCCTGAGCCGAAGATGAAGTGAGAGTTCCAGTCGGAGCCACATCTCCATCAAATTCCTTTGATGAAAGAGAATATGGAATGGAATCTACAGATTCAACAATAGAGCTATAAGCAATCTCAGCTGTAGACATAGGAAATTCCATTTCACCCACTTGAACTTATGCTAATGTAGAGGTAGGAAAATGTAAGGTTTAGGGGTCTGAAAAATAACGAGTTCTGAAGAAATCTCTTCGAATAGGAGCCGTAGAGGATGAGATAGAATTGATATGAACCGACGGAGGCATAAGATCAAAAGTACCCATAAAGGAAGTGTACATTCCAACCCCAAAATTCTCAACAGGTTGCTTGGTATCCTTCACCAAAGGAATGGTTGAGTCAGAAGATGCACTCTGATCTACAGGAGAACAATTTAGCTGGTCAACTATGATAATTCTCCCTTCGTGAGGGAAACAAACAATACGAAATAATGAGGATGCAATAGAATCCATCTCATAGATCCAATTTCACCCCAATAGAAGGTTATACTCTAAGCTTGCATCAACTATCTCAGCTTCAATATTTACAGTATTTCCCCCAACACAGATGGGAAAAGCTGGAACAATACCATGCAACCTGTGAGAATGAAAATAAAACACAGTTAGAAGAGTGGCTGAAGGAACATATGCAGGAGATCTAAACCCTTCCAGCATGTAAGAGACATTACACACGTGGAAGCACCCTCATCAATGACTATTCAAAAGCTATTGAATTTCTGATAAGTCGATATGATATGGAAAGCCATCTGATGAGGAATTCTCTTTTTAAAATTTGACATTTAAAATGTGATCATAAGAACCGGAAAACACTATAGCACCTCTAACGTAGACATGGCACAAGGACTTTGAGCCAAATATTCTACAATCGAGTAGTTTTAGGTAGCCTTGGAATTAGGATTGATTGTCGAATGTTTTGAAGACCTTTTCAGCATCCGAGGTATAGGCTCAATAGTAGGGCTAGTAATATGAAGTGGCTCAATACTATCAAGAGCACCCTTGGCTTTCGAAGGTTTAGCTTCGCCATATTCACGAGATCTCGTAGCGATATCTGTGTGAGCATTGATCATGTATATGTTTGATGTATTTCCCCTTCCCGGCTACCCCTAGAGGAAGCCCAAGTGTTTTGATTTGCGCCAGCAACTAATTCCTTCCCTTGGTGAAAAGGGTTTGTTAGGAATGCCTGTGAGCTAGAAGAACCCTATTGAGCTAAAAAAAATTGCACATCTTGAATTTTAGGGCAAAGGTGCATAAGATGATCTCTAGTGCACAATTTGCATGGAAATTTCAATTTCTTTTTATTATCCATTTTACCCTCTCCAACATGATAGTTGGATTTGCTTTCATTCCCCTTCCCATCCTTGTCTTTTTTCTTATTATTGTGTCCCTTCTTCTTCCCATCGGATTTTTGACTTCCTTTGGGATTGGAAGTTTGGAAAACATTAATTGGTAAGGACTGGAAAGGAGTTGACACTGAACGCACAACCTAACTAGAAGAATCAGATTGTATAGACAACTACTGCAATTGACTTACTAGGTTAGTCGCACCGCTATCAATCGAACCGATAAGCCCATCACCATGAGTACCATGTTTATTTTTGGCTAAGTATAATTTGGAGTGAGGAGCTTCCAAATTTTTTTTATTAAGGAATCTAGACTGATAATAAATCAGTTGTAATTGTTGAGCCCTAAAAATAGCCTCCTCTTCAGAAAATACTAGTGAAAGTGATACATCCTTAGAAATTTCTGGCTGTAAAGATTTAAAAATCACTAAAAAATGAATTCATTCGTAACTTGGGCAATTAATGAGCCTCTTCCTTCTTCACCATTCTCGAATATGGTTAGAAATGCGAGTTTCCTTGTCCTGCTGAAAATTTTCCAGGAGGTCAGTCCCATCGTCATAACATATCGGTAACTGAAAGTAATTTAAGAATGTGGTAGACAACTCTCCAAAAGTAGAAAAACTTCCCCCATTTAGCAACATTTCGAGTTAATTATCTTTGAAATAATCTCAACCTAATCGAGTCATTGATTAGGTAGTTCAAGGAACACCACAAATGGAAAGTGGTGATATGACCTGCTAGATCCTCACCAGTTTTCCCTTAAAACTTTGGAATGTCTGAAGGGAGCTTGGTGGGGACCAGCAGCCAACCCAGACTATACAAAATAGGATCATTAGTCAATTTCAATAAATCTGGAAAGTTTAACATTGCCATAAATGGTAAGCGACGAGGAGCCTGGAAATTCCATCCTCCATAGGAAGGATTTCCCACATTCTGAAAAGCATAACCTAGATTTGTTGAGGCACCAGGTTTCCAGATGTTGTTCATAGAGAATGTTGGGCGATAAGAAAATACTTGTGACCCAAGATTCAGATAAGGATCCCACCCCAACATAGAGTTACTATACACAGGACCATTCCCTCCAACCGAGGTAGTGAATGAAGAGGAAACCGCTTGGTAAGGGTTCTAAGAATTTGAAAATAGAGAAAAATCCTGAGAATTACTCGATGAAGGGAAAGGAACATTCCCTTGCTGACCAATGAGAAACTAAATCCCTAATCCTAATGTTGTAAAATAGGGTTCCATCCTATGAAGACATTAGAACTTTGACCTCCCGAAAAAGGACTGAAACCTGAATTATGAGATGTAAAAGGTAAATATACTAAGGAAGGGTTTGAATTAGGGATGTGCCAAATTCCAAAGGGGAACCCTTGAAATGAAGCTAATCCAGTAGCCATAAAAGGAATGGTTGCGGAAACAACTAAAGCAACGAAAAAGGACAAAGAAGGAATCCCAGTAGTGGACATTCCATAAGAAAACGGAACAGATTGGGAAGCATGTGCTTGGGTGCTTCCAGATCCAAACAGATCAGGACTAGAAGTGATCGTAGATATAGCAATAGTGCACCATCCTTCAACTTAAATAGGAGTCTAAAAACTTGCAGTGTTGACAACCGAAGCTATGTTCCCAGTCGTGGCCATCGAAAGAAAGGAATATGACAGAAAAGGACTATCCAGTCTCTGACACTTGGGTTCGATGTAATAAATAATGTAAGGATAACTAGCAGGAAGAGGAGATGGAAGAGACTCAGCAGGCTGACAGACTTCCTCTATTTGTACTTCTTCTTGTGGAAATAAAACTCTAGCGATAAGTGGAGCACTCCTCTTTATACTGACACCGAAACCAAAACCACCCACCTAAACTTCAAGTCCTGATGGAGGATCTCTCTCCACTGCGTTAAAAAAAACTAGGTGAAAATCACACTCTAAATTTCTCCTACGCCTTCTTGAAGAAGGCTCGGCACTCACAGGACATAACCCATGAAGCCTCCTCAATCGATGAGGTGATCGGTTAGCCACTTTAAGAGATTAAATTTAGACTCAAAAAATATATGAATCTAAGCAATCTAGGAGAAAAGATCACACTCTAAAAAGTTGCTAAGATACAGCCAGGCAAGTACCTCTCAAGTATTTATGCTCAAGGTGGTGAGGATCGAATACCAAAATACAAGACAGCTAAATAATCGGACATTCCTAAAATAGACCGGGGTAATTACGCCCCAAGCCTACTAGCGAAGGTAACAAAAATAGTTACACTGACCTCCTAACAACAGCCTTTGCCATTGAATGTCCCCAAGCTTCACAAGGGCACCCTCTAGAAGTACTGATGGAAGTGATGCAATGTTTGTCTCAGGTACCACTGGTATTCCCCCCCATAGTCACCTGTGTGGTCCCTAGGATAGGAAACTAAGGGCACCAATCTATATCAGCAGCTGGGCGAAATGGTCTTAGGTCAAGATTCATCAAATAAGAGAGAGGGTATCTCTCTTCTCTGCCTGCACTATCCCTCGCGCTTGACTCTCTGGAGGAGAGCTTTCCCAGTCAACTTAACGGTATTGGATTTCACTCTTTAATAAACTTTCTATGTTTAACAATTTGAGCGGCCTTGGAGATTTAACTCTCCACTCACCTAATCCAAGGCCCTACAACCTAGCTAGTTGGTGTATGATTAATGACAATGATACAAAAAATTCTAGTTACTTTTAATTATATCGCTTGTTTTAAATTGGCTGTTACTTAACTCAAGGGAACATGGAAGTAAAACTAATGGTGTTTTATGACGTAGAAGAAATCAACGAAAGCCTAGTTACATGCAAATGCAACGATTTCCTTTCGATGAAAAGTGACCTCTACATGGATTCTACGAAACTAATAAGAAAAAACTTTGTTTTTTATTTTCATATACTCACACTTCAAATGATTGAGAAAGTTATGAAAACGACTAAAATACTCAATTGCACTTAATGCAAACTACCAATGATATGCAAATCCTAACATGCTAATTCTAAAAAATCAAAAAGAAAGTCCCTAGCAAGACAATCGTTCAATCACTTTTTAACAGAAAACAAGGCCAGTTCCAAACAGAACTCCTATGCATAATAACACCAAAAATGCACTTGATACAAAAAATTGAAAGAAAAAGAAGAATTCCCTCACAATCAAGCCAAGAACCAAAGAATATAAGCCAATCAAAAAATAATCAAAATATGTAATGAAACCATAAAAACAAACTGAAATAAAAAAGCTACGGAAAAAAAAAAATGTTTTTGGGCTTTTTACTTATAATGGAAGAAAAGATATTTCAAGAAGACAAACAAAAACTACCCAGGAACCAAAATCAAGCCAAATGAGTCTCAACAAAAATCTTAAAAAGTGCTCAAGCCAATTGTTGTACTTTTGTAGTAGGACTAAAATAAGCAAAAAGAACGAAGAAACTAAATCAATTGATTCAACACAGTAGCACAATCTTACAACGAAAAATCACTCAAAAATCCAAAACTAGATTGTTCAAGATTCACAACAAGACAAGTCCAAGAAATCAAGAAAAACAAAATATAACAAAGAGGAAAAAACCATAATTGAAGCAATTCATAGGGCCAAGAAGAGAAAACAAGTAGAGGCTCACTGTTTTGATAGGTCAGAACAACCAAGAGCCTCAAGAAAAGCTCTCGGTGCTTCGGTCGCAATTGCAAGCACACAAAATAAGGCAATTCACCAAATGGCTAGGTTTTCACAAAATCAAGAGATAAATGGATATAAAATCACCATAAAAATAGTCTAGAGACCGTAAAGACACCACAGGAATGGTTCAACACAGACAAAAAAGAATACAGAGGCTGAAAACTTAAATTTTCAAATTTTCCCAGCCATATGTTGTTTTACAGTGTGCAACTAGTGTGTATATGTGACTATAACCAATGAAACTCGTGTATACATGGGTCCCTTTGGAAAAAACAGGAGGTATATGCAACTGTACAAAGAAAAAGATGCATATGAAAATAAAGATAAGGAAAAAATAAAAATTCAAGCCTAATACAAAGACCAGGTCTTCTGTCTCATTGAAAAAGGACTTACTAGATTGTAAAAGATGATAAAACCTATCAGGAACCTACAAGAAAGATTAAACAACCCAAACAGGAAATCACATGAATGTGATCCCCAGCAGAGTCACCATTTCAGTTTCGGGAATTATTACCCTAAAGATCTTGGGTTGATGAACCTTCACATATTAGGTGCATGCCATTACAAGAAGGACTCACTCACAGGGCCTTCACTATGGGAGCAATACTATACCACGTGGGTTCATATTGGGGGATATATAATGAGGAAAAAATGACATAATATATTTGGGGATATATAGGGGGTATAGTGTTTTTATATTGGCTAGTATAAAAAATGGAGCTCAAAGTTAATGAAAAAATATAAAGGGGTGCAAAACATTTTAATGAAAAAATGGATACCTAAAATATATAGTGAAAGTAGGGGCTTTTTAAATTGGGAAGCTGTATTGGATTTATATTGGTAGGGGGTTAAATAATGTGATTTTTAGAGGAATTTTCCAATATGTAATCAAATTAAGGGTATTTTTTAATATGCTATGATCGCACGTGATATGTTAGAGGTTCATTGAGTGAATCCCCTGTGGACTCACTAAACCAAATTCTATGCAAATAACTAGAATTTATAGGTTGCAGACCTTACCCAGATATCCCTCAGTTGAATTAGATCCTGCGGTGTGGAAAACCGCTGGAACACTTTGTGCTCCTTAATTTGTAAATCAACAAATAACGAACAAAAAATCCTAGTTTTATAGCATATATATGTTCTATATGTTAGTGGAAATCATGCATAACATCATAAAAACAATATTAAATGTTCAATTGATGATCATTACACATGTATAAAATATTATTTACACATAAACATGAGGAACAAGATGGCTCTTCTATTAATAATGACATGTACAATAAACAAACATGGAGATATCCCCTAAAATCTTCCACAACCTTCGAGCATACCATCCTCTGCAACCGTCCAGCCCTAGCCTCCCAAGATTTCCTCCAAGGATAATGCATAATGGATGTCATATAGGGTGGTGAGCATCTCAAGGAAACAATGGTTTCCTGCAAATATCTAGGAAGTGCAGGAGGCACGAGAATATATCAGACTTGGAGAGGGCTACAACATCATATAATATCTATATATCTCTCTCTTCCCTTTAGGCCATTCCCTTGAGGGGCTTTTATACTCCCTCAAATTATTTTTTACAGCTGGGAACAGTTAGGCCACGGACTGGGGTGGTTAAGTTACTGGAACAACCATAAACCCCGCCTCTAAAATAGGCAATATATATATATATATATAATGATTAAAATGGCATACGCGGTTCTCTATGTATGGAATTGTGTATATACGCAGAAAAGTCTAGGCAGAGTCGTGTATGGGATTTAAGATATTGTTTTTTGGCAAATAATTGCAAGTCTGAAGGAAAGGATTGCCCAAGGTCAATGTATAAATCATCAAGTATAAGCTGGTGATAAATTATGCTATAGCAGTGAATAAAGCTTTCAAACCCTTCCATAGAAAATTTGTGTTTGTAGTTTTTGATGATTAACCTATAGTAGGTCTTGGAAGGAGCATGTTCAAGATATTGACATGGTGCTCAAACTATTGGAGGAGAAACAACTATATGCAAAAGCCTCCAAATTTTTCTTTGGACTACAAGACGTGGAATATCTAGGTCATATTGTATCTGAGGAGGGTGTTAAGGTAGACCGTAACAAAATTAAAGCCATTAAGGAATGTGTTGGAACGAGGCTCCGTAAGCTGCCAATTATATATATATTTGTATTAAGTATTCTAACACAGGGGTTTTGGGGCGGCGGGTCAAATCTGCAAACGCATTGTAATGGGTCAAAAGGTAGACCTAGAGTGGACAGCGTAGGCTATATCGATATAAATAGATGAATAGTTTGACTCTAGAAGTAGGAAAGAATTAAGATTGATGCTACGTGTGAATTTGTAAATTTGTTTTGGGTTGTTTTTGGTAAGGACTCCTGTTGGCTGTGTGCACGGAGATCCTCAATCTTGTTGTGTGTGTAGGATGGTTTTTTTTGTAAGTGGATATAAATGTTAATGAGTGCGAAGTATTGTTAAAATATCTGCATGTCATCTGGATCAGTGATGTTTACTGCTGAAGTGTATCTGTGACAGTTATTTATCTGCAAATATATCTGTGTTTTGCATAAGAATATCTTTAAATGCTCTTTGATGGTATCTGTTTAAGCTAAAAATACTTCTACGATATCTGTTTATGCTGTGAATGAATCTATAGTTGTGTTTATGATATTATGTGTTGATAATTTCTGATACGCATGTGGATGGGAAGGTATTGATTAGATATGTGAATGGTACTAGCTTTATTGTGGTTAATAACTAACAAAAGCCTGCGAATAGACTTACTATGTGCAAATTCTATAAGTTGCAAACACAAATCTGCCTTGACTTACCTAATCTCTCTCTTTGGGTGTGGAAACCTAGTTCCAACACCCTCCCATACTGCTTCGGGTGATACCTTGGCCTACGCAAGTAGGTCATTGCCGAAAGGGCCAGTAGTATATGTGTTTGTTGGAAAACCTTAACCTCTGAACCTAGGTCAGGACCCCTAAAGCCAACAAATGGTTCCATTGCTGGGATCGGGAGAGTTTTGAGAGAGAGATCAGGTAATGCCAAGATGTCATTGGAGACCTGAGAGGGTGGAAATGGAAGAGTGGTTTGAAAAATAGATTTAGGAATTTTCTTTAAAGGAGAATCGCAACACGAAATTGACGGCTGAGAAGTGGAAGAACAAGTACATCTTCATTGAAGTCTATGAAATTTTCTTTGTAACTTTTTCGCATGAGCTTCAGGACTGGTTGGAAATGTTCGTAGCTTTGCAGACGTGTTGGAAGGATGAGTGGGTCATGCAGTGGAATCCAAGTTGATCTAGAATTTGGAAAGGACTGACAATACCATCACCTGTACAGTAGATCACTGGGTGGATAACTTGTTGGGAGTATTTGTGATAGAATTTCTAGTAGATAGTTCATATCCTATTCAGAAGTAGAGCAGAGGTTCTTCAAGGGTTTCAGAGTTAAGTTCTTGAAAACATTGCCTCTATTAATCAAAATATTATTATGCAAAAAAGGGAATTTTGTGCAGCCACACCGAGTGAATGACCCCTAATCTCAACGAAAGCACAACACAAAGTGGTAAGTACTACCGAACTAATCTGGAAGGAGATAGATTTGTCTACATGCCATTAAGATAATCGGCTATGCATAGCCCTCCAGATGCACCACCTTCAAGTCAACATAGGGGTAAGACCTCACCCATACCTCTGCCTCCGCCAGAAGATGATATGGCCTCGCACATGAAGCTACCCACCTTCAAGAGCGTAGGGGATGAAGATATGGACCGATTTTGGTTTGTTGCAGAATAAATATGGGTTGCACAGAACGTGGCTTCCAACACTATAAAGATGGTGGAGCTATCACTTACTTTTGAAGGAAGGGTGTTGGATTGGTATATGGGGTACGTAGGACAACACATAGATCTATCTATTCAAGAGATAAAGACAATGTTAAAACAACAATTCTGGAAGCCTAAGTCCTACTCTCAGATAGTGGTTGACTTGAAAGAATTTAGATAGGGACCCACCGAATCAGTATGGGAAGCTGATCAGTGGTTGAAAAATGTTATCAGAGATGGGGAATTTCAGTATGATGATAGGAAACACAAGTAATGGTATATTGCTATGTTGCTACCTCATCTACACGAACCTATGGGTCAGCAGTTGATTGCAACAAAAGGGAAGGCTTTGGATATTTCTATGAAGCTAGAGGTTGCACCGAGGGATGATGCTCAATTTGGAGTGTAGAAAATACAGGGACAGATGGAGGCAATGCACATATAAATACAAAATCTGCAAAAGGAATGAGGGAGTGAGGCTAGTCCAGACATATGGTGTATAAGATGGAGGGTATCCGGTAATACCAATGACCAGTTTCCTCTGCTGGCAGACTACATGCAGGCTAGGGGACCCAACCCATTGCATCCTAAGGGGGTTGCGGGGCCAAGTGGTCTAACGTTATGGTGCACTGTTTATCATGTTGTCGGGCTACATGATACTAACCATTGTCCCCATCTGGGTGATTACATTCAAGAATTGAAGTAGAAATGGTGTTGATTCTACTCCTCTGTGGGGCATGACGAGCATAATTTCTGAACCTATGGCTTCATGATAGATCAAGGAAACCTATACAGGGTAAATGTTGACCCTTCTTCACCACTATCTCTCTCAACAAGACGAGACTCCCCAGCTAGGGGCAAGCAGGGGGGGTGGGGGGGAAGGTATGGAGGCACAGGTCGGGGACGAGGATAATTTATTTGTTACAACATTGTGGAAATAGGGCACTTTGCGAGGGATTGTCTGAACCCTGCATGACAATATTGTCGTTATTAGACAAATCGACCATATGATTGAAGAATTTTCTGTCCCGGTAGCGAAATTGCAGAAAAAAATAGACACCTACACAGAATGTGCAAAAGGGTTAAAGTTGAACCGCGTGATGAAGGACCAAGTGTAAATGTCATAATGCGCAGCGGCATGGCTATGGGAGGAGCCGAAGGGAAAAGAAAAGCTAAACCTGTTATCCACAAAGCCGCTATCGGAAAGGAAAGCTTGGACTTACAGAAGCAAAAGGAGACCTATTTCACGGCTCACAGAGACTTTACTAAGGATCAGGCAAAAGCTTCAGCAAAATTGAGAAGTGACAATGAAGTTAAACCATTTCTACAAGCCTGTATGAAGATGGTAGACAACCAAAAGGAAGTAGAAAATATGCAAGCACTAATAGACAGTCGTGCAGAAAGAACTAACCCTCCCCCGAAAGTTAGGGATGTGCACAAAATTTATAAGAATAAAAAATGCACTGGCCGAGAGATGTGGCTAACAGCGCAGATTGGTGATTATGGAATGGATTAGGTTATCTTTGACTTGGTGTCAGATGTGAATGTAATTCCAAAACAAACCTAGAAGAAAATGGGAGAACCTATGTTGGAATGGTCTACTATCGAGCTATGTATGGCTAACCAATAGAATATCATACCATTAGGAAGGTTTTCAAAAATTATGGTAGATATCACAGGAGTTAATGTCTGAGCTGATTTTGAGGTAATTCAGATTGTGGAAGATGTATACCCCTATCTTTCACTACTAGGACTCGATTAGGCTATATATATGAGAGGAATAATCAACCTAAAGAAAAGAAGCATGGTGTTTTAGAATGAGGGTCCACGGGTAATTCTCCCACTGGATCCTACAGAAGGAGAGCGATATATAGAACCGGTGCGCAAAGAAGAGGATGTGGATTACATCTATAAATTAATCGATCGAGACGAATATTAGATCAATCCTACGGCTAATGGTGTGCTATGCTAGGAAAAGGACAGTGAATTCTTCTCTGACTCTAACGGGGAGATAGAACATTGGCAAATTCAGTTACCCAATGTATCTGAGTTGTGATGTCTTAGAATTACAAAGAACTTCTGATGCATCTCCTCAAAGGTAAGAGAATTGACCTACTTTTATGGTTTTGGTAGTATTAGGGAGTTTTTTCAAGCATTTTAAGTTGAATTCCCAAGGGAACAAAGGCTATGGGCCCTTAATATAGACATGAGTGAAACCCTTGTGAGGTGGTGGGACACACATAAGAGGGCATTCCAAGATTGGGAAGAAGTTTGTGACATGATGGTCTTACGGTTCGAACCTCCGGCTCACCTGCGCGTAAAGACTTTCTTAGGACTAGGAGACCCATACGAGCACTTTTCAGCATGGATGGAAGAATGGGGTGAAAAAACTACAGAGGAATGGGTCCATCTGTTCATTCATGACTTGGCGCCAATCCCGACAACATGGTGTTTAGACGCAGAATTACACAAGCACACTCGCCAGTGGGAAACACTAAAGGATGAGTTTGTTGGGAAATTTGGGTTGATCGGAGGAACAGAGGCACTCGAAGAAGCTCTGCGAGATATTGATACCTTAGTATTTAATCAATCATGCCCTTACGCAACACATGGGGCACCAACATGGAAAACGCATATGCAGGATATTGTCAACTACCGCAATTTATCAATAGAGGAACGCGATGAAGACCTGCAAAATGTTTCTATCCTGGATTCGGAGGGAGAAAAAGCAGTTGCTAGAGCCCCACCATAGAGCATCGATGTCACTAAGCCTCTGAAGTTGCAAGATATCAACATTGGAATGGAGGTGCAACCTAAGTTAGCTAAGATTGGGGACTACTGGAACGATGATATGGTGGGAAAAGTTGCAGAACTCCGCATGGAATACTAAGAGTTATTTTCGACCAAAATTTTGGAGCTCAAAGGGATTATAGGGGACCTATGAGTCATGTGTATCACTTTAAAACTAGATGCATTCCCTGTAAAGCAGTGTCATTATCGGATGAACCCTAAGTAGAAACAAAAAGTCAAAGAAGAAATTCAGAAAATGCTCGCCGCAGGTCTCATCGAACCAGTCAAACAATCAGATTGGGTAACTCCTATGGTGGTTCAAGAGACAAAGACTAAGGGAGAAATCTGGAACTGTGTTGACCTGTGCAAATTGAATGATGCCTGCATACATGATCCCTTTCCTACATCGTTCTCAAATGAAATCCTTGATAGTGTAGGGGGGCAGGAAGCATACTCATTCACAGATGGGTTGTCAGGCTACCATCCGATCAGAATCGGACCTGAGGATCATAGAAAAACGATGTTTACCACTGAATAGGGATATTTCTAGTATATGGTCATGTCGTTTGGGCTCAAGAATTCCCTTGCCATCTTCTCGCGGGTGGTGGTCACAGTATTCAAAGAGTTCATCCAAAAGTTTTTGGAGGTATATTTTTATGACTGGACTATCTTTGGTTTGGTAAACAAGCATGTCTCAAACCTGTGTCTAATGTTGGATGCCCGTAGAAGGCACTAGATTTCCATGAATATCAAGAAGTGCATATTTTACGTACCCTTTGGAATCGTGCTCGGCCACATAGTTTTTCGACAAGGGTTGATGGTTGATCCCACCAAAATAGTAGTTATCATCAATCTGGCAGTGCCTACAACTGAGAAACAACTAGTCTCTATCCTCAGACATACAGGCTACTATAGGAAGTTTATTCAATGGTACGCGTTCATCACAACACTTATAGAGAAATTTCTAAAGAAGGATGTTTCATTTTTTTGGGATGGCGAGTGTCAGAAGAGCTTCGAGCTACTCAAGGAGAAGACGGTCTCTCTGCCTATTCTCATCTTTCCTGAATGGGAAAAGGTTTTTCATGTGCACGTGGATGGGTCAGGAATCACCCTAGGAGTTGTCCTTACGTAGCCTGGTGACATAGATATTTACCATCCAGTTGTGTTTGCTAGTATGAAATTTTTGGTGCGAAGTGTAACTACTCCACTACTAAATGTAAGGGGTTGGCCATGGTTTACGCACAACAAAAATACTGACATTATCTATTAGGAGGGCACCTCAAAGTGTTTATGGACCACTCGGATTTGAAGTACCTAGTGTATAAGACTGTGTTGGGTGGAAAATCTGCCAGTGGCTGTTACTATTCCAAGAATATGACTTTGAAATCATTGTCAAGCCCGGATGGTTGAATGTTGGTCGGACCACTGATCTAAAATCGAGAGCAGTGAGGAACCTACCAACCTAGATGAAGGATTACCTAATGCACAGATGTTTGCAATTAAGGTGGTTGATGCACGCTTCGCTGACATCATTCAGTTCCTGAATACAGGTAGGGAGCTTGCAGAATATTCGGTACAACAAAAGAAAGAATTGGTAACTCGCATAACAGATTTTGCCATCATCACATGCCATTTTTATAAGCTAGGAGCTAACGAAGTGCTACGAAGATACCTATTAGAGAATGAACGACATGTCATCTTAGCAGAAGCTCACGAGGGCGTAGCAGGAGGACACTACGCAGGAAAAGCGACATTACATAAGATCTTTAGAGCTGGGCTATGGTGGCCTATGTTGCATAGTGACTCTCACGACTATTTGAAGGCCTGCGATACATGCTAAAGTACGGGAAGGCCATCGTGTGGAGATGAAATGCCCCTTCAACCGCAGATGGCCCTACAAGTATTTGAGAAATGGGCCATCGACTTCGTTGGGCCTATCAACTCGCCAGGGAAGAAGGCAGGTGTGGGCTACATTATCACCCTAACTGATTATGTAACTAGATGGGCTGAAGCACAAGCTGTGAAGGATTGCACTGTAGACACCGTTGCACAATTCATCTTTGAGCAGATTTTGACTAGGATTGAATGTCCAAAAATATTAATGAGCGATATAGGTACGCATTTTTTTAATGAAACAATATAGGCCCTGACTGAAGAATTTCAGATCCACCACGCAAAAAGCACCCCATATCATCCTCAGGAAAATGGAGTTGTAGAAGCTTTTAATAAGATCCTGGAGCATGCATTGACCAAGTTCTGTAATTCCGATTATAGTGACTGGGACGTGCGCATCTCATCAGTTCTTTGGGCCTATAAAACCACCTACAAGAAGTTGATAGGGAAGACACCGTTTAGGATGGTCTATGGCAAGGAGGCCATTATGCCCATGGATTATATCGTTCCCAGTGCATGCATCACAACCTTTACGAACATGGCGGGGCCTGATATCATTGAGGAGCATTTAGCATAGCTTGTGGCATTAGAGGAAGATTGTTTCATTTCTAATTTCCATCAGCAGGCTCAGAAGGCCCGGGATGAGGCATGGCATGATTGACATATTCGACAAAAGACATTTATAGAGGACGAATTGGTCCTATTGTAGGACAACCAATTTGCGAAACACTCGGGGAAGTTCCATCAGCACTGGTTAGGTCCCTATACGGTAAAAGAAATCACCGATGGAGGAGTTGTTCAGCTAGCCACCGTACGTGGTGATATGGGGTAGGATATGTCAATGGCAGTCAACTCAAACCATATTAGAGCAAATGACTATATAGTCGGAGTAGTTGTATGGGGTAGAATAAGCGCACAAAGGATGGCTATCACAGGCAGGATCTAGGTACGCACATGGATAAATCATAGGTTTGTAGGCCAAGGGAGGTGTGCTGGGAATGCAAGGGTGTGTTTAGAGCCTAGAAGGTGCGCTCGGAGCATATGGGTGCGCTTGGAGTGCACGAGGTACGCTGGTAGCACAGGGTTGCGCTGGGCACACAGGAGGTGCAAAAAATAGCTGTTGGAACAGTCAGACTGGGTAAAAAGAAAATTTTACAGCTAAAGGAGCGAGCGGCTAGCAATTAATGTGGTGATTTCCAAAGATTTTTTACTGTTTACTTGATGGTAATTTTCGAATGAATTTCACCCAACTGTTGATTGATTCTTGCGACTATAAAAGTACAAGGATAGATCAGAAGAGGGTTCTGTATCTCTTGTACAATTTGTGCTTTGTCATTTTTCACTTTGACAAAGTCTGTGCCTATTGTACTTCATTAATGTTTGGGTGTCCTACACCCTCTTATAGTAGCAACCCTGAGTTCATTTTTTGTGCCTCAATGAAGACAACCAATCCTACTGAGTCCTCATAGACTATGGTCTTGACAAAGTAAGAATCTAAGGAAGTATTTGAAGTCCACCTAGAAGTTGAGGAGGATATGTCTACGCCAAGAAAGCGAAAGAAGAAAGGGAAATAAAAAGCACAAGGGATGGGGAAGCCCGTGAAATGGGCTAGGGTAAAGCCTCACACCTCTCCTTGGGATGTGATGTCCCTATGGATGGCACCCTAAGCACATTTGCCTAACCTAGTAAAGAGACCTTTTTCTTCTTAGGAAGAGGCAGAGATAGCTAAACCATTCAATTGGCTATCGCCCTCTGCTCAGTCCCGCAAGCCCTCTACACACACACTGAAGAATATTGATGGCTTGCACACCTATCTGTAGATGCCACTGACTCTGAGTGAGGTCCCCATCATTGGAGAACCCTTTGGCAAGCTCCATAGGTTAAAATTGGATGACCATGACCTCGCCAATTTGAAGGCCTTCCTCGAGTTGGAACCTGTGCTATTTCGTGAAAGAATATTGGAAGACAATGGGATAAATATAGTCCCCATACGTTGGCTATGCGGGTTGGCGAGTTCCAGGCTCTTAAACATGCTGAGGATGCTACATTTTTGCCACTACAATATCACATACCGACTTGTGCACCAGTTGCTTGCCCTGGTCCATGATGGTAGCTTGTGCATCCAGGATCGAATCCCTATTGATGCTACACTTATTCACCGAATTAGTTTTATACCCATGGAAGGGCCAGACTCTATGTTGTTTGTCGGCAAAAAGTATGAGAAAAATATCGCTGACAAGGTGCGCGAGGAATACCATGTGGACTGGAACACTCAGGGATTCATGATCAACACCATCAGCAACCTCGGTACACAAATGGGTACCTTTTTACACAAATGCCAGGCTGCCACCATCCCTGCATATGCGATTTAGTAGGCAGCCCGATGCAAAAAGGGGGTCTACTTCAATTGGTTCTAGTACATATGCAATGAATTTATGGAAAATGTTCGCGAATCCCAGGATCAGAGACGAGCATTCTGCTACTCCTAGATGCTGCTTCTCATTACGTTGGTCACATGGGAAGCCCCTGATGACTCGATCCTCCTTGCACTCCCCCCATATATTTTGCAGTACATGAATTTGTGGGACTCAAAGGACGCACATCATATTGAGGACAATCAAGTCTTCTGGGTCCTATTTCAGAGCGGTCTCATAGTAGCCATCGATTCCTAGCCACACTTGTCGCCAGCTATGTATGATAAATAGAAAAGCATTGCAAAATTTGAAGTTACTATGCATAACGTACAGATCAAAGGCCGCAAGGATCCAACATGGGTGTCACATCCATACATGGTTGCTAATGAAGACATTAACCGCTTAATTGCGACTTGGCCTCCACACTAGAAGCTTGGCTTCAAATCCGGTGTGAAGGACACTACAAGGATGAGCACCGAGAAGGTCACCCTGTCGAACACCACCAAAGATACCGCAGGATAGGGTAATGGTACAGGGAAGGGAGTTGTCTCAGGATCTCAGAAGGGATCATAAGAGAGCAAGAGTACTGGAAAGGGTGCTGAAACTTCCTCGCAGAACAATTTGTAATAGGATCTAGGTGCAAAATGTCTAGAGGCAGGAGGTACTGACTCCCCTCAGGGTAAAAACCGCACTAGTGACCCTGTTAAAGGGCCACGAAAGAAGCAACAAGCTAAACATCAAGAAAATGAAACATGATTTACGCTAATAGAGGAGGACCTAGAGAAGATCACAAATGTGGTCACCCTGGCTGTAGAATACAAATGGTTGGCTTTGGAAGAACAACAGAAAGCCACATTTGAGACACTCAAGGCTGAGCTCCAGGCCTTGCAGCTCAAGGGTGATACATTGTAGACCAGTATGATTGAAGCCAGGTTGACCCTAGCAACGAGCAGCGCAGTAATCAGTATGCCGGAAAGCCGCCTCTACCTCTACTGGGCACAACCCTCATACTAAGTCCACCAGACTTAGGAGTGTAAGTCCAGGCCTGTGCAAAGGTTGTTGGGTATGTGTTATATTCTTTCCATGACTAATCACATTCGTGGGGGGGGGGTAAGAGGGGGGTAGCAGCTCGACGAAAATTATTTTGGTCCTTAATTTCCGGTGGGCGGTCCGCGCCCATGGTTTTCTGCATGGTTTTTCACATGGTTTTGGGGTAGGATGGTTTTCAGCCCCTGGTATTTTTGTAGATCCAGTCAAGGGAACTATGGTTATGTTCTAATCCAGGGTTAATGGATTAGGGTTTATGTATGCTTCGACATGTATATATATGTGTTGTAACACTAAAAGGAATATATGAAATATCAAGTAGGTCATCCCGATTTTGGATCCAGGGGAAAATCTCTGTGTTTATATGTTTTATGTTTTATGCTCTCGCTATTGTTTATTTTCTATTATAAGATTCATGTGTAGATAATTTTTGTTTAGGTTTAAAACCTACATTTGGTATCAGAGAAGTTTCGGCTTGAAGGGGATGCCTTTGCTGCTGAGGGGTTTTTTGCTCGGGCCTGAGGTAGACCCTGTTCAGTGGGAGATCTACGGGATTGTTTCTTGCGGTGAAATAAGATGGCAAGTAGTGGAAAGATAGAGATCGAGAAATTTAATGGTCATAGTTTTGAGTTGTGGAAGCTCAAGATGGAGGATCTGCTGGTCGATAAAGATCAGTGGATCGCGGTAGATCCAGGTACTAAACCAACGAAAATGTCAAATGAAGACTGGAAGAAACTGGATCAGAAGGCTAAGAGCACAATATGGTTGTGTGTCTCAGATTTAGTATTGTTGAATGTATATGGGGAAGCTATGACGAAGAATTTGTGGGAAAAACTCGGGACTTTGTACCAATCTAAGTCTCTGGTGAATAAGTTGTTCCGGCAGAAAAAGTTGTATAACCTGAGGATGAAGGATGGAGACACGATGACAGAGCATATGAACACCTTCAATACCATGGTAAGTCAGATGTAATCTGTTGATATTAAAATCTCAGATGAAGATAAGTGCATCAATTTTCTTTTTTCTCTACCAGACTCGTGGGACAGTCTGGTTATTGCAATAGGTAGCAATACAACTACCTTGAATTTTGATGACATTGTCTCGACCTTGTTGTCGGAGGAAATGAGATGGAGAGATATGGAGGGCCAGAATTTTTATGCCTTATCTGTACAAGGAAGGTCCCAAAACAGAAACAAGAATAAGGTTTCGAGTGAGAGATCTAAATCTAGAGGGAGATCTAAATCTCCTGGAAAGTTTGTAAAGGTATGCTGGAAATGCGGAAAGGAAGGAAACTACAAAGGGAGTGTAGATCTAAAGCTCCTGAGAAAGGAAAGGGATCTAATGATGCTCCTTTTGCAGAGGAAAAAACCACCTTGGATGAAGATGGGGATGTGTATTTGGCTTCTTCTTCAAATACACATGTAGATCATGAGTCATGGCTGATTGACTCGGGGTCATCCTTGCACAAAAATGAGGCATGGGATCTGGTGGAGTTTCCAGATGGAAGGAATCCCATCAGGAGAAAATGGGTGTTTAAGAAGAGGATGAATGTAGAAGGCAAGGTGGAGAAATACAAAGCTCGGTTGGTAGCAAAAGGTTATTCTGAGGTGTCAAAAATTGATTTTGGTGATATTTTTTCTCCTGTTTCCAAAGTTAATTCTATTAGATTACTTTTATCTGTTGCTACTGCATTTGATTTTCAGATAGACCAGATGGATGTGAAGAAAACATTTCTTCACGGGGATCTAGAGGAGGAGATCTACATGAAGCAACCTGAAGGCTTTATGGTGAAGGGTAAGAAATAACTGGTATGCAGGTTGAAGAAGTCTCTGTATGGGTTAAAACAGTCACCAAGGATGTGGTATCAGAAATTTGATACCTATATACGGGGACTTGGCTTCACCAGAAGCAAGGAGGATCACTGTGTTTATTTTAAACTAATTGGTGACCATGTTATTTATTTGGTCTTGTATGTGGATGATATGTTGTTGATTGGAAATGACAAAGAAATTATCCAAGATTTGAAGACCCAGCTGTTCTCCAAATTTGACATGAAGGATCTTGGTGCTGCAAACTATATTTTGGGCATGGAAATTAAGAGAGATCGGGCAAAGAGGAAGCTCTGGTTAAACCAGAGGAAGTATGTCGAGACTATATTGCAGAGGTTCAATATGCAGGATAGTAAACTAGTGAATGTTCCTATTCCTGTAGGTGTAAAGTTGTCTACTGAACAGTGTCCCAAGACACAAGAAGAAGAGGAGTATATGTCCCGTGTTCCATATGCAAGTGCAGTGGGTAGCCTGATGTATGCAATGGTCTGTACTAGACCAGACATTGCACATGCAGTGGGAGTATTGAGTAGGTTTATGTCAAACCCAGGGAAGGAGCATTGGATAGTAGTGAAGCGGGTTTTCAGATATTTACGTGGCACTAGTGATTATGGCTTGTGCTACCAGGGAAGACCAGGATTGGAAAGAATGTTGGACATTCATGGTTTTGTTGATGCAGACTGGGCTGGAGATCTGGACCAAAGAAGATCTACAAGTGGGTATGTGTTTAGCCTATTTGGAGGCTCAGTCAGTTGGATGAGTAAAAGACAGTCTGTAGTGGCTCTTTCAACTACAGAGGCAGAATACATAGCAGCCACTCATGCAAGCAAGGAAGCAGTTTGGTTGCAGAGATTGTGTTCAAGTATGGGGTTGGTATAGCAAGCTATAAGGATAGACTGTGATAGCCAAAGTGCAATTTTCTTGGCTAAGAACCCTGCTTATCATTCAAAGACAAAGCACATTGATGTTCGATATCACTTTGTTAGAGATATGGTTGAGGCTAAAAGGGTGTTGCTGGTAAAGGTGGACACTTTGAAGAATGTTGCAGATGCATTGACGAAGTCTGTGAGCACTCAGAAGTTCTCTTGGTGTAGAGAAACAATGGGTGTTGAAGAATTGGGCCAATGAATAAGCTCTCTTGTGGCCCCCTGTGGAAAGAAAACAACAAGTGGGAGACTGTTGGGTATCTGTTATATTCTTTCCATGACTAATCATAAGTTTTTTTGGTCCTTAATTTCTGGTGGGCGGTCCGCGGCCATGGTTTTCTGCATGGTTTTGCACATGGTTTTGGGGTATGATGTTTTTCAGCCCCTCGTATTTTTGTAGATCCGATCAATGGAACTATGGTTATGTTCTAATCTAGGGTTAATGTATTAGGGTTTATGTATGCTTCGACATGTATATATATGTGTTGTAACAATAAAAGGAATATATCAAATATCAAGCTGGTTGTCCCGATTTGGGATCCAGTGGAAAATCTCTCAATTTATCTATTTTATGTTTTATGAACTCGCTATTGTTTATTTTCTGTTATAATATTTGTATGTAGATAAATTTTGTTCAGGGTTAAAACCTACGTGCACTTGGATCTTGCCCGCCTACCTCATGAACCATTACAGAGCCTTCACATGTGCATGTTCGAAGAGATCCAGCATAGAGACCGTCAACTGCACCAACAACTCATTATAGTTGAGAAAACAATTGAAGAAAAAATTGTGGAAGTATCTCAGGCACACGCTGCATGCACCCTCGCCACCGCGCAACAGACGGAGCTGGAGCACCTCATTAGTAGGATCTGTGTGGATGTCACTGAAGATATCCCAACTTCTGTCACCCCCCATTCTAAGTTTGAAGGGTTTTTCGTAGTGCTAAAGGCCTCAAGGACCGAGATTCAGGCAGTTAAGATGGATATGGAGCAACATATTACGGCCTTGTAGGCCAAGTTAAAGCTAGAAATGCCACCAGAGGTATAGGCCCAGCAAGCTGCGATGCCACAAATTTCATTACAGGTCAGATTGATGAGGGTGCATAACTATTGGAAACTGATATGCGACTATGGACCAAGGTGCAACACAACCCTCTAATGCATGAAATCAACAAAGCACTACATCAAAAAGAAGAAGAGTTTAACCAAATGGATGCTACACTGACCACTCTAGTCCCTTCTCAGCGACTGGCATGACTACGCACCAACCACGCAATCAGGGATGACATGGAATCCCTTCGGCAGTGGAAGAAGACTTTGAGTGATCACCTTAATCCGTGGGCTGATGAGGGCCTTAAGCTGTCTCAGGATGTTGACATCACACTCAAGCAACTGAACCAGATGTTGGAGAGCATCACTGCTGTAACAGAAGGCCCAACTTCCCAGAATTTAGTGGAGATAGCCCGGAATTCTATTGCTCAAAGTGAAGGTATGCTGCCCCCATTGGTCGAGGTGATCAAGTAGCTGCAGGTGAAGATGGATAACCCACGGCCATAGTGACTCGAGACGAATCACAAGATTGTGTTGGGGGCCTGTTGGAACGGGGCTCCCTAAGCTGCAAATTTTGTATATTTTTGTATATTTTTGTATTAAGTATTCTAACACAGGGGTTTCGGGCTGGGTCAAAGACCTGAATGCATTGTAATGGGTCAAAGGGTAGACCTAGAGTCTGGAAACCACAGTTTGTGGACCCCGGGATAGGGTAGGCTATATCGATATAAATAGATGAATAGTTTGAGTCTATAAGTAGGCAAGAATTAAGACTGATTTTACATGTGAATTGTTAGATATGTTATGGGTTTTTTTGGGTAAGGCTTGCTATTGCTGTGTGCATGGATATCCTTAGTCTTGCTGTGTGTGGACCCCGCTAGGCTGTGTGCACGGACTGGTTTTCATTGTAAATGGATCTGAATGTTAATGAATGCAAATTATTGTTAAAGTATATTCGTGTCATATAGATCAGTGATAACTACATAATCATATCTGTTTAAGATACAGCTACTTCTGTGCTATCTGTTTATGCTGCGAATGAATATATAGTCGTGTTTATGATATTATGTACTGATAATTGCTGATACACACATGGATGTGAATGTATTGATTAGATCTATGAATGGTACTAGCTTTTTTATGGTTAATAACTGATAAAATCTTGCGAATAGACTTACTCTGTGCGAATTCGATAAGTTGCAAACACAAATATGCCTCGACTTACCTACTATCTCTCTCTTGGTGCGGAAACATGGTTCCAACACCCTCCCATACTGCTTCAGGTGAGACCTTGGCTTGCACAAGTAGGTCATTTCTGAAAGGGCAAGTAGTATAGGGGTTTGTTGGCAAACCTTAACCTTCGAACCTAGGTTAGGACCCCTCAAGCCAACAAAATGGAAAGTCCCCACAACCATAAAGTAGTTGGGAGGATTTCATGGGTTAACAGGGTATTATCGCAACTTTCTTAAGAATTATGTGAGAATAGAAACACCTCTAACAAAATTATTGAAGAAATATGGATTTTAATGGACTCTTGAACCAACTAAGACCTTTGAACATATTAAAGAGGAATTGTGCCTAGCACCGGTCTTAGCTATGCCAGAATTCACAAAAACATTTATTGTGGAATGCGATGCCTTAAGAAATGGAATTGGTGTTGTTTTAATGTAAGAAGGAAGACCGATTGCTTTTTGAAATTTTCCAATCAAAGGGAAGTATTTACAAAAATCTATTTAGGAGAATGAAATGTTGGAAATAATACATGTACTAAAGAAATGAAGAGGTTACCTAATGGGAAGACACTTCAAGGTGAAAACTAGTCATGATAGTCTTAAACACTTTTTGGAACAAACATTATCTTCAGAAGAGAAAACAAAATGGGTCACAAAGATGTTGGTTTATCACTTTGAAATCATCTACAAAAAAGGGAAGCTAAATGTTATTGTAGATGCACTCTCAAGAAAGGATGAGTAGGTGGAATTATTTCCTTGCTCGATTTCTATTATCCAACCATATTGGATAAGAAAATCAAGAGAGGAATGGAGGAATGACGAAGAAGTATGGAAACTCTTTCAAAAGTTGTAGAAATATCCCAGTACATCTGATGCATTTAGTTGGAAAAATGATTCCTTATGCTACAAAGATCACTTATATCTTTGTAAGAATTCCCAACTAAAACAAAATATTCTTTTTGAATTGCACAACTATGATATAGGAGGACACTCGAGGCCTTTAAAAACATACCATAGGGTGAAAAAAGAATTTTTTCAAGTTGGCCTTAAATTTCGCATTCAAAATTTTGAGGTAGAATGTTTAGTTTTCCAACAAAATAAAGTTGAGACAATAAGACCCTAGGTCTGCTACAACCTTTACCCATTCCAAGTCAACGTTGGGAGGAGGTTTGAATGGATTTTATCATAGGTGTACCTCAGTCGAAAGGAAAGAGTGTCATCATGGTGGTAGTTTATAGGCTTACCAATTATGCACACCTTTGTGCATTATCTCATCCATTTAAAGCATGTACAATTTCTACTACATTTTTGGAAAAAATTCAAGAGTTACATGGAAACCCAAAGATTATTGTAAGCAACAGAGCTCCCATTTTCACTAGAAAAATTTGGAAGGAATTATTTTCTTGTTTGGGTACTCAAATATCCCATATCTCATTTTATCATCCTTAATCTGATGCGAAAACTGAGAGAGTGAACAAATATTTGGAAGATATCTTCCTTGTTTTGTATCTGATAAGAAAACACAATTGGTCAAGTAGTTACTTCTAGCTGAATGGTGGTATAACACTTCCTTCTATACTACAACAAAAATAACTCCTTTTATGCCACTTTTTGGATATCATCCATCGTTTATCACATCATATTTAAGAGAAAATTCTAAGGTTCAAGTATTGGAAGATCACATCGACCATCAACAACAATTACTCCAACTCTTAAAGGATAACCTAAATTTAGCACAAAATAGAATGAAACAACAAACATATCAGCATCGCAGTGAGAGAAGTTTTGATGTAGGAGACATGGTATTTTTATGACTACAACCATACAGAAAACTGTCCCTCTAGCAAGCTAGGAAGGATAATAATTTTTTGCCAAAGTACTATGGTCCTTACAAGGTGTTGCAAAATATTGATACTATGGCATACAAATTGGAGCTTCATGCTTCTTCTAGAGGGCACCCAGTTTTCCATGCTTCATGGTTAAAGAAGGTTATAGGGGACAAACTTTTAGTTAAAACAATATTACCAAAACTTGATGAGGAATTCAAAATCATATTTGAACCTGAAGTAGTCACGGAATTAAGAACTCGACAACTACGAAATCAATCAATTTCACAGTATCTCATCAATTGGAAGAACTTACCTACTAAAGCTTCGACATGGGAGGATGAGAATTTTATACAAAATCATCCAGAGCTACTCAAGCATTGAGGACAACACTTTTTTGAAGGAGAGGGGCATGTTAGGTCCCTATATTACTAATTTAGTCCCTTATTATAAATAGTTTATCCCCCTTATTATTATTTT
Organism: Pinus albicaulis; assembly: GCA_034641835.2. NCBI lineage: Eukaryota > Viridiplantae > Streptophyta > Pinopsida > Pinales > Pinaceae > Pinus > Pinus albicaulis. The sequence goes on from CM076584.1 coordinate 1,376,722,219, forward strand.
TGTTCCCTTACATTGTTATTGTTAGGTTGGCTAGGATTATATTGTGACCCAAGAAATTTTTTTCATATGAATCATCCAAGATTTTTTCATTTATGTAATGTCAAGGAGGTTTCCCCCTCGAAGTGGCTGAATTCTAAGGCATTCATCTCTATTTTCTTCTATTTTTGGAGTTGGTTTTATAACATCACAAGTACCTCAAGATTGATTTCAACAAAAACTTAATTGGGAGGACAAGAGAAAGAAAATAATTTTAGGAGGGTGGAAAGCATTATATTTTGTTCGAAAAAGGTGTAGACCTGTAGAGTTATGGGATTGTAAAATGATTAGAGTGCCTTTTAGACTCCTAGTTTGTGCAGTGATGTTATATGGGTATGAATTGTGGGGTAGCAACACCCTTGTCTCAAAATTGAAGAAAATTGAGAAAATCCAAAATAACTTGATCATATCTGGCCATCAAATTTCCTATCTCATGAATGAATGCACCAATCTCTATAGTTGATCTTGTTCTCCAACTAACTTGGATGCCACCTCAACATGGGTTTTTGGAGACTCTTCTTCTTTAAATTATATGGTGGTGTATGAAGTTTATTTATATTGATAGGGCTTAGCCCTAGGTTATATTTAGTTTTATATTCATACATGGTAGGTACACCTCTATTTAAAAAAATAAGAATGAACATATTTATATGAATGGTTACAATTAAAAAACATTTCAATGATTTTTAATTTTAATTTTCTAATTTCCATTTTTATAATTCGATGTTTGAATTCTATCCAACTAAGAGAGGTTAAAAATGTAGTATATCTCCTTTCGAGTTACGCATGGCATTATCAACATATCCTTAGATGAAATGATACAACATTTTCACTTTAGGCACATCTATGGTCTACCTTCTCTAGGGTCCAATGGAATAATACATTTCTTACCATTTCCTTTTAGTTAAATACTATCTCTCTCAAGTGAAATGGTTTATTTCATATTTTCCCCCCTTGGTCATCCAAATAGCACTAATAAAGCATGTATTTGACTAAATTGATCACATCAATGTTAAAAAAATTACAATATTCATGAAAACGGTTTTTTCATATTTTATTATTTTAGCAAGCTCACTGGATTATTCATCTACTCATTTATGTAATTAAAAAAGCTTTCAAGCTCAATTCCTTCCCATTATGATCCATGTTTCTTTCGGAGCGATGCTTACTTGGGAGCCAAAATTTATCAACATATGTATGATCATAAAACCTGTGGATTCCAATTAAAACTTATGGGTACTAATGATCATGATATTTTCTTGTGTTAGTTTGGTTTTTTCATGTTCTCGAATATTCTTTGAATTATTTCAATATTTCCAATAGTTCAAAGCATTGGGCTATTTTGTTCTCTTATTTATATATATTGAAGAATTCGTCTAAGATTACAACCTCCATATTTTTTTGGTACTTCTATCAGAAATATTCAGTTTTCCTTTCTTATGCAATACCATTCCACCTCCAAGTCCAAAATGATTTTGACTATACCTAGGGGTTACTTTAATAAGGGATTTGGTTCCCTAAGTGAGTGATTTGTTTAAATTATTTGTATATCCTATGTATTTAAATATTTCTAGAAGAATATGTAATTAGGAAATAAATTGTAATAAGATCTATTCTTTAAGATATATATCGAGAATAATTGAGTGAGATAGAGATATTTGAGGGTAGTTATATTCCTTGAAATATTGGTGGATATAAAAATCATGAAATAGAGGTTTAGGTGAGGATTATATGGATTTGAGGTAGATTAGTTCGAAATCCTATCTTATACAAATGTAATCAAATAAAAGAGGGAGAGTAGAGAGGTGATCCAGAGAGAGTAAAAGTTAGAGATTCAAGTAAGGTAACGATGATGAGAGAGTTTTTATGGTAAATATGACTGGGAGGGCCATTTTATAGTCTATGTAAATAATATCTATTTTTCTGAAATAATCGAACTATGTGTGAATGCAATCTAGAGTTCTTGAAAAGTAGTGTTAGCCTTGAATACTAAGGAATTACATTTGTTATTTCCGAAGAATATACTTCGCATTATATATTTGTTATTCTAAATTCTTGTATGGACAAGAGGAAATTCACGTCAATCTAGGTGATGAGCCTAAGTATTGCAACAAGAATGTTGGAGCTACCAAGGCTACCAACTTTAATTATCAACCCAAGGTTTGCACAAAAAATAGAGGTATCAGTACTCTATGTCAAGCATACAATGTGTCCTTATTTTGTTTATATGATGTAATGAAGAGAATTCCATGAAATGAAAGCCTAAAATAATTTAAGAAATGGGAGTTTTTCTTCGAAAATAAATTAATCCTAGGAAAGAACAACAATTTTTAATTGAAATCATAAGAGCATGAGTTCAAATAAATAGGCATAACATACATTGTAAAAATGTGTTTCCTAACTGGTGTTTATTATTCCTCAATAATGGATTTATATCATAGGGGTAATTAGTCAAGCCAAAGAGACAAAAGCCAAGCTTTGGGAGAAAATCTGGTCGACTTTACAAGTCCTACAAGAGTGCTACAGGAAGTTATGTTTTTTCTACAAGAAGTTCTATCTTGGAGATAAATCACCGAATGACCATGTAAATAAAATCAAAATGGGATGGGAATTTTTTTTTTATTAAGTATAGTGTATTAGGTCTCCATTCCAATTAGAATTACTCCAAAATGTCGTTGTTCACATATGCTAAAAGTAATAGAAAATTACTATAAAAAATGAAAATTCTAGAATGAGTGAGCTAGTTAACCTATCAAATTCCTAACCTAATAAAGTGAAAATACAATGGGGTATATTTTGTTATTAAGTTGAATGTTTTTAAGACATAATAAAAGTGGAATAAAATCAAATTAAGTTCATTAACCCATTCCAAAAAATATCATATAATTAGTACTATTTCACCACAAGGGATTTCCAGAAATCCTATATTCATGAACTCGTAACCAAATTGTTCCACCAATTTTTGATCATCTAACTTGTTACTATTAGATGGACTAAAGTACACCATGTAAGAACAATTTTACCCTAGTAAAATTACTTTCACTATGAAAAGTAACTTAGTAATCCATAATTTGTTAAGTTGTTTATGGTCTAAACAGGAAACCCCATGAAAAAATATTGAATAAATCCCTATTTATTTTTTTTCCTCAAGAGATAATTAATTAAACCACAGTTTAATTAATATTCCTAGTCATATATATATATATATATATATATATATATATATATATATATATATATATATATATATATATATATATATATATATATATATATATATATATATATATATTTGTAAATTTGGTAGTACTGTTCTATTTCCTATTTTTTAAAGAGCAAGTTACTATACATATTCTACTGTATTTGGTAGCGTCAACCTTCCCGAAGGAAACTAGGTCTGCTGGCCACCTCAGAGTGTTAAAATCCAACCAAAATAGGTATTGTTTTTTCCTTCTACTCACAACTAATATCACTTTACTATGTCCATAAAAGTTGCAAATAAAACAGAGACTATATGTACTTTCCACCAAAAACATATAAACTTGTGTTTTTTTCTCCTTCTTTTAACCATTGTACTCATGACTTTTGTTTCCATAGTATTTCTTCCTGTTTTCTCTACTCCTCTAATTCACTGAGTATATTACCTTCTTTTGTGGCAATTTCGTCCACGCGTCCATGTAAAATCATTTGATGTTGGTTTTTTTTCATTCTTTCTTGATATTCTTGCATTATTGAATGAATATTTCCAAACTCATCTTTGTTCCATATTTTGATTTCTTGTTTTAGATATTTCATTCGCATCTGAAATGTATGCACTCTATTCTGCCCTTGTATTTCTGTAGCTTGCCACCATTGCTTAAATTTTTCTAGAAAATTCTAGTTCCTGAGCCAAAATAACTCAAATATGAAAGGCCTATCTTTTGGACCTTCTTTAATATCGAATTCTAAGCTAATATGCCAATGGTCTGATCCTAGAGATGGTAATATTTCTGCTTCATATTAGACATATAGGCTTACCAAATCCTCCGAGGCTAAAAATATATCAAGTCAATATTCTATCTATTGAGTTTCCCCCCTTCTATTGTTCCATGTATAAACTCCATTAACTGTGGGGATATCCACTAGTTGAAGGTCCGTTAACAAATTCCTGAAGGCCTCCATTTTTGGTTCCTCTCTTCGTAGACCCCCTTTCTTTTCTGTGATATTCAATATCATATTAAAGTCTCCACCTAGTAACCAATATTTATCTTCATGCTAGTCATATTTAACCCAAAACAGGAAAATTAATTAGATAAATCACTATTTATCTTATTATTTTCTAGGAATAATTATTTATAACATTATTTAAATAATATTCCCTATTATATTTGACTAAATCATTTATAAATAATTGAATAAATCACTATTTTTTAATTATTACTCAACCAAATTCTTAAAATAATAAATAAATAATTTATTTATTTATTATTTACAAATAAAGGGATTTGACCAAATTCAAACTCTTTTTCACTCCAACAAATAGTAAATATTCCATGAAAGTTGGATCTAGATTTGGTTAATAATATTATAATTATGCACCAATATCTGGACTAAATCAATATTTTGTTATAAATAGAAGGGTTTTTCCATTCATTAACTACCTTTTGTTTCCTAAAGATCACTCTAGATCTATACTTTTGGTATGACTTTGATCCTCCATCATTGTCATATTTTTCTACCTTTTTGCTTGTGAGCTCTCTTTGAGTTCCACTTTTGTCTAGGTTTTCTACGCCATCAAGAGAGAGAGAGAGATCTTAGATCTGAAGCACTATAAGATATAATAACCCATCCTATTGAGGGGGACTGGTAAAATATCGCTATGTTCTCTTTGTAGGTGTCTTAAATACAAAATTCTTTAAAAATATTCTCGTCTTGTCTATTGGATGCATTGATCAAATCTTGCTTTTATTTACTGTTTAAATTATTTAGTTGCATAGATCTGGATTTTTTTAGCATTTATTTTGATCACTAACTATAGATCTAAGTAAATTGACAACCATATTTGATGTTAGGGTTGTTTTTTATGCACAGCTAAAGTGATATTTTTTCGTACCCTTGAGATTATAATTCACACTAACAACTGGTGACTCCACAAGGGTCTATAATTAGGACCATTGTCTTTTTTCAGATCCCTGCATGAGGAAATCCTTCAACCCCTAGGGGTTTCTCATCAAATTCTTATTTTTCATTTATTGATGTTGTTTTTAACCGTAAAACCCTAAAATAGTAAAAATTGTAACTTCCATGTGTTTCTGGGCCTATTGCGTATGTGACATGTATTAGCCGTAGCTGAGATGAATTTTTTTTTGAAACGTGCTCCCTAGATGGCCGGAAGTGTAGGTCAAAATTTTTCGGCCAAAACCTACAACCTCAACCTTCACGGCATAGAAAACAGCGAGAAAAATATGACTTTGGTGGAAAACAGGTCAGAAACTGCGACCTAAATTTTTTGCAGGTATTTTTCTGTGATATTTTTGGGTTTGTATGGGTTACTATTTAGGGTTTTTTGAACTCCCTCTCCACCCGTCTTGGACTTGTACTTGCTCTTTTTTACTCGTTGAAGTAGGAAGCAAGCCCCTTAGGGCTTCAATATGCTTGCACCATTTTAGGAGGAGCTTAGCTGAAGCAGGTCGTCTGAGATTTCATTGTGGTCAACCATTTTTCAAATCTGATCCTATACTACTAGATCCATTTTAGGTTGGTTATTCATCCATTGAAAACACCTCCTTTTAGTTTTCTTTGGTCCTCCTTTAGGGTCCCCTCCGTTTCCCTTCAGGTTGTATCCTTTCACCCACTTTTTTGCAACACTTTTCCCTGTGGTTTTTTGTTGTTTTCTGCACCTATTTCCAGCAGATCTGACCTTTAGAACCCTTTCCCTCTATAATTTAGGTCCATTGGCCATTTTTTGTGTTTTCACTAGATTTCTCCCACCCATAGACTAGTTTTTGGGAAGCCCTCCTCCTTGTGTTTAAGTCGATGCATATTTAGCTGCTTATTTTTATGTCATATTTAGTTTAATTTACTTTCATTTTTAGATTTATTTATATTTATACATCATATATTTTTTTCTTTATTCTCTAAACACGTCTGGTCTTAATTAAAATTAACACACTTATCACATACACACACACCCTAAGTGAAGAACCCCTAGTTTACATCGCTAGGCCAAGACTATAACATTGTAATCAATTGATCCTGCACCTCCCTACCATTGTTTCGACATTGTAATCATTTGATCTTGCATCTCCCTACCCTTGTTGGTCTCTCTTCCTTTTGTGCTCAGTGTCTATTTTCCATCATTTCGTCCCCAAGTATTTCATTCTGGAGACTTAAAGGACTTCATTCTCAACTTCCATTAGGATCCCTTTTACGTTTTTACAGTCATCCTCCTATTGCTTATGGTTTCCCTCAGGGAGGGGCCAGCTCCTCTAGAATTCCCCCCCCTCCCAATAGCATGTATCTAGGACACGGCATGCCTCATGCCTTTTCCCAACCACATCCGCTGATGCCAGGTCATACTTTTTCCCAACCTATTTACCAAAATGTTGCTCAACCTCCTTATTATATATATCTGCAGTCACGTGCTCCAGCTCCTCTAGCACAAGCACCTCTTACTCCCATGCCTTCTCAAGCTCTAGGTAATCCAGGATACAATCCCCAAGGGAATATATCTAACATGACAACTCAACAACAGGGTGATCAACCCAAGAAGAAGAGACCTATTTTCACGAATAAGCCTTTTTCTTGGTGTCCATGGTCACTATACCCTTGATTTTCCCATTTTACCTCAGATGCATCAACTTTTGGAAGCTCAAGAAACACCGTGAGGACAACAAGCCTCTACTTCGATTCCTCCTAATGTTGTGCCTACTCAATAGTTTGTGTTTACCAATCCTTTCCCTCAACAAGGATATGTGGCTACACAACCACCTAAATGTCAGGCAGCTTCTCAACCTCCTCCGTCTAGTACCTCATATTATCAAACCCTTATGATGCATTATGACCAACCAAATACCACTGACCTCAACCTTGAGACTCGGTCCCATCAGTACACCCATCCACCCGATATTTCTGCTACTGAGCTCCCACCTTCTTGTCCCACAGAGCTTCTTTCGACACCTAATGGTACTTTACTAATCCTTAACCTAAGGTACAGGTTCACACCAAGATCCCCAAAGGACCATTATGTCAAAATGCTACTTCTGGTAAAGCTGCCCATTTGTATAGTATAGTAGATGACTTGGTGCAATACCCTACTGCCATGTCAATGTTGGAAGTCCTCTAGTCGTTCCCTTCACAAAAAAAATATCTACTAATTGTCTGGCCACTGTGGATCCTTAAGATGATCGTTTGATTGTCTTCGATGTTGATCAGTCAGAACATCCCCCCTTCTTGCTTTCATCCCCTTTCAAGTCCCTGTCAAGGTCTAGAATGCCAACGTCTCCTATTGTATCATTGACGAGGGGACATCCACCTGTGTGATGTCCACTTCGGTTTGGAAGAAACTTGGATCTCCTTAGTTGACCCCTTCTAGTATCACCCTCTGAGCGTGGGATGGCCACTCTTCCCAGCCCCTTGGCATGTTCTACAATTTTCCTATTACTCTTACGAGCAAGACTATTTGTGTTGACGTAGAAGTCATTGATGCCCCCATAGACTACAACATTCTATTGGGTCGTAGCTACACTTATGCGATTCTTGTCGTCCCATCTGCGGTTCACCGTAAGATGTGTTTTCCTCACAATGGAAATATTTTCACCATCGACCAATTGACATATTATGAACTGAAGTCTCGGACCTCCCCTCATTCCATCATCTCTTTAGTGGACAATAAACAAATAATTTAATCTCCGACCAGTGTCTCACTAGATTCTACAAATACTCCTATTTTCTTGGTTCATTCCCTGGCCTCTGCCCTCTTATCTCTGATCCCAACTCGTTGAACCTTTGCATGATGTAATCATCTTCGTCCGATCTCAAATGGACTGGCTCAACTAGTCAGTAGCCCTGCCCTTCGCAACCTACTCCTAGCACCTTGACTCAGCCTTCATGACCACCTCCTCAAGGCCCCTCATATGTAGCTGGTATACATGAACATATCTACCCTCCTAGAACAATTCCTCCTATCCTTAACCATCTCCAAGTTGTCCCATATGGGCATTTCCCTTTTGGTTAGATATTGTTTCTTGCACTTCCTCCCAAAATATTCTTGATACCTATTATGGATACCCTGTCTCTTCCTAACATGACCCTAGCTATCCTATTCTAGTACATTGATCCCCCAACCACTATCTCGCCTGGTTAACCCAATCCTTGCACTGCATTAACCCTGGTCCAACCAGTCGCCATGATCCCTCCCTCTGCTTTTGTGCCTCAACCACCTCAAAAGGAACCTAATCCTATTGTGAAGGCTTTAGGTGAAGGGGGGGGGGGGGCGAAGCTCGCAAGAAGGCACCTAGGGAAAAGGCTGCCCAAACAAACCCTACTCCTCCTCAGCCTTCGAAGCATACCCCCCGTGTGATTTTTGTGATGTTGTCAGTCATGCCATCCACCATTTTCCTAAATTGCCTCGCATCAAGCCCACAGTTATTGTTGTGTTTCCTGAGTCTAAGGTCCTTGAAGCCTTTGTTTCTTTCTCGACTACAACCAAGAACCCCAATACTGTTCACACCAACCTACCCTGTGCTTTATGTCATATCCATGGCCATTATACCCATATTTTTCCCCGCATCAAGCATTACCACACCACTTTGGATGTATTTCAGGAGTACGATACTAAACAGAACTAGTCCACCTCTCCCATACTCACGTAGTATGCTTCTTGTGAACCTGAGGATACCTTTCTCCCATTGAAATTCCCCCTCCCAATGTCGAGATGACGATGTCGTTGGGCCAAGATCCTATACATGTCATCATCTATGGGATCCATGGTGTAAGATCCCTCTAGGACTTCCCCTTCAACTTCGCTTGACCTCCCTTTAGTGATCACCTTGGGATCAACATCGGTGGATCCTTCATCTACTTTTTTTTTGGTCACCCTCCATAATGATGCGCATGTGAACCTCTCTTCTCATGATGATGAGTTAGGTTGCTTCGCTGCATCAGGTGGAATTTCTTCCACCACTCATCCCATATTCTATTACAATGAGGACATTACAGAAGCAATCACCACCCCTAACTTTATCTATCCCCCTTACATTGAACACATACATTTGAATCACATAAACCTTGTGGTTATTACATTAGCACACAATATTTTGGTAAGGGGAAACCCATATTTGAGAGTCCAGGAGAAGCAATTCTCCATAACCATCATAGTGCATCTAGTTGTGTTTACTGTAGTACCATCATTGTTTATAGTTTAGAAGAAACTAAAGAGTCCAATATAACTTCATATCACTCTAGGGATGATCCCCCTCATCATTCCCTCCTCTTACATCGGCAACCCAGTCCCCTAGACATTGTTGTTGACCAACCTGTGTGTTTTCTAGGTGAGCACCAGTTCGTTATCTCTGAGTCTACTCTTTGGGATCATGAAACCATGTATGAAAAACCCGAAATATAGTCCATTTGCTTCATATATGTAGTAAAAAAAGAGATTGGTAATACTCCATTCCCTTTCTCAAACTGCATCTATCCATTCTTCCCACAAAAGATAACCATACCATAAACAAATGGCGAACTACATCATTAAAATGTATTTAGATTCACCTTTTCTAAATACATTTGGCATGACCATATCATACTTAGGGGCACCTATTCCCCTCAACCAGAAAAATCCTAGCTCTCAGCCAAACACAACATTGAAACCCCCTTTCTTTGACAGGACATGGTTTTTTTACTAGTACCTACTACGGAGGTCGCAGAACAGACCCCAAAAAGTGTGACCTAGTCTTTCATGTGTTTTGGGTGCCTAAACTGAACTTTCAATCCACTGAAATGAAATATTAGGGTTAGGCCTCTTACCTACAACTGAAAGATCTTGATTCCAATGGTCGATTTGTTCAATACGATCACCACAAGATTTAGGGCCTTTTTTCCTCTCTACATTAACCACAGCTACACTTGCAAATGGATTAAATTGTAGGGAAAATTCCTTATTAAAATAAAAACCCCATATTTTTATTTTGCTAGCTACGACCAAACCATAGCTCAGTTTTAAAAACCATCAACACCAATGGAAAGCTCTCACCGATCTCTCAAATGGGTATCCTTTAGTTTTTTGTGATTTGATACTTCACCTGGACACATTTTTTCCAAGAAGGGTCACATCACCACTCCTCAAAATTGAATTTCTTCACTTGGAACACTTGTACTTGGGGCACCACTTTTCCTTCATATTTTTAAATTCTCGTGTCGATTTTCTTCATGAGTAACTATCTTGTACTCATGTTTTCATGGTCTCCAGCAGGTCTCTTCTATGTGGCAGCATCATCGAGTCTCCCTTGTTTGAGCATCCCAGTTAAGTCATCATCACATCCATGGAGTCTATCCTGAGTTCCTTTGTATCCCTCTATATTCCTCCATCCTTCATTACTTTGTTCCTCTCTCATGTCGCACATTTTGGCCTCCAGTCATACTCTCCCCTATTCCCTCTGGTGTCGAGTTAGTAGCTGCCAGGTCATCCATGCCCTTTATTCTCTAACAAGGGAAGTCGTTAGCCCACTACTTAGTACCCCCCATTCCACCATCATCCCTAATGTGAGTTTATCAGTCGCTCTACTATTTTCTCTCATGCCTTAGTTGAGGATCCCTTCACCTATGGCAGACCTCCTTCTGTCGACGTCAACTTATTCATTCTAGAATATAGGTCTAGATGGCAATGTACCTTAGTTCCAACTTCCAATCTAGTTCAACGCCACAGATTAGGCAAAGGGACTCTTTATATCCCTTTGAATTGATTTTACTGAGCTCCAACTCCTTATGGCATGATAGAGATCCGTATACTTGATGGTTGAGTGATGCAACAGATTGTACTACTGATTCCCAGGTGTGTGTGAGATGTTTTAGACCTCATGAGGGGGTGGCCCTTCAGGTAGGCCCCCACATACTCAAATGAATTCTCTACTACAACCTTGGATGGAACTCCATATATTTGATGGTTTTGGCCTGACCCGATTTTAAGGCCTCTTTAGTTTGCATTTATCATTGATATTTTGAGATCCCTTTCTTGTTTTACAAGGCCTTTTTGGTTGTGCTTATATGTCATGTACTCAGATACTATTTTATAAGTCCTGGTTGTTTTCCCAGGCACAATATGTACGTGGGAACCATTATCATGTTTTTCTCTGGCCCATGTTTATCCTAGAATGTACTATATAGTTCAGTCCCTTGTTTACTTGACGAGTTATTATTTTTACTTTTTTATCTCAGCAGCCATATACATGCCTCCCCCACCTCATGTAGAATAGGTACTCACTCATAAAAAAAACTTGTCGCACGTGTAAGTCTTGCTTCCTTAGGGTCTTCTCCTCTAGAGCTTTAGTTTACCTTATATTTCTCTCTCTCTGACTCCCCCTTCAGTGTCTATTGATGGAGTTCTTACAACGTACTTTGGTCATGCGATTAGCTCCTAATGCTTGCACGCTAGGGGGAAATCTGTTACACTATTTTTTGGTCATCTAGCTTGTTACTATTGGATGGAACAAAGTACACCATGTAAGACCAATTTTACCCTAGTAAAATTGCTTTCACTATGAAAAATAACTTAGTAATCCATAATTTATTAAGTTGTTCATGATCTAAATAGGAAAACCCATGAGGAAATATTGAATAAATCCCTATTTGTTTGGTTTTCTACAAGGGATAATTAATTAAACCACATTTTCATTAATATTCCTAGTCATATTTAACCCAAAAGAGGAAAATTAATTAGATAAATCCTATTTATGTTTTTATTTTCTAGCAATAATTATTTAAAACATTATTTAAATAACATTCCTTGTTAACTTGGACTAAATCATTTATAAATAATTGAATAAATCACTATTTATTTAATTATTACTCATCCATATCATTAAAATAATAAATAAATCAATTATTTATTTATTATTTACAAATAAGGCGATTTGACCAAATTCAAATTATTTTTCTCTCGAACAAAAATAATAAAATATTCCATAAAATTTGGATCTAGATTTGGTTAATAATATTTTAATTATGCACAAATATCTAGACTAACTCAATATTTCGTTATAAATAGAATGGTTTTTCCATTCACTCACTACCTTTTGTTTCCTAAATGTCACTCTGCATCTATACTTTTTGTCTAACTTTGATCCTCCATTATTGTCATATTTTTCTACCTTTTTTCTTATGAGCTCCCTTTAAGTTCCATTTTTGTCTGGGTTTTCTACACCATCAAGAGAGAGAGAGAGATCTTAGATCTGAATTTCTTAGTACATAAAAGAACCCATCCCAGTGAGGGGGACTGGTAACAATTTTCTATGTTCCCTTCCCATGTGTCATAAATACAAAATTCTTTAAAAATATTCTTATCTTGTCTATTGGATGCATGGAGCAACACTTTATTTTATTTACTGTTTAATTTCTCTAACTTCATAGATCTAGATTTTTGTAGGAATTATTCTGATCACTAACTACAGATATAAGGAAATTGATAGCCATCTTTTATTTTAGGGTTGTTTGTTATGCATAACTAAAGTGAGCTTTTTTCATACGCTTGCGATTAGAATTCACACTAACACAAATCCAAGTACCTCAATGATGAGGATGACCTTACCAAGTGATTATAAGGATTAATAATATTTGGAAATATATAAATAATCTATAAAGTAACTCATTTCAATCATTTAAATCAGTGCTACAACAATAAAAAAATCAATACTAAATACATAAATAGACAAAACAAGAATAAGAGATGCATGTAAATAATAAGTGAAAGGAACATACATAAATTTTGCAAGACAACTTAGAGGCTCCTGGGATGGTCAATGCCAAGGAGATTCAAAGTCCTACGAAATAAACCAAGCCTTAGAAGCTAAAAATGGAATAAATATTCATTACTTGAATCAATCCAAGTACATCCCTGCAAGTAATGAAAATGGAGATGTTCACCAACAAGTGATCTCGACAAGGGGACTAAAAAATAAATTCCCTATAGGCCAATTAGAATTTTTACTTATAAAAAATGATGAAGAAGCATTTTCATTGAAAAGAGGAAGGTTTCCACTCAAAAACCCCTGAAATAGTGGATGTGGTTTCCAACACTAGGAATCTACATTAAATGACATGAAACACATTCCTAGATTTTCTCAATAATTGTAGTTGCATAATTTCTCAATGATTTCATGATATTTTGTTAATTTATTCTCCAATATTGATCTTCCTCTAGCAGGGAGCAAGTCTGTAGGTTATCGCCTTCTCCAAATATTCATTATCTTCCCAATATTCTCACAATATTCTTCAAAACTAAATAATATTAGGCAAAAATATGCAATTATCTGTAAATCTTCCTAAGAACATATTAAAGCTTAAAAAAATTTATTAAGTGTAGAAATAGAGATTTAATATAGCCTTTATGTCTCTAATAAAGGTTGTATAGGCCTTAATTTATTTTTAATTTAGAGTCCCATCATAACCCCCTAATGAAATTGTTATTCATCGTCTGAGTAACCTATTCATCGTCCTCGCGTCGTGGTTCTTCATGTATTCTGGTATGGTTCATTCTTTGTTTGACAGTCCATATGTTTCTCCTCTTGTTGTTCTTCTTCCTACTATTCTTATTTCATTTCTTCCCTTATCTCAGTTTCCCATGGAACTTATAATGCAGGTTTAATATGCCGCTTCCTAATTTTAATGGTTTATATTTGTGAGGGAAACACCTTGCTTTTGATTTTTTGTCTTGGTATTCCTTTGTCACTTCTCATGAAAACAAGAATTTATTGGAATCCATTAAAGAATTAGTATTTTCATTCTCATTGAAGTCCAAACCTCTTACTTTTAATAGAAACTCTTGATCATGAGACACCACATTATCCATCAAATTCTTATGAACATGTAATATCCCCAAATAGGGATCCAGCAATACTTGAACAAAATTTTGGAATAGAAATGAAAAATAAATCATAAAATGTGTTTCAAACATATAGCCATCAATTACATGTACAACAACAAGAAATTTGATCAATTATATTAGCCAAAAGTGGGGAAAAGTAGCTATTTATGCCCTAAAAATGTTATTTTCATATATTTATGTGATAATAGGGAAAAATAACATTGGGCTCCCTTATAATATGTAATTTTGGAATCACACCCAGAAAATATCTAAAAACAAATCACTTTTTCTTAGTTAAACAGATCTCCCAGTCCTGGTATGGCTTAAAAACACTGAAATCCCATGACTTGTCTAAGAAAAACATTTATGAAGCATGCACAACATATCTTAAAGATGAATTATGATAAAATATGATGCAAACATCAGATGGAGTTTTATTTCTCAGAACATGGAGAAAAATGGAAGACTTTGATGAAGAAACCCTCAAGAATGAGGTGTTGCAACAGATAGAATTGACTAGAAAGGCTTGACAACGTTATTTTATTGAGTGTATTGCAGCAGTAGATTAAAACTTAGATCTAGAAAAAAATAATGCATGAAAAATCAGATATATGATAGATCCATACACTATAATGTCTCTACTTTACATTCCCCTTCGGGATTTCAACAAATCATGGAGCACATGGAGTAAACTGAGATTTTATGCAGCAGATCTATAGATATATTCAGAATTTCTGAAACATATATAGGAGTATTCAGATAAGATCTGAATATGACATGGATAAGAATAGAAATCCATGGATCACCACAGTGAAGGGCAAATCCCCAACACTAGAGATCACTCCTCAAACTTTTCCAAAACACCCTGCAACTTTCCTCTTTGCAGAAAACGCAGAAGTGGAAGAGGGACTGTGCTGTAGGCTTGATGAATAGTTTTTCCTGATGCCAAGATGTAGATCTGAATCTCAATTGATCCTTAACACTCTTGCCAGTGGGATAGAAGCCTCTCCCACTAAAAAGGGGCACTAGATTGGCCTAGATCGGAGTAGATCCAGCCTCCACTTGCTGTAGCTTACAAAGAAAAAGAAACCCTCAACAAGATCTGAGTTGTAGCTAGAAGTAGAATCTTGGCCTTAAGCCTGATAGTGGTCAAGGAGTACAAGTCTCTTCCAAGAGCTACTCAAGGAAAGAGAAGGATTCCTAAAGAGGAGATCCTTGTGCTAAACAACGTTGTTCTCTGCTAAACAACGAAGAGGATACGAAATGTCTAAATAGACATATTCTTTAGAAATAATATGGTCTTAAACAACCCTTATCTTATTGTCCTCCTATTCCTTTTATAATAATGATATCTTGCAAAACCCTAAACCATTTGAATGATTTAGCTCCTTTCACATTTGTGGCATCCATCTAAAACTGCGTTGTGCATCTAGGAGGTTCATTGAATCTGGACAGTGTTGTTGATTTGGTCATGTTGACCCAGTCAAAAGTCTCAACCCCTTTCACACATAAGGGTGTTTTATTGAAGTAGCCCAGATTTAGCCTTATTCACATGGGGCATTGATTTATTCACTGATTTTAGGAGTTTTTATGTTCCTCCCTTTTACATTTATTCATGAAAAAAAAATTAAAGAAAAATTTAATATTCCAATTAGCTTGTGGCTAATTGGGAATATTACAGTCCTCCCTTCAAAAAAATTTCTTTTCCTCAAGAAACTCACAAGGACTTTGCAAAATCTCCAATCGATTTGCCTCCTCCCAACAATACAAGTTTTCCTTTGGTGAATAACCCAAATAGCTATCATCATGAAGAAGTGGGAGATACATAGAAAGAAACATATGGAATCCATTGGTCTTCTAAAAACATGAGAGATGATAAATGTTGGGTGATTCATCCCCCATGAGACACTCCAATACCCATGCTATCATCCAAAAAAAGTGACCCATCCTAAGTGGCTCATGGAAAAAATCACCAATCCCCTCCTTATGCAATGTATAGGGGCTGCATGGTTGGAAATGAGAGGTAAGAATGTTCAACTTACATTGTTTCTCCCTGCATTTATGATAAATGTGGAGATGTTGATCGTGGGCTGCAATAATATAGTCCTCATGAAGCCAAAAGACACTTGGAACCTCATGATTCCCTTCATTGATTCTAGGGACCCTTCTTGCCCAATCTTCCATGCATATAGTGAATAAAGTCCCATCACCATATTTGCTCCAAAAGAAACATGGACTAAGTGTAATACTATGTATTAGACGGTGACAATAGTCCCTCCATTGAGACTAGCATTGTTCTTCTTCTTGCTACCTCAAAACATAGTACAATAAGTGGCCATCCCGCCACCTTCTTGTTGCCATAAGATTCTCCAAAGCTTGAAAATAATAGAGGATAATAGGTGTTATCTTAATGTGACTCAAGTAATAGATATATTGCCAAAAATCTTCCCATGTGAGAGAATTTTCCACAAGACATAAGTAAATCATATGGCTTCTTACATAAGGAAACAAAAGACATAGTGTAGCAGTCATACAATGTTCCATCCTCTTCTTGAAGTATGCATAAGTATGGGAAGTTTCATTCCCAATGGACACATCCAACCCATGTGTCATTCCTCCCATCATGTTCCCAACAAAGATGAGAGCATCATTATCATCATGATACAAACAAGCTCTCTTATGCCCCCTCATGTGAGAGTTACATTTTCTCCCAAGTACATACATGATCATGAGATACATTCCAAATAGAAATACATGTCAATAGATGAGATACATCCCAACCAAAAGTAAATACATGGACATGAGATTTAACATGTGACGTCCAAACTCTCTTCCTGTCAACCAAAGCGACCATGCCTTCTTCTTATGCATCCTCCCATTGACACACAAGGCATGAGACAAGAAAATATGAATCTTTGGGGAGTACCCACACTCACCCAAGACCAACCAGTGTAGTGCATCTCCTGCCTGCCTTAGATCTAGATGTGGTAAGTGGTTTTCCCACCACTTACTTGCTGCCCATAACATATCTCCATGGCTGAAAGTGGAAGATATATTTGGTGCCTTAGGACAACACCCATCATGATGAAAAATCTCCCTTTCTTCACCGAGTGGCCATATTCAACAATAGTTTTGGCCCAAAGTTGGCCATGAAGTTTATAAGGTATAACACTACTCTTAGGAGCCATGGCCTGCATATACATAGTAAAATAATGCATATAGATAGAAAGTAAAACATGATTTACATAAGTATGCTCTTCACCGATAGTTCTCCTTATACAAGTGGAGTCGTGTGTGGATCTTTCTCCTCCTTCCAAGGTAGGAAGAGTTGGTTTAAATAACTCTATCTTAGAGTATTTTTGCTGCTCCAACTCCACAAGGTTCATGCATCTTTGACAATGATGATACAGTTATTTTTCAAATCCCTCCCAACAATAGCTGCTCAAGTTGATGTTGTTGAGCTTCATAGAATATGTGTGGTTGAAAGAGAACTCTTCATAGGCTCCTTGTAGTAACTTCTCCTTGAGATTGGAGGCTCTAGATAAGAAGATCCTACCATGATCATAGATGACTCCATCTTGGACTAAATAGCCCTCATCTAGTATTTATTCATCAAGGATCATGCATGTGTGAAGATCCTTGGAGTATTCCACCAATAGTTGTGATTTCCAATATGGATCCAATGTCCCCAACCATGACAACGTTGTAGAAATCCGATCTGAAGCTTTTTTCATATCATGGTCCTCCTCTTTGGCATTCTTAATGCCAAAGTCATGTGTGGCAGTAAATTTAATCCATATTTGCTGCCTCTCTTACAGCTGATCTTGTGCAAGACAAGATTGAAGAATATGAAGATCAACCTTCTTTTGAAACGTTTCTCTTTTCCAAAACTTCCATAGTTTGGCCCAGGAATATAAGAGTGTTGGCCCCTTCTTCTCTTCTTCAGAAATACTCTTTATATGTAGAGATATAATTTGCTACCCCAAATCTACGGATTGGCCATTTGACATCATGCTAATGTGATCATAGATCTCTGAGTTCTTCTTTTTCAGCAAAAACATATGAGTGACGAATAGAAAAATCAATTTCAGAAAATTGTTTAGCCCTCCTTAGAATCCATCAATAGATCTTAGCATTGTGGTAGCCAAATATGTCACTGCTACACAAGGTTGAGAGAACACTTTATTCTTTTTCCCATCAGGGGTTCTCCCTGGTGGAATGCTTCCATGTAAAGAGACATCAAGATCTGAAGTAGACTTTATGAATGGTTGGACTAGTGTGTCCCTTTCCTTGCTGCATAGTTCAGTGTCCTTCTCATGAATGGAAAGCCCTTGAAATAAACAAGGGTTCAAGCTTCTCATCATTGGATGTTGATCTATCCTTCCTCCTCTTGCTTTAAGCAAGGCATCACTTCCCAATAATCCTATCATATAATGCTCCTTGGGAATCATTTTCAAAGGTGAAAAATCTCTTTCCCATGAAACAATAACTTCATGTTCATTCCCATGTGATCATGGGTCTTCTTCTGAAGTGAAAGCGTTGTTACTGCCCTCTTGTTCTTCCTTCTCATGAATATTTGAGAATGCCTCATTATCAATGAGAGACCTTAGATCTTGGTCTTCCTTTGAAAGAGGAATCTCCATGATTTCCTTTTCAGAAGAAATCTCCTCATGTAATGGGGATCTTACCTCTGACAAGGTATTACAAAAAATTTTACCCCCTTCAACAGAAATATAAAGTGGAGTTTTCACAACAGATCTTTCCAACTCATGCAAGGGATTTTCATGCTCATGCTTTGCTAGCTCAATCAAACATGCTTTAGTTTTTTTTACATCAAATATCTTCACCATTCTCCTAGTGAACTTCGCATAAGTAGATATATTTTCATTCTTCAATGAAAAGGATTAAAACAACCACCAAACATAAGATTTACCTTTAAGATGCAACGTTTCTACCTTAAGGGTTTCCTTTTATGAAACTTAATGTAGATCCAAATATGAGTCTAGCTGATCTACCCATGCTATGGCTATGCATGTGGAGGATCCATTAAAATTTGGTAGAAAGAATATACCTCTTCTCCTTCTATTGTACTTGCTAGATCCCCTTTCCTCCTTGAGCTGGAAGAACTCTTGGAAGCTCAAGTGCTCCTTGATTTTCCAAGATTTAGGTTCATACTCCTGAAGATAATCACTCAAAGTCTCCTCCTTTGGTGCATCTTCTTCCTTCATCTCTCTTGCAGTAAATCTTGGCATAGAATAATTTTGTTGATCTGATTTTGTAGCTAAGTTCTTTCACATATAAGATGAAAAAATGGGGCTTTCTTCATGTAAAGATATTTTTTGAGGGAACTTCATGTCTTCCCCTCTTCATTTCTTTGATTTCTGCTTTAAGCTCATACAGAGTTTGGAACAGAGTTTTTGAGAACTATTTCCCTTTCATTCTTCCAAATAAAGGGGTTTTACCATTTTCTTCTATATCTTCAGTGTAATCATACTTCTTCCTGAGTCTCTTCTTTTCATGAAAAGACATATTGGCTCTTTCAAAGAAAGCATAAGCTATGCCAAGAAAGTTGCTTTGATACCACTCTAATATCCCTGAATAAGGATGAAGCAATACTTGAACAAAA
Source organism: Pinus albicaulis (assembly GCA_034641835.2). Lineage (NCBI taxonomy): Eukaryota > Viridiplantae > Streptophyta > Pinopsida > Pinales > Pinaceae > Pinus > Pinus albicaulis. Next base: position 1,376,741,937 of record CM076584.1, read on the forward strand.
TTCTGGAATAAAAATGAGAAAGAAATCATAAAATTTGTTTCAAACACATAGCCATAAATTACATGTACAACAACAAGAAATTTGATCTATTATATCAGCCAAAAGTGGGGAAAAGTAGCTATTTATGCCCTAAAAACGTTATTTTCAGATATTTGCGTGATAATAGGGAAAAAATAACACTGGGATCCCTTATAATATGTAATTTGGGACTCACACCCAGAAAATACTCGAAACAAAATCACTTTTTCTTAGTTAAACAAATCTCCCGGTCCCGGTATGGCTTAAAAACACCGAATCCCATGACTTGACTAAAAAAAATGTTTCTAAAGCATGAAAAACATATTTTAAAGAGGATTTCTGATACAATATGATGAAAATATCAGATTTTTCATTTTATTGCGCAGAACATGAAGAAAAATGGAAGACTTTGATAAAGAAACCCTCAAGAATGAGCTGCTGCAACACATAGAATTGACTGCAAAGGCTTGATAACGTTATTTTGTTCAGTGTACTGCAATAGTGGATTAAAAATTATATATAGAGAAAAATAATGCATGAACAATCAGATCTATGATATATCCATACACTATAATGTCTCTACCTTACATTCCCCTTCGAGATTTCAGCAAATCATGGAGCACATGGAGTAGATCTGAGATTCTATGCAGCAGATCTGTAGATCTATTTAGAATTTCTGAAGCATATACAGGAGTATTCAGATCAGATCTGAATATGACATGGATAAGAATATAAATCCATGGATCACCATAGTGAAGGGAAGATCCCCAACACTAGAGATCACTCCTCAAACTTTTCCAAAACACCCTGCAACTTTCCTCTTTGCAGATAATGCAGTACTGGAAGAGGGACTACACTGTAGGCTTGATGAATAGTTTGGCCTAATGCCATGATGTAGGTCTGAAGCTCAAATTAACCATAACACTCTTTCCAATGGGATAGAAGCCTCTTCCATTGAAAATGGGCACTAGATTGGCCTAGATATGAGTAGATGTAGCCTCCACTTGTTGCCGCTTACAAAGACAACCAAACCCTCAACAGGATTTCAGTTGTAGTTGGAAGTAGAAGCTTTCCCTTAAGCCTGATAGTGGTCAAGAAGTACAAGTCTCTTCCAAGAGCTACTCAAGTAATGAGAAGGATTCCTAAAGAGGATATCCTTGTGCTAAACAATACTATTCTTTGCTAAAGAGCAAAGAGAATGAGAAATGTATAAACATACATATTCTTTATAAATAATATGGTGTTCAACAACCCTTCTCTTGTTGTCCTCCTCATCCTTTTCTAAGAATGAGATCTTGCAAAACCCTAAACCATCTCAATGATTTATCTCCTTTCACATGTGTGGCCTCCATTTAAAACTGCATTGTGCATCTAGGAGGTTCATTGAATCTGGACAGCGTTGTTGATTTGGTCCTCTTGACCCAGTCAAATGTCTGAACCCCTTTCACACATAAGGGTGTTTTATTGAAGTAGCCCAGATTTAGCCTTGTTTACATGGGGCATTGATTTATTCACTGATTTTAGGAGTTTTTATGTTCCTCCCTTTTACATTTATTGATGAATACAAAAGTAAAGAAAAATTTAATATTCCAACTAGCTTGAGGCTAATTGGGAATATTACAGAACATCCTTAACTAGCAATGTAAATTCTCTTTTCTCATTAAATTTGGGAATTGAAAGCAATTAAAAAAGAGATATTTCTTCATAAAAATGGAGAAATGGTTATTAATAAATGGAAGAGAAATAATGGGATGATGTGATGACCAAATTAGTGACTTGGGTACCTTTCACCCTTCTAGATTTTACCATGTCTGTAGCAAATCCTTTGCAGATATGATGTGTTTGTTTGTACCTTGTAGCTATAAATTAATCATTTTCTAACACCCTAGTAGAATTTTTTTTCTCTTCTAGCCATCTGTTTACTTCCTGTAGAAAATTTGTTCTTCCTGTAGCAAATCTATTTTTTCTTGTATCAGCTTTGTTTCCTGTAGAAAGTTCTTGTAGCAGCTCTAATTCACCTATAGAAACCCATATTTTCATGCCAAGAGGTGGTGGATCCACCCTTTATTTTTTATTTTTTTTTATTTTTTTCCAAATTTTCTCTTCTTTTTTCATTTCATGAAAAATAAACTTCGAGTTATTTCATTTGGTAACTGAGTTCCCACTCAAATACCCCTTAGCACTCCTTCTACTCCATCACGACTACTTGCTTACTATCCACTTTCTCAATTCCTCTTCACCTTTTTCTTGTTCCTCTCCCACATGTGTGTGTTTCTTGGTGGAAAAGTGAAGCTAAATGGTAGATAAAGTCTAGGTTTATCTGCTACTGATTTTGGCTATAAAAACATTTCGTTCTCACACTTTTAATATTTTCTTAAACTAGAATAGATTTGAAGGGTGAGGTTAGAGGGTTTCATACCTAATAATTACCCTTGATGTATTTTTTTCAAGTGACATTGAGGTTGATGATATGATTGTTGAAGTTTCCTTTGGTGGTTCTGAAGTTGATACTAATGATCCCAAAGTTTCATGTGATAATATGCCACAGGTACCGTTGTTGATAGCCTTGAATATGAAAGTACTCTAGGAGATTTTTTTGTTGTTTCACATGCTTCACATCCCTCTCTAAAATGTTGCTATTGAGATGCTCATGATGTGAGGGTTGTAGTTGATGATTGAATTTTTTTCGTTTGTACAAGTATTCATAGAATGATGATTCTTTGAATGATAATTTTTTTTAATGTGTGAAATATTCTTCCCAACATTCAATCTATTAGGTCCCTATATTACTAGTGTAGTACCTTATTGTTTTTATTGTAGCCCCTTTATTGTTATTGATGTACCCTTGTAGCCCCCATATTTTTATTATTGTGCCCCATAAAACCCCGTTATTGTTATTTTTTTGCCCTTAAATTAGTATTGTTAGGCTAACTAGGATTATATTGTGACCCCATGGACTCCTATATATAGAAAGAAGGTTTTTTCATTTGCATCATCCAAGAATTGTTCATTTATGTAATGTAAATGGGGTTTCCCCCTCGAATTGGTGGATTTCGAAGGCGTTGATATATCTTTTCTTCTATTTCTGAGTTAGTTTCATAACATTTGGTATCATAGCATTCGATTCTAGGGTTTCTCTATGTCAAACAGGTCACCATGGCATTTTGGATATAACTTTTGTTCTACGAAGGTTCAGAGGCTAATAAAAACCCCATTTGTGAAGAAATCCCGAGGAACGACATGTAAAAATTTTAGAACTTGGTTCGCAATATTTTTTAGAGATATGATTTCTGTAATTTATGGTTTCTTCAAGCTCCCTAATTTCATCTCAAAGAGGTAACCTTGGGAAAAATATCATAATTTACTCTCTGAGCATCAGCTGGGAATTTTGTAAAACGTGGCCAAATGAAAATTTTTGTAGCTTCATATGTATCAATTTCAGAGTTGTGGGATGAAAAAATGACATAGGGCACATCGTACAAGTTTGATTTACTGAACCAATACAAAATTAGGTCATTGTGGGAGATTGGGCATAACTTTTCCTTGAATAATCTAAATTATGTCAGACAAGTGGCATTGGAAAGAAGATTTAGAGGGCTACTAAACTTGGACTGAAGATCAAATATCAGTGATCTAAAATTGTAGAGATACATCAGTTTTAATATAGATATCCTCAAAATCAAGAAAAATATGTGTTTTGTTTCAAATTGCATAAGTTTTAAGTAATTCCAAGGGTATAATGAAGAATAGATATCAATATTGGGTTCTAAAATTTCCCCTAAAAATAATTAAACACCCATTAAGCCCTCAAAAGGCTCTATTATGACTCATGAATAAGAAGAAGTGAAAAATGATATATCAAAATTACAATAGCAAGTGCAACGACTTTGGCTCTCGCAAAGAGAAACAAAAAATGAAATGGAAATTTTGAATAAAGGCGTGGAACCTAAGATGGATGGTTTGAAGAAAGGCATGGAAGATGATATGGATGGTTTTAATAAAGGCGTGGAAGCTAATATGGAAGACATGGAAGAAAAAATGAAGGAAAACATGGAATACATGAAGAATGATCTAAAAGAAAACATGGAAGGTTTGAAGGAAGGATTGACAAAGTTGATACAAGAAATGATTCCTAATGGCGAAATGATAGTAGAGGAAACTCATGATGAGAAAAAAACAATTTTTAATTTTTAATTAATCAATTCTAATGTTGGATTGAATACCCACCATATTCCAAAGACCGATATGAGGATGTTTGATACCAGGGATCCCGTAACATGGATACTACAAATGGAGAAATATTTTGATGGAAATAATGTGAAAAACACAAAAAGTTACACATTGCAACTTTATATTTAGAACCAAATACATTTGTATGGTATTGATGGATTTGCTCCCGTAAAAAAATTGTCACTTGGTTAATTTAACAGAGGAAATGCTAGCACATAATGAGGATACAAATAGAAGCACCATATTTAGGCAATTGATAAATCTCAAACAAAAGGGTTCAATGGTGTAACACACTGAGGACTTCCAAAAATTGAACATAAGGGTAGTTGATATTCCAAAGGGACACATGTTTGATGTCTTCATTGGGACTTTAAAGGATAATGTCCAACATGAGTTTTTCCTTTGGGAATTTGATTCATTGGAGAATGCATTCAGGTTGGCAAGAAAAATTGAATGTAAAATTATGCCGACAAGGAAGCCTACCACTCACATCTATAAATATCGAAGTGTTACTACTCCTAGAATTGCACAACCTACAAGGTTAACACCATAAAAATTGGAAGAGAAAAGAGAAAAATTTCTTTTCTATAGTTGTGATAACAAATACACTAAATGTCATAAGTGTGCTGAGAAGAAATTATTTTACATAGATTGTTAAGATGATGAATAAAATGAACAAGAAACTTCAAAATAGGAGGATATACACTAAGAACCAACCCTAGAGAAAGAATAAATGAGTCTGGCCATATCCTGTAATGCATTGGCATGAATTACCACTCCTCCGACTCTGAATATAGAAGGACATATCAAGGAGGAAAATTTAATGGTGTTTCATGATTCCAGTAGTACCCATCATCTTATTCATTATAATGTAGCCAAGAAATTGAATTTATTCCTATACCCAACACCATAGTGTCAAGTGATGTTTGCAAATGGAGGAAATATAAATTTCTTCAGAAAATTCCATAATTTCAAGCTAAGCATGGGGAAATATGTATTGAATACTCCAATTATTTCCATTCCAATGGGAGGTGTTGATGGTGTACTAGGAATACAATTGTTTCAATATTTGGGGATGGTTGCTTTTAATTTCCAAGAAATTTTATTCAAATGATTTTCAGAAAGAAAGGAGGCTGAATTACGAGGTATCGCAGGGAGGTCAGGAAAGATAATAAGGTCGAATGTAATGAAAAATCTTCTGAATAAATAAAAACATGGCTTAATTTCAAAATTATTATCACTGGAAGCTCCAAAATGAAAATCATCTATTTCACTGAATCTCAAAAATATCATCGAAAATAATTCCAAGGTGTTTGAAACTCCCTAAAAACTCCCACCTATTCGTGATCATGATCACGCTATTCATTTGATTCCAAGAAGTGTTCCTCCAAGAATCATGTGTTACAGATATCTTTATGTCCAAAAGAGTGAAATTGAATGTAATTATTGTAGAAATGTTAGAGGCTGGTATAATTCAAGCTAGTCAGAGTTCTTTCTCTTCTCTAATAGTATTAGTGCACAAGAAGGATGGATCATGGCACGTGTTTGAATTATGGGAGCTCAATAAGTTCACTATTAAAGATAAATTTTACATTCCTTTGGTTGATGAATTATTGTATGAATTACATGTAGAAATTTATTTTACCAAGTTGGATCTTCGTTCAGGATATCATCAAATTAGAATGAATACTGAAGATATTCTGAAAATAGCATTTGGAACTCATGATGTTCATTATGAATTTTTGATAATGCCTTTTGGCCTTACCAATGTACCTTCTACATTTCAAGGGTTGATATACTAATCAATTCTCAAACCCTTCCTTAGAAAATTTGTGTTAGTATTTTTTGATGATATATTAATCTACATTAGGTGTTGGAAGAATCATGTTCAAGATGTTGACATGGTGCTCAAACTATTGGAGGAGAAACAATTATATCCAAAAACCTCCAAACGTTTCTTTGGAGTACAAGAGGTGGAATATTTGGGTCATATTGTATATCAGGAGGGTGTTAAGGTAGACTCTAAAAAAATTAAATCCATTAAGGAATGGAAATCCCCCACAACCATAAACCAGTTGCTAGGATTTCTTAGGCTCACAAGGTATTATCACAATTTTGTTAAGAATTATGGGAGAATAGCAGCAGCTCTGAAAACATTATTGAAGAAATAAGCATTTTCATGAACTCATAAAGAAACTAAGGCCTTTGAACATCTTAAAGAGTAAATGTGCCTAGCATCCATCTTAGCTATGCCAGACTTCACAAAGCCCTTTATTGTGAAATGTGATGCCTTAGGAAATCGAATTGGTGTTGTTTTAATGCAATAAGGAAGACCCATTACTTTTGAAATTTGTCCAATGAAAAGGAAAGTATCTACAGAAAGCTATTTATGAGAAGAAATGTTGGAAATACTACATGAACTAAAGAAATGGTGACCTTACCTAATGGGAAGACACTTGAATGTAGAAAATAATTACGATACTCTTAAATAATTTTTGAAACAAATACTATCTTCAGAAAAGCAGCAAAAATGGGTCACAAAGATGTTGGGTTATGACTTTGAAATCATCTACAAGAAAGGAAAGCTAAATGTTGTTGCAGATGCATTCTCAAGAAAGGATGAGGAGGTGGAAGAATTTGTTTGTTCAACTTCTATTATCTAACCAGATTGGATAACCGAAGGAAGGGATGAATGGAAGAATGATGAAGAAGTGTGGACACTCATTCAAAATTTGTAGCAATATCCTAGTACATTTGATACATTTAGTTGGAAAAATGATTCCTTATGGTACAAATATGGCTTATATATTTGTAATAATTCCCAAATAAAACAAAATATTATTTTGGAATTGCACACCTTTCCCCCTAGGAGGACACTCAATATTTTTAAAAAATTACCAGAGGGTGAAGAAATAATTTTTTGGGGATGGCCTTAAAAATTATATTCAAAATTTTTTTGTGGAGTTATTAGTCTTCCAGCAAAATAAATTTGAGACAATTAAGACGTTGGGTCTTCTACAACCTTTATCCATTCCATGTCAACGTTGGGAGGATGATTCCAAGTATTTTATCACAATTTTACCTAAGCCCAAAGGAGAGGGTGTCATCATGGTGGTAATTGATAGAGTTACCAACTATGCACACTTTTTTGCATTATTTGATCCATTTAAAGAAAGTACGTTTGCTACTACATTTATGGAAAAAATTTTAAAGATACATGGAAACCCAAGGATTATTGTAAGCGACAGAGATCCAACTTTTACTGGAAATTGTTTGATGGAATTATTTTCTTGTTTGGGTACTCAACTAGCTCATAGATCATCTTATTATCCTCTATACGATGGGGAAGTTGAGATAGTGAACAAATTTTTGGAAGGATATCTTCGTTTTTTTGTGTCTGATAAAAAAACAAAATGGGTCAAGTGGTTACCTCTGGCTGAATGGTGGTATAACACTTCCTTCCTTACTGCAGCAAAAATGAACCCATTTATGGCACTTTATGGATATCTTCCACCGTCCATCACATCATATTTAAGATAAAATTCTAGGGTTGATGTAGTGGAAGATTACATAGAGCATCAACAACAAGTTTTCCAACTATTAAATGATAACCTAAATTTAGCAGAAAATCGAATGAGACAACAAGCATATCAAGATCACAGCGAGAGGAGTTTTGATGTAGGAGACTGGGTATTTTTACGACTACAACCATGCAAAAAAATGTCCCTCAAGCAACCTAAGAAGGATAATAAATTATCGCCAAGGTACTATGATCCTTACAAGGTGTTGTAAAAGGTTCGTACTATGGAATACAAATTGGAGCTTCTTGCTTCGTCTTGAGTCCACCAAGTTTTCCATGTTTCATGCTTAAAGAAGGTTCTAGGTGATAGAATTCCATTTCAAACAATATTTACTGAATTTTATGAGGAGGAATAAACATATTGGATCATGAAGAAGTCACAGAAATAAGAACTCAACATCTAAGAAATCGATCAATTTTAGAGTATCTCATCAAGTGGAAGAACTTACCCACTGAAGATCCCACATGGGAGGATGAGAATTTTATACAGAAGAATATATAGCTACTCAAGCATTGAGGACAACTCTTTTTTGAAGGAGAGGGTCCTGTTAGATTGCTATATTACTATTTTAGTCCCTTATTGTTGTTATTATAGCTACCTTATTGTTATTGTTGTACCATTGTAGCCCCCATATTGTTATTATTCTGCCCCATAAAAATCCACTATTATTATTTTTGTGCCCTTACATTATTATTGTTAGGTCGGCTAGTATTATATTTTCACGATGGAATAATAGATATAGAAAGGAAGATTTTTCATTTGTATCATCCAATAATTTTTTATTTATGTAATTTAAAGGAGGTTTCCCCCTCGAAGTGGCTAATTTCTAAGGCTATGATATATCTTTTCTTCTATTTTATAGGATGCTTTCATAAAAAAATTTGGTACTGGTGGAGTGAATGGAACACTTCCTAAAGAGGGTGTGCTCTTCTCAACTTCATAAATGGTTTCATAATGCTTAAGGTGGCTGGAGCTTATGCCATGTCGGGGGGAAAAAATTGATGTTGAGTTTTGATGTGACGGTACAGGTTGCTACAAGAGGAATTCTCTTCCAGTAGCATTCATTTAATTCCTCTTCAAGAAATAATTACTATTTGTGGGATTGATGGAAAGTCATAGGAGGTATAAGGACAAGGTTACAATCATCAAGATGAGGTTTAGGTGTTGGAAAAATTAATGAAATAGCTTTTTCTAGTTTTTTTCATGTAAGTGATAGTGGAATTTTAGGTTGAATTTGGCTAGATGGAGTGGATAGGTGATGGAAGTGGTGTTGGGGGACCTCTCTCAACCTTATCTAAACAAGAAATGATCTTTTGACCCTTTCCTCTAATCATATCTTCTTCATGTAGCATCTCCAAGACTTCCTGTAGCATCTCACGACAGCCCCCTTGTAGCAGACTTGTTTTATCCATAAATTTTAAAATGGTTGACTTGATTGACCTAAATTTTTTTGAGCATGTTACCATCATCCTTATTCACCTTCACATAACACATCTCTGCAATTGTATGCACAAATCTCAAGAAAAATGAAAAATATGTGTACGTATTGTAGGTCGATTTCTCAGAAAGTGTACACTGGAATTTTGTAATATCCCTTTTCGGCGTTCTCTAAATAGAGACTACAGATAAAGGTTAGAGGGACCTCAAAAAAGAAATGTGTAAATATATTAATTGTGAAATTTGATATAGAAATTTGGAAATAAGAGCATGGTGTAAATATAGAGTAAATTGAGACTAGGAAGTCAAAATCCATGAGGTTGGACTAGATTCCTAACACTTTCCCAAATTATCCAAAAAGCCTTGGAGAAAAATAAAATAAAATAGATTTTATTAGATGGGAGTAAAATATCTAATAAAAGCCTCAATAAAGTGGAAATTTACTGAGAAGAGGTAAGAAAAAAACTAGAAAGTGGAAAAGCTAGTTTTAAATAAGCTTTTGTGGAAAAACAAAAGTAACGCCTAGGCTAAGGGAAACAACATCCTAAATTAACTGGACACAGTTATGGAAACATTTTGAGGGAAAGAAAGCTTAAATAAGCTATTCCTAGTTAGAAAATATGTTGTCTAGACTTTGGAAGAATTGGTCTCTTCTTCGGGGGAGTTGTGGATTAAGCTCAAGGTTGGGAGGCAAATAGCCTTTACTAGATTGGTATCCACATTCTCTGAGGTTATTTCTTATAATTCTAATATATTTTATGTAATTATGATGTAGTTAGATATGGCTGTACTTGATGAACCACGACTGAAATTTTTATACATGTATTTTATAAATTGTGTGTAATAATCTGTTGAGTTCAGAATTGAGTACTTGTCATATGTATATAATAAAATTTTAACCATAACTGGTATAGTTAAAAAATTTGTATATTTACATGGAATAGATATAATATAAGTACCAATATATAGATTATCTAAACCCCTAGGGAGGGTCTAAATCTATTATTAGGTCCATCTGAATAATTTTAGTATAATTACAAATAAACAATATAACTCAGCCATAACCCGAGCACTAAATTATTGAAAAGATGGGAAAATATAAACAGAGTATAGTTTAGATAACTGACATAAACATAAAATATTATCTGACTTGAGGCATATAATATTCAAATGTAAACTTTAAATTTGTAGAATGAAACTAAAAATATGAATGAGGAATTATATACTTCAAATTTGCATTTAGATAGAAGTCTAATATGCTGTCATAAAATAAATACTTTCTATGATATGAATATTCAGTCATATGGGGATCAATATGTATTGAAAACAAATATTAAATTTCATATAACAGACTTTACATACATTAATTTCCTCTTATAGGTACGAGGATAAAAACATCTTACAATTTAGTTAAAAATAGAAATTTCCATAGTTTAATCAGATTTTGAATTAAAGTCATCGATTAAATATTTCAACTACAAAGTATGGAGTTGAAATTGGTAAACATGATAGAGAGGTGGAGGAACCCTCTATATTCGGAAGACCGACTATAAGAAGGTGAAAGGTGGTGTCAGATCTCCTGATAGTGGAATGTAAATATTTGAAATGGAAATATAATGATTTTTGACATACCTACAATGCAATACATACAAATTATTAATTAATGAAAATAAATTTTAAAATACAGAGAATTTGAAAAAATAAAAATATTAAAAGTTATACTTGTCTAAGTACCAGTAAGGTGGAACTTCTTCCTGTACATGACAAAAATAAAATGTGAAGTACATAAAATTAAAAGAGACTGAATGTGTAATATTCCTAATTATATTTTAGCTAGTTGGAATATTAATTTTGTATTTTATCATTTAGCTATGTGAATAAGAGGGTAGGGAGGTCCATAAATATCCTTAGAAGGAATAAAACCACTTGTAATATGAATGTGGATTGTCTTAATTGCTGGATAGATCGCTCCTAGGTATGAATAGAGTTTGAAGCATGTGGATGGGGTCAAGTTTGACCAAATCAACGACGCTGGTATGGAGGTAGTGGAGAGTTATTGAGGGACAATCCAATGTTACTTGGAGGGATTCTCCATGAGAGTAACATATTTAATGTGTGGGACCAAGGGTGAGGAGGCTCAAAAAGCATATAAGAAAGGGGATGGCAGCCTTAGAGGGAATTATAATTATTTGTTATGTCTTGGTCTTTTGTGACTTTCTCCACGCTTCAGTTGTTTAGTGAAGTCTGTTGTGCTATTTAACACAAGGGTTTTCCTGAGTAGAAATCCCACTGTCATCCTGGGGGGACTTTGAGTTCCCACTCAGGAGAGGTTCATTAATCTTAATTTCCACCATATAGTAATAGTCCAAACTTCATCCACCATCCATAGTGTAGTCACCTTCGAGGTTGTGTTGTTTTGTAGGGTAGTAGCAGTGAAGGGTTGATAGACCCAGTTCTTGAGATTTATTTCCAGTAACTGGAGAAGGCCGTCATTCTAGAGTCAAGAAAAGAAGTTCCTTGAGAATTATTCCATTATCTGGCATCATTCAAAGTAGAAACCATCACCTACAACATATTCCCCTTTAGAAACTGCATTATTTTGTATGGAAATTGCAGTTGAGGGCTTAGTGCCCAAGTTTTTCAGTTGGTTTTCCAGTGAGGGGAGAAGCCATTCATCCAGAATATCTATTGGAGGAGCATCATTTATTGATATATTATATCAGCCACCTCCTATCATATACACAGTTCTAGAGTGTTATTCATCCCTAGGGCTAAAAATTTCATCTTGTGTATTTTCGAAAACCCCTTCTGGGTTGTCTTGCAAAGTGCTAGAAAGCCTAGATATTTGATCCCAGAATTTTATAAGCATTATATCAGTAGTTCCTTTTGTTTCCAGACCTACCCTACAGTTATCCTCCATAGGAATACGTAGTCATATGTTCTTGAGAATTTTATATAGGAGCAAAATTTCATATTTCATGTACTGGGTCATTTGAGGCTTGTTTTTCCTAGCTTGAGGGTCTTTATCCTCAATATCTTGTACTCATTTCTCTGCAATAATGTGAAATAAAATGGCCCTATGATATGCTCCTATTGATATATGGTTATTTTTCTACATTTTCGAGTTTTATATGTTATACTTCTGTTTCTCCTAATTTGGAATATTAGAGTGGTATCAGAGAATAATCTTGGCTCAGCCTTTGTAGTGAAACAACAACAAGAAGAGACCCTCGAAGAAAGGGAGAAGAAGAATCTTAATAGAAACTAGAGATATGATTATGCAGACAACAAAGAGGACAAAGCTAAAACTCCAATATCAGGAGAGAGGGATGAAAAGGATTTTCCCAAGCTTCTTTTCCAAAGCATGCATGATATTGGCCGAGAAATAAAGGAGATGGCGATGGAGAGACATAAATAATCCCCTACAGGGTTTCTACATGGAGAAAGATCCAGAATTTCACATCATTGGTATGAACAACCAGTGAGGCAACAAGTTTCCCAACTCTTCACTATGCCTACATTCCTAGTAGTCGGAAATGGAGGTGGACGACCCCAAGAACAAGAGACTGTTGAAGATTATTTTCTAGAGTATAAGTCTCAATCTCAGAGATTCAAAGATAACATGAACTTTTAAGGGTTTTTTTAGATCAAGTACAATAGGATACCTTGGAATAACAATAGAAGTGAAGGGTACGTGTAGAACAATGATCTACAACATACTAAGGGTATATTTTTTCTTCCTTCTTTTTATGGGTCATCGAAGTGCATAGCCAAGTCATGGGTGGAGAAATAATACATCTATTTTTAGATGAATCAAGTACCGAAGATTGAGGCCATTAAGATAGCAGTGCTACACCTTGAAGGTGAGGCACATGATTGTTGGTTTCATGGTCTTTCTACATTGGGGCATGTCAATTTGACTGCATATTTGGAGTTCACCCAAATATTAGTGGAGAGGTTTTATCGAAGAGACCCAAAGGCACCTTTTATTGAGCTAGCCAAGCTCAAGTAGTCAGGTAATCCAGAGACCTATATCTCTGAATTTCTAACAGTTTTTTCCATGGTTCCAAATTTATCTATAGTTAGGAGGGTCTATATGTTCATCAATGGGCTAATAGAGCCTCTGCATGGGTTGGTAGAATCCACTACACCAGCTACACTCTAATATTCTATTGAGAGGGCTAGAGATATACAAGATGCTTCTCCAAGCGAAAGAGGTCAATTTCAGCCAAGGCCTACCTTTTAGTCAAAGGGAAAATATGTGAAGGTTATTCCTCCCAAGGAGAACTAGAAAAAATGGCCTCTTACTGATGATGTCCGAAGATACTTGACGAGGAGGAAGCTTTTCTTCACATGCCAAGAAAAATGGGCACCGGGGCATCAGTGTGCTGTACAGAAGGCGCACTATATAGAGTTATTCTGTGATAGAGAAGAGGAGGAAGAAGAGGAGATAGAAGGAGATAACATCGATGTGATAGCAGGGGAGGATCTAACACCACCCAGATGTGGGAATGAGGAATTTTATACTATTGGACAAGCCCTTGCATATTTGCGGAGAGTACATAAGTATCTAAATTTGAGAGTCTGAGTTACAATTCAAGATTAAAGAGTAGCAGTGTTGATTTACAGTGGGGCTACCCACAAATTTATTAATGCTTAGTTAGTACAAAGGATATCAATACCCACTGATCATTTTGAGGGATTCTCAGTTTTGGTTCCAGGATATAGAACCATGCAGTGTATGAAATATGTCCCAGCAGTGTCTATAACTGTGGGGACATACACTTTGACTGATCACTTCTTTGTGGTCGACATTCCTGAAACCAATGTGATATTGGGTGTGCAGTGGTTGATTACATTGGGAAAAGTCACCACAGATTAGGAGAATGTGTAGATGGAATGGGTAGATAAGAGAAGTGGCAGGCATCATATGGTCAGGGGCATGCACAGATATCCACCTCAGGTAGCCTCTGCACATATGATGGAACTTTATTTGAATAGTGAGAGAAGTGACACATTAGTCCACTTAGATATTCAGTTGACTCTAAACCATGATGTTATATTATTTGGAGGAATTCCACCAAGGAGGCTCCAAAACTAGGAGTTGGCTAAAGAGTTCTCACAAGTAGCATCATTCATAGATATGGCTAAGAAGGGAGCTTTTGGTGAGTCTAGAACAACATAGGGAGTCTTTGGTAGGCTCAAGGAGGAGATGGGTAGCTTCTCAGTATCAATATTAGCTACTCTCACCAAGCCTCTTACACTGGGACGAGGTGTTTCAAGAGTGAATGATGGAACTGTCATGGAGCAAAGGGGCTACTCTGTAGCCTTTGAGAACCAAAATATACTTCCGCATCGGAAGGAATATTCCATATATGGCAAGGGTTTTTTGGAATTCCTGCATATTTTGGCCAAACTCAGGAAGTTTTGGATGGGAAATAGCTTCAAGCGAATACTAACCTCCATAAACTTCAACCCTTACGTGATAAGAAGTAGCTGTAAGGGAGGCAGCAAGAGTGGGATAGCAATTCGGCATGTGGATTTGGCATTGAGCATGTCAAAGAGGGGAGTAATGAGGTGATATGTGCCTTATCACAAAGGCTGGTAGTGGTGTCATGGTTGAGGATAGATCCATATTGGGAGTCCTAACAATTGGTGGAGTATTCAAAGAACCACTTCACATGTGAAGTGCTTTATGGTTAGGTGACAGATGAGAGGTATAGATTGGTGGATGGAGTCATATATTACTAGGATCAAATCTTGTTGACAAGAGATTCTAAACTCAAGAAGAATATTCTACATGTAGCACATGATTCACTCCTTTCTGGTAACCAGGATGACATTGGGACTTATCAGGTGATTGGGGATAGATTCTCATGGGAGGGTCTCAAGGAGGATGTGGTCCAACATATCTGGAGATGTATGGTTTTCTTGAAGAATGAGGAGGAAAAAAACCACCCTACAAGGTTGTTACAACCACTTACCTTTCCGATAGAGAGATGGGGGAGCTCATCTATGGACCTCATAACCAGCTTGCCAACAATGCATTGTAATTTTTGTGTCTTTGTACTTATTGATCAAATAACAAAGTATTTTCATTCCTTTGCCATTCATTTAAAGTGCATTTATCCGAAAGAGGGCAAGACTCTCTTTAGACTTCATGGTCTTCTTGGAGCCACAATCAGTGATGGGGATGGCCCCTTCCTAGGAGGCTTTGGGCAGATGATTTCTTATTTGGGGTGTACTCAGTTGACACCATATATTAAACTAGCACATTTGGTCGAATTTACGACAGCCAAAATGTTGCTCTTGTGACACATAGGCGTCCCAAGAGTGACCCTTTGAGGTGGGGAAAAATGTGGTTTCTCCTAGAGTAGCAATTCCAACACTTCAATTAAGTGTTGGAAGAGCGACACATTTTTCGACGTTTCCAGATGGTCGTCACTCTTCCGATGTTACCTACTAAGCGTCCCTCTTCCAACGTTAGCAAGAGAGTCGCTATTGTGACATTATAAAAAGCGTCGCTATTTCGACGATACCCTATCGTCGCTATAACGACGTTCCATAATCGTCGCTATTCCGATGATATCAAAAGCATCGCTATACCAATGGATAGCAAAAGCATATCTATACCGACGATAGCAAAAGCATCGCTATTTTGAGGGACTAGAGCATCGGTATACCGAAAAAACTGTAACATTTAAGAAAAACGATTCGTTGCTACAGTGACGACTCTTTTGATGAAATTGCAATTGAACATCGCTATACCGACCGAAACAAAACCTTATTTAAAAAAATTAAATGTCGGTATTCCGATGGACACAAAATATTGTTTAAAAAAAAGTAACTGGCACATGTGTAGTCCTTTTGTTGAAAATCGAATCAATAAACACACACATTTTAATACTGAGAAATATGATGCTTTTTCCATTTAAAACATAAATTTCCAAATTTTGTAATCATCCATTGGATCATGTATGTTTCTTCTTTAATTTTATATATCTGATATTAATCATGCATACAATTAACCACACTAGGACGATTGTGAAAATTTAGCATTATTCGAAAGAAACCTCATGTAGGAAATTGAACTAGAAAATCATCTGAATAATATTAACAAGTATGAATTCCTTGAAACTTCACAAGGCTAAGATCTAGGAAACCTATAGTTGAAGAGGTGAAATTTATGTTTTGCATAAAATGTCGAAAGGTCATGTATTTCTACAGTTAACTTGCCACAAGTCCTACAGCCTCTCACAAGCATTGATCTACTACAACTACTTGGATATTTTTGGGCATCACACCTGCTGAAATCCTTCCTTCTTGGATTCCTCTCATAGTTAGTTGAATTCTCCATGCACTTAGATGAAAAATCGAACAGAAAAATTTTTCTCAGTTCCAAATTTCACCAGATAATGGTAGATTTGAACTCATATAACTTAAATAGAACTTAAACATTACTGTTGAATATGGAAATATTTGAAACACCCACAAAACCTTAGATCTTCATAAACCAAAATTTTGTATCGAAGATTCAGAACTGTAGAGACAACATATCAGTAAGGTAGATAATTCCAAGAGTAAAAAATGAATAGATTGAAGAAAAATAATGATCTGATTATTGGACTAGCATGTTGTATCTGCAGCAACCTGGCAGTGAAAATAAGAGATCTGAAAGAAATTAGGTGAACATACCAAATATGTAACATCTCAACAGTAAGAGGATTGATCAGATTTGGAAAATCCAATCAATAAACAAACACATTTTAATACTGAGATATAGAATGTTTATTCCATTTTAAACAACAATTTCCAAATTGTGTATTCGTCCATCATATCATGGATGTTTCTTCCTTAATTTTATATATCTTATATTAATCGTGCATACAATTAACCACAATAGGATGATTGTGAAAATTGAACATTATTCCAAGGAAAACCTCATGTAAGCAATTGAAGTAGAAAATCATCTAAATAATATTAACAAGGATAAATTTCTTGAAATACGTGAGACCAAGTAACTTACGTTCTCCCAAAAATTATGAACGTAATTCATGTTTTTATTTAAATTTCCCAATGGTAAGAATTTGTTGTCATATAATCTTATAAATTAATTTACCTCCTCTACACTAAAATATTAAAAACTCTAGTTAGGTTAATATCCACTATATACCCTAGTACAATAAATAACTTATTTTCATTCACTAATTGACAAAAATAAAGGTCATAATAACACTATTACTTTAAACTTGAAATAAAATTCCAATTTTAGATCTAAGCTAACATTGTTGCATAAAGAGAATACATGCATATTTATATAATGCAACTAGTAAAAATTTTTCTTGAAATCGCTATTTCTATGAATGGACAATGAATTACAGTTGAAATGTTAAAAAAATTAACTCACATCGTTGTTCAGTAAATCCAGAAAAACATAAAATCTCTATTAATTTTTATATTTTTGCACATGTAATATTTTGGGTAGGGTCTCCTATGTTGGAGACCTTGTTGTCTGTGACATCCCCTGAAATTTGGGGGTATTTCCATATGTCCTTGAGAGACTTCCCCGTGTCTCTGTATCCATGAAACTTGATGGAACATTGATTTAATGTCCATTTTTTATGCTCATTTTCGATTTCTATTGACATCTTCGGTTGACTATTTAGTATCTATCGGAGCTGATGTCTATAACGTAGACTCTATTTTGATATATTTTTCATGGGATGGAAAAATATTTGATCTGAATTTCTAAATATTATATATTTTTTAAATAGATAGGTTATATCTTGAGTTCGTAGTGGAGTGATTATTAAGTCTAGTGTGTGGCTTGCTTTATTTCTATAAAGAAAAGTGGAAACTTGATCTTTATGTGGGATATCAATGACCAGGACTAATTATAAGTGCTAGTTGTAAATATGATGAAAAAGAAAGAAAATGCTAAACGACCCCCTGACCTATAGATTAGTAGGATAATATGTCTTCAAATTTGATTTAGAAACTACTAGATTGGTACTACTTTAGAATCTTGTAACTCTTATTGATTTTAGTTGAAAGTAGAATGAAGATCACTGAGTCATTAATTACACTAAAATTTCCTCATTTCACCTCTGTTTCCATGATTGGCTATTATAATTTTGTATGTAGCAAAGAAAAACTAGTAGAATGCTAAAATAACAAAAATGGCAGTGGCTATGTAAGATTCGACTTCATAAAAGATGGTAAATCTATGAGATCTACACCTTTTCCTTTCTATTGTTTAATCAACTCATGGATAAATTTTGATATCTTTCCTGTCTTGGATAATTTTAATTCCCAATTTCTTCCTGTATTTGAATCATGAGATACCTTCTGTGCAATCCTTAACATATTTTCAGTTTGCATTCCTTGCTCATATCTCAGAAGATGAAGTTGTTCTACTAAATTTTAGACTTCACAAAAGAGGGATTCTTTATGTCATAAACTATCCCAGGGATAAATTCCATTATAAAATTGAAATGTGCAGCCAAAACATCCACATCCATGGGAATTTCCAATTTGGATTTAGTCAGATCTACAGTGCAATAGCACAGATCAGATGTTAAGATCTACTTCGCAAGACACCTATCAAGTGATGCCACATTTATGGCAGGCCATAATGAAATTTGTGCATGTGAACCTTTTTTTCGACCATCGAAATGTTCAGTACTCTTCAGTAAATAATTAACCATGCATCCTAATCTGAAATGACAGTGAATAATGATGTTCATAAACATAGTAAACAAATGAATTCTAACGGTTATGGGTCAATGACGTGAAAACTGAAATAGAATATGGAGACAGATTCGGAGACGCAAGCAGTACTCATTAGGCCAGTAATAGGGAACAACTAAATTTTCAAGAATGGATTCGAACCTTCTTTTGAATCTGGTGATGTCTTTGATTTCGGTGGTGTATTCCCTTGTGTGGATGAAAACTCAAGTTGCATGTGAAACAACATTTTGAAAGAAGATTTAACTGCATCAACCTGAGCTACAGATTTGAGCCGACTTCAAGTGCATATAAGCATAAGTGCTGACTTATGTCTGGACTTATAAGGAGGATGTAATGTTCCCTCCTAAATGGTTTCCCGTGGAAGGAAAAAGTAGCCTATCTGACCCCATAGTCTATAGTCGTAATAAAGGGGTAAAAATCCAAATTTTCCAATGTGTGGAAACATTTTGCAAAAGTTGGGTCAGCTGGGGCAAAAGAACCAAAATTGGGGGTTGATTACACGAAATTTTAAATGAGGAAGCCCATAGAAAAGTTTATAAATAGAGAAGAATTGAGATTAAATAAATAATCATCAAATTGTAATTGAATTGTCTCTGTTTTCTTGAGCCCAAGGCTTCGAGGGTTTTAAGACCCCTTTCTCCTCTACTAATTTCAGTGGTTAAATATTCCACCTTAGTAAACCTTTTTTTTAATGTTCTGTTATATTTTGGAAAAGAAATAATTTATCCATATGGAAGACTCACACTCGATGAAGTTTTTCAAGATAGATATAACGTGGTTTTAAGTGCATTATTCTCTATATAGGTGGGTTTTTCTGTGACATAATTAAGGAAATCCATGTGTTTTTCATTGGTGGGAAGATTGAGGCACTTCGGCCACCCTGAAACAGAAACTCGGCCTTTTTCTGAGAACTTCGACCTTCCTGAGGCAAACAGAAGAAATCCGTAGGTTGCAGGGGCCATAGAGACCATTTTGGTCGCAGTCCGGCCACAGAATAACCACAGGGCTGAATCCGAGGCAGAGTTTTGTGCCCTTTTCTGTAAAAGCTAGGCCTTCCATGAGACATATTTTTCAAGGATTTTTTGGAGATAATTCAGAGGTAGATTTAAGGACCTTCACCAAGATAGTTCTGGTCAATATTCTTACACAGTTAATTACTATTCTGAAGTAATTCAGTTGTTGTCTTGAGGAAACTTTGGCTACCTTGTAAGGTTAAATTTGGACAGAAACTTATAAAAGTGAGACAACATTGGGTAATTAGCTAAGGAGTGAATCCAAGGATATCATCTCCTCTCTTAGGGCACATTCTAGGAATGTAACTACATGTAGAAGATCAGTATCAGTCCTGAAGCAACTTGTGTATGTTGAGGATAATAATTCAGTGGAATTTTCCTGATGGTTCAATCTATCTGTAGAGTCTCCACTAAAGAGATCCTGAGTTATAGTGCTCCTTCAACAGTCAATCAAACTAACCAGAATAGCTTCCGTAGATTTTATAGGAATACAAATAGGATAGTAGCTTGAGTTACTTCATAGATAGTGTTATATTTGGTTGAGCAGTTTACTGGTTATTGAAAGGATTAAGTCTTTGCAAATGCAAAATTGATAATTATCATTTTTCTATTGAATGTATTATAAATCTATTGACCAATTACTATTTTTCATTGTTGAGTAGTAATGGTTGATAAGTTGTTCCTACCAGTTATTGAATGCTTGTTGTTGTGTAAAAAGAAAAATATTTATTAAACTTCTGTGGAAACACTAGAGGTAATAAGAAGCCCTAGGATACAAAATTTCCTTATGACACTTCAGAGGAGACCCACCACTAATGCTGAAATTCCACTTTGGAAGATACTTGAAGACTCACTTGCATGACGAGAGGAGCTTTAAAAGCCTTGGAATTTTTGGAGGGTTGTTTATTGGCACACATGTCCAAGTGGAGGAAGATTTGGGAGTGTAACTTGCATGCTTTATGGAAGAGATATACACAGTTTGCAAGCCTTTGAATGATGGAAAATCCACTTGCGATCCATATTATACCCTTTTTAAGGAAATGTTTTGTTCTTTATTATTGTACATGTGGCATGGTAAGCCCATATTTATGTATTTTAAGTTATTTAGTTAGAGAAAGGTGTTTTATCCCTACATATGCTATATTATGGGCTTCTACTCAAAATATTAATTTTTTAATATGAAGGAAGTTGAGCATCTCTCTATAAATAGAGATGGACTTCCTCATTTGCAAATCATGGTTAGACTAGGGGAGAAATCTCTTCGCAAATACTGAAAATTTGTTGGAGAACTTCTGTCCTTTCAATTGGAGCTATGAATGGATGACTAAATGCACCTCATTAAGGAGATGATTTTTTGGATGACTTAAAAAATTCTATAGACCTTCATGACTAGAGTGCACAATGATTTCTCAACTAAATAGTGTCTCTATTCTTTTAAACCCTAGGAAGAATTCTAGGGGAGAATATTCCCTTGAGTTTATCTTATATCATGTAAAAAGTACTATGTGGATCTTCTAGAGTTAGAAGTAGGAAACCTTAGTCATAACCCATATGTTGAGTGAAAAGGCACTAATATCCTATTTTTATTTCATTGTTATTTTCATAAACAAACTACAAACCAATTCACTGGATTTTCTGTGCATATCAACTTGTCTTTCTCATAGAAATAAGGTAATTTTGGTATCATGGAGGGCTTATGCTAGCATTCCCGAAAAAAATATGTCAATGGAGGCCTTATGGATCTTTGTAAATTCTTTGATTGATAATCTGGCATTTGAATCCCAAACCAAGGAGACACTCACAACCCATCAGAATATATTTGGTTCAAAGTGTGAACTCTCTCAAGAGTTTTTGAAGAAAGTCACTAAATGTGGAGTTTTTGAGAACATAATATCATGGGAAAAAACCAAACAGAGCAAGGATCTTAATAAAACTGATGGAACCAAAAGAAAAAGGTTAACTGGTATCACCAAGCTTGATGATGCAAATCATGTAGGAAGCAAAAATTCTAAGAAATGCACTCTGATTTTAGCTGAGGGAGATTTAGCCAAGGGCCTTGCGATGGTAGGGTTGGCTATTGTTGGTCAAAATCATTATGGTGTGTTTCCCCTCATAGGTAAGTTGCTGAATGTAAGGGAAGCCAACCATAAACAAATAATGGAAAATGTTGAGATTCAACATATCAAGCAAATCCTTGGTCTCCAATATGGAAAGGAATATGACAGTGTCAAATATCTGAGATATGGTCATATTATTATTATGACAGGTCAGGATCATGATGGTTCACACATAAAAATATTTCTGATCAACTTCATACACTCTTTCTGGCCATCTCTACTCAAGATTCCTTCATTTCTTGTTGAATTCATTACTCCTATTTTCAAGGAAACCCATAAATATGGGTGGGTATTTTATTTCTATACCATGATTGAGTATGAATCATGGAGAGAATATCTGGGTGGATCAGCATCAACATTAATTACTAAGATTATACAGATTTTTGTAATAGCTTGAATATGGTTAAGATATAGCTTAGAGAGTGTTGAATAGGGAGACATAGACTGCTATAGAGACCAAATTCATATGGTCATGATACAGGTAGAGATCTTTCACTATGGATTGTGTAATGGCTCACTCAAATCAATGCTAAGCTTAACCAATCATACAATATTAGCTATTATATAAACATTATAAATAAAACTGTGTTTCTACTTAATTTTTAGATACACATGTTGGCATAGAGCTAGTAAGGCTATGTACTTATTACTATGATTCCGGTCAGTGTTAATAAGGTATGAAATGAATAGGGAAACATAGATCATTACGTCATAACAATTAGCATAGATTGAATATGGATTTCCTCGTCACTATAATCTAAGACCTGTATTAAGGATATCATGTTTACACGAATATGTTTTATTCCATTACATGTAGTTACATAAAGAAAATCTTGGTCACTGATTCAATGGACTTTATTCATTAGTACTAATAGCATAGTGAATCAATAAACTTATAGATTCAATAGAGATTACTACTAGCTTAACTAAGGTGATATAGTGATAGTTACTAAGCTTAAGATGTCATCATAGGTACGATACAGTCTCTTATACCAGTATGCTTTTAGTTCCATATAACTGTTATCATTGTAACTAATACATCGGAATCATATAAGAGAGATAAGGGTGAATAAATTACTCAACTTAACCTAATCCAACTCTTTTAACTAATCAAAGCTAGAAAGAGTGTATTCAATGATATCGAGCTAGAATAGGAACAAGCATATCTCAGTATTGAGCTTACATTACACCTATGTCCATATTAGCTATTGGAATACAAGATGATTTATTAGGTAGAACATTGTATGCTATTACTTTATCCTTAACATGTATGATGAATATGGAAATTGTAGTATACACTAGAGTAACACTGAAATGTACTTTTTATAAAAGAAAAATATGAGATAATGTAGATTAGGGAAACACTATCCTCATATAAACTATACAAGCTTATGGATCTAGATATGATCCGAGCCTATGCTACGATATGGATATTTTTTATCATTTTATAATGATATATTGATTGGCCTAGGATTAAGGAACATTTCAACATCCCGGAGCATTGGAAATTACACCATTGGCTTCGTACCTTGGTACAAGGGTTTTAAGGGTACAATTGAACGAACAACTATAAAGGATAATTATGTATCTTACATGATTAGTGGCATCATAGAGGAAATTAATGAGACAACATTAAGAATTATAGAGTTTTTTGTTCACAAGTGGACTCAGGATTACAAGGAATTTCTGGAAGCATTGATGACTGGGAATGATAAGATTAAAGAACCATTCATAAGGGACTACAAGGAATACAATCTTGATACCAGGGACCATTTAGAGGTGTCATTTCTTGAAGAGAAGGTGAAGATTTCACTTCAAGACAACCTTTTAAGGAAATTCAAACTGACTACTACAATCATTACAAGTAACATACATATTTTTGGCTCAAAGGGAATCAATCATAAATATGAGACCCCTGATCAAGTTTTGGAGGACTTCTATGACATCCCCCTTGAATTCTATGAAAAGATAAATAAAGTCCAATTGGACAACCTTCGACTTGATTTGATAAAATTGGACAATAAAGTCAGATTCACCTTGGGAGTTGTAAATGGAGAAATCATAGTGAGCAACAGGAAGCCTGTAGAGTTGCTACTTGAATTGAATATTAATGGTTTCACTCCATTCCCTAGGAAAGGAAAACCTGTTGAGGCTGCTATTGCTGGGGTGATAGCATATGATGAAGAGTCTGCTGAAGACAACATTGAGACAGTAAAGGGTGTTCGTGTTTAATATTATGAGTATGTTCTATCCATGGATGGTTGATGATTCTATGATTGCATATGAGAGTGTTGGCATTAATTTTTTCAGGGATTATTCATTGATGGGTACATTTACGCTACCCCTACCACTCCATATCCCAAGGGTCCTATTTTCATGATCTCTTCTATTATCAATGGATCCCTTAGATTTCCTAATCCTTGGGTGGTACCAAATCCTTCAGAAGTAGAGTATTATGGGGCCAAAATGTCATTTAGTGTGGTAGAGATTGCCAACTAGGTGATCCAGTCGACATATGGTAACTCTAACGCAATTCTCGAGTAAGATGTGGACCCTAATAAGTATTCTTTTCATTTCTCATATGTCGATTGTCCATATTCCCATTATCTCCTTGAAATTGAGCTAACTTCTGATGAGGCCATGTTGATAATTGATTTCCATTGGGAGGGGTTACACCATCGCTCATATTTTCTCCCTAGTCTAGCTAAAAATTGATATTCAAAATATAGTTTATACTAAAACTTTTGAGTGATACCAATCTCCCACTATGGCACATGATGTTGATTCCAAAGGGAAATTTTCAAACATATTCAATACTATACTCGTATCAAGTTGGGGACATATGAACATGGGAAATTATCAAACATCTTTAATACTATACCCAGTCAAATAGTCAAAGGAAAGACAATGTGGTCACATACAGACTAAAAGAAAAATAAATAAATAAATATAGTGTAGGCCTTAATTATGCATACCTATGGTGCATTATTTAAAAATAGTAGTGAAATTTGCATTTGGTTCGTCGGTGCATGCCAAAAATGACTGCAATTCTGAGGCTTTATGATTTTTTTGAAAGACCCCAACTATGCTTTTATTAAAAAATTGGTCTCCAACCTAACTCACCATCGTAAATATCCTAAACAAATTTTGAGGATGAAAGCTAGTACCAAAGCTTATTATACAATAAATAGGGGCTGTCAATTTTTTTTTTTGCAAATTACATGGGTTACCCAAAAACTAAAAAAATTTAGACAAGGATTGCCCACACTGAAAGCTTATCAGTTTTCATCAAATAAGAGAAAAGATAGGGGGACTCTTCTGTGGCCATTTCAGGACATGTATAATGAAGATTGAGGTGCCTTAAGGACATGAGCAGGAAAGAAACAAGGCCTGAATAAGATATCGTGTGACTGAGAAACAAGAGATTTGAGGACATCAGTAGTGAGGATTAAGGCCATTTCAACAAATGTGCAGTAGAAGTTACATATGTTAGTGGCATATGGGAGATCTTGTGGACCTATTCTCTGACATTGAAAGCCACTGGAAATAGTTTTAAATATTCTTGACAAGGTTTGACAAGGTTTTAAGGAGGACTGAGATGCGAGTACCATGGGTTTAGAAATGGAAAGAGGACTGGATGGAAAATGTAGAGTGTGAGATGCTTTGTGGAATCTATAATTCAAGGGAAAAAAAAATATTGAGACATGTTGATGATGGTGACCGTTAAGGTTGGATAATACATATTTCAACCAACCTCCTATTTACAACCCACACATATTTCACTCTAGTCTGTGCTCAATAATATCCCAAAACAAACTACTAAACATCGAAACCCTGTCATGCCATTGTGGCTGCCATTGCTTCTCTCTTTTCAAACTCCTATTTTTATTCCTTCTCCTCACACAACCATCCCCACCACCTTACAAATCCCAGTCCCATTCCAATTTCCAAAAGACAGCTGCAGCTTGCAAGTCACTAACCATCCATCTGTTAAAAGATTACACATTATTTTTTTGTCATTCCTTGTAGAACAGTATATTATTTTTACATAATTAATTTCACGATATGTTTATTTGGTCTTCTCCTCTCCCTTTGTGATTTTTTTTTTATAAAAAGGGCTGCTAACATAGTAAAAAAATAGTCACTTGCTTTCAGATAATTTTAAAAATGAAGTGGTCCATTTTCTATCTTTAAAAATCTGTAGAGCTTGCACTAATGTACATCTATTTGTTAAAGTTCCCTCTAATTGTAAGCTATCCCTGTTTTAGAATGTCACTTTAAAATTAAAGGTATGGTCTTTATGTGCCTCTAAACATATAAGCACATAACTCTAATTTAACAAGGTAAATTTATTTTCTAATAGAAACAATCTTTAAACAGTTGGACAGAATGGAATGCAGGAAAATAATCCCATAGGCAGTTTGTCAAAAATGACACAAATTTTATCACTATGGTGCTTGTACAGTCAAGCAAAATTCCTTCTTCTAATTCAAAATGAATTTTGAAGGCGACGCATTTGACACTGACAGAATTTGAGTTAATTATCATCCATATAGGGCAAATCATTTCATAGGAATTTTGTCAAGCATGAGAGATTCTATCACTATGGTGCCCATACAGGCAAGCCAAATTCCTTTTCCTAATTCAAATTTTTTTTTTAAGGTGATGCATTTAACACTGACAGAATTGGAGTTAATTTTTATCTATACCAATTCAGACTTCTGAAGGAAACTAAGAGTGTAAATTTCATGCTACAACTTTAAAGTAGCGGGGGAATTTTCCTTTCAACTTGCTACAAGTCTCAACCTTCCTATAGGAATTTGCATCATAAATACAATAAAAACGTAAAAAAAAAAATTCAATGAAGGAGAAATCTCAAACACCTTAAATTGTACATAAGTTATAACTAAAAAATTGTTTGGAATTTCTCAAAAATGTTTATCTATCCAGATTTAAGGTTGACCAACCAACTAAATTTGGCATATTATTTTTTTAGCATATTTTCAGACTTTTCCCCTATTTACCCTGTTACAACAAAATCTAGCATCCCCAAATGACATGAAGTCCTAAACATCAAGGGGATAGTCTTGCTCAACTGAGGAAGGTTTCCCACTATCACCATAGTAGCTCTTACTCTCTCTCTTTTGGTTGGCTCTTCTTCAAGGGGGTCTTCCCTAAGAAAAGGATTATCAAGGAGATGGAGTGGGGGCTGAACATTAAAAATGAAAAGTCTTTATAAAATAAAGTGGTTGTAGAAATGGTGTGTTATGACGGAAATGGAAAAGGGGGAATGAAGAGAAAATTAAAATAAAAATGAGGGAAAGAAAGGAATGGGATGATGTAAGACCAGTGCCTATCAAATCTAAGCATTGATGGAGTCATGAAACATTGAATAAATCAAAGAACTAGTGTGTTACAATCAACTACTTTGAGGTAGGCCATATGGTTGAAAGGGTTTGTTTATCACATTCAACATTTTGGGTGAAAGGATTTATTTCATGTTCATCACTTGGGTGTGTAGGTAAAAGGAACTAGTTCGAAACAATTTACCCCAAATATTTTGTTGAAAATAAGCTGCAGAATCATGTTTTGGAGGTCTCAGGAGACATATGAATGTGAAACAAAGAAGATGGTTTGAAATTAGGTGAATTTTGGAAGTTGATTATTCAGCAATAATTCTCTTCATCATAGTTCCTAAAATCTAGGGACATATTTTGAGGGGCATATGCCAAAATATCTGTGGTAGCCGTAAGTCAAGGATAAACTAGTCAGAATTATTTCTAAAGTTTGACATGATGTTCTTAGATCAACAAGCTTGAAAACTAAGCACAACAAAACCCTATGTAAAGCCTTCACAAATAAATCAATTGAAGCATGGTGAATATCTCTTTGAAGTGTTTATAATACACCCTGTCTACTCCAAGACTTCTAGATGATTATGCTTACCTATAGCTGCTTTGGAGTACCCGGAACCATTCATATTGTACCAGGTTAGAAAAAATATCTCTAAGGGTATATGCACTTGAAGTTCTGAAATCATAATATCATCCAAATGTGGGTTCAGGTGTGAATAACCCATAAGGAAATGAGAAACACTAAGGATGATCTTAGTTTGTTTAGTTCATCAAGTGTATTCAAATAATCACTCGTCTCACCCTAGCACCTCAATATAGAATTATTTCACAGTTTTTACTTCATAAATTAATATTGTGAACCCTAAGCATCGAACTAAGCTCTCAAGGTTTCAAATTTCATGGTTAATGCTTCAATATATTCATGTGAACCATAAATGCATTATGTTGTAGACTCAGAAAAATCATACATCCTGGTATTTGGAGATATCACCCATATAAAGCTTGAATATATAATAACAGAGAGGGAGGATGACACCTGGTATTAGAGAGAAGCTCCACTGTATTCCAAAAAATCAATGAGAGAAGTGCGCAATTTTTTGTAAATGGCCAACGCACTTGTTATAGGGCTCTGTCGCATCCAGTAGCAACAGCCCAGTTCTGAATGTTGCATAGAAGTGTGTACCCTCTAATACAACATGTATTTATCCCTGCTGCCTTTCTGACACCATTCCCCCTTTTCTTTTGATCTATCTCCCTCTCTAGTTGGTTAGGGTACACACTTGCCCAACTCCTCTGGACCAAATCATTTTGTGTCATGTGGCCCTCTTCCAAGGGCTTCTTTCTGAATCGAAAATGTGTGAGAGAAGAGAATATCTGCCCCAGCTCCACCATGTGCTAATACATGTGAAAATATCTACCCCCAATACACAATGTTCTAATACCCGTGAATGCTTCCCCACTCCAGAGATGCACTAATATCTGTGAATGTTGCCCCCTCTCCAGAGATGTGCTAATACCAATGAACGGTGCCCTTGCTCTAGAGATTCACTTCAGTATGAAGATCCATTCGAGCATTTTTGCATGTAATTGGAGCATTGTTACATTCTCTTCTACCGTGTGCTAATAGCTGTGAACTCAACCCTTGCTCCAGATATGTGCTAATAAATGTGAACGCTGCCTTGCTCCATTCTGCCATGTTAGAAATGTAATCATAGGAATTGTTACATTGTCTTTTGTAATGTTAGGCTTACAAATGTCAGTATTCTGACTTTTTTCAAGTTAGGTCCATAAACCGTCGCACTACCGACATTTTTTCTGAATACCGTTGCAATACCGATGATGTACCTAAACGTCATTATAGCGACGCTTGTTTCAAACTGTCACAATACCGACTCATATTCTCCAAACGTCACATTTTTGATGTTTTGTCCCAAAATGTTGGTATTCCGATGACCTTCCTAAATGTCGCAATACCGACGATGTCCCTAAACTTCTCTATAGTGAGGGTTATTAGTGAGATTTAAAAAATTGAGAAAAATTGGGGAAATTTCTGACAATACATCAAAAGTGTCAGAATTTTGACCAAATGTACTAGTGTCCGTTACTACGACAAGGCATATGAGAAGATAGGGGCAGGAAGAAAGTGGTTGCGAAGCTACTTAACACATTGTGTTCTGGGGAAACATGGAGCAGAACTGCGCTGGTTCCAGTTGGGGGACTATTATCACCCTCTCGTATTTCATATAGAAATAAATGTATCTTTGATTCTGATTCCTTATGTCGAAGATGTTTTAATATTTGTTGTTGGAATGGTTGGAGGAATAGCACATGGATTAGAGCTACTCATTGGGAGTAATACCTCCAATATTTTTCATATCCCATGCTTCAATGAGGACATTAGGCAACATATAGATTCCACCGTGGATCTCCCACTTCCTTATGATGTGATCCTTTCGATTTTATCATCAAAGGCTAGCTTGGACACTTGGGAGCAGTAGCTAAGGGGCATATTCATTGGAGAACATATGATTCAGTGGAGGAGCTTATTGACTGTGGATGCCAGCAAGGAACGAGAATAAATTTTGCAGCATTGATCCTTGCAGTAGCTTGAAGACAAGAGAAATTTGGGAGGGGATGACTGTAATATTCCTAATTAGCTTCCAACTAGTTGGAGTATTAGTTTTTTCTTTTATCATTTAGATAGATGAATAAGAGGATAGGGAAACCCATAAATCTCCTTAATAGGAATAAAAGCACTTCTAATGTAGTTGTGGATAATCTTATCATCTAGATAAAGATATCTTAGGTGTGAATAGATGTTGATGCATGTGGGTGGGGTAATGTGTGACCAAATCAATAGTGTTGGTATGGAGGTAGTGTAGGGTTATTAAGGAACAACACAATGTTAGTGAGAGGGAGTCTCCATGAGAGTAGCATCATTAGTGTGCGGGAGTAAGGTTGAGGAGACTTAAAAATAATATAAGGAAGGGGATGGCAACCATAGAAGGCATTATGATTATTTCTTATGTGTTGGTCTTTTATGACTTTCTACATGCTTTAGCTGTTTACCAGAGTCTTTTGTGCTGTTTAGCACAAAGGTTTTTACGAGCGGAAATCACAACCTCATCCTTGGGGAGCTTAAAGTGCCCACTCAGGAGAGATTCATTGAGATTTATTTCCACCATCTAGCATTAGGCCAAGCTTCATCCATCATCCACAGTGCAGTCTCCTTCACGATTTTGTTTTTTCGTAGGGTGGTAGTAGTGGAGGGTTGATAGACCCAGTTCTTGAGCTTTATTTGTAGTGAGGGGAGAATTCCTTCATTCCCAAGTCTAGCAACAAATTTCCTTTAGCATTATTCCATTATCTAGCATCACCTACAACACAGTCTTCTCCAGAAACTGCGTTATTTCGCAAGGCAGTTGCAGTGGAGAGCTTAGTGCCCAAGTTTGTGAGTTGGTTTCCTAGTGAGGGGAGAAGCCCTTCTTTCGGAAGATGTATTGGAGGAGTATCAAAAATTTATATATCATATCATCCACCTCCTATAAGATACAAAACTGCAGACTGTTATTCAGCCCTATGGCTGCAACATTAATCTTGCGTATTTTTGGAAACCCATTCTGGGTTGTCTTAGAAAAGTGATAAAAATACGAGATCTTTGATCCCTAAATTTTCTAACCATTATGTCAGCAGTTCCTTGTGTTTCCAGTCCAACCCTGTAGTTATTCTCCATAGGACTGTGTAGTCATATGTTCTCCGACATTTTATATAGCAGCAGCATTTCATATTTCATGTACTGGGTCATTTGAGGCTTGTTTTTCCTAGCTTGAGGGTCTTTTTCCCTGAAGATCTTGTACTCATTTTTCTACTATAATGTGAAATAAAATGTCTCTGTCATCTACTCCTATTGATTTATGGTTATTTTTTAGCGTTTTCCAGTTTTATGTGCTATATTATTGTTTCTCCTAATTTGGAATATTACAGAATGAGTGTGAATACGGTAAGTAATGAAAAAAAGGAGGTAAGAAATTAATTGCCTATGAGGATGGGCATAGCCATGTATGGTGGATCTTGACATAGTTGAGGAAACTATGAAACTTTGGAAAAAGGGGTTTTTTAGGATTAGAAATAGAAGAATATATTTTAAATTTTAATTATAATCAAAATTTTAACTTCTACAAACTATAAGGGAATTGAGTATAAAAGGAATTAAAGTTTGAAAGTTAAACAAAATCAAATTCAATTAAAAAAAAATATTAGTTTATCATACTCCAACTTCAAGTGTATCGAGCAAACTGTATGTACTAAGGAAATTATAATATACTCTCAAAGTTATACCGATAGGCATTACAAATGTATTACAAATGAGGAGTTAACAACCATTAATAAATAAAATGAAAATGTAGGAATTAAAAATAAACTAGAGTTTTTAATTAAATGTTCAAAGAAACAGAGTGGAATTTTGTTAAAAATAAATTAAAGGAAATGAGTCATAAATTTATGAAGAAGTATAGAAATCGTAATTAACACAGGTCTTACCAATACAGATCCAATAACAAGCATTGGTGGAATAAGAAGCCGAGACAGACTAGTAGTTCTAATCCTTATATTGTAGAAAGAGTAATTTACATATATATATATATATATATATATATATATATATATATATATATATATACACACACACACACACACACATAGATATATATATATATATACACACACACACAGATATATATATATATATAGAAGGAAAATCAAACATAGAAGAAACTATTTCTAATAAGTCGAATCTATAATATCAAAATTATGTTATAATGAACTAATTAAATTGTGAAAATCGAAACGTTGTGAATAAATAACACTATGTTATTATACAATGAATGGAATTGAAATATGAAGGTGTTAGTATCTCTTTCACAATTGCTGCTAAAACTGTCTCAAATAAACAATACATGAAATGTATTGAACAATGAAATAGAGCCAATTAATTGATTTTCATAATGATACTAGAGGACTGAATTCGTAAAGGTTGAATGGAGGAAAATTGGATAAAATTACTATTCAACCATCCTAATTGGAAACTGAGTTTAATGAATTGGAAATTCAAGTGAAAATGATCATCCCCTCAGTTGCACAAGGTAAAATTATAATAGGGTTGAATCTGTGTGAGAAAATACACTTAAATGCAAGTTGGGAATAAATACAAAGTCTGGGAATGGAAAGCCAAAATAATTTTAGATTTAATTGTAACTTATGTATAAGCAAAATGGAAAATTTCATAGTTACGTATAATAAAATGAAAATGCAGAGAATGTGCAAATTTTGGGCGAAACCCTGTAAATGGAGGAAAGAAATAAAAATCAAACTTGAGAGGGTAAGAAGGAAAAGGGTTACCATGCCTCTGACCATCGATAATTCTAGAGAAATATATGGTAATTATACCAAAATTCTATTGCCATAATACACATGCAACCCAAATGAAAATTTTTCAACCATCTCAGAACCATAGTGACAGTGAATGTGAAATAACAATGCAGAAAAAATATGAAGTGAGAAACTTGAGTATTGTTCCAGAGCAACAGAGTAAACCACAGGGAGTGAAGAGAAACATAAATTAATATCCCAAGTAACGTTACTTAAAGGTAATGCATAAAAATCCAAAGAAAAAAAACCAGAGGAGGGGTCCTTTGTTCTCTATTCATTCCATTCAAACATCGGCAAAATGAATTTCACAACTAAAAATGAATGCAAATAACCCTAAGGCATTGAAAATATGTCTTAAATGTGAATAGATCATCACCATTGAAGCAGGGAGATCCACCCTACACACGTCCTAGAAGGTACACAACCATGTGAAAATCAGGTGAGAGGGCATGGTCATTAAATCAGTTTCAATTATGAAATGATGAGAATTAAATGTTGTATGGTAGAAATCCCATAAAAATGAAATTCTAAGATCTCCAGATGGAAACGCAATTATTCATACCATGATATTCTTATCACATCGTATAGATAGTAGCAATTGATATGAGCGTGATATATAAAGTAATAATATGAAGTTATTGAAGGTGGTAGGGAGAATTGTACGGTTCAATATGGTGATTGTTATTAAACCAATTCACATATACCTAACCTAACCTTAATTATAATGGTGACTAGGTAGGTATGTGTAAGATATAAGTGGACCCAAATAAATTTACCTGGTAGCATATATATATATAGAGGTGGTGAGATATGTATATCTATAAACATGATTGTGAATTTTTAAATAGCTAAAGAGGAATATAATTAAGTGGGAAAAAGGAATATATGTTGACATGTGTGAGAAAGGTAATGATAGAAATATATATGGAGTAATACCTATATATATATATATATATATATATATATATATATATATTTGAATACAATCTTTTAATTTAAAGTATACAATGTATAATTATCTAACCTCCCATTATGTATGTGTGTGGTTAGTAGCAACTTAAGGAAAAATTCATGAAGCGGAAAAATATATGAATTCGTGAATGCAACAATGTTGAAAGATGATATATTTATATTTCAAATACACAAACACACACACACACACACACACACACATATATGTGGATTGTGAGTAAGAATATATATATAAGTGAGGTAAGATACATATATATGTACCCAAATACCATATTTCAGGGGTAGGGAATATAGCATAGGAAAACGTGTATGGTAACTCAGGATAAAAATACGATGCATATATATGCTATAACATTTTGATTACAGGAATGTAAATTTTATTATTGTTTGGAAAGATAAATAT
The DNA here is from genome assembly GCA_034641835.2 of Pinus albicaulis. Taxonomy (NCBI): domain Eukaryota; kingdom Viridiplantae; phylum Streptophyta; class Pinopsida; order Pinales; family Pinaceae; genus Pinus; species Pinus albicaulis. The sequence goes on from CM076584.1 coordinate 1,376,776,239, forward strand.
TAAAAAAGGGTTGCTAAGTGACTAATAAATAAAGAGTTATATAGTTAATGACTTTAGAAGAAATACATAGAATGGAATACTATATATATATAAGGAAAAAGTAGATTCCAATAATATAAATAACATAAATTCTAATCCTATGAGGATAGGAAACAAGAACAATGATGTATATATTGGTTAACATTTAAAACAATGAAAATATATAAAGGAAAAATTAGGATTTGTTCTTTGGTGAATAAAGATAATAGATTTCCTTAAAACCTCAATGGTAACAAAGGTAGTTATTAATAAATAAATGATCAGACAAAGATAATGATAGAAACCAAATTAAGTAGTGACATTCTATCAGATTGTACTGTTGCAGAAATATTAAATGATGAAAGTGTCGGAAAATAATTTTGAGGATGATTAGAATTGCTATAAATAGAAAAAAAATTAAGTGGAGTTGTTACAAATGGTATCAGAGCCCATGTTAAAACTCTGGGCTTATGGGTCTCAATATGGGGAAAATGTTTTGCCGTGAAATTCATTTTGAAAAAATTATCTATGATTACAAATTTTTGTGTAGAAACATTAGTGCAGGAATTGGTGCAGAAAATGTACAATTGTTGTTATTACTCACAAAGAAAAGTTTTAAGTAGAGATGGGAAGGGGAGGGGCCCTACCAGATGTAAATGTGAAAATGTTAAAAATAGCATTTAAGCAATAATTAGCTCATTTAAATAGTAACTATGAATTGTTGTTACAGTATTGAGAAAAATAAGTTGGTAAATAAATTACCTGCAAGTATAGTTTCAAATGAAACATAGCCCAAATCGGAGAGGTCGGAGAGTGGGGAAGAATCTTATTAAAGAGTAGAAGAAAAGGGAGTGGTAGGAAGAATTCCGAAACAAAATCTCTAATCCTTAAATAAGAAAATGAAAGAGATGCGGAAACCTGAATCTTAAACAAGATTACTTCTAGGTATATGAATACGGAAGAAATCTAAAAATAATAATTGTGGGTTACCAGTGGCAAGGTAAAGTCACACTTTGGTGAAACAAACCAAAGGTATGATCTAAGGTAGTACAACTCACTATATACGAAATTGAGATGAAGTACAAAAAAGTTCTTCAACATCTATCTTATATCAGTGGATAAAAACCCAAAGAATGGTGAATTTTAGACTGTACAAAACACATTTAAAAATACGTAATTGAAAGTGACATTTCTAAATAACTATTCAAAAAAACATGATTATGTTACTAGCCATAAAAAGGCTAGATCACTCAACTGAAAATCTAGTGGAAGCAAGAGACTAAAAAACTGAGAATCAATTAGCAATGATTGAAATTTCAGGTACACATTCTAAGAAAATTGTGGTTGTTTTATTGAATTTAGTAGAAAATTATAGATTGTATCAGCCTGAATAAAGTGTAAAAAGGTAATTTGAAACTAGAAAGCATTAGGGAATTTCTTCAAAAGTAGGTACTGGTACTAAGTAAATAGGAAAATTGTTACAGTAAGAGAAACTAATGACCATTAAACAGATTTTTACATTTCAAAAAGAACAGATAGTAGGGAAAAAGCTATCAAGTATAATTCCTAAGTTGGGGCATTGGAACAACCAACAAGAATAAGCCTGTGCGATATTTATCTATAGTTAAGAAAAATTAGAAGCAAAAAAATAAAGTCTAGCAAAAATTTCAATGATGTATAGGGTGAATACTCCTAAATATTAAGAACTGAAAGTTTAATTACGAGTGGTATGTTTCAGATAGACAAGAATTTTATTAAACCAAGCATGTCTCAAGGGATGGAGTGCTAAGGTTGATTTCTGAAAAGAAGGATGATACCTTCTGGATGTCTATAGAATTAGATAGTTAAATATCAAGAAATTGTTAACTTAAAAAAAAAATAGATGAACCAATTGATCAAATGGGAAGTAAAAGTCAATAAGACAGTTTTTTGAACTGGAAAAGTACATTATAAGGTGGAAAAAATAACCTTTGGACGTACAAAAATCATGTTATAGTCCTACATACAAGTAATTAATTAATAGTATGCTACTGAAAAAATTAAACAATTAAGAATAAGTATTAAAAGAATATTGTAGGATATAGTTACAACCACTTAGATAACTATAACTACATGTAAAACTAAACCAATGTGATTTTCACATGAAAATTATAAAGAATAATTGGCGATAAATTAGAAACAGTTAATATTGAATTGAATTGAATCCAATGAGACACTAGGAATACAATCAATCAAGAGTATTGCCACATAATGTCATAAAATCGAAAAAGGATTTATGCACTGCAGAAAAATAGGAATGTAAACTTGAATGGAAAGACTAAATGCCAAATTAGTTGGAAAATTAAAACATAAAATTAATACTACAATGAAGGTTTATGATTGAGCTATGGAGTGTTGTATATACCAAAAAATAATATAGAGAAATTGAGAGAAATTTTTCTCCAAAATAATGTAGGATTAAATATATAAATATTGAAGTTGAAATTCGAAGAAAAGTGAATAAAGTTATGTAGTATATGAGGTAGAATGGTATGATTTTATAGTTACCTTAAAAAATGGAAATAGAACCAAGAGAATGGTAAATTTAGTGATAAAATTTCATATATTTTCATTTACACAAATGAAGTGAAAGGAAAAATAAGCAAGGTGGGAAAAAATTCCTCAGAAAAACTAATAGAAGTAAAATAAAACTGAAATATTTATTTGTAAGTAAACATATTCATCAAATTCTAATAGATACAATTAGTAGTAGAAAAATTTAAGTGGGAGAACGAATGCAAGGAGAAATGTTGAAAAACCCTCAATAGGTAAGATTTCAGTAAGACGAAATTGAATGATAAATAATAATTCAACCGAAAACTAATTTTTACCAGTATGGAGTGTAAAATTTTAAGGTTTAAATGATAAATATGAGATGAATACCATTAGAATGTCATTAGAGACCTTATGCAGGTAATCTTGGTATATTAATATAAAAACCACCTTGAAGGAGATCATACTTTCACCAAGGTTAAAGGAGGAGGTAACAAAAAAAATCTTGGTTCATGATTAATTGAAAAACCAACAAGGTAGATTAGAAATTCAGTATCCTCCTGATACATTAAATTCCTTGTTTAATTGAAAATAGAAGAAAAATAGAGTAGAAAAAGGATTTAATTTGGGACTGCTAAGTAGCAAGTCCAAGTAACAACAAAAAAAAAATTGTGGGAAGAATGGATAATCTAACGAAAATAGTAAAATTCTATTTACAAATAGTACATGACATGTGACCAAAAGATTAAGTAAAGAAATATTTGACTTCATATACTCACACGATAGATCTCTCTGATACAAATTATGAAAGTACATATACTTTTGGGAACATCAAGTCTGGAGGAAGGGGGGGGAGTTGAACTTTAGTACAATTTAGTATCCTCATATAGTTATATGGAAAGAGAGATCATATAAAAAGTTATCAAACGTACAATATAAATTCGAAACAGATAAAATATAATAGTCAAAGAAACCTCTCTATTACTAGAAATTATATATAAATTCAAGTATCACCAATGATACAAGTCAGTCAAGAACCTAGTATGAAAAAAGAAAAATGGTCCACACTCCACTTAGTTGGAGTTAAAAAAGGAAAAAATGTCTCAATTAATAGAAGTAATAGAGTAGGTGGAAACCAAACTTTAAAAATAAATCCCCAAATTATTTAGGTAAATTCAGCTTGTCAGAAGAGTGATGCAAGAATTCAGAAAGGTGATATTGTAGACAGACGATTTTGCTGAGAATCACCTCAAAATAGTGGGGCCATGAGGATTTGAGTGAGAGTATAAAATCACTCTACTTCATTATATAATTTTTTTTGTCATATTTCAATATTGAAAAAAATTATGTAGATGAATCTATTCACTTGATTGGATTGTGATACAGGTGGAGAAAGAAAGAAACTCTTGTATAGATAAAATAAAAGCGGTTAGAAGTGTAGTGAAAACACTTCACACCTGAGTAACCTAATTGGGAGCAGGAATTTACGATGAAAGAAACATAACCATTACAGGAAATAAAAGAAACAGGAGATTGGCAAAGACCGAGGACTATGTTTTGTTTTAGAGGGGGACTATGTAATATCCCTATTTTTGGCGTTCTATAAATAGAGACTACACATAAAGGTCACAGGGACCTCAAAAATACAATATGTAAATATATTAATTGTGAAAATTAATATATAAATGTGGAAATAAGACGATGTCATAAAGACAAAGTAAATTGAGACTAGGAAGCCAAAATCCATGAGGTTGGATTAGATTCCTAAGACTTTCCCAAAGTTCTCCAAAAATCCTTGGAGAAAAATTGAATAAAATAAATTTTACTAGATATGAGAAAAATATCTGGTAAAAGCCTCAGTAAAGTGGAAAGTTACTGAGAAGAGGTAATAATAAAACTAGAAAGTGGAAAAACTAGTTTTAAAGAAGCTTTTGTGAAAGAAACAAAAGTAAAGCCTACGCTAAGGGAAAAAACATCCCAAATTAATTGCATGCAGTTATGGAAACATTTTCAGGGAAAGAAAGGTTAAATAAGCTAATCCTAGTTAGAGAAGAGGTTGTCTACACTGTGGAAGAATTGGTCTCTGCTCGGGGGGAGCTATGGATTAAGCTCAAGGTTGGGAGGCAAATAGCCTTTACCATATTGATATGAATATTTTGTGAGGTTATGTATTATATTTCTAGTATATTTTATGTAATTATGTTGTAGTGAGATATGGTGGTATTTGATGAACTGTGGTTGAATGCGTTATAAATGTATTTTATAAATTATGTCTAATAGTCTGCTGAATTCAGAAATGAGTAATTGTCATATGTATTTAACAGAATTTTAACAATAACCGGTATAGTTAAAATCTTTGTATAGTTGCATAGAATAAAATGAATATAACGACCAACATACATAATCTATAAACCTTGGGGGAGGGTCTAAATCTGTTGTCAGGTCCATCTGAACAATTTTAGTTTAAGTGAAAATAAACAATATAATTTAGCCATAACCGGAGGAGTAAATTATTGAAAAGATGGGAAAATCTAAAAAGATTACAGTTTAGATAACTAACATAAACATAAACAAATCTCTGAATTGATGCATAGAAAATTCAAATGTAAACTTTAAATTTGAAGAATGAAACTAAAAATATGAATGAGGAATTAGATACTTCAGATTTCCATTTAGATAGAAGTCTAATATGTTGTCATAAAATAAATACTTTCTATGCTATGCATATTCAGTCATATGGGGATCAATAGGTACTAAACACAAATATAATTAAATTTTGTATAACAGTCTTTACATATATGAATTTTCTCTTATAGATATGAGGATAAAAGCATCTTATAATTCCGTTAAAAATAGTAATTTCAATAGTTTAATTACATTTTGACTTAAAGTCCTCCATTAAATATTTCAACTACAGAGTATGGAGTTGACATTGGTAAACATGATATAGAGGTGGCAGAACCCTCTATATTCAGAAGACCGACATGTAAGAAGGTGAAAGGTGGTGTCAAATATTTTGACACTGGAATGTAAAGAGTTGAAAAGGAAATATAATGAGTTTTAACATACATGCAATGCAATACGTACAAAAGTGTTAGAATAATATTATTAATTGATGAAAATAAATTTCAAAAGACAGATAATTTGGAAAAAAAACAATAATAAAAGTTATACCTGTCTAAGTACGAGTAAGGTGGAACATCTTCCGGTACATGACACAATTTAAAATTTTAAGTACAGAAAATTAAAAGAGATTGAATGAGTGTGAATATTCTATGTAATTAAAAAATAGAGGTAAGTAATTAATTACCTATGAGGATGGTGGTAGCCATGTATGGTGGATCTTGACATAGTTGAGGAAACTATGCAACTCTAGAAAAGGGGGTTTTCTAGGATTAGAAATATATGAAGAGATTTTAAATTTTAATTATAAGAAAAATTTCAAATTTTACAAACTCTAAGGGAATTGAGTATAGAAGGAATTAAATTCTGAAAGTTAAACAATATCAAATTCAATTCGGAAATTTTATTAGTTTATCATACTCCAACTTAAAGTATATGGAGTAGACAATATGTACTGAGGAAATTATAAAAAACTGTCATAATTACACAGATGGAAATTACAAACGTATTACAAATGAGAAATTAACAACCATTTTTAAAGAGTGTGCAAATTTAGGAGTTAAAAATAATTGGGATTTTTAATTAAAAGTTCAAAGAAACATAGTAGACTTATGTTAAAAATAAATTGAAGGAAATGAGTTATAAATTTCTTAAGAATTATAAAAATTATAATTAACACAAGTTTTACCAATATAGAGCCAATAACAAGCCATGGTGGAATAAGAAGCCGAGACAGACTCGTAGTTCTAGTCCTTCTCTGTCAACGTAAAAGATAATTGGAGCATGTATATATATATATATATATATATATATATATATAATCGAATAGAGAAGAAACTATTTTTGATAATTCAAATCTACAATATCAAAATTATGTTATAATGAACTAATTAAATTATAAAAATACAAACATTGTGAATAAATAACAGTATGTTATTACACAATAAATGGAATTGAAATATGAAGGTGTTAGTATCCCTTTCACAGTTGCTAGTAAAACCGTCTCAAATAAAGAATACATGAAATGTATTGAAGAACAAAACAGACCCAATTAATTGATTGGAATAACGACACCAGCGGACCGAATTCATAACGATCGAATAGAGGAAAATTGGGGAAAAGTCCCAATCAACCATCCTAATTGAAAACCAAGTTTAACGAATTTGAAATTCAATTGAAACTGATCATGTTGTAAGTTGAAAAAGGGAAAATTAGAATAGGGTTGAAACCCTGTGTGAAAATACAGATAAATGTAAGTTAGGAAGAAATAAAAAGTTTGGGAATGGAAAAAAAAGAAAACAAATTTTCATGTAAAAGTAACTTATCTATAAACGAAATGAAAAATTATATAGTTACAGATAGTAAAATGAAAATTCATAGAATGTGTAAATTTTCGTTTAAAACCTGTAAATTGAGGAAAGAAATAAAAATCGAATGCTGGAGGGTAAGAAGGAAAATGGTTACCTTTCCTCTGGCCATCAAGAATTCTAGAGAAATATATGGTAATTTGACCCAAGTTCTATTTTCATAACACACCTGCAACCAAAACAAAAATTCTTTAACCATATCAGAACCATAATGACAGTGAATGAAAAATAACAACACAAAAATAATATGAAGTGAGAAACATGAGTATTTTTACCTAAATGACAGATTAAACCAGAAGGAGTGAAGAGAAACATAAATTAGTGTCTCGAGTAATGTTACATAATGGTAATACATAGAAATCCAATGAAAAAAAAGTAGACGACAGGTCTTTTGTTCTCTATTCACTAGATTCAAACAATGACAAAAGGAATTTCACAAATGAACAATGAACGCAAATAACCCTAATACATTCAAAAGCCATGTTAACTGTGAATAGATCATCACACTTGAAGATGAGGGAGATCCACCCTACATGCGTCCTAGAAGGTACACAACAATGTCAAAATCAGGTGAGGGGGTAGGGTCATTAAATCAGTTTCAATTACAAAACGATGAGAATTAAATGTTGTATGGTAGTAATCCCATCAATATAAAATTCTAAGATCTCCAGATTGAAAATCAATTATTAATACCATGAGATTCTTATCACATCATATAGATAGTAGAAATTCGTATGACCGTGATATATAAACTAATAATATGAAGTTATTAAAGGTGGTAGGGAGAATTATAGGGTTCAATATAGTGAATGTTATTCAACCAATTCACATATACCTAATCTTACCTTAATTATAATGGTTACTAGGTAGGTATACGTAATATATAAGTGGAGCCAAATAACTTTACCTGGTAGCATATATATATATATATAGGTGGTCAGTAAACAGGATTGTGAATTGTTAAATAGGTAAAGAGGAATATAATTAAGTGGAAAAATGCATATATGTTGACACGTGTAAGAAAGGTAATGATAAATATATATATGGAGTAATAGACACACACAGACAAATATATATATATATATATATATATATATATATTCGAATACAATATTATGAGTTAAAGTAGACAATGTATAATTATCTAACCTCCCATTATGTATGTGTATGGTTAGTAGCAATTTGAGGAAAAAATCAAGAAGGGGTAAAATATATGAATTCGTGAATACAAAAATGTTGAAATATTATTTATTTATATTTAAAATATGTTAATATATATTTATATATGTTTGTGTGTGTGTGTGTGTGTGTGTGTGCATTGGGAGTAAGAATATATATATATAAGTGAGGTAAGACATATATACATGTACCCAAATACCATACTTCTAGGGTAGGGAATATAACAAGGAAAACGGGTATCGTAGCTTAGGATAAGAAGACCATGTAGCTATATGCTATAACATTTACATTAGAGGAATGTAAATGTTATTATTGTTTGGAAAGATATATATAAAAATAATATTTCTAAGTGACGTTATAAAAAAGTACATAAAATGGACTACTATATATATATATATATAAGGCAAAAGTAGATTTCAACAATTTAAATAACATAAATTCTAATTGTATGAGGATAGGAAGCAAGAACAGTGATGTATATATTTGTTAATAAATGTATAAAGGAAAAATTAAGATTTGTTCTTTGGTGAATAACGATAACAGGTTTCCTTAAAACGCTCATGATAATGAAGGTTGTTATTAAGAAATAAATGATGAGACAAAGTTAATTATAGAAACCAAATTTAGTGACAATATATCAAATTGTACTGTTGCGACAATATTAAATGACGAAAGTGTCGAAAAATAATTCTCAGTATCACCAGAATTGCTATAAATAGAAAAAAAAATTGAGTAAGTAGAGTTGTTACAAATTTTCAGAATTTTCTTGAGCATGTTGCCATAATCAATATGCATCTCCCCATGAAAGAACTCAACCAATGGATGCACAGTTTTGAAGAAACAATAAAAAAAAATGTCTTCCAAAAAGCATGACTTCCTGTAGCAAAAACAAGTTTTTCTCTATAATTTTAGGAAAGCAAGGAAAATGAATGATAAAATCTTGGAAATCATTGGTTTGTTCTGGAAATAGATGAGAGTAATGGATTAGCATGACCTTGGACCTTTTCAAGAATCTAAAAAAAGGAGGAGAAAGTCCAACTTTGGCTTCCTTTGACTAGATTTTTTACCAACTTTTTCTTTTTTTGCCACCTTGTTTTTTTGTTTCTTACAAAGTGTGGAGAGAACCTGCATTCATTAGAGAGAGACACATGGAGGAAAAGAAATCATTTTTCATTTTTTTTCTCTTTTCTTAGGCATACTAGCTACCTCAAACAAGTTTTCAAATAGTAGGTCTACCTAGGTGCCTCAAATGAGGTTTTCACCTAGGATCTTTTCCTTTTTATCTTATTTTCTCTTTTCTCCAACCCATTGACTGCCTCATAGTGGTTTTCAATAATTCAGCCAATATCAAGTGCCTCAAAAGAGGTTTTCACCTAAGATTTTATTATTTTATTTTTTTCTCTTTTTCAAAATTTTATTATTTTTTTTATATCCTACTCTACTTGAAAAAAATGGAATCTCTTTCAAGTATAGGAATACTTCCAATGGAGCCATGTACACATCAATATTAAAGATAAACTCATGTGTAGGGTCAAAATGTATGCTTTGACATGTACCTAAATATGAGAGACCAACTGCTTTGACTGAGATGATATCAAGTACTATTGAAGAAGAGTTTGTTGCTACAAATTAATGATTATTTGGAACCATATTTCATTATAGTTGTTATGCCCCTAGTCCACTTGCACATTTTTATCTCTATTTTTTTCATCCTTTATCGTGACATTCAAATATCACTTTTTTTGTTGATTCTTTCCTTTAACACATGGAGGATCTTATGCTAAACATAAGGAAAATTTCTTAATATCTGATTTTGATGTCTCCAATTCATCAAGTGCAGCCCTTGATTCTTTGATATACTCATTTGAATATTCTTATTCTGGATGTTGTCCTTCAATTCCATCAAGAGAATATTTTTTTCACAATAGGTTTCTTAAACTAAGATGAATACCATTTAGATCAAGAGGATATGTTTTGAAGTGTTGTGCATGAACATTGTAAGTGGGTTGATTTACTTCTGTGTGTGGGTTTGGAAATTGTGTTACAGGTAGTTGAGTGGGGGTGGGTCTTTGAGATGGATGTGGTTGAGGTTGTTGGCGTGCTGGAGGTGGGTGATAGGGATAGTATGGAGTTGGGTATGGAGGATATCGAGGAAAATATTGAGGACATTATGCATTTGTCCAATAAGGTTCTTGCCAACCTTCTTTCCAAGATTGGTTTTGGGGTTGGGATGGCCAAGGTTGCCAAGGAAGCAGTGTGTTCCAATTACTTTGAGATGGATGTGCATAGGCTTGAAATTTTGAATTAGGTTCTTTAATCACACTAGGTTGACTAGCATTCCATGGTATCTTTGGAGCTACATAACATAGCTACTTTCATGATTGACTTTCTCCATTGTCTTCTTGGTTCAATTCCTTCAACCTTGGTAATGATGGATAATATTTTGTAGCATGTGATTCTGCATGGATAACACAAATATAAACATCTTCTTTTTTCTAATTTTTCACTCTTAACATTTCTAATTGTTCAGTTAGATTACTAACAATTTTTTGTTTAACTCATCAAACAAATTTCCAAGTTTAGCTTCACTTACCAATGTTGATGAAAATTTACTTACTCTTTTCCTTCATCTTGATATGCACTTGCATGTTTCACACATTTCGTCAAATGATAATTGGTATGAATCTCCTCTATTCATGAGATCAAGTAGATCGATCCAATTATCCATAATTGTTCTAAGTAAGAGGGTTTTTAGTGTGTCAAATCCTAAATGATGAAATTTTTCCCACTTAAAATTGTACATAAATATCTCTATTTGATCCTCAAGGCTCTCATATTCTTATTTATTCATTATAAAATTTTATTTTGTAAGGTCGTGATATTTTATTTTTCTAGAAATATATTGTTCATATCATTCCATGATCTTATTGAATTAATACCAAAACTCATGAAACATGAGAGATGTTCTTCATATGCACACTGACATCAATATCTTGAGTGGGAAATCCAAGAGGACCCCCTTCATTATTATCATCTCCATCCATTTCTTCTATCTTGTTTGCCACCTCTTCTTAATATATTTGAAAATGTGGATGGTGATGTGGTTCTTATTTTGCACCACATGATAAAATGGGGGGGTTTGGTGTTGGATAAGTATTTTAAATTATTATTCTTTTTAATAATAATTCTAATTCAATGCAATTTTCAGGTTTTGAAAAGAAATATGGCTAATGCAATTTTATTTTTTTGAAGAATTTTTTTTTGAAGAAAGTAAAAGAAATGAATCAACTAGGGAAGAAAAAAATGCATTATTTGAAACCTCCATGACAATGTTGCCAAAAAGTGATGAGTCTCAGTATTACAGCAACAATGCTGCCACTCCTAAGGCTACCAATTTAAATAATAAACTTGGGTTTTGTACAAAATTAAGAGGTCTCGACATTATATGTGTAGCATAAATTGTGTTATTATTTGATTTATATGATGTAATGGAGTGACTGTCATGAAATGAAAGCCTAAAATAATTGCAGAAATGGAAGTGTTTGCTTGAAAAGAAATTAATCCTAGGAAAAAAAATTAATTTGTAATTAAAATCCTAAGAGAATGAGTTCAAATAAATAAGTATAATATAATTTGTAAAAATGCATGTACTAAGCGGTTTTTATTCTTCCTAAATCATGTATTTAGATCCTCGGGGTCATGCTTCAAGCCTAAGAGACAAAAAGCAAGCTTTTGGAGCAAATGTGATCTAGTTTACACATGCTACCAGAGTGCTCTAGGAAGTTTCATTTTTTTTTACAGGAAGTTTTGTTTTGGAGATAAATTATTGAATGACCAAGTAAATAAAATGAAAATGAGATGGGAAGAATCACATGTGCTAAAAAATAATAGAAAATTACTACTCTAAAAACTGGAAACTCGAGAACTAGTGAGGTACTTAACCTATCAAATGCCTAAAATAATCAAGTGAAAATTCAATGGGGTAAATTTTATTATTAACTTGATTTTTTTTAAGACCTAATAAAAGTGAAATAAACTCAAATGAAGCTCATTAACCCATTTTAAAAAATAGCATAACACCCCTACTATTTCTCTACAAGAAATTTCTAGAAATCCTATATTCATGAACTGGTAACAAAATCCAGGCATCTCGATCATGGATTTGATATTAAAAATTTATTATAAGGATTAATAACCTTAAAAATAACTCACTTAAATATATTAATTGAATCCTACAATAAGAAAACCATCATTACTAAATACGGAGATAGGAAAAACAAGAATAAGAGATTCATGTGAATAAGAAGTGAAAAAAACATAAAGAAATTTCATAAGAGGGATTTGAGGGTCGTAGGATGGTGAATCCCAAAGAAAAGCTAAAATTGGCACTAATATTCATTATTTGAATCAATCCAAGTACATCCCTGCAACAAATGAAAATGGAGATGCTAAAAAAAAAGTTTTTTCCACAAGAATACTAAAACATACATGCCCCTCTCATAAAATTCGAATTGTTACTTAAAAAAAAAGATGAAGAAGAATTATCCTTGAAATGAGGAAGCATTCCCCTCCAAAATCCCTCAAATAGTGAATCTAGTTTCCAACACTAGAAATATGCATTAAATGTCAGGGAACGTTTTCCTATATTTTCTCATTCATTAGAGTTCCAAAAAATTTCAATGATTTCATAATATATTGTTAAAGTATTCTCCAACATTCGTCCTCCTGGAGTAGGGAGCAAGTCCCTAAATTATCTCCTTCTCCAAATCTTCATAATCTGCCCAATATTCTCACAATATTCTTCAAAAATCAATAATATTAAGTTTAAATAAGAAATTATCTCTAAAACTTCCTAAGAACATATTAAACCTTAAAAAAATATTATTAAGTGTATAAGGAGAGATTTGATATAGCCTTTATGTGCCTAATAAAGGTTAGATGGGCCTTATTTCATTTCTACTTTAGAGGCCCATCACTAGGAAGATCATACATTGGTCAAAATAGGAGATTCTCCTCTTTTTCACAAAAGCTTGGGATTAGAGTTCTAGTGAAAGCATGGAGGAAAAATAGTCTTAGGAGAGACCATCACATATGTGTATGATATAATAGTTTTCTTATAATGTGTGTGTGGAGTGGTAGATATTTTCTTGGAAATAAATAGTCGTTTTGAAATCCATTATATTTTTATAGTTGTGCAATAATAAGAACTATAAGTCAAGATAATCCATAATTAATGTTCTGAGGGTTGAGTGCAGAACCAATCTATTGAAAAAGGATTTATATAAGAGTCGAGAGGATTTGAGTTATATATTCACACATATATATATATACACAAGATCACAAAAATATTATTTTTTATTTAAATTTAAGAGTCTAAAATTTAATATGCCTTGAAGATGGAAACTGGAATTATGTCAGAGGGATACAGTCATCATACACCATCGAGCCAAATTCCTGATTCAAAAGGAATCATTAATTCCCATAGTGAAAAGGGTAAGGCTATATTGAATGGGTTAGAGGATTCCACCCCAATGGGTTTCGTAACTCTTCCATCGGATGTGTCAGGCTTCATTGAGTAGGATCACGTGGTGGTGTCGGTCCCACTGTTAGGGTTATACCTAGTGGATTTTCTGAACTCTATTTTCATTATGTTGGGAATATAAGATCGAGCTTGTGTGGTAGCAACAAGACCAAGAATAATTTGGGTTGAAAGGTGGATCATAGCATAGAACTATGGGCCAGTTCAGAAGGCTTAAGCCCGGAGGTTGTTGTGGAATGCTTGTGAGTCACATAGAATAAAAAGGTCAGGCTTCTGTTTTAAATAATCAGTCATAATTTTGGTCACATTTGAGTGAATAATTCAGTAAAGTTTGAGCGTCATGAGATTTAGGGTAAGCATACATAACAAAAGGGGTGATGCACGTCTGTATTTCAAATAAGCTTGGATACGGTGGTTCTTTTGGGTTTGGTTTTAAAACCTCAATTTCGATTTATTTATATTAAATACTAAGACCACATTACTTGTGTTATAGAATGGGCCATCAATTTGTATGCAATGTTTGGCTTCGGGGGCTATATGAGAGAAACTTGGATCCCATGGTTTTGAGAAGGGTCATACCGTTTCATATCCTCCCACTAAAATTAAATCTTTCAATTATATATATATTATATAAATTGATTTATATCCCAAGAGAGAGGTTGAAGGAAGAAAAATTTATACACAAGTCTGGGAACTATGGGGAAATTTAGCACACCTAAAATTAGATTTACATCAAGTGGTATAACAGTAAGTTTTCAAACCTACTTATTTTAAAATCAATTAATTTCAAGCTTTGGATGCAAAAAAAACATATAAATATGATGACAAGAGAATGATTAGTAAAAAATGTGCATGTCTAGATTGAAGCATCCCAATGAGGTAATTTTATTTTATTTTTAAAATGATATTAAAGCGAAGGAATGATGGTTGAGGGTAATAGGCCGAAGAAATTTTGGAGTATGAAAATGATGAAAAGGTGACAGTGAAACTAGAGGTGTAGGATCTAGAGGAAATACAAGAAGTGTGGAAACCCAATATTTAGGAGAAATGAGGGAATGATAGCCTTTGTATGGATATAGATAACATTTTAACATTACAAGCTAGGAATTTTATAGGTTATTGGTTGTGAGAGTTGATTGATGTGATTTTAGAAAGAGAATCAGTGTGCTCTTAGAATGAATTCTAGAAGCAGAGAATGGACCTTGAACTTAATATTAGAGGATAACTTCTCTTTGAAAATTAAACTAATGTTACAGAGGAGCATACGTGAGAAATTCAAAGGAATGTAACTTTGTTTATGATTGATATTTTATTAAGTTTGGAAAATAAATAACATTTAATTTATTTTGAAGTTCTCAAATTATATATATATATATATATATATATAGACTTAAAGTATGAAAATTATTATAGAAATATGAAAGAACCAATCTTATCTTAAGTTTAATTGGTTGAATAATAAAGATAAATAATGTTATTATAGGACGATTTTCCATCATGGGAATAAACTAAACAAAATAATGTTGAATGTAGCTTTAGATCCATGACGAGAAGGAGGAAGAAACCGAAGAAAACAAGTGATAATTTTGATAGAATCGATAATAGTAAGTGTTATTGTTAATATGGTGAAAAAAAATTCTCAAGAGGAGTGGACATATTAAGATACAAAAGCCACACAACTTCAGAAGCTAAGGAGTGGACGTGATCAGAAGAAGAAGAAGGAGAAAAGGTTATACTACAGGGAACCTAAAGGTGGAGAAATTCCAACAAGAAGAGGTTGGGTAGAATTTTTCAAGCCAGTTCCACAATCAGTATGGGTAGAACTACCATAAAAGTAAATAAGAAACCAAGAGGAGGGTTTGGTATTTATAGCAAGCAACATAATTGTTACAACAGAATAGGTGAAAAAGGAGAGTTAACAACACAAGAAGATGAATATGGATATTGGTTCTAAAGGAATCCCAAAGAGAGGTAATATCATGCCAAATCAGTAGGCATGATGAAGAGTAAGGTGGGTAATGAAGAAGAGGAGAAGGAATTGGCTGAGTTGAGAGAATATTCTGACATCCTCAAGAAATATTTTGGAGAGTGGGGACGTTATTGCTAGGTAATGAGGAAGAAAAATGTAAGATGACCCACTTTTAAAACATAGTTGAGACAAAGGATGTTGATCAACGGTTTTCATTGATGTCAACCCAAGAAGCACCAGAGGATAACCCAATATTGCATGGGAATTTTGACCCAAAAAATTAATATATTCTAGGTCAATAATTCTTTTGATGCTTTCTACTTGTCGATATGTTTCCGTTGATATATGGCACGTCATGTAATTCTTCACGGTTTGAGAGATATTCATGTTTGAAGTTTGTACGCATAGTTAGTGGGCTAAAACCCCATGGGGTTGGGACATGGGTCATTGAAAAGTCATAATTAATATTTTTTAAGCTCCTAATATCGCTCCCACATTCACGTTCAGATATTGAGGATTTTAAATAACAAAGATACACCAGATTCAATATCGAGCTCCTAGAAGTCAAGAAAAAGCTAGATCATGTGTTGTCAAGGGTTGCAAAGGACCTGAGTTTCTACGGCAGCAAAGCAAAGCAAGGTGCAGCAGAGGGTAGCATGACAAGAATAGAAACCAAGGTGCCTAACAACAGCAAGAAGTTCATCATATGAAGTCTTCAAGTGGGCAACACTGCAGACAATCATTGTAAAGGTATCATTGTACATAGTCATTGTAAATACATTATTGTAAAAATTGTACAGTGTCTATCTACCAAGGGTTGAAGAGGTAGTTTTGGGAGGTCTAGGATCATCATTAGGTGGTTGTGTCAAAGTTGGGGTTATGGTCTAGTATATATTCTTCTTCTAAATGATTCTACATTATTGTAAAGTGGACCATTTTCTCTGGTACGGGAGTCCATTATTATTTTATTCTTCTATAGGGTGGTAGGGTGGTGCTAGGGTGAGTTGTAGCTCATTGGGTGTTGGGGCATCCATTCAGTTGACTACTGAAGAATGTCGGGCGTTGGAGCGTCCGTACAGTGGGAGTTGGAGAAGAATTCTTTTCTAGATTCTAGGAAGTTGGAACTTCATTTTCAATTGGAGTTGAATATTAAAGAATTATTAGAAAATTAATAGGTGGTTTTTGTCCCGAAGTGGCTTTCCACCTTAAAAACGGTGTGCATTTGTGTTCCTCTTGTTTGATGCTATCATTGTACAAACACTGATAATAATTGAATATTAACTAATGATCTAATTGAAAGGAATATTGATTCACCCCCCCCTCTAAGTATTTCCAACAATTCGTTTCAGAACTTGGTTCCTTTAATAGCAGTTTAACAACTGGAAGGAGGTCATGGAGCATACCAAGAATGGTGTACCTCTATTCAATGAAAATAATTACACACTCTGGAAAGGAAGAATGGAGGTCTATCTCTTGGCGTAAGGTTACGAAGTATGGGACACTGTTAAAAATGGATTTACATCAACTACGGATGAACAAGGTAAGAAGAATTTGGTAAATGATGCAAAAGAAAACAATATTATTATCAGTGGACTTATTGAATCTACTTATCATAAGGTGTTGGGTTGTAAAAGTGCCAAAAATTTATGGGACAAGCTTGAGAATATATATGCAGGTTACTCAAATGTCGAAGAAGCAAAGCTTCCAATCTATAGAGAAAAAATTGAGCAACTTAGAATGAAAGAAGTTTGCGACATTGCTGCATACTTCCAATATGTTGATTAAATAACCAATACTCTGGAAGGATTAGGAGAGACAGTTGACGAGAAGACTATTATATGGAAGATTCTTAGAACGTTACCAGGGAGATTCAACCCAAAGGTATCGGTCTTAAAATACAGTGCAAATCTGGAAAAACTCAACAAAGAGGAATTACATGGAGTTCTCATAGCATATGAAATGATACTTGATGAAGAAGAGGGTACCTCGCATCTAGAAACTGTGTTCGTTGCATCTAAGAAAACCAATAAGGATAAACAACCTTCAATTAAAAATACATGCACCTGCAAGTGTGAAGAAAAGGGAGATGATGAAAAAGGTCTTTCAGATGAATAATATGCATACTTCACCGAGGAAACTAAAAATTGGTAAGGGAAAATTCAAAGGTAAACTTCCATTGATATGTTTCAGCTGTAATGAGGTTAGGCATTTTGCAGCAAAATTTCCAAACAGAAGTAATGGAAACTCAAAAGGAAAGAAAGGCTTTAATAAATTCAACAAGCAAGGATACAAAAGGAAATTTCTCTCTAAAGAAGATAGCTCATCATCCGATGAAGAAAATGACAGTGAAGAAGAATCCAATGAGAGAGTATTACTTATGGCCAAGCACAATAAAACCAAGCACAATAAACAAAAGCTATCAAACAATGAAGAAGAAGGATGGACCATAGAATAATTTTATGAGGAAGCAATCAATCTTATGAAAGATCTCAAGGTAGAGAAGATCCGTTCCAATACACTTGAAGAAAATGTTCAAGGTCTCAAAATTGAATTTAAAGAACACAAATGCATTGAAGAGTCACTTCAAAAGAAGTTGGAAGAAAGGAACCAAGAAATGGAAGAATTAGAAGCAGAAGTAGTCTTGTTGTGTGAGGAAGTGAAGAAAGGAAAAACTATCGAAAACTATGCCAACAGCTCAAGGGCATTGGAAGAACTCATCAACTATCAACAATCTTACAATGACAAAACTGGCATCAGTTACAAAGAAGAAGAAGCAGGACCTTATACAACAAAATACAATAAACCTATGAGATATGAAATGCATGTAGACTTCATTGGACAAGATTCGCAAGAACACCCTTGGAAGACAATTCCTCGATGAAAATTTCCATCCATGTACCAACATTTTTTATGGCTACTGTTATTCATGTGGAAAATTTGGTAATAAAGTTGTAGAATGTCACACGTACCCTAGGAAAAAATACAATTGCAGGAGATCTGTCAAATATGAACCTCCCAGGGCTCAACAAAACATCAACAGATTTGAACATTTAAGAAATAATATTAAATGTTACAAATGTCAAAACTTTGGACACATAGCCAAAGACTGCAGACTTGAAAATCCTCTAGAAGAATCTTCGAATCCACAAAACGAACGGACATGGAAGAAGAATAAGAATGATAATTGTGATCTAGCTTTCAAGGCTGAAAAGAAAAAATATGTGTGTTATGTTGATAGTGGTTGCTCAACGCATATGACTGGAGATAGAAATAAATTTGTATCTCTGAAAGAGAAGAAGGATGGAACCATGTCCTTTGGAAATGATGGATCGTAAAATGTTATAGGATTAGGTACTATCACTCTCGGAAGAAAATATGCTCCAGCCAAGAATGTTCTATTGGTTGAAAACATGAATCACAATCTGCTCAGTGTTGGACAAATGTGTGATAAAGGAAAAAAAATACTATTCAACTCCACGAAATGTGAAATCGGGAAAGGCGTGTATGGTGAAATTGTGGCTACAACAAGTCGAGCTCCAAACAACATATATGTTCTGGATGAAGCAACCAAAGCATGTCTAATAGCTAAAGAAGATGATACAATAATTGGTAGCAATGATGATCGACTAAGTAAGAAGTTTGCTACAAAGGTGCAAAGTGATTTTGAGATGTATTTACTTGGTGAGCTGAAATAATTCTTACGACTTCAAATATCTCAGTAAGAGAAAGGAATATTTATATGTCAAGCCAAGTAAATCAAGGAAATTCTCAAGAAATTTAAAATGGAAGATTGAAAACCCACCCTTACTCCAAATTGAGCATAGATGAATCATCTAAGGATGTGGATCAAGGGTTGTACATATCTATGATTAGGAGTCTTCTATATGTAACAGTCTCTCGACCAGATGTTATGCAAGCAGTTGGACAATTAGCAAGATTCCAAGCAGCACCAAAAGAATCACATATTAAATATTCACCAACATTGGAATATATTCGCCAGAAGCTTGGGATTCTCCCAAGTTCTCATTAGATTTACCTTTTTTCAGAATACAAAGGGGGAGTGGAAGTAGATTACAGGTCTGCAGGACAGTTGTGTGTCAGGGGGAGTGGAAGTGTGTACGGGTTTGCAGGATGGTTGTGTTTTAGGGGGAGTTACCATTTTCCATTGATGTCAAAGGGGGAGATAATTTTGTAGGAAGAGGTGTCATGATCTCAGGGGGAGTACATGGGTTGCCATCAATGCCAAAGGGGGATATTGTTGATCAACGGTTGTCATTGATGTCAACCCAAGCAGCACAAGGGGCTAACACAATATTGCATGGGAATTTTGACCTACCAAATTAATATATTCTGGGTCAATAATGATTTTGATGGTTTCTACTTGTCTAGATTTTTCCGTTGATATATGGCACGCCATGTAATTCTTCACGGTTTGAGATATATTCATGTTTGATGATTGTAGCCCCAGTTACTAGGCTAGAACCCCATGGAGTTGGGGCATGGGTCATTGAAAAGTCATAATTAATATTTTTTAAGCTCCTAATATCGCTCCCACATTCATTTTATGAACTGCCTCTCAACTTAAGAATCTATATAAATTGTGATCTTCATTTCCTCAGGAAAGGGATTTCGCCATCTGAAACAGGTCATCGTGGCATTTGCGCTCTAACATTTTATGTACGAAGGTTCAGAAGATAAAATTTTTATGAGGTGAAGATAAAATCCTAGGGAATCTACTGTAAAAATTTTAGATCTTTTTGGTGATATGATATGTGGAAGTCAGGGTTTTTGCAGGCTCCTGAAATTCATCTCAAAGAAGTTACCTTCGGAAATTCATCATAACTCTCTCTCTGTGTGTCAGATTGGAATTTCGTAAAAAGTGGAAGATAGTGCACATTATTTAATTCTTTCTCTATCAATTTCAGATAAAAATGAAGAAACAATGATATGTGGCACACCGTACAAGTGCGCTCTGCTGAAACAATCCATAATTAAGGCATTGTGAGAGATTGGGTTGTTGGGAAAAATACTGAGAGGGGGGGGTGAATCAGTATTTAGGACTTAATCAAAATTTTTTACTTTTCCATTCACTAAAACCCATATGCTACTTTGCTGAAGCTAACTAGTGTATACACGCGGATATCCTTCATAAAACTAGCGTATACACAGAGATCTTGTTAAGCCATTAATTCTTCACTTATATCATTCCATCATTAATTCATTAGATGTTAAATAAAATGTAAACATGTGCAGTAAGAACAAAATAAATCATCACACATAAGAAACACACATGAAAACCAGGATTTTAGGTGGAAACCCAAGTCGGGAGAAAACCACCGCTGTCGTTGTCTCAGCCTTCAATATTTTATTATAGAGAAGACATCTTACAACATATGTGCTGGTGCAGCCTCCGACCAGCACACAGGCACCCACCTACGCTCGTTTACCAGCCTCTCCTGGAAGGGAGCTACGACCCCCTTCTCTCATTTACCAGCCTCTCCTGTGTTAGCACTCAAATCTACCTCAGGCTGAAATGAAGTAAAACTCAAGGCTACATCAAACCACGCTCAGCCTCGTAGCTAGCCCTACGAGGACAGGAGAGGGCTCTCTCCGTCAATCTCGAGAAAATAAGCAATAGAATGCGAGATGACTTAGAATAAGAACTGATTTTAGGCTAGTAAAGAGATAGGTATGTTTGGTTTTTGGTTTTTTGGGTTTTCGCTGGAGTAATGGGAAAACAAAATTTGGGTCCGGGGATAAGGTCAGACCTTTGCAGAGTTCAAGCTGGGGCGAGGTAGGTGATGATCTTGATGCTTTGAATTGGATATATGGATAGATTAGACCGACGAGGAGCTGAAGAGGGCAAAGAAGAACTTGGATCCTCTCCAAACAGCTGAAAACATATAGAACTAACCGAATTCAAAGGCTAAGCACTGTAAACAATGGATTCAACCTTATTTCACTCATTCAATTTAGTTCAGAAGCATAATGAAAGGATGGCAACATTAAACATGAAGAAACTTATAGTAAACAAAGGAGAAACATCATCAAGAATAGAACACCACAAGGATCCCAACAAGTGCCGCAAAACCCCTGATCTTTCCTTAGCCAAAATATGAAAAGTATGTACAATAGTATCAAAAGTATCCCAAGAGTCCAACCTCTCCAACCTCTGAAAATGATTGAGAAATTACAATATATAGAGCATCCTAACCCCTTTCCCCACCTCTAGGGGTCGAATTCCCTCTTCAGGGATCAGTTTCAACCAATTCTAATCATGGAACTACAATCTAGGCAGCTAACAACTTGCCTCTAAAAGAGTGGAAACTGATCCATTACATGATTTTTTACTCATTTGAGAGTGAATCTTCTAGAAGAGATAAAAACAAGCCAAAGTTACATGCCAAACATTAATTTACATCATAAAAACCCAAGAATTCTATCCATAGGCAAAACTGGTCCAAAATAGGCGAAATACTGAGCTGGCAGCTGAAAACTCAAAAAAAATCTCTAGGTGGGTCGCTCCTGAACTGCGTGGGTCGCTCATGTTCCAGGCTGATTTTGAGGTAGCTCCCGACATCCAAATTGATCTCATGATAGCTCGTTGGAAAGCCCTAGATGTCTACTTTCCAACCCAAGTGGAGTTTCTGAATTTGGAGTTGATTTGACCCTTCAAAACCGCATTCTCCCAGAGGTACTTCCTGCTGGTGCAAAAGGTGGCAGCAAGGTGTTTTTTATGGTGTTTTTGAGCTGTTTGACCATCCAGATTTTGTTGAAATGCTAAGTTGACTTCAGAGAATGCATATTTAACCATGAAAAATCCAAAAATGTAAAAATCTCCTCCAGCAAGTGTCCCAAAAAAAAGTGAGCGCATGAGCGCGCGACCCACGTAACTGCAAAACCTGTTTTTTAGACCAAAAATTTGAAAATGACAAAATTTTCTCCGAATTTGCCCAAATTCGGAGCGGAGGTCCTCCATCATGTGTCTTGCCCAGTCAATGAAGCCTCGGCCAAAATCCGAAGTGGATTAGGCCTTTTCCGCCGTCGAAGTGCCTTGCGCAACCTCCTCTTCATGATCTTCATCCTCGCTTTGCAAACATGCATGCGAGCCCAGTAATGGCCTTTCATGTGGCGAACCATGTCTTTGTCTCGATTGGCCTTTGCCAACAGCTTCTCAAGATGTATATTTACCCGCGTGAGTACAGTATCTCTGTCAGCTGGTGTCATGTCACCGGGCCTCTTTCGATTCCACTGTCTGTCCTCACGGATTTGGCGCACCTCATAAAATGTGAGCTCATCCTCGAGTTGTTTGTTGCGCCGCTCCAAATAGTTAATCACCCACTGAGCCTTCTGCAATTGGTCTTTCAGCTGGTCATTCTCGGCCCTTTGCTCCTGGATGACTTCCCTCAGCTTCGAGCTAGGAGAGCCCGTATCAACATCAATGACTGTCATATCGGTGTCCCGGCCTCCTGATGGGCCCTCATCATACATGGGCCTCTTGCCCCTGTCTTGTACCTGTACCTGCACTGGAGAAGAAAGCGAGACCCTTTCCACATCACGTGGAGATAGTACTCGCCGTGTCGATGAAGTCGGCAGGACCCCTTCCACCTCACGTGGAGATAGTACCCGCCGTGTCGCTGCAAATAAGGCCCTGTGGCCTCGCTGATATGTCTGAACCAAAGGAGTGACGATATGCTCAACCTCAAGCATGTCCGGCTGATGTGAGGGCTCTCCTGCATCATAAACTGCCTCGGGAGGCTGCTGTGGCACTCCGAAAAAGTCTCTAGAAATGACATCCTCCCAAGTGATGCCCTGCTCCGCCAACTGATGTGACACCAAGATTTTGATCAAAGCGAAATGATATATACTCCTGTACTGCTGCACTGGGCTCGTCTTCTTCTGCACAAATGTCACCATCCTCTCTATGTTGCGGTATATGAAATACGAAATATTCATCATACGCACCCTTGTGAAGTGCATCAGCAAACGAACATGATATGAGAAAAGACGAGCATACCTGCCCTCACAACTGAAATACTGAATAATGAGCCTCATGAGTGGTGCATACTCATCTCTCAAGAATTGGAATGGAAAGACTCTGCCCAAGTAAGCCACATATCCAGTTTTAATGTATGGCTCATAATGAAATTTCTCTAACTGCTTACCCTTGCTCCATTCCTCGCCTATGTTCGGTATGCCAGTGGCTTGAGCAATAGTCAAAGGCGATACAATGAAATCAACCCCAGCAAGGTTTACCCAATCACCCCGCAAATGAAGAACAAACAGACGTGCTAATTCACGATGAGGTCGGGTTTGTACAACCATCTCACAAAATCTGAAACATGACAAGAATCGAAAACAATCCATAGCTAATGGACATGCTTGCAACCGAGCCAAAGAGGTAGGCTCCTCTCTGCGATGATCACCACTTCTGTTTTCTCTGCGGGAACTCCGTGGCACATTACCTTCAGCCACCGAATCACTGCCTGACCCTGGCTCATATTCTGACTCTGTCTCTGACATATCTCTGATTAAACTTTTGGCAATGTGTATGCTGATATGAATGCAGTGAAATCAAAATTAGGATGTATGTTTAACACTCAACCAATATCCCACCGCCAAAGCACTATCAAGGAATCAAATTATGGATAAAATCTCTGCTTCAAATGGACTGAAAAGGCACCATCTCTGTTTTGAATGCAAATGAAATTTTGACCAAATAGGAGCAGGCAACCTTCAAAAGTTTGAACACATCTAGTCAAAGGAGAGCATGGTATTAACAGTGACATGTTTGTCTACGAGTTATGACCATAAAGGTTTCAATAGGTCATTTGAAACAATGCTAACATTGGGCAAACAAAGACATGAGCATATGCTAACATTGGGCAATGTGACTCATTACAAACATGAGAAATGTGACTCAAAGGGTTTAATCATGGGATAACAATAACAATGGTGACAGTGGTATTTATGGGTGTGATAACAAATTGGTTTTGATGTTATATAGAAGACTGGCCATATCACTGTTTAGGATAGCAAACACACTTTTTACACCATTGATTTTCATTTCAAACCCTGAAAACAATAATTTATAACTGTGGGGTTTTAAATCCGTCATTTGCATATTAGAAACCACCATGATCATACAAACATGTTTGAAAACCCCAAGTGAGTGATGAAAACCTGTTTTGATGGCAACTGGAGTCGATTCCGAGCCAATCTGGGCGCTCAAAATCAATTTCAAAACTCTGTCTCTGTTTGGGTCGCGCAGGCTCTGTTTGGGTCGCGCAGCCCAGGTGGGTCGCGCACCTACAAACCCACAGTGCTGGACTGAGTCTGCGTGGGTCGCGCAGCCCAGGAGGGTCGCTCTGCCTCAAGTTGGGTCGCGCAGCCCAAAAACTCTGTCTACGCCCTTCAAAAGTCTGCACTCGGCCTTCAACTTTGCAAATACGATTTGGGAGCAATGAAATCGGTTCAAATGAACTTGTTTGGCCTTTATACACTTCACAAATATCTTCACCATCATATTTTGTTCCAAATCTAACTTCAAACCCACATTACAAATTTTTTTGTAATTTTTCACTTTGGCTTTTCAAATACAAACTTGCTTTGGCTTCTTTGAGGTCGATACTAATGATTTTGCTGTCTTCTTGCAGGGATATGGCTATCTTGGCTAGAGAAAAGACCAGGGGTCTGCTTTTACAATGTCTTCATGGCGGAACAATTACAAATTTATTACAAAATGATAATAATAATTTCTAGTTCCAAAACAGGGTTTTGGACTAGAAATGTATTTTTTTTTAAGAAAATGCCGATGATAATAAAATAGAAATCACAAGTGCTGGACTTTCCTCACCTTGCAGGCTTTATGACTAGTGTATAAATGACTCAAAAACCCTAGACACCAAGACCTAGGACACTTATTGACAATTTTAATGACCTCATATATCATGACAATAACTATGAATAATTTTTTGAGGAAAATTTTTAAAATAGCGCTGCAGGTATAGTATGAGGAAACACAAGATGACACAACCCTTCGTCAGTTTCGTGGCATGATCCTAGTGATATGCAAAGAAGTGAAACAAGTGAGACACCTAATAATGAATATGCAAAAGACGAAATGATCACTGACGGAGGGCAGCAAGGGCTGACTCTAACATTGGCTCCAATGGGGATGGTGGCTCCATGGAGATGCCAAGAACGGTAGATCTCTGGGGGAGTCAGACAGTGCCTCTCATCCATTGGGCGATGGAATCATTATTTCAACTGACAAGACAAACTTTGGACAATTTTATTGACTGCAGATTTGACTAACAATGGACTGTAATTTGACCAAAACTGACTAGACTCAAACTGACATGACCTTAAACCAGCAAACCGATAAAACTTAACTTTACAATCTCAAATCATCCAACCTCTATTTCCAGAATTATAGCCTTCGCTCCGGGCCCCAGACTGAAAATGAGAGATTAGTGCACACTTGCAATGAAACAAAGTAAAATGATATATACAATGAAAATGAGATCAGCAGCAAGTACTCAGAAATAATAGCGCTTCAGCAACCGACCATTGATCGGTCCACCAGGACAATCATCTCCATTCATTTCTTTGAGAAGAAATGCATTCTGCCCCGATACGCTGCAATCTTAAACGGTCCCTTCCACAAATTCTCAAATTTGCCGTGCTTTCCCTTGTCTTCATTCCGGGCATCCCATTTCAAAACTACTTCATCCAACTGAAACTTATCTGATTTTGCCTTTCTGTCGTAAATCTTCTTAATGCGCTCCTGCAACTTGAAAGTATTTTGAAATACCTCCTCTCGTGTCTGCTGTAAATGAATCATCTCATTAATCCTCCGCTGCATAGGATCCTCTTCACTTCCAGCCTCCTGAAGCAATCTGACCACCGGGACAGCAAGTGAAGTAGGAAAAAATGTATCCGTCCCATACACCAACTCGAAAGGAGACATACCAATAGACCTTTTCTGACTTACCCTATCAGCCCATAATGCATTTACCAACTTTTTGTGCCAAGCCTTCTTGTTGATTTCCAGCAATTTCTTAATGATATTCACCAAGGATTTTTTTGAAGATTCCGCCAAGCCATTCCCTTGCGGATGGTATGCGGTTGAATGTCCCAATGTAATATTGTACTTAAAACAAAAATCAACCATCCTCTTAGACTTAAAAGCTGCTGCATTATCTGTGATTATTTTAGTAGGACACCCAAAGCGTGACAAAATATTGTTTTCAAGGAAAGAGATAATTACCGCATCAGTGGCCTGTCGAGTGGGAATCGCCTCAATCCACTTCGTGAAGTAGTCTGTAGCTGTCAAGATCCATCTATGCTGTCCGGAAGATCCTGGGTGGATTTCTCCGATAAAATCCAATCCCCACTGCTGGAATGGTGCATTAACTTCGATTGGTTTTAGAGGCAAAGGCTGTAGTTTCTGCTTCCCTTCGAATATTTGACACTCATGACAATTTTTAACAGCCTTGAACACATCAGAAAACAAAGAAGGCCAATAATACCCCGCCCTTAGGATCTTATTCGCTGTGGTCTTCCAAAACAAATGACCTCCACAGTCACCTTTGTGAAAATCCTCCAAAACTCTTTGAGCTTCCTCCTCTACCAAACAATTCAACAACATACCTCCAGGGTCCTTCCAATACAATGCAGAATTTAAAATGCAGAATTTAGCAGCTCTCAAATTCAATGTTCTACTCTTATTTCGAGGCATACCAGGCGGTGTAGACAAATTCTGAAGCACATATAAAATGTCAGCATACCAAGGAGAAGAAACAAAAATATCGGATACCTGAACGGACGCACTTTCCTCTTCTTCATCTTACCTGACTATCCTTTTTCAGCATGTTCGTGATTTCTCTAAGGTGTTCTGCAAGATTGGGAATGAAACGACGCAGAAAATTCATTTTACCATTAAATGACTGTATCTCTTTCTTGTTCCGGGGCTGTTCAATCTGCTGAATGGCTTCAATACGTGCAGGATCAACTCGAATACCATCTTTCGAGATGATGTGGCCAAGGAGCTTTCCCTCATCCATGGCGAAAAGGCTCTTCTTTGGATTCAGCGAAATGCCATATTTTCTGCACTTCTGGAAAACAATTTTCAGATGATATAAGTGTTCCTCATCAGAATTAGAAAATACAGTTAGATCATCAAGGTAAACAACCAAAAACACATCTTTCACATTGGCAAAAGCCATGTCCATTGCACGCTGAAAGGTAGCGCCTGCATTCTTTAAACCGAACGGCATCTTTGCGTAATGAAATGTTCCCCAAGGAGTGGTGAACGCAGTCTTGTCACGATCATCTTCCTGCACTAAAATCTGATTATAACCCGAGTATCCATCGAGTAGTGACATCCTTGATGCTCCAACTACTCGCTGCAATATGTGATCCATCTTTGGCAGCGGATAATTGTCCTTTAATGATACCTTATTCAGATTTCTGAAGTCAATACATAAACGGATCTCACCTGTCTTCTTTCTCACGGGCACCAAGTTTGAGATCCAATCTGAAAATCGAATAGGTACAATAATTCCTGACTTATACAACCTATTTACCTCTTTCTCGATCGATGGTAGCAGCTTTGGATTGATCCTCCTCAACTTTTGACGAAAAGGCTTCTGATTTGGTTTGATGGGAATAGTATGCTGGATGATATTGGTATCATATGTTTTAAGATCTAAATAATCCCACGCAAACACATCAGAAAATGAAGATAACAATTTCACGTATTCTGCTCTTACCTTTGGTGACAATGACTTTGACAATTTCACCATCTTGGGATTCTCAGCTGTCCCAATATTTACCTCTTCGACACCTTTTTCTGTTGGCCTCAATGTAGGCTTACGAGCTACATCATCTTGATCAAACAATTCTTCCAACGGAATCAATCCCTTAGGAATGACGTTATCCTTCAGTTGCAGCACATCCATTTGATTTATCTGTATGTCATCAATACCATCATCAAATTCAGTATCTATGGAGGTATCTTTAAACTTACCCTTATTCTGCAGAAATTCACTAATCTCCTCATCATCCTCAAAAACTTGCCAACATCGCTGATTGTCTGGAACGGTGGGTCGATGTTTCACATGTATCTCAAACTTGTTGCTGGAATTCATTGGAATCTTCAGATTGCTTGCTGCCTTAGCAAGTCCATCAGCAACACCATTTTGTATGCGGGGCACACATGTTAAAGTATAATCAGAAAATAACTTCAGAATATCCAAAACTGCATTTCGGTAAGCCCTCATGCGAGGATGCTTAGCCTGAAACTCACCTTTAACTTGCTTTATCACTAATTCTGAATCGCCATATACCGCAATCCTTTTCGCATTCATCTTCTTGAGAATTTTAAGACCAGCAATAAGAGCCTCGTATTCCGCTTCATTGTTTGAACAATCGAATGCAAGCTTGTAAGAACACACTCTCACATTGCTCGGAACTTTATCAGGAGCGAAAACTGGACTTCGAATCCACACACCAATCCCAGCACCATCGCTGCCCACTGCACCATCAAAATCCATGGTCCAAAGACCATTTTTATCGTCCTCTAAATGCTGAGACTGTGTCGGCTCTGTTTTTCCTGTTTGCTGCCCATTGTCTCCAGCTGATTGCTCCAAAGCAGCTTGTTTTTCTCTTCTTTATTTTTGCAAAACTTCTCTGAAATTCTCATTTATTTCTGGTATGTCTTCTGCCTGAACTAATTGACTTTCTACATCATTAAAACTATCAGCAAGCAACACAAACGACTCTAAATCAGTATGTACATAGTTCACAGGATGATTGACTGGCTTCTCTTTGCTAGTTATCATGTATTTCATCTTCTGCTCACGATACAACTTTCTCATTTGACCGAAGACTGGAATTGTAGCATAAGATAAATCTAATTGAAGTGTACCTTTCAACTTGGCCCCCCAAGATCTTGCAAGGAGCATCCCGAAACGTGGAGGAATGTCAGCAACCACCACATCCATCAAAACATTCTTCGCTGGAATTTGATCCAAACTTACCACCAAATCTTTGATGAGTCCTATACACTTTACCCCGCTGGAATCGAATGAATACAAATCATGATACTCTCTTGTAATGTCTAATCCCAACTTTTCCATGATTGCCTTTGGCATCAAATTATGCGAAGCACCCGAATCGAGCATAGCATTATGCAATATATATTCATGCAACCTCAAACTGATGTAAAAAGGAGGAACATTACTGTCGGGAGACTCACCATTCAATGCAGGCCCAAAAATCAATTCCGGCTGGTCATCCTCAACATTTACTGTGTCAATCATTGGATCAAAGTTCAGAATTTTGGTGACTTGACTACGGTAGCTGCTGTTCTTCATAATCTCCGTCAAAGGAATGGATATTTTCAGTTTGGAAATTTCATTTTCCAAGCTAAATGCTGAAACCTTCTCGACCTCTTTAACTAAAATTTCCTTCTTTTCAGCCTTGTCTTTCACTATGTTTGACTGATTTACCTTCTCAGCTGATGACACTTTACTTGCTGCGGGGTCAATTGTCTCTTTCCCTCTTTTCTGTGGTATTGGTGAATCTGTCTTTGGTGCTGAAGCTTCCTTTCTTTTCTGAATGGGATTTATAGGCACATCTCGATTTCTCAATGAATACTGCTTCTGCTGGGCAGTCAATGCATTCAAATATCCTCTTTGGTATTCATCCGACTCTTCCTCTAAATCAGCATCATTTGTTAGGATAAAATCCTCATCTTTCTGAACAACTGAACTTTCACCATACTCCTCATCCTCAGTAATATAAATAGGCAAATCATCAGGAGTGAAGAAATGATTTTGCTCACCTGACACATCATCATCATCATCGGAATCATGACTTACAAAATTCTGCAAAAGAGGAGTCTTAACTTGCTGTTGGGCTGCTGGCTCTTGAGCTCTTTGTTCACACTGCTTAATTCTGAATTGTGGCTGCTGCTGGCCACGAAAATTTGGGTTTCGAAATTGTGTTTCTGCCTTGTCAAGATTTATTCTTCTTAAAGCCTTTTCCAACTCACGAGCTAAGTGCTGTTCTGATATAGATGTAGAAGGCTCTTCCTTTATTGTCACTCTTTTCTCTGCTTTCAACCGTGCTCTTTTATCATTCAGATTTGCCTCAACACTAACAGCGACCTTCTGCATATCTTCTAAAGTAGGTGGATCTCTATCACGAAGGGAATAAGCCATCTCCGGATCAAAGCCATCCCGGAATTTAAGGAGAGCAGACTTTTTGGACGGTCTCAAATCATCTGGAATAGCATTATACACTGTATTGAATCTAATGATATAATCCTGAACAGACTCACCAGGATTACGTTTGAGATTTGTATATTCTGAAGTAATCTGCAGCGGATCCTTTTTCATCTCCCATCGATCTAAAAACTGCTTCTGAAGTTCTGCCAATGTATCTATGCTTCTTTGTGGCAAGGCTCTGAACCATTTCCGTACCTCTCCTCCAAAGGTTTGCACAAATAGCCTCATGGTCACATTTTCTTCATCAATCTCGAAACGATCAAAGAAATCTGCCATATTGTCTACATGCTGTTGTGCCGGAAGACTCTGCGGAGTGCCATCAAATGTCGGGATCTTACTCTGATAGTCTGCGGGCATATCATTCAACTGCTGGGGTAACACAAGGGGTGCAAAACGAGCAGCCATAGCTCTTGGTGGATTCAAAACAATCTGTTGTCGAGGAGATACAGGAGGAGTAGGAGTAGTAGGTCTATGAGATGTATTCAATGGAAACGGAGAAAATACTATTGATTGCTGATCAGAAAACTCAGGCTGAACCGGAATGGTAGGGATAAAAGGAGGTTCAGTAGGGATCCGTGAGCTTGATGCAATTTCAAATGGGTCAAGAACTTGTGAAGCAGATTCAGTAAATTCAAAAGTATTAGTATCCTCAATAGAACTTTGCAGCTGTCTATCCAAGTACTGTGAGACAAATCTATATTGCAAATCTTCAGTAAACAATGGATCTGGGACTAATCTTGACAATTCAGTTTTGGAAAAATTCACAAACAAGGATGTTTCAAACCGTGCATCAAAGGGGATTTCATCCACATATATGATTTTGACAGGACAGGATGCAGATCGGGTAAGCACTCTGGAACTCTCAAAACTCAATTGGCTTTCTCTTTCAGAACTCTCTTGACTGCCTTGTTTTCTAAGGGTCCTAGGAATCAGATTCGGATTTTCGAAGATTGTTGGTGGATCAGGGTCAGGATTCGCCCTAGTATTTCTTCTTGAAGCCAGTGTATTAATCTTCTCGGAAAACAAAAATTACAAGGAACACAATCAATTACTTTCAGCCTTTCGACTTCTAGACTCAATCATCCAAAAGGTCTAGAACGAATAAGTATACTGGGGTGATTTACAAATCAAGTACTGAACACAGAAGCTTACCGGAGATCGACTGAAGCAACGTTTATCTACTTCCGCTTATGCATAACAAAAGCGTTTCGAAAGCTACCTGGCGTGACTTCAGACTCCGTCTAAGACTCGTGGAACAAACACATCAACAAGCAAACCATTGAGGTGTTCCCCAGTATGGTCGCCACTATCTTAGCACTCAAATCTACCTCAGGCTGAAATGAAGTAAAACTCAAGGCTACATCAAACCACGCTCAGCCTCGTAGCTAGCCCTACGAGGACAGGAGAGGGCTCTCTCCGTCAATCTCGAGAAAATAAGCAATAGAATGCGAGATGAATTAGAATAAGAACTGATTTTAGGCTAGTAAAGAGATAGGTATGTTTGGTTTTTGGTTTTTTGGGTTTTCGCTGGAGTAATGGGAAAACAAAATTTTGGGTTCGGGGATAAGGTCAGACCTTTGCAGAGTTCAAGCTGGGGCGAGGTAGGTGATGATCTTGATGCTTTAAATTGGATTTATGGATAGATAAGACTGACGAGGAGCTGAAGAGGGCAAAGAAGAACTTGGATCCTCTCCAAACAGCTGAAAACATATAGAACTAACTGAATTCAAAGGCTAAGCACCGTAAACAATGGATTCAACCTTATTTCACTCATTCAATTTAGTTCAGAAGCATAATGAAAGGATGGCAACATTTAAACATGAAGAAACTTACAGTAAACAAAGGAGAAACATCATCAAGAACAGAACACCACAAGGATCCCAACAAGTGCCGCAAAACCCCTGATCTTTCCTTAGCCAAAATATGAAAAGTATGTACAATAGTATCGAAAGTATCCCAAGAGTCCAACCCGTAGAATGCCTCAGAATTTACAATATATAGATCACTCTAACCCCTTTCCCCACCTATAGGGGTCGAATTCCCTCTTCAGGGATCAGTTTCAACCAATTCTAATCATGGAACTACAATCTAGGCAGCTAACAACTTGCCTCTAAAAGAGTGGAAACTGATCCATTACATGATTTTTTACTCATTTGAGAGTGAATCTTCTAGAAGAGATAAAAATAAGCCAAAGTTACATGCCAAACATGAATTTACATCATAAAAACCCAAGAATTCTATCCATAGGCAAAACTGGTCCAAAATAGGCGAAATACTGAGCTGGCAGCTGAAAACTCAAAAAAAAAATCTCTAGGTGGGTCGCTCCTGAACTGCGTGGGTCGCTCATGTTCCAGGCTGATTTTGAGGTAGCTCCCGACATCCAAATTGAGCTCATGATAGCTCGTTGGAAAGACCTGGATGTCTACTTTCCAACCCAAGTGTAATTTCTGAATTTGGAGTTGATTTGACCCTTCAAAACCGCATTCTCCCAGAGGTACTTCCTGCTGGTGCAAAAGGTGGCAGCAAGGTGTTTTTTATGGTGTTTTTGAGCTGTTTGACCATCCATATTTTGTTGAAATGCTAAGTTGACTTCAGAGGATGCATATTTAACCATGAAAAATCCAAAAATGTAAAAATCTCCTCCAGCAAGTGCCCCAAAAAAATGCGAGCGCATGAGCGCGCGACCCACCTAGCTACAAAACCTGTTTTTAAGACCAAAAATTTGGAAATGACAAAATTTTCTCCGAATTTGCCCAAATTCAGAGCAGAGGTCCTCCATCATGTGTCTTGCCTATTCAATGAATCCTCGGCCAAAATCCTAAGTGGATTAGGCCTTTTCCGCCGTCGAAGTGCCTTGCGCAACCTCCTCTTCATGATCTTCATCCTCGCTTTGCAAACATGCATGCGAGCCCAGTAATGGCCTTTCATGTGGCGAAGCATGTCTTTGTCTCGATTGGACTTTTCCAATAGCTTCTCCAGATGTATATTTACCCGAGTGAGTACAGTATCTCTGTCAGCTGGTGTCATGTCACCGGGCCTCTTTCGATTCCACTGTCTGTCCTCACGGATTTGGCGCACCTCATAAAATGTGAGCTCATCCTCGAGCTGTTTGTTGCGCTGCTCCAAATAGTTAATCACCCACCGAGCCTTCTGCAATTGGTCTTTCAGCTGGTCATTCTCGGCCCTTTGCTCCTGGATGACTTCCCTCAGCTTCGAGCTAGGAGAGCCCGTATCAACATCAATGACTGTCATATCGGTGTCCCGACCTCCTGATGGGCCCTCATCATGCATGGGCCTCTTGCCCCTGTCTTGTACCTGTACCTGCACTGGAGAAGAAAGCGAGACCCTTTCCACATCACGTGGAGATAATACT
Source organism: Pinus albicaulis (assembly GCA_034641835.2). NCBI lineage: Eukaryota > Viridiplantae > Streptophyta > Pinopsida > Pinales > Pinaceae > Pinus > Pinus albicaulis. Next base: position 1,376,810,635 of record CM076584.1, read on the forward strand.
CGTCGTGTCGATGAAGTCGGCAGGACCCCTTCCACCTCACGTGGAGATAGTACCCACCGTGTCGCTGCAAATAAGGCCCTGTGGCCTCGCTGATATGTCTGAACCAAAGGAGTAATGATATGCCCAACCTCAAGCATGTCCGGCTGGTGTGAAGGCTCTCCTGCCTCATAAACTGCCTCGGGAGGCTGCTGTGGCACTCTGAAAAAGTCTCTAGAAATGAAGTCCTCCCAAGTGATGCCCCGCTCTGCCAACTGATGTGACACCAAGATTTTGATCAAAGCGAAATGATATATACTCCTGTACTGCTGCACTGGGCTCGTCTTCTTCTGCACAAATGTAACCATATTCTCTATGTTGCGGTATATAAAATAAGGAATATTCATCATACGCACCCTTGTGAAGTGCATCAGCAAACGAACATGATATGAGAAAAGACGAGCATACCTGCCCTCACAACTAAAATACTGAATGATGAGCCTCATGAGTGGTGCATACTCATCTCTCAAGAATCTGAATGGAAAAACTCTGCTCAAGTAAGCCACATATCCAGCTTTAATGTATGGCTCATAGTGAAATTTCTCTAACTGCTTACCCTTGCTCCATTCCTCGCCTATGTTCGGTATGCCAGTGGCTTGAGCAATAGTCAAAGGCGATACAATGAAATCAACCCCAGCAAGGTTTACCCGATCACCCCGCAAATGAAGAACAAACAAACGTGCCAATTCACGATGAGGTCGGGTTTGCACAACCATCTCACAAAATCTGAAACATGACAAGAATCGAAAACAATCCATAGCGAATGGACATGCCTGCAACCGAGCCAAAGAGGTAGGCTCCTCTCTGCGATGATCACCACTTCTGTTTTCTCTGCGGGAACTCCGTGGCACATTACCTTCAGCCACCAAATCACTGCCTGACCCTGGCTCATATTCTGACTCTGTCTCTGACATATCTCTGATCAAACTTTTGGCAATGTGTATGCTGATATGAATGCAGTGAAAGCAAAATTAGGATGTATGTTTAACACTCAACCAATATCCCACCGCCAAAGCACTATCAAGGAATCAAATTATGGATAAAATCTCTGCTTCAAATGAACTGAAAAGGCACCATCTCTGTTTTGAAGGCAAATGAAATTTTGACCAAATAGGAGCAGGCAACCTTCAAAAGTTTGGACACATCTAGTCAAAGGAGAGCATGGTATTTAACAGTGACATGTTTGTCTACGAGTTATGAGCATAAAGGTTTCAATGGGCCATTCGAAACAAAGACATGAGCATATGCTAACATTGGGCAATGTGACTCATTACAAACATGAGGAATGTGACTCAAAAGGTTTAAACATGGCATAACACTAACAATGGTAGCAGTGGTATTATGGGTACGATAACAAATTGATTTTGATGTTATATAGAAGGCTGGCCATATCACTGTTTAAGATAGCAAACACACTCTTTACACCATTCATTTTCATTTCAAACCCTGAAAACAATAATCTTATAACAGTGGGGTTTTAAATCCTTCATTTGCATATTAGAAACCACCCATGATGACACAAATATGTTTGAAAACCCCAAGTGATTGATGAAAACCTGTTTTGAAGGCAACTGGAGTCGATTCCGAGCCAATCTGGGCGCTCAAACTCAATTCCAAAACTCTGTGTCTGCGTGGGTCGCGCAGGCTCTGTTTGGGTCGCGCAGCCCAAGTGGGTCGCGCACCTGCAAACCCACAGTGCTGAACTGAGTCTGCGTGGGTCGCGCAGCCCAGGTGGGTCGCTCTGCCTCAAGTTGGGTCGCGCAGCCCTAAAACTCTGTCTACGCCCTTCAAAAGTCTGAAATCGGCCTTCAACTTTGCAAATACGATTTGGGAGGTATGAATTTGGTTCAAATAAACTTGCTTGGCTTTATATATCTCACAAATATCTTCACAATCAGATTTTATTTCAAATCTAATTTCAAAACCCATATTACAAATGTTTTTGTAATTTTCACTTTGGCTTTTTCAAATACAAACTTCCTTTGGCTTTTTGTGGTCGATACTAATGATTTTATTGTATTTTTGCAGGGATATGATTCTCTTGGCTAGAGAAAAGACCAGGGGTCTGCTTTTACAATGTCTTCATGGCGGAACAATTACAATTTATTACAAAATGATAATGACAAATTTCTAGTTCCAAAACAGGGTTTTGGACTAGAAATGTATTTTTTTTAAGAAAATGCCGATGATAATAAAATAGAAATCACAAGTGCTGGACTTTCCTCACCTTGCAGGCTTTATGACTAGTATATAAATGACTCAAAAACCCTAGACACCAAGACCTAGGACACTTACTGACATTTTTAATGACCATATATATAATGACAATAACTATGAATAATTTTTTGAGGAAAATTTTTTAAAATACGTCACAGTGTATAGTATGAGAACACAAGATGACACAACCCTTTCGTCGCCCGTGGCATGATCCTAGTGATATGCAAAGAAGTGAAACAAGTGAGACACCTAATAATGAATATGCAAAAGACGAAATGATCACTGACGGAGGGCAGCAAGGGCTGACTCTAACATCCTGGAAGGGAGCTACGACCCCCTGATCTCGTTTACCAGCCTCACCTGGAAGGGAGCTACAACCCTCTGACTGAAGGCTACAACCCTCAACACCACCATGGACCACGTTTCATCAATTTTCACACTGGATCCAAAGCTTCATTTAGAACACAACTTGTAGGCCATGTTTCATCATATTTTCAGACTTGACCCACTCCATACATTTGAGCTCAATCATACATCATCAACAGACAGCAGTAACACAGCAGAACAGATCAGACATTTGATACTTCATACTTCAGCAAACCCTAATCTTCATATGCGCTTTCCTTTCACTGATCCTGCGTATATACGCGCCTTCGACCATACAAACCCGTGTATACTTATGTACATATTACAGAGCTAATTTTACCACCCATACGCGTTTTCTCTTCAGCAAACCCGCGTATATACGTGCTTACTCTGCGTCGAACTAGCTTATAGTTCTTCAGACATTTAGGTCATTGCAATTCTTCAGAACAGATACATCACTCAGATTTTTACCCTTTACTTCAGACAGATGTTCGCCTCATCTCAGATCTAATCATTCCATAAACAAATCTAACAGATACAAATACATTCCAGATCTAGATTCCCTTCTTCATCATTTCTTCATTGGTGCATCATACATTCATATCTTTCATGCAACTGTAACCCTTTCCATTCAGATATGATTCATAGAGAAGTATTCATTCAAACTCAGACTTCTTGCACACATTTGCATAATGAATTTCTTCTCCTTATATAGGTTTACCCTTTATCAATACCATGAGCCAAAACCACATTAATTTCGATGGTATTCTTGGATGGGGTCACATATACGAATCATTACTCAATACAATGGGTCAATACCTTGGTGGTTACCCCTGGTTTTACATATTTAGAGCGCTTTTGCCCATACGCGACTTGGCACGTTATTTCCCGCATGCATACGCTACTTTGTCTAGACAAATCCGCGTATGCCTTGAGACATACTCTTTTCATCATGTTCTAGCACATACTGACATTCCTTCTGTACTCATTGTATATACATCAGATTTACATCATTTAACAAATTCATAAAGACATATTCCATCAGGGACAACTTCATCAAGTAGGTTGCCATCATCTTCATCAAGTGGGTTGCCATCAAGGACAACACTCAGCATCATATTGCCAACAATCTCCCCCTTTGGACTTGATGGCAACCACAATGGTGTTTGATCACCACAACATATAGATACATTAAGAATACAATGACACCATGTCACTCTTGACACCATTGTTTCTGTTTATTCAAACACCATGTCACTCTCCCCCTTTGACATCAAGGGCGAAGGGCGGACCAAAACCAACACACGGTTTTTTTCTCCTCTTGTAGAAGGAAGCGTTCTGCAGATCTGATGTACACTGAACCTACAAACATATGTTTCAATGAATTACATGACTCTATGACCTTCATATCACCAATGACTCATACTTACATCAAAGATCCATCCAAGTGGATTTACATATGAGACTCAAATACCCAACCAAGTGGGTTTACAAATTTTGAAAAACCCTTACATGACTGAATATTACAATTTTACATCATGGGTCTCAACAAGACCTTTTTATCAAGTTACAGGTATGAGTTTTTATGACCAATACCAGAAATACCTCAAGAGATAGATCATGTTTCAAAATCATCATAATGCCAACAGTGCATTATACTTAGCAAGACTAGTGCTCCCCCTGAAAATGTGCATCCAAACATCCTTTCCATATGTCTAAGGCTCCTCCTTAGCTTGTGCAATCTGAATACTTTTAACAGCAAGTCATCAGCAACAATCTCTGCATGATCTGTCCGGATCTTTGAATCATAAGACTTCCATCATATCCAAAATATATTCTTCATCAAATAAGCAATCCGGGCTCATCCATAATCTTCAACATAAGAAACCATGTATCATTTCATTAGCATGAGTATAACCAGAATAATGCTAACAGTACAATCATTAGCAGTCAGACTAATGCTCCCCCTGAACCTCTGCTCCTGATATTCAACTGTCATCCCAATTCTCTTATCATCAATGCATACGCGATTGTGTCTGCTGGAACTCGCGTGTATATGCGGCTTTAGTTCACTGAACCCGCGTATGGAAAGTGAATTATAGAAAATTTCACATTCCTCCATCTCCCCCTAAATTTGTCCTTCCTGTACCTATCTTCTTCATGTCAGATTATCTATCAGCAATAATCATAACCAGATTTGCCAAATCAACCATGAGAATCATCATACATTGCTCCCCCTGTGATGATACATTATTAAGCTCCATAATGTATCTCACATCACTTCTGCAGTCATTAAGAGAAGTAAGCTTCAGAAGCTGATGACTACAGTAGGGTCAATATTCCCTACGTTTCTGACCGGTCCTCCTTCTTTTTCCAAATTTGCTTGAACTTTCTAATTGTGTGCTGAAAATTGTCCACTTTCTCAGATCTGTTCAACCTGCATTCTTTTTCTACATGTCCATACTTGTTACAAGAATAACATATCATGTGTCCAAAGAAATAAGCATAAGAATCATAATGAGTATTTCTAATCTTCCTTCTTTTACAATCAGTTGCTTTATGTCCATACTTGTTACATGAAAAACAATATCCCTTGAAGAAACCAGAGTACCTTTCTATGTAGGATCTGTTTGTTTGTGGCTGAAACAATCTGCTTCTGCAATTTGCTGCAACATGTCCATGATTATGACATTTAAAGCATTCAACATTATTGAATGATTTCCTTTGATAATTCATTATTGTCGGTTGACCTTTTGCTTATTTCAACACTTCAGGCTTTGCATTGATATCCTTTGAATCTTTAGCACCTCCTTGTGAACTAGATTCTCCTTTAACAGTTTCATGAAAAACAAGACCAAGTTTAACAGAAGGAGACCTTTGATTACTAAGAATATTGTCAAGAATATTAGTACTATCTTGAAACCTCAAGAGTTTATCCTTTTCTTCTAATTTACCTTTGAGAATTTTTACCTCAACCTCCAATTTTTGGCATTGCTTCATCATGCTTTCTTCAACCCTTTTTCCTTCTTCTACTTGATCATTCAAATTTAAGATCTCTTCTTTCAACCCATTTTCTTGCTCTTCAAAAGTTTGTAGAAGTTCTTCATTTCTCCTATTCGATTTTTCCAGATCTATTTTGAGCGAGATGAATTCTGCTTCACGTCCTTCCTTTTCAAATGATTGTAGAAGTTCTTCATTCTTCTTATTTGATGCTTCAAGGTTTGCTTTCAGAGAGATGATTTCTGCTTCAAGTCCTTCACTGTGATTGGTTACTTTGTCCTGCAGTCTTTGATACATTTCTATCTGTCCCTTAATTGTTTCTATTTTTTCATTCAATCTAGATATCACATCCTTGAGGATAGATTCCCTCCTTTTAAATTGATCCCAAAAATTAATTTCATCATTGATCTTAAGATTTGATTCTAGACTTATACTGTTACTTTCACTATCTTCATCATTGCATGCACAAGTGAGGGGATTACAAGAACAACAATCAATACCTGTTTCCTCTTCTTCATTTTCTGTTGCACATGTTTTCTGAGATATCTTCTTTCCTTGAGTAGCCTTCTTCTTTTGCTTCTTTGCCATGAGCACTAGCAGATTTTGGTCAGAATCTTCTTCATCTTCACTTGACATTTCATTATTATCTTCATTTGCATAATAACTCTTTCCCTTTACAAATTGTTTCCCTTTATCATGATTTTCTTTATAAGGACATTTAGCAACATAATGACCAACTCTTCCACAACCAAAACATTTGAAGGGGAGCTTACCTTTGAATCTTCCAGTTCCTAGTTGGAGTTTTCTCACAAAATTTGCTTCTTCTTCTTCTGATATATAATATGATTCCTTGACATCTTCCTTGTCTTTTCTTTTTGCACATGCCTTAAAAGCAGCTTCTTTGGTTTGAGAGGGACCTCCTTGTCTCATTTCATAAGCAGTCAGAATACCATGTAGTTGAACAATAGTAAGAGTTTCCAGATCTTGCCTTTCTTCAATAGCTGATACTTTTGACTCAAATTTTGAAGTCAAAGATCTTAAGACTTTTTCCACCAGAGTAGTGTTGGTTATGGTTTCACCCAAACTTCTCATACGATTTACAATATCATCTAGACATAAAAATAAACTGGCAATACTCTCATCACTATGCATCTTAAAATTTTCGTATTCAATTCTGAGGGTTTGGAGTTTTGCACTTTTTACCTTTGTATCTCCTTCATAGCTCAGAATGATTTTGTCCCATATTTCTTTTGCTGAATTTAGCTGCATCACTTTAGCAAATTCTGGTTCAGACATGCTTCCTAATAGGACATTGACTGCTTTGGCATTGATTTCATATTTCTTCCTTTTTGCTGCATCAGTGGGAATACTTGTCGGATATTGATAACCTTCTTCCACGATAGCCCATACTTCTGCACCAAGACTTTGCAGATATGCTTTTGTTCATATCTTCCAAAATAACAGATTATCTCCATTGAATAGAGGTGGCCTTATAGACATTACCCCTTCATGACTTCCCATTGCGACGGATCTCCTTCAAGCGATCAAGCTTCTGTAGAAGAACCTGCTATGATACCAATTGTTGGGAAAAATACTGAGAGGGGGTGGTTAATCAGTATTTAGGACTTAATCAAAAAATTTTACTTTTCCATTCACTAAAACACATATGCTACTTTGTTGAAGTTAACTAGCGTATACACGCGGATATCCTTCATAAAACTCGCGTATACACAGAGATCTTGTTAACCCATTAATTATTCACTTATATAATTCCATCATTCATTCATTAGATGTTCAATAAAATGTAAACATGTGCAGTAAGAACAGAATAAATCATCACACATAAGCAACACATGAAAACCAGGATTTTAGGTGGAAACCCAATTCGGGAGAAAACCACCGCTGCCGTTGTCTCAGCCTTAAATATTTTATTATAGAGAAAACATCTTACAACATATGTGTTGGCACAGCCTCCTACCAGCACGCAGGCACCCACCTGCGCTCGTTTACCAGCCTCTCCTGGAAGGGAGCTACGACCCCCTGCTCTTGTTTACCAGCCTCTCCTGGAAGGGAGCTACGACCCCCTAATCTCGTTTACCAGCCTCACCTGGAAGGGAGCTATAACCCCCTGACTGAAGGCTACAACCCTCAGCACCACCATGGACCATTTTTCATCAATTTTCACACTGGATCCAAAGCTTCCTTTAGAACACAACTTGCAGGCCACGTTTCATCATATTTTCAGACTGGACCCACTCCATACATTTGAGCTCAATCATACATCATCAACAGATAGCAGTAACACAACAGAACAGATCAGACATTTGATACTTCATACTTCAGCAAACCCTAATCTTCATACGTGCTTTCATTTCACTGATCCTGCGTATATACGTTCCTTCGACCATACAAACCCGCGTATACTTATGTACATATTACAGAGCTAATTTTACCACCCATACGCATTTTCTCTTCAGCAAACCCGCGTATATACGTGCTTACTCTGCGGCGAACTAGCGTATAGTTCTTCAGACATTTAGGTCATTGCAATTCTCCAGAATAGATACATCACTCAGATTTTTACCCTTTACTTCAGACAGATTTTCGCCTCATCTCAAATCTAATCATTCCATAAACAAATCTAACAGATACAAATACATTCCAGATCTAGATTCCCTTCTTCATCATTTCTTCATTGGTGCATCATACATTTAGATCTTTCATTCAACTGTAACCCTTTCCATTCAGATATGCTTCAAAGAGAAGTATTCATTCAAGCTCAGACTTCTTGTACACATTTGCATAATGAATTTCTTCTCCTTATATAGGTTTACCCTTTATCAATACCATGAGCCAAAACCACATTACTTTCGATGGTATTCCTAGACGGGGTCACATAGACGAATCATTACTCAGTACAATGGGTCAATACCATGGTGGTTACCCCTGGTTTTACATATTTAGAGCGCTTTTTCCCATACGCGACTTGGCACGTTATTTCCTGTGTGCATACGCTACATTGTCTAGACAAATCCACGTATGCCTTGAGACATACTCTTTTCATCATGTTCTAGCACATACTGACATTCCTTCTGTACTCATTGTATATACATCAGATTTACATCATTTAACAAGTTCATCAAGACATATTCCATCAGGGAAAACTTCATCAAGTAGGTTGTCATCATCTTCATCAAGTGGGTTGCCATCAAGGACAACACTCAGCATCATATTGCCAACATGGGTATAACTCTCTCTTGAAGAATCCAAATTGGGTCAGCCCTGTGGCATTGGAAAAAGGACTCAGAGGAATACTATAGGACCAAAAATCAAATATTGAGGATCTGAAATAACAAAGATACACCAGATTCAATATCGAGTTCCAAGAAGGAAAGAAAAAGTTAGATCATGTGTTGTCAAGGGTTGCAAAGGACTAGAATTTCTACGGGAGGAAAGAAAAGAAAGGTGCAGTAGAGGGTAGCATGAAAAGAGCAGAAACCAAAGTACATAATAGCAATAAGAAGTTCATCATATGAAGTCTTCAAGTGGGCAGCACTGCATACAATCACTGTAAAGGTATCATTGTACTTAGTCATTGTAAATACATTATTGTAAAATTTGTACTAGTGTCTATCTGCCAAGGGTTGAAGAGGAAGTGTTGGGAGGTCTAGGATCATCATTAGGTGGTTGTGTCAAAGTTGGGGTTATGGTCTAGTATATATTCTTCTTTTACATCATTCTATATCATTGTAAAGTGGACCATTTTCCCTGGTACGAGAGTCCATTATTATTTTATTCTTATATAGGGTGGTAGGGTGGTGCTAGGGTAAGTTATAGCTCATTGGGTGTTGGGGCATCCATTCATTTGACTACTGAAGAATTTCAGGCGTTGGAGCGTCCATCCAGTGGGAGTTGGAGAAGAATGCTTTTCTAGATTCTAGGAAGTTGGAGCTTCATTTTCAATTGGAGTTGAATATTAAAGAATTATTAGAAAATTATTAGGTGGTTTTTGTCCCGAAGTGGCTTTCCACCTTAAAAACTCTGTGCATTTTTTTTCCTCTTGTTTGATGCTATCATTGTACAAAAACTGATAATAATTTAAGATTAACTAATGATCTAATTGAAAGGAATATTGATTCAGCCCCCCCCCCCCTCGAGTATTTCTAACAAAGGAAATATAGCATGTTGAACGAGGAAATTAGAGTAGCTGAGTTTGAAAGAAATTTGTTCTTTGGTGTAGAATAAGTAAGAGGCATTTAAGAAGATTATATAGATAGTTTGTAGAAGGAAGAAGAGGTAGTTCAAGATTTGGAAGAAGAAGAGCCTTATGTTTTTGAATCTGACATTTTCTGTGTGTTTGGAGGTTTGAAAAATGGTGATCTGTATTTGTAATATCCCTATTTTAGGTTTTTATTCTAGGCATTTAAAATTTATAAACGTCAAATGCACCTATAGGAAAGTTATATGTAGACATAAATTAAATTTGAATTTAATAAATGTGAAAATTAATCATTGTGCAAATACTAGATTAAATAAAGATTAGGAATTCAAGTCCATGACGATGGATAAGATTCCAAAGACTTTCACAGATTATCCAAAACTCCTTGGAGAAAAAAATTTAATTTAAAATATTAGATTGGAGATAAAAATCTAAAATATACCTTAGTAAAGTGGAAAGATACTCGGAAGAGGTGGAATAAGACTAGAAAGAGGAAAAACCTAGTTTTAAAGTACTTTTGTGGAAAACACAAAAGGAAAGCCTAGGAAAAAAAGAAAAACATTATCACGATTAACTGGACGCATTTATGGAAACAATTTGGTGGGAAAGCAGGCTTAAATAAGCCATTCTTGGGTAGACAAGAGGTTGTCTACACCTTGGAGGAATTAATCTCTGCTCAGGCAGAGCTTTAGAGATAATGCTCAAGGTTGGGTGGAGAATAATCTTACCTTGAGTGGTATGCATGGTTAAATTAATTCTGGATTATTATTTTGTTTTTATGATTAGAATGATAAATTAGAGAAATTATGTTTATACACAAAGATAAGTGGAAGGTTATGTTTCAGATTTGATTATATTAGTTTTACAGTTGCAGTATGGTTTATTTAACATAACATAACAACTAAAAATAGTTTAGCTTTGTATAGTTACATAGAAAAATTAAGTTAGTAAACCAAGATAAAAAAATTCTAAACCCAATTATGAATGTTTAAATTTGTTTCTGGGTTGTGAGGAATTATATGTTCAATTCAGAAAACACATTATGTGAATTATAACAGGGGATAAGAGAATTAATTAACATAATTATTCTGCAAATCAAAAGGAAATAAAAACCTAGATGCACAAAGAAATAATAGACAATATAGAAAGAAACATGATCGTATATCTCTATTTTACTTTCATTTAGCACATAGTTATATATATTCAATTATATTGGTAGACAAGAAATTAAATAACATATATATATATTTTAGTACTATAATATTTTACAAATATGTATACAAAATTCATGTAAAGGGAAATTCTCATTATCCAAAAATGGAATGGGAATTTTGTAGAAAGTACTAATAAAATGTATTATGATATGTTTTCCATAGTACATTAACTGAAGAAAAATATTCTGTATATTAAGTAGATATTTTACACTGAAATAATTGTCCTTGAATCAATGGATTGAATTATAGAAGGTTATCGACCAACCTGTACATAGAAGGAATAAAATCAACTGTCAATGCTTATGGGAGGAAGGCACAGATTGACGAGAAATAAATTGTGCAAGGTACACTACGTGTACAATAAAAGAGAATAATAATGGTTAGAATTTAATTATGAGGACAATTAAATTAATTATATGAAATCTGATGAAGGAATCACATGAAATTAAATATGAAATTACCTTCGTAGTCATGGAGAAATCACATGATAATTCTGTGGTCAAATCAAGAAATAAATTAAACTCCAAGGATAGAAATACAAAAGTGGATACACAGTAAATACATAACTATATGAAAAAAAATGGAAGTGAAATTATCTATATTAGGACAACCCAAAACATGAATATCCATGACTGGTTTTGAAGATTAAAAGAAGAGTCGACAACATAAACCATTTTATTTGTTGAGGGAACTAATTAAAATGTTCAGTACTTAATGAAGAAAGAACGGGAATATATTCTATAAATATATTTCCATGAATCTCAATAATGATAAAGGAGTAGTATAGAGATGGAAAATAACAAAATAATTATGAATTATACCTACTATTAAACATAGAATATTCAATCGTTATTGCTTTGTATTACACTCTATAATTAAATCATCATAACCTTCATATAGAAGTATGTGGAAAGCCGAGGAGTACCATTTACACACACTTGCAAAGAAATTATTAACCCATTCAATAAATATATTTTCCGATTGAAATGAGAAAATCAAAATCAAAGAAATGATAATTCTCTAAGTCAAGTTAAATTCTGTGTGGAATATTATCTAATTTAAGAGAAATCATAATACAGTGGAATATTATGAAAGTAAATTGACCTGAGAAAGATTTTTCATAAAAACTATATAAATATCCTAAGGAGATTATACTCCAAACCATGAGAATCCAAACCAAATTACTCAGAACATTAGAGCTAGTTTATTATAAATGGAGAAGTAAATTTAAGTATAGAAAGAGCAATTACTGGAGACAGAATTCGAAATAGAAAGCAACAAAAAATAGGTTTATAACTACGGTAATTTCAAATATTCTAAGATGAAAAAATGAGGACAAAATGAATACCTATGGAAAACGCAGGGAAGTTTTAACTGAATACGTCGAGCAGGATTGTATAACCATGATATTCTCAACAAACAAGAAATGAGAAGGAAACGAAAAGAGGAGTAAGGTTCCAGAATGTATATGGGACTCAAGTGAAATTTATAATAAACCTCTTCCAACACTATACCTCAGAAATTTATAATACAAAGGCAAGCGATGGCCCAGTGCAGGATATGTAAGCCCAACCAGTAAAGAAAAGTGTGCTTAAAAAAGATTTGAAATTGTAGACTGCTTACATGTGAAATGTAGTTATTCTGGGGTGGAAATAAACAAGATTGGATTTATTCAATCTGCAACAAAACCTCAAATTTGTTAATAATCAAGATGATGAAATACCCAAAACATATAGAATGGAAATTTTAGAAATGATTAACTAGAGGACAATTCATAAAATACATACATGAGATTAGAAAAATGATAACGTTGAAGGAGTGACAGTAAAACCATTAATGGAATGGTGTTTGCTAACAAAAATGTAGAAGAGGTTTTTGACTTACCTGAGCCTAAGCCTCTTGGAAAGAGGGACAACGGCTTTGCCATAGTGATAATGGAGTCTTAATCCCCTCTATGTAAATCTCTATAATGAAAATTTAAAACTGAGCTGCGCAGTGCAAGCCGAGTTGCAGAGCCGAACAAAAAATTATAGAAATGAAAATTGATAGAGCAGAGTTAGGGTTTCATAATCATAAATCCCTCTAGAGAATATGAATCGTTTCACGTCACCAATGTGGAGGGCATCATATTGAATAAGGTCGAGAAGCCATGTGAACACATTAACATAAACACATCGTAAATTTGGTGAAATCTAGAGGGTTTGATTTTAAGTACCAGTACAAATAAGAATATTAAATGTCAAACCAAAATCCCAATACACGATCCTTACATCATTAACGTAACAGAGATATCATTTAATTGTGAAATGATATGTAATGTAAGGTAGAATTTGAATATTGCAACTATTTAACATATGGTTGATGGCATTAATGATGCACTACGGAATTACATAAATATTGATATGGTATTTGTAAGCAAGGATTATAATATACAAATTGTTTCATATGTAATTTAAAGAAGATAATATCCTTCGAAAGAAATCTAATAAAGAGTGGCCTAAATTAAGGTTGTAATAAAAAAGGTTATAGAACTTTAATATTAGATTTTAATTTCAAATTATAGTAAGAGGAATTAGAATGAATTCCTATCAGATGTTATAATGTCTTACAATTCATAAAATTCATAATTGTCTAGGGGTATATTCTATTAAAATAAGGAAAATAATTCCTTTGGATAGACTAAAATCAATTCTAGAATTATGAAACTAAGGGTATTAATAAATAAATATATGAGGGTAAAATAATAGAATAAATGTAATAGGGAGGAAATTATATTCCAACAATTGCTCACAATTAGGTTTATATAGAGGATAAGTTAAACCTAAATTTTATGAGGAGAAAGCTCATAGAATGAAATCAAGAAGAAGTGGGTTCATAAATACATGACTTTGAAATTATAAAGTACAAAATGTATAACCAAAGAATTGTCTAAGCATGATGATAATATAAAAGCAAGTTTGTAGAAGAGTGACGCAATATTGACAAACAAATACAAAAAAAATTCATCTACTCCTCATAAAGATATAAATTAATGTATCTAAAGCATGTAGTCATACTATAATTATAAAAAAAAAAAATTGGTGGTAAGTGGAGTTTTTACAGATGGTATGAGGGCCCATGTTGAAACACTGGACCTATATGTGTCCTCACACGAGAACATAAAAATCGAAGATTTATGTTGCTGTTAATTGGTTTTTTTATGAAAATTTTTACACTAAATTCACTTATATGTATAATGAATTATTGTAGGAAAGTACAACTCAAAATATTTATGAAGGAGGGGAGTTGTATGTAGTTCTATGTGGTGTAGAGAAAACACCAGATCAAAATGCTCCATTGTTGGCTATGATGCGGGAAATGCAACGAGAAATTATTCAGCTAAGAACCAGTAATGAAATATTGTTTCAAGCCAGCAAATAGCGAGAGAGGTTGATTCAGGAATTCACCTCAAGATCTAGTCACAAAATTGAAGACTTGGAAGAAAGAGAAAAGAAGAGGAAACCACTCACAAGGGTCTGAGGATGGTGAAGAAGCTAGACATGGTCCCAAAAAGGAAAAGGAGAATGATGAGGAATCTTGGCTTCTGAACTTAGAAAAACACCTTTGGGTTACTAAATAGTGTGAAAAATAAAAATTTGAAATCTATCAATTGCAGAGTAACGCTAACTATGGTAGGAAGAAACAAGAGAGATACAATTCTGGAACAGAAAATAAACTAATTGAGAAGACTTTCAATCAAATTTCAAGTTTATATACTTAAATAATAGAGGTAGTGATGATAAAACAAGAAAACAAAAGATTCATTAAAGTGCTGAGGTGTTGGGGAATCTCACAAGACTATTTACACAGGAAAATTCAGAACAATTAAGCGGTTGGAGAGACGGTAAAATACAATGATAAAAATATGTCAGGGATGAGTGCTGGCTTAGAAAATAAACCGAATGAATACCAACTTAATAATAATAAAAGTGGAAGGTATGAATTCTGAACAAATTTTCGTTGATTTAACAAAATAGGAATGAAATTTGGTTAAGGGAGTTTACAAAGAATAGTAAATTGTAAACAAAAATGCATCCAACCAAGCTTGGTATAGTAACCATAGGAAAAGAGACATGCAAACTTCTTGCAACCACGGTAAAAATTAGAGGAATATGAAACATAATTCTAATTAAACCATTCTACTAGTAAAATGATATAATCTATTAGTAGGAAAGAAGAGGCTAGAAAAAAATTTGAAAATAAAAGGTATGATTCCTCAGCAACCTGTTTCTAATTTGATAGATCCAGGAGAGAATTTATGTTATATAAATCCAGAGATGGTGGAAAAGTGAAAATTAAGATCATAAAAATTTCAACAAGCTGTTAGATCCCTATATGACTAGTATAGTCCCTTATTTTTGTTATTGTAATCCCCTTATTGTTATTATTGTACCCCTGTAACCCCCATATTGTCATTAGTGTGCCCTTAAATTATTATTGTTAGGTTGGCTAGGATTACGTTGGACCCCACTAGGATTACATTGTGGCCCCATGGACTCCAATATATAGAAAGGAGGTTTCGTAATTTGTATCATCCAAGAATTGTTCATTCATGTAATGTATTGGAGTTTTCCCCATCGAAATGACTTATTTCTATGTCGTTGATATCTCTTTTGTTCTATTTTTGGAGCTGGTTTCAAAACATTTGGTATCAGAGCTTTCGATTCTAGGGTTTTGCTACTCCAAACATGTCATCGTGGCATTTTCGCTATAATTTTTTTATACGAATGTTCAGAAGCTGAAATTTTTAGAGTGCGAAGCCAAAATTTTGAGGAACATCGTCGCAAACTTTAAGATCTTGGTTCGCAATAGTTTCGGAGATATGATCTATGGAAGTTAGGTCTTTTTGCAGCCTCTAGAATTTCACTAAAAAATTTTATCGCGGAATTTTCGCTATAAATTTTTTTCTACGAAGGGTCAGAAGCTAAAATTCTTAGAGCATGAAGCTGAAATCCTGAGGAACGTCATCTTAAAGTTTCAGATCTTGGTTCAAAATAGTTTTGGATATATGATCTATGGAAGTTAGGTATTTTTCAGGCTCCTAAATTTCATCTCAAATAGGTGATTGTGGTAAAAGCTCCATAACTCTCTCTTTGAGCATCAGATTGGAATTCTATAAAAAGTAACTAGAAGTACATAGAATGTAGTTTCCTTTCTATAAATTTCAGAGCCAAAGGAGCAAACAGTGACACGTGGCAAGTCATATAAGTTCACTCTACTGAACTAGTCCATAATTAGGTCATTGTGAGAGATTGGATATAACTTTTCCTTGAAGAATCAAAATCAATTCAGACCTATGGAATTTGAAAGAAGCTTTAGAGGACTACTTCATGGCCGAATTTAAAATTTTGAGGATTTGCAAGTTTATAGATAAATCAATTTCAATATCGAGCTCTTCAAAGTAAAAGGTGTGTATTTGTTTTTCCGAATTGCATAAGTCTTGTTTGAAGAATCAAGGTGAATTGAATCCAAGGGAATATTATAGAATATATATCAGTATTGGATTCTCAAATGGCCCCTAAAAAGAATTCAACACCCATTAAGCCTTTATAAGGCTCTACTATGACACATGAAGATGAAGAATGGCAACATGAAGAATGAAGAATAGCAAGTGCAACAAGTTTCTCTCTTGCAAAGAGCAACAAAAAATGACATGGAAGTTTTGAAGAAAGGCGTGGAAACTCAGATGGATGGTTTGAAGAAAGGCGTGGAATCTAATATGAATGGTTTGAAGAATGGTATGGAAGCTATGATGGATGGCATGGAAGCTGGCATGGAATATAAGATGGATGACATGGAAGCTAAGATGGAAAACATGAAGAATGATCTAAAAGCAGACATGGAAGGTTTGAAAAAGTTGATACAATTCATGTTTCCTCATGGCGAAAATATAGTAGAGGAAACTCATGATGAGAACTAAATAAATGCTAATCATGATTTCATAAACTCTAATGTTGGAGGGAAGAACCACCATATTCCAAAAATGGATATCAGGAAGTTTGATGAAAAGGATCCTGTAACATGGATACTATAGATGGAGCAATATTTTGATCTCAATAATGTGAAAAACACACAAAAGGTACGCATTACAACTTTACATTTAGAACAAAATACATTTGTATGGTATCGATGGCTTTGCTCCTGTAAAAAAATTGTCACTTGGTAAATTTTTACGGAGGAAATGATAGCACATTATGAGGATACAAAGAGCAACACTTTCTTTAGCCAATTGATAAATCTCAAAAAAAAGTGTTTAGTGGGGGAGCACATTGAAGACTTCCAAAAAATGAATATAAGGGTAATTGATATTTCAGAGGAACACAAGATTGTTCTCTTCATAGGTTCTTTAAAGGATAACATCCAACATGAAGTTCACATTTTGGAACTTGATTCATTGGAGAAGGCATTCACGTTGGCAATAAAAATTAAATGTAAAATTATGGCGACAAGGAAGCCTACCACTCACTTCTATAAAGATGGAAGTGTTTATACTCCAAGATTTCCACAACCGACAAGGTTAGCACCACAACAATTGGAAGAAAAAAGAGTGAAAGGGCTTTGCTACAGTTGTGATAGAAAATAAACTAAAGGTCATAAATGTGATGAGAAGAAATTATTTTACATAGATTGTGAAGAGGAACAACAAAATGAACAAGAAGAGGATATACGCCAAGAACCAACCCTAGAAGAGGAAGAAATGAGTCTGACCATATCGTGTAATTCATTGGCAGGAATTACCACTCCTCAAACTCTTAAGATGGAAGGACATATCAAGAAGAAAAAGGTAATAGTGTTGATTGATTCAGGTAGCACCCATAAGTTTATTCATTGTAAGGTAGCCAAGGAATTGAATTGTTTCCTATACCTAGCACCAGAATGTCAAGTGATGGTTGCAAATGGAGGAACTATAAATTGCTCTGTAAAATTCCATAATATCAAGTTAACCATGGTGGAATATGTATTTAATAGTCCAATTCTTTCCATTCCTATGGGAGGTGCTAATGTTGTACTAGGAGTACAATGGTTAGAATCTTTGGGGACGGTAACTTTTAATTTTCAAGAACTTTTCTTGAAATTTTTTTCAGAAGGAAAGGAAGTCAAATTATGGGGTATTGCAGGGAAGATGGGAAAGATAATAAGATCTAATATCATGACAAGGCTTCTAAATAAAGAACAACGAGGTGTAATTGCACAATTATGATCACTAGAAGTTCCAACATCAAAATCCTGTATTTCTGCAGATCTCTAAAAATTATTAGACAATCATTCCAAGGTGTTTGAAACTCCCAAAGGGCTCCCACCTATTCGTAATCATCATCATGATATTCATTTGATTCTAGGAAGTGTTCCTCCAAACATCAGGCCTTATAGATAACCTTATGTCCGAAAGAGCGAAATTGAACGTATGATTGCAGAAATGTTAGAGGCGGGTATAATTCAACCTAGTCAAAGTTATTTCTCTGCTCCTGTAGTATTGGTACACAAGAAGGATGGATCATGGTGCATGTGTCTGGATTATAGGGAGCTCAATAAACTCACCATTAAAGATAAATTTCCCATTCCTGTGATTGATGAATTATTGGATGAATTACATGGAGAAATTTATTTTACCAAGTTGGATCTTCATTCAGCATATCATCAAATTAGAATGAAGACAGAAGATATTCCGAAAACAACATTTTGAACTCATGAGGGTCATTATGAATTTTTTTTCGTGCCTCTTGGCCTTACCATTGCACCTTCTACATTTCAAGGGTTGATGAATTCCATTTTCAAACCCTTCCTTCGAAAATTTGTGTTAGTACTTTTTGATGATATACTAATCTACAGCAGGTCTTGGAAGGATCATGTTCAACATGTTGACAAGGTGCTCAAAATATTGAAGGAGAAACAATTATATGAAAAAACATCCAAATGTTTCTTTGGAGAACAAGTGGTGGAATATCTGGGTCATATTGTATCTCACGAGGGTGTTAAGGCAGACCCTGACAAAATTAAAGCCATTAAGGAATGGAAAGTCCCCACAACCATAAAGCAGTTGGTAAGATTTCTCGGGTTAACAGGGTATTATTTCAATTTTTTTAAGAATTATGGAAGAATAGCAGCACCTCTAACAACATTATTGAAGAAAGATGCATTTTCATGGGCTCCCAAAGCAACTAAGGCCTTTGAACATATTAAAGAGGCAATGTGCCTAGCACCGGTCTTAGCTATGCCAGACTTCACAAAGAACTTTATTGTGGAGTGTGATGCCTCAGGAAATCGAATTGGTGTTGTTTTAATGCAAGAAGGAAGACCCATTGCTTTTGAAAGTCATCCAATGAAAGGAAAGTATTTATAGAAACCTATTTATGAGAAGGAAATGTTAGCAACACTGCATGCACTAAATAAATGGCAAAATTACCTAATGGGAAGACACTTCAAGGTAAAAACTGATCATGATAGCCTTAAACACTTTTTGGAACAAAGACTATCTTCAGAAGAGCCGCAGAAATGGGTCAGAAAGATGTTGGGTTATGACCTTGAAATAATCTACAAAAAAGGGGAGCTAGATGTTGTTTCAGATGCACTCTTAAGAAACAATGATGAGGTGGAAGTATTTCCTTATGCCATTTCTATTATCCAACTAGATTGGATAACCGAAGCAAGAGATGAATGGAAGAAGGATGAATAAGTGTGTATACTCATTCAAAATTTGCAGCAAGATCCTAGTAAATCTAATACATTTAGTCGGAAAAATGATTCCTTATGGTACAAAGGTCACTTATATCTTTGTAAGAATTCCCAACTAAAACAAAAGATTCTTTTGGAATTTCACACTTCTCCTTTAGGAGGACATTCAAGATTTTTAAAAATTTACCATAGGGTGAAGAAAAAATTTTCTTGGGATGGCCTTAAATCCGATATTAAAATTTTTGTGGTGGAATGTTTGGTTTTCCAGTAGAATAAAGTTGAGAAAATTAAGACCTCGGGTCTTCTACAACCTTTTTCCATTCCAATTCAACGTTGGGAGGAGATATGAATGGATTTTATCATAGATTTACCTATGTCTGAAGGAAAGAGTGTCATCATGGTGGTAGTTGATAGACTTACCAAGTATGCACACTTTTGTCCATTATCTCATCCATTTAAAGAAAGTACAGTTGCTACTACATTTATGGACACAATTCAAAAGCTACATGGGAACTGAAGGGTTATTGTGAGCGACAGATATCCCATTTTTACTGGAAATTTTTGGATAGAGTTATTTTCTTGTTTGGGTAATTAATTAGCTCATAGCTCATCTTATCATCCTCAATCCGATGGTCAAACTAATATAGTAAATAAATGTTTGGAAGGATATCTTCGTTTTCTTATATATGATAAGAAAACATAATGGATCAAGTGGTTACCTCTCGCTGAATGGTGGTATACCACTTCCTTCCATACTACAACAAAAATTACCCCATTTATCGAACTTTATGGATATCATCCACCATCCATCACGTCATCTTTATGTTATAGTATCATTTTTCACCCTCAGGTGATTCATGATTGTCTTTATGGCTTTGGGCACCCATTCCTACAGACTTGAACAAATTCACTAAAAAACAGTGTTAAAATTCCCATACGCGGGTATGCCCATATTTTTCCGCGTGTATACACGAGTCCACATCTACTTTTCCGCGTATGCCATTAAAATCATTAAAAAATATATAAAAATTCTCTATTTTCGGGCTGGGTTGATGGTTACTTCAGTAGTTCAACCACCCCAGCATGTGGCCAACTGTTTCCAACTGATTGAAACTACTTTGAGGGAGTATAAAATCCCCTCATGTGCATGGCCTAAGGGAGGGAGAAATTTTATAGACATTATACTCTGTTGGAATCCCAATTCAAGTCTGATTCCTCGTGCCTCCTGCACTTTCCCAGATTTATACAGGAAACCCTTGTTTCCTAGAGATGTTCATCCATTTATATGCCATCTTGAGTGCACAAGTCTTGAAAGTATCTTAGCGAGGCAAGGGTGGGCGGATCTAGACGACGGTCTATTCGAAGATCATGGAAGGATTTAGGCGATCTCTCCACTCTTTACTTCTATACATGCTGTTCGTAATAATGAAGAACCATCTCGTTCCTGAACTTTTGTGTTAGTATCTATTTGTATATGTGAAAATATTATCATTTAAGCATTTATTATGGCTTATATAATGTTTCACATGGATTGCACTAACATTTAGGAGAAGTATATGCCGTACAACTAGGTTTATGTGCACGTTCTTTCTTGTTTTCCAGGTTGAAGGAGGAAGAAGGTTTGTTGGGGGTTTGGACCCCACGGGATATACCTCGAACGTAGGACTATGGGTGAGTTCTACTATCATTGTCATCTAGTTTTTTGCATTCAAGTATGGTTTTGTGTGAGTCCTTCTGAATAGCATGCCCTGATCTGTGGAGGTTTTGACCCAACAAACCTCTAGGGTGATTTTCCCCGAAACACTTTAAGATAAATTTCTAAGGTTAAAGCAATGGAACATCACATTGAGCATCAACAAGAAGTTCTCCAACTCTTAAAGGATAACCTGAATTTGGTACAAATTAAATGAAACAATAGGTAGATCAACATCACAACGAGAGAATTTTTGATGTAGGAGATTGGGAATTTTTACGGCTACAACCATACAAACAAATGTCCCTCAAGCAAGCTAAGAAGGATAATAAATTATCGCCAAAGTAATATGGCCCTTACAAGGTGTTGCAAAATATTGGTACTATGGCATACAAATTGGAGCTTCTTCTTCTTCACAAGTGCATCCAGTTTTCCATGTTTCATGCTTAAAGAAGGTTATAGGTGAAAATTTTCCAGTTCAAACAATATTGCCAGAACTGGATGAGGAAGGAAAAATCATATTGGAACCTGAAGCAGTCACGGAAACAAGAACTCAATAGCTATGGAATCGATCAATTTTAGAGTATCTCATCAAGTGGAAGAACTTACCCACTGAAGATTATGCATGGGAGGATGAGAATTTTATATAGAAGTAGCTAGAGCTACTCAAGCATTGAGGAAATTTTTTTTTTGAAGGAGAGGGTCATGTTAGGTCCCTATATTACTAGTATAGTCCCTTATTGTTGTTATTGTAACCCTTTTATTGTTATTATTGTACCTGTGTAACCCCCATGTTGCTATTATTGTGCCCTTATATTATTATTGTTAGGTCGGCTAGGATTACATTGGGCCCCACTAGGATTACATTGTGGCCCCATGGACTCCTATATATAGAAAGGACGTTTTGTAGTTTGTATCATCCAAGAATCGTTCATTCATGTAATGTATTGGAGGTTGCCCCCTCGAAGTGGCTTATTTCTAAGGCATTGATATCTCTTTTCTTCTATTTTTGGAGCTGGTTTCACAACACAAGCATGGTTAGTTTAATTACATAGTGGAACAAAAAGAAAAGTGACCCATAAATTACCAAATATTGTTGTAAATTTAAATGGATATGAAACTGAACTGAATTTAAATTTTTTACCTCAAGGTTCCTATGATGTTTTAATAGTAATGGAATGGTTAGAAAAATAGAAAGCAATAGTTAATTTCTTAGATAAAATAGTTCAATGTATAGATGGTGAGGGAAAGCTAGTGATAGTGAAAGGAAAACCATGAACAGTATCAATCAAACATATTTCAGCACTACTGTTAGAAATGACAACAAGGAAAGGTTGTCAAGTATATGTTGTACAAGTGGAGGTATTGGGACAATAAACTAGGAAAGAAACTGAAGAAAATTTAACAGTAATCAGAGAATTCAAAGATGTGTTTCCAGATGAAATTTCTCAACTACCCCCTAGAAGGGAAATTGATTTTTCAATTGAATTAATACTTGATGGTACACCTCTCTCTAGAGAACCATACAAAATGAGTACCTCAGAGTTGTTAAAATTAAAACTACAACTGCTAGAGTTGGTGGACCAAGGTTATATCTGGTCAAGTGCGTCTCCATGAGGAGAAATTGTATTGTTGTTAAAAATAAGGATGACATATGCAGAATGTGTATAGAATATAGACAACTGAAAAAATTACTATAAGGAATAGATATCCTCTATCCAGAATAGATAATTTAATTGATCAAGTGAGAAGAGCCACTACATTTTCAAATATTGATTTAAGGACAAGATATCATCAACTGTTAATTAAGGATGAATACATAAATAATATTGAATTTAGAACTAGATACAGGCCCTGTAAATTTTGGTTTGTACCTTTTGGGTTGACTAATGCACTGCTACCTTTATGTGTCTAATTAACAGTGTCTTAAGTAAGTGCGTAGAAAAATTTGTTCAGGTGTTTAGTGATGAGATTTTAGTATATTCTAAGAATGAAGCAAAAAATAAATAACATCCCAGAACTGTCTTAAAAACACTTAGATAATATAAGTTATATGAAAAACTTAGAAAATGTGAATTTTATAAAGGTAAATTTAGTATTTGGGTCATGTAATGTCATAAAAAGGATTGGCAGTGGACCTACAAAAGATACAAGCTATTTTGGATTGGCCTGTGCCTACTGGTGTTTCAGCCATAATACCATTCATGGGAATTGTGGGATACTACAGGATATTTGTAGAAGGATTTTCAGCGTTAGCTTATCCTATTACATATCTACATAATAAAGGAGCGAAGTTTGAGTGAACAGAAAAAGGTAAACATAGTTTTGAACAGTTAAAAATAAACTAACAATTTCTCCTATTTTGAAGCTTGCTTATCCAAACCAAGAAATTGTAGTATGTACATATGCTTGTGCAGAAGGATTAGGAGGGGTATTAATACGATAAAACTCAGTCATAACATATGAGTCAAGAAAATTAAGGGAACATGAACAAAATTACATTGTGTATGACTTAGAGTTAGTTGTTGTAATACATGCTTTGAAGATTTGGAGACATTATTTGTTAGGAAAAAAGTTTTTGTTGATGACCGATCACATAAGTTTGCAGTACCTTTTCACACAACTTGATTTAAATTCTATACAAGCTAGGCAGTTGTCTTTCCTTGGTGAGTTTGACATATAAATCAAACATATTAAAGGAAAGGAAAATAAGGTTGCATATGCTTTGAATAGGAATTATTATCAAAATTTGAATAGTGTGGAGAATAGTGAAATTTTTGATATTGAAGGATTGATACAAGAAGTATGGAGTCAAGATTCAAACTATGAAAAACTCCAAGAAAAATTGCAGAATAATAAGATACTGGAATATACTCAAAACCAAAAAGGATTGATTTATTATAACATCCAAAATGTGAGCTTATTAAAAATGTGAAATTTTAGATGAGTATCATTAACGACCCCATGCAGGACATCCTGCATATCAAAATTTGATTCCAGCGTTAAGAAAGAATATGTTTTAGTCGGGTATGAAAATTAGATGAGAATAATTTTTTTTTTGCTAGATGCTTGGAATGTCAACAGGTAAAACTAGAGCATCATAATCCAGCATGATTGTTGAATCCTTTACTTATCCGTGAATGGAAGTGGGAAATAGTTTCCATAGATTTTATAACTGGTTTTCCTAGGAAAATACACTAAAAAAATCAATACATTTTCATTGGTTCAAGCTACTTTGGTCAAAACTCAGACTATTCGAAATCTCCAAGAAAGAAATTGTGAAATAATATGGAGTTCCCAGATTGATTATATCTCACAAATCTTACAAGGTTAATTTCAATTAGATTTTTGAAAAATGTGTTGCAGGAAAAAGAGTACCAAGTTGAACTTTGGTACTACTTGTCATCAACTAAATATCTTGAGAGAATCAATAAAATTTTAAATACATGTTGTGTCTGTATGTAATGAACAAAAAGACAAAACCTCTAGTGGGAAAACTGCAAATGGAAGAGTTTTTTTTAATACAAATTAGTAAGCTTCTAATTAAGATGTATTTTTTGTGAAGCTTTGTGTAATAGGAAATGCTACACTCTGATTAGATGGAGTCTAGAAGATGTGCAAAGAATTCAGAGATAATTCCAAATGGGCGACCATGTGTACTTGAGGAGTAAGCCTTGCAAAAGTACATAGTATGTTGGTAGTTATGCTAAGTTAGCACTATAATACTATGAACCATTATGAGTCTTGCTAAAAAGTGACTCTACTGAGACATATTAAGATTTAGAGTGTTATCTTGATTCGTTATTCTAAATTTATATAGGTGACTCTACTCATGTGAATTGATAGGAGCTATGAACAGGTGGAAACAAGAATGAATTTTTTTTTCAGATATACTTCTTATACTGAAGCAGGAAAAAATCAAGCTCCAGAGTATTGTAATATCTCCATTTTTCTATGCTTTTATTATACATTTGAACCATTCCAAAAGGGTATAGTGGATCCCAATGGGAAACAATTGTGTGGATTTATTTTATTATTTCAAAATAATAAAATAAAATGGAAATTAATGTACAATGACTAGATTATGATTAGAGATCTGGAAACGAAATCCATGACCACGGATAAGGTTCTAAGACTTTCCCAAACTTCCAAAAATACTTGGAAGAAATAAAGTAAATACTAAAATTAGATTGGAGATAAAAATTTAAAAAGTACCCCAGTAAAGAGGAAATGATTGGGAAGGGGTAGAATAAAGCTAGAAAGCAGAAAAGCTAGCTTTGAAAGTACCTTTGTGGAAGAAAAAAATGGAAAGCTTAGGACCACATGAAAGAAAAATCCTGAATTAGATAAATCGTGTATCACTTTATGATAATTCACGTATCCTCAGTGATAGCTCACTTAAGAGGAGACAATCCGCATTTTTTGCAGTGATTAGTCGCATCAATGGTAAATTCAACTCGCGTATCAAGGTAACATCCAAATTTCCTAGGGTGATAATTAGCATATCTAATGAATTATAAGGTAATAAGTCATGTATCACTATGATAATTCACATAAACAATAGTGATAGTTCCCTTGGAAAAAATAAAGTAAATACTCAAATTAGATTGGAGATAAAAATCTAAAAAGTACCCCAGCAAAGAGGAAATGATTGGGAAGCGGTAGAATAAAGCTATAAATTAGAAAAGCTAGCTTTAAAAGTACCTTTGTGGAAGAAAAAAAGGGAAATCTTAGGCACACATGAAAGAAAAATCCCGAATTAACTGGACGCAATTAAGGGAAACAAGCTGGGGGAAAGCAAGTTTAAATAAGCAGATTCAGGATAGACAAAGTGTTGTCTATCACTAGAGGAAAATATCTATACTAAGGGGTGAGTTGTGGAGAAATATCTCTAAGGTTGGGAGGCACCTAGTCTACCCTAAGTGATATGCACATTTAATTTTAATTATTTTTGAATTATATTTTCATGTTGTGAAGAATTACTAGAAAAGGTAAAGTATCTGGACCTATATGAAATTATGGGTCTGAATCTGTGTCTATGTAGTGGAAATTACATGAGTTATAAATATATTTTGGGTGGTTTGTACATTGAAAATAATTAACTGTAGAGGAAATAGTTTATTATGTATTGTTTTATAGACATACGCTGTAGGGGACCAACTCTCAAAATGTCTACAACCCAATATTGGGTCTAGATCAGAGGTTAGGTAGCTCACTGGAAACCTATGTGTAGTTAATTAACTTATTTTAATGTAATGTCAGAGAACTGTACATTGGATTTTGAAATAAACTTAAAAATAAATAGATAACATTACAATATAGTTCATAAATTTATGTACTATAATATATATGCAGAAATTTAAACATGAAATAATAGTACATAAAAGATATTTTTTGTAATGACAAACACTAGAGAATGATGCATGCATGATAAATGAATTTATAGTATATGAAATCAATTTTTTTCTATCTAGAGAAAGAAAAATTATATCTAGAGTTATTAGTTAGAATACAATATGCATGCATATATCCATATTTTATCCTTATAATATAGCAGAACTAGAAAGTATATTTGAAAAAAAATAAACATATGCTTATGAAATTTTCAAAGCACTCTCAATGAGAAGAGAGAATTTCTAAGATATATAACTTAACTCAAATATACTCAGTACAATAAAAAAAAATATAGTATTTTGTAATACTATTCTATAGAAACCTCTTTGATAATTGAATAGAAAATAAATTATCCTACTATATTCAAGAGTACAGAAAACATAAATTTGACATTCAAATGAAATAAATTTTAGGTATGGAAATAATAACGATACTAATGTAAAGAGTGAAGGTTATACAGTCCAGAAGAGAAAAACGATAAATGTATACTCTATTCATTGCATCTTTATGAATAGTCAAACTATAGCGTTATACATTTAAACCAGCCTTGGTCTAGAAAGATAATTCTACACAGAGAACATTTTGTTCTTGTATGGAATTGTAAAAGCTAATGTAGAATAAACTATGCAAATATTGCATAGGAGAAAGCCGACAGGCATTCGACCAACCTGGGAAAGTAATAAAACCCGTATTACTATCATGTAAATAGGTGCATAGGATACAAATAAGCTACAAGGAATGTGTCCCATATTCGTACCTGAAAGAACAGAGTTGGAATTCAGATTTTGAGATGAAAGCAATGAAACAATATTTTATATACATATATAAAAGAGATAAAACGTAGATTCCAAAATATTTGGATAATTACCTTATGAAATGGCATAAAGACGTTATACTTGTAATCATATAATAAACGAGATGAGTATTCACACAACATATATAATAAATCACTTGATAAGCCATAATATATTGAGGGCCGAATTGAAAACTACGAAAATTGTTAACTATGCATGTACAGTAGATAAGCCTTGATTCTTAGTAAGATAAAACTCACATAATGCAGGTAAAGAATTATTAAACAATTTTGAAATTTAATATTAGAAAAATGAAGATGGAAAATTAATACTCAGAAGATTGAAATAATTCTAAAACCTTCGAGTTGAAAGGGCAGAGATTGCGATGCAAATAAACCCTAGTATCATATGACCTTACCATGATTTAATGCTTCATTACTCAGGAAAACCGTGTGCGATAGGAGGTTTTCGAGGTACTCACTTGCGTTTGAGAGAAAACAGTATTAGAATTTGTAAATCCCAATTGACATAGCATAATTTTTTTCATTACACGGTGAGATATTGAATTTAAATAGAATGGGAATAAATTCTAAAGTTGAAATGTAACCAGAGCGAAAAATTTGTAAAAATAATTCCAAAACCTGTCATAGATATAATGAATTCCAATATTTGGGTATTGGTAGAAAATGGTAGAGAACCAATTGTTAATGATAAATTATGTAACTTATAAATACGATAGCATTAATAAATCTAAAACAAGCAGAGAAACTACGAAAATTTTTGGTAGTACAAACCTCAAAAACAACTTAGATGTGACCTAGAGGCATTGTACAAGCTTCCATGAATCACATTAGTATACAATAAATCGGAGAAAGCAAACACAACTATCCGTAAATGGGCTCACACAGAGGTAAACACAATGCAAGGGAAATAAAAAATGAAATGGAACCTCCATGGAAAGCAGGAGTTTTTATGAGGCCATAAACCCTAATTGTAAATGTATCCACACCGTCCAGGTGTCATCTATCTATAATAGATTGAACAATCCCATGGATCAATGGGTTTTTTACAAGCCCATGTGATGCTATACGATGAGAGCTATTATGCACAAAAACAAAACTATTTGATTTGATTGTCATGTATCTTAGATGATACAACGAGTACAGATGAGTGTGATAGATGGGAGTATCAAACTTTGGAAAGGAGAGATGTCATAAACTCTGATGAGAAGGACCAGTGAATAACTGAACCAAATCTGAAGTATATATTTTATCAAAACGTGTTGCCAACCAATTAGTACTTAGTGGGATTACATAATTAAGTGAGGTCAACAATGTTATCTAATGTTGGTTAAATTCGTAGTTGAAAGGGAATTAAATGTCTAATAAGGATCATATGTCATTAGACTCCATCACGTAAGGAGGTATAATGAAAACATTAATAAATATTACCCATTAATGCAATTAATCTTACTTATAATTTCACGTGTGAACATATTGGTTCTAAAGTTGAACATGATTTTATATATATACACATCTTGACGAAAATGTATATTTGAACATAAGAGTAAAGTGAAGCTTTATAGTGACAATACCCAATACTATTAAAGGTGTATATACATGGAACTTATATGAATAAATATAGTGTAATTATAATGTAGGTATTGGTACAAACTAATAAGGTGAGAAAACCTGTATAGGGAGTGATTCGACATAATTAGATGTGGGTCATAATATATGTTCCCAAGTATTGTTATATCTCTATGATTGTGAGAAAGTATATGATAATCACCTATTGAATATTATCAAATAATTAAATTGAACATATGTAATGTGATTTAGGGTTAGAAAGTCTAGTGGATAAATGAAAAATGAAAAGAGTATTCATAAGAAGAAATGAAAGACTTATTAATGAGGAAAGTAAATCCGGTATTAAGAGAAAATATTAGTTGACATCGTGACAAGTGAGACACTGGTACAAATTGTAAATGAATAAACAATGGCATAGTAAATTGTTAGTAACAGAAATACGTCGGAATTCGATGAGTGATAGTTTAACTATAAAATTAAGCTATGGATTTTACAATAATTAGAAAAAAAAATCAAAATGCGAGGTGTTACAAATGCTATTAGATTCCATGTTAAAACACTTGGAAAAAATGTGTGCTCACACCAAAAAATTTATGTTGCTGTAAATTATTGTTAAAGTTAATATTCACTAATGTTTAATTTTGTGTAGAGTGAAACGGTGCTGAAACATACAACTACAAACCATGAGTGAAGGGGACGAATTGTATGTGGATCTGGGTGGTGAAGAAAACCCAGCAGATCCAAATGCTCCATTGATGGCTATGATGCATCGAATGAAAAGAGAAATGATGCGACTGAAAAACGACAATGAACGACTATCCTTAGCCAGTGAGGATTTATATAGGTTAATAAGAGAATTGACCTTCGGGAATAGTCACGAAAGTGAAATTTATAGAAGAAAGAGGAAGAGAATTGTAAATCACTCAGAAGATTCTGAGGAAGATGATGCATCTAGACAACAGTCTAGGAGGAATAACAAATTATAGGGTGAATTCTGGAAAATCAAGCCTCCCTCCTATGATGGAGAGAAGGAGGAAGATGCAGAAACTTGGCTTCTAAACATGATAAAGTAATTTTAGGTTTATGAATATGAAAGTAACTTGAGAGCTAGGCTGGCTATCTATCAGTTGCAAGGGAAGGCTATCTTGTGGTGGGAAGAAAACAAGATGGTTCATGTCACAGATGCGAAAACTGTTACTTGGGAGGATTTCCAAATCAAATTCAAAAATATATATCTGAATGAACGTTATTATGATGATAAAGGAAAAGAGTTTCATGAAATTATATTGGGACAACTTACTATTGACGAATTTGTAACCAAATTAACCAACATACTTTTCCATGTACCTTATATAAAGGAGGAGAAGGAAAAGGTAGAACGTTTTTTAAACTTTCTACCTACTATCTACAAGGACAAGATAGAATTTGATAATCCCAAGACCATGGATGAAGTGGTACACAAAGCAAGGCTCTGTTACCAGTAGCTCAAAGGAAAAAATGAACAAGCAAAGAATTGGAAGAACACAGAGAAGGGTTACTCTAGTGGGAAAATAACAAAACCAACATACTTGAAGAATTTTTGGAGAAACCACCAATGAAAGAATTTCACCAAAACTAGAGAAAATTAGCCAGCTCAATCACAAACAGGGTCCAAACAGATTAATGGGAACAATAAAATCAAAGGAACTGTTAAAATGAGGGAACCTATAATGTGATGGGGTTGTGTAGGACTTAATTTACTGAGCGATTGTCCACATAAAGACATTGAGACCGTACAAGTATTCAGAGAAGCACCTACTATAAATGATGTGGCAAGAAACATCCCCAAAATCAGTGTTTCCCTAGAAGATCGTCAAGCAGAACACCAGTCCACTATGGTTGAAGTAGAAGGTATGATTGTTGACCAAACTATTTCTGTTTTAATAGATCTAGGTACATCTTTAAGTTATATAAGTCCTCAAATGGTAGAAAAATGAAAATTAAAGGCATAGAAATTTCAGCAGTCGTCATTGCTTCAGTTAGCCATTGGGACAAACAGGAAAGTGACTCATAAATTACCCGATATAGTCATAAATCTGAATGGATACCAAACTGAACTGAATCTGAATATTTATCCTTTAGGGTCCTATGATGTATTATTAGGAATGGAATGGTTATAGAAACATAAAGCCATGTTAAACAGCTTAGGAGAAATCATACATTGCATAAATGGGGAGGGAAAACCTATGATAGAGAAAGGAAAACCTAAACCCATATTTGTGAGACAAATTTCAGCACTTCAATTGAAAATAATTGCTATAAATGGTTGTCAAGTGTATTCTTTGTATGTATAAGAATTGGGACAGCAACTGGAAGAGAATTCTTTAGAAACATTACCTGTTATAAAAGAGTTCAAGGATGTGTTTCCAGATGAACTTCCTCATTTTCCCCCTAGGAGAGAATTTTTTTTTTCAATTGACTTAGTGCTGGGAGAAACACCAATTTCTAGAGCCCCATATATAATGAGTACCCTAGAATTGATGGAGTTGAATATGCAACAACAAGAGTTCCTAGATAGAGGTTATATCAGACCAAGTGTCTCCCCATGGGGAGCACCGATACTGTTTGTGAATAATAAATATGGTACTTTCAGAATGTGTATAGACTGTTGTCAATTAAATAAACTGACCATTAAGAACACATATCTTTTACCTAGGATAGATGATCTCTTTGACCAAGTTAGAGGAGCAACAGTCTTTTCAAAAATCGATCTAAGGACAGGCTGCCATCAATCGAGTATTAAATATGAAGACATAAGTAAAACTAAATTGAGAACCAGGTATGGACGCTATGAGTTCGTGGTCCTACCTTTTGGGTTGATTAATGCACCTGCTACTTTTATATGCTTGATGAAAAATGTCTTAAATAAGTACTTAAACAAATTTGAACTAGTATTTATTGATGACATTAATAAAAATTATGCTGAGCATAAAGAACATATTAGAATTGTTTTACAAACACTCAGACAAAAAAATGTGTACGCTAAGTTTAGCAAATGTGAATTTTTCAAAGATAAAATTCAGTACTTGGGTCATATAATTTCAGACAAGGGATTAGCAATAGACCCAGAAAAGATAAAAGCGATAAGGGAGTGGCCTGTACCGATTGTTGTTTCTTCTGTGAGATCCTTCATGGGAATCACAGGATACTATAGGAGATTTGTAGAGAGATTTTTAGCCTTAGCCTACCCTATTACATCTCTACAGAGAAAACAAGTTAAGTTTGAATGGACTGAAAAATGTCAAAATAGATTTGATCAGCTAAAACTTAAACTTACAACAACACCTATTTTAAATATTGTTGATCCAAATCAGGAATTTGTAGTATGCACAAATGCTTGTGGAGAGGGATTAGGAGGATTTCTACTACAATAAAACTCTGTTATAGCTTATGAGTCAAGAAAAATCAAGAAACATGAATAGAATTATAGTGTTTATGATTTATAACTAGTTGTTGTAATACACGCCTTAAAGATGTGGAGACATCACCTTTTAGGGAAAAGGTTTATATTGATGACATATTACATCAGTTTCAATTATTTCTTCACACAAACTGAATTGAATCCTAGGCAATCTAGATGTTTGTCATTCCTTAGTGAGTTTGACATGGAAATCGAACATATTAAGGGGGGGAAAACAACATTGCAAATGCATTAAGCAGAAATGTTTGGAAAAGTGGGAGTAAGGTTGGAAGTAGTGCCGACTTTGAAATAGAAGGACTGATACGAGGAGTGGTGGGACAAGACCAAAACTATGAAAAAATTCAGACACAAATTCTGAAGAAGGAGATGAAAGGGTATACACAAAACCATATGGGATTGATTTTTTATAAGAACAAATTATAAATTCCTGATGTAGACTCCTTAAAAAGAGATATTCTGGATGAGTACCATAAGAGACCCTATGCTGGACATTGAGGATACCAGAAATTAATTTCAGCCTTAAGAGAGAACCTGTTCTGGCTTGGTATGAAAATGGATGTGGAAAATTACTTGGCTAGATGTATAGAATGTCAACAAGTAAAGGTGGAACATCAACATCCATCTCGATTGTTGAATCCTTTACCCATCCTAAAATGGAAGTGGGAGACTATTTCCATGGATTTTATTACTGGTTTACCACCAAGAACTAAATATCAACATGAATCTATCATGGTTGTAGTTTATACTTTGAATAAAGATACACATTTCATACCTGTACAATCTACCTTTGGTACAACTCAAGTAGCTAATGTATTTATGAAGGAGATTGTAAAATTATACGGTATTATGAATCAAATTTTAGTACTGCCTACCATCCCCAAATTGATGGCCAAACTGAAACAACAAACAGATTTTTAGAGGACATGTTAAGGATGTATGTTATGGAAAAACCAACAAAGTGGAAGGACTTTCTATACTTCGCAGAATTTTCCTATACAATGGCTACTAAGCTTCAATTAAGATGAGCTCCTTTGAAGCACTTTATGGCAGAAAGTGCCATACACCTCTGGGTTGGAGTCAACCAGAGGATAACTTAATACTGGGACTAGATGCTTTGCAGGAAATGGAAAGAATTATGAGAAATCTCAGAGAATTCAGTGTGGGTGATCATATTTACCTAAGGATTAAGCCTAAAAATATTTCTTTTGCATTGGAAGCTATGAAAAACTAGCCCCACATTACTGTGGACCTTTTGAAGCGCTGGAGAGGGTTGGACCGGTTGCATATAAGCTGGCTTTACCTAGTGACATTAAGTTTTATGATGTATTGCATGTTTCATTATTAAAAAAAAAGGTGAATGACCCTACTCATTTTATTGATTGGAATATGATACAGGTGGAACCATTAGGGGAATTCCTTCCAAAGCCACTTCAAATGTTGGCACGAGAAGAAACTGAGTGCCGTAACAGAACAGTGGCTAGGGTGAAAGTGTAGTGGAGGCACTTTGCACCCGAAGAGACTACCTGGGAGAAAGAGGAAGATATGATGGAAAAGTACCCATCACTGTTTGAACAATGATTTTATTTTTTCTTTACAACACCGAGGACGGTGTTTTGTTTTTAGAGGGGACATATGTAATATTCCCAGTTTTCTATTTTTCTATTAGACATTTGAACCAGTACAAAAGGGTACAGTCGACCCTAATGGGAAACAATTGTGTGAATTTATTTTATTATTTCAAGTTAATAAAATAAAATGGAAATTAATGTGCAGAGACTATATTACGATTAGAGATATTGAAACCAAATCCATGAGGATGGATAAGGCTGTAAGACTTTCCCATACTTCCAAAAAACCTTGGAATAAATAAAATAATTACTAAAATTAGATTGGAGATAAAAATCTAAAAAATACCCTAGTAAAGAGAAAATTACTGGTAAGGGGTGGAATAAAACTAGAAAGCAAAACAGCTAGCTTTAAAAGTACCTTTGTGGAATAAACAAAGGGAAAGCTTAGGCACACAGGAAAGTAGCATCGTGAATTAACTGGACGCGGTTAAGGAAAATAGGACGAGGGGAAGAAAGTTTAAATAAGTAGATTCAGAATAGACAAATGGTTGTCTATAACTGGAGGAAAGGATCTCTGCTCAAGGGTGAGCTTTGGAGAAAGAGCTCTAAGGTTGGGAGGCACCTAGTCTACCCTAAGTAATATACATGTTTAATTTGAATTGTTTTTTAATTATATTTTAATGTTTTGATGAATTACTCTTAAAGGTAAAGTAGCTGGATCTATATGAAATTATGGGTCTGAATCTATGTCTATGTAGTGGAAATTAAATGAGTTATAAATATATTTTGGGTGGTTTGTACATTAAAAAAAATTAAATATTGAGGAAATAGTTTATTATTTATTGTTGTATAGACATACGTTGTAGAGGAACAAATCTCAGAATGTCTACAACCCAGTATTGGGTCTAGCTCTGAGGTTAGGTACCTCACAGGAAACATAGGTGTAGTTAATTAACTTATTTTATTGTTATGTTAGTGAACTGTACACTGGATTCTGAAATAAACTTAAACAGAAATAGATAACATTACAGTATAGCTCATAAATTTTTGTACTATAATATATATGCAGAAATCGAAACATGAAATAACTGTACATATAAGATATTTTCTGTAATGACGAGCGCTAGATAATTATGCATTCATGATAAATGAATTTATAGTATATGAAATAAATTATGTTCTATCTAGAGAAAGATAAATTATATCTAGAGTTATTAGATAGAATATGATATGCATGCATATATCTAGATTTTATCCTTATAATATCGCAAAACTGGAAAATATATTTGAAAAACAATAAACATATTCTTCTGAAATTTTCATACCACTCTGAATGAGAAGAAATAATTTCTAAAATATACAGTAACTCAAATATACTCAATACCATACAGAACAAGATATTATTCTGTAATACTATTATGTAGAAACCTCTTTCACAACTGAATAGAAAAGAAATGATCTTGCTGTATTCAAGAGTACAAAAAACATAAATTTGACATTCAACTAAAATAAAGTTTAGGTGTGGAAATCATAATGATACTGATGTATAGAGAAGAAGGTTATACAATCCGGAAGAGAAAAACGATAAATGTATACTCTATTCAGTGCATCTATACGAATAGTCAAACTGTAGCGTTATACAATTAAACCAGCCTTGGTTGTGAAAGATAATTCTACACAGAGAACTTTTCGTCCTTATATGGAATCACAAAAGCTAATGAAGAATAAAATATGCAAATATTTCATAGGAGAAAGCTGATAGTCATTCGACCAACCTGGGAAAGAAATAAACCCGCTATCACTATCATGTAAATAAGTGCACAAGATGCAAATAAATTCATAGGTAAGTGTCCTGTAGTCGTACCTGAAAAAATAGAGTTGGAATTCAGATTTTAAGATGAAAGTGATGAAACCAAATTTTATATACATATATAAAAGAGATAAAGCATAGTTGCCAAAATATTTGGATAATTACCTGATGAAATGGAATAACTACATTATACTTGTAATCATATAATAAATGAGATGAGTATTCACACAACATATATAAAAAATCTCTTGACAAGACGTAAGATATTGAGGGCCTAATTGAAAAATACGAAAATTGTTAACTATGCATGTACAATAGATAAGGTTTTATTCTCGGTGAGATAAAACTCATAGAACGTAGGTAAGGAATTATTAAACAATTTTGAAATTTAATATTAGAAAAATGAAGATGGAAAATTAATACTCAGAAGCCTAAAATAATGCTAAGAAATCCGAGTTTCAAGGGCATATATTGCAATGCAAATAAACCCTAATAGCATACGAGCTTACAATAAGTTAATGCTTCATTTCTCGGTACAACTGTGTGCGATAGGAGGTTGTCAAAGTAGTCACCTGCATTTGAGAGAAAACACTATTAGAATTTGTAACTCCTAGTTGACATAGCATAATTTATTTCATTACATGGTGAGATATTGAATTTAAATAGAGTGGGAATAAATTCTAAAGTCGAAATGCAACCAGATAGAAAAATTTGTAAGAATAATTCCGAAACCCATCATAGATTAACGAATTCCAATATTTGGGTATTGGTAGAAAATGGTAGAGAACCAACTGTTAATGAAAAATTTTGTAACTTATAAATACGATAGAAGTGATAAATATAAAACGGGCAGAGAGACTACGCAAATTTGTGGTAGTACAAACCTCAAAAACAACCTATATGGGAGCGAGAGGCATTGTACAAGCATCCATGAATAAAGTTACTCTACAAGAAATCGTAGAAAGGAAATGCATCTAGCCCAAAATGGGCTCGCACAGAGGTAAACACATTGGAAGGAAAATAACAAATGAAATGGAACCTCCGTGGAAAGCAGCTTTTTTGAAGCCGTACACCATAATCGTAAATGTATCTACACCGTCTTCGTGTCATCCATCCTTATTATATTGTACAATCCCGTGGATCGATGGGTTTTGTACAAGCCCATGTGATGTTGTACGATGAGAGTTATTATGAAAAAAAATTGAACCATTTCATTTGAGTTTTCATGTATCTCAGATGATACGACGATTACAGATGTGTGTGATAGATTGAAGTATCGAAATTTGGAAAGGAGAGATTTCATAAACTCTAACGAGAAGGACAGTGAATAGCTAAACAAAACCTGAAGTATATCTCTTATCAAATATCGTGTTGACAACCAATTAGTACTTAGTGGGATGACATAATTAAGTGACTTCAACAATGTTATCTATTGTTTGTTAAATTCATATTTGAAATGGAATTAAAGGTTTAATGAGGATCATATGTCTTTAGATTCCATCACGTAAGGAGGTATAGTGAAAACATTAAGACAGATTGTCCATTAATACAATTACTCTAAGTTAGAATTTCATGTGTGAACATAGTGGTTCTAAAGTCAAACATGATTTTATATATATATACATCTTGAAGGAAATGTGTATTTTAAGATAAGAGTTAAGCGAAGCTTTTTAGTGACAATACCCAATACTAGTAATGGTGAATATACATTGAACTTATATGAATAAATCTAGTTGTAATTATCGTGTACGTATTGGTATAAACTAATAAGGTGAGTAAACACATATAGAGAGTGATTCGACATCATTATATGTGGGTCATAATATATGTTCCCAAGTATTGTTATATATTTATTATTGTGAGAAACTATATGATAGTCACCTATTGAATATTTTCAAATAATTAAATTGAACATATGAGTTGTGATTAAGGGTTAGAAGGTCTAGTGGATAAATGAAGAAGGAATAGAGTATTCATAAGAAGAAATGAAAAGCTTATTAATGAGGAAAGTAAATCATGTATTACAAGAAAATCGTAGTTGACGTCGTGACAAGTGAGACACTGCTATAAACTGTAAATGAATAAATAGTGAAATAGTAAATTGTTAGTAACAGATATACGTTGGAATATAACGAATGATAGTTTAAATATAAAATTAAGTTATGTATGTTACTATAATTAGAAAAAAAAATTGAAATGTTAGGTGTTACAAATATAACTATTGAGTCATAAAAAGGTATCTTTTGAACACCTAATTAGCCTATATTAATCATCAATCTGGGAGCGATTTTTTATTTCGAGAGTGTACTATGTCTGAGGCTGCAATTAACTAAGAGTAATGCTATGAATATGTAATACAGAATATGAAATACAAGAGTAAACAGATGCTTGTAAAGAAATCCAATTACAGTGACATAAATGGAAATGCTTTGAAATCTTAACTACAACAATCCGAAAACCATCGATGAGGGATACAGTAGCAGTAACTCCTTCCCTTAGAAATCAATGCAACTAAAATCACACTAAGGCAAGATAACCAATCTGGGAACTTGGAAGCAATAACCAGTGTCCTCTACAGTTGATGATCCTGTTCTTAAAGCAAGAGAAATGAAAGCAAACTCAATCTTCTTGCTGATGAAAATAACTAAAAGGAAAAAAATCTTGAAAGGAACAACAGCTTGTAATTCCTATACATAACAATCGTAACTCATCTATTTGCTAATATGAAGCTATGAATCAGAAATACACAATAAACAGAAATGGAACATCAACATGAATTGAACAACAATTATAATTCTAACGCAATCAAGAAACTAATCTCCACACTCCAATCCTGTCAACAGCCAATACTACACAACAGTTAATTATAACAAATCATAAGCTAATAGAACAACAACTAGAATAATATGTAGAACAACAAAGCTTTTATAACAATAGCAAGATAACTGAACAGTGAATGTAATTCTTGCAAAGGATAAAATAGCAATGCAATTTGTTAATGAACTTGTATTAAATCTCACAACAGTCAATCAAATCTGTAATTGAAAGAAACATTAAACACGACTTCACACAGCAGTAGCAAGGATTAATAATACAAACAGTGAAGTAATTCCACCAGAGCCGGGCCCTTAGTGCGAGTGAAATACTGCTGGGCTACTTCAGAATTTAAGAGATGAAATGAAACGCGTGTTTAATATTAATCGAACATAAAGTATTACAGAGACTGTTTTCTCAAAGCCGAGAGTCAATAAAACATTACAAAGGAAACGTTTGAATATAAGGATTTTCGGCCAACTAACTAACTGAATGAATCTCCTCATCACTAAAGGACATTGCTTTATATATCAATTCCTGATGGACAAGACGAGGAATGAGATGATTTTGAATAGCGATCCCTCAGGATCGAAGGATCCTGAGGGATTCACTCCCCTTCGTTTAGTTATCATCTTTTTTACTTTGACCAAGGCCGAGCTGTCCCCTGCCTTTTCTTATCAATTTGTTTGGATCTCCTTGCCTTTGGCTGGATGTGGTTCAATGCTGATGGAGCAGTAGTTACATTGATCTCAACCTTGCCTTTGCTACAGTTGCTCACTTCGTCTAATTCCTGTTTTATCAACAAAAAGAAACCTTTAGTCATCTTTTTACAATAAACATAAACCTTTCCAATTTTATCATAATTCTTATAATAAATTACCTTCCCAAAGTAAAAAGGAGTATGTCAATAGTAAAAGAATGAGAAGATACATAGTAATTTCATACCCTTTTCACTGCCCAACATACCCCCCTACTTAATCTTTTTCATGTCCTCATGAAAACTATAGTTCACATGGAGAGCAGTTAAAGAATAAGTCGGATAAGGTTTGTCATCGACAGGTCTAAAACCATGTAGTGTAGCTAATTCCTGAAAAACATGTTCTGTCTGTCCTTCAGGGAGTTCGTAAATAGTTTTGCAGTCTGAAGCAGGATACCATGCAACAAGGTTGCAGAACCTACATCCTAACCAGAATGGTCCTTATTTTAAAATGAGATGACTATAGGAAATCGAGCAGTCTGTAGTTAGCCCAAAGTTTCTATAATTAAATGGTTCCCTATATTGGACATTCTGATTGGAGATTCTCCACCAGACCTTAGATGATATATAAGCTTGGTTTCTAATGGAAGAGAAATAATCTGTCCCATTCAAGATAATCGATTTGTGGATAGGCCCCAAGGCTTGGGTAACGCCTTCCTTGGTGATCAAAATTTTCTGCCTAGCCCAAAATTGAAGCGGGTTCTGAGGTTCACTCCTAACCCACAGATCTAATTCATTTTCCTACATTTTAAAGGCATTATAGGCTTTAAGCCATTTTAATTGATTTACAACAAAGGAAATGAATGCCTGAAATTGAACATCTCCCACGAAAGGGCTAGGGTTTGATTCACAATCATTTTCAAGTATTATATTATGCAAGTAAAATTCACACAAAAGGCGTTGTACTTTGATCCCATAAAGTTTGCAGCATGATACAAAGTCATATATGGTTTTTATCTCTATGGATTTCCATACCCTAACTGCCTTAATATTTAGCTTTAAATATCTTTCTAGTAAAAACACATCATAGTTTTTGGCGGGGCACCTACAGGCTAAGATATCAGTATACAATGAGCAGAGAGTGTCCATTCGATTGTAGGCTAGTTTTAATTGGTTCATTACCTTGTCAGCCTTTTCTTCTGCTTTTCGACACTTTTCATGAGCTTCAACTTCTCCTTCATGGATAATTTTCATTTGTTGCTGCAACTCCTGATATCTTTTTCTTGGGATGGTGTCTTCTTCCAATCTCTACCTTTCTATTTGGGCCTGTGCCAACTCCTCTTGGAGTCTTGCCAGTGTCGGATCACTAAAAGTATGCTGACTACTTGATTGCATCTTTCCACTTGAAACAGGTCCCTCTGGAACATCTTCGGTTGGAACAGCTGTTTGCTACTCCGTATCCTCATAATTAGGCTCAGGCATGGCTTCTTCTCCAACTTGGGGGTTCCTCTTAGCGGTCACCTTTCTCTTTTTCAAAATTCTCTTGGTAGCTATGCTTCTTCTCTTAGGGGTTCGCTTAGGAATTTGTTTCATTCTCAGAACCCTAATGGTTTTCCTGAGCTGTTTTACGAGTTTATAAAGCTTCATTCGTTCCCTGCAAAGCTTTTCAATCTTAGTTTTTTTCTCCTCTTTTTTAATGGAACAATTGTTCCTTTATTTGAACCTGTTTTCTCAACAGGGTTTTGCTTTATATCAGCTATGCCTTCAGTTAAGTTCTCTTCTTCATCTTCTTCTTGGGGTTCTTCTTCCACATTCATATGCCCTTGGCTAAATTCTTCGGGAATCATACCCTCAGTTGACTATGCAATTTCCTGAGGACTTCCAAGTTGAGATATTACTTCGGTGTTTTATCGTTCATGCATTTCAGGGGAAGCAACCCTAGCTTCGCTAGGGTTTGTTGTTTCATCCAGCTAATTCCTTATCGATAGCAGAGTGCTCTGGTAACTTATTAATATCAATATTAAGGTCCAAAGGGCTATGAGGTTCTGCATAGTCACTCATATTGGCCAGAATTTGGGCCAATTGGTCTTCCTGTAAGGGGCTTGTGGTAGCATTTTCGGGAGGCTCTGTTCCTTCTTTGTCACTTCTATGATTGTCTTTGTCCTCCTCGCAGGTATGATAGCTCCCTTCTTCCTCATCCAAATATTGAATTTCTCCTTTAGTTTCTTCTTCCTTAGTATTTCCTTCTTTTGCACTGGATTGTTTTTCACCACTGGTGTGGTGACTTATTTCCTCTTCGTCCGAGTAGCGAATTTCTCCTTCCATTTCCTATTCTTCATCAGTAAGAGGGCTTGCTCCCTCCAATTTTGGAGGTTGTTCATCCTCTGAAATGTGCAATTCCAGGGGCTGGCTACTATTGCCTAGAAGTCCTTCCATCATCCCCCTAATTCACTTTTAATGGAGGGACTTTCTGTGAGTTGATGGCTTAGCTATTGAGCCAGCCATTCTCTTCCGTTTTGGGGCAGGTAAAGCTAACCCTCCGTCAATGGAGAATATCAATTCTTCCCAGCTGGTCTGTTGCTGGGCGAGGCTATGACTCACTATTAATCGAATTAGGCAATGGGAGTTGACCACCATATCTTCATGTTTAGCTTTTCTTATACTACGAGCGATATCATGCAAAAAGGAATTTAAAAATGCATGCAAATTGACAGTGCATTTCTATTTTAATACATCTAGCAGCTTAAGGTGGTGAGGTCTTACCACATATTTCCTTCCGTCGCACAATATGTAAGCCTGCACAATCTTCACCAATTCCGTCCATGGTTGTCCCAATGATGCTGGTTGAACTCCTTTGCATTTGACAACCAATGTCTATCCATCATCCTGAAAAATCTTCATGGCCTCTTGAATCCTAATATTTTTCTGAGTCCATATAGTTCCTTGCGCTGGTATGCCAGACACCTCTGCAATTATTTTTTCGAATACAACTATCTGTCTTCCTCTAACCATGGAGGATCCTTCCTATAAGTTCTGTAAAAATTCGGTGGCCACTGCTTCATGGGGTTGTTGAATCCTCATGAAATATGTAATCCACCCTAGTCTTTCCAAAATTGCTCGTGCAGCATCAGAAACGACCAGCACTAGTGGCTCACTGCGAATTGGCCGTCCTCCCATCATTTCTGCACCCTGTTAGCTCTTTCCAAACACACAGTGATCGTAATGGAATAGCACATCACGGTGATTTAGAATAATGTCGTTAAATTTTTGTTATTCCCTAAAATTCAGGGATTTAGTTCGCATATAGGTAAAGAAATATCGGAATTTGATCTGCATGCAGTCATTCGTGCCCCCCCCTAATGGATGATAGGTTTCCCTCGACCGTCAATTAAGAGGAGAAGGTGTGGCACAACAGTAATACAGTAGGAAAAAGCAAGCGTAATTATGATACATTCAATCAAATTATAGCAATTACTAAAATCAATGCGTGTGATAAATCGGTAATAGATAGAAAATCGTTTTGTAATGATTCAAATACGAGGAGAAGGGATAGCATAAGATAAACATAAGTATAAATGCTTTATTTACCACTTCAAAGTAATATGATCGATTTGTAATGATTTTCATGTATAATAGGTTTGAAATCAAAGGTGAAGGATTCATACTTTCATTTGATATTTAAATAGAGATATAGGAAAAAGGGTTGAATATAACTATTGATGTGTATAAATGTGACTCCAATACCATCAACAGAGTTCTGTTGCCCATAGGTGTCCATAACCTTGACAGAATTTCTTTCTTACCCATGGAACCATTGTCCTTTATTTATACTGAGGAAGTTCTTTGCTGAATGTCATGACGGAGGGCATTGTGTTGGCTTCGTGACCAGATAAATCACAATGCCATTCACTGGGAAGAAGTGAAAGGTGGGCAAGCCGGCTCATGATGAGACCTCCTGTTCCAAGGACTTCTTAATTTTTTCAATTGTTCATTGGACCATATCCCTGGTTTGGTGGCCATAATGGGAATGCCACTTCACTGAATTCCTTATGATCATGGTAGGCTTGCTCTTGATGAGACCCCCTATCTTCCATCTACCAAAAAATTATTAGTGAAACATATAAATATTTTTCTTTTTCATATAGCACTTTCCTAGTTATTCATAAAGGATGGCTCAACACTCCTTAAGAGTAGGGATGGTGGAAGAAGTCTGAACATCTCAATAGAAAAGAATATGCCCTTATTCCTATTCCATAAATAAAAAAAAATTATAGCATATGGGGAAGAACCAATCATGATAAGAATAATCGATCAGATTAATTCAATAATAATAAAACAACAAAATTATGTTATTGATCATGCCCCTTTTCCCTTTTTCTTATCATTACTAGACAATTTTCGTGAAAAATGATGATTTATTTTGATTTTCTGATTACAGTAAGCTTTAATTTGTATGATTGTATATAAATGATATGTTTTCTTTTAGAAGAGTGATAAAAAATTCTCAAAATGCTAATCTAAAACAAAAACCAATCCACTTCAAAAGGTGTTGTTCCTTTAAAATGAACAGCATAAACGATCTGCGAAACTGCTGTTCCTTTCGA
The DNA here is from genome assembly GCA_034641835.2 of Pinus albicaulis. Lineage (NCBI taxonomy): Eukaryota > Viridiplantae > Streptophyta > Pinopsida > Pinales > Pinaceae > Pinus > Pinus albicaulis. Next base: position 1,376,854,822 of record CM076584.1, read on the forward strand.
AAGGAACAACAGATGTGTTGTTCCTTTAGAAAGGAACAACAAAACTCAGAACAAGCAAAATAAACAGAATTTTTGAAAAAAAAACAGAATTCCATGAAACAAGCAACGAAAATGAAATAAACAAAAATTTAAAAAATGAATTCCCTAAAGCAACAATCAAGTAAATGAACAATTCTTTATGTAAAAAATTTAAAAAAAGGAATGATTTAACAAACTAGTGCTGAGGAGGATTTATCCCCTTCAGCGAGAATTTCCATAGTAGAATCTTCCCGTAATTGTTGGTAAAAGGATTCTCGGGTAAGCGGTTTGTGATACAATCGTACTCGATGACCATTTACCTTAAAGGAATGTTCAGATCCATCAATGGTAGCTAATGTAATAGTGCCATTATCATGCATTTTTTGTATTTCATAGGGTCCAAGCCATTGTGTCTGGAGTTTCCCTGGAAAATCCTAAAACCTAGAATCATATAGGAGTGCCCAGTCTCCTTCGTGGAATATATTTTCTTTGATAAGGGTGTCATGCCATTTTGCTCTCTATTACTGAATTAACGCTGTGTGCTGAAGAGAAGACAGCCTCATTTCATCTAACTCATTAATTTGTTGCAGTCTTTTAGACTAGGCTTCATTTAAATCTAGACCCACCTTTTGAGTTGTTCTTAATGTTTGAATTTCAAATTCTATTGGAAATATGGGTTCTTTTCCAAATACCAATTGATATGGAAAATATCTCGTAGTGGGTCTCCACATTGTTCGATATGCCCAAAATGCTTCTGGAAATCTGTAGGCCCAATATTGTCTGTGTGAGGCAACGGTTTTTGTCAATATAGACTCAATTACTTTGCTTGTGCTCTCTACCTGGCCATTGGCCTGTGGGTGATATGGAGTTGTAATCTTATGCTGAATGTGGTAGCTTTGTAGTGTTTCGGCTAATTTATTACCTACAAACTATGGTCCTCCATCTATGATTATGTCCCTTGGGAGGCCATATCGCACAAATATTTGGAAAAGAAACTGTATTACAGAGTCCTCTGTAGCTTTTGAGACTGCCTCAGCTTCGACCCACTTAGTGACATATTTGGTTGTAACTAGGATGTATGTTTTTTGGTTTGAGGGAGGGCAAATAGGGCCAAAAAAATCAAGTGCCTAGCGTTCAAATGGATCAATCACTAGTTGAGGTTTCAAAGGCATTTCATCAGACTGCCCAGGGTGACCTACCCTTTGGAAGCTATCACAGGCCTGCACGAATTTTTTGGCATCTTTAAAGATGGTAGGCCAATAATAGCCTGTTCGTAAAACCTTATGGGCAGTTCTACGATCTGCAAAATGCCTGCCACATTTGACATCATGACATGCTTTCAGAATATCAAATACTTCATCCTCCCAGACACATATTCTCATTTGCATATCTCCCCCTGTGTGAAATAGGTAGCCCTCAATCCAAGAGAATCGGGTACTACGCTGTATTATCTATTTTTTTTCATTAAGGGATAGATGTTTAGGTAATTTACCTATTGCCAAATAATTTTCTATATCAGCATACCATGGTGTTCTGACAGTAACAACGAACAGATGTTCATCTGGGCAGTGGTCTTCAACTGCTTTTGTATCTGTTGGCTTTGGCATTCTTGACAGAAAGTCAATTACAGGGTTCTCTTTCCCAGGTTGATCTTTGATTGTAATGTCAAATTATTGTAGTAAAATCAACCATCTTGTTACTCTTCCATTTGTGACAGGTTTGTTTGCTAAAAATTGAATGGCAGAGTGATCAGTATATAGTAGTATAGGATACCCAATTATATAATGTCTAAACTTATTTATAGCATGAACTACAGCTAAAAATTCTTTCTCAATCACAGTATAATTTAATTCAACAGGGGATAGATTTTTGCTAATATAATAGATTGCATATGGTTTCTCGTCTTCCTCATGTCTGAGTACTTCTCCAATTACTGTGTCTGAGGCATCAGATGAAATTTGGAATGGAAAATTTCAATTTCGGCCCCTCAGCACTAGGGCTGTTGAAACAAGCTTTTTTAGATCTTTAAAAGCATTGCCACATTTATCTATCCAAATGAAATCAAAATTTCCAGTTAATGCATATAAAGGTGCAACTATTCGAGAATAATGTTCTATAAATCTTCTATAGTAACCAGAAAATCCAAGAAAGCTATGTACCTTTGTTTGTGTGGTGGGTGTGGGTATTAAAAATATTATTTGAATTTTAGCTGGGCCCACTTGAATTCCAACTGCTGAAATATAATGCCCTAAGATAACACCTTCGGTCATCATCATAAGACACTTTTCATGGCTTAAACAAAGCCTAGTGTCAATACATCTTTGCAATACCTTTTCTAGATTTTCCAATGCAGGTTCAAAATCATCCCCATAAGGTGTGAATTCATCCATATATATTTCGAGACCTTCATTTATTAAGTCTGCAAAGATGCTGAGAATGGCCCTTTGGAATGTAGCAGGAGCATTGCATAGGCCAAAAGGTAAGATTCGGTAGGCAAATGTCCCCCATGGACAAGTAAAAGTAGTTTTGTCTTGGTCTTCAGGGGCAATCTGGATTTGACTATACCCACTAAAGCCATCGAGGAAAGAAAATAATTTATTTCCTGCCAATGTGTCTAATACCTGGTCAATGAAAGGAAGGGGAAAGTGGTCTTTCTGTGTTGCCTTATTAATTTCACGATAATCTACACATATTATCCACTTTCTGTTTTTTTTTTTGTACCACTACTAATGGAGAGACCCACTTGTTGTCAAATATTGGGTAGATGAAATTAACATCCAATAGTTTTTGTAATTTAGCTTTCACAATATCTTTGAGGTGATGGTTTAGTCTTATTTGGGGTTGGCGAATGGGTCTTGTATCGTTTTCAATATATATGTGGTGTGTACACAATTGAGGGTCAATTCCATTCATATCGGGGTAATCCCATGCAAAGGATGCTTTGTATTTTCGTAATAATTGGACCAACTTCTCTTCTTGTTCAGCAGTGAGATTTTTGTTAATGTTTAGAGTTTTTTCCGGCTCAATTTCTACAATATTTCTATTGTACACAGAAGTAGTAGGTATTACTTGATCATGAATGTCTTTCAAAGGATGTTCTTCTTCTTTATTATCAAATGTTGCCTTGATCATGTGACATTGTAAATGAGATTTGGTTTGTGGTTTATTAATGAAACTATTAATGATATAATCCTCTATTTGATCTTTAAAATCAAGAGAATTTTCTATAGTTAGAGGTGATATCATATTTTCCATTAGATATGATACAGGTTGTTTTTTGTTTTGATTATTGATAGACTTGGCTGGGTTGGGGGATATAAAGCTAAATTCTTGGCATAGTTTCCCCTTGTTATTGTCATGTTTCCTTGTCGACATCCAATATAAGCATTGGCAGTTGCCAACTAGGGTCTACCTAAAATTAACAAGAGTCTTTCTAGGCCGTTCTTTGGATTGATAACCAGGAAGTCAGTAGGGTATTCCCAGGAATCTACAGATACTGTTACATCTTGTAATGTACCTTTTGGTTTGACTACCGATCGGTCAGCCAATTCCAATAAGGTTTTTGTTGGTTCTAGCGATGTAATGCCATGTTTTTGACAGTGGTTGTTAGGATATTGATTGATGCTCTCAAATCAACTAAGGCATTTGGAAACAATTTCCCATGGATTTGGACTGTCACTATAGGATTTCCTAGGTCTTCATATTTTACAGGTGTTTCCATTCCTGACAATAAGTTAGATAAGGTACCAACTATTTGGATAATTGGACTAGTGGTTGTTCTCCTCTTTCGCTTCTTTATGCATAATTCCTTAATGGTTTTTGCATATCTAGGAATGTGTTGGATAGCTTGGAGGAGAGGAATTTTTATACACAAATTTTTTAATTCTCCTAGAAGATCAAAATTAGGATGTTCTAATGGGTGTGGTATGATTAATTGTTCTGGGAATGGTGGAGAGGAAGTTGTTACTTGTTTATTTTTTGTTGATCTTCCTTCTCTTTCTGTACTATTTTTTCTATAGGTAACTGATCTTCAATATAAACATTATTTTTTCTCTCTGTTTCTACTATGCGCCCAGACCTTAATTGAAGGTCATTACACTCCCTCAGTTAAGTTTCTAATTTTGGGGGTTCCATTACTTGGACAGACTAAACTGGCCAATTGTTTGGGTTTGGGTTGGGCTGGGCTGGGAGTTGTGGTCTTAAGTTGGTTTGGGGGTTTGTATAGGGATTTGGCAGTGTAGGTTGAGAGAGAGGAATTGTTCCAGCTGGCTGATTTGTGGGTCTTTTCCAGTTTGGCTACTAGGCCTGACTCTGGGAAGTATAGGGGGACCATTGTGTAGGATAGTTATTATTTTGCCAAAACGGTGAGTAGAAAGGAAAGATAGGCCAATTATTTTGGTTTGCTTGATTTGGCCAAGATGTTGGAGGAAATGGCTGTTGTGGCCAGTTGGGGAAATGTGGTTGATTTTGCCACATTCCACTATATTGCTGAGCATTGTATTGAGGAGGCTGAAAAGAGGAAAATGGACCAGTTGGCATACCTAATTGTCCTGGCTGCCATTTACGGCGTTGATTAAGCAGACATACCACTTCTGATTCTTCTTCTGCCTCCTTATAAACTGCTTTTATGCCAGGAAGCGAGGGACATCCTTCTGTAGGGTGATCTTTCGTTCAAATGGTAGAATTTGATCACATCCAACATGCACTCCTTGTTGTTGTGTTTCTTCCTGCATCTAGGGCAGAACATTTCCAAATTCTTTTCTGCTTCTACTCGCTTTTGTTTGGCTTGCATAATATCGAACTTCGTTGTTAGAGTCCCAAGTATGTCTGTCCTAAAATATTCTAGCAGATTACCAATCTCTGCACGAGTCACACCTTCATTAGAGGTCTTATTTTCTCTTGTAATCATATCACGTTCTGCTAATTTTAACCTTTTATTTCCCCTCGAACTCCTGATACACAAATCAATGATGTTAGGATAACTTTCTTGATATATATCACCTTTTTCCATAATATTTAGTGTTTCGACCAATTGATCTTTCATTCCCCTAATTAATGTGGTTTTCAAGACATTATCAGGTAAGGGTAAAGATGCATAAGGGGATCTCTGAAGATTGTATTGAAACCATTCAAAATATTCTTCCAAGGTTTCATTTGGTTTTGCTGTCATTTGGAGTATTTCATCTTTTAATTCCTGAGACCTACAATAATCTTGATACTTCTTTAAAAATGAAGCTTTCATCTAATCCCAATCAGTTATGACACCCCCACCTAATCCCACGAACAATTGTAAGGCTACCCCTTTTAATGTTGAAGGGAATAGTTTTAATTTTTGGGGATCGGTGGTATAATCATATCCCCTACATAACACATCAAATTCAAAAAAAAACGCGTCTGGATCTTCTGATGTTAAGCCATGAAATGTGGGAATATTTTGAAGGGGAATGGCCTTCATAGGCGCATTGACTACAATATATACTATAGGATATTGTAGTGTAGAGGTTTGCTGGGGTGTCTGCTGGTTCTAATTTTTGTTCTGGGCCATTTGGTCAAAAAATTGCCAATATCTTTCTGGGATCTCCAAGGAATTTCTAGGCTCACTAGTAGGGATAGGAATGATTTTGACAACACTTCCCTTGTCTGAGATAATGAGTATTCCTTGTTGACCTTCTGTTTGACATGATTCAGGAACTTGGTTTTCAATAAGTTTAACAACACTTCCCTTATCTGGACTGCTTATTGTTTGGGCTATTTCAATAGGAGATTTTGGGTCTTCGGTTTCTCCTGTTTCCCCTTCTCCTTCTCGGAGATTGCTAGAGTTCCCTTCTTGAGGGGAACTTATGCAAGGATTCTCAATTTATTGGGAATCTTGCTCAATTCCCTCTGTTTGACTGTGTATCTCAGCAAAGGCTTCAGATGGTGATTCTGTAGCTTGAAGGGAACTAGTAGGCTATCTAGAGATAACTTTTCTAAATCCTACTGATGGCTGAGATTCAGTTCTTTTAAGGATTTCGTCAATAAAAGTTGTCCGCCCAAGGGTCACCGGTCCCTTATGTTTTTCAATTTTAGGAGGAATTTTGTTTTTCTTAGTTGGTCTATTCATTCAAGAAAACAAACCTTCATTCCTACCTAAAGAAATAAGCTTACCTACTTCTGCTATGAAGCGGGCTGCGAGCAAGTGTGTTTCTTTCCCAGTACATAGGCTCTTACCTTCCATCTTTAATACCCAATTCTTCGCAAGCAGAAGAAAATCAGTTGTGCATCACTCCTTTGAAATGGCATACACTCTCCCTAGAAACGACGCCAAAATGTTGAGTCATAAAAAGGTATCTTTTGAACACCTAATTAGCCTACATTAATCATCAATTCGGGAGCGAATTTTTATTTCAAGAGTGTACTATGTCTAAGGCTGCAATTAACTAAGAGTAATGCTATGAAGATGTAGTACAAAATATTAAATACAAGAGTAAACTCATGCTTGTAAATAAATCTAATTACAATGACATAAATGGAAATGCTCTGAAATATTAACTACAGCAATCCGAAAACCATCGATCAGGGATACTCCTTGTAATTCCTTCCCTTAGAAATTGATGCAACTGAAATCACACTAAGGCAAGATAACCAATCTGGGAACTTGGAAGCAGTAACCAATGTCCTCTACAGCTGGTGATCCTATTCTTAAAGAAATAGAAATGAAAGAAAACTCAATCTTCTTGCTGATGAAAATAACTGAAAGGAACAAAATCTGGAAAGGAAAAACAACTTGTAATTCCTATGCATAACAATCGTAACTCATCTATTTTCTAATCTGAAGCTATGAGTCAGAAATACACAATAAACAGAAATGGAATAGCAACATGAATTGAATAGAAATTATAATTCTAACGCAATCAAGAAACTAATCTCCACACTCCAATCCTGTCAACAGCCAATACTACACAACAGTTAATTATAACAAATCATAAGCTAATAGAACAACAACTAGAATCAGATATAGAACAACAAATATTTTATAACAATAGAAAGATAACTGAACAACGAATGTACTTCTTGCAAACGATAAAATAGCAATGCAATTCGTTAATGAAATTGTATTCAATCGCACATCAGTCAATCAAATATGTAATTGAAAGAAACATTGAACACGAATTCACACAACAGTAAGCAAGGATTAATAATACAAACAGTGAAGTAATTCCACCAGAGCTGTGCCCTTAGCATGAGTGAAATACTGTTGGGCTACTTCAGAATTTAAGAGATGAAATGAAACATGTTTTTAATATTAATCGAACATAAAGTATTACAGAGACTGTTCTCTCAAAGCCGAGAGTCAATAAAACATTACAAAGGAAACGTTTGAATATAAGGATTTTCGGCCAACTCACTGAATGACTGACCCTCTTCATCACGAAAGGACATTGCTTTATATATCAAATCCTGACAGACAAGACGAGGAATAATATGAGTTTGAACAGTGATCCCTCAAGATCCAAGGATCCCGAGGGATTCGCTCCCCTTCGTTTAGTTATCATCTTGTTTACATTGACCGAGGCCGAGCTGTCCCCTGCCTTTTCTTGGAAATTCGTTTGGATCTCCTTTCCTTGGGATGGATGTGGTTCAACGCTGATGGAGGAGTAGTTACATTGATCTCAACCTCACCTTTGGTACAGTTGCTCACTTCGTGTAATTCCTTTTTTATCAACAAAAAGCGACCTTTAGTCATCTTTTTACAATAAACATAAACATTTCCAATTATATCATAATTCTTATAATAAATTACCTTCCCAGGGTAGAAAGGAGTATGTCAATAGTAAAAGAATGAGAAGATACATAGTAATTTCATACCTTTTTCACTGCCCAACAATAACAGTAAGCGGAGTAAAAGTGTGTTGGATGCACTTTACCTCTGAGGAAACTACTGGGATCAAGAGGATGAGATGAAGGAGGAACATCCATCCCTGGTTGAGAAATCAACAAAGTATTTTACAACACCGAGGACGATGTTCTGTTTTAGAGGGGAAATATGTAATATCCCTATTTTTCTGCTTTTATTTTAGGGATTTAAATGTTCTAAAGGTAAAATGGACCTATAGGAAAGTTATATGTGGACACAGACTAAAGTTTAACTTAATAAATGCGAAAATTAATCATTGTACAAAGACTAGAGTAAACAGATATTGATAACTCAAGTCCATGGGGATGAATAAGATTCCAAAGACTTCCCAAAATTGGACATAAAAATCTAAAAGATACCTGAGTAAAGTGGAAATTTATTTGGAAAAGGTGGAATAAAACTAGAAAGAGGAAAAATCTAGTTTTAAAGTAGTTTTGTGGAAAAAATAAAAGGAAAGCCTAATAAAAAAGCATAACAACATCTTGATTAACTCGACGTAATTATGGAAACAAGATGGTGGGAAAGCAGGCTTAAATAATCCATTCATGTGTAGACAAGAGGTTGTCTACACCTTGGAGGAATTGATCTATGCTTGAGGGGAGCTATGGAGATAAAGCTCAAGGTTGGGTGGAAAATAGTCTTACCTTAAGCGGTATGCACGTTTAAATTAATTTTGGATTATTATTTTGTTTTTATGATTAGAATGATAAATTTGACAAATGATGCTTATGAAAAAATATAAGTGGGAGGTGATATTTATGAGTTAATTATATGATTTTTACAGTTTATTTTCTGATGTATTTAACAGAACATAACCACTGAAAATAGCTTAGTTATATATAGTTACATAGACATATTAAGTTAGTAAACCAACATATAGAAATTCTAAACCCAATTATGACGGTTTAAATCTATTGCTAGGTTGTGATAAATTAAATGTTCAATTCAGAAAATCCATTATGTGAATTAGAACAGAGGATAACAGTATTAATTAACATAATTATTCTGCAAATCAAAAGGAAATATAAACCTAGATGCACAAAGAGATAACAGAAAATCTAGAAAGCAACATGATCATATATCTCTCTTTTAGTTTCATTTTGCACATATTTATATCTATTCAATTATATGTGCAAACAAGAAATTTAAATATCATATATATTTTTCAGTAGTAGAAGATTTTTGAAATATGTATACAGAATTCATGTAAAGAGAAATTCTCATTATCCAAAAATAGGAAGGGAATTTTGTAGAAAGTACTGATATAATGTGTTATGATATAATTTCCATAGTACATTAACTAGAGAAAAATATTCTATATATTAAGTACATATTTTACACATGAATAATTGTCCTGGAATTTGGTGGATTTAATTCTAGCAGGTTATCGACCAACCTATACATAGAGGAATAAAATGGACTGTCATTGCTTGTGGGGGGAAGGCACACATTGACGAGAAATAAATTGTGCAAGGTTCAATACTTGTACAATAAAACAGAATACAAATGGTTAGAATTTAATTATGAGGATAATTAAATTAATTATATAAAATCTGAGGAATAAATCATGTGAAATTAAATATTAAATTACTTTAATATTCACGGAGAAATTCCATGAAAGTTCTTGTGGTCGAATCAGGAAATAAATTAAACTCCAAGGATAGAAATATACAAGTGGTTACACTGTAAATAAATAACTATATAGAAGTGAAATTACCTGCATTACGACAACGTAAAACATGAATATCCATGACTATTTTTATAAGATTAAAAGAAGAGCCTACAACATAAACCATTTTATTAGTTGAGGGAAATAATTAAAATGTTCAGTACTTTCTGAAGGAAGAACGAGAATATATTCTATAAATATATTTCCATGAATCTCAATACTGATAAAGGAGTATTATAAATATGGAATATAACAAAATAAGTATGAATTATACCTATTATTAAACCCATAATATTCAATTGTTACCTCTTTGTCTTACACTTCGTAATTAAATCTTCATAACTTTGAGATAGAAATATGTGGAAAACTGAGGAGTACCATTTACACACACTTGTGAAGAAATTATTAACCCATTCAAAAAATGTATTTTCCAATTGAAATGAGAAAATCGAAATCAAAGAAATGATAATCCTCTGAGTCAAGTTATACTCTATGTGGAATATTATCTAATTTAAGATCAATCTTAATACAATGGAGTATTATGAAAGTAAATTGACCTGAGAAATAATTCTTATAAAAACTGTATAAATATCATAAGGAGATTATACTCCAAACCCTGAGAAACCAAACCAAATTACTTAGAACATTGCAACTAGGTTATTATAAATGGAGAAGTAAACTTAAGTATAGAAATACCAATTGTTGGAGACATAATCTGAAATAGAAACGAAACAAACACTAGATTTACAACTATTGTAGGTTCTATTAGTATGAATCTTTTGTCAAAATGATCGAAAAAGACCACTTTAGCTATGCATAACAAATATCCCTAACGTCAAATATGGCTGCCAATATCTTCAAATCTGCAGTTAGTTGATCAAGACAAAAGCTGCACAAATCCAGATCTATGCATAAAAGGACATCAAGTAGTGAAAAAAAGGTTTTTCTCCATGCATCCAATAGACAAGACAAGAACAATATTTTTGAAAGGATTTTTATATTAAGGGCACCTGAGAGGAAAACAAGAAAGGTGCTTCCAATTCTCCTCAGTGGGATGGGTTCTTAAAAGTCCTCAGCGCTTCAGATCTAGTATTTTTCTCTCTTGTTGGTGTAGAAAACCTAGACAAACATAGAACTCAAAGGGGGCTCACAAAGAAAATAATGGAGAATGCGACAATGATAATGGCTCAAAGTCAGACCAAGAGCATAGATCCAGAGTGATCTAATGAACAACAAAAGGTGACAAATGAATGGGAAAACCCTTCTATTTATAACAAAATATTAGGGTACTCTAGAACTTGGTGCATGAATATAATGTTATTAACCAAATTCTAGAACCACTTTTTAGGAATATTTTATTATATTTGTTGGAGGGAAAAGGATTTTGACTTTGGTCAAATCCTTTATTTATAAATAATAAATAAATAAGTGATTTATTTATTATTTTAAGGAAATGGTGGAAATATAATTAAATAAATAATGATTTATTTAATTATTTATAAATGATTTAGTCAAATTTAACTAGGAATATTATTTAAATAAGGATTAAATAACTTATTCCTAGGAAATAATCAAATAAATAAGGATTTATTTAATTGATTTCCTTTTTTTGGGTTAAATATGACCAGGAATAATAAATAAATTGATGTTTAACTAATTATTCCCTGAGGAAATATAAACAAATATAGATTTGTTTATTATTTCCTTTTGGGGTTTCCTGTTTAGACCATAAACGACTTAATAAAGGTGTTTTACTAAGTTATTTCACATAATGAAAGCAATTTTACTTAGGGTAAAATTAGTCTTACATGGTCTACTTGGGTCCATCTAATGATAATAGGTTAGATGACCAAAAAATGGTGTAATAGATTTCCCCCCAACGTGCGAGTGTTAGGAGCAAATCGTATGACCGAAGTACGTTGTAAGAACTCAATCACTAGACATCAAGAGGGAAGTCAGAGATAGAAATGTAAGGTAATCTAATGTTCTAAAGGACTAGAACCTGAGGAGACGAGACTTAGAGGTGCAACAAGTCTCTTTTTATGAGATGGTACCTATGCTAAAGGCGACGGGGGAGGCATACCTATGCCCGCCGAGACACTGTACAAAAGAATAGCGTGTCCAGTAAACAAGGAACCGGACTATAAAGTACATGCTAGCATAAACATGAGCCATATAAAAGATAGAATGATGAATCCCACATACATGCTATGCCTAGGAAAACATCCAGGTCTTATACAATAATATCTGAGTACATGAGATACAAATACAACCCAAATGGCCCCTAAAAATAGGGAAGGGATCACAATATGTAACTGATACATGAAAATCGAAGAGGCGCTGCAAGCGGCTAAGGACGACATCATAAAATATATGGAGCTACATCAAGGATGCGATGAAGATGTCATCCGTGCATGTGGGGGGCTACCTGTAGGGCCACCTCCTCATGAGGGTTAAGACATCTCACACACACCCGAGAATCACCAATATCTGTTGCTGCATCGCTAGACCATCAAGTATACAGATCTCAATCATGCTGAAAGGAGCTGGAGCTGAGAAGCGATCAAGTAAAAGGGTAATGAGAAATCCCCTTTTTCCTGATCCGAGGCACCGAACAAGTGTGGAAGCTGGAACCAAGGTACACCACCCTCTAGACCTATATTCTAGAATGAAAGAGCTGACGTCGACAGAAGGAGGTCTGCCATAGGTGAAGCAATAAGGGATCCACAACTAAGGCACAAGATAAAATAGTATAGAAACTAATAGAATGACAGTAGTGATGATGATGGAGTGGGGGATATTGAGTAGTGAAGGGATGCCTTCCCTTGTTAGAGCATAAAGGGCATGGATGACTTGGCAACGACTGATACGATATCATGAGGGATAGGGGACAGTGGGGATGAAAGCCATAATGCGTGATATGAGAGAGGAACCAAGCAATGAAGGATGGAGGACTATGATGGAATACAAATGGACTAGGGATAGGCTCCATGAATGTGATGATAACTCAACTCGGATGCTCTAAACAAGGGCGAATCAATGGTGCTGCCACACAGTAAAGGTCCAAATGGGGGACCATAAACACATGAGTACAAAGTGGTATCTCATGACGAAAACTGACACGAACAAGGACAAGTAAGGAGGCAAAGTGGTGCCCCAAGTACAAGTGTTGTAAGTGAGGAAATTTGATTTGGGGGAGAGGTGAATAGACCCTTCATGGACAAAATGTGTCCTGGTGAAGTATCGAATCATGAAAAATTAACAGATAACCATTTGAGTGCTAGTTGAGAGCTTTCCAATGGTGTAGACGATTTGTTAAACGGGGCTGCAGTTTGGTCGCAGCAGGCGAAAGAAAAAACAGGGGTTTCTCTTCTAAGAAGGCATTTTCCTTCCAAATGCATTCATTTTCTTGTGTAGCTGTGGTGAATGTGGACAGAAGAGAAGGCCCTAAATCTTGTGGCAATCATAGCAGAAAAACCAACCGTTGGAATCAAGATCCGTCAGTTGCAGGTAAGAGGCCTAATCCTACTCTTTCTTTTTAATTGATTAAAAGTTCATATTAGGGTCCCAAATCTTAGGAACATCCCCTCTCTCATCTTCACAATCAGGTTGCACTATTTGGGCCAAAAAATGTGACTTGGGAAGCAAGTTTTGGCCTAAAAAGTGCGACCTATCCCAGGATTTGGCCAAAAAGTGCGACCTGTCAGATGGAGGTGATTTCAGTGCTGTTGTGGGCAGAGATTCGGGTTTTGTGTAATTGACTATAGTCTTTCCTATCTGTACACTGAAAAATATGACATTTTTGTGCAGATATGGTAGATATATGGATCAAGTGGAGAGAGAGAGACTTGGGTACATTATGGTCAGAAATCCAAGCGGATCAGGGTGTCCATCATGCATTGGCCAGGTTTGGGGTTCTAAAATTTGTGGAGAACCCTCTGATGAGAGTTGGGGAGCCCTTTTTGGCCTGGATTGTCAGTTATTGGGATCCAGATAATGTGGTATTTATCGTGCAGGCGCATAGGATCGAGTTGACGATCCAGGATTTGTATTTCTTGACTGGTCTCCCACTATTAGGGATGGTGGGAAATACACAGCCAGTGTTACCGTGGGGGCGTAACATCATGGATTTTTTAGAGCGACATTGTTGGCTAGGCCTTCGAGTCAAAGGGACTCGGATACCGATTTTGGATCTAGAGAGGTTAGAGACTGATGCAGTGGCGGCAGCAGTGTTGCGGATCCTGGGCAGTCAGGCACTCCATCACATCACTGGAGGGCAGATGATGATTGTGGAAAGTGTATTGAGTAGGACCTACTATGTGTGGGCCTAGATGATGTTGGTTTCATTGAAACGACAGTTGTCGCTTTGAAAGTGGCAAGTGAACCATGATTGCACGTATGGGACTGTATTGTGCTCCTTCTTTTTTGAGAAGATCCCGACCTTGCGACCTCGTGTACAGCTACCAGATGGGGGTCCAAGAGAACCCAGGATGCACCGATGGGGGCGACTACTATGTAGAGGAGGAGGAGGGGTGGTCGAACGGGTGTTCCGACCGGAGTTCTTTGCCCATTGGGATTAGATGCCATTGTACATAGACGACTATCCCTATAGTGGGATGAGTTATTGTGGAGATCTGGACTTGCCACTTCCGCCTGGTCGAGTATGGGGGCCTGATGGTAAGTGAAAAGTGACTAATATTTTACGTGCATGTTAAATTTTGTTAACAACATATATGGTACTGATCCTTATAATTTGTTATGAAAATATAGCTCCGGTAAAACCATCTAGATATATGGGATGACCTACAGTATCAGGAACTACAGGTGCTAGTGGACCGAGAATGACACAGAATGAGGATATGACCGCCCTTTTGGAAGAAAGCCGTCGTAGATGTGAGGGGTTGCTGCCCGGTGTTTCGGAGAGAGGTTGGAAATACTTAGACGACCAGTACGTAGAGCTATGTATTGGGCTACCCTTGGAATGGCGAGGTTTCATGTGGCGCATGGCAATGGCCGATCAGACTGTGCGTGATCTAGGAGCTGTGGGAGCAGAGCCATTGGCTTGGGATCCTCCAGAGAGTGATTATATGTAGGGCAGGTGGTGGCCCCTAGTGTGTATGTAGGGGCAAGTGGTGCCCCCCAGCTTTGAATTTTGGTTTTTGTAAATGTGCTATGGGCATGTCATATGTATCAGAGTAGATGGACTCGAAAAACATGTTGTACGACACATATTATGGATATGCATCCTTTTGATGATTTTGAATATTATTTTCTTGTGAGAAATGTTTGTGATAAATGCCAATCTAGGACATGGTTTGCAATGCTATCTACGTAGTGATTTTGTTCTCTAGGTATATGACTGAAAGTAATGACTCTAAATTCACGTATCAAAATTTTCACTCGTAAATATCGCCTAAAAAGGATAGGATTATGCACACGATAAACACCATTGAGTTGTAAGACAAGAAGCAGGGAATCTAAATGGACATGTAGATGGAGGATGCGATGAGAGAGGGCATCGGCGAAAAGACCACACACTGCATCATATTCAGCCTGATTATTGGTGGCAGCACCAATGTAGATTCCATTGGAGAGAATGAAGGTATGTAAGGGGGTAAATATGACCCAAGCTGCCGAGGCTAGATTCCGGGAATAGCGACTTGCACCATTGGCGTAACCGATATAGGGTGTGGACAAGAGGTCTTGCGGAAGAGTGTGAGAAGACAATAAAAGAGAGGGGGAAGAACAATGATGGCAGCGTGAGTACCGAGTAGACATCAAATGATAACTACGGGAGGGAGTAGTCTGTATAGGATGGCTATGACTCATAAACTGACTAGAGGGTGATGTATGAGAGCTACGGGATGAATAGCTGGCACTCAGGCTGCAGAGAACATCATAGAAACAGATGGTAGTATCCCAGTTATGGGTGGGAAAGAAAAGTTCAGGGAAACCGCATGATGCTGCAAAGCTACTGAAATCATCAACATGGGAGGAGAGGCTCACATACGAATGGTCACGGGGGATGACAGAAGAACAGGTAAAAATATGGTCGAATGATGTGGAGCCCAAGAATGTCGCTGAAGGGGAATCAAGCAAAACAGAAGGAGGGGATTCATAAGGAATGTACTATGAGGGTCACACGGATGATGATAGGTAGAGGACGGGGGTGGAAGGTTCCATCATCTCAACATCAGGGGGGGGGGGGGATGTCAATGGCAGCAGGGGTATCCTCCAGCTAACTGGATGCACACTGTGCGAGGATGGGAGAGGTGGATTGATTTTCTTCAACCTCATACTCACGAATGACCTCTAAAGAGGCTTGGTAGTGTGTCACATGAGGAAAATGGTGGGAATAATGGCCATGGACACCACACAGAGCATAGGGTTTGTTGGTGCAAAGAGTATTTTGGTTCTTGGCTGCGGACGAGGAAGAAACAGAGGGTTCGGGGACCATAGACTCAGGGAACGCGACTTTAACCATGGGTTTAATATGGGTCAACTCAAGACAATTATGGGTGGCATGGCTGACGCCATCACACAAGGCACAAGGCTTGGTGGGTGGAGGAGGGGTAGGGTCAGTCGTGGTGGCCTTGTCTTTGGATGCCCCCTTGCGAGCTTTGCATTTCTTTCCCGTAGCTATCACAATAGGAGAAGGGTCCTGTTGAGGTGCTGGTGGCACTGTAGCGACGGAAGAAGTTAGGGGAACTAGTTGAACTGGTGTCAAATCAAGGTATGGTTTGGGGTGACCTAGTGGGGTAGCGGCTGGAGGTTCAAGGTACCAAACGGGTATTCCCATGGTATAATTGGGAAGGGAAAGGGTGGCCATGATGGGAACTGAATAGACTCTCGGAGGGGGAGCAAGGAAAGGTATCTGACCAACGGGGTAATGGCCAGGAGGGATGGCTCCAAGATGGTTGAGACCTGGGGGAACTGATGCAGGAGGGTAAAGAGGCTCATGGGTACCAGCTGAATGAGAAGGTCTAGAAGGAAGCGGTTCGGTTGGCTGAGGTGAAGGGCTAGGAGCGGGTTGCGGTGGGCGAGGTTGATGTTGCTGACTAGCCGAAGCGGGCCGCTTAAGGTCAGCCCGAGATGATTGCATCATGAAAACATTTGCTAAGCTGGGATCAGATATTGGAGGAGGAGGAAGACCAAGGAATGTTCCAAGCAAGGAGGAGTCTTTGTAGACACCTGAGGAAATATCAGTCAAAGAATCGACGTTTTGCTTATTGGCTACAAAAGAGATGGTCGACTCACGGGAGGTCTAAGATTTTGGCTCATGATATGTCAACTGGTCAATGGTGACTATATTTCGATTGTGAAGGAAAAACATCTTGCGGTGGACCCCGGATGGGACAGCAGACATGGCATAGGTGTCGCTACACCCCAAAATAATATTATAATCAAGAGGGGCATCAATGACTTCAATGTCAACGCAAACAGTCTTACCCACAAGAGTGATAGGGCAATTACGGGATAGGCCAATGGGCTAGGAGGCATGGCCATCCCACGCATGAAGGGTGATTATGGGAGGGGCCAGCTGAGGAGATCTGATTTGTTTCCAAACTGAAGTAGACATCACATAGGTAGATGTCCCCTCATCAATAATACACCAAGACACATTAGCGTTTCAGATTTTGATTGGGATTTGGAAAGCGATAGAAGCAGGAAGGGGATGATGATCTAACTAACGGGCATTGAAAACAATCAATTGGTCATCAGCAAGATCTACAGTGCCCATGGCGGGTAGTAGAGCCTTCCTTTCAGAAGGACATGACTGGAGGAGTTCCAGTTTCGAAATGGCAGCATGAGACTGCGCCAAATCATCTACTATTCTATATGAATGACCAGCTCAACTGGAAGCAGCATTTCGGCATAATGGGCCCTTAGGAACCTTGGTAGGAACCTCAAATTTGGGCTAAGGGATCTGCAAAGGACCATTGGGTATCGAAAGAGGCTCTGTAGGACTTGAAGAAGGTGACTCGGGGATAGACAAAGTAGGAGGCTTGGGGTATTGACGAGACAGAGTTTGAAGGTTAAGGTCGATAGTGAGAGGTTGGTCAGAATTCATCATGAGAATCTAGTAATCGGAGGAACCAGAAGGGGAGGGTTAAGTGGTTACCAGGGCATGAGGTGGTTGAGTAGCCACGAATCCTTGCTGAAGGAAAGGATCGGTAAACATAGCTGGTAGATAAGTAGCCACATCAGGGGGAATAGTAGGGGAGGCATGCTGCCCTCGCAATGTGGCCTGAGACTCCCACATCTTCCGCATCTATGGTAATAGGGGGCAATTGTGAGTGTAATGACCATAAACACCGCAACACGAAAAAGCCTTATTTGTACGAAGAGGCCTATCCGGCTTGGGCTGAGTACCCTGTTGATGGTTAACGGTGTTAGAGTCAATACTGGAAGGATTGGATCCATGATTACCAGGGGCATATTGATTCTGATTACCTTTCCTCTTTCTTTGAGAAGAAGGAGGACTAGTCACGCCCTTCTGTGCAAATTCTTGCCCCGGCTGGGGTGGTAATTGTTGTTGCGAGGGCTGAGAAGGAAAGGGAGGTAGAGGTGAAAATGCGGAAGGATCTAGGGCACCAGGCTGTGGATAAGGATACTGGATAGGCTGGGAAACATTGAGGTAAGTAGGATGTTGGGAAAAAGGAGGAGACATACCGTATCCTAGATACATGCTACCTGGAGGGGGGGAAGTGTTGGAGGTGTTGGCCCCTCTCAGAGGGAAACCTTGGCCCATAAGAGGTTGAGCATACGGATGCAAAAGAGCTCCAATGATACCGTCGACAGAGTGAGATGCCCCTCGGGCGTTAGTGCCATCGGGTCTCGGAAGGTCAGAAAGGATGGTATAAACATAACCAGACTGAGCATAGATAAGGTTATATTTCAAGGCTATTTGGAGGGCGGCTTCTTCGGTTTGAGGGAACTGGGAGGCGACATATTTGCCGATGGTGGGTAAGAGAGATTGAAGGAACCAGTCCATATAGACCCGATCTTCAAAGGTGGGAGCCTGACATAAGCTCCTTCTTCTCTGCCATTCCTGGAAATGAGCGGAAAGGTGGGTCTTAAAGATGATTGATGGAAATAAGTCAAGAGTTCGGTACCAGTGTCGTATTGGAGAGGGATCTGGAAAAAAGATAAGAAGGCATGGGCAATGGTCACAAAGGTGGTATGGGACGAAGCAGTCTGATCGACATACCACTTAGAAGATTCACCTGTAAGCGTGCATTGGAACAATCGAAGACATATGGAATCATTAGTAATGGAATTGGATGAACACCACATGTGGAAAGATCGGATATGGTTGGAGGGATCCTCGCCGGCAAGGCATTTGAACTTGGGAATATCGGAGGGGAGCTTGGTGGGCATAGCAGGCCAACCAACATCATGGCAGATAGGATCATTGATCAACTGATTGAAATCAAGGAGACTGAGACCTTCCATATAAGGGAGCAAAGGGATAGTCGAGGTAGTTCACGTGGTGGTTCTGCTAGTAACAGACCCCACAGTAGGGTCGGGGTTGTTGCTAGCATTAGGCCCTGGACTACACATGGTGAAGGTAACAGGGAGAGAACCAAAAGTAGGGCGAGAACCAAAAGAATTAGAAGAAGAGTCGGAGTGCAGACTCGGAGGAGGACTAACTCGACGACGACGGGAAGGATTAAGTCGACCAACCTGAAACTGAGGGTGAAGGCCAAGAATTCTCCAGGATATACGCCTTGGGGGCGCAATGATGACGGCACAAAGGGAAGAAGAATGACCAACAAAGGCAGGGAGGTGCAGAATCAAGTGATTACAATGTCCAAACAAGGGCAGAAAGGTGCAGTGTCAATTGATTTTAAAATCTTTTCCTGGCGGTGTTAAACAAGCTCTTCTTCACTTAGGGTCAGTGTGTGGCATGTGTTAATTGTAATTTTTAAACCTAGAAGTTTTGAGATTAAAAGAAAAAAGTGTGTTGTGTAACTGAAAATAAATCTACCGAGAACAATATATAATGCTGAAATAACAGAAAATTAACAGCTAACTATGCATCGATCTAACCCAAGAAGGTAGGTCTCCCAAAACTAGTCTAAAAGAGGGAAAAAATGTAGTCAAAACACACTAAATAGGGGCCAATATATCTAAGGTCGGGAGGGACAGGGATCTAAAGGAGAAATCTACTGAAAGGAGGTGCAGAAAACAGCAAAGAGGCAGAGGCAAGGTTGCTGCAACAAAGGAGGAAATCAGCTAAAGGTAGAAGGGGCAAGGAGGTGACCCTAGAGGCAAACCTAAACAAAACTATATGAGGCAATTTGGAAGGGAGAAGAGTTGATCTAAAAGGGATCTGAAAGTGAGGTAGCATATCTGAAAAGAAGAAGGCTGAAACTCTGAAAATTCAAACGTCTGAAATAGTTAAAACTCTTCCACAAAAAGTGGAGAGTACTAAAGCCCTAAGCGGCTAGATTCCCACTTATTTGAGTAGAAAAAATTAGAAACAGGTCTAAATGGGCTAATTCAGAGGCTGGAAAACCATGACAGAAGCTTTAGACAAACCCAGAATAAGTGTTGAAAAATTGCAGAAAAAAGTGCAGGTAGCAGGTTCTGACCTGTTTTCTGTCCAGGTCACACATTTTGGGCTGAAAAGTGCATCCTGCAGTCTAGGTCACAGGTTCGGGGGAAAAAAGTGCGACCCGCAGCTCTGGGTGTCTCGACGGCAGATTTCATAAAAAGTTGTCGTCTCTGTTGTGGATGATGTCGGTTACCTGCGCAATAGGGCCAGAAACACACGGAAGTTAAAATTTTTAATGTTTGATGGTTTTAGAGGTGAAAAACACCATAAAAATAGGAAAAACAAAAAATTGAAGAGAAACCCTAGGGTCTGAAATAGCTAGATATGCAGGAATATATAAAACGACAACAATCGCAAAATAAAACCCCTGTGTAGTCGCCAATTGTTAGTATGAATCTTTTGTCCAAATGATAAAAAAAAACCACTTTAGCTACGGATAAAAAATAGCCCTAACGTAAAATATGGCTTCCAATATCTTCAAATCCGCAGTTAGTTGATCAAGACAAAAGCTGCACAAATCCAGATCAATGCATAAAACGACATTAAGTAGTTAAAATAAGTTTTTTCTCCATGCATCCAATAGAAAAGACAAGAAAAATATTTTTGAAAGAACTTTTATATTAAGGGCACCTGAGAGGAAAACAAGAAAGGTGTTTCCAATTCTCCTCAATGGGTGGGTTCTTGAAAGTCCTCAGTGCTTCAGATCTAGTATTTTTGTCTCTTGCTGGTGTGGACAACCCAGACAAACATAGAACTCAAAGGGAGCTCACAAAGAAAATAATGGAGAATGTGACAATGATAATGGCTCAAATTCAGACCAAGAGCATAGATCCAGAGTGATCTAATGAGCAACAAAAGGTGACAAATGAATGGGAAAACCCTTCTATTTATAACAAAATATTAGGGTAGTCTAGAACTTGGTGCATGAATAAAATATTATTAACCAAATTCTAGAACCACCTTTTAGGAATATTTTATTATATTTGTTGGAGGGAAAAGAATTTTGACTTGGGTCAAATCCTTTATTTATAAATAATAAATAAATAAATGATTTATTTATTATTTTAAGGAAATGGTGGAAATATAATTAAATAAATAATGATTTATTTAATTATTTATAAATGATTTAATCAAATTTAACTAGGAATATTATTTAAATAAGGATTAAATAACTTATTCCTAGGAAATAATCAAATAAATAAGGATTTATTTAATTGATTTCCTTGTTTTGGGTTAAATATGACCAGGAATAATAATTAAATTTATGTTTAACTAATTATTCCTTGAGGAAATATAAAAAAATATAGATTTGTTTATCATTTCCTTTTGGGGTTTCCTTTTTAGACCATAAACAACTTAATAAAGGTGTTTTACTAAGTTATTTCACATAGTGAAAGCAATTTTACTTAGGGTAAAATTGGTCTTACATGGTGTACCTGGGTCCATCTAATGATAATAGGTTAGATGAGCAAAAAATGGTGTAACAGTTTCCAATCTTCTAAGATGACAAAAAGAGGAAAAAATTCATACTTATAGAAAATGGAGAGAAGTTTATACTGAATATGTCGAGAAGGATTGTATAACCATGATTTTCTCAACAAACAATAAATGCGAAGAAAAATGAAAAGAGGACTAAGATTCAAAAATGTAGATGAGACTCAAGTGCAATTTATAATAAACCTCATCCAACACTATACCTCATAAATTTCTGATACCAAGGCAAGCGATGGGCTGGTGGGGGATATGTAAGCCCAACTAGCAAAGAGAAGTGGGTTTAAAAATTATTTGAAATTGTAAACTTCTTACCTGTGAAATGTGTATATTCCAGGGCAGAAATAACCCAGATTGGATTTCTTCAATCTGCAACAAAACCTAAAATACGTTAATAATCAAGATGACGAAATACCCAAAACATATAGAATTTAAATTTGAGAAACGATTAACTAGAGGAGAATTCATAAAATGCATACACGAGATTAACAAAACCATAACATTGAAGGAGAAATAGTAAAATCATTAATGGAATGGCATTGGCTAACTAAAATGTAGAAGAGGTTTTTACCTTCCTTGAGCCCGAGCCTCCTGGCAAGAAGGAAAATGCCCTCGGCATAGTGTTCATGGAGTCTTAATATCCTCTGTGTAAATACTTGTAACGAAAATTTAAAATTGGGTCATGTGGTGCAAGCCGAGTTGCAGAGCCGAACAAAAAATTGTAAAAATGAAAATCGACAGAGCATAGTGAGTTTTGTATAACCATAAATCCCTCCAGAGAATATGAATCATTTCACATCGTCTATGTGGAGGGAATCGGATTGAAGAAGGCTGAGAAGCCATGTGAACGCATTAGTATAAACACACCATAAATTTGGTGAAATCTCGAGGGTTGGATTTTAAGTGCAAGTACAGATAAGAAAATTAAATGTCAAACAAAAATCCCGGTATATGATCCTTACATCATTAATGTATCTCAGAGATATCATTTAATTGTGAAATGATTTGTGATAAGCCATCAAATCCCAATCTAAGGTAAAGTAGAATTCAAATATTGTAACTATTTAACTTATTGTTGATATTGTTAATGATGCACTATGGAATTACATAAATATTGATATAGTATTTGTAACCAAGGAGTATAATATACGAATTGGTTCATATGAAATGTAAAGTAGATATTATCCTTTGTTGAAAACTAATACAGGGTGGCATAAATTAAGGTTGTAATAAAAAATACTATATAACTTTAATGTTATATTGTAGTTTTAAATTATAGGAAGAGGAATTACAATGAGTTCCTATTGGATGTTATAATGTATTACAATTCATAAAATTCATAATTTTCTATGGGTATGGTCTATTGAAATAAGGAAAAGAATTCCTTTGGATAGACTAAAATCGATTTTAGAATTATGAAACTAAGAGTATTAATAAATAAATATATGAGGGTAAAATAATATATTAAATGTAATAGGGAGGAAATTCTATTACAACAATTATTCACAATTAAGTTTATATAGAGGATAAGATGAACCTAAATTTTATGAGGAGAAAGGTCAAAGAATGAAATCAAGAAGAAGTGGGTTCACCAATACATGACTTTGAAATTATAAAGTACAAAACGTATAACCAGAGAATTTTCTAAGCATGATGATAGTATAAAAATAAGTTTGTTGAAAAGTGATGCAATTTTGACTAAGAAATACAAACAACATTCGTCAACTATTGACGAAGATAGAAATTAATGCATCTAAAGTATATAATCATACTATAATTAGAAAAAAAATTGGTGGTAAGTGGATTTTTTACAGTATTAAACTAATTTATTGATGGATCCTAATGAAGAAATGAGATTTCTTGATAAAATGGTTGAAATAGAAAATTTTTATGAACATTTGTTTAATAACTTTGAAGAGTTCAAGGTTAATAAGGAATTTTTTATGCTAGAGTAAAACGGGGGAGTAACATCCATGATTTATTATCTGAAGGAGGATGAAGAATATTCATTTTAGGAATATGGTACAAGTGTAAGATATGGAACAACCCCAAAGGATGAAGCATCAATTGAAGAAGAAGAGTTGTTTCAGGAAGCTATGCTTGGGGAGATTTCAATTGTAGGTCTCATGCTTGTGGAAGAAGACACACATGAAGATGAAGAGTACTGAATTGCAAGGAATTGAAACAAAAATTACATGGGACAATTCAAAATAAGATTGAATTATTTCAAGAATTAAATTTCTTGGAGCACATGATAGAGAGCCTACAACTACATATTCAATTTGAAAAACAAGATTTAGAGGAATAAAAGATAGCATTTCAAGGGAATGTGGATTATATTCCAAAATGTGGACAACAAAGTGACAAGAAAAAATGAAACTCATAATTGAAGAAGATTCTTATGACACTTTTGGAATAATATGATATACAATAACCCGAGAACAAGGAAAATAGTGGTATTCAACCAAAATTGGATAATAATGAGGTGATAGAAAAAATGTGGATGTTTATGATGAATAAATTCAAGAAAGGGTACATCAAAAGGAGGATATCCAACAAAGGATTGTAGTTGACTGAATAAATTTACAACAACATAGAAAAAGGAAAATAACAACATAAAGTATGGAGAGCTCAGGAATTGAAGAAGTGAAACAACAACAACACACGCAAGGAGGATGACCAGTTGCAAACAAAATTTTGGGACCCGAGAGCATTTTATGATCAACATATGGAAGCAGATTGTCAGGAGAGCATGATTATTTTTGACCTCGGTGTCTGATGTAGGAGAATTCCACTTACAATTCAAAATTCCCTTTTACTAGAATGAGGGGCTTCTTTACGAAGGGAGTTGGTTCCCTAAATGAGTGATTTGTTTAAATTATTTTTATATGTTATTTATTGAAATATTTATCTAATAATATGTAATTAGAAAATCAATTGTAATCATATCTATTCCTTACGATAAATATTTTGATATTTGAGTGAGATGGAGATATTTGAGGGTATTGGATTCCTTGAAATATTGCTGGATCTAAAAATCCTATAAAAAAGGTTTAAGTGAGGATTGTATGGATATGAACTGAATGAATTTAGAATCCTATATTATATAAATGTAATCAACTAAAAGAGGGTGAGTAGAGAGGTGTTCGAGAGAATCTGGAATTTAGAGAGCCAAGTAAGGCCACAAGGCTAAGACGACTTTTTTGTAAATTTTTCTAGGAAGGCATTTTGATAGCTTGTGTAAATAATATTCATTTCGTTGGAATAATCAGACTCTTTGTGCATGTAATATGGAGTTCCTAAAAGATCCTTTTAGCCGTGAATGAAAAGTAACTATGTTTTCTATTTCTAAAGACTAGAATGCATGTTCTTTATATTTTTATTCTAAATTTCTGTAGGCATAGGGGAGGATTGAGGTCAATACAGGAAGATCATGGATTGTGTGAAAGAGGAGATTCCTTTCCTTTTCATCTAAGCTCGGGATTAAAGTCACAATGAAAGTGTGGAGGAAACATAAGCTCGAGAGAGACCAATGCATATAAGTATAATATAAGAATTTTCTCAGAATGTGTGTTTGGAGTGATAGGGATTAACTTCCCAATAATGAGTAATTTTGAAATTCATTATGTTTTTATAAGTGCATAGGAAAAATAACTATATTTCGAGATAATACCTAATTAATGTTGGTACAATTAAGTGGACCATCAATATATTTAAAAAGGCTTTACAAAAGAGTCGAGAGGAGTTGAGTTATAGAGTAATACACACACACACATAGACACACACACACACACACACACACACACACACACACACACACACACACACACACAGATATATATATATATATATATATATACACACACACATAAGAGTTTAGAATATTATTTTTTATCTGAAGTTGAGAATTTGGAATTTAACAATGTCGACAGAAAGAAAATTCAATTCCATTAGATGGATTCCATCACCAGACAACGTTGGGTAAAAATTTTAAGAAGGGATGACCCATTAATTCCTATAATGTCGTCCTCAGACATCTACCCAAGTAACTATCCAATGGGGGTAAACATGTGAAAAAGAGTTTCTATGATATGATTCAAATCCCTATGTGTCAATTAAGGAAATGGAGTTGAAGGAACAAAACAATACAAACCTTTTACACATGCTACGAGACAAACATGAGCCATAGCAACCTTCTAGGAGGCTAGCCCCTCAATCATACTGACATTTTCATGAATCAACTGCCTAGTCTCTCCCTTGACATTGGAAAGAGTATGATTGGAAACCTCTATTTTATCACACAACATGGGAATGAATGCAGCTTGGGATTTTTCCGAGTAGTTATGATACTGTGACCTCAATTTTTGTGCCACTTTTTCAGGTCCAGGGATAATGTCTCTACCCTGAACTCCATGACACTTTCAAGAATGAAAGATAAAAATGGAATAATGATACAGGTGCAATTACTTTAACAAGAACTTTACTTGAAACCTACTATCCAGGATAGGAATTTTGTCAAACATGTCACATATATGTAGTCTACATGTCTAAACAACTAATCTGATCATAGGGGTCTCATTTTTATAACACATATTTCATTAAATTTTCATGTTTTATATTAGAATGCCTTCAACCACATTCATTCCTTTATAAATCACCATATTAACTTAATTTAACATTTTAAAAAATCAATAATTTCAAAGAAATTAGAGATCATGAATATGTCAAACATGGGATTGTTATGTACAATATTGTCAATACACAATAGGAGTTTTAAATAAAACTATTAGAGGAAATTGATTTATGCTAAATAATATTAGTATGTCTAACATCCAAAAAAGATATTATAATTGTGGATAACATAATAAAATTCTCAATGTTTCAAGTTTATGTCTAACGACTCTAACTCCCTTTCCCATAACCTATGGGGAATTTTTTGATTGAATGATCATGATGTCATGATCTTAGTGTAAATGGAAATGATGTGTGTCCCTTGTGTTGCGTTGATACTAATCTACTAACAACATAGTAAAATTATTTTTTTCTCAATTTCCTACGATCGCTTTGTGCGTTTATGAAGCACTAATGAGGGGGTGATCATTAATATTCATAGCATCCAGGAATCCACTAAAAAAGTTAGGCATTGTTTTTCTAGATATTTCAAGAATGTTGGGCACCAGTGATCTATCTCCACTCAAAGCCAACTACATAAAATGAGAGTTCTTAACTGGGTATTCAAGTCATTCAATTTTGATGGAAAATGTCACAAATTGAAGTAAATAATAATTAGTGGCCTTCTTATAAGTAGTGGAGGAAAGGGTTTTCAAATATTAGTGGAGTTTACGGTAATTTCAATATTTACCTCTCCTTATCAAAAAATTTAAAACCAATAATAGTGTCAATGTAATAGCGCTAGGCAATTATATGGAAACTCGTGAATGACAATTACTTTCACTAAGAGGTGCAATTGATAATAATTTTTAATGGGGCATAAATAATTTTGAAACATAACTCATGGATTTTAGTTCAAATTATATAAGTCCCTTTGTTTTTTATTATTAAATACTTATTGTAATTACAAATAAATTATCATTAAGATATTGATTTTGAATATTAAATATGTATTAAAAGGCATTCATCTACAACACTTTATTTTTCATGTAGTCTAAATAAACCACTTAAAGGTCATTATCAATTAATTATAATTAGTTTTGTAAAAGATATATCTTTACTTACAGTAAGATATTTATTTCAAAAATATATTACATTTATAAACTTATATCAATACATTGTATTAAATGGAATTAAATAAATAGCTTCTAAGTCTTGTTGGAATCTATGGGATTATTTTAATTACAAATGGTTTAAGAATTGAAATTTACAAAATGTTAATCTTGATGGGAAAATCATGTCATATGCTGCAAAAAATTTAAATACATCCCTTTTGTTATCACAAAATTGGACCTGATAGGCTGCTTGATCAGACAATCTCATGTAATTATTTCAAACCTAATATTTTTACTGAGGCTTAGCCTCCTCAGCCTGAGAGGGCTCTCTCAAGGGTTAAAGATATGGATAAAAATATAGATGGATTCTATTTAGGAAAGAAACTGATAAAATGATCGATGTGGATTGAGAATCACATTAGCATGTATACATTGGGCTTATGGAGTCAAAACAATTCAGTAATCCAGTGAATCTACTTAACATGGAAGTTCATGCATATCATAGTTTTAGTCATGAGTACACACTCATGAAACTGTAAAAACACAGTTAGTTCACTTATATAGGAATTTAGAGCATCTAAAATATGAATTTTGAGTAATATAGATGAAATAACACTACAATGAGATACTATAAGAGATTAAAATAGAATAGGAACACACTAAAAGTCCTTCTAAATCTCAAGTTGGTCAAGTAGAAAATCTTTGTATTAGCTGAAAATCAGTGAATTCACAACAAGAACAGTTTTGCCAAAAATGTCAAAACCTTTACAAATTTGACCTCTTGGCCTTTAATAGGCCTCTTATATCACTAGATGATCTAACTCTAGGCTAGATACATCGAATTTCTAACTATTGACACCTTGCATAACCATAAGACATGGAATTTATTACAAAAAGACACCTGATCTACTTAAACAGTCCTATTCCAAAAAGGACTCAAAACTATTTAATGCTATCTATAACAACCTTATCTATTTAAATTTACATCATTACCAAGTGTATCATCAAATGGTCGAATCTGGATGATAGGCTTCATTTCTTCATGACCATATTGCTGACCTTCATCAAAACAGGAAACAAAATCTTGCATTTTAGGCATAAGATCTTTTGCACTCTTTGAACATTTTTACCATCATGTATCCTTAATTTCATGGTATTTGGCTGTTTGAAGTTGTTATAACACATCCCATAACTCTTCCCTAGCCTCCAACTATCTAAAAACAGTTTAAACACTTCTCAAAATGTTGTAATGTTCTGCGCTATGAAAACATAGCAGTTTCATAGAACCTTTCGTAGCGCTGCCATTTCAACCTTTATTCTTCAAATATTTGACTTCTTTCCTTCGGGATTATTTTAATTACCCTTTAATACATCCTCCATAGCAAATTTAGTTCTTGATTCATTATTTAACCCTTCAAAAATTGATCAAAATAAGCAAGAAAAACTGCTACAACAATTTCATAGTGATTTTATGCTTTTTTACACTAAATGTGCTACGAAACTGCTGAGTATGTATTTTTGTCAAAAAATTTCCAAGTGAAAACTATGGTTATGAAAAAAACTCAAAATATACTTGCCTCCATCATTTAAAAACCATATCAACCGTAAAAACACAGTCATTCTATCTTTCTTGAGGTCCCTTCTTCATTTACACTTGGTTGAGCTATTGGCTCTTCTATGACTGTCATTTTAATTCCTCTTCTCTTTAATTCATCATGAATAAAATCTAGCCACTGCTCTAAATATATCACATGGTCTTTAATTTATCTGTTAGTAGCTCTCAAATGACTATCTATTATTCTGACAAACTTAGCTTCCATGATTGCTGTAACTGTCCACTTGAAAAATTGCTCTGTACTACTTGGAGTTTCAAAAACAGAATCAGTTTGTCCTTCCCACAGTGCCTTCATTATTTTAAACTATAATTTCATGACACTGTGTTTTCTAGCTCTCTTTTTCATGACATAAATTTCCTGGTTTACCAACCTTAATATCTCCTCAAGACACTGAAACTCTTTTTTCTTTTCCATTTTCTCTTTTTTCCTTTTTGTTCTATTGATTGTATGCTTCACTGTAGGTGATGAAAGATCAAAAATTTCTTTAGGAAATTCAGCTGTCTTTATGGGTATTTTAACTTCTTTGTTGGCTTCCATCATTTCCCTAGCATGCCTAGTCATACGCTTTCTTGCTTGAAAAATTAAACCTGTATCTTCCCCCTAAAACTTTATCTTCTTTACAGACTTGGAATTTTTCAATTTATGCTCCTCTTCCCCAATGAACTTAGCTTGGACAATGGGTGTCTCTTCTATGTCAATGGCACGAAGAATATCCTCTAGATTCCCCTTTGTTACTAGGTTGTCCTCTGTAGTAACTCTCTTTCATTTTAATGCCACTGCTTGACTTCTAGTTATTCTTTTGGTCCCCTTGTTGATAGCTTGTTTCTATTTGCATCTTTGACAACCTTTTATCTATGTTTTGTAGGTGGGAGAGTTGGAGTACTAAGCATTTGCATTTTCTCTCGACCTTTCTTATTTCTCTTTCTTAACTTCACTCCTGCAGTTGCTTTTGGTTTTTTAGCCACATATTGACTTGGTTATGCTAGTAGTGGTGATGGAACTCCTTTATATTTAGGGTTTCTTGCAGGAGTTAGGATTTCCAACTCAAAAGAATTTATAAACACTAAAGATGACCAATCTCTGCCTATCTTCTGAAGTTCATCTAAAATTAATAACTTCATTAAACCATGATGAAATAAGGATGTTTCACTCCCTTAATATTTTTATTTCACCTTATTGGCCATATTTCCAGGACTCCTATGTAGATAAAAAGGTAAATCAAGTGAAATCTTACCACTAAAGTGTAGAAGCAATTTGAAATGATATGATTAAAACTTGTGATATCTGTCTTCACAGGTAAAATATTTCTGAATGTTGAGCAACATTTTTGAGTAGTTATCTCTGATGGAGCTTCTAGGGATAGTGTTATTAAGGTTGATGTCTGTGTAGTCAGGCTTCATGAACTCTTTACACTGCTCCATATAAAATTTGAAACTTTTGAACCAGGTTTCTTGACCTCTTGGTATCTCAGTAATGAAAAAAATTACCTCTGGTGTAATAGACACAGTTAACATCCCAATCTTAATGGTTGTTCCATCGAAATTCATGGAAAATTCCTTGGATACTTGTGTGTGACAACCCTGCAACTTCTTAGAAAACTGTAGGCAACCCACTCTTCTGAACGCTTCCATCACTGCTGGGTCTTCAATTATTTCTTTCATGTCTTCAGGTTCATGCCTTGAGCAGTGTCCTCCTCTGTGAATTTTATTTTCCTCTGCCATGTTCTTGAACAAATATTTCAGGGAAAAAATGTAACAACAACCTCACTTTAATAATTGTAATAGCATCCTTTCTTGAGAAACTATCGGCCTTGCTTGAGAAACTATCAGCCTCACTTGATATGGGTGTAGTAAAACCTTCATATGAACCAGCCACAGGTTTGGCTTCACACTCAGAGCTCAGACATTTTGAATGGAGGCAAAAGGGAATGAGAATGACTAATTAGGAAATATTTTGAAATTTAAAATGTCCTCTCATAACTGAATTATACCTCATTCATAACCTATAATGACAATGATAATTGCAAACGTGGGTGTGCACATCAAATTTCATCATTACATGACTCAACATGTCACTATCATACCCTTTCCCAATGGTTTCTAACATCTGCCAACTCAACTAACAAGAAAATTACAAGTCCACGCTTTCGTAGATACTGCAGTGGAATTTTTCATGTT
The DNA here is from genome assembly GCA_034641835.2 of Pinus albicaulis. Lineage (NCBI taxonomy): Eukaryota > Viridiplantae > Streptophyta > Pinopsida > Pinales > Pinaceae > Pinus > Pinus albicaulis. Next base: position 1,376,885,977 of record CM076584.1, read on the forward strand.
TGCGCTACGAAACTATCAGCACTTTCATCACTCCAAATGACTTTTTTCAACAGGTAGCGCTACAAAGACACAGATTTTTGGCTAATTGAACAGTTTTGACATGAAACTTTGGGAAATTACCTAAAAATGGAAAATGATAAATATTTGACATGAAAGATCTTTAAAGAAGGCTTTATTTGAACCTGAGGATGAGCTTTAAACTATAATAAATCTAAAACCTACCCTTAATCAAACCTAAATTGACTCCTAAAACCAAATTTTGATTCATGAAATTTTGTAACATTGTCAAAATGTTGTTTTGAAATTTTTTTGGGTGATAACACCTTTATGGCCCATCTATTGAATGAGCTTAACTAGTCTAGTGAATGCTCACTATCAATTCATTAATCCATGTTTTATTAGAAAAGATCATTTTTTTACATGGATTTTTATTCTACAAGTAACAATGTCACAATTATACATCCATATTAAACCACATGATAGTTAAATAAAAAATGATTAATGGTTTCTTGAATAATTGACTTATATGACATGATTTCATTTAGAAATAATTGATTTAAGAATGCATAGCAAGAAAAATTTGTCAATTCAAAATGGAATAAACAAGTTACAACTCAACAACAATTCATTTAAAATAATTAATTTTCTAAAAAATATATTTTTACTTTCATTAAGAGTTTTTTCAAAAATAAATTGGATTTATAACCTTCTATCAATTCATATAACTAAAAATAATTTAATACATACTTGTCTTTTTGGCTTCTATGAGATTATTTCGATTACAAATAATTTATTTAAGAATTGAAATTTACAAAATTTTAATAGGGGTAGGAAAATCGAATGTTGTATGTTGCGCAAAGTTTAAATACATTTATTTATTACCCATATTTTTAATGAACTTGAAGAATATACTTAACGTTCATTACCAATATATTATTCCATGTGTTGTTAGGAAAAACATGTCATTTTGCGTGGAGTTTTATTTCAAAAAAAGAATGTCACGTTTATACACTTATATTAAACCTCATGGTAGGAAAAAAAATGTGGATAAATGGATTTGTATATAGCACTTAGAACTCATAAAAAATTATTATAATTTGTTTTGTAAAATATAAATTTACTTACATTAGGAGCTACATTTCAAAAATGCATCACATTGATAAACTACTAACAATGCATATAAGAAAATAAAATTATTCAAGTCTTATTGGATTCTATGAAATTATTTAAACCATAAATAAAAACTTTCAGAATTGAAAATTACAAAATGTTAATATGGATGGGAAAATAAATGTGTTATGGTGAAAAAAGTTTAAATACAACCATTTTTGACCCATCTATTTAATGAGTCAAGATGGTCTACTTAACATATTGTTAATTAATTATTCCATGTTTTATTAAGAAGAGAATTTTGTTTTACATAGAGTTTTGTTTCAAAATAGTACAATATAGCATTAATACACTATTAATAAATTATGTGATAGAAAAATAAAATTAAATAAATCGATTCCTTATTAACTTATATGAGATGACATGCTTGCATATACAAATAGTTGATTTAGCAATACATGAAAAAAATTATGGATTAAAAATTCAATAACCTACAATTTGACGAGCAATATTCCCCTCTGAGCCATCACCCATTGTCCGAAATAGTCCACTTAATCCTTATTATTAAGAAACTATAAGAATTATTTTTGGAATAAATGCATCATTTTATATGGATATTATATATCACATTTATACATGATTATTAATGGATATAACTAAGTACACACCAATAACGTAATTCTAGGTCAAATGATATGATTTAAGTTTATTTAAAATACAAATTTACAAAAAAATAAAAATAAAACAATAATGAAATTAGATTCCTTATAGTTCAAAATTTTAAAAGACATAATTCATCTATGATAGTGTCTAATCAAACCTTGATAGTCCACCTAGAAATTATTATCATTAATTATATGTTTTTTTAAGAGATGAAAAATTATTTACAATATATATTTTTTCTCATAAATCACATATAACATTTATGCACTCTTATTAGTACATTTTATATGTAAAAAATGAGTAACTAACTTTGTTTCTTGTTTATTTTCAATATGATATGATTACAGTTACAACTATTGATTGATTTAAGCATATAAATTGATGAAAATTATGGATTGAGAACTCACATATTTCTAGTTCACTATATTACTAGTTTAGTCCCTTATTGTTATTTTTCTTTTCTAGGTAATTTTAATTCTATTAGTGAAACATAATATACAGTGAGTACATGGCCCTCATGGTCATTCTGTCACCAAAATAACAAAAAAATGAACCGCCCTCGAGGGGAAACCAGTCCGAGTAACATTTGAATGCTGCCTCAACAGAAGAAACTAGCCTTGACATGCCAAAATTAAACAAAAAATATGGCCACCCATCGGAGGGAACTGACCCGAACGAGGTTCTAAAGCTGCCTCGAAAGAGGCTTTCAACATAGACATAACAAGACCTGTAGCTACCAAAACCAGTAAAAGACCATAGAGATTGAACAGAATTACTTGGACAGAGGCCAAGACGCTAGAGTCCATAGTCGCCCGAGGGCGATTCTTCTTCAATTATGCACCATCCCACCTCTTCATCATTATTTCCCGGACCGCTTTGGACTACTTCTGTGCCAGCAACACTCCCGTCGACCTACAATCCAACATGTTGATGAAAATTTAGGCCGCAATCCTCAGCATTGTAGGAGGAATCCTTGCCCACTGGTTGAGGGTCACACACAGCAGAAGGGGAAGCCTGTAGATTGAATGGAGGCATTGTCGAAGGAGGGTCTAGAGGGGCTTCAGGACATTCTTTGAAAGAAACTGAGATAGTAGCAATAACCAGGGGGCGGTTGGAGTCGCATTGATAATGGAAAATAGTAGTGGACGGGCTAGGCAGGGAGGCAGAGACTGCTGGGCGAACTTCAAGAGATGGTCGAGAGATAGCAGAACCTCGTTGAGGGGAGGATGTGGAGTGCCTTACATGACCTCTTCCAATTCTGAAGTGCGCAGAGGGGGAGCAGCTACAGAGGCTTTCCGAGGAGGTCGACGGAGAGCTGGCAGAGGTAAAGCGGCGTCGACCGATGTCACGGGCTTGGGAGCTACCGCGGCGGCAGCGCAGTCTATGCCTAAGCCTGGGCATGGTTTCACAGATGTATGGAGAAGGAATTGGGGTGGAAAAAGGCAGCAGTGGGAGAGCAGGAGCCAAGAAACTGGGCGAAGAACCTGGGAGAAAGGAGTAAAAAGGACTGTGTGAATAATGCAAACTGGGAAGGAGATTGAAGCAGCAACCCAAATGGCATCGCCTACCCACAGAAGTGTGTTTTCTTGACAATTCTGCTTCCTGAGAGCACCTGGAAGCGACTGGCTGGAAGAGCATTGGCATGGAGTTTTGTGAACTGCAACAAGACCACACCAGGAGCCCAGAAACCAAATTGAGAGATGGGAACGAAGAGTCGAGCGGAAATAAGTTGAAAGGTAGGCCATCTCGGCCTCCCCACTGGCATAAATGCTGCCCAGGGTGACGGCCTCGAGAGGAGCTCACATCAAAGGAGCATAAATGGAGCGTAAATGCTGACTGCAGATGGCCATGTGGCCATGCCACGCACCCCTCCACCAGTTAATGCCCATCATATCAATCTTGAACACCTGCATCCGGGTCAGTCCCTTATTGTTATTACTGTAGCCCCCATACTATTATTGTAGTACCCCTATAACCCAAATATTGTTATTATTGTGCCCTTACATTATTATTGTTAGGTCGACTAGGATTATATTGTGACCCCATGGACTCCGATATATAGAAGGAGGTTTTTTCATTTGTATCATCCAATAATTTTTCATTTATATAAATTAAAGGAGGTTTCACCCCTGAAGTGGATAAATTATAAGTCGTTTATATCTATTTTCTTCTATTTTTGGAGTTGGTTTCATAACATCTGGTATCAAAGCTTTGGATTATAGGGTTTCGCTGCTCCAAACAGGTCATCGTGGAGTTTTCTCTATAAATCTTTTTCTACAAAGGTTCAGAAACTGAAAATTTTACATAGTGAAGCTAAAATCCTGAGGAATCTTGTGTAAAGATATCAGATCTTTGCTCACAACGTTTTCGAAGATATGATCTGTGGAATTTAGGTTTTTTCAGGCTCCCGAATTTCATCTCAAAGAGGTTAGTATGGGAAAATCATCATAACTCTCGCTCTAATCATCAGATTAGAATTTTTTAAGAAGTGGCCACAAGTACACGTAATGTAGATTCTTGTGTATCAATTTGAGAGCTGAAAGAGGAAATAGTTACATGTGGCACACCGTACATGTTCACTCTACTGAACTAGTTCATAATTAGGTTCTTATGGGAGATTGGGCACACCTTTACCTTGAATTATCAAAATCAGGTCAGACCTATGGAACTCGAAATAATATTCATAGGGAAACTATAGGACCAAATTTTAGATATTAAAGATCCTAAATGACAGATATATTTCAGTTCGAATATTGAGCTCCTCAAAATCAAGAAAAAGGTCGTGTATTTTTTTTCTTCGAATTTCATAAGTCTTTCTTGAAGAATAATTTTGAATTGATTCCAAGGGAATATTGCAGAATAGGTATTAGTATCAGCTTCTAAAATTCCCCCTAAAAATAATTCAACACCCATTAAGCCTTTATAAGGCTCTACTATGGCTCATGAAGATGAAGAAGTGCAACATGACATATCAATATTACAAGAGAAAATGCACCAAATTTGGCTCTCGCAAAGAAAAACAAAAAATGAAATGGAAGTTTTGAAGAAAGGTGTGGAAGCTAAGATGGATGGTTTGAAGAAAGGTGTGGAAGCTATGATGGATGGCATGGAAGATGGCATGGAAGCTATTGTGGCTCATTTGCAATATACTTTATTTTAATTTTTCAAAAATACAAAAAATGGAGAAATATATAAAATATATGTTAAGTTATAGCTTCCTCATACTTTAACATAAGTTGCAATGTTTTTGTATATTTAAAGTTCAACGCTTTGAAGGATCCGCAAAGGTCGGTCTTAATGCTTCAGTTGAGGTTCGAGCAAGTAATTGAGTGGGATTCCAGGATTTTCTTGTCAGAGGATAAAGGTGGCAACCCATGGGCACATTCAACACACGGGTTAATGGATAGGGTGCCTTCGCAGTTGACCCCATTGACTGACCAGCTAATCCTGATCAACGGTCTGGATTCACTATGTGGGTAAGGACCCGATGAATGCTTCGTACCCCAGAGGCCTCCTGTAGTGACGTAAGATGCTGGCTGGTAGTAGCTTTCAACCATGTCATAATAGCATTTAACAGTCTTTAGTGTGTCGAATCAACATTTAATTTATAGACCCCGCGCCATCTATTTAAACATGTTTTTATTTTCACAAGTTAAATTTTATTCCTCTGTATTTTTCAACCCTGATTACACCAATGTTTTCCTTCGTTCTTTTTCACCTTGTCATTGTTTACCACCCTGAGTAGTATCATGGCTAAAGGTTCATCCCTTTCCAACTCATCTAGTCATATTCCTTTCATGGAAACAAAAATGGATATCCGAGATACAATTTTCTCTCTAGAAAACCTCCCATGTTATAAACAGGTCTATCTGAATGAGAAAACATGTCCTATTTTCTTTGCCATGGTCAAGTCAGGTATATTTTCTACATGTATCCCTAAAACTCATATTTTTTCTGAGTTTGTGCACTAGCTGGTATCAATTATGTATCCTCGTAAATCTTTTGTAATGAATTTCCTAGGAGAGAATTTTATGCAGGTCTCAGCCCAATTAATTCGTCAAGCCTTATGCTCCCCATATTCTGAATCTTATGTTAAAGTCACTGACGAATCATTAGCAGCGCATTATGATAATCTTGCTAGACAAGAATTCACTTAGTCCACCTTCTTACTAAGGCTAGACACGAAGCAGTTTGCACCAGATAGTAAAGAGTTCTCCATGGAAGTATTTGATGCAGAATTTCGGCCAGTGCTGAGGTGTATTTTAAATATATCAGGAAAAGAGGATGACAATTTAATTGAAAAATCACTTCTGGGACTATTTGCATTGATGATGAAGCCAAGAGTAGTGCTAGATATTCCTTCTTACTGGCAGAAGGTATTTGATACTCAAATCATGTGTTTATCACTCACTGGGTCATTCAAGTCCCCTTCTCTTATCATTTATCTCTTTTTATATCAAAATGTGGAAGAATTATTGCATTCGAGGTTCAACATCATGGATATAAATAAAAAGAGGCAGTCAGTAGTGTTTTGGACTGATGTAGTAAGGGAGGAACAAAATGAGGAGGAGTTGTTTGATTTTGCAAATCATTTCATGTATGTTGCCTATAATATTTTGAATGGGGTTTAGCCCCCATGTTTCTTGCCAAAGGCTCAATAATTTCTTCAGTTTGTTTTAAATTATAAATTATAAGATTGGTATGTGTATGAAGATTACTCAGAGATTAGAATTTATGGGGTTGTGGTAGAGCCATATAGGCTTCCCACATTTGTTCCTATGAGACTATTTTCCTTAGAATTCATTAGGCATATTTTTAATGTTGACCAAATACATTTTGTCCCAATGAAAAAGGGTCATATGTTTAAATTACCTATGTCTGTGGGTCAGTTTATAGTCAACATGAGACAAGCAACTGATGAGGTTAATAAGATGCTTGATGGTATGCAATTATTGTTAGTAAATGAATGGGCTTATCATCCTCATAAGGTAGTTTCAAACAGGAGAGTTGAAAATGGTTACTTAGCATTTGTTCATGATAGTAGACCTTACATAGAGAAGTTAGCTAATAAGGTTGTTGCAGGTTCTATTATTTCTAGTATACAGACTCCTATCATACCTGAGAAATAAAAAAAAAAAAGTAAAGAGGAAATTGTAGATTTGGAAGACGAAGAGAAGAGAGCCAAAAAGAGAACAAAATTCAATGAAGACATAGAAGATGTTCAACCTGGTTTCTTGCTTAAAATAGGCGATGAACAGAATATTCTAGCCTCACCAGGAAGACATGGAGATTCTCAAGATAAAATACCTTTTATTAAACAATTATTTGCTCAAATTGCTAAAAGGAATCAAGAAATGAAGCCTAGCATGGAGGCACAAGCCAAAAATCAAATAACTCTAGACCAAAAAATATTTTTGACTACCATTGATCTGGAAAAAAATTAGTCTAAAATTTATCTTTCTCACCCTTATGATATGACTATAGGGTCATCAAGTAATTTCAATACTGTAAATTTAACTGTTGATGTGAGAAAGATTCTTTTGCTTGATAAAGTCAATTTACACATGCAAACAGATAAATAAATAGTGAATGATTTGACGAAAACTAATGCAATGGCTCTTAAGGCAGAGAGTATGCTAGGGAAGGTGATAAAGCAACTGAAATTGGAGAAATAAAACTTTAGGGCTTTAACAAACCAAAATGAATAACTCAAGAAAATAATTGCAAAGATTGGACTGGATCCAAATGATAGGTCTGCTATGGAGAAATTAATACAAAGTGCAGAATTAGAGATTTTTGTATTAAAGAAAAATTTGAAGCTACCTCTAGGGGAGCATTCGATGGCATCAGAGGTGGCAGAAATGGAAAGGAAAAAATAAACACTTCTACAGAAGCTCTTATAAGAAGAAGAAGAAATTTCTAAGTTGAAGGAAACTATACTAAAACTGCAAAACTAGATTGATTCTCATTCCTGTACCATCCTTTTTCTATCTGGAAATGATGATCCAACAACAAATTTATATCAATTAAACACTGAACTTAAAATAGTAGAGAAATATCTCAAAAAGGCACAAAATGATCTAGAAACAGAAACAAAAGTAATGCAGGCCAACGATGGAGAAATTGATAAGTACAAGACAGATTGTCAAATAGCTAATGCTGAAATTAAGAGTCTAAAAGAGAAATTGAAGGGACATATAACTTTGATACAGGCTAAATATATCATATGGAATGAAATCATTGGATAAATGAAATACGCCTGGGGATATTTTACTATTGTATCAGAAGAGAAAAGTATTGTCAGAGATTTTGAGGAGAAAGTTATGGAAGATAAGCATAAGACCATTCACAGAGCCATATGGGTAAATTTTTTTATTGATTTCATTGATTCTAAGAATGATTAGGAGTTAGAAAAAAATGATGTTAAAGACTGCATCCTATATGTTGTAGACATTAAGAAGTTGATTGTAAAAAATACTTTCATGAAGACCACTGAAAAGAAGTTGATAGAGCTTAAAGAAGGAATGAATTTATTTGATAATATTTATGACAAAAGAGCTAGGGTAGGATTGCCATCATCCTAGGACCTTAAAGGCAGTATCTTATTATGGGATTCCTATGAACCATTATTGGTATTGGAAAAAAGTAAGGTGGATAACACTCATGAGAAGACTCAGATCCCGAAAGGAACAACAATTATTAATTTTCTTCAAAGGAATTTTAAGCTATTATGGATGGTGAAAACTTTAATTACAGAGCGAGCAACATTTAATAGGATCAATGCCTTTCGGTTGGAGTACCAAAATTTGATCAGCTCCCTTAAGACAAATATTGAAGTGTAGAAGAAATGCATATCTTGGATGGTTTTTCTACCTAATGATCCCTCATTTTCCAAAAAGAACTAGTTAGATAATCAGGAAAATGTACCAGCAACGGAGCAAATTCATATTCAACAAATAGATTAGAGTTTTAGTTTTATTTTATCTTTATTAAGAGAGTTCAATTGTAATGAGATGTTTTGATGATATTTAATAGGAATTTTAAGCAGTTCCAAGTACTTTGAGCAGTTAAGATTAGTTTCAACAGTTACAAACTGCTTTACATTGTATTTAAAGAGAAAGATAAGAAAGGAAAAGGTTCTGATTTTTGGACCTTTAGAATACTGCCAATTTTGTACTCAATTTTCTGATGATTAATGAATGAATATCAAGATTCTTGCATCTATTGTTGTTGATATGTTTTCTAGTTTCCATTCTGTATTTTTCCTTCTATGAATACAATGAAGTAATGTAGCCGTAGGTATCTTTTTACATATGTGAATAAGAGTTAAATATCCCTAATGGGCGCTCCTTCATTTTAAATTTTCCACTTTCATAAAATTCTTATGAAGTTTAAAGTGATAGATCTTGTTTATAATCATATCAGTTTGAGCTTCCTTCATGTTCTTCTTATCACTCCAATTAATATCAATAGATAATGGAATTGTGAAGCATTTATTGCATCAGATTCTTGAGGGTTTTAATAATTAATTTCTTAAGGTGATTAAGAAAATACCATATGATATCATATTTTTATGACACATATATATAAATGTCTTGAGCACTAATTCCTTTCCACAACTAAGGGATTTTTTCTTAAGATACAACATTTTTTGGTGTCGTTTCCTGGGATGAAGAAGCGAAGTTCATTCCCTAGGTTCTTTTTATATTTCCTCTAGTTTTTCAGAGAGGAGGAAATATTAGGCTCTGTTTCTATTCCATAATTCTAGCGTATAAAAGACCTCATACGAGGTTAGATACCTTGCAACAGAAAGTTCCTATTCTTTTAGATCACGAAAAATTGGTTTCTAAAACGGATCATAAACACATAACTCCTTCCACACCTGATCCTGAACTGCCTGCACCTGGCATCATTTCACATAACCCTTCATCTAAGGATATTTCTTGGAAACACACTTTCTCAAAACAAGAATCATTTCCCTCACCTGTCCATTTTCAAGAACCAAGGTTAGAAGAATAATCCTTTGAGTCTGTTTCATTTTCCCTCACTAAAGATCAACCAAATACATCACCTGGTTCTTATTCCATTGTTCATCAACCCCTTCGCATATCATTTGTTTCACCCCCTTCATTCACATTCACAACTGGATCACTAACCCCACCTACTCAAGGAGCGATTAACCAAGGTGTAAAAAAACCGGACCCTGCTTTATTAATGAACATATATGCACCATTAAATCTTCCAGAACCTATGAATGACATACCCAAGAACACCTCAAGTTACTTCTTCATTTTACTGGTGAAGATGAAGTGACTGCAGAACAACACTTGCCATTTTTTTACACTTTTACTGAGAATCTAAATGTAGAAAATCTCGATGTAGTGATGAGACTTTTTTTACAGTCTCTGAATGGAGAGGAAAGAAAATGATTTAAAGGTTTTCCAAATGCCTCAACTAATAATTGGGAGGAATTAGAGACACAATTCACCCAAATATGGGGTGAAAAAGGAGATCATGGTTACTCATTGACGTAGTTTAATGCAATCAAGAAAATTTCTAATGAAAACATGACTGATTTTAATAAAAGATTCAATAAGTTGTATAATATTTTTTAAGGTTCTTTCCAGATTATCCACAGTATTGAGGAAGTTTTATAATAATTTACCCATAGAAATGAAACCCCCTTCTATTGGACCAAGGGTAGGTTTTACTGGATCCTTTGAGTCATATTTTAGTTTCACTTTAAGAGAGAGGAGATCTCCTACTCTTGAACAAATCCAAAATGATGCTTTGAAAATTGAAGCAAACATGACTACCACTGGGAAAACACAAGAAAAGAAGTTAGTTCAAGAAAAAGGCAAGGCCAAAGAAGAAACACCACAGGATCAAAGGATTGATGAAATGAAAAAGGTTATCAATAATTTGTCAAGTAAGCTACTAAATATGGAGTTAGAGAATATAAAATCCTAAAGGCCTACACAACAAAACATAGGATTTTTCAATCCTCAATTTAGAAAGCAACCCCTGCAATTATTGCAGAAGGAGAGAAAATATTAAGACCAAGTCCAGGCACCACTCTATATAGAAGCCACACATTCACACTCTACTGAAGATGATCAAAGGGAAGTCGAAGATCAAATATTTTCCATGTACATGAAAGAATATGAAGAAGAGGAAGAATGTGAAGAAGAATACACTGAAGCCGAGGTGTCCTTTGACTAAGAAGAGATGAATTATTATTGTAGCCAATTTACAGACTTTATGCAAGCATATTTGCATAAGAAATATGATTTAATATCAAGAAAGAGATCAACGAAGTAGGATGATGAAGAAAAACAACAAGAGTTAGTACCTTATTCAACAGTGACTCCACAATCAAAGAACTTAATAAAAAAATCAGATAAAGGGAAACAGCCTATGAATACAGTAAGTGGAACAGAAATACAAGAAGCTGAGACTTCCCCAAACAAGTCTATTGATACTAGTAATTTCGAGAAGGTCATTACTATGCCTGAAAAGATTTCTAATCCTAGCAGAAATCAAGAAGAACCTCAGGAAATTGTCAAAAAAAATCAAGCATTTAGTTTATCGAAGGAGCAGAATTCATTAATATTTCAAAGTATGATGACATTGGTGATACTATGCATTTGCAAGAAGAAAAGCTAGTGGTCACTTTTGGTCCACATGTGGAGGAGGTAGATTCTTTAGTTCACACATTTTATATTTCACTACTTCTTCATGATTTAATTCTTCATAACTGTATGTTAGACTCAGGTGCTTCTCATAATCTCATGCCATTATCTATAATGAAAGAATTGAATTTACAAATTACTAAACCCTATAGAGACCTGTATTCATTTGATTCAAAAAGGGTGACATTTGTTGGGCTTATCAAAGACATGGTGGTATCCTTGGCCCAAATTCCAGCCAAAAGTATCATGATGGATGTAGTGGTCACAGATATTATGGATAGGTTTGGTATGATTTTGTCCATATCTGGGGGAGTGAAGCTTGGGGGAGTTTTAAAACTGGACTTCACATATGTTATTATTCTTGTTTTTAATAGAAAAGAAAGAAGGTTATATGAGAAACAATATTTTTTTAAAATACCACAAAGAAAGATGCAAGAAATTTCCCTATCTATGGTCAAGAAAAAGAAAATATTTCTTGTTTTATGCTGCAGGAAGATGTAGAATTTGCTGAAGACTTAGAAAAGTAGTTCTCTTCAGCAATTGTATATAATGAGCTATGTTCAAACAAAATTTGGAATTGTTATTTTGATGGTGCCTATTCCAAAGATGGCATAGGAGCTGGATTTTTACTAATATCTCGAGAAGGTATTATTTTACCTTTTTATTATAATCTTGAATTTGAATCAACAAATAATGTAGCTATGTATGAGGCATTAATTTTAAGTCTTCAAACTACTAAAAAATTGGGATTCCTGTGTATTTCCATTTTTGGTGATTCTGAGTTGATTATAAGATAGATTAAAAACCTTTTTCAAACCAAGAATCCAAGGCCAAGATCATATAGGAATGAAGTATGGGACTTGGATGAGAATTATTTTTAATATTTGAATCTTCAATGCATTCCAAGAGAAGACAATAGAATGGAAAACTCGCTGCCAGTTGCAGCTAGTACTTTCAAACCACCTATAAATCTGAAATTAAGGAATGAAATTGAAATAAGGCACATAACCTCTATTCCTCACAATGTTAAGCAATGAAATATATTCAAATATGACAAGACAATAAATCATTTTCTGACAATTATTGAAAATTTTAAAGATATTGAAATAAACCAAGAAAGTGAGAATATTGATTAGAACGAAGACTTGAAAAATATTAAGCAATCAATAGGTGATTATAAAATAATCCAGTTGAAAGATAACATATTTCCTAGAGGATTACTTCCTCTTGAAATATTATTTGATTCATATGATGTAGCACTGGATCCAAGGAAGGTACCTCAAGAGAGTGATATGGAAGATTGTAATCTTGGAACTCAACAGGAGCCCAAGGTTGTCAAGTTAATCAAGGGTGTCCCTAAGAATTATAAATAAAGTTACATTGACATGTTTAAAAAATATATGGATGTGTTTGCATGGTCCTATGAGGATTTTCAATCATATGACCTAGACCTAATTCAGCACAAGATACCATTGGAGGATGGGATCAAGCCTCACAGGCTGAAACTTAGACAGATCAATCCATTTCTCCTTGCTCCAATTGAAAAATAAGTGAAGAAATTGTTGCAGGAAAAAGTTATAGTCCCACTCATATATTTAGATTGGGTTTCTAACCTAGTTCCTATGAGGAAAAAGAATGGATAAATAAGGTTATGTGTTGACATTAGGAATTTAAACAGGGAATCACTTAAAGATAATTATCCTTTACCTAAGATCGACTATGTTTTACAGAAAGCAACAGGATCATATATATTTTCTATGGTTGATGGTTTTTTCTGGTATAGTCAGGTAGCAGTTGAAAAATAAGATTAGAAGAAAACACCATTTACCACACTCTGGGGAACATTCATGTATGCAAGAATTCCATTTGGCCTGATGAACATAGGTGCCACTTTTCAAAGGGAAATGGACATAGCATTTTTGGGTGATAGGTTTGTAGTTATATATTTGGATGATGTGACCATTTTTTCAGTTTCAGATGATGAACACTTGAAGGATTTACAGAAGGCCTTCTTGAAATGTAGAAAATTTGGGTTGTCATTGAATCCAAAAAAATATTTATTTTCTTTGGAGGAAGGAAAGTTGTTAGGACATATAGCTTCAAATTAAGGAGTAAAAATTGAACCAACAAGAGTGGAAGCTATTCAGAAAATTCCCTTTCCTATGAATAAAAATGATATTCAAAGGTTTCTAAGAAAAAGAAATTTCTTGAGAATATTTTTCTCGAATTATGTTGAAATTGTGAGAAACATAATAGATATTCTGAAGAAGAATGTAGAAGTAAGGTGGGACAAGGATGCTAGAGAATCATTTTCTAGGATTAAAGAAGCCCTTCAGGAAGCTCCAGTTCTGATCAGTCTAGATTATCAAAAGGCTTTTCAAATATTTTCATTTGCATCACCTACTACCATTGCTGCTCTGCTGTTGCGGAAGAATGAAGATGGTAAAGAACAACATGTTGCATTTTTCAGTAAAGTTCTCAGGGATGCTGAAATTAAAAATAATATTTTGGAAAAATAGGTGAATTCTTTAGTTAAAGCATTAAAAGCATTTAAGACTTATGTGCTACTGTCCCATATAGTTTCTTATGTTCCTAACTCTATTGTGAAAAATGTGTTAGCTCAAAGTGATGTTGAAGGTAAAAGAGGAAAGTGGGTAGCAAAAATCCAAGAGTATGACTTAGATACATAGCCTTCCAAATTGGTCAAAGGTCAGCGTTTGGAAAGACTGTTGACAGAGTCAAATTTTCAAGCTTTCGGGATTAATTTTCTGGCACTGTTAGATGAAGTTATTGATGAAGGGAGTCAGAGCAGTACAAAGGAAACAATTAAATACAAATTTATGTGCTCTGATTGGTATAAGGATATTGTTCGTTACTTATGTTTTTTCTCTTCTCCAACCTCACTAAACAGAGCAAAATACAGAGCCCTTAAGCTCAAATCCCAACCATATGTCATAATTGATGCTAAGTTGTATTGGAAGGATCCTGCTGGCATCTTGTTGTTGTGCTTGACAGAAGATGAAGCAATGGAAGTTGTAAAATAATATCATGAGAATCTATGTGGAGGTCATTATAGTTGGAAGGTTACTGCTCATAAAATCCTCAATTCAGGTTTTTACTAGCCCTCCTTCTTTGCTAATATATACAGATTGGTTAGAAGTCGCCAGAAATGTCAGCTATTTGCAGAAAATAAAAGGTTAGTGCCTCTACCTCCTCTCCCAGTGTTCATTGAAGAACCCTTTATGCAATGGGGATTAGATTTTATTGGGAAAATTAATCCACCATCAAGTTGACAGTTTAAATGGATTCTGACTGCCACTGACTATTTCACAAAGTGGGTGGAGGAAATACCTACTAGAAAGGGTAATGACCAAGTATTAATGACATTTCTGTATGAAAACATCTTCAATAGGTTTGTGTGTCTAATCAAGATTGTAACTAACAATTCTCAGGTATTCAATTCCGTTCGATTCATTACTTTTTTTCAAACATATAATGTTATTATTTTTCATTCTACATCATATCATCCTCAAGGGAATGGGCTAGCTGAATCTTCCAACAAGAAATTAGTCAATATTTTGAAGAAGACAATTCATGAAAATAAAAAAAAACTAGGATTCAAAATAGACATTTTCTCTTTGGGGAGTATGTGTAACTACTAGAAGATCTACAGGTAAATCCCCTTATGAACAAGTTTATGGAACTCAAGCTTTATTTCCTATTCAGTTGGCTAGACCAGTGATTTCTTTTCTTCAAGAAGCAGAAGAAGAACCTAATGCGTTGGTGAGAAGATTCAACAAGGTTATAGAATCAAGTGAGAGCAGGAAAAAGGTCAGAGAAAATTTAATCACTTATCAAGAAAATATGAAGTCTATTTTTGATAGAAAAGAAAAAGAGATTATTTTTCAAACTAGATATTTGGTATTAAGATGGGATAATAAAAGAGAAGAAAAGGGAAAACATGGTAAGTTCGACCCACTCTGGTATGGCCCATACAAGTGTTGGAAATACTAAGAGGGGGGGTGAATCAATACTCCTTTCAATTAGAGCATTAGTTAGTCTTCAATTATTATCAGTGTTTGTACCATGATAGATAAAAACAAAAGGAACACAAATGAGCACAGTTTTTAAGGTAGAAACCCACTACGGTTTAAAAACCACCTAATTATTTTCTAATAATTATTTAATATTAAACTATAATTAAAAATAAAGCTCCAAATTCCTAGAATATAGAAAAGCATTCTTCTCCATCTCCCACTATATAGATTCTCCAATGCCCGAGATTCTTTAGTAGTCAACTGAATGGATTCCCCAACACCCAATGAGCTAGAACTCACCCTAGCACAACCCTACCACCCAATAGAAGAATAAAATAAGAATGGACTCCAGTACGAGGGAAAATGGTCCACTTTACAATGATATATAATGATGTAGAAGAGGAAGATAGACTAGACCATAACCTCAACTATGACACAACCAGCTAATTATGATCCTAGACCTCCCGACACTGCCTCTTCAACTCTTGGCAGATAGACACTAGTAAAATTTTTACAATAATGTATATACAATGACCATACCTTTACAGTGACTATATGCAGTGATTCCCATTGAAGAATTCATGTCATGAACTCCTTTCTATTGTTTTGCACCTTGATTTCTGCTCTTGTCATGCTAACCTATACTACACCTTGATTTTCTTTGCTGTCGTAGAAAGTCTGGTCCTTTGCAGCCCTTGACAACACATCATCTATCTTTTTCTTGCCTTCTACGAGCTTGATATTCAATCTGGTGTATCTTTGTCATTTCATATCCCCAATATGTGATTTTCGGCCCTGCAATATTCATTTGAGTCTTGTTTCCAATGCCACAGGTCTGACCCAATTGGGAATCTTCAAGGGAGAGTTATGCTCAATCTCTCGCAATGCCCTAATTATGACTGTTTGAGTAGGGCGAACTTGTACAAAATTCCATGTCACTGTTTCTTCATTTGGCTCTGAAGTCCATGCAATATCTACCACGTTTTACATAATTCCACTCCAATACTCAGAGAGAGAGTTATGAAAATTTTCCCAAGGTCACTTCTTTGGGATGAATTTCAAGAGCATGCAAAAACACTGTATTCAACAAATCATATCTCCAAAACTTTTTCGTACCTTGATCTGAAATTTTTACAGGAGCTTCCTCCGAATTGTGGCTTCCCCTCTTAAAAATTTTAGCTACTGAAACTTTGTATAAAAAAATATAGAGCGCAAACTCCACGATGACCTACTTTAGATGGTGAAATCCCTACATAAGGAGGATATGAGGATCACAATTTATATAAATTCTTAGGTTTAGAGGGGCTTCAACAAGTGAACGTGGGAGGTATTTTAGGAGCTTAAAAATGATTAATTATTTACTTTTGAATGTCCCATGCCACAACCCCATGGGTTTTATCCCACTAACAGGGTTACAAACTTCAAACATGAATATCTCTTAAACCGTGAAGAATTACATGGCATGACATATATCAACGGAAACATCTCGACAAGTAGAAACCATAAAAAGCATTCTTGTCATAGAATATAGTAATTTGATAGGTAAAAATTCCCATGAAATATTGGGGTAGCCCTTGGTGCTGCTTGGGTTGATATCAATGACAACTGTCGGTCAACAATCTCCCCCTTTGGCATTGATGGCAACACAAGTACTCCCCCTGCGATCATGCCACCTCTTCGTACAACATTCTCTCCCGCTTTGACATCAATGGAAAAGGGTAACTCCCCCTCACACACAACCATCCTTTGGACCCATACACACATATACTCCCCATTTATATTATGAATAAATAAAATCTAATGATAAATTGGGAGAATCCCAAGCTTCTGGTGAATATATTCAAATTATTCATGAGGTAAAGGTTTAGTGAATATCTCAATGATTTTTTATTTTCTACCAACATATTCAAGTTTGATATTATTTTTAGCGACTTGTTCTCTAACAAAATGATATTTAATCAGAATGTGTTTTGTTTTTGAATGAATGACAGGATTCTTGGAGATGTTGATGGCACTGGTGTTGTCACAGAATATGGGAGTAGGTTCACTAAATTGCACTTGATGATCTTGCCAAGTTTGTTTCATCCAAAGGACTTCAATAAAACATGTTTCTGCTGCAATGTATTCTTCTTCCACTATAGATAACTAGATTGAGGTTTGATTTTTGCTCAAACATGATACAATACAACCACCTAGATAGAATGTTGCTCCAATAGTACTCTTACAATCATCAACGGATCCTTCCAAATCTGCATCTGTAAAGGCTTGAATAATAATATTGTTACCCTTGGATACCACAAGCCATATTATTCTATGCCCTTTAGATATCGAAGAATTTTTTTGACAGCAATAATATGTGATTATTTTGGTGATTCTTGGAATCTTGCTACTTGTCCAACTGCTTGCATAACATCTGGCTAGGAGGCTATTACATATATAAGACTACCAATCATAGATCTGTACAACCTCTGATCCACATCCTTAGATGAGTCATCTATGCTCAATTTGCAACCTGTTACCATTGGAGTAACGACAGGTTTGCAATCTTCCATTTTGAATTTCTTGAGCATTTCCTTGATGTACTTCGCTTGAAATATAAATATTCATTTCTCTTGTTGAGATATTTGAAGCCCTAAGAAGTATGTGAGCTCACCAAGTAAATATATCTCAAACTCACTTTCTATATTTGTAGAAAATTTCTTACTTAGTTAATCATCATTGCTACCAAATATTATATCATCCACATATACCTCAACGATTGTTAAATTATCTTTATCTATTTGTACATAAATATTTCTATCAACAATACCTTTCTTGAACCCTCGTTGATGTAGATATCCATAAAGACGAGCATACCATGCTCTGGGACATTGCTTGAGACCATATAGAGCCTTATTTAACCTGTAAACATAGTGTTCTTTTTATGATAGTAGAAAACCTTCACATTGTTTTATGTAAACTTATTATTCTAATTCTCCATTTACAAATGCTGACTTAACATCCATTTTGTACACTTTGATTTTTCTTGACCATGCATAGGCGAGAAACATTCAAATCGCTTCCATTCTAGAAATAGGTGCAAATTTTTCGTTTAAATAAATTCCTTTCACTTGTGCATAGCCTTTGCAAACCAATCTTGCTTTGTTTCTGGTAACCTGTCCATCTTCATTCAATTTTTTGCTAAACACCCATTTAGTCCTAATGACATTTTTATCTTTTGGTCGTGGAACTAATTCACAGGTGTTGTTATTTTCAATTTGATCCAATTCTTCGTTCATATCTGTTGCCCAATGTTCATTCCAGCTGCCTTCCTCAAAACTACTAGGCTCAAAGGTTGCTAGAAAATAAATGTGTGCTTCTTGTGATGAACGAAGTTATCAACCTTCATTTATGTCACCAATGATCTGATTTGATGGATGGTTCTTCTCAATCCATTCTTTTGTTCTCTTTGGAGGAGCTTCTTGTTTTTTTTCTTGTATATCTTGATGATCATTATTTACCTCTTCCTGGTTGATAGTTTCTTCTTGTTCTAGAATTTTATTTTTGTCTTTTTTAGCCTCTATCTCAAGTTTCAAAGATTCTAGATCCTCATCATTATTCGTTAGAACACCATCTACGTCAAATGTAACATCTATTGTCTCCACTATCTATTTTCATATTATATTATAACATTTATAGGCCTTTCTTTTGCATGAGTAACCAACAAATATACCTTCATCAACACGTGATTCAAACTTACCCAAATTTTAATCTTCTATTTTGATATAACATTTTCTTCCAAAGATTCTAAAATATTTTACATTAGCTGGTTTTCCTTTCCATAATTCATATTGGGTCTTGTTGAAATGATTTCTGAGAAGACTTCTGTTGATAATGAAGACTGTCATATATATTGCTTGAACATAGAATTTTTCATCCAATTTTGAGTCCTTCAACATTGTTCTACCCATTTCCTGTATGGTTATGTTCTTTATTTCAGCAACTCCATTTTGCTGAGGTGTTCGTGTTGTTGAAAATTGTCTTTTTATTCCAATTTTGTCACAGTATTGTTGAAATAATTTGGAAGTGAATTCTTCGCCATTATCTCACCTTAGACACTTTATTTTAAAATTAGTTTAATTTTCAACCAACTCCTTGTAGATCTTAAAGCACTGAAATGCTTCAGATTTTTTCTTTAGGAAACAGACGACTATCATCCTGGTATAGTCCTCTATCATTAACATGAAATATAATTCTCCATCTAAGCCTTTTGTTCTCACAGTACCACATAGATCAGTATGTATCAATTCTAATGGATGTGATGCAAAGTGTTCTTTTTTTTTAAATCAAACTTTTGTCTACTTGCCATGCCGATAGGCCTCACATAGTATGTTGGAAGGTTTTGAGATTTTCGGCATTTCTCGTACTGCTTCCTTTTTTCTTATCCTCAAAATATTGTCAAAGTTTATGTAACCCATTCGTTTCTGCCATAACTATCTTTCATCTTCTTTATCTAGTATACATGCTTTAGTTGCTTCATCCATAACATATATTTCGTTTGGAGCTCGACTTGCTGTAGCCACACTTTTACATACCTTCCTTTCTTGATTTCACATTTTTTGCAGTGAGTAGCATTGGGTGTCCTTGGTCACACATTTTTCCAACACTGAGCATGTTTTGATTCATGTTTTCAACTAATAGAACATTTTTGGCTATAACATCTTTGCTTCCCAGAGTGATGGTACTTGATCCTATAACATTTGAAGATCCATCATTTCCAAAGGATACAGTTCCATCCTTCTTCTCTTTCAGAGATACAAATTTTCTTCTATATGTAGTCATATGCATTGAGAAACCGCTATCAACATACCACACATAATTGTTGTTTTGAAACTTAAGAGAAAGAGCACAATTATCAGTCTTCTTCTTCTTCCATGTCTTTTCATTCTGTGGCTTCAAAGATTCTTTTGAAGGATTTTCAAGTCTGCAGTCTCTAGCTATGTGTCCAAAGTTTTGACATTTGTAAATTTCCATATTATTTCTTAAATGTTCAAATCAATTGATATTTCGTTGAGCCCTGGGAGGTTCATATTTGAAGGATCTCCTGGAACTTTATTGGTTCCTAAGGTACGTGCGACATTATACAACTTTATGACCAAATTTTCCACATGAATAACAATAGCCATGAAAAATATGTTGGTACCTGGATGGACATCTTCGGCGAGGAATCGCCTTCCAAGGATGTTCTTCAGAATATTGTCCAATGAAGTCTACATGCATGTCAGATCTCATAGGTTCATTGTATTTTTCTGTAGAAGGTCCTTCTTCTTCTTCTTTGTAACTGAGGCGAGTTCAGTCGTTGTAATATCCTTGATTGTTGATGAGTTCTTCCAATGCCCTTGAGCTGCTAGCATAGTTTTGGACAGGTTTTCCCTTCTTCACTTCCTTACATAGTGAGACTATTTTAGCTTCTAATGCTTCCCTTTCTTACTTGTTTTCTTCCAACTTCATTCGAAGTTACTCTCCAATACATTTATGTTCTTCAACTTCAATTTTGAGACCTTGAACTTGTTCTTCAAGAGTATTGGAACAGATTTTCTCAGCCTTGATATCTTTTATAAGCCTGATTTCCTCCTTAGAAAATTCTTCTATGGTCAACCCTTCTTCTTTGTTGTTTGATACCTCTTTTTTATTGTGCTTGGCCATAAACAATACTCTCTCATTGGCTTCTTTTTCGCTATCACTGTCTTCATTGGATGATGAGATATCTTCTTTAGAGAGAAAGTTCCTTTTGGATCCTTTCCTTTTTTCTTGCTTGTTGAATTTCTTAAATCCTTTCTTTCCTTTTGAGTTGCCATCACTTCGGTTTGGACAGTTTTTTGTGAAATTACCAACCTCACCACAGCCAAAACATATCAATGGAAGTTTACCTTTGAATTTTCCCTTACGAATTTTTAGTTTTCTCATAAAGTAAGCATATTCTTCATCTGAAAGACCTTCTTGATCATCTCCCTTTTCCTCACACTTGCAGGTGCATGTATTTTCAATTGAAGGTTGTTTGTCCTTATTATTTTTCTTAGATGCAACAAACATAGTTTCTAGATGTGAAGTGCCCTCTTCTTCATCAAGTCTCATTTCATATGCTATGAAAACTCCATGTAATTCCTCTTTGCTGAGTTTGTCCAGATTTGCAATGTATTATAAGACCAATACCTTTGGGTTGAATCTCCCTGGTAAGGTTCTAAGAATCTTTCATGTAATAGTCTTCTCGTCAACTGACTCTCCCAATCCTTCTAGAGTATTGGTTATTTCATCAACATTTTGGAAGTATGCAGCAATGTTGCAATCTTCTTTCATTGTGAGATGCTCAAATTTTTCTCTATAGATTTGAAGCTTTGCTTCTTTGACATTTGAGTCACCTGCATATATATTCTCAATATTGTCCCATACATTTTTGGCATTTTTACAACCCAACACCTTATGATAAGTGGATTCAATAAGTCTAGTGATAATAATATTCTCTTCTTTTACATCATTTACCAAATTGTTCTTACCTTGTTCATCTGCGGTTGATGTAAATCCATTTTTAACAGTGTCCCATACTTCTTAACCTTGCGCAAAGAGATAGACCTCCATTATTACTTTCCAGAGTGCATAATTATTTTTATTTAATAGAGGTACACAATTTTTAGTATGCTCCATAACCTCCTTCCAGCTGTTAAACAACTATTGAAGGAACCAATCTCTGATACCAATTATTGGAAATATTGAGATGGGGTGAATCAATATTCCTTTCAATTAGAGCATTATTTAATATTCAATTATTATCGGTGCTTGTACAATGATAGTAGTAAACAAAAGGAACACAAATGCACACAGGTTTAAGGTGGAAACCCACTCTGAGACAAAAACCGCCTAACGATTTTCTAATAATTCTTTAATATTCAACTCCAATTGAAAATAAAGCTCCAACTTCCTAGAATCTAGAAAAGCATTCTTCTCCAGCTCCCACTGGATGGATGCTCCAACGCCCGAGACTTTTTAGTAGTCAACTTAACAGATTCCCCAACACCCAATGAGCTACAACTCACCCTAGCACCACCCTACCACCCTATAGAAGAATAAAACAAGAATGGACTCCCGTACAAAGGAAAATGGTCCACTTTATAATGATATAGAATTATGTAGAAGAAGAAGACAAACTAGACCATAACCCCAACTATGACACAACCACCTAATGATGATCCTAGACCTCCCGACACTGCCTCCTCAACTCTTGGCATATCGACACTAGTATAATTTTTACAATAATGTATTTACAATGACTTAGTACAATGATACCTTTAGAGTGACTATATGCAATGTTTCCCACTTGAAGAATTCATGTGATGAACTCCTTGCTGCTATTCTGCACCTTGATTATTGCTCTTGTCATGCTACCCTCTGTTGCACCTAGCTTTGCTTTGCTACCCTAGAAAGTATGGTCCTTTGCAACCCTTGACAACACATGATCTAGCTTTTTCTTTCCTTCTAGGAGCTTGCTATTGAATCTGGTGTATCTCTATTATTTTAGATCCCTGAAATGTGATTTTTGGCCCTGTAGTATTCCTCTGAATCTTCTTTCCAATGCCATAGGTCTGAAAAAAAAATTATTCTTCAAGGGTGAGCTATGGCCAATCTCTCGTAATGCCCTAATTATGGATTGTTTCAGTAGAGCGAACTTGTATGGCATTCCGCGTGTCATTGTTTCTTCATTCGGCTCTAAAATTAACATAGTGAAAACTACAATCTGTGAAATATCTACCACTTTTCACATAATTCCAATCTGATACTCAGAGAGTGAGTTATGACGATTTTCCCAACGTCACTTTTTTGAGATGAATTTCAGGAGCCTGCAAAAACACTGAATTCCACAGATCATATCTCCAAAAATGTTATGCACCTTGATTTGAAATTTTTATAGGAGCTTCCTTAGGATTTCGGCTTTGCCTTATAAACAGTTCAGCTTTTGACCCTTCATATAAAAAAAATTAGAGCGCAAATTCCACGATGACCTATTTCATATGGTGAAATCCATACATAAGGAGGATATGATGATCACAATTTATATAAAATCTTAGGTTGTGAGGGGCCTCAACAAGTGAATGTGGGAGGGATTTTAGGATATTAAAAAATATTAATTATTGAATTTTCAATGAACCATGCCACAACCCCATGCGGTTTTAGTCCACTAATTGGGTTACAAAATTCAAACATGAATATCTCTCAAACCATGAAGAATTACGTGGTGTGACATATATCAGCGGAAACATATCGACAAGTAGAAACCATAAAAAGAATTCTTCACCCAAAATATACTAATTTTGTAGGTAAAAAATCCCATGCAATATTGGCGTATCCCCTGGTACTGCTTGGGTTGACATCAATCACAATTGCTGTGAAACAACAAGATTGTTGAGGTTATATCAAATAACACATTTATTCTCAAGAATCTTGACAGAGAGATAGTACAACTGCGTGTGAATGGGAAGTATCTCAAGCATTGTTTCCAACATTGAGGTTTTGTGGTGCACCATTGTACATATTAATATTTCTCATTCTTCATATCTCATCAAACAACATTTGACTCCATGCCCGAAGTGAAGGCAATAATCTGCAGTTCTTAGTGTTTCATGGAAAAAAACATTATCCCTAGGTGTAGCCAAATGTTGTGGCTCATTTGCAATATCCTTTATTTTAATTTTTCAA
Organism: Pinus albicaulis; assembly: GCA_034641835.2. NCBI lineage: Eukaryota > Viridiplantae > Streptophyta > Pinopsida > Pinales > Pinaceae > Pinus > Pinus albicaulis. The sequence continues at coordinate 1,376,910,206 of CM076584.1, forward strand.
AAATAGAAAAAAATGGAATAATATATAAAATATATGTTAAAGTAGAGCTTCCTTATACTTTAACATAAGTTGCAATTTTTTTGTAAATTTAAAGTTCAACTCATTTGCGAAGGTGGGTCCTAATGCTTCGGTTAAGGTTCGAGCAAGTAATCAAGCGATATTAAAGGATTTTATTGTCAGAGTATAAATATGGCAACTTGCGGGCACATTCAACACACGAGTTAATGGACAAGGTGCCTCTACAGTTCACCCTGTTGACTAACCGGTCGATCTTGATGGATGGTCTCGATTCACTATGGGGGCAAGGCCCCATTGAACACTCCGTACCCTAGAGGCCTCCCTCAGTGATGTAAGCTGCTGGCTGGTGATAGATTTCAACCATGTCACGGTACCGTTTAACGACCTTTAGTGCATCAAATCAACATTTAATTTCTAGACATTGTGCCATCTATCTAAACCTGTTTTTCTTTACGCAAGTTAAATGTTATTCCTCTGTATTTTTCAACCCTTATTGCACTAGTGTTTTCCATCGTTGTTCATCACCTTATTGTTGTTCACCACCCTCAGCAGTATCATGGCTAAACGTTCATCCCTTTCTGGATCATCCAGCGATATTCCTCTCATGGACACTGAGAGTGATATCCGAGATACTATTTTCTCTCTAGAACACCTCCCATTTTATCAGCAAGTCTGTCTGAATAACAAAGCATGTCCTATTTTCTCTAACGTGGTCAATTCAGGCCTATTGTTTGCATGTATCCCTAAAACTCATATTTTTCTTGAGTTTGTGGACTAGGTGGTATCAGTTATGTATCTTGGTAAATGTTTTATAATGAATTTCCTAGGAGAGAATGTTCTACAGGTCTCGACCCAATTAATTCGTCAAGCCTTGTGTTACCTAGAGTATGAATATTATGTTCAATTCATTGTTAAATCATTGGCAGTGCATTATGATAATCTCGCAAGACAAGAACTCACCCTGTTCACATTCTTACTAAGGCTATACATGAAGCGGTTCGAACCAAATAGTAAAGAGTTCTCCATAGAAGTCTTTGATCCATAAGTTCGACCAGTGCTAAAGTGTATTCTAAAGATATTGGGAAAATAGGATGATAGCTTAATTAACAAATTAGTTATGGGACTATTTGCATTAATGATGTAGCCAGGAGTAGTGCTAGATATTCCTTCTTACTGGAAGGTGGTCATCAATGCTCAAATCATGATTTTATCACTCACTGGGTCATCCAGGTTACCTTCTCTTATCATTTATCTCTTTTTGTATCAAAACGTGGAAGAATTATTGCATTTTTGGTTGAACATCATGGATATAAATAAAAAGAGGCACTCATTACTATTTTGGACTGATGTGGTAAGGGGGGAACAAAATGAGGAGGGGCTGTTTGATTTTGAAAATCATTTCATGTCTACTACCTATAAGATTTTGAATGGGGTTTGTCCCCCATGTTTCTTGCCAAAGGCTCAATAATTTCTTCAGTTGGGTTTAAACTGTAAATTTGGAGATTGGTATGTGTATGAATATTACTCAGAGATCAGACTTTATGGGGCTAGGGTAGAAAAATATAAGCTTCCCACATTTGTTCCTATGGGATTAATTTCCTTAGAATTCATTAGGTAGAGTTTGAATGTTGACCAAATACTTTTTTTCCCAATGAAAAAGGGTCACATGTTTAGATTACCTATGTCTTTGGGTCCGTTTATAGTCAACATGAGACAAGCAGCCGATGAGGTTAATAAGATGTTAGATAGTATGCACTTGTTGACAAGAGATAAATGGGCTTATGATCTTCATAAGTTAATTTCAAACAGGAGAGTTGAAAATGGTTACTCAAATTTTTTTTCATGACAGTAGACTTGACATAGAGAAGTTATCCAATAAGGGTTTTGTAGGTTCTACTAGTTCTAGTATATAGAATCGTATCATATCTGAGAAATCAAGAAAAATAAGTAAAGAGGAAGTTGTAGATATTGAAGACGAAGAGAAGAGATCCAAAAGGAGAAAAAAATTCAATGAATACATAACAGGTGCTCAACCTGGTTTCTTTCTTCAACTAGGAGATGAACAGAACGTTCCAACCTCACCAAGAAGACATGGAGATTCTCAGGGGAAAATACCTTTGATTAAACAAGTATTTTCTCAAATTGCTAAAAGGAATAAAAAGATGAAGGCTATCATTGAGGCACAGGCCGAATATCAAATTACTCTAGACCAAACAAGATTGTTGACTGCCATGTATCTTGAAAAATATCAGTTTAAAATCTCTCTTTCTCACCCTTCTAATATGACTATAGGGTCATCAAGTAATTTCAATACTGTAAATTTAACTGTTGATGTGAGAAAGATTCCTTTGCTTGATAATGTCAATTTCCACATGCAAACAGGTTAATTAATAGTGAATGATTTGACCAAAACTAATTCAATGGCTCTTAACGTAGAGAATATGCTAGGGAAGGTGATGAAGAAACTAAAATTAGAGAAATCCAACTACATGGCTTTGACAGCCTAAAATGAAGAACTCAAGAAAATGGTTGTGAATATTGGAGTAGATCAAAATGATAGCTATGTTGTGCAGAAATTACTACAAAGTGCAGAATCAGGGATTTTTGTATTGAAGAAAAAGTTGAAGATACCTACAAGGGAGCACTCGATGGCAATAGAAGTGGCAGAAGTGGAAAGTGAAAAAGAAAGCCTTCTTCACTAGCTCTTACAGAAAGAAGGAGAAATTTCTAAGTTGAAGGAAGCTATACTGAAACTCCAAAACCAAATTTATTCCCATTCCTGTACCATCATTTTTCCATTTGGAAATGATGATACAATGACACAGTTATCTCAATTAAACACTAAACTGAAAATGGCAGAGAAAGGTCTCAAAAAGGCACAAAATGATCTGCAAACATTAACAAAAATAATGCAGGCCAAGGATGGAGAAATTGATAAGTACATGAGAGATTGTCAAATAGCTAATGCTGAAATTAAGAGTATGAAAGAGAAATTTAATGGAAATATAACTTTGATATAGGCTAAAGATATCATATGGAATGAAATCATTGGAAGAATGAAAGAAACATGGGGATATTTGACTATTGTATCACAAGAGAAAAGTATTGTCAGAGATTTTGAGGAGAAATTTATGGTAGATAAGCAGAAGACCATTAATAGAACCATATGGGAAAATAATTTTATTGATTTCATTGATTCTAAGACTAATCAGGAGTTAGAAGAAAATGATATTAAATATTTCATCCTATATGTTGTAGACATTAACAAGTTGATTGTTGAAAATACTTTCAGGAAGACCACTGAAAGGAAGTTGATAGAGCTTAAAGAAGCAGTGAATAGATTTGATAATTTTTAGGACAAAAGAGCCAGGATAGGATTTCCATCATGCTGGGACCTTAAAGGAAGTATCTTATTATGGGATTCCTATGAACCATTATTGATATTGGAAAAAATTAAGGTGGATAACACTCATGAGAAGACTCAGATCCTGAAAGGAACAACAATTATTAATTTCCTTCAGAGACATTTTTAGCTATTATTGATGGTGAACACTTTATTTACAGAGCAAGAAACATTTAACAGGACCATTCCCTTTAGGTTGGAGTACCATAATTTTATCAGCTCCCCCAAGACAAATATTGAAGTGTAGAAGAAATGCAGATCTTGGATGGTTGTTCTACCTAATGGTTCCTCATTTTCCAAATAGGACAATCTAGATAATCAAGGAAATGTAGAAGCAGCGGAGAAAATTCATATTCAGCAGATAGATTAGATTTTTAGTTTTATTTTATCTTTATTAAGAGAGTTCAATTGTAATGAGATATTTTGATGATATGTAATAGGTATTTTAAGCACTTCAAATTAGTTTGAGGAGTTACAAATAGTTTCAGTAGTTACAAACTGCTTTACATTGTATTTAAAGAGAAAGAGAAAAAAGGAAAAGGTTCTGATTTTTGGACCTTTGGACTACTGCCAATTTTGTACTCAATTTTCTGATGATTAATGAATGAAGATCAAGATTCTTGCATTTGTTGTTGTTGATATGTTTTCCAGTTTCCATTATGTCTTTTCCCTTCTATGAATAAAATGAATTAATGTAGTTGCATGTTTCTTTTTACATGTGTGAATAAGAGTTAAATATCCTTAATGGGTGCTCCTTCATTTAACTTTTCCACTTTCATAAAATTATTCTGAAGTTTAAACTGATAGATCCTGTTGATAAAAATTTCAGTTTGAGCTTCCTTCCTATTCTTCTTGTCACTCCAATTAATATCAGTAGATAGTGGCATTGTGAAGCATTTATCGCATTAGATTCTCGAGGTTTTTAATAATTGATTTTTGAATGTGATTAAGCCAAGACCATCTGATGTCGTATTTTTGTGACACATATATATAAATTTCTTGAGAAATGATTCCTTACCATAGCCAAGGGATCATTTCTTAATATACAACAAAAGCTAAGATGGATGACATGGAAGCTAAGATCCATGAAAAAATGGAAAACATGAAGAGTTATCTAAAAGAAAACATGGAAGGTTTGAAAAATTTGATAAAATAAATATTTCATAATGGCAAAAATATAGTAGATGAAACTCATGATGAAAACAAAATAAATGTAATTGTGGTGTCATAAACTCTAATGTTGGATGGAAAACACACCATATTCCAAAGTTCGATATGAGGAAGTTTGATGACAAGGACCCTGTAACATGGATACTATAGATGGAGCAATATTTTTACCTCAATAATGTAAAAAACACATAAAAGGTATGCATTGCAACTTTATATTTAGAAAAAAATATATTTGTATCATCTCGATGGCTTTTCTCCCATTAAAAAAAAATCACTTGGTCAATTTTTACGGAGGAAATGATAACACATTATGAGCATACAAAGAGAAACACCTTTTTTAGCCAATTGATAAATCTCAAACAAAATGGTTCAGTGGTGGAGTACATCAAGGAATTCAAAAAATTGAATATAAGGGTAACTGATACTCTAGAGGAACACATGATTGATGTCTTCATATGGACTTTAAAGGATAACATCCAACACAGGGTTCGCATTTGGGAACCTGATTCATTGGAGAAGGCATTCAGGCTAGTAAGAACAATTGAATGTAAAATTATGGAGACAAGGAAGCCTACCACTCACGTCTATAGAGATGGAAGTTTTGATACTCCTAGAATTCCACAACCTACAAGGTTGAAGCCACCACAATTTGAAGAAAAAATAGCAAAAGGGATTTTCTACAGTTGTGATAGAAAATACACTAAAGGTCATAAGTGTGCTGAGAAATAATATTTTATATAGATTTTGAAGAGGAGGAAGAAAATCAACAAGAATATTTAAAGTAAGAGGATATACACTAGGAACCAACCCCAGAAGAAGAAGAAATGAATCCAACCATATCGTGTAATGCATTGGCAGGAATTACCACTCCTCAAACTCTCATGGTAGACGGACATATGAAGAAGAAAAAGTGTTACACAACATTTTGTCACCGTCCCTGCAATCCCTTGTCCCATACATTGGAGGAATAGTAAAATGTCCCGAAAATACCTTCATGGAATCCTTCTGCATAAGGGAAAGAATTCTCCTCAAGAACATTTCCTTTGAAAAACCCTAAAAACCCATGTTTTAGCATTGGCATGGGTAGCCAGTTCATCCCTCACGCCAATGGGGAAAATGTACACTATTGGGCACACCAACTGGTGCTCTGTCCCTGTGTTGTGCCCGCGCCAAGCCTATTAAGGAATGTTTTTTAACAATAGAACGCAGAAGTTTGATTCTAACAACTTCATAATGGATCATCAAAAGGGGTTGGGTTGTTTGCCTTCGGATCTCCTTGATTAGGAAGTGGTTTTCAACCTCTCATGGAACCTTCCTAAGAGATAGGACTCTCCCCCATGATTATAGGGAGCCTAACCTCTCCTTATCCCTTTATAAAGCCTACCCTCTCCATTTGCTAACTAGCTGAACTTTTGGGAAGGAGGTTGTAGCTAAGTAAAAATCAAGAGAGGAGCTAAGGAGAACCCTGTGAGAGAGAGAGTTCTGTCAAATCCCTCATGAGCTTTGTGAGACACATCGTGTTGGAATCGTGTCCAAGGAAGATCACGGCATCAGAGCATCGATTGTAATCGTTCTCTCGTATCTTAATATACATGAATCTGCTATTGGTTCCATGATTGTGTTTGTCTATGATATAATGCAATTTCATTCATTCCTCTCTAACTGATCAATAGTTATAAAGTGTGAAATATTGTGTTGCATGTTGTCTCTCTTCTTTGCATGTGTACAAGTATCTGGATGCGACAAGCTCACGGATTGTGACTTGTCCAGCTAGGAACAGAAGCACCACTTCTTCTTCGACAATAGCAGCGAAGGAATCAATGTAAGCAATCTATCGTGATTATAATCTTTGTAATTAGGAACCAAGAGCTTTACGTGTTTCGATTGTTGCTAAACCCACTCTAGGGCTAGTGGGATCGCCTCTATCCATAGAGGGGATTTACCTCCACAACAATTTGAAGTCTCCACTGGGGATCAGTGGGATTTGGTCCTTCCTCCATTGGGTTTTTTTTGGCTTTTCGTTTGATTACTCTTCTTTTCTGGTTCACCTTCCTTGGTGTTAAACCCATGTTCAGCCCCCAAAAGACCAGATCTAGACCCTGTTAGTCCATTTTCATCATTTTTCTAGGGTAAAATTGATTGGCGTAGGTATACCTCTGACAATCGCACCAACTGGCACTAGTTGCTAGCTAGGCACCCACGCCATCCCCTGTTTGGCGCAGATTACAGTCAAATAACCACACCAACCCTGCTTGGTTTTACGGTTTGTCTATTCCTGGGCTCTCTGAGCTTGTGTTTTGGTCCTGGGTTGTTTTTTCTGATGGTTTGAGTGCTTAGAAGTCATTTTTTACTGTGTTTAGCCCTTTTCCTCTGGTTGTTTTCCCTTTTCTGTCATTTTCGCATTTTATCCCTAGGGCTTCTAGGTGCTTCAGTGTGCTAAGCCTTCCGTGGGAGTTTTGGGTCCTTGCTTTCTCGGTAAACTTTTTTTTTCTTTTTTGCATTCATCTTACTGAATCCCATTGAATCATTGTGTTTATTGAGTGATTGTCCTCTCTTTCGTTGAGTTTCAATTTTTGGTGCTCCAAGCCTAGATCACACGGTTTGTTTGAGTCTCTTTCGATATCCTTCTACGCTTTAAGGGATTTCGTCATTGGTTTGAGTCTTCATTGTGCTTGTTTGAGTTGAGTGAAATCGTTTTGTTTCGGCTCTCTCTCTATCATTCTCAAGTTGAATTTTTCATTAGTTTTTCATTTATTTAGTGCAATTTCTCTAATATATTGAAAAATACCAAAAAAAAAATATTTTGCATTTTTCAATTGGCATAGTGAAAATTGAAAACTCTTTTGCATTACTATCATTATATAATTGTAGAGAAAAGTTTTCTAGTTTCATTAGCTTCCATTGAAATCGGTAGTGGATGTTTTTGTGTGTTCGTTTCACTATCATTTGAAAGATCTCAACTCTCTCATAGATAGCTCTTCATTGAACGAAATGATGTTTTGTGGCATGTAGTTTGAATTTATAGGTTTTATGAGATCCAAAATTTAATAGGGCCTTGAAATCAAAACGTAAATTGAAGATCAACTTTAGAATTTACTGAATTAACCTAAGGCAACATTGAAACTTAATGGAACATTTAGTAGTCTAAGGTAGAGACGTGTTCCTGCGTCTTTAAGCCTAGTAGTTGTCGCTTTGCATCTATCTATAGACAGCGCTAGTGCGAACTTGTGCTCCCCATACCGAGTTGTATATAAAGGGAGACCCCATTAGGTTGAAAATCCTTTATCCATAATAAGCTGAGTCTATCTCATTTTACCTGTCATACACCGGACACAACATTTAGAGATATTACCTGCATGTACGTTAAGTCCTTGGTTGATTTCTCTTTCATTTTTATGAAGGTGTATATGGCATTTCACGGGTATCTGGTACACCCATTTACCTAGATTACCAGAGCAGTCATTTTGATCTTTACTGACTCCCTAAATTTAAAAGATCATCAAGTTCTTGTCCTTTCATGCTTGTTTCCAAAATAAAAGTGATAGAGTCATATTTTACTCATTTCTAGACTCTTAAAAAATGAAATAGTCAAATTTCCAATTTCAATGTGGTAAACTTAATCACCTACGATCACGTGCCTATTTAGAGATTGATTTTTTCAGCCTGTTTTCGTTTGCCTTAATTTTTTTCCTGTGTGTCTTTTTTTTTTATCTCTTCCTCTTTTTTCTATATTCACAGTGGCGGAACCATCATTTTATTCTACTGGTATTCCTTATATAGACGATTCGTCAGAGGTCTCTCAATCCTCTGCTGAGCATCAGCAGCCCGTTGTATCTGAGTTTCCCGATGGGGGACTGGTTATATCTGAACTTACCTTTGGAGACTAGTTGAGTTCAATTGGCCCTTGTCCAATGCTTGGTTTGGATTTGGAGTTGGGGAACACGTCCCCCCTCTTACATCGGGATCACCATTTTTGGCTGCTGTCGTACCTCCTAGTCCCCGTCGTCTTTTAGAAGATCTTACAGTAGGGTCAGATGTGGACTCATCCAGTCCTATTCCTAGTGAGGGAATTCCTACTTCTGGTGAATATTACCATCTTTTTACCGAAGACATCCCCGAATCTTCTCTTCTGTCTTCACCTAGTCCATCACTCCCAGCTGGATATAGGTCTTTAAGTCAGGTCATGGCTGCTATTGCCTCCATGGGAATATCAAATCCGTCCACGAAACCGATCATTCCCTCGTTAGGGATGTCACCACAAACACCTCTCACGGAACCTCCTTTTGTCACATCAACACTTTTTAGACCTACTATCTGCGTGGTTGCATCTATGCCTGTTGTCACCACTCAATCAACTAGGACCTCGTCAGTTCCTGAAGACGTTCATATAGCTTCGGATATTCCTGAAAACCTTTCTCTCGAGGAGTACCAGATGTCTTTACAGCCGCCGATCTCCGAGGATGGTCAGTCCTCTGAGGATCTTAATTGTCCTCACTTTTCTCATTATGGAGTGGATGGTACCCCGATCTATTCATATCCATTTCAATATGATGAGCACAACAACCCCATTTATTTCCCTACTCCTGAGGCTTATCAGTATATCAATGGTTTCATACCTACCCTACCTTTGCAACCTTCTAACCAACAGGGAAAACCTTTCTTTCAGAAATGATATGCTTCTGGCCCACAAGGACAACCTTTCCAGGGACAACCTTTAGCCCAGCTAGGGTATGCATATGACCCTCAAGGGAAACCATTATAGGGATAACCTTCGATCCAGCAAGGATTATTTTATGGCTCGTAAGTGAAGTCTTAAAATCCTCAAGGTCAACCTCTATAGCCTCACCCTGTGGTCCAACCAAGGCAACCTCAAGGTCTAGCAGGGAAACCAGGGTATCAACCTAGACCGTCATACAGTCCTGGGGGGCAAGTCCATCCCTCTTAACCTTTGGTGCAACCTCAGCAGCCTCATTTTCTGATTGGTCAAAATGTTGCACAGTCAGGGCCATCCTATGGTCCTGTCCCAGGTCAACCTAGTTATCAGGCACAACCTGGCCAACTCCAGCCATCAGGCCAACCTGCTCAGCCGGGGAAACCTAGTGTCCCTCATCAGCTAGGTCAACCTGTTCAACCAGGACAACCTGCACAGCTTGTTAACCCTGCTCAGCCACCGATCTATTCTATGCCACAGTCAAATCCACTTGTACGCCTGACTTATTCGACTCAGCAGGGTTCGACTTACAAGCACCTTGTTAAACCCCAAGGCGGCTATTACCCTCAAGGTCAGTCTCGACCTGTTTACAACCCACCTCAGGGTTCTGGTTATTACCCTCAACTCCCAGGCTATACTTATACTCTGCAACAAAATCTGTACATTGCTCAATCGGGGCCCACGTATAATCAGAATCAGTACCCTGGTTATCAACCCCCGTATCCTGGTTTTCAGCTTCCATATCATCATAATTATCTGGATTGTACCCCATATGGTCAGAATCCTCTAGGAAAAAACCAATGGGGGTAGAGTTATGCTCAAACAAGATGGAGTATAGGTACAGGTCCTTATTGGGGACCTGGCATGCCTTTTAACCCTCAGTTACCTTTCCTCGCCACGTTGGACTTACTGGACGTGTCCAAATTGAACAATGATCCGATTCTTCATAATCCATATTGGCCTCTGGTTCCAATGGAGGTGCGTGGTGATTGTACTAAGTTTGAGGGAAAATTTGGTGACGACCCCCAAGCACATTTCATGGCATACCATTTTTGGTGTTATTCGAATTCTTTGGTAGATGACTCGATTTTTCTATGTTTTTTCCAATGCACTCTCACTGGCGTTGCTGTTAAATGGTACATAGAACTGTCCCGTGGTATTTTTCAAGATTTTAATACTATAGCTATGGAATTCTTGACTCATTTCCAGTTACCAGTTCGTTACAAAGTTGGGAAACATCTCCTGACATCTCTGAAAAAAGACAAAGCTACTCATATTTCAGATCACATTCATGAATGGAGACGTCTTCGTCATCTGATCAAGCTTGACATTCCTGATCAATTTCTAACTCACTAGTTCACTACCTCTTTTTTCGATAAGATTGCACAAGGAACTGCTATGGGGGCATGTGTAACTGAGGAACAAGCCATTGCTCGTTCCGAGTACCTCGATTTAGTGTACTCTCAGTCCAACATGTTATACGACATCTTGACTGATGCCCCATGACCAGGGACCTCTAAAGCACCAGCTACCCCATCGATTGATGGTGTTATTGGTTCCGTCTCTCAGACTTCTTGTAAGTCTTCCAATGGGAAGCAGAAATTGAATTCTTCCAACAATTTTGCTGCTCTGGCTACCAAAATTCTGGTAAGACCGTAGAGGTCAATGCCGTCCAGGCTAATCCTGTGGAAAAGACCACCAAAGGAAGAAAGAAGGGCAAAGTCAAAGACAAATCCGATGCCCCAAAACTAGAATCATCCAAACCACGTGTTGATGATGGTTCACAATGAAAATCGAAGTACCCTTGCCTAATTTTTGATGAAGACCACTACACCAAATATTGTCCTAGATGATCCGAGGTTATTCAAATTATCAAAGGCCATAAGGGAAGTCCAACAGTTCTTAACGAACCCTTTCCATCTCAGTAGCCCCAGATGGTCAAGCAGCCTTCGCCATCTGCACCGTTTGGGTCTCAAGTTCTCATGATGAATGGTGTTGCACCTGTTTCTATAGCCACTTAGTCAAAGGATTATGCTGGGTCAGACCAGGCAGCTGGGAAGGAGGTTTTTGATGGCCCTCCTCCCCCGCTTGCCTCTGGTCCTCTTGAGATTGAAAGGTCCAGTTATGAACCCATTGTACGGCCACCTTCCAAAGGTGTTCTCTAAAAGTCTTCCTATAATCTAAACGCCCATGCTACTCAGCATTACAGTATTGTTGAGGATTTTGCACAGGCACCTTCTGCGATGTACGTGTTGGAAGTACTTCAGAGTTGTCCATCTCAATGGAAAGCTTTATTATCTCTAATCGACAGAATTGACCCTTCCCATTCTAGCCTTCTCACCTTCGATCTAGAGAATTTCGTCCCCCAACTTCTGCAGCAGATTGCGCTTGTTATACAACTCGTCATTAACAGCCTCAATATTCACAGAGCTATTGTTGACAAAGGTGCATCTACCTGCATTATGTCATCTGCCTACTGGAAGGCCATCGACTGTCCAGACATCACTTCATCTCCCAATGCCCTTGAGGCATTCGATGGAAGGGAATCAAAACCCTTAGGTGTTCTTGCGAGTCTACCAATTACATTACAAGGAAAAACTGTCAACGTTGAAGTGGAATTCGTTGATGCGAAACTAAACTATAATCTCCTACTCGGTTACAGTTGGACCCACGCCATGTTGTGCGTTCCATCCACCCTCTTTTGACTTTTGAAGTTTCCACATGAGGGCAAGATTATTACTGTTAATCAGTTGTCTTTCTTTACCTCATCCTCCGAGAACAATGTGCCGTACATGGATCAAATTCCTAATCCCCCCAATAATATAGGACCAGGTCTTTTCAAGGACCCTGTTCTCATGGGCATTTTCCCCATTCCACCACCGGACACTGTTCAAGTCAATATTATCTCTAGGTCAGATGACCCATGGATCATCCCTTCTCCTGAACAGGTTGCCTCTTTTGGAGAATCGATGCCTCTGAACCTGGTTGAAATCAATTATTGTGAGATCATTGCTGCATCGGATCCTCCTCCTGCTAATAATGCTCCTTTGGGCATGGCTCTTCATGTTTATTGTCAATCCCCTTAGCTCGGCGATGCAGATTTGCCCGATTCTTTGAGAGACGTTTTTCCATCTAACGAAGCTATTGTGGAGACTATGGCTCTCGAAGATCTGCCATGGAGCGATGGGCATCATCTTTCCTCGTTCATGCCTAGCATGGGGACAATGTCTAATTGTCTTGAGCATTTTTCATCTCAGGTTCCCTCCCTGCCACTCCAAATGCCAATATTGACTCACGAATTTTTTTCTGAAGGAAATCTAAGTAATATTACCCAAACGATGCCTATTGACATCTCCATTAAACCAGGGGTCATCGAGAACATCCATGTGGGAGTCACTTGTTCTCCCGATGAGATTAAAGTGTACAATAGTCACTTCCACGAATTACGTGATGTTTTCGCATGGTCTTACAAAGAGATGCCTCGAATTGATCCCAGTATCATCGTGCATGAAATTCCCACCTATAACGGTGCGAATCCTATGCGCCAATCTCTGTGTGTAGTCCATCCTTGGAAAGCCGCCGCTATAAAAGCTAAAGTGGAGAAACTTCTTAAAGCAGGTTTCATATATCTGATCCCTATGATAGAGTGAGTTTCCAATATTGTCCCCGTGGATAAGAAGCAAGGCATAATTTGAGTCTGTGTTGACTATCGAGATATCAATCAGGCTTGCCCTATGGAAAACTATCTCACCCCATTTATCGATCAGATCATTGACGATTGCGCGAGAAGTGAGATCCTTTCCCTTATGGACGACTTTTCAGGTTATAATCAAATCAATATCCTTCCATCTGATCAACATAAGACTGCTTTCATCTGTCCGTGGGGAAAATTCGCCTATAAGAAGCTCCTGTTCAGCTTGAAAGACGCTGAGGCTACCTTCCAGCCTGTCATGTCTTACGCCTTTCACGAAATACGTAATTTTTTTCAGCCGTACATGGATGACCTTCTGACTCATTCAGCTCTACGTGAAGACCATCTGGAATGTCTCCGCCAGATTTTTCTCTGTTGTAGATGTTACAACATCAGGTTTAATCCTCACAAGTGTGTCTTCTGCGTTGACTCTGGTCAAATTTTAGGATTGATTGTCCCTAAGAACAGAATTCGCCTTGACCCTCTCAAGGTTGAGGCTATCGTTAATCTCCCCTCCCCATCCTCGTTGCATCAAATTCAAATTCATCAAGGGAAAGTGAATTTCTTACGTTGTTTTATCCTGAACTATGTGGAGGTAGATAAAGGGTTTACACAACTTCTAAAACAGGTGTCCCTTTCTGTTGGGGCGAGATTGCTCATCAATCTTTCGATAACCTTAAGATGTTGCTTGTGAGCACTCCATTAATATGTCCTCCAAATTATCATCGTGACTTTACCCGCTATTTGGCTGCCGCATTCAGTACAATTGCCATGGTTCTGGTATAGGATGACGATGACGGAAATGAACATGTGTTTTATTATCTGTCTCAGAACCTCCTCGAAACTGAAACACGTTATGCACAAGTCGAGAAGTTGGCACTGGTCATGGTCCAGGGCATTCAGCAGTTTCACCATTACATCCTGTTACGTACGGTAACCGTGATTTTTTATTGCAGCCACATGACTTACATTTTGTCTCGAAAATTGCTGGGGGGAAAGTACTCAAAGTGGATTGTGATCCTCCAAGAGTTTGATTTGGAGTTCACTACTGCCAAATCCAAGAAATCATTGGTTTTTGCTGATCTCATTTTCTCTCTCCGTACTGACTATGTTCCGTCTCAATCCGAGGATCATATCCCAGACGAAACTCTCTTCTTAATAAACACTCTCAATCCATGGTACAGTGATATCATCGAGTACCTCCAGACATCGACCTTCCAGACCGAGTTAATGAAGGATGCTAGACACGACGTTCGACATCAGTCACAACCATATCACATTGTCGGAGATACCCGATATCGTGTTGGAGTCTATTCCGTACTCCGCTGGTCTTTGAGCTTAGAAGAGGCTGAGAAAGTTCTGAATGAATGTCACAATGGCACCTATGGTGGTCACATGTCCGGTTATGCTACCATAGAGAAAATCCTTCGTGCGGGATATTTCTGGCCATATATATTTAAAGATTGTATTGTTTCAGTACGAAAGTGTCATGCGTGCCAGATCTTCCAACGCAAGATACATGAGCCGTCTCTCCCATTACATCCTGTCATTACCGTGGGCCCTTTTTCCAATTGGGGCATTGATTTTATGATGTGTAATCCTCACTCAACCGGGGGCATGCTTATATCATCATTGCCATAGATTACTTTACCAAGTGGGCCGAAGAAATGCCTACACTGGCTGCAAATGGTAAGACATCTGCACAATTCATTTTCAACCATGTGATCACTTGTTTCAGCATTCCTCAAGCCATCGTCACTAATCATGGCTCTCATTTTCAGCACTACATGATGGCAAAGATGACATCTAGGTTGGGCTTGTGTCACGACAGCTCAATGCCATATTACCCTCAAGAAAATGGCCAGGTTGAAGCCATGAGAAAGGTGCTTGTCACGATGCTTCAACGAACAATTGGTATACACAAATCGAGTTGGCATGTCCAGTTGTTTCAGCTCTTTGGGCCTATCGAACGTCAGTGAAGAGTGCAACTGGATTCACACCATTTTAGTTGGTGTATGGTATGGAAGCTACTCTTTCGATTGAATTTGAGATCCCTTCACTAAAATTGGTTGTGGAATTATTGCCTGATACTTCCCCGGAGGAAGAACGCCTCCTATATCTCGAGAGATTGGACGAAACGTGCCGCTTGGACACTTTGGTTATCGAGGCACAAAAAAAGTGGGTTGAAGCTCATTTCGATCAAACGGTTTCTCCGCACTCTTTTATTGAAGGGAACCTCATCCTCTTGTATGATCAAGCCCATGACAACCTTGGGGCAGGAAAATTCCAACCTATGTGGCATGGGCCCTATATCGTTAAACGTGTATTGAAAAATGGGGCTTATGAGTTGATCAATTATGAAGGTCTTCCTTTGGTGCAGCCTAGAAATGGTTTGAACCTAAAAAAATATTATTCTTGAATCATTCTTGCGTAGTATATGTACATAGGTGATTTTATCATTTTTGTGCATGTGTGGTGTGGTGTGCTTTGTAAGTGTTTTTCTGCTTATTGGGTCTTCCTAACTGTGCAGATGTCTATTACTCCTTATGTCGATTTCATGGATGGTGCCTCTCGCAGTACCAGGAACCTGTCTTCGGCAGCTTGGGTAATTTATGATCCTGCTGGTGAGTTGGTTAATTTGCAAAGTGTTTGTCTAGGGCCTGCTACAAATAATTTCACGGAATATAGTGTCATTTTGGAATTATTAACCAAGGCTGTTAACCTCGACATTCGCTCGTTACTTGTACATATGGACTCACATCTTGTGGTTTTATAGCTCAATGGTCATTATTCAGTTAGAAACCCATGCATTTTAACACTGTATCTACGTATTCGTTTACTTGAAAGAAATTTTGATTACATCACATATCAGCATATACCAAGAGGAATTAATACACTAAAAGATGCAATAGCCAACATGATATTAGATAGAAATTTACGCAATTCGTAAAAAAATCATCATATGTAAATAAGATCCATGTAGAAAATATATGTATATATACATGTCGAGTGCTTGCAATGTGTGCATCATATAAAAACAAAAAATATACATGTTTTTTTCAGTTACATCCGGAGATGACATATCTCTCAAAAATATGTAAATAAAAGCCTAGGTGACTAATCGACATGGTGCTCATGGTAGCACATCACTACCTGCACCAACCACCTCAGCAAGCAGTGGAGATGACTTGGCACCCCTATGGTGTGCCTCTGATAAGCTATGGGAACATCAGTTAAAGGAGCATAATTTGGAACTCTGCGAGCAATCCCCTCTAGGTTCTGTACAAGCTCGTCCCCCTCGCCCCCCTCATCATGAGGGTCATAAGCAAGAGGGGTCCTCCTCGCTATTGGTGAAATTCTGGTGGGCCTCTCTGGGCGAACATATGCATACATATAGGATTAGCTGTTAGAAAATGCATGTATACGAAAAGATCATAAAACTCGTAAAATTAAAAAGACTCCTACCAAGCTCCTCATCCCAGTCCTCTCCCTCCAAGAGTGGGAGGTTAGGGTCTCCAGAAAAATCTATGTCAGCACAGGGCTAGTCCTGCATGACGATGAGCTATTGTCAGAGCCACCCAAAGAACACAGGCCTCTAAGACATCTGCTGGCTGCCCCTTGCCCTCGGCATCAGTGCCACCCATCGTGCCATCCGTGGCTCCCTTAGTGGTGGACCTGGGACTATGGCCTCCTAGCGCTGGAAGATAGGTAGTCATTACAGGAAGAACAACACCAAAATCAATCCATATCCAAACTATTTCAGTTTGGTCTATTTTCATTTTGTGAGTTACCGCTTGATATTCATTGTTACAACCTCTGCCCACATGAAAATGGTGGGGCTCATGCACTCCTAAGCAAGCAACATTTGTGTCTTGGTGGCTTCCTGTAGTGCCTCTGACCCCATAGCCCGTGTAATGGTGTGTAGCACTATTATGAGTGCTATATCGAAGACAGTATGAATGTTTACCTTGACTCTCCCTGTTCCCTTTCATGCCCCTGGGCACACCCTGGTCATGACCATTGTCATGTTCTCTCCAGAAGGCCTTGTACTGGTCAATAGGGACTACACCTCTGCGTGACAGTCCGGTGATGAAATATATGTCTGACACTTTGAGTTCAATTTCCTGATCTCTAAGTATGAACTTCTCCTGATCCTCGTCCTAGATACTGACAAGATATTGTAGTAATTTGGGTTGGGCCTGAAGGCACTGTGTCATAAATAATTTCTTGAGCTCGCAATTCTTAAGATAACTCATTCATTGTTCATTCCCCATTGCCTACTCATATTCTTCATTTTTCTCTCTTTCCTTCCATTTAATTACTATTTTTTCTTTGTACCTGCATCAATTTGGTCATAAACACATTGCAAGATCCCTTGGGTACTTAAAACAACAATTTACTGGTTGTATTTTTGTTAAATTTAAATGGAATGTTGGGTTGTACGGTTGGCACGCTGTTTTCATAATATTCGTGCCACCTGGCGCGGCCCCTGTGTGAAAAAGGGTCGGCTGGCGTGGGTCCGTGCCTGAAACCCATGCCAACCGCGAAGGCCCTAATTTTTCAATTCCTCCGGTTAGAGATGCCAAATGAAAATTAAAAGATATTAAATATGACTTAAAAGATGGCTAATGGGAGTGGCTCTTACCTAAAGAAGACAAAATCTGGATTAGTCCATTGGATTGTTCACAATCGTCGCCTCTAGATCGCAAAGGAAATGGCTCATTATCGCTCTACAAAGAGGTAAAAAAGGTGAAAAGTCAATAAGTTTTTACTATTTGTAATATCTATAAATTTTCAAATCGAAATTAGGTTTTAAGACTTGTTTTTCCGATACTTTATTATATTTTTGTTGAAAAATGGGTTTTACACTTGCTTTCTGTGCAGTGATAGGTTTTCATGCGATTAGGGCGAAGACATGAGTTGTATTTTATACTTTTTGGGACTCGGTAAAAACATGAAAAAGTCACTACTAGAGTCATATTTCAGCTCTTTTCTGACTCTCTAAAAATGAAAATATTTCCAAGACGCTTCTCGTTTTGAACTCATTAAATGGCTACGAAACGACATCTACCCAATATACGTTTACCCCTTTTTCGGGCTCGGATAGATTATCTACAAAAAAGGAATACCTTATCTGATCATGACTAGGAGGTTCTCTTAGAGATAATTTTCTACCTTTTCAGATCTGAGGGACTACCTACAAGAAGGGACTGCTAAAGTTTTCATTTCCGCTGTCTTTTCAAACTCTCTAAAAATGAAAAGACACTTAGTTCTTCCTTTGTCAGACTCGTAAAAAACTGATGACATTGGACTCTGTCATAATGATGTTACTCAAGTTCCTCCTTCCTAGGGTCGTAAAATGTACTAGGTTGGATTTGTTCAAAGGAAAAACTTATATCGCAAGCACATGCTATCCCCTTCAAGCTTGTTTCCAAAAAATAATTGGGGTACTTGCCAGAAATGGTGGGGGAAAATGGAACCAATATTATAGTCGTGTCGGTAGTATGTCACTCTTCAACATGGAACTTGTCTGCATTCGTGTCAAGTTGGGGACATCTCATCTCACTATCTGCTTGCCTTCATGGGTTTGGGTAATCTCTTTTGACCGCTCACTGCTCTTTACCACATCACCATGACCTTAGATCCCTTGATGTCAAATACTGCCAAATCCAATGTAGTGCCACCGATATGTTCAAGAGAGGTTGGCATCTACAGTTTTTCAACCTCTCTCTGATTCTCTATTGGTCTTGATTCATAAACATCATGTTCCTCTATCTCACTTCGATGATGTGGGAAACATTATGGCCCACCTTCGATCAAGGTCACTTCCTGTCGACTTTATCTCATTCTCCAGGAAGCTGATCTAGAGACTCCCTTCAGGTGCCTTGGAACTTGCATGCCTCAATGGCAGGCTCTTCGCATTCGACGCAGGGTTTTCATTATTGGCCTTCAATTGGATGATTCTGTGGGTGTTTGACACCAGATCACTGTTCACACTCCATGGATTGTGCCTCTCATACCTTGAGATCCATCATCATTATTGGTGGTTTCTCTCGCGTTTGTTAATAGCTTTCATTATTGGATGGTAATTATACAATGTTCTTGCATGTTCGACTTCAGCTCACATATTCGCATGCTTGTACTTTTACTCTGTTCGGGTCGAGATGGAGTGCAATACCCTAGATTTTGTATGATAAACATCCAGGCTATGGGTTCTTTGTGTATTATTATGATTTACTACATGACTCTTTTGATTGGATGGCTATGACCATGCCTGAGTCTACTTGTTGATCCTTATTTTATTGGATGGCTGCATCCATACCTTGGATCCCAGTTTTATACACTCTATTATGGATGGTTGTGCCCATACCACATATCATATATCAGAGATATTAGTTGTATTTGTATTTGCAGGTATTCCAACAACATTGTTTTCAGTTGGGCACGTTCTCATAAAGCATTTCACCCCTCCCTCTCTCTCGGACCTCATGCTTTAGGGGGCATTTGTTACACAGTATTTTGTCACCCTACCTGCAATCCCTCATCCCGTACATTGGAGGACTATTCTTGTGACCTATGAACAGTAAAATGTCCTGAAAATACCTTGATGGCATCCTTCTGCATAAGGGGAATAATTCTCCTCAAGAACATTTCCTCTGAAAAACCCTAAAAACCCATGTTTTAGCATTGCCGCGGGTAGCCAGTTCATCCCTCCCTCCAATGGAGAAAATGTACACTAGTGGGCGCACTAGCTGGCACTCTATCCCTGTGTTGTGCCCACACCAAGCCTATTAAGGAATGTTTTTTAATAATAGAAGGTGGAAGTTTTATTCTAACAACTTTAGAACAGATCACAAAATGGGTTGGGTTGTTTGCCTCCGGATCTCCCTGATTAGGAAGTGGTTTTCCACCTCTCATGGAACCTTCCTAAGAGATAGGACACTCCCCCATGATTATAGGGAGCCTAACCTCTCCTTCTCCCTATATAAAGCCTACCCTCTCCATTTTCTAGCTAGCTGAACTTTTGGGAAGGAAATTATAGCTAAGTGACAATCAAGAGCAAAGCTAAGGAAAACCCTATGAGAGAGAGAGTTCTGTCAAATCCCTGACGAGCTTTGTGAGACACGTCTCATTGGAATCATGTCGAAGGAAGATCACAACGTTAGAGCATGGGTTGTAATCGTTCTCTCGTATCTTAATATACATGACTCTTCTATTGGTTCCATGATCATGTTTGTCTATGATATAATGCAATTTCATTTGTTCCTCTCTAACTGATCAATAGTTATAAAGTGTGAAATATTGTGTTACATGTTTTCTATATTCTTTGCATGTGTACAGGTATCTATATGTGAAAATCTCCTGGATTATGACCTGTCCAGTGAGGAACGGAAGCGCCACTTCTTCTTCGACAACAACAATGAAGGAATCATGGTAAGTGATCTATCGTGATTCTACTCTTTGTAATTAGGAACCAACAGATTTGCGTGTTTCTATTGTTCCTATACAAACTCTAGGGTTAGTGGGATCACCTATTTCCACATAGGGGATTTACCTCCAAAAATAATAAGGTAATGGTGTTGATTGATTCTGGTAGTACCCATAATTTTATTCATTGTAAGGTATCCAAGGAATTGAATTGTTTCCTATACTTAGCACCAGAATGTCAACTGATGCTTGTAAATGAATGAAATATAAATTTCTCTGGAAAATGCCATAATATCACACTAACCATGGGGGAATATGTATTGAATAGTACAATGCTTTCCATTCCAATGGGAAGTGCCGATGTTGTACTAGGAGTACAATGGTTACAATCATTAGGGACGGTAGATTTTAATTTTCAAGAAATTTTCTCGAATTTTTTTCAAAAGGAAAGGAAGTTGAATTACAAGGTATCATAGGGAAGCCAAGAAATTTTATAATCTCTAATTTCATGAAAAATCTTCTGAAGAAAGAACAATGAGGCGTAATTGCACAATTATGCTCACTAGAAGTTCCAACATCAAAATCATCTATTTCTCAAGATGTCCAAAAATTCTTGGACAATCATTCCAAGATTTTTGAAACTCCAAAAGGACTCCCACTGGTTCGTGATCATGATCATTCCATTCATTTAATTCTAGGAAGTGTTCATCCATACATCATGCCTTATAGATATCATTATGTCTAAAATAGCTAAATTGAATGAAGGATTGGAAAAATGTTAGAGGCTGGTATAATTCAACCTAGTCAAAGTCCTTTCTCTGCTCTAGTAGTATTGGTACACAATAATGATGGATCGTGGCACATGTGTCTGGATTCTAGGGAGCTCAATAAGCTCACTATTATAGATAAATTTCCCATTCCTATGATTTATGAATTATTGAATAAATTATATGGAGCAATTTATTTTTCCTAGTTGGATCTTCATTAAGGATATAATCAAATTAGAATGAAGACTAAAGATATTCTGAAAAAAAAAATTTGAATTCATGAGGGTCATTATGAATTTTTTCTCATTCCTTTTGGCCTTACCAATGCACCTTCTACATTTCAACGGTTGATGAATTTCATTTTCAATCCCTTCCTTAGAAAATTTGCGCTAGTATTTTTTGATGATATACTAATCTACAATAGTTCTTGGAAGGATTATTTTCAACATGTTGATAGGGTGATGAAACTATTGCAAGAGAAACAATTATATGAAAAAACATCCAAATGTTTTTTTTGGAGTACAAGAGGTGGAATATCTGCTTCATATTGTATCTCACGAGGGTGTTAAGGTAGACCGTAACAAAATTAAATCCATTAAGGAATGGAAAGTCCCCACAACCGTAAAGTTGTTGCAAGGATTTCTCGGGTTAACAGGGTATGATCACAGGTTTGTTAAGAATTATGGGAGTATAGTAGCACCTCTAACAACATGGACTCCTGAAGTAATTAATGCCTTTGAACATCTTAAAGAGGAAATGTGCCTAACAAGAGTCTTAGCTATGCAATACTTTAAAAAACCATTATTGTGGAATCTGATGCCTCAGGAAATGGAATCGGTGTTGTTTTAATGCAAGAGGGAAGACCCATTGCTTTTGAAAGTCATCCAATCAAAGGAATGTATTTACAGAAAGATATTTATGACAAGGAAATGTTGGCAATACTACATGCACTAAATAAATGGTGATGTTACCTAATGGGAAGAAACTTCAAGGTAAAAACTAATCATGATAGTCTTAAACACTTAAATTAGGAACAAATTGTATCTTCAGAAGAGCATAAAAAATGGGTCACAAAGATGTTGGGTTATGACTTTGAAATAATCTACAAAAAGGGGAATCTAAATGTTGTTGTAGATGCACTCTCAACAAAGAACGAACAGGTGGAAGCATTGCTTTATGCCATTTCTATTCTCCAACCAGATTGGATATCTGAATCAAGGGATGAATGGAAGAAGGAAGAAGAAGTGTGGACACTCATTCAAAAGTTGTAGCAAGATCGCAGAACATCTAATACATTTAGTTGGAAAAACGATTCCTTTTGGTACAAAGATCGCTTATATATTTGTAAGAATTCACAAATAAAAAAAAATATTCTTTTGGAATTTCACAGTTCTCCTTTAAGAGGACACTCAGGATTTTTTAAAACTTACGACAGGGTGAAGAAACGTTTTTTTTTGCGATGGCCTTAAATCTTATATTCAAAATTTTTTGGCGGAATATTTGATTTTCTAGGAAAATAAAGTTAAGACAATTAAGACACCGGATCTTCTACAACCTTTATCCATTCCACGTCAACATTGGGAGGAGATTTTAATGGATTTTATCACAGGTTTACCTAAGTCTGAATGAAAGAGTGTCATCATGGTGGTAGTTGATAGACTTACCATGTACGCACACTTTTGTGGATTATCTCATCGATTTAAAGAAAGTACAATTGCTACTACATTTATGGACACAATTCAAAAGCTACATCGAAACCCAAATATTATTGTGAGCGACAGAGATTCCATTTTTACTAGAAATGTTTGGACAAAGTTATTTTCTTGTTTGGGTAATCAACTAGCTCATAGCTCATATTATCATCCTCAATCCAATGGTCAAGTTGAGACAGTGAATAAATGTTTGGAATGATATCTTTCTTTTTTTGTATCTTATCAACAAAATAATGGGTGAAGTGGTTACCTCTCGCTCAATGGTGTTATAACACTTCCCCCCATACTGAAGGAAAAATGACCCCATTTATGGCACTTTAGGGTATCATCTATCATCCATCACATCATATTTAAGAGAAAATTATAAGGGTCAAGCAGTGGAAGATCACATCGAGCATCAACCAGAATTTCTCCAACTCTTAGAGTATAACCTAAATTTGGCACAAAATCAAATGAAACAACAGGTAGATCAACATTGGAGTGAGAGAAGTTTTGATGTAGGAGACATGGTATTTTTACGGCTAGAACCATAGAAGAAAATGTCCCTAATTCAAGCTAAGAAGGATAATAAATTATCTCCCAAGTACTATGGTACTTTAGTTATTAAGGGCAACAATATTGGTAGAAGGGTAGGTGTATTGGGCCTAAGGAAGTGCAAACTTTTAAGGACTAAAGTAGAAGTGAAGTGGGCTAGACAACTAGCCGTAGTTCACTGTGTTATAGAGTATTCAGTCATTGAGAAGAAGGGAAACCTCCATATACATAGAATTGTCATCTTGGAGCAACAGTATGGGAAAAATGGGCATACCAAAGAATTGTTCACAATGGAGTTGTGAAAAAATGATCGAAAACCCTAAGCGTTGCAAACCTTAAAGGAAAAATGAGGTAGATAGATGACAAAGTTTTTTGAACCAATTTTAGTAACATAAAGGAGTTGCGTTCATTGATAGATTCAGATTGAGGACTTGCATAATGGTAGGAAAGAGGACCTGCCAGATGTGTCCAAAACATTTGGATTGAAAGGGCTATGTGTGGCCACCATAAAAAAGTGGGTCAATTGTTGTCTTGTTCAAGGTAGATTTGTTTTCAAAGGACTAACACCAAGCCCTAGTTGTATTCCTTGTATCATTTTGATTGTAAAGTCCCATGATCCCTGGTACAAGAGCTCTAGCCTATTCTATTATAGTTTGTAATTTAATGAAGAACAGTTTGAAAAATTTAAATTTTTTCATGTGCACTAGTTGATTCCCTGATGTGTGTAGATTGCATTGTGCAAAGTAGATGTGTTGTGGCACTTGAGTGTGTTACCATCAAAGATTCTAAGACCTTAAATATATTCTCATATGTCATTGAAATTCAAAGTATGCCTTGTTCACCTAAGAAATACAAATAACTCATCTTAGACTACTCATGTCCAAACTCAACTCATCCCACTTAACAAGTTACCAAGAAAAGGCTCGTCACATCCAACTGTGGTGGTAAAAAAAATAAGAAACGTAGTTTACATATTTACATACCATAATGCCTGGAATGTCTTCAATGGATTGGCACTGTGTGACATGTGTTAGCATCCACTACATTCCTCGGCATGATTTAACACACCCTAGCACTTACTGACACACATTGGTAGTTTAACATACCCTAGAACTGGCTA
The DNA here is from genome assembly GCA_034641835.2 of Pinus albicaulis. Classification (NCBI taxonomy): domain Eukaryota; kingdom Viridiplantae; phylum Streptophyta; class Pinopsida; order Pinales; family Pinaceae; genus Pinus; species Pinus albicaulis. Next base: position 1,376,934,760 of record CM076584.1, read on the forward strand.
GAATATAACCTTGTCACTCCCTCATTAACACACCTAGAACTCATTGACACTCCCTATCATGCACTCTTATTCGTTCATTTCTATGAACTTTTATCTAGTGCTTCCTTGTGTTTACCTAGCATTCCTTAACACTCCCTAGCACGCATTGGCACACCCTAACATCTGAGACATCTTAGCATGCCGCCCTAGCACTCTAGCATTCCTTGGCACTACCTAGGATACCTTTTCGCTCTCTCCTTACAACACCTAGTGTAGAAATTATACAAACATATGCATATCAATGAATTCAATCTAATCAAGAAATGTACTAAAGCTAGATATTGAATCCTTCTACAAATAAATTGTGGAAAGATAAACATGGTCGCCAATCAGAACAAGTAAATAAAGAAGAAAATAAAACCAAAACACATATATTTTCCTGGGGAAATATTTCTACTCAAAATCCCTCTATCTATTATTGTATATTCACCAAGGAATCATGAAACAATTACAATGCACTCTTTTCACAAGATTCTCCTACAATATACTAATCCTCTCACACTGATTCAGACAAAAATCAGGCCAACACTTAGCCAAATCTCATCCTATCTTCAACCTACCATTCTCACGTAATTCATGAGGAATGCAATCCCTATTCCTTATGAATTTTATCCTTTCTCAGCTATGGAAGTACCATGGGAAATCTTGTGGTGTTTTAACTACATCCAGAAAATTTGCTAATAATACAAATGACAATCAACTTCCCTTTAACCTTTATCTCAACTGGGTCTCCATTGGAACTGACATGCATGCAATTATTAATAGTAAATCATCAGTCGCATGACAGATCATTGCAATTGAATTAAATCTAATTTAATTCACTTGACCTCTCACTAGTGCAACCATCAGTTACAACTAGTTAAACTAATTTTAACTCACTTAATTGAGTTAATTGATTTCTAATGCAATAACTGCAACTTAGACTCAAAAATTAATAGCATCACTCTGCAAGCCTCACCAACCACCCTCAACTCAAAATTCATGAGCGAAATGAGTCTATCACACTTAGTTAACTATTGCTAGTGTTTATGAGATAAGATTACAACTTATTGTCCAATTTAATTAAGGGATAATTAAATTAAACACATTTCCAATTTATTAAGTAAATTGAATTTCACACTAATGTATCACTACGACACATCAATGCATGACCTGGGGTGCCACACTAGTGTAGGTGTTTTCATGTTGTTTCTGGATGAAAGTTTCACTATTTCTTGTTGCAAATTTCTACACTCCCTTTCGACAAGAAAGGAATGTCCTTGCATGTGCACATGCACCTCTTGGATGCGGCATGAAACTCTTGCATGCGACATGCAACACTTATCTAGTGTTTCTCACACATGCAACTCTTGAATGCAACACTTATGTAGTTTTTCTCTCACATGCAACTTTTGCATGCAACACTTTTGATATTGAATAGCCTCCAATCAACTAAATTAGTATAATGCACCTGTCGTCAAAGTATATGACTATTTCTTGCTACTACACATGTCTACTGGACTCTCTGCATTGTTGACATCTACATCCATGCACTATACACTGCTGCCAAATTTGATCTCCAATCCAATAGTTGACACCTGACACTCTAATTTTTCTCCTTCTAACATCTGATTGCATTAATCAAAATGATCATGCTACTAGTTTACTATGGGCTCCTCGTAGCCAGGATCGATCCATGAGATGCACCATCCCAATGAACCATGCCCAAATTTTTTCTTGGGAATAGTTTTGAACATTTCCCCACCTCACACCTGGAGGTATATCTGCATGTACTCCCTCTGCCTATCTGGTTTGAAATTTCCCCATCATGGAGGTCTCTACATGAGTGGCTTTATGCCGCTCCATGATCCTCATCTTGTGGCTACTCCACATCTTGAGGTTCATCCTTAGGAACCAAGAGTTCTTGATATGTATGCAAATCAAGCTCTATATCAAGGGACAATCGCATGGCTTTACCACACTCCCCATGGTACATCCCTTGAATGTGTCTATATGTGCAAGAGGACCCTCTGGAAGCCCTGTATAATTATGTTGTGTGACCTTCAAAGATATGTGATGTATATGGCCCAATCTCTTGTGCATAACTCATCCTAATCCCAGCTCACCACTTTGTCTAATTTACCCGTCAATGTTGCACAGTCATCTGCAGCAATTTTATAGATATTCTTCACACCAATCCCAATCTTCTTGGATTTTCCTGTGGCTTTGTGTCGAAGTAAATATTTACCTTCACTGAAAACCACATCATTACCTCTATCCTCCAACATTGCAACTGAAACTAAATTATTTTTCAAGCTTAGCACATGAATTACATCTTTTAGTAAGAATGGTTAACCTGACTTTCTCTTGAAAGTAACTGTACCAATCCTGATAGTGCTATACCTTCTGCGGTCACCCATTTCGATATGCATCTAGAGGTCCTTCTCCTCCAAGCTACTGGAATGTTCTTTGTCTCTCGTCATGTGGAAATATGCACCACTATCCAAGTAACACCCTAATCCCATCACACTTGACACCATGCATGCGATGAGCGAGAAGTAAAACTCAAATTGCGAGGCCAAATCCTCACCAGCTGCAGATCCTGAAGCCTTCTTGTTATTATTATTTTGTAGACAATTAGTGGCATAATGTCCATGCTCGTGAAAGTGAAAACAGTTCACTCTATACTTTTCATGACCGTTGTCTTCTTTGCCAGACTCAGATTCGGAATAGGATTTATTTCCTCTCCCCTTATTTTCCTTACCATCCTGTAATTTTCTTCATCATTTGTCTTAGGTGAAGATCCATCCCTGGTATTCTGCCTGAATTATTCTTGCACCAAATCTGACCAAATTCGTTCCCAATATCATAACTTCTCCCTCCCATTGACAGAGTCCTGCTAGCTATGCCAACCCTTGGGAAGTCCTAGAAGAGCTAGGCTCACCAAGTCATCACCCGCGATAGTAATTCTGACACTCCCAAGCTCATCTCAAAATCAGACAAACTTGGTTAAACATTTCGAAATAGTGTCTTCTTTCTCCATTTTTATTTTCCCGAGGTTTTCATTCAGTGCCATTTTTCTATTATCACTGATGCTATGAAAAAAATATATCAAATATTTCCACATTGCATGTGGTGTCTCTTTTACATGGAGACTTCAAACAATGTGGTCTCATACTCCCTCCAATAAGATCCTTCTTTCCCTTGAAACCTTCTTTTTCCAAGCATCAATATTTGCGGCATCTGCTATAGCGTGTTTGGGATATCATTATCAATGAATTATTTCAACCCATTGTCCTCTAGTATTGCCTCCATCCTATATTTCTACACAATATATTTAGATCTGCCCTTGAGTGCATACTCCAATCTCAAGCCATTGAAATCCATTTCGATCCTGATCCACCTATCACACCAAGAATACTTTTTCAAATTCGAATTCTATTCAGTCACAAACTCAATTTATTCTTCACTATAGTGATTTCCCATTCTATGATACCATGTAGAAATTATACAAACATATGTGTATCAATGGATTCAATCAAATCAAGCAATGTACTAAAGCTGGCATGTCGCCCTGGCCTCTAGCATGCACTTCCTAGAATACCTTATCATTCCCTCCTTAGCACACCCGGCACTCACTGAAAATTCCAATAAAAAACTCTTATTGGTTCATTTCCATGAATTTTTATGTAGTGCACCTCCCTTCTGTTTCCCTGACACTCCCTGTTAACACTTCCTTGCACGCGTTGGCACATCTTGGCCATATGCCACCCTAGCACTATAGAATTCCTTAGAACTACCAAGCATGCTTTTTCACTCCTCCTTAGCACACTTGGAACTTGTTGACACTACTTTTCATGCACTCTTATTCATTCATTTCCATGCATTATGACATAGTTCTCCCTTGTGTTTCTCTACCACTCCCTAGCACTCCTTGGCACACATTGGCACATATTGGCATGATTTCCTAGCACTCTATCATGCCATGGAGTTTCTTAACATACCTTGTATCTCCCTCATTAACACACCTAGAAATTTTTGTCACTCCCTATCACACACTCTTATTCATTAATTTCCATGAAATTGAAAGTAGAACTCCATTCCATTTCCCTAGAACTCCCTAGGACGTAGAACATATTGGAATGCATAACATGCCTTGGAAATTTCTAGCATGTGTTAGAACTTCATGGGATTTAGTTCACACCTTGGCACTGCCTAGTTAGCATTCCCTCATACATAACCCTACTTTTTTTATGACTTGGGAACCCAACCAAGTCATTGAAAAAATAGTGTTGTGTCTAGCCCAAAGTCTCTATTTGTCTAAAATTGCTTCGTCCATCCCCTTATTGCAATTGTATGATTTCCTCCTTAAATTTATATGTTGAAATTATCATAACACACTTCATCCATGTGACACCTATAATTCTCTGAAACTTCCTTGCATAAACTCTTATTCATTTGTTTCCATGCACTTTAAACTAGCTCTCCCTGATGATGCCCTGACACTCCCCAACACTCTGCGTCATGCATTAAAATGAATAGGCATGTTTTATCACACCTTTTAATTCATTGGGATGCCCTAAGACTCCTTAAATATCATGTCTTCATAACCAACCTTATTTTTATTCGACTTGGGAACCCAAAAAAGTTCTACCTCGACTACAAAAACTTGACCAAGTCTCATTTACTACAAATATACTAAGCCTTGTTCACCTAAGAATGGATTATAAATTATCTTAGGCTACTCATGGACATTAATAACTCATCCCACTTAACAATTTACCAAGTCAAGGCTCACGACCAATCATGACCATAAAAAAACTAAGCAACATAGTTTACATCTTGACATTCCATAACACCTAGAATGTCTAACAATCCCTTGGAACTATGTTGCACGTGTTAGCATCCCTTGCATTCCTTGACATGATTTTGAACTCCATAACACACCCTACCATTCCTTGACATTCCTTGGCACTCTAGCATGCCTTGGCATTGCCTAGAATATAACTTTGTCATTCCCTCCTTAGCACAGTTGGAACTGGCTCACACTCCCTATCACACACTCTATATCCCTTCATTTCCATGAATTTTGAAATAGTTCTCCCTTATTTTTCTATGGCACTACCTAACACTCCCTAACACATATTGACATGCCCTGGCACTTGGAGCATCTTGGCATGTCACCCTGGCACTCTAGAATTCCTTCGCACTACCTAACATACATTTTCACTCTCACCTTAGCACACCTATAATTCACTAACAATCCTTGTCACACACCCTTATTCATTAATTTCCATTCATTTGAAACTATTTCTCTTGTTTTTTTCCCTGGAATTCCATAACACTCCCTAACAAGCATTGGCACACCCTAGCGCCTGGCACATCTTGGCATGTTTCCCTAACCTCGAACATACCTTCTCACTCCCTCCTTAGCACACCTAAAAATCACTTACACTTCATGTCACAATCTCTTAATCGTTCATTTGAATTGATTATTTTCACCTAGTGCTCCCTTTTGTGTCCCTAGGACTCCCTAACACTTCCTATCATATGTTGGCACACCTTAGCACTTGGAACATCTTGGCCACATGCCACTCTGGCACACTAGAATGACTTAGCACTTGCTAGCATATCATGTCACTCCCTCCTCAACATACATGGAACTCGCTCACACTCCCTATCAAAAAATATTATTCATTCATTTCCATGCATTTTTACATAGTTCTCCCTTGTGTTTCCTTCACACTCACTAACAATCAACACACATTGACACTTATCACATCTTGGTATGCTTCCCTAGCACCCTAGCATGCCTTGGAAATATCTAGCATATATTGTCGCTACCTCATTGGAAAACCTAGAACTCCATAGCATGCCCTATAACTCCCTGACACATATCGGCTCTTGGAACTTTGTGGCACTTGAAAATTATTTGCATGTGTTTGGATGCCTTGGAATTCCTTGTCATGGTTTAAGATAAATTTTATTTGAGATCAATTATTCAAAATTAAGAGAGAAGTAATAGAGGATAATTTGGCACTTAATACATGCTAAAACTTGGCCCTTGGCATGTATTAGAACAAGTGTTGGTATGCCTAGCATGCCCCTCTTGAAAATGTAAGGTCTTGAATTATTAACCCTCATATGTGTTCATTTATTTTCATTTTAACTTGGTGTTCCCTTTTGTCGCCTGACACTCCTTGAGACGCATTCGGATACCCTAACACCCGACACATATCATCATTACTTAACACATGGCATGTCTTGGGATGTTTGGAATGCATTAGCATGCCTTGGAACTATCTAGCACATGTTAACACACCCTGACACTTCTTGACATGCCATAACATTCCCTAGCATGCCTTGTCACTCCCCCCTTTGCACACCTGACACTCGCTGACACTCCCCAACACACCCTATTATTCATTCATTTTCATTCATTTTCACTCGATGATTTACTTTTGATTGGGTGCATGTATATAAAATGTTCCTTTAAGAGAATAAAAAACTATCACATCATTACTAACATAAGTAATTGTGAGATTATTCTTGAACAACATTAGGAAACTACACAAGAGATATTAAGAATGAAATTTTTAGGGTTTTTTTATGGTTTGGGAATGGTAAGAAGTGAGTGGTCAATATGTTGTGTAAATTCTTAGAATACCTTCTCACTCCCTCTTTGGCATGACAACTAGGCGTGCTCATTTCGACTCCCTGACACACCCTCATATTCATTCACTTACATTGATTTTGACATAGTGCTCCTTTTTGTTGTCCTAGTACTCCCTAACACTCCTCAACATGCATTGGAACTCTCTACTTATCACTTTTCAACATGCTCTGCCACTTAATAACATTCATAACACTCAATGACACACATTGGAACTTGGCACATGTTAGCGCTTGGAAAGTCTTCACATGCCTGGAACACATTGAAATGACTTGGTATGTTTTATCATGGTTTAATATTAAATTTATTTCAGATCAATTATTGGAAAGTAGATGAGAAGCAATAGATGAATATTTGGCACTTAGAATGCAGTAGCACTTGGCACTTGGCACATATTCACATCTAGTGTTGGTGTGCCTAAAATGCCCCTCATGTAAAAGGTAAATTGATGACTTATTATCCCTATTATGTGATCATGTCCTTGTAGTAAAACTTGTTTCTCCCTTTTGTTTCCTTGAATATCCCTAACACGCATTGTCACATCGTTTCACATATTGGCATGCCTTAGAACTTGGAACATATTAGCATGTTTGATGTGCCTTAGCAATATTCGGCACATGTTTTCATTCCCAAGCATGCCTTGGCACTCATGCCCTCACAACAAGCCTTAGATGGGAACCTTACATTCCTTGGAACACCTTGACACTCCCTAGTTGTCATACCCTCATATATAGCCTTACTTTTTTTGCAGCTTTGGAACCCAACCATGTCATTAGAAAAACAATGTTATGCCCAACCCAAAGTCTTCCTTTATTTGAAATTAATTTTTTGATGCCTTATCACAACAATAGGCTTCCCTCCTGCAAGTCCTATTCTGAGCTTCTCCTAAAACACTTCATCCTTAGGACACCTGGAATTCACTAACGCTCCTTGCCGCACACTCTTATTCATTCATTTCCAAATATTTTGACCTAATTCTCCATTGTGTTCCCCTGGAACTCCCTAACAATCCTCAACATGCATTGACATTGTCTTCCATGTGTTAGCACACCTTTTCATTCCTTGGCATGCCTTGTCTCTCCTTAGCTGTCATACCCTCACAACTACCCTTACCTTTCTTTAGACTTAGGAACCCAACCAATTCCTTCCTTGACTATAATAGCTTGACCAAGTTATAGTTACTACAACTAGACTATTCCTTGTTCACCTAAGAACCTCCAATAACTCATCTTAAGCTACTCATTTCCAATCTCAACTCATCCCACTTAAAAAGTTACCAAGTCAAGGCTCACATCCAACCGTGACCATAAAACAACTAAGAAACATAGTTTACATCTTGACATGTCAGAACACCTCGTACGTTTAACACTCGCTTAGCAATATGTGGCATGTGTTAACAACCACTACATTTACTAGCATGTTTTTCAGCCCCTAACATGTCGTGATTTGTTAATGAACATGGTTTCATGGATGTGATGCGTCTGTTCTATTCAATACAACAAACAGAGATGAACCTATTGAGAAAGATCCTATACCAAATTGGAATTTGAGGGGATATCAAATTATTGATGCTGCAAAGGCAGATCTTGAAAATCAATGTCTCACTGTGGTGTATTGTTACCAAATATTCAATTCATATGTTTATTCGTTCACTTCAATACTACTATAAATATTAATTATAAATATTAATGTACTGATGATGATGATGGTTAAATGATAAATAAAATCTTGTAGGGCCGCAGTGGAGAGTTCCCATAGGACAAAGGGATGGTGTTGTATCGATAAAAAAAGAAGCATTGACAAACCTTACTCCTCCTTTTACAAACTTGGAGTGGCTGAAGTAGTCTTTTGTGAGAAAAGGTTTAAATTTGAAAAATATAGTTGTGTTCTCTAGTGCACACACTATTGATATTGCCTAGCAAATAACCTTGTCACTCCCTCCTTAAAACACCTCAAAGTCACTGACACTCCATATCACTCACTCTTATTTGACCTTCATTTCCATGCATTTTAAGCTAGTTCCCCCTTGTGTTTCCATGGCATTCCCTAACAATTGGCACACATTGACACACCCTGGCACCTAACACATATTGGCATGTCGCCCTAGAAATTTATCATTCCTTTGCACTAGCTAGCATACCTTGTCACTCCCTCCTTAACACACCTAAAAGTCAATGACACTCCCTATCACACACTATTATTCATTCATTTTCATTCATTTGAAACTAGTGATCCATTGTGTTTCTGTGGCACTCCCTAACACTCCCTAGCATGCATTGGAACACCCTAGCACCTAGCACCTCTTGGCATATTTCCATGACATCTAGCATGTCATAGCACTGCCTAGAATATCGTGTCGCTCCCTCCTTAGCACACCTGTAACTCACTAAAAATTACTGTCACAAATTATTATTCATTCATTTCCATGCATTATTTTGACTTAGTGCCCCCTTCTATTTCCCAATAAGTCTATTGCACTTCCTATCATGTGTTCGCACACCCTCACACCTGGTACATCTTGGCCGCATGCTTTCCTGGCACTCTAGCATGCCTTAGAACTACCTAACATACATTCCACTCCCTCATTAACACACCTGGAACTCGTTGAAACCCCCTATCACACACTCTTCTTCATTCATTTCCATGCTTTTTGACCTAGTTCTCCCTTGTGCTTCCCTAGCACTCACTAACACTCCTTAACAGGAATTGGCACACCTTGGCACTTGGTACATCTTGGAATTCTTCCTTAGCACTCTAGCATGTCTTGGTACTACCTATAATACCTTATCACTCCCTCCTTATCACACTTGGAACTCGCTAACGCTCCCTATCACACACTCTTATTAATCATTTCCATGAAATTGAAATCAATGATCCTTTGTGTTTCCTGGCACTCCCCAACACTCCCTAGAATGCATTGGCACCACACCCTGGCACCTGACACATCTTGCCATGTCTTAGAACTTAGCATGTATTGGCATGCCTAACATGCATGAAAACCATATAGCGTTTGTTAGGACTTCTTGGCATTCCCTGGAACATGTTGGCACTCCCTACTTGTTATGCCCTTACAGATAGTCTTATGTTTTTTGTGACTTCGGAAACCAACCAAGTCCTTGAAAAAATAGTGTTGTGCCTAAACCAAAATCTGAAACTATTTTGTCCAAACCCTTATAAAAATCATGGGCTTGCCTCCTACAAGTCTTATTATAAAATTCTCCTAACACAGTTCATCCTTGGAACACCTCGAATTCACTGGCACTCCCTGTCACACACTATTATTTGTTCATTTCCATGAATTTTGACCTCATTCTCCCTTTTAATGCCATCAAACTCCCCAATGCTCCTCGACATGCATTCACACTCTCTATCATGTGTTAGCATGCCTTTTCATTCCTTAGCACACCTTAGCACTCATTATCTATGATGACCTCACAACTACCCTTAATGTTTTTCCAACATGGGAACCCAACCAAATCTTGCCTCAACTACAACAACTTGACCAAGATACAGTTACTACAAATAGACTATGTCTTGTTCACCTAAGAGATTCCTATAACTCATCTTAGGCACCTCATGTTTAATTTAAACTCATACAACTTAACAAGTTACGAATAATGTTTCCTAGGCCCCAAATGATCTTTGAAGAATTTTCCCCAACCCTTGTCAGTCGAAACTTTATTATTATGGTTTTATTTAACCCACTAAATTTTTCTATGTATTCTTCTACAAGATGTTTCAAATATGATGTAAATGTGCCAGTTCAAATTTATGGACTTTGTAAAAGAATTATGTAGATATTGAGATTAGTGAATTTTAGGCAATATGTAGCCATGAAGGCATTCACATCCAAGGTGTGGTTTTGAAAGAATTGGTATCCTTCAACAACTTGTCGTCAATGACTAGGTAAATATTGACCTTGGAAAATTTTAGCCCAGGGCATAGTTTTGAAAGAATTCATGTCCTTTAACAACCTATCCTCTATTATCATTTAATGTTTTTTTATCATCTTTTGCCTCATAAATTTTTTGGATAAATATGTTCCACACTTTGATATTTCCTTATTAATGAATAAATTTGAAATTTGTCAAGTCATTTGACAAAGTATTGCATGTGATCCAAAATTAGTGTTCCAAGATGTGTGTCAAGTACAAATAAACTATTCACAAATGTTCTCTTCTCTAGAGATTGACCTCTCTTCTTACCACATCCTGGGTTTGAAACTATCTGGTCACTCAAATATATGATCATTTTGTTCCTTCTAGTTTCAGCATCTAGAGTGAATCTAGGTCATCTATCCTATTTCAAATTTGTGGTCATGCTATTTTTTTGGCATTGACACATATGGTGAAATTTGACATGGTCCTAGCTCAAAAATTTCTTCAAACAATTGTTTGGTCTCTATATCTCCTAGGAAGATGCACAATAAGAAGATCCATAATTGTATTCAAGTTACAAGGAAATATTGGAAATGGATTTAGATATTCTAGACTCAGATCTACTAGGACTCATGTTTGTAACAAAAGTTGACGAACTAGGTTCCCAAAAGTTCATGGAACTTTGTCAAGGAGGTAGGGACTTGGTTGTAAATACTAAATAGTATGAATTCAAACTAATATGTTAAAATGTTGATTCAATGTGATTTTGTGACCCAAGTTGTAGAGTACGTTAAATGATTTCCTAGGGGTTTTTTAATTTGCTTGAGAATTCAACACTAAAATTTCTTCTAGCTTTATAACTTGAATATCTTGATCTAATGTTGTATGGGAAGGGTCGATATTTAGGTGTACGGGCTTGGAAATACCATATGGAGTATCATGAATACATTGAAGTTGATGATCAAATTATTTGGTTTTGGTAGGTATCATCACTTTTTCTTTTCTTTTGCATTCATAATGTAAGTGAAATATTCATGGATGTCCTATTTATCTACAAGGGGAAATTCATTCTACTTTGATGGAAATATTTTGATTCCAATCTTCCATTTTTATTAGATTGTTGTCATTAATATCTTGGAATAAATTTTTATTCTTTACTTTCTGTATGCCATAAGTTCGTTGTATGTTGTAATATTTTATGAAATATATCATTAATTTGACTTAGTGACACTTATAAATTTCTTCTAATTCGGTTCTCACATTCTCCCTACTCTCTTGGTTGCAATTTTACTTCTATTTGGACATGGTCGTTTGTTTTCCTCCATTGTTGTCTCATTATTTTCTTAATTATTTGTTTTTCCTCCTTCGGATAAAATTCTTTTATGCCTATTTTTTGATATATGTTGTTTCATTTATGGTTACTAGTTTTCTAGTTCCTTTCAATGGTTATTTATTTATGATCTAGGTGGGGCCTCTTGCCAGCACACCCCACCTTTTTATATGGTCTTCTCATGATGGGCATAATATCTAGTCTTCTTGACCTATTTTTTCTTTAGGGGATATCAATATAGATTTCAATTTCAATTTTTTCATGGTTTGGTAGCTCACATTGGCCATGTGTGTAACAGGGAACAATCTTGGTGATTTGGGCATGGTCCAAATTGCCATCTCTCTCAAGATGAAAAATTGTAGAAGCCAAAAAGATTTATTTATCCTAATTATTAGGAAACCAACTTATTATGTTTACCTTTTAATTTTTACATATTTTCCATAAATTACCACTAATTACTTAAAATAATTTATTTTTATTTACATAATTTGTAATTTACAATAATCTTCCCTTCCCAATTTAATCCTTTGTATATAAAGAACCTTAATTTAAATTGAAAGCAATGATTTTAAAGTTATTTTAAAGCTTACACTCTGAAACAAATAAAAACCATACCCAACCCAAAACAAAGAAAAAGAAAAAGAAACTTCAAGTGGTTAGGATAAAAAGTTAACAAAGTTTTAGGCCCGAACATAACAAAGTTTTAAGTCTGCCAGAGGGGTTTATAAAAACCGTCTTATGTGATTTTTTATTCCTAATAATGCATTTCATGAGCAAAAGAGAGTGTTGTTAAATATCTACATTGAGAAGCTCCTGGATGCTTTGGCACTAAATATCGTTCATGTCTAGTATTCATGCATTCAGTGGAAAGGCCGACAATGGTTGTGCTTCTCAGGAAGCTGATCACATGGATTGGCGCTACCCACATAAACCACCATCAACAAGGTACTCTTCCGATTTATTTATGTTTTATTGTAGGTTGTGGTTAGAATATTTTTTGAAGAAATATAATATAAAATGAGATTAATCTTCGCATAAAGGGCATAAAATTTATGGTACTTCATTGCGGGTCTATGCCAACCAAGACACGTACACAAAGCCTCTATGTCCACTTGATCGAAATTCCATTGTAGCCATGAAAATTAGGGAGAACCCAAATATGGCCCTGTTCGATGATGGAGGCTTGGCAACAATGTCTTTGGATGACCAATAGTGTCTTTGGAGGACCAACGTCCGAGTTGTTTCCTATTTATTTGGATGCATTCGATTTCACAGTTTGTAAGTCGGTCTAGTACAAGCAACCCCACTAGTATCACTCAACTCGAAAACTTAAATTTGATGAATGAAGGGGGTATAGGAGGGTGTAGCAGGGGAGCAGAGATCCGAAACCATGGTTTTCATGAAAGATCAGAAATCCAGGGCCTACTTGAAGAGGTTTCAAGTCAAATTCAAGCGCAGGAGAGAGGGGAAAACCAATTACAGAGTAAGGATCCGCCTCATTTCCCTTATTTTATTGATTATAAGGTTGTGATGACATTCCTGCAACCATGAACATAGGTATTAATGAACATTGTTGCAGGGATGTTCACAGCCATTTTAGCATGCTTCCTCAGTTCTTGAGCTTTCCTAAAATTTTCGTTCTTCCTCCACCAAAAGCACGGTAACTGCCCTTTTCACTTCCTCTTCATCTGGCATACTATTCATTCTCTCACATCTTCGTATGGCCACACCCACGTTTTCTTCCAAAATATTTGAGTTATATGGCTGATCTGCAAACATGGGACATGTGAACATGGGGATTCCCATGCTCAAGTTCTTGAGAGTAGAGTTCCATTCGCAGTGATTGAAGAATGCACCGATGGAAGGATGAGAGAGAATAAGGAATTGAGATGCCCACCCCCATGTGATTAGCCCTCTATCTTGGGTTCTCCCTTCGAATCCTTCCTGAACACCAACTTCATTTACTTTGAGTTTGGGCACGGTTTGCGGAAGTTTTATCGCCTAGACGAAAGCTTGCATGGTCGCCTCTAAGCCCATAGCCAGCGCACATATTTTCTTACTCTCTTATAGAGATACTTCAGTCTAAACCAATCTAATTCTTTTTCCCAATTTTGATGAATGGAAGGAGAGGGGTTTGATGAAATATATAAATTCCTATGTGGGCACACACCCATATTGCAGATAAAACTCCTATGAAACCCTATCTTGAAATGAAATGAACGCATCTAGTAAAATATGACTGACGAATGCCCACAGAAGGGAGGCTATCGATTTCCACGGGTAGTAGATTAACCAGTGAACACGTTTCCCTTCATTACTGATGTCATCTGCACAATGTCAGTAACTAGAGCGAATCCTTCAACTGTGAAATCTTTAACTAACCTACAGTAGCATTTTATTTTGAGAGCAGAATGCTTAGAACATGCTATCAGGGCGCTCGTCTACATGGAGAATTAAGTGGTGGAGGTTGGGTGTTGGTGGACTGTGGACCACAACTGGTTCCCCAAACACACAAATACGATGGATTACGGAGGTCGAGAACCCAACCACTGTAAGAATTCCTCATCAACTATAACTATCGCCTTTCCTCGGTTTTTAACAATTCTTTGATCAATCAGCGTATCGCTGAAAAGTGGGAGATATTATTGGACCTATGCTCCACACCGGTTTTTCGGTCAGGTTCCTGAGGTGATTGATTCCCAAGGAAGGTTCATGGAGATTCCCAGGTGTCTTAGGATAGGCCAAAGCTGCTACTCACCATATATGGAGCTCCCAAAAAATATGAGATTAAAAACTTGAGATAACATGACCGGATTGAACAGAATGTCAATAAATCGGTTAACTTTATGATATAAATCACGCATAAATGAAGGGCACTCTTTAAAAGTAGCTTCACTTATTGCCCCATGTATGCTTAAATTCATGGCATGACGTTGCCTCATTCTCCTCGAATTTCCCATGTTTGCATTCTATGTCCTCAGCCACCCACCATTTAGACCTGGCACTCTCATAAGTTTCACCAGATGTGTTTCTATCCATATTTGATGTCCTTCAACATATTCTTTTCAATTCGAACCAGATGTATTGTTTGGGGTTGTTTTTCTATTGTTCCAATATTTTCAGATTGTACTTACCAGTTCTATTAATCACGATGCCCATGGTTGCAGGGACGTGATGCATCTGTTCTATTGGATAAAACAAATAAAGATGGCAAAGATGAACCTTTTGAGAAATATGTTATCCCAAGTTGGAATTTGAGAAGCTATCAAGTTATTAACGCTGCAAAGGAAGAGCATGAAAATAAATGTCCTAGTGTAGTGTTTTGTTACCAGAGATTCAATTCATACGATGATTCATTCACTACAATACTAAAAAAAATATTAATGTTCTGATGATGATGATGATGATGGATAAATGACAAGTAGAAGCTGGAAGCGCCACGGTGGAGAGTTCCCACAGGACTAAGGGGTGGTGTTGTATCGATCATGAAGGAAGCATTGGAAAACTTTCCTTCGCCTTTTGCAAACTTGGAGTGGCTGAAGTAGTATTTTGCGAGAAAATGTTTAAATTTCAAAGATCTGGTTGTACTCTATCGTGCACACATTATCGACATTGTTCATTTCGTAGTTTTTAGTAACAAAAAAGGATAAAAATAAGTACAACACACCCAAATACCGATTGGTTGTTAGATTCAACAAAAAGGATGTGCTATCATATAACATATATGCAACTCTTACGGGAGATGTCATTATTTTGGCTTGCTATTCTCTAGAGTTTCCTCATTATGGACTCGAAGTAGGGCTTACAAACTATGCTGCAACATAATGCACTGGTCTCCTGCTGGCACGTCATGTTTTGAAACAGTTGGAGATAGATGGGGAATATGTTGGAAATGAGGAGGCCACTGGAGAGGACTAAAGTGTTGAGCCAAATGATTCTAGGAGGCCATTCAGAGCTTTGTTAGATGTAGGTCTCATGAGGACCACCACTAGCAACAGAGTCTTCTTAGCCTTGAAGAGTGCTTTGGATGGAGGATTAGATATTCCTCACAACGAAAAACATTTTGCTGGTTATAACAAGGAAAGCAAGAGCTTGGATCCTAAGGTCAATCGAAAGTATAGCTTCATACATGAAGATATTGAGAGAAGATGAACCAGAGAAATTAAAAGAAAAGGTCTCCCTAAGGAATGGCATAACATAGCATGGCATGGATATGGGTGGAATGACACATACTTTTCTGTTTTACTCACCTACATGTGCCCCACCTAGAGAATACCCCCTATACTTTGTTTGATGAATGAATTTGGCGAAAAAATCATGGTGTTCTCATTACTCTCACCAAGATCACAAAAGCATGTGCCAAGGTATGCTCACACTGAATCTTTGTTTTTTATATTTTCTTATGTTGAAAGTTGACTCTAGAAACATGAAGGACAATGAGCATGGAGATGGTTAGGCCATAGGCATAAGACCTATTGCCTCTGCATAAATATGATTCTAAATTTTTTTTGAGATCGGCTCGAACCATATTGGTTTTTAAATGCACTAATTTCATAATTGTAGATTGTAGTTGTTGGAATTCTTTAATATTACATTGAAAATAATAGTATTTTCAATGGTGTAGACTCATCCACTAGATAAGTCTGCCAAAAATTTCCTTGCAGTCCTAAATTTTTCTCCTCACCATGTTTCTGTACTCATCATCTGGTTTCCCCAATTCTTCATTCCATGGAGATGTCGCAATGCTTATTCCATTAAAAGAAACAATGATTGATCTTGTTCATCTGTTAGATATCTCATAAAACCAATGTATGACTATCACCATGTCACCAAGTAAATATGAGGTGGGATCCTCCCTCTCGAGTAACTGATAATAAGTCAGCTTGGACATTTTTCATTTCCTTATTATAGTTATATTGAGGTTCAAATCAATACACTTGAAAACCTCCTAAAAAAAATTGTAATATAATAATACTACCAGATTTTCATGTGCCCAAGAGATGTTAAAACATCTAAATAATTTAAAAGAGATAGTAATAGTTTTGAAATTAGTTTTCTTGCAAATTATATCTAGCCAGAGCTATCACTTTGCTCATTGTATGTAAGTGTTAACAAAATTTTTCATCTTTTATAGCATATATATAAGGGAAATCAGAAATATGACTAGAACAACTAGAACTGTAACTGATAGCTCTTTAGCTGGATCTACAACATCTCAATCACCAAATCAGCCTCTTTTTATCAATCAAGAAAGCTAGAGACCCATATCCTTGTGTTGTTATTTAACCAGTTCTTAGCTTTTGTGACCAAACTTTTTAGGTCTTATAAAAGGGAAAAGTAAGGGAATTTTTTGGGGTACATGGTTTCTAAGAATCTTCATAAAATGATTGAAAAGCCTTTTCGCATTTTGTGTCTTGGGTTGAATTTCATGATATAACTAGGCACAAAATATATCATGTGCCTTGGGTATTTGTGGTGGTAAAATGTGTATGTGGTAAAGAAGGGTACGGTCAAGTTGTCTTGTGATTATTGGCTAGCTATATATATTCATATATTGACCAGATCAAAGTAGTAACGGAATTATTGTTTATCTCATGCTCTCTAGACTTTTCACGACCATTGTATACTTATATTAAATCATTGTTTCCATCATAATGTTCTTCCACATATGCACTATTTCTTTCTTTCACATTGTAGCCTAATGGGTATTTTTGGTTCGCTTTTAACAGGCATCAGAGTGATGACTTTGATTTTGCTTCTAACAGGCATTAGAGTGAGGACTTGGATTTTTTTTTTTAAACTCTATCTTGCCTTCACTGGGTACTCTACACAATCCTTAAGTTGTTGGATTCTGCCTTCTTCCCTCACAATACTTTGTTTCCTTTACAAACTTTATCTCTTTCAATTACAACTACTTTGAACTGAGGATTGCTACACACTTTTCATCTTCTCAAGGTGTCTACCTTTTTTTCAACTCAACTCTCTACCTCTATTTTTCCTAACCACAAAAAATAAAATAATCCATTTTTCATAAAAGATTTTCTTTTCATATTGGATTTTCATTCCATATTGTTTTTATTTTCTTCTACATTTCAGGGGGTTCTAGCACTTTCTTTTGATTGTAAAAACAATGGACTCCTGATATATGCTTCACTTGGATAAACATCTTCAATGCTTGGTGATCTTCTAGAAAAACACTCTTTTGTTCAACACTGAAAAAGGCTTGACCACTTTACCTTCAAAAATAAAGAGTCTTTAGTTTTTTGAGCTATGGTAGCTCAGGAGGTATTCTTCACTAGCTTGGTGCCTTAGCTTGTGAATAATATTAATCAGCCTGGTAAATGCTCACTTAAGTGGAGTAATCAATTAATAAAAGCCTTCCTAACTTTTAACTTAGGAAAAGTACATTTGATGTGTTGTATTCTTTTGTTGAGTTAATCATTCATAGTCTGAAGTTACGAAGATAAATAATTTTATTAGCCAATATCTGAGAAATTGATCTCAAGAGATGAGATGAGGGTTTGATTAGGAGGCTTGAGGGAATGTTTCCTTAACTGAACATGCTTTGATTCCTTCATAGACTCTGTATCCTTTGCCTACAACTACTTCCACGTGAAGCTTTCCACACATAGGAATCCACCTTCTCAAGGTGTCTAACTTTTGTCTAGACCATAACTCCATCCCATATTCATATTAATCAGAGAAAAATAAGAATCCCCTTTTCACAAAAGGTTGTATTTTTGCATTGTTTTAAATTTTCTTATTTATATGTGCTTTTTTGGTGGTGGGGTTGGGGTGAGAGGGGGTTACTAAACACTCTGCTTTGATTTGGAAAACAAGAAAATATGATCTATGCTTCACTTGGAAAAACAACTTCAACAGTTGGTGGTTTTTCTGGAAATTCACTCTATTGTTAGACACTGAAAAAGTCCTAACCACTATACCTTCACAAATTAAGATTGAGTCTTTACATTGTAATATTCCTCAAGTAGCACATAGCTAATTGGAATATTAAATTTTTTATTTTTTCTCTTAGATAGAGGAATAAGGGAGTATGCAGACCCCATAAATCTCCTTAGTATGAATAAAGACACTCCTAGTGTGAATGGAGGTCATCTAAAAATATGTATTGAAAACCCTTAGGTGTGTAACGAGGTTGGAGCATGAAGATTAGGTCAAATTTGACCAAATCAACAGCGTTGTTATGGAGGAGTGGCATTCATGGTGGGACAACGTAGTTTTGGAGAGAGATTAAATGCATGGAAGTAGTGACCTAATAGAGTGGGGACAAGGATGTGGAAGATGATCACTTATTTAAGGAAGAGGATGGAAGCCATATGGGGTTATGTTCGAGATTATTATTTTTATATGGTCTATTTAGACTTGTTGCTATCTCCAACTGTTTAGGTAAGACCGGAGTGTTGTTTAGCACATGGTGTTGCAAGTCGGGAGTCCCACATTTTCCCTTGAGAGGCCTCTTGGAAGAGTATTGCACTACATTGTCCACTATCCGACATCAATCCAAGCTCCATATTTTTTCTACAATGCAGTCTTTGTAGAGTATTGTGTTGTGTTGCAGGATGTAACAATGGAGGATTATATTGGGTGTCTTCAGAGCAAGTTTTGTAGTGGAGGAAGGTTTCCTTCCATTGGGAGGCCAGTAAATTAGCCCCTTGGGATTTATTGACATATTTGGAATTAGGAAAATTAGTATTTATCACCTAAAACACAGTTTTAGTCCACATCTGCATTATTCTAGGGAGGAGTTCCAGGGGTGGTTGTAGTAGATGTTTTTTGAGGTCATTTCTTCAATGGAGGAGCCATTATTTCATCCGGAGGATCTATTAGACAAGAGATGTGGGTTACTACATAATCTTCAGCCATATCTTCTCATTTTTGTTGTTGCAACATACCTTCAGCCCTAGGGCTATAGCTTACATTGGCACATTGTGTGCATTTTGTAGAAACCCTCTTAGGTATCTTAGAAAGGTGATATAGGGTCTAGATATATTTATATAACATCTATTGATGCATATATCATTATATTCATATCATTGTATGATCTCGAGTCGTATTTATTAATGTTATTACTGCACTGTAGCATCTCTCCAACATTTTTTATTGTAGAAGCATCTCCCTTTTTGGAGTGATTGTTCATTGGAGGCTTGTTTCTTCATATCATATGAATTGTGCCTCATTATCTTGTATTGATTTGTTGTTCTTATACATAATGTTATGGCTCTATATTGGTCTCCATTGTTGATGTGTTAATTTACACTATTATTTCTAGTTTTTTGTTCATATATTGTTTCTTTCCTATTTGGGAATATTACAATGATATCAGAGCATAATATTGGCCCAGCCTGTGGATCTCAATCATTATGTTATCAGGAGAATAAGAAGGAGGAGGAAGAGATCATAATTATGGAAAGAATGAGTCTTATCTAATCTCTTTTCAGATCTAAAAGGGACCTCACCAAGCAGGTCAAGCAAATAAAATTGGATAAAATCAATGAAACCACATTAGGGTTTCAAGATGAGGAAGGTCCATGTACTTCCTCTCAGCAAAAAGAAGAACTGGTATTGCTTAGAGCTCCAAAGAAACATGCTATGAAATTTCCTTTTTAAGGATAAGAAAAGAGGCATGGATAAGGAGGGCACTTAGGTCATGATATTCTAACTGATTATCTTGCAGAAAATAAGTCTCAACCAAGAGATTTCAACGAGAATATAACCCTCCATCAGTTCATTCAACTCAAAGAAGAAAGAAGACCTTGTAGCAATAGATTTATATTGCCTACATTTTATGGGTCATCCACATGTACATCAAGAGCTTGGGGAATGAAGTTGGATGCATTTTTTATGCTACATTGAATAATAGAGAGCGAATTTGTTGAGACTACAGTTTTGCACCTTGAGGGTGAAGCAAAAATTGGTGGTTCAGCCATTTGAGTCATGCAAGAGTGACTGCATATGCAAATTTTAATCAAAGGTTGATCAAGAAGTTTGACAAGAAGAAATCAGAGGGGAAGGAACTCCCACCACCACTTTTTGTAGGAGCACTTGCATGAGGAGAAAGAACACTTGCACCTTTGCAAAGTGGTCTTGATCTCTTGACTTTTAGAGTCCCATGCACTATTCTAGAGATGCAAGAGGAGGAGAAGACTTGTACCAATGCTAATGCAGCCATAGAAGAGCATCCATAATCATCAGTAGTTGGGGAATTCATCACACCGGAGGAAGGAACCCTTGTAGCAGTACAATATGTTCCCAAGATTTACCAAGGTATGTACATATTTCCATTTCTATTTGTTTCAGTGCATCATATGGGGGATTATGGAAACGCGTTATCAGGGAAAATTCATGACCTAGGGTCAAAGCACATTGTGGATTTGGAACAACATACTATCACTGCGCTGAGGACCGTTGATTATTTCAAGGAGGAGATATAAAGTTATCCTGGTTATTCATTGTTGAGGTGCACACAACTCTTGGGGTTGAAGTGTATATTTTTGGAGGATAGGATGAGTATTATCCTAAACAATGTAATGCATAACTATGTTTTTAGCATTGAGCATGATCTTAAGACAACATATGCACCATCGAGGAGATCAGCAGTGCTTTCATTGAGAAGCAATGATGAGTTAGGGGCCCAACCATTATTAGAGCATTGCAACGACCATTCTACATGTATAGCAAAGGATAGGTATATTGTTGATGAGAGGCATCCTGCCTTCCATTTTTATGCTAGATCTTTATTGATGAGAATTTCACAACTCAATGAGAACATTTTTCCTTCAATATATTTGGATCCTTGTGGATTCAACATGGTCATTAATGAGTGGTCTTCATTTGAAGTTCTCCAGGGGATTTCATTTCAACATCCCATGAAATTCAAATATAGAAATTTGGTTCGAGAGAGTGGTATTATCGATTGGAGGTATACCTATTTTGAGCATGATAGTATACACTCACCATTGGTTGGATCGGTGATTTTGATAAGAAAGAGGTTGGTAAGCCACTTGCAGATCTATGACACAAGTCAGTAGGAGGCAAGGTTGCACTAGCTACTCTTGAAAGAGTTTGGTCAGCATGTGACATATCCTACTTCAAGGGATATGTTGGTGGATGGGACTTGGCATGTTTCTTGCATCATCTGGCAACAAGAAGTTTTGGTGAATTGTGTTGATATGGTATTCTTCATGTCAATCATCTTGTTTTCACCTCATGATTTGTATGATGGAGGTGTGAGGAGGCAGCAAGAGCTCCTGTTGGTTTGGAAACTCTTGGGAGAGAGTGGGATGAATTTCTCCCATACTTTGCAGGATGTTTCAAGAGAAAGGGATGGCACAATCAAAGTGAAAGGAGGCTACCCTTCAGCATTGAAGGATCAAGAGTTATTTCCACGTAGGAAGGAGTATCCCATACATAGAAGAGTGATGTTGGATGAATTTGGAATATGGAATGTCAAAGAATGGAGTCATGAAGTTGCAAGAGCCTTATGACCAAGGCCAACAACGTTGTCACTTGGGAGTATGTATCGATTGATGGAGGGTTCCAAGGGGAGTATGCATCCCTTCATTTTGCAGACCTTTGAGAGGAGATTCTCATTGGAGGGCTCATCCATAGACCTCACTTTCAGCCTACTCACAATGCATGGTAAGAAATGTATTTATGTACTAATTAATCATTTCATAAAGTATTTTCATTTTCTCACCATCTATGTACAATGCATTTCTCTACAAGGGGGCAAGATTATCTTTGGGTTTCATGGTCATTCTAGGACCAAAATTTGCGATGGAGACATACCTTCTTTGCATGAGCTTGGGAAAATGTGGCGTTATTATTATTATTATTAGCTGATATATAATGCCATTTACTACCTCATAGTAGTTGAGAAAACATGCACAACTAGCAACTTGTTTGGAGACAACTTGCCACATGATGTTCTAAAATAATAGCTGGTAAAATTGTGTTGTATCCACTAGAGAAGCCATTTATGCCATCCAACATTGCACATAAAATTAAATATATTTCTGATTTGGATACCACATGGTGATGATGTACCATTCACTTTGTATGGGATGGTTTGGGCTCATGAAACTAGAGAAGGGGTCTTTAGAGTTCCAGTTTTCCTTTTGTATCTTGAGGGCAACATTATTACAACCCAATATCAACATTAGCTCTACAATTTCCATAAGTGGAGAGAGAGAGTGTGTGGGGTATGCCATATGGTCTATAATGTTTAGTTATGTATCCCACTTACGTTACAGGAGCCAAAGGTTGAAGAAAAGTTTCATGAGTTACCGTTATGGAGGGTGACTCACTTTTTGTGGATGATAGCTTGGGGTTTGAAGCTTCAGATGGGAAGGTAGATTCCCAATCGTTTTCTAATCCCATATTTCAAGAAGGCTTCTAGAACACATATATTTGATTCCATGGATATCCCACTTGTTCATGATGA
The DNA here is from genome assembly GCA_034641835.2 of Pinus albicaulis. NCBI lineage: Eukaryota > Viridiplantae > Streptophyta > Pinopsida > Pinales > Pinaceae > Pinus > Pinus albicaulis. The sequence continues at coordinate 1,376,958,123 of CM076584.1, forward strand.
GAGCCATTTGGATTTTTCACCAAAGGCATACTTATACACTTGGGAGGAGCAACTTGAGGACATATTGATGAGGGAGAATATTGTTCATTGGAGGAACTTATCATATGAGGGTTCTAGAGGAGGAAGAGGAGAAGCTCTTCAGTTCCATCCTTGTATTTCCTTGCGAAAAGGCACCATTTGGGAGGGGAGGACTGTAATATTCTTAAATTAGCACACAACTAATTGGAATATTAAAGTTTTTTTTTTGCTCTTAGATAGAGGAATAAGAGGGTATGGAGACCCATAACTCTCCTTAGTAGGAATAAAGACACTCGTATGGTGAATGGAGGTCATCTAAAAAGTTGTATTGAAGACCCTTAGGTGTTAAAAGGAGGTGGAGCATGAATATTGGGTCAACTTTGACCAAATCAACAATGTTGTTATGGAGGAGTGGCATTCATGGTGGGACAACACAGTTTTGGATGGAGATTGAATGCATGGAAGTAGTGACCTAATAGATTGGGGCCAAGGATGAGGAATATCATAACTTATTTAGGGAAGAGGATGGCAGCGATATGGGGTTATGTTTTAGATTATTATTTTGATATGATATGTTTAGACTTGTTTCTCCCTTCAGCTGTTTAGCTAATATTGCAGTGTTGTTTAGCACATGGTGTTGCAAGTCGGGAATCCCACCTATTCCCTTGAGAGGCCTATTGGAAGAGTATTTCACTACATTTTCCACTATCCGACATCAATCCAAGCTCCATATTTGTTCTACAACACATTCTCTACAGAGTATTGTGTTGTGTTGTAGGGTGCAGCAGTGGAGGATTATATTGGGTGTCTTCAAAGCTATTTTTGCAGTGGTGGAAGGTTTCCTTCCATTGGAAAGACAATAAAGAAGCCCCTTGGGCTTTATTGACATATTTTTCATTAGGCCAAGGATTATTTATCCCCTACTGCACATTTTCAATCTAGATCTGCATTATTTTAGGGAGGAGTTACAAGGGTGGTTGCAGTAGATGTTTTGGGATGTGATTTCTTCAGTGGAGGAGCCATTATTTCATCTGAAGGATATATTGGAGAGAGATGTAGGTTTATACATCAGCTTCATCCATATATTCTCATTTATATTGCTGCAGCATACCTTCATCGCTAGGGGTGCAACTTACATTGGCACATTGTGTGCATTTTCCGGAAACCCTCTTAGGTATCCTGGAAAGGTGATATAGGGCCTAGATCTATTTTTCTAACATCTATTGAGGCATATATCATTAAATTTGTATCACTGTATGATATCTTTCTATAGTTATGCATGCTATGAATATACAGTATCAGTTGTTCGACATTTTGTATTGTAGTAACATCTCCCTTTTTGGAGTGGTTCTTCATGGGAGGCTTGTTTCTTCATATAATATGACTTGTGACTCATTAACTTGTATTTATTTTCTTTTCTTATACATAATGTTATGGCTACATATTGGTCTCAATTGTTGATATTTTGATTTACGTTTCTATTTCCACTTTTTTGTTCATATATTGTTGCTTTCCCATTTGGGAATATTACATAGAAATTTTATTTTCATCATTGAGCCTAAGTGATTTGGCTCCCTTAATATTTCTTTGAATGCTATATCATTGCGATATTTTCTCTTACATATGCTATAATATCATTTTTTTTATTTTGAGAAGGTTGAATTAGAATATTTTCCAGATCCTCTAGATATTCGTTTGGGATATTTACTTCCATACCATTTATTTTTCCACTTTAGTGACATTTGCATCTCTGCTAGTTGACTCTACAACAATTATTTGTTCAGATGACTCAGCTCTTCTTGCAAATTTATCATCCTCTCATTTAAATTTCTCACAGTGTCTGCTTTGTTGACACATACTACTCATTTTTGTTTCCATTTGAATTCTCTTCCACATATCCACTATTCATCTCTTGCACATTGTAGTTATGGTATAGTTTCTATTATTTGGCTTAAAAATTTTCATGTTTTCTTGTAATTGATACAATTTAGTTTCTAGAAGGTTGATGCCTGAATGATTAATCATTAATGTACTATGGATGTCATTTCTATCTTTATTGATGCATAAATATTTAAGTTTTCATATATTCTACAACTAATTTGGCATTCTACATATTTTTTATGAATATAAATGCAATATAATTTCTTGATCTCTCTCTCTCTCTACACACACACAGAGCCCTAGGGATTTGGGAAAATTATGCTCCTGACAATATCACTCTCAAACACTCTCTCACTCCTTCCACCCTTGGATGTGCCTTTTATTATGTGGTTTTGAAATTAGGGTTTTGATATTTCATATTAGAAATATTAATTATTTAATGTATTATAATAGCTATAATATTTTATGTGGAGTTTTATAACAAGTCTCTCTTTTTTGTGTTGCTTCACCGTCAAAATAAGATTAGAGCCTTACTTGAGTAAGAAATATGTTGTATCCTTGATCCCAAATATAACACTTTGATTAAAAAAATTATTTGCTATTGTGCATAACAAGGAGTTATATTGAAAAATGTGGTTATGAGGATAGACTCTTGAAATTTGTCATAGCTGATTGTGATAAATTTACATTCAAATCTTACTAAATTTTTTTGATATTATCTTCTCAGTCTTTTTTTTTATATAGGAAAATGCTTCTTGATGAATAGTGCATGAGTGTATAAGAGACATGATTATCACAAAATCACCATGAACTTCCATAAGTATTGATTTTAATATGATTATTATTCATTATATGCATCAAATCGAGAGGAGACAAGAGGAAGAGGTAGAGGATACATAAGCAGGAAGATGGCTAGGAATATTGCAGAGGAAGGAAGTGTGTAGCCACCAAGTGTAGGGTTCAATTTCGGTTGATAGTAATTTTTTTGAGTGAAGTATATGTGCCAAAAGGGTTTGGGAGATATGTAAAGGAGGGGAAGGAGCTCTCTCCTCTTGATAATTCAAGAACCTATGTTTCTTCTATGTAAGTTCAATTACACTCCTTATGGGTGGTTTTTTCTATATTGTGATGAAGGTCTAGATCATATTTGAGCATTCTATATATAGATTTACAATCATAATCATAATACCATTTGTAAATAGTTTTGGAGTTCAGAGGGAATCTGAGTCACTGTGAATGAAGGTTATGAAGGAAGAAATATTTCATAGCTTCCCAAAGAATATGTGTCCCTGATGATGGGTGGTGAGACCAGTTAAAATGTAAGACATTAGTAAATCTACACATAACATTTATCTATAATCTTACATAAACTAGATTTAGAGAAGTTGTAGGTGGAGTGAATAAATAAAGAAGTTGTTGATGAAGTCAATTTTCATGGGAAGGAGAAAACAATAGTAAAAATTAAATATGATGTAAGGTAACGAGAAGTTTCTGTTGATAGTGCACAACACTGTATTCATCATACCTGGAGTTCCTTGACCTCTTAAAAGTTTGACCATTTCCATTTCCATTTTGATCATAGGGATCCTTCTTCTTTCATTTGAACATATTATTCCTTCGAAGTCCTCCAAGAGCAACGAGACTAAGCTCTCGGTTAGCTTTGACCTCTCCAATAGCTAAGATATCATTCTTGATTTCGAAAATCCTTTTCAAATATGATTGGATGGAATCTCCCTTGTCCATCTTGACGTTCTTCAACTTGTTCTTCAAAAAAAGAATTTGATTAGCATTGCTAGCCTTAAACATGCCAACCAACTTATCATACATCTCCTTAGATGTGCCTAGATCCGAGATATAAGCAACCAAGTGCTTATGAATAGAATCCTTGATGAGTGCACATTTTTGCAAATGGCCATCATAAAGACTTCAGACCAGCCTGTGAATATCTCTCCAGAACTGAAATGCTTCCGTTGTAACTATCTGGGAGCATATAGTACTGATTCTACTACCTCAAATTTAATTCAAGTGTTGTAGGATAAGGTCGAGCCTTTGTCATAGCAATAAACTCATCCTCGTAAATTTGTTCTCTACATGAAAAAATAGTGTTGGAATCCTCAATTCAATCCAACCTCAATTCCCTGTGCACAAACAAGGTCCAAATATCTTTGTCACAACCCACATTGGTGGGAGTGAAAACCAGCTCAAATTCCATAATACTTCAAAACTTAGATAACTTCTAAGTGCACATTTTTTCAAATGGCCATCATCAAGCCTTCCAGCCCATGAATATCTCTCCAAAACTGAAATTCTTCCCTTGAAACTATTTGGGAGCATAAAATACTGGTTATACTACCTGAAATTTAATTCAAGTGTTGTAGGATAAGGTCGAGTCTTTGTCATAGGAAGAAAATCATCCTCATAAACTTTGTCTCTGTGTGAAAACATGGCGTGGAATCCTCAATTCAAGGACATCCTCAATTCTTCATGCACAAACAAGGTCCAAAGATCTTTGTCACACCCCACATTGATTGGTGTGCAACCTAACACAATTTTCATCATACTTAAAAACTGAGATAACTTCTGAGTGCACATTTATGATGGAATCCTCAATTCAAGGACATCCTCAATTCCCTGTGCAAGAACAAGGTCTAGAGAACATTGTCACACCCCACATTGATGGAACACAAATTCCATCATACTTCAAAATTGAGATAACTTATGAGTGCACATTTTTGCAAATGGCCGTCATAAAAACTTCCAGCCCATGAATATCTCTCCAAAAATGAAATGATTCCCTTGCAACTATCTAGGAGAATATATTACTGGTTATGTTGCCTCAAATTTAATTCCAGTTCTGTAGGATAAGGTCGAGCCTTTGTCATAGGAATAAAATTATCCTCATAAATTTAGTCTCTACATGAAAACATAGCATTGGAATTCTCAATTCCCTTTGCACGAACATAGTCGAGAGATCATTTCACACCCAAAATTGATGGGTGTGAATCCCAACAAAAATTTCATCATACTTCAAAAATGAGAACTTATAAGTGCACATTTTTGCAAATGGCCGTCATAAACACTTCCAGCCCATGAATACCTCTCCAAAACTGAAATTATTCGCTTGCAACAATCTGTGAGCATATAGTACTGGTTCTACTTCCTCATATTTAATTCAAATGGTGTAGGATATTTCAAGCCGTTACAAAAATGGCTTAGTTGGAAATAATTTCTTCATAGAGTAATTTATTATTTTAATGCAGTCTAACAAATTCAAACAGGGTTTGTTGCAAGAGGCCATCACTAGTGAAGGGAAAGTTGGAAGACTTGCTGTTGATATTTCATAACTAAACAATATAAAACATGTTATTCTTTATGAATCATATGAATGAGATCGTCATATTTTCCATTATTCATAACGACGTCATATATACTCATTTGTTTTACTTTTTGGCATGCAAATTAACCTTTTAAGGGAGGATTTTTATGTTTTCATGACATATTTACATTATTCATATGGTGGGAGATCATTCTTTAGTGTAATTGCAGATTTTAGGTTTTATAATGATATGTTATTTATCGGTTGTAATGGTCTTCAAAGTTTCACATTTAATTGAGTATTCAATCGAACATATTGAGTATCGTATACATAACTATTTGTGATTTACTATAAACTCTTTTGCTTCATTAGAATTAAGTCCATTTTGTACTGGAAGATAATTGAACACATTGATTTTTTCCAATGTTTTGCAGTCTTAAAGTGAACTAATTTCCATGTTATTATTTGGTGTCCACTGCTAAAAAGAGATACTCTTGTTGTGATAAGTTAATTTTTTTTGTATTTGTTAGTTGTTGTCATGTTTTGAGTGCAGATTTGTGAAATTCCAAATCGCATATCACTTTATGTCAAGGGGATATATATATATATATTATTTTTTATTTTTCCCTGTGGTTCCTTGGAGATCAGTGTTACATTATAAAAATTTAGATGTCATTTAGATATTCGAAATTTCTAATTTCTAATTTGAATATTTACGTGATAAACGAAAGACAAATTTCCCAATTATTAAAAGACACCGAACAACAATGTTGACATTTTTCTTTCATTCAACATGTAACATATTGCATCTTTCTTCATCAATGCTCTTCTTCCATATGCTATCCACTTATGACATTTTCTTGCAATATTTTGTGCATTTGCAAGTTATAGGTCATTTATAGGCTATAGATGTATTAAGAGTTTCAGTTCTAATTGAGTATTCACCTTAACATATTGAGTATCTTATATGTAACTATGTAAGAGCACCTGCTTTACAAGAAGGAGGTTGGTGGTTTGATTCCATCATGCCCTCATATTCATATGGAATGGAGGCGATTAATTTTTGGTGATAGAGGCTCTTTTGACCATCACCAAAGAGCTTATGGTGACAGTTTTAGACCCTCACAAAAATATGAAATGGCGACAGTCAATGAATGCCACCATATATATGCAGAAATAGTAACGACCATGAAAGGTCTATCACCATAAATTGTTGTTGTTAACATTAAATGGTGAGGGTCATTATTTTTTATTATAGTCACTATTCATGATGGACCTTGAAGTCACCAATGAGATTATCATGAAATTTTTTGACCCTCACAAAATATGAAATGGTTACGGTCAATGAACATCACCATATATATGCACAAATAGTGATGACCATGAAAGGTCCATCACAATAAATCGTTGTTGTTCATATGAAATGGTGACAGTCACTATACATCTTTATAATCAATATTCGTGACGGACCTTGAATATCACCACAACACATACTTTCGGTCACGCCATCTTTGGTGACGTTCATTTTTTTTTTTGATCGAGGATATTGTCCGTCACCATTGCTCATATGAAATTGTCACAGTAATTATCCATCATTATAAATAATTATTAGTTATGAACCTTGAATGTTACCACAACACTTATACTTTTAGTGATGCCACCTTTGGTGACATTCAATTTTTTGTGACGAAGGCTCTTTTGACCATCACCAATGAGCTTATGGTGACATTTTTTGCCCCTTACCAATGTCCTTTTTCCTTGTAGTGTATTCTACATTTTGATAGGATCATTTTTACTAAATATTATATTTAATGATCATTCTTATCATATCAAAATCTTTTACAAACATCTTCAGCATCTTGAAGATGATGTACCTACACAACTTATATAGCAAGTACAACCAAATCTATAGAAGCATGGAGTTAGTCATATAAAAATCTTGTAGTAATGGAAGCATTAGATTTTACAAACATAATTAGCAAGAGATTATGCTTCAATACTTTAACTTATTGCCCAGGTTTTGTTAGAAACCCTAAATCACCTCGTTAGCTCAAATAAAATATAAAAATCATTATATCTAGGGTCTTAACATTACTTTGAATGATATGAAAAGTCATTTCAAATATAAAACCCTAGAAACAAATCTGATTAATGCTTCTAAAAATTTTCAAAATTCATGTGTTAGAATTCCCACTAGGATTTTATGGAAATCCTATATTTCATATAGGAGCTAAAACCAGTCACAACTTAACCAACAACATGAATTGCTTCTACTAGGGTATAATATAAACCGTAGTTTTTCCATCTACAATTTCTCAACAATCACTATATAGATTCATAAATTCCATATGGTTATACATACTAGAGAATTGATGTACAATTAGGTTTTAGCTGTAAAACCCTATATTTTCCAAGCAACATCATCTAAGACCTTAAAACACTAATCAGGGCTTGTGTCCAAACATTAGGAATTATTACCATTAATAATTAGGTCAACACAAATATCTATGAGGCCATCATCAAACATAAACATAACATATGTCAAGAAATATTCTGAATGATTCCACTAGAATATCCATTGTTAGGGTTTCCATAGTCATTGTGATACATTTCTCTCATTTGACTCTTTTTGCATATTTCAAGTAGTCACCTTGCCTTGTTACTAGGGACATTTCAGGGAAAATAGAATTGGGCTAAGCATGAATGTGTCAGAATTATACTGCTTCTAGGAAGGACAAAGGATAAATGTTGGCAGGGGTATACCCTAGATATGATTGGAGATTCTCCTCCAAAGCCTCATCTCTCTGTTAAAAAATTGGATATACCTTCATAAATTTATTACTCATTAACAAAAGGATTTAGTTTCATTAAATTTCCATTGAATAGAAAGGAAATATTGAGGAAAAACAAGTTTTAATCGTGGTTTTGTGTACAGTTCTTGTATTTGATGACTATTTTAAATTGTTACAAGAAGGAAATGCAATTGAAATGATGTCGTTGGTGCACCTTGGAGTGTATTTGTAGGAATTACAAAGGTTTATGATATAAAAGGATAATTGTCTCTTCTCCCAATAATTGAAGGTACCGATGATATGAATAATAATTGTTGTTATATTCGAAATTCTACCAAGATGCCACACAAATTTTGTTTCTCAGTGTGTATTCTTGTATTAGTTCAATTATTTACAGACTAATTTTTTTTATCAATGATATTCAGAGGAACTTCTATTGGTTGGTTAGATCCTAAAAGTTTGAACTTTCTTACAATGGAGTCTATATATAAAAGTGAGGATATTACACACAATTTTTTTTATCATCCTCTAATAACCAACTAGGGTTTTGGTGAACATGCTTTAGAAAATATATTCTAATGGTTTTTATGTGTATTTTTATTCTTGTAGTAGCATAATTCCAATAGGATTTTATTTAAACAACTTCCAAGAAAGTCATTTAGGTAATTTTTACATGTATTAGCTACCACTACAAACTATTTTAGTACGTTTTTTCTTGATGCTCTCTGTTTTCCAATGAGGATTATTGTTTGGATGATATCTTTGTGCACAAAAATTAATGATTAAATAATATTTGTAATGATACGACAATTGTGAATATTTTTTGCGATGACCCCTTTGTTCCAAAAATTGGTTAGATCTCACCAAAATCCTCCTACACCTTAGTCATATTTCCACTTTATTTTCCCTGGTAAACCGTTCCATATCTAATGCATAAGGATTATGATGGGCCACACCATCTTTAATGACGTGAATTTGTGTCATACATTATGAAAATTATTTCTTGTGTCACTTTAGTACAGGTTACATATCTATCAGTGGTCGACCCAACCCGGGAAAACCATTCTGGGATGTTGCGATTTTATGTGAGATATTATAGGAAAGGTCCTCAAAGGCTTGCCTTGGTTTTGTTGTTAAAATGTTAGGTCATTAAAGCAATGGTCAAATTTTGAAATTAGTGTACATGAAACAATTCTGTGTTGTGTAATTTGAGGGTCTATAAAATGTCAAGTCAATAACAGGACAAACTTGGCTACATATATGGTGAGAGAGAGATCATAGGAAGTGAAAGGTTATTTGAAAAATAAATATGCGTAGGAATTGGAATGGTCAGTGTTAAAGGCTCTATTATACGTTCATGTGCTTCCAAATTCATTTTCTTTCGCTATATCTTTGTAATAAAGTTTTCGGTGTCTCATTTCATAGTATTTGTGTCTTATTGAATGATCTATGTGATCAGTTCTAGTGATAACATGATGCTAATGTTTTACAATTTTGACATGGCGTCAGAGATGAATCATGTGTTTTTGGAAAGAAAAACATGGATAGCTTTGAAATATATAAATTTAGAGCAACACAGATCACGAGTTAATTCATAATGATATTTTTGGTCATATGAAAACAAAATTTCTTTGGGGACAAATCTACTTCTTCACCTTCACTAACGATTTCGAAAGGAAGAGTTGGACTTTTTTCGTGAACACCATGTATTCTGCACTTGATTTCATGAATCATTCATGTCTTAATTTCATTTTACAAGGAATATTTGGGCTTTGTTTCATGAATACATGGTGCATTTCCTGTTGGTACTTTATTGGTTGTCAAATGAGAAAGTGTCATGCTGGGAATGGCATTTACCAATTACATTCTCTCTAGTTTCTTTCTATTTTTAGCCCTTAATATATTTCCATGCATCTCATAATGTTGGGGGTTTACCCATTTATATAATTCACATTGTTCGCTTTATTTGGAGACTTAATTGGTTGTAAACTGACTGTTAAAAGAAAACATGCATGTGGTTTACTTTTCTTTGAAGATTACGGCATGCAAAAAGCTATAGGATATGCCTTGAAAGGAACTACAGGAGAAGTAATCAAAAAGGAAAATGGACTGAATAACTCCACAAATAAGAAACAATTTGAGTTATTCTTCTCAGTAAGGTTAAAAGGAATGGTTTGCACCAAGATCCTATTTACATAAAAGGTTAGAATACACTTGGAAAGCATGAGGACCTTGTCAAGATAAGCATGTTTGCTTTCCTCTTCCACAATAGGCTAAGGTGAAATACTCTTCATGCTTTGGGCTTCTGTATAGGAAGTTTTTAGGGGATGCAGAAGGATTGCATAATATTATTTATGCAGTTTTACAGCAACAGAACTCATCATTCTCTCTCCTACCAGTTCATGACATACTGATAGTCAAAAAATTATATTTTTTGTGCAAGATCTAGCATAGAAGAAAGATGCATTTGCACAACCACCACATTTGGGAAAACATGATGGTCATGTTCTAGTCCATGTAGTCTTTTATCCAACCATGATTGCTCTCTAATCAAGCGATCGTACTCCTATGAATTTTTTTGTAATGTCAATGATATTTATTTTTCTCCAATAGATTCTCTCCCACCTAATTATCCTGTTGCTGAACCCTGCATGCTCAGTATAAACATAACATTTTGAGTGTTATTATTCATTAATTTTTGTGCCTCTGGAATTGGAATTGGGTTAGGTAGCTAAATAACAACTTTGAGTTTTCTTCCAAGTCTGTGTACTTCTCTATAAATTTTGACACATATTCAAGCTTTGAAGGCATGATAATGTGCAAGAATAAACTCCTGGGATAAATACACATTTCATTAAAAGGGTTTCTCTTATGTTGATGTCATAATGTGAGAAAAAAAATTTGCAGATAGCTTAACAGAAAAACAATTTCAGCGAAGACGTTTGTTGCCATGCATCTTGATGTGAATTTGTGGCTTCTTCAACACACATTACGGATGTGATGTGATTTGAATGCAAGTTACGGATATTTATTTAATATATAGTTCCTATGTAGATATTCAAAAAATAGGGATGACATACATATCTTTTTTTCCATAGGATGAGTGTCATGATATTTCTGAAATGATATTTCAACCATACCTTAAATGCATGTGATATAGCTATGAAATGGAGTGCTGAAAATACTATCAAACCTTGTTGTGAGGAAAGTCGACAGAACTTCTAATCATTCCAAGATAGGGTTGCATGGACATTCCTCACTTACTCTTTTCAATTGAAACTTCTTTTGTAGCGAGAACTCAGAAGTAAATTATTTTTCAATTTCATATTTTAAGTCAACCTACCCTTGGTTGATTTGATAGTGGAGATTCTCTTCAACCCTTATTTTGAATATAGGGCCCAACAAATATTTTTGTAGGCCTATTGCATATTTTAAGATAGTGGATGTTGACCCTGTAATTTTTCCCCTTTGGCACTTTGAATATTGACAAGTTTAAGATGACGATTGAGTGTGGCCACCCTTACTTGAGGTGGTTCATTAAAATGGATATTATGGAGGCATTATCTTACATATTCCCTTATTATTTGATAACATTATTACATTTTATTTGGATGGAAGCAATTTTCCCTCTAATAGGCTCTAACGAGGGACGTACCTCGCAATTTATATAAAAATATCAATGCCAACCCCAATGAGAACTTATGCTTTAAGGTCTTTGGACAAGTTAAGCTTTAGACATGCTTTTGTGACCCGAAGGGTTGTAAATTTTCTTAGTTATGTGATAGATAAAGTGAGTGACTTGAAAATAAATATGATTTTGGAAAGCCCAATATTTCATGGCTATCAAAGAAATTCATGCACACCAGGAAACATAATTGCACATTTCGCGTTGATCAGATTTTCTCATACGACCAGGAGAAGAAACATGGTTTTTTATACATACAAAGGGCTGCATAAAACACTTTCGTTAAGGACATTTTTTATGGTCATTTTCTTGAACTGTGTTTTAGGAATAAATAAAACATTGATTTATATTTTGGAGATGAATTATTTTCTAAGCATTTAATGTAGCATGTCTCATAATTTCAACTACTGATGTGAGATTCATTGTACATTCCATTTTTATGTATCACTTAGATAATAAGACATGTAACTATATTTATTCTCAAAATAAACTCAAATGACATGATGTATCTAATGATGGAAGATTCTTCAATGAAACTTTTGTAGCCCTTTGTATGATCAACCAGTAGATTTAAACCCATGCAGATAGGTCTTAGTAAACTATAAATTAAAATTTTCTACCAATTTGGATTTTCAATGGTGTCATAACATGAATATTTAGCAGATATCTAGGTATAAATGTCATAAGAGGTCAAGAAACACTCTTTAAAACTCTTTTCGAGGTCATCTTCAACATAATCCTTTTTTTGTGGAGGCTTGATCATTCTAAATAGTACAAAAGGTAATATCAAAGCACCAACATCCTCTTCGTCGGTTGATATTGCATAAGATATAGAGGATCTGAGCCTTTGGAACACATATCTTTACGACTACTTCTTTAATGATGTTTCTATAGGGGTCTAAGGTAAATCACTCTCGAGGGAGTTAAAAAATGAAAGAGGATAAATGCTGATGTAGAATGTCAAAATATCCTTAAAGCCCGAGGATTTCCTCTAGAAAAAGTTTGAATATTGATATTTCCATTGGAAATAATAATTCGTTAGGCTGGCTTAAGTGATTCCACTTGATTGTATCTATATATGTGTGGATCAAGATAACGCAGGATGTATTTAAAAATAATCCAGCTACTCATCAGGTCAGTGAATATTCTAACGGTGCAGTCCAAGACTAATACGAAGGAGATTAGCTTTCTCAATAACACTTGTGAGATGAGAGGTCTAATTATCCTGTAGGGGTCTATGGTTATTTACCTTCGTGTTAAGTTTAGATGAGATGAAACATTCCAGTCTCCTTCTTTTATGGGTTATGATAAGATTTTTGGAGAGAATTTAGGCCCTTATGATCAAGTAGCATTCATGTTAAAAAAAATAGCCTTTCTGTGATAAGGATGATTTTAAATCATGGTTTCAATTCTCTTGGAGATCGTTCTTTTCTAAGAAAAAAATTCCTTTCATCTAAGATGTTGAACGAAAGTTAAAGTACGACATACAACTCGAGGACAACTCCATAAAACTGAGGTGTACACACCCGAGTAAAAAATATTAGATATTTTCATTTCTTATACTTCATTATAGTGACAAATTTAGCCTTGAAATGATTCATATTACAGTTAAAAGCTGTAGTCACTTTACTGGGATCAATTTTAGTTTCAGAACTTTATGAGTCGAGAGTTCTTCTCTTTTAAACAAAGTTTCCATCTGAGACTATTTGTCAAAAATCACAACTTCCCCTGGGTGCGATATATCAAGACTTCTTCTAATGCCAACAACATTTACAACTATTAGATTTCCTGTAAATATGATGCCATACCAATAGAATTATATATCGTAGTGGGACAATAAACCACACATACTACAAAGGCCATGTAAATATATATAGTACGATAATGGTTTAGAGTATTTATACTATGTTTACAATCTCGATCAACTTTTCTCGGTTGAGATGATTTCCATGAATTAAATACATTTGTCCTATCATATTTACATAACTTCATAGTTTTGTGCCAATGTGTAGAGGAATTGAAATTGAAGATGTGATAAGCCAAAATAGTGAGATGGGTGCATAACCATACAAGGTGAAATACATCTGAACTATACAAATTTTCTGAGGAATTTCTTCAATTATGAGATGCCACATAGCACATGGATATGGTGATGACATAGATATGTGAAGTGATAGAAAGATCCATAATATGTGAGTATATCAAAATTTTTGTGATGATGACATCGAAACTATATTGAGTATATCACAATTTTTTCGAAAATTTCAGAGTTATTAGAATCATGTGAAGTTCCTCAGATCAAAACATATATTGAGCTATCATTCTCCATTATTATGCCTAATGATATGGTTATCCAAGAAAGGTATTGTAAATCGTCAAACATAGTCTAGGCCTTGTCTTCAAAGTTGACCTTCTACCACAAAGAAATTCTTAAAAGGATCAGCCAGAAATAAGGAGAATTAGCCCTCGTATTACTTGGAAAACATAGCTTGAGATATTGACCAAAATTTGATTTCATTCGATAAGGGGCTAAATCCTAGGTATCCTTTTTCCTTTTGATGAAGACTTGAATTTTTAAGAGAGAGGAGGCCATTAAGTCTTCTCAACGAGCTTGTCGGTGATTGCATTCCTTCTAGCTTGGGCATGTCCTCAACCTAGCTCTTATACCATGTTAAATTTTAACATGGCCTTTGCTTAGGAAAGTTATATTAACATGAGCCCAATTAACAATAAATTTCTTTTCTTTTTGTAATAACATTGACCATTATAACTTAATGAGGAACATAAACCATATATGAAAAATACAATACAAGAGAATTGAACACAAATTTGGCTCAAGCTAGGGAAGAACCCCAAGAAGGGGAAAACCCTTGATTAATTCTTCTTATTTTTATTATCGAATTTTCAGCAGAGAGAGAGGAAGAGAGTACACTTAAGGTCAAGTTGACTTGTCAATATGTGGAGAAATATCATTGTTTAGATTTCAAGGAAGTAACCCAACCAGGTCTACACTTTTGTTTCTTGATCTCATCAGTGGTCATAATAGATAATGAAACCACATAAATGACTTCAAAAGCATAAATATCCTCGATGTAGGATTCTTTGTTAAATATTAGAAACCCAAAGTATATTGATCCTCAACTAAAGATCTTACCGGGGCATACATCTACCCTAACCTACAATAACAAAATCACAATATAAACCTCAAAAGCATTCGATATTGTTAGCAGTGAAGGAATATTATACCATGATAATACCTTAGCCTCTTTTCTTCCATTAAACTAGGGTATTAACCTTCCATACTCCACAAAGGGTCTGTGGCCAACAAGGGTAAGAAGAATATGGTCCAGAACTAGCATAAACACTCATCGATCTAGTTCAGATAAGGCACTAACACCCTCATTATTCTTCCTGAGATACTCAGCTTGATGTGGGGTAAGGTTTTCCACTTCAAAGTAGCCTAGAAATTACCTAAAAACATGCGACATTCTTAACAGAATATTCTCAACCCTATGATGGAAAATAAAACCCAAAACATAACACTCTTGCATCCTCCTTCTTAGCTCGGCTACCTTAGACATGATTTGACCATTTTGATGTATAAAATTAGGTTGAAATCTCCTCTATATATACTAGTCGTTGTGGTCAAGGATACATGAGTTTTGGGCTTATTGATCCGACATATAGGTGAGGCCGACCTTGTTAATTTTACATGAGAAAAACATCAATTGAAAATTACTCCCCTTAGCCAAATTCGTTCCTATAGAAAATAGGAGTTTAGTGATACAATTATATTCACGAGAGGATATGTAAAAAGAGGAATTTCTCCCTATTTCCCAAATTTAGCATGTTCTCTATTTGTGCCTTATTCCATCAAGGGCACAACACATCGAGACTCCTAATGGTTTTTTCACATCTTCACTTCTAAACAATTCTCAATCGGGCCATAGCTACTCTTGAGCTACTAAAAGAATTCAAAACACTATTTTATTCATCTACTACACCAATGAAGACCAACATAGGGAAAGAAGGGCTGCCACGTATCTCTAAAACATGTCCCACTTCCATAATGACCATGTGATAATAGGACTACTCATCATATATTTTAGAAGTCCTTCTCCACAGTCAAGTCTCAGGCTCCACAAACTGCTCCTGCTTTCTTCAACCCTTGATCTCGACAACTCCCTCTTTTGTAACAAATTTTTTCAATCAACATGTTTCTCACTCGGCTCCAACTTCAACACTATCACATTGTCCTTTGACGGAGCATAAATGCTGAATCATGCCCACACATGGTACACTCTCACATTTCCCTCCAAAATTCCACGAGTGACAAATACGTGTTGTAGCATCTACGCCTAGTTAGGGCATCCACAATCTTGGAAACCCCTCGAAATGGTTGCTAACAGACTTCAACATGTACTCATCACCAATCCATCAACAAGGGTCCATTTGAAGCTCTTTCTAATGATTTCCTCTTACCCTTGAATTTTGTGTTTCTAAAATATTCGTTAGGGCACAACACTAGCCCTAGCCCACTCCTTCAACACTCCTTCAAGTACCCTTCAATCTAAAAAAGTCACTTTAGAGTTTTCCTCTTAGGAAAGGGCTCTAAACACCCTATTTAACCACAATATCTTTGGATTCCATAAGATAAAAAGTATATCATCCAAAACTACTCCAATATAGAACCAACACAAGTCATAAATGGAGAGAATACATATCTCTGCATGATTGTTCATGGGAGGAGTTATGTCACTAGTTAGGGCTGCCACTGTAACCTACAACAACCCAAAAAACATGTCAAACACTCACATTAAAGCAGGTGACCTCCTTTCTTCTCTAAGGTGAGTGACCTCGCTGCTTGAGGATGCACCTACAACTCCAGGTTAGGGTTTTTTTGACCCTCAAAAAATTTCTTACATGATTGGGGCCTAATCATCAATGTGAAGTCTCTTCCTAAGCCTGTTTCATGGATGATATTCATTTGTTTTCATGCCTTGAACAACATTTAATAGGTGTGGCCTTTAGACAGGCCTTTCTGCCTCTTCAAATTCCCCCTAAGGATAAAATGTAAGCTTCTTTCCTTGTGGCCTAAAGTAAGGTATCTTTTTGTCCCAAAAAAGTGAGAAGGGCAACCTTCAACATCCCATCTCCTTCGTTTGAAGCATCCCTATATTGTAGCGTCCACATAAAATGTTTCTCCCTCTCCTCTATGAGCCTCCTTCTCTCCTTCACTAACTCGACCTTCCTCCACACTAGAACAACCCTTCAAACATACCTCAAAATACATGTACACATCATCTTCTTCTTATTCACGTTCTCTTCCATCTGCGACTCAAGCTAGGGTAGGTATGCCGAGTTCCTACAATCCTCACATGATATCTTGTGTTGCCAACATTCATGGTCTAAGTGGCCTACACCAACCTCATCTATATACAAAAATAGAAGGGCTCCATGAAAATCAAGGGTCATATCTATTGGAGGAATTCTCCTCAAGCCTTCATGGGTCGACTCTCAAAATACTAATGACAACTTCAAACATTCATAACTCAAGTTTTAGAGCTTCGATTTGAGTGATTTTTGAAGCGTTGGAATATACACGACAAGTTAAATCAGCTCAATTTTTATCATGTTGAAACTATTCATGGTTTTGGATCAAATCCCGATGGGGGAAAAAACACAAGCTTGGGTTCCAAGCCCACAAGTGACTCTTGTGGTGTTTTTCCCTCCAAAACATGAATCCTATGTATTATAGTGCCTCCAAAGCTACAAAAAAATCAACACCTTCCCCTAATATTCATACCACTAAACCAAGTACCCCCCCCTTTTCAATTATCCCTTGCAATAAAAATCTAACATATGCACCTAACTGATGGAGGCCCACTCCATTTGTTCCCATATCCCTCTTCGACTTCCAGGAAGGCTTCATCCTCCCATATTATTTTTCCATCCCTCCATCGTGCTTCCTTGATATTTTTCCCATCAATCAAAAGGTATCTCTAGCATATGGGAATATGCCAACTACCCCCTGCCTCCCAACTTTTATTACTATATTTTTGGTTGATGTGGCCAGGAGACCTGCATGCACTTAGGTATGAGATAGTTCTCTTCTATGTGACGTAATGCAGTTACAATGAAGCTTGTCCAATATATATATATATATATATATATATATATATATATATATATATATATATATATATATATATATATATATATATATATATATATATATATATATATATATCTGTGTGTGTTTGTGTGTGTGTGTGTGTGTGTGTAAGTGGTTATTTTCTTTATTTCAACTTATCATTTGTGCACACTTGTCGGTTGGCATGGTTCCCACCAAACAAGCTAGGAACCAAGATATGAGTATAAGAGATAAAGTGAATACAAGCTAGGAACCTAATCAAAGTAGTGTAAAAGAAATTCAAAGGGGACTACCAAAAAAGTATATATATGACCAGGTGTATGAAATATATATTTCAGCAAAGTTTTGAAGTGTATATGTGTCATATCGAAGGTTCGAAGGAGCAAAGATATGAAACATATTTCTTTGATATATTCTCTCTAGAAAGAGGGAGAGGTTCTTAGTAATAGGGTTTGTTTTTTCCTGGAAATAAAGTTTGTGATCAAGCTTTTCAAGTTCTAGTTGACTATAATCCAATTGGAGTTGCTGTGAAATAAATATTGTCATTGAATCCAATTTGACCGTACCGCTTAAACTAGTTTTTGAAGAGTTTCCTTGTAATAGACTATTTGGAGCGCCTTTTAAGAAATCCTTTGAAGAATTAATGAATAGGCATAAAGTCAGATCTAACATAGAATTAAATTAATCCATGCAGATGGAAAAAAATTCTTTAAAGGAAACATGAAAATCGTAGGAGACACCTTCATCGAATGATAAAATGATAGCATATTTTGAGAATATTTTTAGTTTAATGTAGAGCGCATTCATGATGATATTAATTGATAATTCTTCAAGACTTTGTTGAAAAAATAGTCACTCTTGAAGCATAGTTGAAGACCAACACTTGAATACTTATTTTCTTGAAGTAGTCATCCTTGGAGTATAGTTGAAGACTAGCATTTGAAGACTTGTTTTGTTCGAGTAGTCATCCTTGGCGCATAGCTGGAGATCAACACTTGAAGACATGTTTTTTTGGTGCAACCATAATTTTTTTTATGAAGGATACCTATAGTTTTTGTAGAGGTATATTTAAGAGAACTTTGTAGACCTATCTTGGATAAAACAAATTAGAAGTATATGAATTTTTTTACGGAGGTGTGAAGTAGTATTGAAGTAACCTTAAGGGATTGGAGTAAACTGAGAGGGTTGGATCCCTAAGAAATTGGAGCGATCATACAAGGTTGGAGCCTCGTGAGAAAATAGGTTGGAGCCTGGATTAATATGTGAGGATTGGATTCCTCACACAAGGCTGGACCCTTGTGAGAGACCAGGTTGGAGCTTGGATTTGTAATTGAATATTAGAGTCCTCATTTAGGATTGGAGCCTTGAAGGAGTTAAATACTTTCACACCTCCCAATTTCCTTCCTAATTTTTTTTTTTTTTTCCATTCAACCTTTCTAAGTTACACCTAGCAATGTGTTACTATTTCTTTGCAACTTACAAGGTATTATTTAATTCAGATTATTCCTCCAATTCCAATTTATTTCCAATTATCAATTATCTCTAACCACCGGAGAATTTAATAAATTTGTAACCCAAAGGGAAAATAGATTGATTAGTAACAACGTAACTATATTTAACATAAACCATCATGGTTTGATTTATCAATAACCATTTTAAATCCCACCTTTATTTGTATAAATTCAACATTTGCACATCAACCTATTCGCATGGTTGATGAACATACGTGAGCTTGACTCGTTTTCATAGGTTGCCCACCTCGTTATATGTCAAGGGATCTATATGGAAACTCTTCGAATTCCCATGTATATCACTCCATACGTTGGTGATATATAATCTTTACTGATCTGAACTTCGCCTATGTTTATGCCTATGCGTACATAGTACTCGTGTGCATTTATTTATCTCTCATCCTTATTAATATCACGATTGGAAATCATCTGCGTGGCTTCCATGTAATACCATGTTGTAAATTGGTTCGACGCAATTGTGAATTGAGATGGGACGCTGTATTCCACGCAGTCTCGTATATGATTTTTAATCTCGTCTCAGAAGTTGTAATGGGTTTTTGTTCATTCGTGGCCACGGGAGTTGGCTCCACGTAGGTCTAGACTCAATTCGTCAGCCTACTTTATTGCCAAGGTAATTTCTATGGCACGGCCAGGATGCTATGACATTAAATTTCGTTGTTTGTCATATTAATTGCTTGACGTATGATGTACATTGCACATTAACCTTTCGATCTGTGGTTGCTCCCTTAGGATTTTTCCAAGTGGACGACTCTGATTCATCCTGTGCGTTAGGGTTTGTGGATCGATTCATGAGCTATGAATATAAATTCACCATGTCAATACGTTCATCGATTTTCTTTTCCTTTCCTACGCGTTGGTTTCCCACCAGATAGAGAAAATCGAGGTCATAGGAAGCTGAGCGAACCTTAGTCCAATCTCGGGTGTATCTCTGAGCTAAAATTTACGAATCAGGTATGCCATTTCCATAGTTCTGAAACTTTACGCTCTTTTATTATTGTTTATCATGGATTCCCCTTTCTGGAGTAGAGCTATGTGGCTTGCTTCGAGCCAGCGCTGAAATTTTTTAACTATATTTATTTTAGATGGACCACTTTCCCTCGTTTGGTTGCAGAGGTAGCTGCGTCTATCAATTTATCAATATTATGTTGCATTCTGACAATAGGTTCTATTGTCTCTACAGAGAATTGTTTGTTACTGATTCGGTTTATGTAGATAAATTTCATAGAGTTAGGGTTTCCTTGCACGTATGCACACGAGCTAGACAGGAGCGATGGCTCTTGGGTTTTCTTTTTTTTCGGAGCAACTTACCCTCTTCCTTATGCTCGAGGAGGGTTTCTCTCAGGTTATGCACATGGATTTAGAGGGATGCTATCCTGCTCAACCTTCAGTTTTGTTTTGTTTTCCTCTTGTCGACCTGTGTAAGACTCCATTCTTACTATTCGTTCACCGGTGTTATCGTTTCTTGGTTCAATTTTGAACGCCGACCTCCAGTTTGTATTTATTTAGGACTAATTCCTATTTATATGTAACAGGTCAGGGATGGATTGGAGATTTCTCGCACTAGGTATCTATTTCTTCTTCGTTATCATTTTGTAATTTCATGGTTATTCTGTTTCATCACATTTGGCATCGTATTGATTTTGGGTGTTTCTGTCGCCTACAGGTAACTACGATTTGCACCTGACTCTCTCGCTTGAGCTATGAGAGTCGTGGATAAATTCTACCCTTAACGTTATCTCCTCTTGCCAATTGAAGGTTGGTATCCGATGAACACTGATTAGACGAGTTTCGTTCTTCTCTCCTTGTTCAATAGTTTTCCTGGCAGCTTAAAATTTGTATTGATAAAATTGTAAAATTTTGACAATTTTTAATTGTTAAGTCTCATCACCGAGTATTCCTTTACATCCATATCTAGGAACGTTATGTAACTGTCCACACCCCACAATGGCTGACATTCGTTTGGATTTTGTTGTAGATATAATTAAATATTATACCTTACTTTCCATAATACCCAGTGTGATGTAGTGGGGTTCTATGGTTAATTTATTACCTTGAAGCTTTCATTCCATACAGTTGTTAGACGATATTAATGAACATGGTAATATTTTTGTGACTAATATGCTACTCTTCTCCATATTATAAATCAGTATTCTCTACTCTTATGCCTCTTATGCCTATGCCTTTTATTTTATTGTTCAAGCAATGGTTCTGTAGATACTATTTTCGTAGTAGTAAGATGTTTGGTCCAGAACATTTGCATGTGGTTCTCATGCCACACTAGTGTATAGTTTTGATGGTAGCAATAGCTAAGTCTCTTCAAAAAAATTTCTTTTGAAATAGTACAACATATCACCATTTCTGTTTTATACACTTGTTAATAATTTGCACAGGATATTTGTTTAAATTATCTATAGATGGTGTAGGAATATGTATCTCTATTTTTTTTTTTCTAGAAGACATTTGTATTTATAATCTACCATTTTACCCCCTTGACTGGGATAGACTAGGATACATTTATTTCAATATGACATGATGTGGTGAATCTGTCTGTTGCTTATTTACTTAACTTTCTTTCGTCTATTAACTCTGTTCTCTAATATTAGAATGGTTCCATAAGATAAATATCGATGAGCAGTCTCCTTCAAATTAATAGTTGCTTTCTTTTGCTATAGTATTAGTTGCTTACATACTAATTTATTTTACCATTGAATTTCTGGTTACGTAGAAATGATGTGCTGACCCTGAGGTCAGTCTACACAATCTCTCCTTCCATTCCATAATGCACAGTTTAAAATAAAATTCATCTTCTGTTATTTTATAATATAGCACAGGAAATCTCAGATTGCTCTCTCTTATGTATGTATATATATTAGAATCATTCTATGAAACATAAGCAGATTAAAGTTAAATCACAAATTTTCTTGTGGAGAAATAAGTATCCTCAGATTTAAACCAACACTGGTTTAGAGATTCTGTGGGATTATACTCCACAGAATTAGGTTCTACAACTATTCAAAATTATAAAGGTGACTTCCTTATGATTAATTCTGTTAAATGTAGCATTTAGATTCTATTATACAATCAACTTTTATATGTAGCCAATTCATACTATATGAAGTAAACACACCAATAAATTTAGAGACATACCACTCATCCAATTGACCAACCTCCCAACCTTAGAGTCCTTCTGTCTCCCAGGACTCACCCCCGAGCTGAGATCATCTCCTAGAACATATCAACCTCTAATCTGTTTAGGAGCAGATTATTTAAGCTATTATTCCCCAAAGCATGTCTCTAATTCTGCGTCTAGAATCTCAGGATGCTTTTCTTCCTGTTTTCCTAGGCTTCCCATTTTAGGGATTATTTAAAGCTGTTTTATACTTTTCCTCAGCTTTTCCAGCTTTTTACCTCTTCCCAACTACTTTCCTCATCATTGGGGAAATTCAGATTTTTCCTCAAAAATCTAAATTTAAAAATAATTTCTTTCAAGGATTTTTTTGAAAGATTGTGGGGAAATATTTGCCTCATCCATCCTCATGGATTTAGCAAGTGATCTCATACATCTCATTTTGGTCAATCTGCACAACATCATTTTATTCATTTCTTCAATTTAAATATTTAATTACATTCACAAAATACTTGTCCTTTGGGGTCCACTCCCCTTAGGACTAAAGTTCAAATGTTTAGCTTTGAAATTCAAACACATAATTTGGGGTGTTACATATTCCCCCTCTGAAAATAATCACCATCCTCAGTGTTGTTATTCAGCTACTAGAGTTCATTTCTCAAACAAAAATGGATATCTTTCCATCATTTCAGCTTCTCTTTCCCAGGTAGCTTCTTCAGCAGTAAAGTGCTTCCACTGCACCTTTACTCTTGCTACCGTTCGGTTCCTCAATTCAATTTCTTCCCACTCCAATATTTGAAGCAGTTCTGGCAGAAATTCCCCTTCTGGTTCCACCTGTACAACATTCCAATCAACTATGTGAGAAGCATCATGGACATATCTTTTTAACAACGAAACGTGAAGCACATCATGAAATCTAACATGGGGTGGTAAGGCCAGCATGTAAGCCACTGGTCCCACCCTTTCTAATATTTCAAAAGGACCACAATATCTAGGAGCCAGTTTTGCACAACTTCCAGCATAAAGTGTGCTCTTTTTGGGTTTTATACGCAAGTACACATGCTCCCTCACTTTAAATTCTCGGTGCACTCTTTTATTATCAGCATAGTTCTTCTGCCGATCTTGTGATGTCTTGATGTTTCTTTGTATTTTTTTAACAATTCTTTCCATCTCTTGTAACGCATCTGGTCCCAACATTAGTTTATCTTCTGGCTGACTCCAACTCAAAGGGGTACGACACTTGCTTCCATACAGTCCCTCAAACGGACTCATTTTGATGGAGGATTGGTAGCTGTTGTTATAGGCAAATTCAACTAAATGCAAGTAATATTCCCACTTCGATGGCCTATCCATCACATACATTCTTAGCATGTCTTCCAGAATTTGATTTGTTCTCTCTGTTTGACCATCTGTCTGAGGGTGGTAAGCAGTACTAAAATTCAACTTAGTACCCATCCCTCCAAACAGCCCTTTCCAAAAGGCTGTTGTAAACTTAGCATCTCGGTCAGAAACAATCACCTTTGGCACCCCATGGAGCCTTACTACCTCCTTCAGGAACACATTCGCCACTTGAGCTGTCCCAAAGGTAGATTTCACTGGTATAAAATGGGCAGCTTTTGTTAAAGTGTCTACTACCACCATCACTGAATCATGTTGGTATTTGGTTTTGGGCAATCCTGTTATAAAATCCATGGAAATTGTGTCCCATTTCCATTCTGCAATCGGTAAAGGAGTTAAAAGACCAGCAGGATGCTGATGCTCAACTTTGACTAGTTGACATTCCATACATCTAGTTAAATATTCTGCTACGTCTTTCTTCATTCCTGGCCAGAACAACTTCTTTTTCAAAGCTGTTAACATTTTTTGATATCCTGGATGTCCTGCATATGGCTGTTTGTGATATTCATCTAGAATCTCTTTTTTCAAGGTCTCCACATTTGGAACATATAATCTGTTTTTATAACAGATCAACCCTTTATGGTTTTGAGTGAAATCAGTTTTCTCCTTTTTCTGTAGTTTTACCAGGAGTGTTTCATAATTTGGATCTTGAGTTGCTACCTTTCTCACCAACTCTTCTACTTTGATCTGGGCACTACTTCCAATGTTGTTTATATTCTGACAAGCATTTCTCCTCAATGCATCAGCAATTTTATTTTCTTTCCCCCTAATATGTTTTATGTCCATATCAAATTCACTTAGAAAATACAACCATCTGGCTTGTCTCGCATTCAAATCAGTTTGGGAAAAGAAATATTTGAGACTAATATGATCAGTCATCAGTGTAAACTTTTTTCCAAGGAGATAGTGTCACCACATTTTCAAAGCATGAATAACAACTGCTAATTCTAAATCATAGGCACTATAGTTCTGTTCATGTATCTTCAGTTTCCTAGATTCATAGGCAATAATTGAATTTTCCTGCAAAAGAACTCCTCCCAATCCCTCTCTATAGGCATCCGTACATACCACAAATTCTTTATTAGGATCTGCAATCTTCAGTATAGGGGCTGTAGTAAGTTTCAGTTTTAATTGGTCAAAACTGTTTTGACATTTTTCAGTCCACTCAAATTTGACACCCTTCCTTTGTAATGATGTTATGGGATGTGCTATAGCAGAAAATCTCTCCACAAATCTGTGATAATAGCCTACAATCCCCATGAATGACCTTACTGCTGAAACATCAGTTGGGACAGGCCATTCTTTAATAGCTTTTATCTTTTCAGGGTCAAGAGCCAGCCCTTGTTCAGAAATAATATGACCCAAGTATTGGATCTTATCTTTATAAAATTCACATTTGCTGAAATTGGCATATAGCTGGTTTTCCTTCAGAGTTTGCAGCACTATCCTAAAATTTTCTTTATGTTCCTCCTCACTTTTTGAGTAGACTAAAATATCATCTATGAACACAAGGAAAAATTTATCTAAGTACTTATTTAACACACTGTTCATTAGGCACATAAATGTGGTAGGGGCATTTGTCAAACCAAAAGGTAGGACTACAAATTCGTAGTGACCATACCTAGTTCGAAAAGTTGTTTTGCTGATGTCTTCTTCTTTAATTCTGAGTTGGTGGTAGCCATTCCTTAAATCAATCTTCAAAAATACCGAAGCTCCTCTCACTTGATCAAAAAGATCATCAATTCTAGGCAAAGGGTATCTATTTTTAATAGTCAACTTATTCAGTTGACGATAATCAATGCACATCCGAAAAGTTCCATCTTTCTTTTTCACGAACAACACCGGTGCTCCCCAAGGAGACACACTCGGTCGGATATACCCTTTATCTAACAGTTCTTGCAATTGCATTTTCAGTTCCATTAGTTCAGGGGGACTCATTCGATAAGGCGCTCGGGAGACAGGTGTTGCTCCCAGCACCAGATCAATTGAGAAGTCAATCTCTCTTTTGGGGGGAAGATGAGGGATTTCATCTGGAAAAAATTCTTTAAATTCCCTTATCACTGGTAATACATCCAGTAAGTTTTCTTCAGTTTTCTGTTCTATTTCTTCCACATGTACTGCATAAACTTGATATCCTTTTCTAGTTGTTCGTTTTAATTGCAGTGCTGATATTTGTCTTACAGAGATAGGTTTTGGTTTTCCTTTGAGAATAAAAGGTTTCCCTTCCTCATCTACACAATGCAGAGTCTTATCCCAGCAGTTCATCAAGGCTTTCTTCTTTTCCAGCCAGTGCATTCCTATCAGCAGGTCCTATGAACCTAAGGGCAGAATGTTCAAATTTTCTTCTGTTTGAAAATTATTTAATTTGATTGTTGTTCTGGGCAGTTTATGTGTTACATTTCTCTTAGTTCCAGTGGCCAGCTGAACCAACCATGACTGCTGAAATTTTTCAGGTTTAAGATTACATTTTCCTACAATTTCTGGACTAATGTAACTCAAAGAAGCACCCGGATCAATTAAAACTGTAACAGACTGGTCAGAAATCTTACCCTCCATTTCCATCATGGTAGCTTGATGTTCTTCTTGCCGATTTTACAAGGCTGTACTGATAGTTGGTATATTTCTGGCTATGTCATTTACTGTTGTAGCTTCTCGATCTCTCATGATCATCTGAATGTTTCGATGAGGACAGTCCCTCAAAAGATGGGGTTCTCCACAGCCCCAACATTTCAGGGGTTCTCTCATTTTCACTGTGCCCTCTTTCTTATTATCTCCATCTATTTGTTTTGAGGCCACTTGGGACTGAGCAGTTTGACTTTCTTTGGGTTTATTAAACTTTTTCCGCTGATGATCTCTGCCAAAATTTTTCAAATAGGCTGGTTTTTGTTTCTTCCCTTTGAATTCACTCTTATTTACCCATCCTTCCCCATGTTCAGTTTTTCTTTTGAACTGTTGGTAGCACAATCTAGCTTTTCTAACAGCTTCGTCCATTGTTTTTGGGTTATCAAATTTGATCTTCTCTTTGTATACAGCAGGAAAAAAATTTAAAAACCTTTGTACCTTTGCCTTTTCCTCCCTTATGTAGGGTACATATCTCAGCAGATTTGTAAACTTAGTAACAAAATCATCAATAGTGAGCTGTCCCAGTCTAAGTTCATGGAATTTCTTTGCCTTTTCATCATAGTAACGCTCATTCAAGTAGCGATTTTTGAACTTAACCTGAAAATCTTCCCAGGTAACTGTCTTTTCATCAATGGCATGCACCATTTTTGTCTCCTCCCACCACAAGGTAGCCTTACCTTGTAGCTGGTAAAAAACTAATCTAGCCTTCAGATTGCTTTCATATTCATAGACCTGGAAGTATTTAATCATGTTCAGCAACCAAGCTTCAACATCTTCCTCCTTCTCCCCATCATAGGAGGGAGGTTTGATCTTTCGGAATTCCCCCTGTAATTCCTTTTTCTGCTTGTATTGATGCCTAACAGCATCCTCATCCTCAGACTCATCAGTCTTCCTCTTTCCAGAACCTTCGCCTTCTTGGCTGTTCCGCGAAGTTAATTCTCTGATGAGCTTTTCCTGCTCCTCACTGGCTAATGACAATCTGTCATTCTGGATTTTTATCTCAGCCAATTCTTGTTGCAACCTCCGCAACATAGCCATCATGGGCACATTGGGATCTGGTGCATTATCGTCATCACGCAGATCAACATAAATTTCATCACCTTCTACCATTTCAGCACCACTGTACACTACACAACATAGATCAGTGGAAATAAAAAAATATATATATATATTTTTTTATTTTTATTTTTTTACAAAAATCAATTTATACAGTGAACACACAGCAACAGTGAGCACAATGTCACCAGCCTAGTTTTATAAACTTGGGCTCTGATATCATTTGTCACACCTCCCAATTTCTTTCTTAATTTTTTTTTTTTTTTCGTTCAACCTTTCTAAGTTACACCTAGCAAGGTGTTACTATTTCTTTGCAACTTACAAGGTATTATTTAATTCAGATTATTCCTCCAATTCCAATTTATTTCCAAGTATCAATTATCTCTAACCACCAGAGAATTTAATAAATTTGTAACCCAAAGGGAAAATAGATTGATTAGTAAGAACGTAACTATATTTAACATAAACCATCATGGTTTGATTTATTAATAACCACTTTAAATCCCACATTTATTTGTATAAATTCAACCTTTGCACATCAGCCTATTCGCATGGTTGATGAACATACGTGATTTTGACTCGTTTTCATAGGTTTCCCACCTCATTATATGTCAAGGGATCTATATGGAAACTCTTCGAATTCCCATGTATATCACTCCATTCGTTGGTGATATATAATCTTTAGTGATCTGAACTTTGCCTATGTTTATGCCTATGTGTACATAGTACTCGTGTGCATTTATTTATCTCTCGTCCTTATTAATACAACGATTGGAAAACATCTGCGTGGCTTCCACGTAATACCATGTTGTAAATTGGTTTGACACAATTGTGAATTGAGACGGGACGGTGGATTCCACGCAGTCTCGTATATGATTTTTAATCTCATCTCAGAAGTTGTAATGGGTTGTTGTTCATTCATGGCCACGGGAGCTGGCTCCACGTAGTTCTAGACTCAATTCGTCAGCCTACTGTATTTCCAAGGTAATTTCTATGGCACGGCTAGGACGCTGTGACATTAAATTTCGTTGTTTGTCATATTAATTTCTTGACGTATGATGTACATTGCACATTAACCTTTCGATCCGTGGCTGCTCCCTTAGGATTTTTCCAAGTGGACGACTCTGATTCATCCTGTGCATTAGGGTTTGTGGATTGATTCATGAGCTATGAATATAAATTCACCATGTCAATACGTTCGTCGATTTTCTTTTCCTTTCCTACGCGTTGGTTTGCCAATAGACAGAGAAAATCGTGGTCATAGGAAGTTGAGCGAACCTCAGTCCAATCTCGGGTGTATCTCTGAGCTAAAATTTACGAATCAAGTATGCCATTTCCGTAGTTCTGAAACTTTACGCTCTTTTATTATTGTTTATCATGGCTTCCCCTTTCTAGAGTAGAGCTACGCGGCTTGCTTCGAGCCAACGCTGAGATTTTTTAACTATATTTATTTTAGATGGACCACTTTCCATCGTTTGGTTGCAGAGGTAGTTGCGTCTATCAATTTATCAAGATTATGTTGCGTTCTGACAATAGGTTCTATTGTCTCTACAGAGAATTTTTTGTTACTGATTCGGTTTATGTAGATTAATTTCATTGTGTTAGGGTTTCCTTTCACGTATGCACACGAGCTAGACAGGAGCGATGGCTCTTGGGGTTTTTTTTTTTTCGGAGCAACTTACGCTCTTCCTTATGCTCCACGAGGGTTTCTCTTAGGTTATGCACAAGGATTTAAAGGGATGCTATCCTACTCAACCTTCAGGTTTGTTTTGTTTTCCTCTTGTCGACCTGTGTAAGACTCCATTCTTACTATTCATTCACCGGTGTTATCATTTCGTGGTTCAATTTTGAACGCTGGCCTCCAGTTTGTATTTATTTAGGACTAATTCCTATTTATATGTAACAGGTCAGGGAGGGATTGGATATTTCTCGCACCGGGTATCTATTTATTCTTCGTTATAATTTTGTAATTTCATGGTTATTCTCTTTCGTCACATTTGGCATCGTATTGATTTTGGGTGTTTCTGTCGCCTACATGTAACTACGATTTGCACCTGACTCTCTCGCTTGAGCTATGAGAGTCATGGCTCAATTTGACCCTTAACGTTATCTCCTCTTGCCAATTGCAGGTCGGTATCCGCCGAACAGTGATTAGAGGAGTTTCGTTCTTCTCTTCTTGTTCAATAGCTTTCCTGGCAGCTTAAAATTTGTATTGATAAAATTTTAAAATTTTGACAATTTTTAATTGTTAAGTCTCATCACCAAGTGTTCCTTTACATCCATCTCCAGGAACGTTATGTAACTTTCCACACCCCACAGTGGCTGACATTCGTTTGGATTTTGTTGTAGATATAATGAAATATTATACCTTACTTTCCATAATACCCAGTGTGATGTAGTGGGGTTCTATGGTTAATTTATTACCTTGAAGCTTTCATTCCATACAGTCGTTAGACGGTATTAATGAACATGGTAATATTTTTGTGACTAATATGCTACTCTTCTTCATATTATAAATCAGTATTCTGTACTCTTATGCCTCTTATGCCTACGCCTTTTATTTTATTGTTCAAGCAATGGTTCTATAGATACTATTTTCGTAGTAGTAAGATGTTTGGTCCAGAACATTTGCATGTGGTTCTCATGCCACACTAGTGTATAGTTTTGATGGTAGCAGTAGCTAAGTCTCTTCAAAAATAGAGTACTCTATAATAAATATAGCCTCTCTCTGTATGGTTGTATATACAATAATGTGAAGAGTACCAACTGTCAGAATGTGTAAACCTTGATGAATATTTAAATCTGAGGTTAAGTGAACTCTCAAAATTTATTATTGAATAACATGATTGTATTAATATTATTTTACAAATTAGGAAACTCTATAAATATACTACTATAGAATGAAAATAAATACGCATGACAGTACCTATGAAATTATAATATTCAAGTAAATTCTTTGTTGTATTAGAATTTAATAATGTAATACGAGAACTGAAATATCAACTTTCCTAAAAGTATTACATATTATTTACAAACATAAATTCATTAAATAAGAAAAGAGTCTGTTAAACATATTACAGAGTTACAGAAATTTAAGGCTATAAATTATCCATATCGTTACACAGTCCAATTCAACCTGGGCATAACTAAATTATACAAATTGGGAAACTCTGTCCCATATATAATAAACTATACAATCTCTCTAGAAATTATGCAGAGATAGCATATCATAAATCCCCAAGTGGGTTACTGGACCAGCCTGAAGAGGAAAATCCCATAGTTATGATTTAATAGAAAAGGTTATCAGTAGTATGTAAACCAAGTAGCAAATAAAGAGTACATGCATAGGAGAGAAAATTAAGAATTAATTATGGGCATGAATATAACTATAAAAGGTAATAATATAATCTAAACCCAAAAGGATAAGGAATTACTTTAGGGGAAGAGAGGGAAAATCCAACCTGTAATTAACAAGAGGAAATTTAATTATTATAGGGAATGATTTGAAGTATATATCAGAATTATAAAGATATAAATTTAACTCCAGGAACTACAATTTACTTGTAAAGTTCTGAGTTCTAACGAGAGGAGTTGGGCCCGTAAGGAAGAATTATTCCTATACAAATTGCAAAGAGTTAAATGGAAATTAACCAATAATAAACCTATCTAAGAATGGGTTAAAATGTAAACACCAGACTAAAAAATTGTTAGCATTATACAAGACATACGACGGTGAATTAAAAGATACAACATATCTCTATGAGAATGTTGGCGGAGATATCATATCTCTACAAGAATGGTTGAACAGAAAATCGAAACCTCTAAGCATAGCATAATACTAAAATTAACATTCAGAAAAACTGGAATGTGTTTCCCAATTAACATAGAAAAATGTCACCATAGAAATTGACAAAGGCTACTAAATAAATATGAAACACTGTAAAGGTCTCGGAAAAGACAAGCTGAGGAAACACAACTAGACCGTAAAATTATCATCATAAGAGAGAAATAATATGCTAATAGGTGTATATTACATATAGGAGAAGGTAATTTCGTAAGGGGAATACCCTGGAGAGATTGAAACTGAAGATGTGGAGTATCTTACGATTTCATTCCTTGTATCCACACAGAAATCGGAAAATAAATATATGTTAATTACAACAAAAAGTTAAATGGTTTTTGAATAAAAAATCAGTCTTCCAAATTTAATTCGTAAACACCAACGAAGGAGTAAATGTATTGATAAAAGCACTATACATAGTGAGTGTGCAACTGCATGATGGACTTACTAGTTGAAGTTGAGTTTCGGGAAAACAACATTGAACCAGAATTCCATGGAGAGGAACATCGTGAGCTAAGAGATGCATTCATTTCTGCAATATTGGAAAATTCCATAAAATTCTTTTAGAACATAACATAAATCACCTCTGTGAATAAAGGAAAAAAATGAAAAAAAAAAATTGACCTTGCAGACCAGAATAAATAAGTATAATAAATTACCATGATGAATTCTAGACCTGCAATTTTAAACCATAGTGTGGAAATTTAAAATCGAGGTAAATAAGAAGTGTTACCTGATCAAGCTATGAGACTCTCGAGCTCATTCGCTGAGAAATGGATAGAGTTATCACCTCACGATGTCCTGAAAATGAAAATCGTGATAGAGCATAGAAGGAAGGGTCGAAAGAGTAGACATATTAACTTGAGCTATTAATTGAAAACCCTAAACCTATTTCTGGGAAGATAGTTACCATCCAGGTGTAGGAAATCTAGAGAAACTCTCGTGGACTGAAGGGTTCAATCAAACTAAGGACGAGCCATGTGAACAAAGTACCGTTAATTTAATGAATTTCAACCCCCATGAATATTTCAAACAAGAGTTTGGTGTATTTGGATATGGAGAAGAAATCACATTAAACCACAATAAATATAAAACAACCAAAGTTTTTAAATTTGGTGATGTGGATTATACATAAACCAAATTTTCACATGTGAATGCAAAGTAAAAGTTCGATAAATATCATATGTGTTGAAGGGTGATAGGTATAAATTCAATCTTTAGGAAACATAGTTAATTTTTGTGACATGGTAATGCTTGCAATGATTTTACATTTTTCAATATATAGTAATGGTTTATAGCGTATAGAAGCAATATGACTAAGTGTAAAGTAACCCTTCAAACATATCTTCCAAGGTAAGTGCCTAATTGATTTAATTGAATGGAATTAATGTGATACCAATCTAACTATAACTATATCAATGAGTTAATGAAATATTTACCGAAGTTAATATAGATATTTCGTAAGGTTTATGCAGAGGTGCAAGGTCTCTGTGATAATTAATATCCATCAGAATGAGACCATTAAAAAGGTAATTTTTGCTAGGAAATTATATATATATATATATATATATATATATATATATATATATATATATATATATATATCAGAAAATAGAGATAGATCATAACTTTTAATCAAATTTAAGTCAATTTCTATATGGCTGGAGTGGAATGGTCTTACAAGAGGTATTAAGTAGTTAACATGGAAACTAATTGGTTTGTAATAGTTAAGGGTGGGATTTATCTATTGACCTATAAGTTACATGTAAGATAAAAAGGGATTGTTTTATAGACATAGAGTCCCCTTGGAAATTCTATATTGGAATTTTAGTTTTCAAGATAATATATTTCACATAATGAAAAAGGCATGATCATATAAAATCACGATCAAGGAATTATCACGGGAAAATAAATTTATTAAAAGTATAGAAACTAAAAATATTTGGAAAATTTTATTTGTTTGAAAATGACGAACCATAGAAGTATATGGCGTGTGAATAGTATAAATTCTATAGATAGAAAAAAAATTGTGGAACCAGAGATGTTACAAATGGTACCGGAGCCCATGTTAAAACACTCGGCCTAAATGTGTGCTCACACAAGAAAATCAAAATCCAAAAATTTTGTTGATGTAAATTGTTTTGTTAACATAATTTTTCACTAATTTTTTATGTACAGTGACATAGTGCAGAACCATACAGGTGCAAACAATGAGTGAAGGGGATGAGCTATATCTGGATATGGGTGGTGCAGAAAATCCATCAGATCCTAATGCTCCATTGTTCACCATGACACATCAGATGGAAAGAGAAATGATGCAACTGGAAAACCACAATGAAAGATTATTTCTAGCCAACAAAGAGAAAGAAAGGTGAATAAGAGAATTGACCTCCAGGAATAGTAACGAAGGTGAAGGTTCTAGGAAAAAGTGAAGAGGAATGGAAATCACTTAGGAGAGTTTGAGGAGGTTGAAGCCTTTAGATAGTAGTCTAAAAGGAAAAAGGAACTGCAAGGTGAATTCTGAAAAATCAAGCCTCCCTCCTATGATGGAGAGAAGGAGGAATATGTGGAAGCTTGGCTTGTAAACATGGTAAAGTACTTCCAAGTGTATGAGTATGGAAGTAACTTGAAAGCTAGGTTGTCTATCTACCAGTTACAAGGAAAGGCTATGCTGTGGGGGGAGGAAACTAAAATGGTGCATGTGATAGATGAACAAACCGTCACTTGGGAATATTTCCAAATTAAATTTAAATCTAGATATCTAAATAAACGGTACTAGGATGAAAAATCCAAACAATTTCATGATCTTAGGTTGGGACAACTTAGTATTGCTGAGTTGTTACCAAATTCACCAACCTGCTTCGCTAGGTACATTATATAACATAATATAAGGAAAAGGTACGGTGATTTTTAAACTGCCTACCTACTATATGTACGGAGAAGCATGAGTTATTATGGCTCCTTAATTTAGGAAAATAATAATCTGAAATCTACTAATTGCAGGATAAAGTTAACTGTATTAGGTAAAACCAAGAATGATAAAAGTGTGGAGTGGAAGGACCACTAATTGAGAAGATTCTTTGTCAAAGTTCAAGTATATACTTGAGTGACAGAAGTAATGATAAGAAAATGGAAGGTAGGGACGTTGAACCAATTATCGTTGACTAAATACTTCTAGAAATATAATTTGACCAAGAGAGTTATAAATAATTGAAAAAAAATTTCAACAAAAATGTAGACTACCATGGCTGGAATAGTAACGATGGAAGAGAAGACAAGCAAAGGTATCTTGCAACTGCGGAAAAAAGTATTGGAATAATGAATAGATTGAAAATTGTAGACATTCTATCAATAGAAGTATAAAATATATTTGTAGTTAAAAAGAGGTTGGATACATTTTAAAAAAATTAAAGCTATGATTTCTAAACAAACCATTCTAGTTGATGAATTTAGGTGCAAATTAACATAAGAAAGAAAAATTTCAGCAAGCTGGAATTGTTTAACTATTTACTAAAAGAAATGTGACACATAGGTTACCCAAGATTGTTGTAAATTAAATGGGTATAAATAACATGAGTTAAAGTTAAATGTTTTACCTTTAGATTCCTATGCGATGTTGGTACAAATGGACTGTTATAAAAACAGAAAGACACACTAAATTGTTTAGATAAAAAAATACACTGTATAGATGCTGAGGGAAAACTAGTGATGGTGAAAGGGACAACCCAACCCAATATCAGTGAGGAAATTTTCAACATTTCAGTTGAAAAAGACAACAAGAAATGACTGGCAAGTGTATGTTGTACATGTGGAAGCATTAGGACAGCAAATTGAAAAATAACTTGTAGGAAACTTACCAGTCATCCGAGAGTTTAAGGATGTAGTTCCAAATGAAATTCCTCATGTACCCCACTAAAAGATAAATTGATTTTCTAGAGCCCAACAGAATGAGTACGCCAGAATGGTAAGAGTTAAAATTGCATCTACAAGAGTTGCTGGATACAGGCTATATAAGACTAAATGTATCCCCATGGTGAGCATCGGTACTGTTTGTCGAAAATAAAGTTGGAATATTCAGAATGGATATATACTACCAACAACTGAATAAAATGATGATCAAGAATAAATATCCTCTACTCAGGATAGATGATTTAATTGATCAATAAGTTATCATCAACTAATAATTAAAGAAGAGTTGTATGTAAAACAAGATACAGAATCTATGAATGGGAATCTCTACAGGTTTTGTTGATTAATGTCTTTTCCTTTATGTGTCAAATAAAATAGAACATAAATTACGACTCAAAAATTTTCTACAATTCTGCAAACATTTAGAGAATATAAATTTCATGATAGACGTAACAAAAAGGAATTTTACAAAGATAAAATTCAGTGCTTGAGTCATCTAAATTCAGAAAAGGGATGACTAGTGGACTGAGAAAAGACACATATTAGCATGAATTGATCAATATCTACTGATTTTTTAGCCATAATATCAACCATGGGTATTTATAAATACTAGAGGAGATTGGTAGAAAGATTATTAGTCTTAGCCTATATTGTTTCCTCTCTACAGAAGCAAGGAGAGAAAAATGAATGGACCAAAAAAACGTCAATATAGCTTGAACAATTAAAAGCTTAAACTAACAATTACTCCTATTTTTTATATTTTTACCCAATCCAAGAAGTTGTAGTGGTACAAAGGCTTGGGAAGAAGGATTAGAAG
This sequence comes from Pinus albicaulis, assembly GCA_034641835.2. Lineage (NCBI taxonomy): Eukaryota > Viridiplantae > Streptophyta > Pinopsida > Pinales > Pinaceae > Pinus > Pinus albicaulis. The sequence goes on from CM076584.1 coordinate 1,376,994,271, forward strand.
TAGTATTATTACTCAGTCATAGAATATGAGTCAAGAAAAAAAAATTCAGACAAATGAACATAATTACAATGAGTATGCCTTAGAGTTGCTGTTGAATTATAGGCTTTAGGAAGTGAAGACATTATGGGTGAGGCAAGAAATGGTTTTTATCCCAGAACACATAAGTCAGAAGTATAAATTTTTCAATAACATGAAAATTTCTAAGCAAACTAGGTGTTTGTCTTTCCTTAATGAGTTTGAAATAAAATAAAACATGAAAAAGGAAAAGAAAATAAGACTCTAAATGTTTTAAAGGGGAATGTTCCTCAAATTTTGAAGAATATTGGAGTACTAAAAACTCTAACTTTGAAGGATTGATACAAACAAAAAAGAGTTCAGTGGTAAACAAGAAAAACTCCAAGAAAAAAACTGCAACATGCTGAGATATTGGTATATATTCCAAATCAGGAGGGACTGATAATTGCAAAAATAGATTGTACATTAACAATGTGATCTCAGTAAAACAAAAACTATAGAAAAATATCATAAATGTCCTTAGAAAAGACATACTTGTGACTAAATTTGAATTCAAGATTTAAACTAGAACATGTTTTGGAATGGTATGGGAAAAGAGTAATAAATTTTCTAGTCGGAAAATATTACTAAGTGATAATGAAACATAAGTGTCCGACAAAATTTTTGGATACTATCCCTATTCTAAAATGGAAGTAGGAAGCTGTTTCGAGAAAATTTAGAAACTGGTTGGCCTAGAACTAGATACTAATAAGAGTAGTTGAGGTATCCAAAATAGAAATTGTGAACTAATATGAATTTTCAAGATGGATGACAACTGATACAATTGATAAGGTAAATTTCAAGTGGACTTTGAAAACTGTGTTGTAAAAAAAAAAGAAATCCAGTATCAAGTTGAGCTTGAGTATTGTTTATCACCATCTAAACAGACGGAGAGAATCAATCAAATATTAAGTACATGGGGTGCATGTATGAACTAGAAAAAGAGACATAACCTTAAGTGGGACTAGTGCATATGAAAAGGTTGGTTCTAATAGGAATTAATAAGCTTCTAATCAAGAGGTGTTTTGTTTGTGAAGCTAAGTGTAACAGGAATTTCTAAACTCCAATAAAATGGAGTCAATGTGAGAAGACGTACAAAGGAGAAAGGAACTCACAAAGAAATGCCATGTGTACTTGAGGAGGAAGCCTCGCCAAAGTACATTGAATGGTAGTAGTTGTGCTAAATTAGCACTATACTTCTATGAACCTAGAAGAGTTTTGCTACCAAGTGACTCTATTGAGTAATATTAAGGTTCACGATATTATCATGATTAATTCTTATCAATATCTATAGGTGATACTACTCATCTGAATTGGTATGAATTTTGGACAGGTGGAAGTAGGAATGAACATTTCTTCCTGATATATTTCTTATACTAAAATAGGAACAAATCAAAATCAAGAATATAGCAGTAAGCAAAGTAAATGTATGGTGAACACACTTGTACTCTGAATAAAATGCTAGGAGGAAGAGGATGAGATGAAGGAGGAATATTCATCGAGGATGGTGTTTTGTTTTAGAGGGGGAATATGTAATGTCCCTAATTTTATGCTTTTAAATTATGGAGTCAAAGGCTATAAGGGTCAAGTGGACCCAAGAGAAAACACTTATTGTGGATATATTTTGTTAATTTAAATTAATAAAATGAAAATGGAATTAACAATGCCGAACTAGATAATGATTGGGAATCCAGGAATCCAAATCCATGAGAGTGGATAAGGATCATAAAGACTTTCCAAATTATAAAATTCATGGAGAAAATAAATTAAATATTTAATTCTAGATTGGAGATAAAAATATAAATGTGTGATGATTTATTACGGCTATTACGCATGTTTACTTGCCTGGCTTATCTACTAGACCAGACTGATGCAATAGATGCAATAGTAAGGTAAATAATTATACATAATGATAACTGCAATGTCATAAGTTTCATCAAGAATATCAACGTATATATACGCGACTTAGGTTCGATAAAGTAAATGTGGGTTTAGAGAAAGAAAAATGGGGCATTTCAGTACGCACTAAATACGGTTCCCCCCCCCTCCCCCCTCCCCCCTCTTAGTATTTTTCCCAACAATAAAAAGCTACCGCAGTAAAGAGGAAAGTTATTAGGAAGAGGTGGAATAAAACTAGAAAGACGAAAAGCTAGTTTTAAAGTACTTTTTTCGAATAAACAAAAGGACAACCTGCGAAAAAAGGAAAACAACATCCTGATTAACTAGATGTAGTTAAGGAAACAAGTTGATCGGAGAGAAGTCTTAAATAAGAAAATTCTGGGTAGACAAGAGGCTTTCTATTGCTAGAATATTTGATCTCTGCTCGGGGACAGATATGGAGAAATAGGTCGTAGGTTGGGTAGAAACTAGTCTACATTAATTGGTATGCACCCGTTAACTCATTTTAACTTGGAATTTTATTATTATTCTTATTATGGTGAATTAAATTAGTAGTAATGGACTTGATTAAATATTTTCAAGAGTAGATGTTTTATATGAAAGAAAGGTTAAAAAGACTAAGTGGCAGTGAACGGGTATGTCTGTACATTTAGCAGAGCAGTCTATAATAAATATAGCATGTCTCTATATATTTTTATAGATTATAATATGAACAATACCAACTCTCAGAATTTCTAAACCTTGATGAATATTTAAATCGAAGGTTAGGTGAACTCTTAGAACTTATTATTGAATAACATGATTGTATTCGAATTATTTTTGAAATCAGGAAATTGTATAAATAAACTACTATAGAATGAAAAAGAATAGGCATGACATTCTATATGAAATTAGAATATTCAAGTAAATTATATGATGTAGTGGAATTTAATAATGTAATACTATAATTGAAATACTAACTTTACTAAAATTATTACATCTCAATTACAAACATAACTTCATTAAAGAAGAAAAGAGTTTGTTAAATATATAACAGAGTTATGGAAAGTTAAGGATATAAATCCATATTGTTACACGGTTCAAATTCAAACTAGGCATAACTAAATTATACAAATTGGGAAACTCTGTGCCATCTATAATAAACTATATAATATATTTGAAAATTATGCAGAGATAGCATATCAGAAATCCCCAAGTGGGTTACTAGACCAACATGAACAAGAAAAGATCACAATTATGATTGAATAGAAAAGGCTATCAGTAGTATGAAAACTAAGTAACAAATAAAGAGTACCTGCACAAGGAATAAAATTAAGAATTAATTCTTGGCATGAATATAACCATAAAAGGAAATAATATAATTTAAACCCAAAAGGATAAAGAATTACCTGAGGGACAAAGAGGGAAAATCCAACTTATAATTAACAAGATGAAATTTAATTATTATATGGAAGGATGTGAGGTATACATCATAAGTATAAATATATAAATTTAACTATGAACTATTTACCTGGAAAGTTCAAAGTTGTAAAGAGATGAGTTAGGCCAGTAAGGAACAAGTAATTGCAAAGAGTTAAAGGTATTAGTTATGACAACGAAATAAATTAAAAGGTAACCAATAATAAACCTATCTAATAATGGGTTAAAATGTAAACACCAGAGAACAAAATTGTTAGCATTATACAGGATGTACGACGATGAATTAAAACAAAAAAAATATCTTTACGAGAATGTTGGCAAAGATATTATATCACTATAATAATGGTTGACGAGAAAATCGAAACCTCTAAGCATAGAATAATCCTAAAATTAACATTAGGGAAAACTGGAATGTGTTTCCCAATTAACATTGAAGAACATCACCATAGAAATTGACAAAAGATGCTAAATAAATACAAAACCATGTAAAGGTCTGGGAAAAGCCGAGCGGAGGAAACACAACTAGATCATAAAATTATTAGCATAAGAGAGAAATAATATGCCAATAGGTGTATATTATCTATAGGAGAAGGTAATTCTGTAAGGGGAATACTCTGGAGACGTGGAGTATCTTACGTTTTCATTCCCTCCAGCCACACAAAAATTGAGAAATATATATATGTGAATTACAAAAAAAAAAGTGAGATGGTTTTTTGAATAACAAACCAGCCTTCCAAATTTAATTCATAAACACCAACTAAGAAGTAAACATATTGAGAAAAGCAGTATTTATAGTGAGTGTGCAATTGCATGATGGACTTACTGGTCGAAGTTAATTTTTGGGAAAACAACATCGAACCATAATTCCACAGAGAGGAATGTCATGAGATAAGAGATGAAATCATCTCTGCAATACTAGCCAAGTCCAGAAAATGCTTTTAGAATATAACGTAAATCACCTCTATGAGTAAATGAATCAAATGAAAAAAAATATTGAGCTTGTAGACCAAAATAAATAAGTATATTAAATTATCATGATGAATTCTAGACCTACAATTTGAAACCACATTTTGTAAATTTAAAAGCCAAGAAAAGAATCGGTGTTACCTAAGTAAGCTATGAGATTCCCAAGCTCATTCGCTGAGAAATGGATAGAGTTCTCACCTCACCATGTGGTGAAAACGCAAATTGTGACAGAGCAGAGAAGGAAGGGTCGAAAGAGTAGACACATTAACTTTAACAATTAATTGAAAACCCTAGACCTATTTCCGAGAAGATCCTCACCATCCAGGTACAGGAAATTTGGAGAAACTCCCACGGATTGAAGGGTTCAATCAAACTAAGGATGAGCCATGTGAATGAAGTACCGTTTATTTGATGAATGTCAATCCCAAGGAATATTGCAAATAGGAGTTTCGTGTATTTGGATATGAAGAAAAAATCACATTAAACGACAATAAGTATAAAACAACAGACGTGTTTAAATCTGGTGATGCGGATTATACATAACCCGAATTTTCACATGTGAATGCGAAGTAAAAGTTCGATAAATATAATATGTGTTAAAGGGTGACATGTACAAAGTTAATCTTCAGGAAACATAGTTAATGTTGGTGACATGGTAATGCTTGCAACAATTTTACATTTTTTAATATATCATAAGGGTTTATAGCATATAGATGCAAGATGACTAAATGTAAAGTAACCCTTCAAATAGATCTTCCAAGGTAAGTGTCTAATTGATTGAATTGAATGGAATTAATGTGAGACCAATCTAACGATAAATTCGATTGTTGGGCTCATGGTTAATCCTACTATGGGTCAATGATTTAAATGAAATATTTACCAAATTCAATATATAGCTTTCATAAGTTTTATGTAGAGGTGCAAGGTCTATGTGATAATTAATAGCCATCAAAATGAGACCATTTAAAAGATAAGTTCTATTATGAAAAATTATATATATCTCTCAGAAAGTAGAGATAGTTCATAACTTTTAATCAAAGTTAAGTCAATGTCTATATAGCTGTAGAGGAATAGGCTTAGAAGAGGTATCAAGTAGTTAATATTGAAACTCATTTGTTAGTAATAGTTAAGGGTGGGATTTGACTATTGACCTATAAGTTCCATGTAAGATAAAATGGGATTGTTTTATAGACATAGAGTCTCCTTGGAAATTCTAGATTGGAATTTTCGTTTTCAAGATCATATATTTCACGTAATGAAAAGGGCATGATCATATAAAATCACGATCAAGGAATTATCCTCGAAAACTAATTTTATTAAAAGTATAGAATCTAAAAATAGTTGGCAGATTTTATTCGTTTGAAAATGATGAACCATAGAAGCATATGGAGTGTGAATAGTATAAATTATATACATAGAAAAAAATTGTGGAACAAAAGATGTTACAATAGGTAAAAACGTAAACTACTATTTTTTCAAGCCTTTTGGTTGTGAGGCCTTTGTCTATATTAATAAAGAAAATAGAAAAAAGCTTGAGGAAAAATCAAAGAAATGTACCTTTATTGGAAATGGTGTTAATGATTTTGGTTATCGCTTATATGATTATGAAAATCACTAAATCATTAGGAGAAGAGATGTAATATTCAATGAAAAGGTCTTGTATAATAATCAGTTGCAGGAAAAGAAACAAGAAAAATAAAATAAAGAATACATAGTCCTTGATGAGATCATAGAAAAATTAAAGGTGTCTGAAAATCATAATAATAACACAACAACCCCCACATAAGAAGAGGCACCACAAACACCTGAAAGTGGTGTCAAAATATCTACCAGCATAAGTAGAGCCCCTAAACGTTACTCTCCTTTGCTATATTATTTATTATTGACTGGTTCTGGTGAACCCAAATTTTATGAAGAAGCAATGAAGGTTGAAACGAGGAAGAAGTGGGAAATAGCCATGAAAAAAAAGATGGACTCCTTAATACATAAGCAGAGTTGGGACTTAGTTGGGTTGCCTGTAGGTAAAACAACATTACATAATAAATGGGTTTACAAGTTGAAGGAAGAATATGGAGGAAAATAGAGTTACAAAGCTAGACTTGTGGTGAAGGTGTTTGCAAAGAAGAGAGGTATTTATTTTGATGAAATATCGTCTCCTGTTGTTAATATGACTTCAAACAGAAACATTTTATTTATTGTAGCAGTGGAAGATTTTCATCTTGAACAGTTAGATGTAAATAAAGCATTTCTCCATGGAAATTTGGAGGAAGAGATCTATATGTAGAAACCACAAGGATATAAGCTCAAAGGGGAAGAAAAATTAATGTGTAGGTTAAATAAGAGCTTGTATGGCTTCAAACAATATTCAAGGCAATGATATCTAACATTTGACATGTTTATGTTTGAACAAGGTTATACTAGATGTCACTATGATCAATGTGTTTATCTAAAGAAAGAAAAATGATGGAAGCTATATTATATTGTTATTTTAACATGCAGGAAATAAATGTGCTTAAAAGAAAATTAGAAAATTTATTTGCAATGAAGGATTTTGGAGCTGCAAAACAAATCCTTGGTATGAGAATAACTAGAGACAGGAAAAATCGCAAATTAAAATTGTCTCAGAATGAGTACATCCAAAAGGTGTTGAAAATTTTTAATGTGAAGAATGAAAAACTAGTTAGTACAACTTTTTCTAGATATTTAGAAATTAGTAATGAGATGTTCCCTAAGACCCAAGAAGAAATGGATTATATGTCTAAAGTTCCATATGCATCAGCAGCTTGAAGCTTAATGTATGCAATGGTCTGCAAAAGCCCTGATATTGCACATGAAATGGGAGTTGTAAGCAGGTACATGAACAATCCACGAAAACAACGTTGAATGACAGTGAAATGGATTCTTAGATATTTGAGAGGTACCACAAATCAATCATTATTCTTTGGTGGTTAAAACATTTCTCTACATGGATATGTTGATGTATATATGGCAGGTGATAGATATAACATGAGGATGACTACAGAGTATGTATTTACTGTAGGTGGAACAACTACCAGTTGGGTTTCAAAAATCCAAAGTTTGGTTGCACTTTCACCAATAGAAGAAGAGTATTTCGTTGCTATAGAGGATAGTAAAGAAATGATTTGGTTATAAAGATTTATGGATGAATTGGGTAAGAAGCATGAGATTGACATGTTATACAGTGACAACGAAAGTTCCATTCACCTTGCAAAGAACTAAACAGATATAGCTCAAGCACCATTTCATACAGTCAGTATTGGAAGATGGACAGTTGAAGCTGGAAAAGATACACACTAGCCAAAATATTGAAAATATGCTAACAAAAGTTTTAACCGGGGAGAAATTGAGATTATGCTCAGTTTCAATTGGTCTTCAAGCATGATGATGAAGATGAGAAACAACTAGATTCAAAGTGGAGTAATTTTCCAGCAAATGAAGCAGTAGAGGATTTGCTACAATAAGTCTCCAAGTGGGAGATTATTGGGTGTGGAGCCTGATTATCTTCTTTATTTATATGTATCACAACGTTGGACCCTTGTTCTTAATGGGGTGGCAATGCTACCCGTCATTTAAAAACTTCCTGGGGGTTTTGGGTGTGGCGTCCACGAAGCTAAAAAAATGTAAAATTTCTTTGTAAAATTATTTTAATTTCTAGTCAATCTGGGTCGTTCATTAGGCAGATAATCCAACTTTTGAAGTTATGTTTAATTTAGGGTCTTTTTCCCTAGAAGGAAACCCCTTGTTTTGTATGAGGGAATTTTATTATAGTTGTGTATTGTATTTCTATTCTCAGAGCAGGAAATAGATAAGGATATTGTGATAGAGAACCGAGGATATTACAATGGATCTTCTCTATATTGTGTCTCTTCATTTTGCTCGATAATAGAATGAAAAGACTGGTTGTTCGGGGCGGACGTAGCCCAAATTGGGTGAACCACATATATATGTGTCTCTCTGGTCTTATATGTTTTATGCGTTCGTGTTTCCACATATTTTCTGTGTTGCATTTCTCTGTAATATATAATTTTCTAACAATATTTCCTTCTCCATGGAAACGTTATTGGCAATGTGCTTATTTCTGGGCTATAAGTGGTGCTATATTCATTTTGATATGTAATATTGTTGTTGTAATTTTTTTGTTTATTATAGAAGGAAATATAACACATATTAGATTTCCTTCACCTAGGAAATCTGCTTGTATTTTTGTTAGAAGGAAATATACCATGTGCTAAATTTATTTCTGCATGAAATTTTATTGTTGGTCATATGCTTGTATTTATTCTACATGTAAAGTTAACATGGTTAAATTTCTTCTAGCTTGTGATGTTGTTATTGGAAATGTGCTTCTATTTGTGATAAAAGTTGTTCTAGATTTATTTTTCCATGCAATGCTATTGTTGAAAATATTCTTTTGTTTATGTTGGAAGAAAATATCACATGTTAGATTTCTTTCACCCTACAATGTTGTTATGTGCTTGTGTTTGTGTTATGCATAAATCTATCATGTCTTCAATTTTCTTCACTGATAGTATAAAATATTTTAGCAAGTGTACCAAAAAGACCTTACTTAAGCTATGAATGACATATATCCCTTAAAAAAAATGGTTATTCAATGCTTTAGATCTACAATAGAACCATAAAACAAATCCTGCAAAAACCCATATCTTTGCAGTAACAACAAAAGGAAATAATAACTCATGCAAAAATAACTCCAAATAACTAATGGACAAGACAAGTTTAAATAATTATATTTTCTCTTATATAACACCTAGTGAAGGAAACAAGTATATGTGACCAGTCCCCCTCAATGGGATGGGTTCTTGGTTGTCATCAATTGTTCAAGTTCACGAGTCTCTCTCTCTCAATGATGTGGAAACCAAAAATATATGGTGAAGTGAAGTGGGATCTCAGATGGAAGAAGAAAATGGTAGAGATAATGAGAATGATCAAAATGAAGAATGAATGGGAAAAACCTCCTTTTTTACAACAAAATATTGATTTATCCTCGAAAATGGAGAATAATAAAATATTATTAACCATAATCTAGATCTAACCTCTTGGAATATTTTATTGTATTTTGCTGGAGGGAAAATATATTTAAATTGGCTAAATACCTTTATTTAGAAATAATAAACAAATAAATGATTTATCAAGAATGCTATTAAGGAATAATAAAGAAATAATCATTTGTTTAATTATTCTTAGGTGAGGTAGTCCAATTTAATAATGAGTAATAACTAAATAATTAATTAATTAATTATTCCTAGAGAAAAATAAGAAAAATAATTATTTATCTAATTATTTCTCATAATTGTGTCAAATATAAAAACAAATATTAGTTAAAGAGTGTTTTAATTAATTATTCGTAGAGGAAAATCAAATAAGTAATGATTTGTTTAATTATTCCTCGTGGGGTTTCTTGTTTTAGCCAAAAATAAATTAATAAAATATGGTTTATTAATTTATTTCTTATAGTGAAAGAAATTTTAATATGGTAAAATTGGTCTTACATGATGTACTTCGATCCATATACTTAGAAATGGCTAGATGATCAATTTTTGGTGATAAAAGATTCCCCCCTAACGTAGAAGTGTTAGGATAAAATCGTATGATCGACGTACATTTTAATAATAGAATCACTAGATACTAAAGGGGAGTCAAAGAGAGAGAGACATAATGAAGAAAAGAAAGAGAGGACAAGGATTGAGCTGGCGATACCTACGAAGTGATACAAGTCTCCTTTGATGTTGGTGTACATGATATCAATGAGGCAGGGGAGGCATACACATAACCTACAAGATAACTAAGTAAAAATAATAATAATAGGCACATTAATGTGGAATTGAGAAATGAAATGTATGATACACAATACATGACATGGTGGCATCAATGGGCCAAAAAATAATATAATGAATCCCCATATATAATGTGCCTGGAAAAAAATTGGCCAAGAATAAATACAATAATATCTAAGTACATGAGACATAATTTCCCTCTATCGGATGTGGGAGGGGGGTGGTATTTATATCACTCCCCCTGTTTCCCATGGCTGAGAATTGAACTAAAGCTGGTAACCTCAAACCAACATCTAGGTCTGGTAATTAGCCCTACCAGAACCAGAGAGGGCTCTCTCAAAGTCACTTTTGTAGCCAATGAGATGAATCGATATGTAATGATCTTAGGCTAGTTATTATTCACATTAATTTTTATTTTTATTTTTGAGTTTTTGGTGGATAGGAATGAGAGTCCAGGAACTAGGTCTAGGTTTTAGGTCGGTTTTCTAAGGTTTAGTTGCAGAGATAAAGATGAGGCCAGATAGATAAACTTAGGAACATACTTAATTTCTCATTGTGGATAGGGTTTGAAAAGAGAGAGATTCATAATGATCATGTTAAATGAGTTCATTTATCAGAAGAGTATACACATTCATGAAAATCTTATAAAACAGATCATGGAAAGAAAGATTTATATTCATAGACTCGTAATATTGACATACAAAAGAACAATGTGATGAAAAGATAACATAACATTCAACTAGATGAGGTAACAAAGAAAAAACAATGCTCAAAACCATACCACTGGAGTCCTAAGGTTATCACAGCAACATGTCTTTGATTTCACTTAAAAACATTTATACAATACCTCCACAGTGGAAATAACAACTATCGAGTGCCTCAAATGACTTAGGTTTCACTACATAAAGGAAAATATAAGTCATGATACCTCATTGGATCGAAATATGATCCAAAACACATCATTATTGCACTCTATGTGTCAATAACTAGAATCTAGGGAAGTTAGAAACCATCCACTCAAATTTAGCTAATAACTAGGAGTGTATGTATCTTTGAATAATTAAATTTTACCTCAACAATGAGAGGCAAAAAAAAAATTTCCAGTCACAAATTCACCCCATGGGATAGTTTCACCTCTAAATTTAGAGTTTTTCTAGCTTGAAAACTCTCCAAAGGAATCCAAGACAGAAGCATCGTGCCTCCCAATGGAAGCGTGACGCCACTTTGGAGCTACATTTGACTGATTTTTTATGCGTCCATTTTCAAATATTAAAGTTAGGCTAGGTAGCCCTATGTGTCGTATTTCTCTTCCATCCTTCAAACTGAAAAAATAACCCTTGGAAGGCCTTCAAAAACTCATCCTCCAAACCTCGCTCCAAAAGCACCATGCAGAGGCAAAATGAGTGGAAGAAGCATGAAAAAAGTGTTGTTTTTTTTTCTTCTTCAAAATTGGAGGGTGACAAGCTAACATGATACTATACCTAGAATTTAGAAGTCAAAATCCACCAGTACATATAAAAATTTCCTCATTTATATGCTCTTATAAAAAAACATCGTGTCGCTACGCGACGCTTCTGCAATGGCAACATTTCCAGAATATTCAAAAAATATCAAAAAATTATCCAAATGGTCAAAATCTTCCAAAATTTGTTTCATGACATCCTTGGATGATAAGCTAAAAAAATAGGGATGCCTAAGTAAGCAAGTCCAAGTTATCTTTCTCCTTATGCTAAATTAGGGTTTCCTTAAGTTTTTTCCTTAAATTTTTCACCCTCACCTTGGTGATTTGGTTCCTTATGAAATAATGTCTGACCATGCTCCTCTGGAGGTTGTTATCTCTTTATGACTTCTACAAAACCTTCTCAAGATGAATGTTTTCCATGTTAATCCACAACTCTTTACCTTGCTCAATTTCAACAATTATCGATTCATCAAAGGTTACCTGACCTAATGGAGGAGATGGATCTCTTTCTTGCTTTTTTTGCTTATTTAACCCTATTATTCTTGGCCTCCTTAGTTTTGTTTCAGTATCCATGTCTTCTAGTTGCGCAACATCCACCACTTCATTTCCTTTAACTTTTTCTTCCCGAATGTTCACCTTTGGATTCCTTTGGAGGAATTATTTAACTTTCAAGTACATGTTTTCTTGTTGTAAGAAGGTAATCATGAAGTTATCCTTGAGATGTTGTCCTTCAACTCTGCTACCTTTGCATCTTTTTCCCTTATTATCTCCTAAGATTTCTTTTCTTTTACCTACTCTTCCATTTCAACCTCCATGGATGTTTTTATTCAGTAGCTTCAATGGTGACTCATCCTCATGCATGAGTGGGTCACAATAATGAATAGGTGGTTTCTCTATTGTTTGTCTTTTCTCAACTATAGTTTCAGGTGCAAGAACATATTTGATGGTCCTGGGAGAAAAAACCATCTTCTTAGCTTTCTCATAGGTTTGAGTTATCTCAACCCTAGGTGCCTTTGGAATCTCTACTTGCCTACTTGAACAGCCAACTTCCTTTTGTTGTGGTGGTGCTGATGGCATATTATGAACGATGGGTGAGATAGTAGTAGGTGTTGATGTAACTATATCCATGAAATTTTCTCAAGGCTTATTGATTTCTAAGAGTTGATGTAAATCAATAAGCTTGAACAAATCATGGTGGAAAAAAACTAGGGTGATGATATTTTCCTTTTCTCTGTAACTTTTCAATCATCTTGAAAAAACTCCTAAATAAAGAATTAGGAAAATTGAGTGACTTAGTAGGAGTGAAGTGTATCAATAACCTGACATGGTAATGGTACAACCTCAAGAATATCCTTTCACATGTAAACTATTTCATAATTAGCTTCATTAAAGGGGCATATTTATTAAGTAAATGTCTGAAAGGGAAGATGTGCTGAGGAGAATATTTGCAATGAGGTTTGAAGAACATTTTTTATTTCTCAAGGTCCAAGTCCATCCCTTTGAACTAGATTTCTCCATGGTTTTGGATACCTGTTTTTGAAGCAATAAAATCTGCTAATATGGTAAATTGAATACCTATTATGACAACCTTGTCTCTCCTGAAGCTCATGGCAAAAAGGCTTTTCAATTGAGCATGACATCCTACCTCCTTGATTCTCTCATAAAACCTAAAACAATCATTGTTTTCAAAACATCTGCTAGCATAAGGAGAAGCATTGATTTATTGCAAGATATATGGCTCAAACATGGAATGGTTGCCTCCCTTATGGATCTTCTCTTCACCATCCATGGTGTTTTTCAACAATATAAAACCCTATTTAGATGTAGTCGGTAGGGATAGTGGAGATTTAGGAAAATAGATGATAGTGGTAGGGTGATTTTAGGGATAGAAATGAGGTGGAAGGAAGCTAGGTAAAAATACCTAAAATGTTTGGGAGGTAGAGCGATGAATTGTATTTAAGTTCCAAGTGTAATTTTTGGAAACACACATGAGGAATGTTCTGAAAAGGTCAAAACAAAGAATTTTACTAGTTTTCTTGCAAAGATGTAGTGAAAACTAGGGTTTCAATGAAAATTGTGGCAAGGAGGGTTGTGAGTGATAGGGAACATTTGGATAACGTGTGTGGAATGTTTATGAAGGTTTTAGATGATGGAACTAGGGTTTTATCAGTTGAATAAAAACAAATATGGAAAACACCAAAAACGTAGTGGAGAAAACCTAGGAAAGGAATCCACTCATTTTCTAAAGTATTAGACTTAAGAGAGGTATGGAGAGTGTCCACCTACTATTTTGGAGGTGTCTAGATTTTTGGGAAATATTTTTTGAACCTTGAAAGGATGATTTTTATATTTAAACCAAAAGCGTATCACTTTCCAGAAGCGTAACACTACTTTCCAGAAGCGTAGCACTCCCTTCCATAAACATACCATCGACAGTTTTGGCAGAAATTTCTTGTTTTTCTTCAACCCTTGGAAACTTTGGAGTATGATGATGATAAGAGAGGAACTCTATCGAACATAAAAGGATGAGATGAGTTGAAGAAGCCTCTTTTTACATTTATAACATCACAAAATGTGCCTTTTTTTATTCTAGTGAAATCATATATGCTTTGAGAAAAAAAATTATGTTTTGAAAACTTGATCATGTAACATGATTTATTTGAGGAAATAAAAAGTGCCTTTACTTATTTTCATATATTTTCTAACTTCCTATGTAAATGAATTGTATGGTGAAAATGATATTTTGTTCGCCTTCTTTCATGACATAATTAGACCTTATGGTGGCAAAACAAAAGAGACCTAGACCCTGACCTAGATGAAGGTGTTGTGAATGACCTGAGACCCTAGATGATAATGAATGACATGACCTATGAAATTATGATGACCATGAATGGAGGTAAGGGAGTAGCAGTTAGACCTAGAGAACATTCAATGACAAAATGTTATTTGAAAATTGACTTGAAAACGTGAGATTTTGACCTAGGATGACTACAAAGGAAACCTGAAAGAGTATGTTTGATCACTAAAAATTTAGAAACTAACATCGGCTCTAGATGGGGATGGAAGATCCTTTAGCAGGTGTCAAGAACATTGTAGATCAGGAAGCCTCATCCATTTACCAATGGAGTAAAAAATGGAAGCTAAAAAAACTTCGAAAAACTGAAATTATTAACTAAATAGAAAATTACTTTGACTCAAAAATTGACTTGAAATTTTGAATTTTTTAAATAAAAACATCATTTGATCATAGAAGACTCATGGCCTTATCCTCAGGCTTCAAAATTTTGTAACAACTTATTTATTCCTTGACAATAAATAAAAGCAATATTTACCATGAAAGTGACCCTTTTTCTTCAATATCAGGTAAGGTAATGTTTGAGGAACCTACCATTCACCGATACTCCTAGAATTTCATGCCCATAAATTTCTTCTAACAAAAAAACTTATTGCCCCTAAATGTTGTAATATTGTATGGACATTTCTGTAGGTTATCAGACTTACCATGCTAACCTTTGTCTTCATTTTGGTAATCCCATCATAGAACAACATATCCTAAGTTGAAATCATCATCTTTTTTGTTCTTGTCATAGGTATTATTGATTTTCTCTTTAATTGTTTAAGTTTGATTGAAAAATTATTCGCTTGACTGCTGTAAATGCATCATTTGACTGATTCTTTGCTAAATTTCATTCATCTCACTATCGATCTCTTGCATAATTTTCATCACCAAAACTACTAGAGAAGTGGGAAAGATTGTGTCAACAACATTCAATAGTTGAAATGGTGACATGTTGATTGATATCTTTGTGCTAACTCTATCCGCCCATAGATAATTTATGAGATTTTTATGGAAAATTATTTTTTTCTCTTGCAGCAATTTCTTAATTATGTTCACCAATTATTTATTTGACAACTCAGCCAACCTGTCACCTTGAGGATATTATGTTGTAGAATTCCAAATTCTTCTGTGATATTTATCACAAAATTATATCATACTTTTGGACTTAAATGTGATTTCATTTTCAGTGATAATGTTTTGTGGGAAGCCAAAATGAGCCAAGATATTGCTCTCCAAAAAATGAATAATGATGGTGTCTGTAGCTTGCCTCATGGAGATGGATTCAGTCCACTTTGTATGTAATCAATGGAAGTGAGTATTCACTTATGCTAAGCTGATGATGGAGGAAAAATATCACCAATGAAATCAAGACCCCACTGCTGAAAGGGTGCTTGAACTGCAATTGGTTTTAAGGGTAACGGTAAAAATTTTATTTTCCTTGAAAAATTTGACACTCATGACAACTCATGATAGTCTTATAAAAATTAAAAAACAAAATTGGCCAATAAAATCCATCCCTCAATATCTTGTTGGTCATAATATTCCAAAAAATACTACAACCACAATCACCTCTATGAATGACTTTCATCAACTTATCAACCTCTCCTTCTACCAAACGATTCAACAAAATTCTTCCTCGGTCTTTCCAATACAAAAAATTGTTAAGAATGAAATACTTAAGAGCCTTCAACTTCAAATATCTACCTTTAATGCTAGGAAATTTGCGAGGAGAATTCAAATGTTGCATATCATGAGTAATATCAACATACCATTTCGATGAAGAAAACATTTCAAATTACAAAGGTAACGAAATTACCTCTTTCTCCTCAGATAATGCACCTATAAAATTGATGTCCAAGGCATGCAAGTTTGAGTCCGCCATGAGCTTAGCCAAGCCTTGTCCCTTGATCAATTTTATAGATTGGATTTCCAAGTCACTATCTAACATGGAAACTATCCACTTTCCTAGCGGACCTTCAGGACCATTCTGAGTGAGCACATATTTGACAATAAAGTTTGGGACATATGCAAGAACATGAGAGTGAAGAATATACATTTGGAAGTCCTCCAATGTTTTAACTAGCGCCAAGGCCTATTTCTCAATGATATTGTACTTCAAGGTTGTGTCTCTTATGTTCTATTGAAGAAGTCGATGGGATGCTATGTTTTCTGATCTTTATTTTTCATAAAGACATGAGGTAGAGTATGTTTATAAGCAAAGGAAAATATGATGAAATCAAGTGTATAATCAAGTCTGATAAGAATAGAAGAATGATATAATGCAACATTATCTTGAATGAATGATTTATTTTTCTCATTGGACAACTTCACCTTGTTGTATTTCTCCAACATATCAGTGATTTATCTTAAATTTTCAGCAAGGTTTGGTATAAACATTCTCAAGAAGTTGAATTTACCATTAAATGAATGCATTTCATTCTTGTTTCTAGGATAGTCTGAATTATGAATTGCTTCAATTATTGAAGGATCTATTCGAATTTCATCTTTAGATATGATATGACCAAGAAATTTCCCTTCTTCCATAGTGAATTTTTTTTTTTCCGATTCAATGATATCCCAAATTTTCTGCATTTCTGAAAAACCGCCTTTAAATGATGCAAGTGCTCTTCATCAATCTTGGAAATAAATGTGATCTCATCAAGATAAATGACCAAAAACACATCCTTTTTATTCGAAAATGCGATATCCATCGCTCACTGAAACGTTTCTCCTGCATGGTGTTGTAAAGTCCATCTTCTCCTAATCATATGGATGATCTAAAATATGATTATAACCGGAATATCCATCTATCAATAAAAGTCTAGAAGAACCAACCACCCTTTGCAGAATATGATCCATATTTGGAAGTGGGTAGTTTTCTTTCAGCGATACTTTATTCACATTTCATAAATATATACACAACAGAATCGCGTTGGTCTTCTTTCTTAGTGGCACTAAGTTTGAAATCCAAACTGAAAAGCGAAGAGGAACTATAATACCAGTAGTATACAACCTTTTCACCTCTTCTTCATTAGAGGGAAGAAACATGGGATTCATTCTCCTTAGTTTTTGGTGGAAAGGTTTCTGATCATGATTTAACTGAATGGTGTGTTGAATTATACTCTTATTATAGACTTTCATATTAGAATACTCCCATGCAAAAACATCAACAAACTAAGAAATGAGTGTTGCATACTTACCTTTCATTTATGAGCTCAAGGATTTTGAGATATTTACCATTTTGGTCTTTTCAGGAGTGCGAAAATTGAGGTCTTCCACTCCTACTTCTATTTTAAGCATTGTCAGTTTCCATGCAACATCATCTTGGTCAAAAAAATTCTCGAAATTCACAAGACCTCTTGTAATAGAGTGGTCTTCCAAATGAAGTACTTTCCTTTCTGTTGCTAGCATTTCTTGCTCATATTAGTAAAAATGATCATTTATTTGTCGCAAACTCCTGTTCTGTCTGAAATAAGTTGTTGATTTTCTTGTCGTATTGAGAAACTTACCAATACTGAACATTATATAGAAAAGCAGGGCGATTTTGGATGTTAATTTTATAGTTCTTGTTGGGATATGGTGGAATTTTGAACATGCTCATTGAAGTGGTAAGAGAATCAGCAATAACATTGTTTTCCTTTGGAATCAATGATAAAGTATAATCAATGAAGGTCTTGACAATATCTAAAACTGCATTGTGGTAAAATCGCATTCTAGGATACTTGGCCCGATATTCCCCTTAGAATTTTTTTATTACAAATTTGGAGTCACAGTACACAAAAACATACTTGGCACCTAATTTCTTGAGAATTTTCAGACCAGCTATTAAAGCCTCATATTCCACTTCATTGTTTGAACAATCAAATTCCCATTTGTAAGAAGACATAAAAACATTAGGATGAAGTTTAAGTGACTATTTCATGGGGTTCTTAATCCACACTCCAATTCAAACTCCTTCCTTACCTAAGGATCTATTGAAATCCATGGGCCACAAACCATTTTCTTCATCGGGAAGCTACGATTTGGATGATTGATCTTGACTAAATTATTGAGAAATTTTTGATGTACCAACAGGTTTTTTGTCTTTCATTATTTCATCTATTTTTTTGGCTGACGCATTTGGCTCGAAGCCACTTAGCATATTTTCTTGTTTTTCTACACTTAAAATCTTTAAAAAATAATTTTAAAATTCTAAATTTTCTATTTTTTCTTCCATAAAAAATTAAGAAGATGTTCAACATTCATCATTTAATAATATAAAAGACTGTATATCAATGTGAACATCATGCATGGAGTGATTATTAGCTTTTTATTTGCTAGTGATCATGTATTTCATCTTATTTTCTCAGTATAGTTTTCTGAGTTTCCCAAAGATCGGTATTGTAGCATATGAAAATTTGAGCTACAAGGTGCCTCTAAATTTCACTCCCCATGACCGGGAGAGAAAATTTCCATATCTAGGAGGGATATAAGCCACAAAAAAATCAATGAGGACATTCTTGGCTATAATTTTCTTTAAAGACACCACTATATCTTTAATGAAGCCAAGATATTTTACCCTCCCTGAATCAAAGGAGTAAAGGTCATGGTAGGGTCTTGTGATATCCAAACCTAGTTTGTCTATGATGGATTTAGGCATGAGGTGGTGAGATGATCCAGAGTATAACATGGCTTTATGAAGGATAAAATCATGGATTTTGAGGCTAATATAAAAAGGAGGGACCTTATTATCTTCTAAGTCACCATCAATAGTACGACCAAATGAAAGTTTTGGGTGATCATTGCTCACATTAACCATATCAGATATTTGATCTACCCTAATAAACTTGGATACTTGAAACTTATAATGGTTATTCTTGAGTATTTTAGTTAAAGGAATGGAGACTATCAGTTTAGAGATTCCATTTTCCAGACTAAAAAGAGCAGAATGTTTTTCTACCTCTTTTGATGGTGCATCTTTCTTCCCGAGGTGATATTTGTATGGAATATCCTTTCTTTGTCCTCCAATTAAAATTTTTATCTTTATTCTAATTTTTGGTAGAAGCTTCATTTCCATTCGCATGATTAGGAACAACAGTTCCTTTATCTTTGCTCTGATTTGAAGTAGCCATCTCTTTATGACAAGGCACTGTTTGAGAATTTCGTTTTTTCTGACTTGAGGTTATAGGCACATTCCTATTTCTCAAACCATATTGCCTCTGTACCTAAGTAAGAGCATTCCGATATCCCCTATAGTAATATTTTGTATGTGCTCATAATATGTCATCATTTAAAAATACATATTTCTCATCGTCTGGTGCATACCTTTCTACACAAAATCGATCTTCTTGAGTGAGGAAAATAGGTTGTTGATTTTGCTCAAACAAATTATTTTTTCTTGAAATATCTTCTTCTTAATCATCAGGGCCTTCTATGTCATTTTTCTTGATTGGAGTCTGAATTTTTTGTTGACTTTGTTGATATTGACCCCTTTTTTCACTTTCTTTGATAATATATTGAGGCTATTGATTTTGACCCCTCAAATTTGGATTTCTAATTGAGGGTTCAAATTTTCTATCCACGATGGTTATTTTGTCCATAATTTTGTCCATTTTTTTTTATCAAGGTGTCAAGTTTTACCTCTGATGAAGTATATTTTTTTCCTTGATGGTTACCCTTCTCTCTATCTTGAGTTTTGACTCCATGATAATTAGATTCGCTTCAATGCTCATTATATTTCTTCAAGGGTAGATGGGTTTCTTTCTCTTAGCTGGTAAAACATATCAGGATCAAAACCATCATGGTAATGAAGTAATTCAAGGCCTAGAGGAGGCTTGATATTTTCAAGAATGGAATCATAAATTCTATTGAAACTATCTATGAAGTCTGGTACAAACTCGTTAAGATCTATTTTCAAGGTGTTGTATTCAGCTATAATCTGTAATGGGTTCTTCTTCTCCTCCCATTTTTCCATAAAAAAGTCAATCAAATGATTTGAATTAGCTATTGAACTGGCTGTTAGAGAGTGGAACCATTTTTTAACCTTCCTTGAGAATATTTGTGCTAGGATGCACGTCTTCGCATCAACATTGTCAATCTCTTCAAGATCAACAAGATCAACAACTTTGACAATGTGTTCGTGAGCACTAAACTTTGATGGTCCATTAAAAAGAGAAAATATTTTACCATATTTCTGAGATAGCGCAGTGAGCTGTGGTGGTATGATCAACAGAGAAATTTTTTCCATGAATAATGGAGGGGGTTGTGAAGGTGTTGATGAAGTGAATAATGGTATATTTAATGATGGAATAAAAGTGAGGGATGATAATACAGCTGTAAGAGAAGGTGTGATAACACGTGATGAACCAAAATATTGTTTTTGGTATTGGAAATAAGCTTTTTCAGAAGTTACTTGAAACTTATTGACCAAACCATGAAGTTTATATGAAAATTAGAACAAACAACACTATCAAGATCAAAATAAGAACATTTAGAAAATTTTAAGCAGGTCTCTAAATCGATGGGGTCAAAGACAGTTTCTGAGAGAAAGGATTCAGACTTAGACAAGAACTAATATGTCTCAAATTCAAAATTAAAGGACAAAATTTCTAGAGAAATTAGGCTCGTGGGAAAGGAAATTTATTTCATAAGTGTGGGTATAGCCTTTCCAACATTCTGAGATTTTGTTTCCTGCTTTCTTAAAATACTCTCAGGGTCCTTAATAATCGGTGAGAAATTTGGGTGTATATTTGACCTACTATGTTTTTTCGGAGCTATATTTCTTGAGAATTTGCATTTTGGCTTGAATTTAGTAACTAATCCTTCTTCAAATGCCAGAAATTCTCACCCACAAGTATAACCTTTAGTGAACTAGAATAAGTATTTCTAGGGAATGTTTTGCAATCGCTCCCTGCAAACGGCACCAAAAATGTTATCGCTCCATCCATTTCCCAAGGCTGAGAATGAAACTAAAGGAGGTAACCTCAAACCAAACTTTAGGTGTAGTAGCTAACCCTACCAGAACGAGATAGGGCTCTCTCAATGTCACTTTTGAATATAATGATATGACTTGATATGTATTGATCTTAGTCTAGTTATGATGCCTAGTAATTTAGAGTTTTCTTTTGAATTTTTACTGGATAGGAATGATAGTCAACGAGCTAGGTCTAGGTTTTAGGTATGTTTTCAAAGGTTCGGTTGCAGAGATGAGTATGAGACTAGAGAGGTAAACTTATGAACATACTTAATCTATCATTTTATATAGGGCTTGAAAAGATAAATAGTTAGAACGAGCATGTTAAATGAATTCATTCATCAGAAGAGTAGACACATTCATGAAAATATTATAAAACAGAGCATGGAAAGAAATATTTATGTTCATGGACTCATAATATTAACATACATAAGAATAAATGTGATGGAAATATAACATAACATTCAACTAGATGAGGTAATGGATAAAAAACAATTCTCAAAAGCAAACCACTGGAGTCCCAAGAATATAGCTGCAACATGTCTTTGATTTCACTGAAAAAAATTGTACAACTCCACACTACAAATAACAACTATCCAATGCTTCCAATGACTTGAGTTGGAATACATATATAAAATATAATTAATTACACCTCAATGGGTTGAAATATCATCCAAAACACATCATATATTCACTCTATGAGTCGTTACATAGAATCTAGGGAAGTTAGAAACCATCCCCTCTAATATAGCTAATAATTGGGATTGTATGTATCTTTGATTAATGACATGTTTCCTCCATAATGACAGGAAAAAAAAAATTTCTATCAAAAAGACAAGTCATGTGACATCTTCGCCTGGAAATTTTGTGTTCTCTGGAATGAAAAGTTTCCAAAGGAATCCAACGCAGAAGCATTAAGCCAGTTAGCAGAAATGTTGCGCCTCCTAGAAGAAGCGCCACACCACTTTGGAGCCACATTTGAATGACTTTTAGGCATTCATTTTCAAATATGAAAGTTAGTCTAGGTATTTGTATGTGTCCTATTTCCATTCCATCATTTGAAATGTGAAAATACGGACATGAAGGCCTTCAAAAACTCATTCTCACAACCTCACTCCAGAAGCGTCGCATAGACAAAAAATGAGTGGTAGAAGCATGAAAAAAGTGTTGTTTTTTGGATTTTTATTCAAAAATGGAGGGTGAAAATCTAACATGATACCATAACTTGAATGTAGAAGTCAAAATCCATCCACACATATAAAAATTTCTTGATTTAGATGCTTTGAGGGAAATCATCGTGGTGCTATGCAACACTTCCGCAACGGCCAAATTTCCAAAATTTCCAAAAAATATCAAAAAATGCTCAAAATTCTCAAAATATTCCAAAATGTTTTTCATTGAATCCTTCGATGATAAGGTTTATGACTAGGGATGACTTAGAAATTAGGTCCAAATCATCTTTCTCCTTAAGCTTAATTAGGTTTCCTTAGGATTTTTCCCCAAATTTTTCACCCTCGCCTTCCCGATTTGGTTCCTCCCAAAATAATGTCTCGCCGTATCCCTTTGGAGTGTATTATATGTTTTAGCCTTCTTCAAAAGCTTCTCAAGATGAATGTTTACCCTGTCAAGCCACAACTCTTTATCTTTCTCATTTTTAGTAGCTATAAATTCATCAAAGGTTAGTTGACCTAATTGAGGAGAAGGCTCTCTTTCTTTTTCTTTTTTCTTAGTTAACCCTCTTTTTCTTGTCCTCCTTGGTTTTGTTTCAGTCTCTATGTCCTCCAGCTACTCAAAATCCACCAATTCTTTGCGTTTACTGTTATCGTCCTCAATGTTATCTTTTTCTTTTCTTTGGAGGAGTTGTTTAACTTTCAACTGCATGTTTTCTTGTTGTAAGAAGGTAATCATGAAGCTAGGCCGTGAGAAGCTGGCCTTCAACTCTGCTATCTCTGCATAATTTTCCCTTATTATCTCCTCAGTTGTCTTGTATTTCACCTTCTATGTCATTTCAACCCCCATGGGTGCTCATTATTCATGTTGTTGTAATGGTGACCCATTCTCATGCATGAGTGGCTCACTATCATGAATAAGTTGTTGCTATATTATTTTTCATTTTTCAGCTATGGGCAGAGATGTGAAGCTAGGTTACACTTTTGTGAGAATCGGGGGCGGAATTTTTTTTCGGCAATAGTTCGGTTGAACCTTTTATAAAGTTCAGCCGAACTATTTGATAGTTCGGCTGAACTTTCTGAGAAAGTTCGGCCGAACTTGTGCTTCTGTTTATATTGATAGCACACTGACAGCGTGGGAAAACAAATTTTTTGGTGGAGATGGGAAAATCGACAACAAATGTTCGGAAACTTTTACTCTTAAAATAGTTTGGCCGAACTAGTTCTTATAAATATATCACCCACAAAGTTTATATGTTTACCTCGTTTGTGTTTTCTTTGATCTGTTTGTTCATGCGTTTTTCTGTGTATGTGCTACTGCTGGTTTAGGGATGCTTCCATCTGCACTGTTGGTGATTGTCTGCGGTGACTTCAAGCGAGGAAACTACCAGGTATTTCTCCTCCTGCTCCTTCGTTGTTTTTCACAAGGGAAAAATTCGTAATGTAATGTGTTATGTAATGTGCCAATCACCCCATTTTAACTCCGCAGCTTCCTTGGAAAGTTTGTCTGCCACTTTGTTCTGATTCCTTTAAATGTGAGTGATATAAATTATGCTGTTAATTATGCTTTAAATTTCATTACTTTTTTTTTTCCAAGAAAAAAATCAAAATTTTTATTAACATATGTCGAGAGACTTCCCACCACCAAGTTCCTTTGAATATTTTTAAACCTCGAAATGAGCATGCCGATAAGTAGTTAGCCAATTTGGCCAAGGTTTCAGTTAGTGGAACCATGAACTTGGGCCACCACTCACGATATGATCTATGGATCGTGTAGCTTATAATTTGTGATGATAATGAAGGTTAGGTTGAATCCATTGCTATTTCGATGTGGGAACCCTTCCCACCAGGAGATCACCCACTACCGTGCCATTGCCAGGTTTTGTATTTCTCTATTTTTTAGTGGACGAGAGCATGATAGAGAAGTTGTTATAGTGTGACGTGGAAAGTGACCATAGGCCTTGCATTGATGAAAAGTTAGTATCACACGGTATTAGTGGAAGCCACCTAGGTAATGTGATTACATGGCCTCTTTTAACATGCTAAAACTTCCAATGGGAATACATTTTTATCTAGGACTCAGATTGAGATAAATTAAAATGCCTGAAGATAAACCACTGATCTCGTGTACAGGCCTCCTCTATAAGACGAAAATAGCCCATAAATCAGTTCATATCCAGAAAAACAAGTATGTCCATATGTTCATAAAACAGAAACATTTTTTCGTGTTAACCTGGGCCTCCTCAGATAGGAAAACAACGTAGACAGGATAAACAAAAAAATAGAAGTCTGAAAATAAATGAAAGTAAGAGTAACTTTCTAGGGCATGTATATCAAACCAAAAAACAAAACACTTTCTGATATAAAAATAGGGAGACAACAAAATAAAGTTATACATATGGTGGTTGATTTGAGACATGGATCATGCCCTGGTCCTCGTCCTCTACCCTCCAACCACCCATATCTTGTTGCAAACCCGCTTTAGAAATCTATTCTGCTACATCATTGGCGCACGCCTTTAGGGAATAAAATAGCCCCCCTAAGGGAAAGACCCCTGCTGCTTTCTTAGATGTATTTACTCCCGCGAGTGAAACTGTCCTTGCCCCTATTGACTCTGTTGTTTTCTATGCCTATGCCATCTAGGTATATGTCCACGTGTGGGCTATACTCTTTGCTAGGAATAGTCCAAAAATTGGAAATCGATCTAGCCATGAGAAGGTTGAAGAGAGCTCCTTAAGGGCTTGGAGTCGGTAATTTGGGGCGGTCCCTGTATATATGGTTTAAAGAAAAAACATTAAAAGTATGTTTTAAATGTTTTGTATCTTCTAATAAAGGAGATAAAATATAATTATGACAACTGATCTCTCGATTGAACCATTTAACGACATTCATAGAGTCCTTTTCTATGTTAAATTTGGACTGTTACTGCAAATGCACCTTTTGGAATTCTTGGTTTTAATTTGAGTTGATTGGTGTCATGTAGAAGTCAAGGCACGCATTGGGATAGTCATTTTTTCTTTACAAACAAGTGGGAATGAGAAACCCCAAAATTCCAAAAAAAGCATCTATGCTGTTAATTATGCTTTAAATTTCATTACCTTTTGTTGTAAGGTGTATGTTGAATTTATGGTAGTATGATATGAATTCGATTGCTGCAGTTGTTATTGTTCCCGTGGATCCATCAATTTCATCCGCTCTAGCTGATTCTCACCTTGTGCATGGAAGTTCACTGCCACTGTTAAGCTTATGTCGTTACTGATACTTCTCTTGATTCCTCAATGCTGGAATGATTGAACTAGAATGATCCACTGCTGTAATGTAACCACATATTGTCTTTTATAGTGCTATAATGTAATTCTATAATGTGACTACATATTTTCTTTTATATGTCACTACATATTGTATTTTATACTGCTATAATGTATTTCTGTATGAGACATAATCTGATCTTTTATACTTGATAACCTGTTATGGGTATATCAAGTGGATTTTGTATATGAACTATTATCAATATATGAAACAGGGTTTTTTCTCCTTTGAAAAAAGAGTTGAAATCATTCTAAATTCACATGTAATTTATTTTTGTAATGTGACTACATATTGTCTTTTATATGTGACTACATATTTTCTTTTATGTTTCTGTAATGTATTTCTGTATGAGACATAATCTGATATTTTATACTTGATAACCTGTTATGAATATATCAAGAGGATTTTGTATATGAACTATTATCAATATATGAAACAAGGTTTTTTCTCCTTTGAAAAAAGAGTTGAAATCATTATAAATTCACATATGTTCAATGGTGTCATTGTTTCACTTCTGATATTATGCTGCTTACCTTGCTGAACAGGTGGAACTTTGCTGGGAGGCCTCTCTATTTTTTACCTCTATGCTCATACTATCAAAGGCCGTTATATGTTATATGGGCTAGACTGTATAGTTATTAGACTACATATCTTCATACTATTTTGCAAATAGTATGATGGAAACCAAACATAATAATGTATTAGGACATCACAACTTGCTAGTTAGTTATTAGACTACATACCTTCATATATAACTTGCAAATAGCATGATGGAAATGTGAACTTGCAAATAGTATGATGGAAATGTGGATCTCAAAGAAAAGTCATGATTAATGCTTCTAGAAACCAAACATAATAATGTATTAGGACACGCTCCTTTAAATTGCAAATAGTATGGTCGAAATGTGTATCTCATGACTCTTCATGATTAATGTTTCTAGAAACCAAACATAATTTAATGTATTAGGACATGCTCCTTTATTCTTGGTGGAATTACCTTTGATTTTTATTTCTCTCTTACACACACACACACACACACATATATATATGAAGAGATGATCCCATTTTATTTTTTATTCATAGATCAAATTTCATTTAAATACAAGATTTATCATAACGTACAATGATTCATTCCATATTATTTATAAATTTTTTCATTAAAAAATGAACCCTTTAAATGATGAACCTAGTTAATGCTTCTTCTTCATGAAGAATACTACTTGATCTTTCAATTTGAATTTGATGATGGTCCTTTGTTATCTTTCTTGACTACTTCAAATTATTGACACAATCATATGCTTCTTATTACTCTTTTTATTCTTTCATTATATTGTATTCCCCCCCTTAGATATTGTGTACTCTCCCACATAGATATTGCACTCAATTTTGATGGTCCTTTGTTATCTTTCTTGACTACTTCAAATTATCAAATTATTGACACAATCATATAGATATTGCACTCAATTTTGATGGTCCTTTGTTATCTTTCTTGACTAATTCAAATTATTGACACAATCATATGCTTTTACCTTAATATCTTGTAGAGCCCATTTCATCCAAAACACTCAAAAAGAAATAACTTCTATGTATTCCACTTCTACTCTAGATAGAGAAAGTAACGACTCTTTCTTGCTTAACCATTAAACCAAAGACTCTTCTAAGTAGAATTATACATTGTCCACTTGTACTAAATTCACAAGCCTAGTCGAATCTCTATATGTTTTCAATGTAAATTTCTCACAAGTAAATTTGTCAATGTAAATTTCTGAACTTCTACAAGTTTTATAGGCAGAGTCTGTAATGGGCTAGGTAGCCTCTGGAACTCGTCTTTTATGGAAGGTGACATATCTAGTAAATTCCCCTACAGTCAATCTCTGGAATAGATCTAAATAGAAGTTCTTCATTTTAATATCCATAAAACACAACCACTTTAAGGTAAACTATTTACATGCACGTCATTTATCCCACAAACTAAAGGCTTCCTCCCATTAATTTTAGATGTGAATTATACCATAAAATTTTTAAGTCAAACTTTAAGATAAACCATGCACATGTAATTTGCAATAAATGTCAATTTAATATCTAAATTCACATATGTTTAGTGGTGTCATTGTTTCACTTCTGATATTATGTTGCTTACCTTGATGAACAGGTGGAACTCTGCTGGGAGGCCTCTCTGTTTTTTGACTCTTTGCTCATACTGTCAAAGGTCGTTATATGTTATATGGGCTATACTGTATGTTATATGGGCTATACTATATAGTTATTAGACTACATATCTTCATATAGAACTTGCAAATAGTATGATGGAAACCAAACATAATAATGTATTAGGACATCACAACTTTCTAATTAGTTATTAGACTACATATCTTCATATAGAACTTGCAAATAGCATGATGGAAATGTGAACTAATTAGTTATTAGACTACATATCTTCATATAGAACTTTCAAATAGCATGATGGAAATGTGAACTTGCAAATAGTATGATGGAAATGTGGATCTCAAAGAAAAGTCATGATTAATTCTTCTAGAAACCAAACATAATAATGTATTAGGACATGCTCCTTTAACTTGAAAATAGTATGGTCGAAATGTGGATCTCATGACTCTTCATGATTAATGCTTCTAGAAAAAAAACATAATTTAATGTATTAGGACATGCTCCTTTAGGCTTGGTGGAATTACCTTTGCTTTCATGATTAATGCTTCTAGAAACCAAACATAATTTAATGTATTAGGACATAATTTAATGTATTAGAACATGCTCCTTTAGGCTTGGTGGAATTACCTTTGCTTTTTATTTCTCTCTTACACACACACACATATATATATGAAGAGATGATCCCATTTTATTTTTTATTCATAGATCAAATGTCATTTAAATACAAGATTTATCATAATGTACAATGATTCATTCCATATTATTCATAAATTTTTTCATTAAAAAATGAACCCTTTAAATGATGAACCTAGTTAATGCTTATTCTTCATGAAGAAGACTAATTGACCTTTCAATTTGAATTTGATGATGGTCCTTTGTTATCTTTCTTGACTACTTCAAATTATTGACACAATCATATGCTTCTTGTTACTATTTTTATTCCTTCCTTATATTGTATTCTGCCCCTTAGTTATTGTGTACTCTCCCACATAGATATTGCACTCAATTTTGATGGTCCTTTGCTATCTTTCTTGACTACTTCAAATTATCAAATTATTGACACAATCATATAGATATTGCACTCAATTTTGATGGTCCTTTGTTATCTTTCTTTACTTCAAACTATTGACACTTGATCATATAGATATCATATAGATATTGCACTCAATTTTGATGGTCCTTTGTTATCTTTCTTGACTACTTGAAATTATTGACACTTGATCATATAGATATTGCACTCAATTTTGATGGTCATTTTTTATCTTTCTTAACAACTTCAAATTATTGACACAATCATATGCTTTTTTTTACTCTTTCTACTCCTTCCTTATATCTATTCTCCCCCTTAGATATTGTGTACTCTCCCACATAGATATTGCACTCAATTTTGATGGTCCTTTGTTATCTTTATTTACTTCAAATTATTGACACTTGATCATATAGATATCATATAGATATTGCACTCAATTTTGATGGTCCTTTGTTATCTTTCTTGACTACTTCAAATTATTGACACAATCATATGATTTTTGTTACTCTTTATATTCCTTCCTTATATCTATTCTCCCCCTAGATGTTGTGTACTCTCCCACATAGATATTGCACTCAATTTCATGAGCTCTTATTTTGTGAAGTCAAATATATTTAACACCTATTTTGTAGATATTGTGTGCTCTCCCACATAGATATTGCACTCAATTTTGGTGATCTTTGTTTTAATATAGCTACTTCAAATTATCAAATTATTGACACAATCATATGATTTTTCGACCCACTCTTTCTATTCCTTCCTTATCTGTTCTCATGGAGTATTGTACTCACATAGATATTGCACTCAATTTCATAGGCTCTTATTTTGAAGTCAAATATATTGTATTCTCCCCCTTAGATATTGTGTACTCTACCACATAGATATTGCACTCAATTTCATAGGCTCTTTTTTTGAAGTCAAATAAGTGAAAATAATTTACAAGAACTATCCCTAATTTGTTTCTCACATGTTCAAATGGTTCTCTAACAAGATAATTTACAAGAACTATTCCTAATTTGTTTCTCACATATTCAAATGCTTCTCTAACAAGAGGCTTTGTGGGTATGTATTCCATCTTCAATATTTTCTCAAAGACTTGTTGTGTGAGGAAGTGGTACTTTATGATGATATATAAATCACTGATGATATGTAAATAGTGATTGAAGGAAGTAGAATATTTTATTTTTGAAATTATTATTACACTTATATTGAAACACTTAATAGATATATAGATTTACCTTAATATCTTGTAGATCCCATTCCAGTGATGCCCTCAGGAGGTAACGCTGCCATCAATGCCTCAAACATGCCTTAAATGGTCCTCTATGGCCCTCTCAGGGAAAATCCTATTGATTCCACCCCTCAAGTTAGGTCAGCTATCTAGTAGGATATGCCTCTCAGGAGGTCACCATCATTTTAATAGTCGGCGATGCCCTCAAGTTAGGTCACTGGTCTCAACGGCCCAACCCTGAGGAGGTAAGTGGACTCTTTCTAGCACACCCCCACGGAGAAGAGGGGCCATTAGAATATCATTGAAGGCCTTATTTCCTCCTTATAGCTACACATAGAGATCTTATGGTCCACCCAACCATTATGATAATAAGCCTCTATGCCCCCTTAAGGGGATCTATAAGGTCGTGCAGTATGTCATGGAAGGCCCTCCCCTTACTGATGGGAGCCTATGCCCTCATAGGGCCATTCAAGGTCCTTGTAGTTGATTAATGTCATGATATGATCTGACCATTATCAATCATATCATACCATATCACCCATATGATGGGACCCCATGCCCTTATAGGACCATTACTGATGGGACCCCATGCCCTCATAGGGCCATATAACCATATGTATGGGACCCTGTGCCCTTATATGGACATTAAGGATCAACCATATGGAGGAATGGGTGGAACCCATCTTAAAGGATATAGAACCAATGGTTGAAGATCATTAAACAAAATTTTTAAGGATGAAGGACAATCAAAGGTTGAAGGATCAGCCATAGGAAGGAATGGGTGGAACCTGTCCTAAAGGATCTACAACCTTTGGTTGAATATCATTCAACCAAATGTTTAAGGATGAAGCACAACCAAAGGTTGAAGGATATACAACCAACGGTTGAAGATCATTAAATCAAAGGATGAAGGATGAAGGACAAACAAAGGTTGAAGGATAAACCATAGGAAGGAATGGGTGGAACCCTTCCTAAAGGATCTACAACCAACGGTTGAAGATCATTAAACCAAATGTTTAAGGAAGTTTGGGCTTTCCCAATGAGTAAGGTCAAGGACCTTTTCATTAAACCAAAGGTTTAAGGATCAACAACCAAAGGTTAAAGGATGAAGGTCCCTTGACCTTCAAAGTACAACCAAATATTGAAAGGTTTGAGGAGAAACAACCAAAGGTTTAAAGTACAACCGACCAAAGGTTGAACCCATAACAACAACCAAAGGTTGAAGGACCTACAACCAACAGTTGAAGGATCTACAACCTTCAGTTGAAGATCTACAAACCAAAGGTTTAAGGATGAAGGACAACCAAAGGTTGAATGATCTACAACCAACAGATGAAGATCATTAAAACAAAGGTTTAAGGACATATCAACCAAAGGCTGAAGGATCTACAACCTCCGGTTGAAGGATGAAGGTCAAGGACCTTCAAAGTACAACCAAAGGCTGAAGGATATACAACCAAAGGTTGAAGATCATTAAACTAAAGGTTTAATAATACAACCTTGAGTGATTCCACGGGTCCCCTACACCCTTCACATGGTAAAATTGGGATAGGTAGTGTTAACTTCTACAAGTTCTATAAGAAGAATATGTAAAGGGCCAGGTAGCCTCTAGATCTCATCTTTTATGAAAGGTGACATATCTAGTAAATGCCCCTATAGTCAATCTCCTGAATGGTTCTAAATCGATTTTCTTCATTTTAATATCCATAAAACACAACCACTTTAAGGTAAACTGTGTACATGTGTCATTTCTCCCACAAAATAAAGGCTTCCTCCCATTGATTTTAGATGTGACCTCTACCATAAACTTTTTAAGTCAAACTTTAAGATAAACAATGCACATGTCATTTAACTCATGATCTTTTGTCATTTCTCTCATGCATTTGCAATAAATGTCGATTAAATATATATATTTTTATTGAATTTGTTTTTTTTAAGGATAAGAAAACCATTAAATATGGTTGAAAAATGGAAATTATGTATATAATTTTCTTGCTATCCCAATCTAGGGAAAGCTGTGATTACATATGTGCTTTCCAATATTGCGACTAGCAAAGTCGTCTAAAGGAAAATGAATATACTGAGAAGAGAAACAAACAACGAGGCATATTATATTGGATTGATAGAAGGCTTGAGAACAGAGATGGAGTATGGATCAAATGGAATTGTATTTTTCACCAATTCTGAACTTGTGTGCAACTAGATGAATGGTGTGTGCCAAGTTAAGAAGGAGAGGCTCAAAGAACTGCATGGAATAGCAAACAATATTGTTAGCCAATTTCAATTTTTTAGTATAAGGCATTGTACAAATGTGAATAAGATGTATGCTGATCTATTGCGTGGGGCAATGCGACTTCATGATTCATCTATCAAAAATAAATTAGAATTATACAAAGAAATGCCAATGCAAGATTCATCTCTCAAATATGAATTGGCTCTGAGATTCTCTTCTTCAAAATTCAGGATTCATCTCTCAAAGATGAATTAGTGTTGAGATTCTCTCCTTCAAAATTTATTGATGGACATTGTAACATATCTTGGATATGTGTGTGTTGTGTACTTATAAATGCATCCATTTTAATGACCATGTGTTTTTTTCAATTATATACCAAGTGTGCTCCCACCACACCATGTAAAGTGCAACTTGGTGAACTTCACATTTGCAACAAGAGGTGAAATTCACATTTTTATAAAATTAAGATGTGGGGACTTCAACAATTTTTTGTTTAAATGGATTTTTTTTAAATGCAATTTCACTTCTTTTTTAATTACCATGTGTTTTTTTCAATTTTGTACCAAGTGTGCTCCCACCATGTAAAGCGCAATTTGGTGAACTTGTCATTTTTATAATTTATTTTTTTCTTAAATTGAGTTTCACACATCAATTATTGCTTTGAAAGTTGTGTTCTACATAATTTGTGTACACTAAATTACAAATTGATTTTCTAAATTTTATTTTGTGTAAATTTCCACCAATAGATATATATATCATGGAGGATGAATGACGAATATTAACAGAATCCCATATGGGGGTTCAGGGATCGGGGGATGTTCGCATTATTTAAATATAATCTTAAATCTCCATACATGTGTGTACATATGGAATTGATTTTTTATTAACTTTGTGAGTTAAATTATTTGTTAATAAGTTTAATTTTTTAATTTTTAGGAGATAAGAAGAGAAGGGCTCTACTCCATACATGGAGCATGCCCATGGTTCACCTAGTCGTGGTATCGTTCACGCAATTTAATCAATGAATATGTACATGTATTTATATGTACACATGAATGTATTTTTCAATTGATTATAAATTCGTATTTGTTTATGAAGCTTATCTCTCGTCTTGAGACGTTGGTGGTGGTTCAAATCCCCTTAGAGAGCCATTAATGAGTAGTAGCAGGTTGCATGAAGGTGGTGATATTTATTCCCCCGAAGGCCAGTCAATGGCTGGTGGTCCTAGTTCTCAACAAGGTCGTTCTAGGTCAGGTTCTTAGCAGGGTTGCTCTGGGTCTCAACAGTTTCATGGTGGAGAAGATGCTAACCAACCATGTCAAGTTTGCCATCAATTTCAATATTTTTGTCATTGAATTTGTACAAATTTTTTTACATGTGTTTTTTCTAATATACAAAATTTTATATATATTTATGCAGATGCCGAAAATGTTCCAAATATTGGTCAAAATAGATGCTGGGTAGAACACTACATTCAAGAAGAAGGTTGTCTACCTA
Organism: Pinus albicaulis; assembly: GCA_034641835.2. NCBI lineage: Eukaryota > Viridiplantae > Streptophyta > Pinopsida > Pinales > Pinaceae > Pinus > Pinus albicaulis. The sequence goes on from CM076584.1 coordinate 1,377,028,313, forward strand.
GCACAACTTATCCGACCGACATTTTTGATATAACATGGGAAACAAACATGGTGTAATGCACCTTAAAAAGGTGTGAAAAACTTCATGAAAAATTGCCGAGAGATCTCGTGGCTTTGACTCTACCTGTTGAGAGTCGACAAAGCCTCGAAATAGTTACACATTCATTGGGTGAACTTGTAAATGTGTACAAAACTCTTGGGCCAACAACTGATACATTTGTAGAAGTGATGAGAAAGAGAAAGGAAACAGTAATGGGTCTAGATAAATGGGAGGATGTAAAATAAAGAGTTACAAAAGATATGGTGAAGTCAATGTTTAATTTCAAGGAAGGGCCAAAAAAAGAATGCTGAAGGTACAATATTTGAAATACCCAAATATAGCTCACTATTTGTATGATAGGCACCTTGCGGCCTATGGAAGGCTCCCATGGAACGACGAGGTTCCTGTTTATTTTGCACAATTTTTTTATGCAGAATTTTTTTTGGATATGAAACCCAACTACAATATGCTTCTGTCATAATTTTTTGGTCCGGGGAAAGGTCGATTGTATGACCATAAGGGCGCTAAGCAAGATGTGGAGTTGCCTCGCCCTGAGACACCATTGGTGAGTCGACCTTTTCAAGTCTAAACTCTACGGTCAGAGATGGATGCGACTTCTCAAATAAGTTGAGAAGCAATGGATGTCATGATCGAAAATGTTTACAGTGGATTGGGTGGAGTCGATGTTTGTCTAAATCGACAAAGAGCACGTGAAAATGCATGTGCCAATTTTGTGTATTGTACAGATGAAGAGATTGACAACATGAATGTTGAAGATCTCCGAATATATGCAAAAAATTGTCGCAATGGTTTTCAAGACCTAATTCTTCATGAGGAAGAGGGCACAGGAACGGTACGTGTTAATGACCTTAGGGTTCAATTATTTTAACATGTATACATGTGTACAATTTGTAATAAATACATGTGTATGTACATGTATACATTTATTTGTATGTACATTAATCTAACAAAAATGTATCATTATATGTTAAAACACCATTTGCAGTTGTCACGCATGATGAGTGACGAAAATGTTAATATCACATTTGGGACCTCTGGTTCAAACAATGCAAATGGGTCTCACCATCAAGATATGTTGGCAAATGTTAGTGTTTTTTAAGTGATATTTTTAAAATAAATAATTGTGCACACATGTACATGTATGTATATATAATGATAAAATGTTTTAACAAATTCTGATTCCGTCCGATGTTTTTGGGATGGTGGTACCTTCTTCTTCCTTGGGAGATGTACCTTCTACTTCCTTAGGAGATGAGCCACAAGTATGGAAAATTTTTCACGTTTAAAATTTATGTTTAAGTTATATATATATATATATATATTCCACCTCAAAAAGTTATATTAAAAATTGAGATATATATATATATATATATCTATATCTTGAGTTATTTTAGATTTTTTGAATTTAGGTTCATATAGAAGATTTATTTAATCCATGGACTCTAGCGATAGAGATAAGAACATCCACACCATTTCAACCATTTGAACAAGCTGTCTAAATTTTTTTTAATATTATTGAAAATAAGTTTATATATGTACACGTGCATTTTCATTTGAATTTTTTTATTATATATATATATATAAATGTACATGTATATTGTATAGTTTACCATTGCAGATGTTCCCATGGGGCGGGGGGTGGCGACTTGTAGCAGGTGAACAAATGGAGAGGGAACCTCATGAGGTATAGCATGATTTTTTTTTATATTTTGTTTTTTACATGAAGTTCTATATATATTCTCACTCATTTTTAAAACATCAAATTTTAATGTTCAAGTACATGTGCATTGTGTACAGGTTTCCCATGCCAGATCCATCTCTATTTGATGGACATGATTTGTAGATTTGATTTCAAGATTTAGATAGTCTTAAATTTTCTTTTTTATATATTATCTAGATGCACTGTCATATATATATATATATATATATATATTTAACTTGATACAGTTTGATACTTGTGAGATCTACAATTTTTGGACATATTTTATTACAGTGTTAATATAATTTGTTTTGTTCCAAAAAGTTAATTTTTGGATGGTTTTAGTACTTTTGGCATGTGAATGTGAAGTAATGTTGTTATATAATTTGTTTGGTTTTTAATACTTTTAAGTTTTGGATAATTGAACTACTAGTAATGTTGTCATCTATAAATTAATGTTTTGATCTGAAGTACATTTGGCATGTTATCTAATGATGTGTTGTAATTTGTTTTGTTTTTAAAATTTAAGTTTTGTTTTCTTTTGAACTACATTTGGCATGTTATGTAATGATGTGTTATAATTTGTTTTGTTTTCAAAATTTAAGTTTTGGATGCTTGAAGTACATTTGGCATGTGAAGTAATGTTGTGATCTATAACTTTTTGTTAAATTAGATGTTAGGTTTTGGATGGTTTCAATATACATTTGGCATGTGATATTTAATGTTTAAATGTTTAATGTTTTAATGTTGCACGATATATAATAAAAACAGTTTTTAAAACTTAAGGTTTGGATGGTTTCAATCTACATTTGGCACATGTGGTATAATGTTAAATGTTTCTATTGGATAGTTGAACTATAATTGGCATGGCATGTGAAGTAGTGTTGCAAGATATATAATCATTTTTTTTAAAAAACTTAAGTTTTGGATGGTTTCAATCTACATTTGACACATGTGATATAATATTAAATGTTTTTATTGGATAGTTGAACTACAATTGGATGGCATGTCAATTAATGTTGTGATATAATAAAAAAAAAATTAAAACCCAAGTTTTGGATGGTTGAAGTACATTAATCATGTGAAGTAATGTTGTGATATAATAAAAAAAAAATTAAAACTAAGTTTTGGACACCATTTTAATCTAAATTTAATGTAAATCCCTTTAATTCTGATTTAATGTTAAATGTTTTAAATTTAAATCCCTTTAATTTCGATTTAATGTTAAATGTTTTAAATATTTTGATATAATGTTAAATGTTATGATCTAATTTTTTGATGGTTTCGATCTACATTTGGCCTATGGAACACCCCATGCATAGATAATGGATGCGTTGCAGAAGGGGAGGTGGGGGTAGGGATGGAGGGGGCAGGATTGTTGGCTCTAGCCCTCCTCTTTCCATCCATGACATAGGTATCCACCCTCCTCCAGCAAGAAATGAAGCACAATTTCACTTCACCAGCGCTATGGTCAGACCGCGAATTACGACTACCATTTCCATCTCTTTTCAGGAGGAGCCAGAAGATGAAGGTGCTTCTAGTTCCAGGAAGCAGTGGAGAAAGTACACCATCCCAACCCTTCAACCCAGGACACTAGGAAGTCAACAGCTCTTCCAGTCAAATATGGCCCGACGAGCTCCAACAGCGATGGTGCAAGCAGCGACAACTCCTCCTAGCACTCCAAGGGAGTAGATGATGATCTGGAGGACTACGGTTGTCCAATTGTGTAGGAGGATCCTCCAACAAACATAGATAGCTACCCTAATGTTAGGTCCTCTTTAGATTTTACCAGGTTATGGGCAGCCCCTTTTCTGTTTTTTTTATTCAGACCCCTGCTGGTGTTGGCTAGTTAGGCAACCCAGGAGACGGGTCTCGCTATGTACATTATGTTCATTAGAGTTATATATATGTAAATCCTTTAATTTTTATTTAATTTTAAATTCTAAATGTTTTTATATAATGTTAAATGTTTTGATCTAAGTTTTGGATGGTTTCAACCTACATTTGGCCTAGATGGAAGACTCCCATGTGAAGTATTGTTTTGATTGAATAAAAAAGAGTAAAAAAGTAGTTGTATATGTAAATCCCTTTAATTTTGATTTAATGTTAAATGTTAAATGTTTTGATCTAAGTTTTGGATGGTTTCAATCTACATTTGGCCTAGATGGAAGATACTCCTATTTGAAGTATTGTTTTGATATATTCAAAAATATTCAAGTAGTTATATGTAAATAACTTTAATTTTGATTTAATGTTAAATGCCAAATGTTTCAAGATATAACATGTTAAATGTTTTGATTTAAGTTTCGGATGGTTTCAATCTACATTTGGCCTAGATGGAAGACTCCCATGTGAAGTATTGTTTTGATTTAAGCAAAAAAAGTAAAGAAGTAGTTATATGTAAATCCCTTTAATTCTGATTTAATGTTAAATGTTAAATGTTTTGATATAACTTTTGGATGGTTTCAATCTACATTTGGCTTAGATAGAAGACTCCTGTGCGACTTGTATTTTTTTGATTTAATCAAAAAGTTTTTAAAACTCAAGTTTTGGATGGTTGAAGTACATTTGGCATCTTAAGATTGATTTTAATTTCTACATAGTCTTGTTAGAGTGAAATAATTTCCAATAGGAAGAAAATAGCTTTTCAATGCAAATAACCATGTATCAATTGAGCTCTAATTGAAAAAAGAGTTTAAAGAAGTAGATATATGTAAATTATCCCTTTAATTTTGATTGGAAATATAATAAGTACAAATATGTTTGTTGAATTTGGGTCAATGTCAGTAATGCACTCAAATAGGTAGCCTTGTTGATTTATAATTTTGGTAAATTGATGACATTCAATTAATTGCATTCTAGAACATAGAACATATCCGACCATTGGACAGACAAATTTTGTATGAGATTTTCAATCAGGAATAGAGATGTGGGTCAAATCCCACCAAAAGGTGGAGAAGTGCTCCGAGTCTCTTGTCTGAAAGGAATCTTCATAAAAAAATATATTGTGGATGATTTATTTACACTGCACAGATAATTTTTACTAGAAAAGCTCACAAGAAAAACTGGGCACATTCAGTTCATGTATATATCCACTACGTGCAACATTTTTCATCAATGCACATAGAAAAACTACTTTCAGTTAAAATTGCATTCTAGAACATATATATTAACTACATTTAAATAATTTTTCATCAATGCACATATTAAAACTACTTGAACAATTAATTTCATTCTAGAACATATATATCCAATATATAAGTAACATTTTTCATCAATGCACATTGAACATATCCGACCATTGGACAAACAAATTTTGTACTAGATTTTCAATCAGGAATAGAGATGTGGGTCAAATCCCACCAAAAGTCAGAGAAGTGCTCTGAGTCTCTTGTCTGAAATTAATCTTCTTACAAAACTAGACTGCGGATTATTTATTTACATTGTGGATACTTTCTACCAGAAAATCCAACTAGTTTTTCATGAATGCACATAGTAAAACTACTTGAACAATTAATTGCATTCTAGAACACACACACACACACACACACACACACACAGATATATATATATCCAATACATGTAACATTTTTCATCAATGCACATGTATAGAAAAGCTACTTTGAGTTGATACTAGAGCACGTGCATGTACCAAAACAATTTGTACATGTGCAAACACTTGCACAAATAACATCAGCAGCTCAATTTTTAGTTGAGTACTAGAAGTTATAAAGCATATTTAATCCAAAGAGAATAAATTTTTGGGAAATTCAATCAAAAAAATTCCAATGGAATGCCATCTTCAATAATTCGTTCATGATCGAAATTTGACATTTTCCATTTCTTTATTTTTGTTTTTTTATTTGATTGAACCTCTATCAACTTTTTGCATGCTGCACACACCAAGTGACTATACGGACAACTTATGGAATCAGGTTCATAGTCTTCAAAGAAAAAAAAGTCCCTACTTTGATCAGTTTTTCTGAAAAAAATAACCTTTCAGTATAGTAGATCCTCTATGATATTGAAATCCGAGATCATTATAGTTTTGTAATAATTTAATTTTTGATTCAGTGCAACTCATAAAATAATAATTAAAATTTTCATGGTTGTCAATAGGTGAAATTACAGAAAAAACATCTCATTCAAAATAAAACAAACTTAACAAAATTATAAATATTTAAATTTATTTCTAGATCTTTAAATCATTAAAAATAAATTCAAATGTTACCTTCTCTAACAAGATCAAAAACTCGATCACCATCAGATGATATTGTAGTTTCCTCTGATTTCATTTCTTCAAACATTTCAACAAATATTTTTCCCTTTGTATTTAGCTCTGTATGTTTCAAATCTTTTACATACATTTTGATTTCACAAACGTCATTGGATTTTGTGTTGTTTGTGCAAACATCACAAAAACAAGAATATTTTCTTTTATCCAATGCAAACACATTTCTGACGACTTTGTTTTAATTGAATGAAATTTTTGAGTCCCTTTTATTGTTTCAACGTCATTTCCAATTGATCTATCTACGTCTTCGATCCCAATATGCCAGAAAAACCTTTATATGGAAAATTAAAAGAAGAATTTGTAAATATGATATCAAAATACAATCAAAGATAATCATTGCACGATAAATGTACAATGTTTAAAATTAGATTTCCAATAAAAATTAAATTGAATGTACCTTCGCACTTCCCTTGATGGGTTAGTCTCATGGCTTAGAGCAGTGATGCACCATTGAACAACTTCTTTCGCGTCCACAAGTAGGCTTGCATAGGGGTTCATTTGATATCTTCGAAGTGCTCATTTTATGCATGCCCCTGCACCGTCATGTTCTCCTTTTCCATGGCCAGTCTCAAAGAAATTCCAACAATGTTTAATGCATGTTTTCTTATGAAGAAAACACAACCAAAAGAATGATCGTGCAGATTTGAATTGACCTGCGCATCCGTCTGACCATATCCAATGTTCATTGAATGTTATTCCACGATTTTTCAATGAATCATAAATTTTTCCAAAAAAATGTTGTACAAAACATGTATCATGCGTACGATCGTCACTGATATAAAAATGATATTCTTTAATGATATGTCGATTTTCACTCGTGCTTTCTATATGATCGACATTTTGTTCAGCATGTCTATATAGAATATGGATGAGCATGGAGACTTGGTCAAAATGATAGTATTCACTCTGAATTTCTTTTTGTGGAAAAAATGTGTAGTTTTCTGCAAAATCAATCACTGACAAAATGGTCCCTGGTGGAAAAAATTCACGAGATTTTTTGAATTGCAAGTCTTTCCATCAAGCTCTATGGGAATGCTTGGTGTATTTGTAAATTTATGCCTCAAAATTTCTCAAAAAGTCTATCAGAAAAATTTCGTCTTCTAGTAATTCAATTCTTTTAACACTATTTGCACCTTGAATCGATGTATCTATATATTCATATCTCTTCCATTTCACTTTCATGTTGGACAATGATTGATCATTTATATCAATACGATATTTGTTTTGAAATTTAGTCAAATTTTCACAATCATCGCATTTTTTACCACCAACACATTTCTTTTTGTAAAATAGTTCATCGCTTTCTCTTTCACATATAATTTGAGATATGAAATCACGGATAGTGGAAGGAGGAGGTGAATCCTTCCATAATGTTCTACCGAAATCAAGGAATGTGTCATAATATAACTCAAATTCCACATGATAACGGCAACAAAAAGTGTCGCGTACGGTGATAGGTTTTACATACCATGGTTTTTGTTGAACAAAAGCACTGAGTGAAACATGAATTTGACGATTCTCTTCTTTGAACTTGTTGAATAACTCTATCTGAGTGGTTTCCAAGAAATATTTTTCATGTTCTTCGTACTAATTTCGTGCTATTCTTCTTCGCATCACATGCCTTGCAGTTGGCGAAACACGCGAATTGTTCTTACAATATTCATATATTATTTTTTTAACATTTTCTCCAAGTCTATCTTTGTATGGTTGCCTACAAATAGCTCTCCAACAAGCGAGTTCATCATTTACATCTACTTGCAGCCGAAATTTCCAATGTTTGTGCAAAGTTTTTTGCGAGGTTCCTAATGCTTGTGCCACAGATGTTACCAAATGATTCTCTTTAGTACTTGATGAAACCATTTCCATATGTATTCCTCTATGCACAATTGAAACATTTTTCTCTCTAGATCTCTTAATTTAATTTATAGCACTACTTGTATTTTGTATCACATCTTCCTTCATTTTTTTAATCTTTGGTTGATTTTCGAATAACCAGTAGTGTCATACCTTCTTTTAAGTTCAATATTTGAGCTTGAATTTTCACCTGCTCATTTAAGAAATACTTTTAAAAAGTGTAGTTAATACTTCTAACATCTCATCATCGACACTGATTTCATTTGTACATATTCGAAAAAATAGTACATAATAAGTTTACATATGAACAATAAATAACTAAATTAATAAATATAAGTATAATTTCAATAATGCGTGCATGTGTTCAATATATGTGTGTGTGTGTGTGTGTGCATGTACATACCTTGTGATTCAATTTCTTCATTTGAATTTCTTTCAATATTTTCACCATCTTCAATCATTGGTTCAATACCTCTTTCACTTTCTCTTTCAAAATTTTGTATCTCATCATCAATGTTTTGAGGAATATCTCTGTCTGTTTACATTAAACAAAATATTTTTCAAATTAGTTCATCAAATAAAAATTAAGCTTCACATTTTACACTAGGAAAATTTTAAAAATATCAATAGATCATAATATTTACATTTACATACCTGCTTCAATTTTTTCTTGAGGTTTATTTTCCCCTTCAATATTTGATGGGGCTTCTATCTTTATTTTGCGAGATTGTCTCCTCTCTTCTCTACGTTCCTCAGGGTCTCTTTTTCGATCATATTTTCTCGGACAAGTCCTTCGATTTCCCATGATAATAGAGTATGAATTTTAAAAAATTTCCTTCAAAAAATTAGACAATAACTCAACTAGAAAAGGCATCACAAAAGATTTAATTTAAAAAAAAAATCATTTTAATTTTTTTGCGAAAAATACATACTCCAATCTAAAACACTTATTTTAAAAAATTCGAGAAAAAAATGTCTTATAAAAATGAAACAAAGCTCAAAATATTTACTTCAACTCAAAACACGTACTCTAAAAAAATTTGACTTCAAAAAATGCCTCCAACTTAAAAAAAAAATGTCACTTTAAAAAATACTTCAAAAAATACTTCCAGAAAATGTTTTTTTGAAATTAAGCCCAACTCCATAGTTTCAAAAAAATGAAGCACAAAAAACATCCAAAAAAATGTATTACATACCTCCAAGAAATGTCCTTTGAATGTACGTCCAAGAAAATTCCTTAAACCCAAAACAATTCTTTTCAAAATCAGGCGCCTCCAAGAAATGTCATCCAAGAAAAGTCTTTAAACCCAAAACAATTGTTTGCAAAATCAGATTGTTTCCAAGAATTTGAAATTAAGCACAAATCCATACTTTAAAAAAAAAATGAACAAAAAACATCCAAAAAAATGTATCACATTCCTCCAAGAAATGTCCTTTGAATGTACGTCCAAGAAAATTCCTTAAACCCAAAACAATTTTTTGAAAAATCAAACCGTCTCCAAGAAATGTCCTCCAAGAAAAGTCCTTAAACCCAAAACAATTCTTTGCAAAATTAGTCTGCCTCAAAGAAATGTCCTTAAACCCAAACCTCCAAGAAAATTCTTTAAACCCAAACCAAGACCTTTATAAAATCAGACCAAATGTGCGAAATGTGCGAAAATTATGAATGATTTCGCGGTAATATCTTTATAAAATCAGACCAAACAAAAATTTAGGTGTAAGCACAATTTTGATGGTCTTAGGAGCAAAAACCGTCATCTTACCTTTCATATCTTTAAGTGATCTCAACCCTACATGCCTTTGGAACCTATGCTTGCCAACGTGAAGAGCCAACCTCCATTTGTTGTGCTACTGTTGATGGTGTGCTATGAATGATGGGTGGGCTAGTATTAAGCACTGATGTTACTGTCTCCATGAAAGTTTTCGAAGACATATTGATTGTTGACAGCTGTTGTAAAAGAATAATATTTACCAAACCATGGTGGAATAAACTATGGTGATGATCTTTCCCTTTGCTTTGTACCTTTCTAGTCATCTTGACCAAACCGCTGAATAATAAATTAGGCAAATTGAGAGGCTTAGTAGTAGTGAAATGCATCAATAACCTAACAGGGTACTGGTATAGTCCTGAGAATCTCCCTTGACATATAAAAATTTTCATAATTAACTTCATAAAAGGGGATATTTATGTAGTAAATGCCTGAAAGGGAGTATGTTATTAGGAGCATCCTTGCAATGAGTTTTCATGAATTTTTTTTAGTTCTCAAACTCCAAGTCCATCCCCTTGAACCGTATTTCTCCAGGGTTCGTGATACCTATTGATGAAGCAATAAAATCTGTTGATATGGTGAATTAAATAGCTGGTATTAAAAACTTTTCTCTCTTGAAGCTAGTGGAAAAAAGGCTTTTCCATTGAGCATGCAACCTACCTCCTTGATTCTATCACAAAACCTCAAACAAAAATTGCTTTCAAAACATATCTTCTTATAAGGAGAAGCATTGATTTCTTGCAAGCTAGATGGCTCAAACTTGGAATGGTGGCCTCCCTTATGGATCTTCTTTTCACTCTCCATGGTTTTTGTAAGAAAGATAAAAACCTATCAAAAGGACACGTCATGGGACATATTCGCTTTGAAATTTTATGTTTTCTGGCATGACAACTGTTCAAATGAATTCAAGATAGAAGCATCACACCAATTAGCAGAAGTGTCGCGCCTCCTAGATGAAGCATCACGCCACTTTGGAGCCACATTTGACTAAATTTTAGCCATTCATTTTCAAATATGAAAGTTAGTATAGGTATCCCTATGTGTCCTATTTCCATTCCTTCATTTAAAATGTGAAAATACGCAATGGATGGCCTTCAAAAACTCATTCTGAGAACCTCACACTAGAGCACCGCGTAGATGAAAAATGAGTGGCAGAATCATGACAAAATTGTTTATTTTTTCTATTTTTATTAAAAAATGGAGGGTTAAAATCTAGCATGATACCATAACTTTAATGTAGAAGTCAAAATCCATCCATACATATAAAAATTTATTCATTTAGATTCTATGAGAAAAAGCATCACGCTACTATGTGATGCTTCTACAATGGCCAAATTTCCAGAATTTCCAAAAAATATCAAAAAATGCTCAAAATTCTCGAAATATTACAAAATTTGTTTCATTGAATCCTTTGATGATAAGATAAACAAATAAGGATGCCTTAGCAAGCAGGTCCAAATCTTCTTTCTCCTTAAGCTTAATTAGGTTTTCCTTAGGATTTTTCCTCAAGATTTTCACCCTCACCTTCTCTATTTTGTTCCTCCTGAAATAATGTCTCATCGTATGCCTTTTGAGTTTATTATATTTTTCATCCTTCTTAAAAATATTTTCAAGATGAATATTTACCTTTTCAAACCACAACTCTTTATCTTTCTCAATTTCAGTAGCTATCAATTCATATAAGGTTAGTTGACCTAGTTGAGGAGAAGGCTCTATTTCTTGCTCTTTTTTCTTAGTTAACCTCTTTTCTTGTCCTCAGTTTTGTTTCAGTCTCTGTGTCCTCGAGCTGCTTAAAATTCACCACTTCTTTGCATTTATCGTTATCTGCCTCAATTTTCTCTTTTGGTTTGCTTTGGAGGAGATGTTTAACTTTCAACTGCATGTTTTCTTGTTGTAAGAAGGTAATCATGAAGTGAGCCCTTGAGAGGTTGGCCTTCAACTCTGCTATCTTTTCATAATTTTCCCTTATTATCTCCTCAGTTGTCTTGTATTTCACTTTCTCTATCATTTCAACCTCCATGGGTGCTTGTTCTTCATGTTGCTGCAATGCTAACCCATTCTCATGCCTGAGTGGCTCAATCTCATGAATAAGTGGCTACTATATTGTTTTTATTCTTTTAGCTATATTTTCAGGTGCAAGAACACTTTTGATGGTCTTAGGATCAAATAAAATCCTCTTACCTTTCTCATATGTTTGAGTGATCTCAGCCCTACTTTCCTTTGGAACCTATGCTTGCCAACGTGAAGAGCCTACCTCCTTCTGTTATGCTAGTGTTGATGGTGTGGTATGAATGATGGGTGGGATAGTATTAAGTGTTGATGTAACTATATCCATGAACTTTTATGAAGGCATATTTATTTTGGACAACCTCACTCAAGAAGCACCGCACAAATGAAAAATGAGTGGGAGAAGCATGAAAAAAGTGTTTTTTTTTTCGATTTTTATTCAAAACAGGGGCGTGAAAACCTAATATGATACCATAAATAGATTGTAGAAGTCAAAATAAATCCATAAATATAAAAAATTTCTTGATTTACATGCTCTGAGAGAAATCATCACGTTGCTACGCGACACTTTTGAAATGGCCAAATTTCCAGAATTTCCAAAAAATATCAAAAAATGCTTAGAATTCTCAAAATATTCCAAAATTTGTTTCATTGAATCATTGGATGATAAGGTAAAAAACTAAGGATACCTTAGAAAGAAATTCCAAATCATCTTTCTCCTTAAGCTTAATTAGTGTTTCCTTAGAATGTTTCCTCAAATTGTTCACCCTCACCTTCCAGATTTGGTTCCTCTTGAAATAATGTCTTGTCGTATGCCTTTGGAGTGTATTATATGTTTCAGCCTTCTTCAAAAGCTTATCAAGATGAATTTTTACCCTTTCAAGCCACAACTCTTTATCCTTCTCAATTTCAGTAGCTATCAATTCATCAAATGTTAGTTGACCTAATTGAGGAGAAGGCTCTCTTTCTTTCTCTTTTTTCTTAGTTAATCCTTTTTTTCTTGTCCTCCTTAGTTTTGTTTCATCTTATGTGTCCTCTAGCTGCTCAAAATCCACCACTTCTTTTCCTTTACCATTACTTTCCTCAATGTTCTCTTTTGGCTTGCTTTAGAGGAGCTGTTTAACTCTCAACTGCATGTTTTATTATTGTAATAAGGCAATCATGAAGATAGGCCTTGAAAAGGTGGCCTTCAACTCTACTATATCTGCATCATTTTCCCTTATTATCTCCTCAGTTGTCTTGTATTTCACCTTCTCTGTCATGTCAACCTCCATGGGGGCTCGTTCTTCATGTTTATGTAATGGTGACCCATTCTCATGCATGAGTGGCTCACTATCATGAATAAGCAGTTGCTATATTTTTTTATTTTTCAGCTATATTTGTAGGTGAAAGACCACTTTTGATGATCTAAGTAGAAAAAACCATCCTCTCACCTTTCATATGTTTAAGTGATCTCAACCCTACTTGGCTTTGGAACCTATGCTTGCCAACGTGAAGAGACAACCTCCTTTTGTTGTGATAGTGTTGATGGTGTGTTATGAATAATGGGTGGGCTAGTATAAAGCGCTGATGTAACTATCTCCATGAAAGTTTTCGAGGACATATGGATTGTTGACAACTGGTGTAAAAGAATAAGCTTTACCAAACCATGGTGGAATAAACTATGGTGATGATTTTTTCCTTTGATTTGTACCTTTCCAGTCATCTTGACCAAACTTGTTAATAAATAATTAGGAAAATTGAGTGGCTTAGTGGTAGTGAAATGCATCAATAACCTGACAGGATATTGGTACAGTCCTGAGAACCTCCCTTGCCATGTAAAAAATTTGATAATTAACTTCATAATAGGGGAATATTTATCGAGTAAATTCCTAAAAGGGAATATGTGCTCAGGAGCATCCTTTCAATGAGTTTTCATGAAAATTTTGTAGTTCTCAAAGTCCAATTCCATCCCCTTGAATCAAATTTCTCCAGGGTTCGTGATACCTATTGACGAAGAAATAAAATTTGTTGATATGGTGAATTAAATAACTGTTATGAAAACCTTTTCTCTATTGAAGCTAGTGGAAAAAAGGCTTTTCCATTGAGCATGACAACATACCTCCTTGTTTCTATCACAAAACCTCAAAAAAACATTGCTTTCAAAACATCTCTTCGCATAAGGAGAAGCATTGATTTATTGCAAGCTAAATGGCTCAAACCTAGAATGGTGGCCTCCCTTATGGATCTTCTTTTGACCCTCCACGGTGCTTGTCAGAAATATAAAACCCTATCAAAAGGACACGTCACGGGACAACTTCACCTAGACATTTGGTGCTTTATGGCATGAAAATTTCCCAAAGGAATCCAAGACAGAATCACCACACCAGTTAGCAAAAGTGTCGCGGCTCCTAGAAGAAGCATCACACCACTTTGGAGCCACATTTGAGTGACTTTTAGGCTTTCATTTTCAGATATGAAAGTTACTCTAGGTATCCCTATGTGTCCTCTTTCCATTCATTCAATTAAAATGTGAAAATATGCAATGAAATGCCTTCAAAAATTTATTCTCACAACCTCACACCAGAAGCACCACACAGACAAAAAATGAGTGGCAGAATCATGAAAAAAGTGTTTCTTTTTGGATTTTTATTAAACAATGGAGGGTGAATACCTAACATGATACCATAACTGGAATGTAGAAGTCAAAATCCATCCATACATATAAAAATTTCTTCATTTAGATGCTTTGAGAAAAAGCATAGCGCTACTATGCGACACTTCTACAATGGCCAAATTTCCAGAATTTCCAAAAAATATCAAAAAAAGCTCAAAATTCTCAAAATATTCCAAACTTTATTTCATTGAATCCTTCGATGATAAGGTAAAATACTAAGGATGCCTTAGCAAGCAGGTCCAAATCATCTTTATCCTTAAGCTTAGTTAGGGTTTCCTTGGGATTTTTCCTCAAATTTTTCACCCTCACCTTCGGGATTTCGTTCCTCCTGAAATAATGTCTCGTCGTATGCCTTTGGAGATTATAATATGTTTTAGCCTTATTAAAAATATTCTTAAGATGAATGTATACCCTGTCCAACTAGAACTCTTTATCTTTCTCAATTTCAGTAGCTATCAATTCATCAAAGGTTAGTTGACCTAATTGAGGAGAAGGCTCTCTTTCTTTCTCTTTTTGTTTAGTTAACCGTATTTTTCTTATCCTCCTTGCTTTTTTTCAGTCTCTGTGTCCTCCAGTTACTCAAAATCCACCACTTATTTGCATTTATCGTTATCTTCCTCAATGTTCTCTTTTGGTTTTCTTTGGAGGCGATGTTTAACTTTCAACTGCACGTTTTCTTGTTGTAAGAAGGTAATCATGAATTTAGCCCTTGAGAGGTTGGATTTCAACTCTGCCATCTCTACATAATTTTCCCTTATTGTCTCCTCATTTGTCTTGTATTTCACCTGCTTTGTCATGTCAACATCCATGGGTGCTCTTTCTTCATGTTGCTGCAATGGTGACCCATTCTCATGCATGAGTGGCTCACTATCATGAATAAGTGGCTGCTATATTTTTTTTCTTTTTTTCAGCTATATTTTCAGGTACAAACACACTTTTGATGGTATTAGGAGCAAATAAAATCATCTTACCTTTCTCATATGTTTGAGTGATCTCAACCCTACTTGCCTTTGGAACCTATTCTTGCCAACATGAAGAGAAAACCTCCTTTTGCTGTGTTAGTGTTGATGGTGTGGTATGAATGATGGGTGGGCTAGTATTAAGCGCTGATGTAACTGTCTCCATGAATGTTTCAAAAGACATATTGATTTTTCATAGCTGGTGTAAAATAATAAGCTTGACCAAACCATGGTGGAATAAACTACGGTGATGATCTTTTCCTTTGATTTGTACCTTTCTGATCATCTTGACCAAACTCCTAAATAAATAATTAGGCAAATTGAGTGGCTTAGTAGTAGTTAAATGGATCAATAACCTGATAGGGTACTTGTACAGTCTTGAGAACCTCCCTTGACATGTAAAAAACTCATAATTAACTTCATAAAAGGGGAATATTTATCCAGTAAATGCGTAAAATGGAACATGTGCTTAGGAGCATCTTTGCAATGAGGTTTCATGAACATTTTCTAGTTTTTGAAGTCCAAGTCCATCCCCTTGAACCATATTTCTTCGGGGTTTGTGATACCTATTGATGAAGCAATAAAATCTATTGATATGGTGAATTAAATACCTGCTATGAAAACATTTTCTCTCTTGAAGCTAGTGGAAAAAAGTCTTGTCCATTGAGCATGACAACATACCTCCTTGATTCTATCACAAAATCTCAAAAAAACATTGTTTTCAAAACATCTCTTCGCATAAGGAGAAGCATTGATTTTTGCAAGATAGATGGCTCAAACCTGTAATGGTGGCCTCCCTTATGGATCTTCTTCTCACCCTCGATGGTCTTTTCCAGAAAGATAAAACCCTGATGTAGTGGGTCAGGAAAGTGGAGATTTAGGGAAATAGATGATAATGGTAAGGTGATTTAAGGGACATAAATGAGGTGGAAGGAAGCTTGGGAAAAATCCCTAAAAATTTGGGGAGGTACAGTGTTGAATTAGATTTAAAATGGAAGTGGAATTTCTGGAAATGGGCATGAGTATACTGCCCAAAAGGTTAAAACACAGGTTTTTTAAAGTTTTCCTACAAAAACGTACTCAAAACTAGGGTTTCAATGAAAATGGTGGCAAGGAGGGATGAGAGTGATAGGGAATGTTTGGATAAGGTGTATGGAGTGTGTATGAAGGTTTTAGATGATATAATTAGGGTTTTAACAGTTGAAACAAACTAATGATTGAAAACACCAAAAAATGTAGTGGAGAAAACATAAAAAATGAATCCACTCATTTGTTGAAGTATTTGAATTAAGAGAGGTATGGAGAGTGTCCAATTACTAGTTTGGAGATCTCTCGATCTTTGGGAAATATTTTTTGAACCTTGGATGGGTTATTGGGAGATTTAAACCAAAACTGTAGGTTTTTCCATAAGCGTAGTACTGCCTTCTAGAACCGTAGCACTTCATTCCATAAACATAGCATAGATGGTTTTTGCTCAAATTTATTGTTTGTCTTCAACCCTTAGCAATTGTGGAGTATGACGATGAGAAAAGAGGAACTCAATCAAACATCAAGGAATTAAATGAGTTGAATGTGCCTTTTTTTTCTTTGATAATATCACAAAATATGCCTTTTTGTCTTCTAGTGAAATCATACATGCTTTGAGAAAAAACTTACTTTTTTGAAAACTTGATCATGTAACATGCTTTATTTGAGGAAAGAAAAAGTGAATTTACTTATTTTTCTATATTTTATAACTCCCTATGTAAATGACTTGTATGGTGAAAATGAGATTTTTTCTACCTTCTTTCATGACATAATTGGACCTTATGGTGGCGAAACAAAAGAGACCTAGACCGTGACCTTGATGAAGCTGTGGTGAATGACCTAAGACCCTAGATGATAATGGATGAAATGACCTCTGAAATGATTATGACCATGAATGGAGTGAAGGGAGTAGCATTTATACCTAGAGAATATTCAATGGAAAAAAATTATTTGAAAATTGACTTGAAAACATGAAATTTTGACCTAGGACGACTACCAAGTAAACCACAAAGAGTATGTTTTATCACTGAAAATTCAAAAACTAACATGTATAAAAACCAAGTAATCCCTACTAAGTAGGAAAGGGATCTGAAAATATGAATGGATAATATGAAGGATACATGCATGTGATGGGCACTGCAAGTGGCTAGAACCAAACCCATCAAATATTTGAAGCTGCATCAGAGGCTTTAGTATAATCTGCAGTCATCTGGGCATGTAGGGGGCTACCTGAAGGGCCACACCCTCATGAGGTGTGAAAAATGTCTGACACACTTGGGAATCACTGGTAAAATCTATTGCATCCATAAACCATCATGTGTACAATTCTCAATCGTTTGATAATGATATCCGGTGGAACATGTGAGAAACAACCAAGTAAAAGGGAAATAATGATTCACTTTTCTTGATCTGAGGTATTGAACAATAAGGAAATTTGGAACCAAGGCACACCATCCTCTAAAATATTCATCTATAATGAATATGTTGAAGTTGACAGAATAGGGCCTGCCATATCTGAGGCAATGAGGAATTCTCAAATAAGGCAAGAGGGATAATAGGAGAGTTACTATTGTATTGACACTAGGGATAATGATGGAAGCAGAGAAACTGGGAGGTGGGCAGATGACTTCCCTTGTTAGAGAAAAAAAAGAATTGTTTCCCTGATAGTGACTGAATTGATTCTAGAGGCGATGAAGGATAATATGAATGGAGGCGAATATGTGAAAAATGTTATGAATCTCATGCAAAAATTGATGGAATATTATAAGAGGAAATAAAGGGACTCGGGATAGACTCCATGAATGTGATAAAGAATCAACTCGAATTATATGAGCAAGGGTGACTCGATGATGCTGGAACACAAGATAGGTCCATGGGGACCATAAAAAACATGAAAAAAAAATGGATGCCCATGAAGAAAATCGACACATGAGGTGACAAGTGTGGAAGAAAAGTATTGCCAAAGTACAAGAAACTCTTATGATGAAATCTGATTTGAAGTTGGTGGAAAAGTGAAACTTCATGGAAAAAATGGCTTGCAGTTGAAGTGTCAAATTACTGAAAAAAAAGGATGTCCATTATAACACTCATTGAGAGCTTTCCAATGGTACTGATGGTTTTTCAAACCGAGATACGGTTTGGTCTCAATGGGTGACAGAAAAACAAGGGTATTTCCAATAAAAGAGTTTTTACCCTCAAATTTCAATTCATTTGCTAAGTGAGTTGTTGTGAGTTTGGAGAAGAGGAAAAGGCCCTAAATATTGTGGATATCACAGCGTAAAAACCGACCATTGCAGTTAACATCTGTCAGTGGGAGGTAGGTGAAAAAACCTTAATCTTATTTTTCAGTGGATTAGTTTTCAGTTTAGAGCCTGAGAACTCAGTAGGAGACCCCTTCCCTCTCTCACAACAAGATCACACTTTTCAGGTCTGGAACTATGTTCTGGCTCGCATGAAAAGGTGGAAAATCTAAAAGCTCGTAGTATTTGGTCAGAAAAGTGTGAGTTGGGGCAAAGACATGGTTTGGTTTGCTGGCTTGATGAGGACTAAGAAAAAATATGATATGGTGCAGTTATTTTAGCTTTGATCTAACATGAAAGTGTGATATTTTGCAGATATGGTAGAGTTAAATATCATTTGGCATGAACAAGACTTGGACACTCTGAGATTCATGGGAATCAGTTGGTGAGAGATTTCTTTGTATGGAGTTCTCAAGTTGTTAGAGAACCCATTGATGAGAGAAGGTTAGCCCTTGCTATCGAGGATTGTGAACTATTTAGATCTAGACCAGTAGGCCTTCATTGTGCAGGGACACATGATCAAGTTAACGATGCATGATATATATATTTTTATCAGACTCACCCCACTAGGGGTGGTGGGGGATATACATCCTTTGTTACCTCATGGGATGTATATAACAAAGTTTTTGGACTGCCAATGTTGACCGGATGCTCATGCAAATGTCATGACCATCACAGTTAGTGAATTATAGAGGTTAGATACATAGGCTATTGTCACATCGATGTTGTGGATATTGGGAAGCCATGCATTCCATCACATCATTGGGGATAAGATGATATTAGTGGAGAGATTTTTGAGATATACCTACTATGGGTGGTCCCATATGATGTTATTAGTAATGAAACAATAGGTGAGCCATAAATTTTCATTTGGGATAATGTTTTTCTCTTTATTCTTTTAGAATACCCCAACCGTTCTTCCTCATGTCAAGATATTTGATAGGGGCCCACAAGAACCTAGGATGCACCGATAGTTTTAGCTACTGCGTTGAGGAGGGGGAGGAGGATTTGGGTGTGTGTTCCAACCAATGTTTTTCATTCATTGGGATCAAATTCCATTATACATGTACTATTATCCATATAGTGGTATGAACTATCAGGGTGATCCTGACTTGCCACTTCTGCTAGGATGAGCATGGAGTCCAAATGGTAAGTGAAAGTTTCTTTTGGTTACATGTAAATATTTTTAGAACATCTATGTGTCACTGATTCTTAACTTTTGGAATGCAGATATAACACTGGTAAACATGGTAGGATAGGCAGGATGATCCATAGCACCTGGGCCTGCGGAACAAGTTGGTCGTCACATGAGAGAATAGATTATGAGGGTCTACTACAGGATCTCTGTTGTAGGTGTAATGTGGTGCTAACCCGAGTATTAGAGCGTGGGTGGCATGTGTTAGAAGATCGATATTTTGATGAGTGTACAATTATTACCTCAAATTTGCGAGGGATCATTTGACACATGGCAATGGTTGGTCAGGCTGTCTCTGACCTATGAGCAGATGGAGCGAAGCCATTGGCTTGGGAGTCTCCAGATAGTGACTAAGGATGGGGACATGTGGGTTCGTTGGTTTGATTTTATTTACATTTTATGGGCATGCTGGATGTATTTAGAGTAGTGGACTTAAAACACTTATGTTTTTATGTGATGATACATCATATGTATATGTATATTTTTATATGACAATTACGGTTCACCATTTTGATTTATGGTTCTCTTGTGTTAAATGCATGAGATAACTTCCAATCTAGAATTTTATTTTCATTGGTGTTCACATAGTGATTTTTGGCTCTAGGAACATGACTAAATGTAATGGATTCAAATTCACATGCTAAAATATTCACTTGTAGATGTTTTCTAAATAGGACATGGTTATTCACATGATAAACGCCATTCAATTCCATGACAACTATCAAGGAATCTAAACAAACATGAATATGAAGGATACGATGAGTAAGGGAATCGACTAACAAACCTGTCAGTGCATCATATTCGGCATGGTTATTGGTGGTAGGTCCAATGCATACACTGTTGGAGTGAACTAACAAATGCAAGGGGCTAAAAATGGCCCAAGTTGCTGAGACTAGAGTCCAGGAGAAGTGAATTGCACCATCGGCATGGTCGATATGTGGTGTGGATGATGGATCCATATGAAAGGAACCAAGAGATGAAAAATGGGATTGTGTGATATGAAAGCTACCTATATGCATGACAAAAATAAATACATGCATGTTAATGGGAGATTCTATGCGTAAAATTTCTTGAGGTAGAGTGAATTGCAAGGGTTAGGAAGGATCTAGTCTTTAAATTATTGTAGAAGGTATGTTCCCTTGCCCAAGAAATTATGAATTGTGTAAGGTCCTAGCCATGATGATTCAAACTTCTGATGATGAAGGACATCATGAGCCTAATCCTACATAAGAAGAAGATCACCTTTGTGAAAGGTACGAGGCTGGAATTTTTGGTCATGCTTAGCTTTGGTACACCTTTTGGCCACTTCAATGGTTTGAAATGCTATAGGATGGTCCTCAGAGGCATGCTCAAGAATGATAAGTTTTGTTATAAATTTTGGGTGTTAGGGAGAAGTTTGACGGCTAGGTGAAGGGAGGGGATTTCACACTCGATCGGTAAGGCCGAAAACAATCTGGAAAGGAGTAAACTCGATGGAGTTTTTAACATAATACTTATATCCTCACAAATAAAGTAAGATCATAAGGTTCTCTTGGGGCCTCAAAATTCGCTGCAGCAACATGGAGGATGACCATCCGGTCCGGACCTTAAAGTAGCTCCTTTTCCATTTGGAATGGCGGCTATGACTGCTCTAAGTAGGTCCAGTTACCTTCTCTCAACCTCCATTGGCTTAAAATATGGCTTTTGTCTACCAATGGGAAAGAGACATCAGATCACTTCTCTTGTTGATCGACCAAGAAAGTGATCCTTAAGCTAATTTGGGCTCGGCCATGCCAAAGCTAAATTTTTGCCTCTTTGAGAAGAGGACCTTTTAAGGATGTAGAATTTAATCTAAATGGAATATTATTTTAAGATGTAAGAAAAAGAAACTATTTTAATCTTATCTCAATTAGCTAGATATAGATCTATCCCAACTAAGAGAAATATGTTTTAAATAATTGAGATTTAAATATGTTTGTTTTAAAATATCAAGCTAACGAAGTAGTTCAATTAACTGATATTGTGAATACCAAACACATTCTATATAGAGACCTATTAGTGAAATAATTAATCAACAACACTTAGGAAGTAGTTCTAAAAATTATATTGATCATTTAATCAATAACTTGAATAATTAAATAATAACATGCGAAAATTAGTTCATAACATATCACTATTCGATAAATCAGTTTTATAAGACAAATTTCTGAATAAATAGTTACTCAAAAATCAGAAGTCAACCCATAACATTAGAGACAAATAATAACATAAATTGAAGCAAATTACTCATACCGACAGAAGTGCACAAGTACGCAAGTAAATTGACACATTCCTGTTATAAAAAAAATGAAACCAACATTTAAAATAATAGTATTAAAAATACCAATTTATTAAGTCCATTTATCTAGCTCCTGTCTCTGACAGTCTTTTACAATAACTGAACTTCTGCTTTCAAAATCAGCGCTACAGTAGTGCAAGACTCTATTCATTATACATAACTCAGAATGTAAAAGAAAAACCTCAATAATCTCCAGATCTGAGATTCCTCTCCTCTCACCCTACACATCTAAATCCTCTAAACAATAGTGCCAACAAGAATTCCTAAACTGCAAAGGAGAGCATCCATTATTACATTTTGCAATCTACTATTTATAATATATGCAAAGGAATTCTTCATGGGAAAGTTTTTTGAATAGTGTTTTTGCTCAATCAATTTTCATTGGTTTAAAATCATATTCTTCAATTGTCGGAGCCTTCTCATTGATTGATAACTTCTTCTTCTCATCTTTTCAACTCTTTTCCTACAAAAACAAATCAAAACAAAATTAAAATGTAAAAATAAAATCAAAATGCAAAAAAAAATTCAAATAAATCCAATCAAAACTTAATCTAATAAATAATTGAAAAAGGAAATATAAGATTTATTTTCATTTTCATGGTGATATAATTGACCAATCATATCATTGACGAATGGATATGCATTTAGAAGAAGTTGTGGGAAAATTAAAATGCAGAAAATAAAACTGAGAAAAAATATTTTGTTAAAAATTCGGATCATGATATTCTGCTAAATTTTAGATCCAATAAATGATCAAATCTGGAAACGAAACAACTTCATAAACGTTCTCCATGATTTTATCTATCTAATGAGCTATACTGAGCCTCATTTGGCCAGCTAAAACTTCATTTATGAGCTTCCAATGTTTGTATATTAAAATTTCCAGAATTCTGGAATTTTTGTTACTTGGGTTGAAAATCAGAATTTTTTAATTAAATTATAATCCTAAATTAGATTATAGTTTTTAATTAATTAATTATAATTAATTATAATTATATTATTAATATAATTCAGTTACAATCTAATTCTAAATTAAATTATCATTATCAATTAATTAATTATAATTACATTATTAATTTTGATTAATAAAAACTAATTGAAAATAAAATTAAACTAATTAAAAAAATGATTTATTGATTAATTAGAATATTAGAATATTATATTAATATTATGATTTAGATTATATTAAAATTATAATAAAATTATTATAATAAAAATATAATATTAATTATAATATTATATAATGTTTTATATTTTAGTTAATAATTCAAAATTTATATGAAATATACACCACGTGAGAGAGAGAGAAGGGAGGAGGAGAGGTGAGTGAATGGAAGTTAGAAGGCGACGTGAGGGTGCGGTAAGGTAAATGAGTCGGGAGGCATAAGGAAGTCAATCCAACCTTATGTTAAAAAATATAACCCCTCGCATAAAAAAAACAAAACCAAATCGCAAATGCAATCAGAGTTTCGGTGCTTTTAAAATATATGCACAAAAATAAAAGCTTGATATTGCGATATGTGATTTGTGATGTATCGCAATCAGATTTCGGCAGTTTTAATACAAATGAACAAAAAAAATATAAAATATTTGTGATATGTGATTTGCAATGTTTTACAAACGCAATATCCCATCGCAACATTGTTTACGATCGCACATTTGAAATCGTAATTTTTATATTAGATTTTGGAAGGAATGATGTGTCAGGAATGGGAAAAAAGATGAAAAATAATAAAAATGACTGAGGTCAATATTTACAATGAATGACTATTTTAACTATGAGAATTAAAATATTGGTACACTTTATACATTTTTTAACCCAAGTGAGAAATGATCAAAACTTCAAAGGAGTGTCATTTACAAACCATTTGACGAAATGAAGTGAAACAAGTAT
Source organism: Pinus albicaulis (assembly GCA_034641835.2). NCBI lineage: Eukaryota > Viridiplantae > Streptophyta > Pinopsida > Pinales > Pinaceae > Pinus > Pinus albicaulis. The sequence goes on from CM076584.1 coordinate 1,377,052,343, forward strand.
CGTTGGAAATTTTATGAAAAACCAGATTCAATGAAACAGTCAAAATACAAATCCAATAAAAATAAAAAATTACAAAATTACAAAGTAATTAGCTTAATCAAAATCCTAAAAGGTGTTTAGCCAAGAATTTTGTAGAAAGAGTCCCCATTATTTGAAGTACATAAGTCAAAAATGGGGTGTGGGGGGGGGGGGGGGGGGGTTGTGTTTTACCAAAACAATGGCGGCATGCGGGAGAAGAACCGGTTATCTCTGATTAAAGATAATGAGCTTATATTTACCTAAAGGTTAAAAATAATGGAAATCACGAAATCGTCTAACATTAAAACATTTCATAGATCCCACATAAATAGATTAAGCAATGCATGTTTGTAAAGATAAGTACTTAAAACAGACTTGAGTAAAAGTGATGAATCCAAATTTGGAGAAATTTGTTTTTTTTTTTAAATTTTCCTGATGTAAAAAAAATAGAAGGTAGAGATAGGAGTTTTTTATAAAGCATATATCCATTTTATGATTGTCTCTAACACTGCTTCGCTACGACCGAGCATCCATAGCCCTGATAGGTTTACTTGTATTTCTCATGCTTCCTGTTTTTATCACTCTTTTGATAAGCGCATTTTCAAGCTTTTAGTTTATGATGTATTTGATTGAAACATGTGAGATGAAAAATAGAGATTTATGTTTAATGAAAATAATACTTTCATAATGTTTACTCCAAGTTATTTCCTTGTAACTATCAATCAGATTATTTTTATGTGGAGGGGTGGGAGGGATTCATTGAATTAAACTCAAATCAATTCTTTCCTTGAAGAGGTAAACTCAGTTGCTTAGAAAGGATGTGTGTTCCTCCATGAAAAATATTTAAGGAAAGATAGCTTTATGGTTTCATAAAGATATGCGTTTAATGATAAATGAAATTCACTTAATTGGATAGAGTAAAACATTTCTCATGTATGTCAAAATTTGTAAGATAAGGAAAATTTCTTTCACATAAACCATGACAAAGTCACCAGAATCAAATCAAAACTGAAAACAGAAAGGAAAATAATTCCTAAACTAAAGTGAGAAAAGAAATTAGTAAATAAAAATGAAGAAAGAAAAATTGAAATCAAAACAAAATTTAAAAGCTAACTCTAACAACCTTGCTTATATGAATTTCTCAATGACAAATTATAAAAGAAAATAAGCATGTGTACCTTCATTCCTATGTTGAGATTTTAAATTTTTTATCTTGTAGATTTATATAGAAATAAGGCTCTCAAAACGTAGAAGGTGGATAGCAGTTGTGATAGATAATATGCTGAACGAGAAGTTTCTTTCTGTTACAAATTTCCTTTTTCAAGGCATAACCTCCATAAAAGCATCTTAACTATTTTCTAATAGAATTAATGCTTTAAAGAAACAAACTAAAGGTTCATAAACTCCCTAGTATAGCTGATTTGATGAGGATAATTACTGCTTCTCTCAAGAATCTGAAAGAGCAAAAATATTTTTTATTTTTTATTTTTAAACTGGTCTGGTAGAGGTGAAAATGATTCATGAATACCTATAGAAACGGAGTTCAAGATCAGCAAAGACTACAACAAAAATGAAGAAATGTGAATAAATGAAAGTGGGCATATGAAACTTACCCTTGAATAACTACATTTAATCTTACCTGAGAAATATGATTTTCTCCAATGCAAGTTAACTTCCTTCTTTAATTAGAATTAAAAGCATGAAAAAGTTTTATTGACCCAGAATCCTTAAGCAGTAAACTAAAAGAAAGCAATGTTTCATGTTCAAGGAATCATAAATAAATAGAATCCATTAGAAATGAGGGTGAATATGTGCTTCTTTATGAATTGAAATGATGAATGTTTTTTTTTTATTTTTCCATTCTGAATTTATATCATCCCCAAAATATTGATATTGATCTAGAATCCTTGCTAAATTTTTCGCATCGTGAGATTCTTTTCCATGCATAACCTAAAATATGTGACTTCCAATTTTTCTGATATGTGATTGAGATATTTCTATAAAAATTAAAAGATAATGGTGGAAAGTCAAATACTGAAGTTTATTGCATCAAAAGATCTTGAATACAAAGATTCATTTAAGTTTAGCAATGCGATATAAATCTTGTGATGGCAAAGTTGCGATATGAGCATGTGCGATGGGAAACTATGAAGGGATGAATGTGATATCACAGAATAATCATATCGAAATATTAAATCTTGTGAATGATATGAAATGCCGATATAATTCTTGAGATAATGAAAATGCGGTAAATGACTGATGCAATGTGACTACAAATACCAAAATATATGCGCGAAAATTTGGTTTTACGGCCCACACAAACGATGATCAATCACACATGGTTTCGCTTCACATCTTTTATAATTTATCTTCCCACAGATTTCAAAACTTAATTCTTTTTCAATTTTGCGATTTTTTGATTTCGCAATTCGCAGCGAACTCCACATCGTTGGTTGCAAGTTTTAATTTTTAACATATTACTTATCTCGTGCGATATGTGTGTCATCGCATCGCAATATCCTTACCTTGTAATTTATCGCAACACATCTAATATAACCTACCGAGTGAAGTTTTTAACAATAACTGCTAAAATTGCTAATATGTGAAATGTAATTTCGTTGATGCGACGATGTCCAATGAAGAATGGACCCGATATTTTTATTATATGAATTTTAATTTCATATTGGATCCGGGACATCGAAACTTTTAAATATGTACCTCTACCAAATTTTCGATTTATAAACGGATGCGATATCTGTATATAAAGAGGATTTAAATGTAATATCGGGTCCGGGTTATATGAACATCACAATTTTGGTGAAATAATTTTATCGTAAGATGAGCAAGAGTATTGAAGTTGATTCAGAAGATACGCATTGAGGGTTTCCTATCGGTAATTTTTAAGAGTTGCCTCTGATCAAATTTTGTGATACAGATAGTTGTGATATGGATGATGTGATATCAGACAGAAGAATCATCGGAAATCGGAGGGAATGAAAATATCAGAAGATCAAAGATATTTGTTGTATGCTCATTTAAAAGCCTCCAATATGCAAATTGCAATATATGGTGAGCCATATGTGGGGTCGATGATTTATTTAAAGTATTCAATTCAAAAAGAAAGTGAGTGATTTAACTTTTCTTTATAATAAATAATCCTTTAATAATTTAATTATATGTCGAAATTTTTTTATTGGAAATTAATTTTATCATAACTTTCTTATAAAGAGAGTTGTGAAATAAAATGATCTGATATGATTCTTCCAACAATTTATTAAGTCTTACAAGGATTTCAATAAATATAAGCAAAATTAGATACCCTTCAAATTTCAGAAAACATCATAAATACTTCCCTCAACATGTTGCGGATTTTGGAAACAAGGGTTGAATGTTTTTTTATCTCAGATCTACATAATCAAGTTAATGAAGATATGCAAACAAAACAAAATAGAAATAAGAAACAGCCTTTGAAAGAAAAATAAACAATAGATGATGATGAACTTGTAAACACATACCTGGAAGAATTTTTATTGTATATTTTACCTCTTTGAAGCTTCAATTTCTCCCAAATTTTCTCAAAATTTGCATAAGTTCAGTATCACCTTCTTATTTTTATCTAAAAGGCTAAGTAATTAATTTTCTGAAATTGCATCCTTTCCAAAATTACATCAGAAGACAAGAGTGGTAAAAATGAGTTCTTATAATTACTTGTGAATCAAAAATTGTCAAGTGGTAAAAAATTCTTGGAATTTCTTCATGTCTGATCAATGATATGAATTGTGAAAAACAAGAAAATTGAAGGCTTGAAAAATAAGTATGATCAGATAATTCAAAAGCTTTCTAAAATGCTCTAGGCTACTTTTTTGAAATGGGATGCTCAAAAGAAATTGGATTCATTACTTGTTTTACTGAAAATCTGAAATAATGAAATAAATGCAAACAGAAAATAAAATTACTCTATTCCTATTTCTAACTTAATGAAGGAAAGATGACTAGATATAGTCATACTTCCAATGTAACCATGTAAGAATTTTCATTCCTGCATGTATGTACATGTCAAAAATTAGTAAAAATGAAAATATATAAACTACAAAAACTAAATCTAAAAACATAATGTATCTTTATTGTTAGTAGATTATTCACCATTACCTTCTCTTGAAATGTCCTTTCCAACTAAATTTCAATTGGGTCATAGAAATCTCGATGGATTTTCATTATTGAGTGGGAGAAATTTAAAACAGAAGATAACAGGCCAGGTTGTAGAAATGATCTTTCAGAAACAATGGCCTATGTGATTTTGTTAGTATTATGTTTAAGTGCTAACTCATTAACAATCTTCTGTGAAAAAAAACTTTCCAAATGTTTTTCAAATGAGTCAATGAAAAATGGATGGAAGTTTGTTAGATTCAACAGAAGATTATTAATAGAATTAGATTTCTGGTCATACAGGGAAACTGGACTCTCTTTTTGGCACTGCTCTTGATAATTAAGAAGTGATTGATAAGAAATGAACATCAATTGAAATTAGAAGTTTAATAACTTTTGATGTTCACAATTATAATTTGAATCTACATTTTTTCCTTGTGGTAATGCATCAATTGAGTGTTTAATATTGAGCTGCTCAATATGCCAACAGAAAGTATCTAAAAAGCTAGAAATAAAAACAAAAAGTAATTTTGAAGTTAAAAATAAATGATGAAATAATAACAAAATTGAATTATAGTTTACACTAGTTTTACAATTATTGTTACAATACAATTGGGACTGATTTAAAGCAATTTCCTCTTCACAAGAATTGGGTAGAATAATGCAATTAGAATGATTTTTGATACACATTTCTGAATTAGAGAAAAGGCTATAACTATGAATGGGAATGCAAGCTTGATCATCATATAAATCATATATTGGAATGGTTTCTTGAATGATAAAATCAGAAGTATGATTATTTTTTTGAAAATGAGAATTGTTTTGACAATTTCTAAATTAGATTGTTCTTCATTTTCACATGTGTTTAGACTTTGATCATGAGGATTCAATTGTAAACATGAAAAATTAATATCCTCAATGTCAAAATAGCTATCATAAATGGCCTTATGACATTCATTAGAATTCCCTTCGATCTTATTCAATCTATCAAAACAAGAAGGAATATTAAGCTCATGTTCATTAATGTCAGAAGAATGGTCCTTAATTAATTCTCTATTCTGATAAAAACTAATCGGAAATTCATTTAGATCGGACTCTCTGTTTTCTGAAATATCTATAATGTGAAGAGAGGTTAAATTTCTATTAGAAAAATTATCAGGATAAAGAGAAAAATATGAACCTAAAACAATGCATTTGAAAATGTCTCTATTTTAACATTCTGGTGTATTTTCTTCATTGCAATTTTCAGATTTAAGATCATTTTCTTGGCTACATATGTTTTCTTGAAGAATGTTGCTTTGTTGATATGAATTTGGAATTTTCTCATCATGAAATAGTTCATAAATTTGTATAGCAGATTGTATATTATTGGAAACTTTAATCGATGCTGCTACTTGACAAATTATGATATGATTTTATGATTCTAATTCATACTTATTTTTCAGATTTTAAAGAAGTATTTTCTTCAAGAGTGTTTCTAATATCTTCTTCTGGTTGATTAGTGAAATTTTTGAAGCTTTGTGATTGAAATTAATTGACATATAAAGGTGCACCTTGATATTTCTTAATACTGTAAGAAATGTGCAGAAATTGAAGGAATTGATTATATAAAATAGAAGCCATTTCGTCATCATTTGTTTGTACCTCCATATTGAAATTTTCACTTATGTCAACAAATTTAGAAGGAGATTGATCAAATCTTGAAATAATTTCACATGGATTATGAATGGAAGGAAGAGAGAAAATATTTTCAAACCAATCTAATAATTTTGTTTTCGAAGGTTTATCTTCAATTTTAAATTTTAAACAATTTAAATAAAAATAAAATGTTAGAATACAAAGACTCCAAAGGAAGAAAAGTCTTAGGCCCTCCTTCTGGCGCCAAAAATGTTGAGGCCTCAAAATTCGCTACAACAACATGGGGGATGACCACCCGGTCTGGACCTTAAAGTAGTTCCTTTTCCGTTTGGAATGGTTTCTTCGACTAATTTAACTAGGTCTGGTTACCTTCTCTCAATCTCCATTGGCTTAAAATATGATTTTTTCCTACTAATGGGAAAGAGACATCAGATCACTTCTCTTGTTGATTGGGCAAGAAAGTGATCCTTAAGCTAATTTGGGCTTAGCCAGGCCACAACAAAAGTTTTTCCCCTTTGGGAAGAGGACCTTTTAAGGATGTAGAATTTAATCTAAATGCAATATTATTATAGGATGCAAGCAAAACAAACTATTTTAATCCTATCTCAATTAGGTATATATAGATCCATCCCAGCTAAGAGCAAGATGTTTTAAATAATTGATATTTAAATATGTTTGTTTTAAATGAATATCAAGCTAACGAAGTAGTTCAATTAACTGATATTGTGAATACAAAACACATTCTATCTAGAGACCTCTTAACTGAAGTAATTAATCAGCAACACTTAGGAAGTAGTTATCAAAATGATATTGATCATTTAATTATTAACTTTGAATAATTAAACAATAACATGCAGAAATTAGTTCACAACATATCACTATTCGATAAATCAGTTTTATAAGATAAATTTCTTAGTAAATAGTTACTCAAAAACCAGAATTCAACCCATAAGAGTAGAGACAAATAATGCCATAAATTGAAGCAAATTACTCATACCAATAGAAGTGCACAAGTACACGAGTAAATTAACACATTCTTGTTATCAAGAAATGAAACCAAGATTTAAAATAATAGTATTAAAAATACCAATTTATTAAGTCCACTTCTTGAGCTCCGGTCTCTAACAGTCTTTTACAATAACTGAACTCCTGCTCTCAAAATCAGAGCTACAATAGTGCGAGACTCTGTTCATTATACATAACTCAGAATGTTAAAGAAAAACCTCAATAATCTCCAGATCTGAGATTCCTCTCCTCTCACCCTACACCTCTAAATCCTCTGGAAAATAGTGCCATCAAGAATTCCAGAATTGCAAAGGAGAGCAGCCATTATTACATTTTGCAATCTGCTATTTATAATATCTGCAAAGGAATTCTTCATAGGAAATTTTGTTGAAGACTGGTTTTGCTCAATCAATTTTAATTGGTTTAAAATCATATTCTTCAATTTTTGCAGCCTTCTCACTGATTGATAACTTCTTCTTCTCATCTCTTCAACTCTTTTCCTGCAAAAACAAATCAAAACAAAATTAAAATGTAAAAATATAATCAAAATGAAAAAAAAAATTAAAATAAATCTAATCAAAACTTAATTAAATAGATAATTGAAAAATGAAATATAAGATTTATTTTGATTTTTGTGCTGATATAATTGGCCAAGCATATCATTGAAAAATGGATCTGCATTTAGAAGAAGTTATGGGAAAATTAAAATGCAGAAAATAAAACTCAGAAAAATTATTTTGTTAAAAATTCAAAGGATGATCTTCTACCAAATTTTAGACCCAATAAATGATCAAATCTGGAAATGAAACAACTTTATAAATTTTCTCCATGATTTTATCTATTTAATGAGCTATCTTGAGCCTCATTCGGCCAACTAAAACTTCATTTATGAGCTTCCAAATTTTGTATATTAAAATTTCCAGACTTTTGGAATTTTTGTTGCTTGGGCTAAAAATAATAATTTTTTATTTAAATTATAATCCTAAATTATATTATAGTTTTTAATTAATTAATGCTAATTAATTATAATTATATTATTAATCTAATTAAGTTACAATCTAATTCTAAATTAAGTTAGCATTATCAATTAATTAATTATAATTACATTATTAATTTTGATTAATAAAAACTAATTGAAAATAAGATTAAACTAATTAAAAAATGATTTATTCGTTAATTAGAATATTAAAATATTATATTAATATTATAATTTATATTATATTAAAATTCTAATTAAAATATAATATTAATTATAGTATTATATAATGTTTTATATTTTAATTAATAATTTAAAAATTATATGAAATATACACCACGTGAGAGAGAGAGAAGGGAGGAGCAGAGGTGACTGAATGGAAGCTATAAGGTGATGTGAGGGTGTGGTAAGGTAAATGAGTCGAGAGGCATAAGGAAGTGAATCCAACCTTACTTTAAAAAATATAACCCCTCACATAAAAAAAACAAAACCAAATCACAAATGAAATCGGAGTTTCGACGCTTTTAAAATATATGCACAAAAATAAAAGTTTGATATTGCGATATGTTTTTTTAATGTATCCAATCGGATTTCAGAAATTTTAATAAAAACGAATAAAACAACTATAAAATATTTGTGATACGCGATTTGCGATGTTTCACAATCGCAGTATGACATCACAACATTGTTTCCGATCGCACATTTGAAATCGTAATTTTTAGATTGGATTTTGGAAGGAATGATGTGTTGGAAAATGGGGAAAAAAGGTGAAAAATAATAAAATTTAAGTGAGGTCAATATTTACAATGAATGACTATTTTAACTATGAGAATTAAGATATTGGTACACTTTATACCTTTTTTAACCCAAGTGAGAAAATTATCAAAACTTCAAAGGAGTGTCATTTATAAACCAATTTGACCAAATGAAGTGAAACAAGTATCATTGGAAATATTATGAAAAACCAGATTCAATGAAACATTCAAAATAGAAATCCAATAAAAATGGAAAATTACAAAATTACAAAATAATTAACTTAATCAAAATCCTTAAAGGTGTTTAGCCAAGAATTTTGTAGAAAGGGTCCCCATTATTTTAAGTACATAAGTTAAAAATGGGGGGGGGTTGTGTTTTACCACAACAGGTTCCAATTATTTTTGTGCTTTTTCACCGTCCGTTGAAGCATATTTTTAAGTATTTTATTGACTTCTTCAACTTTTCCATTACTTTTGGGATAATAAGATGATGACTATTTGTGCTCAAAACCCAATAGAGAGGATAGCTCATGCCATATCTCATATTCAAAATTCAAACCATGGTTAGAGATCAATTGTTTCGGAACCCTAAATTGAACGATAACATGATTAAATAGAAAAAGAACCATGGTAGCTGCAATATTATTGAACATTGGCATAGCATCAACCCATTTGGTGAAATATTAGATGACAACGATAATATACTTGTAGTTATTAGTATATGGGGGTCAACACTCCATAAATTTAATGGCCTATTTGTAAAAAATACTGGATGATATAACAAGATGGAGGGGAGGACATGGAGCTCACAACTTTGGGGAAAATAGCTGGAAATTGGGATAGTGTTTGACTACCTCAATGCAATCGGCGAAGAGAGAAGGAAAAAAATACCCAATGAACATGATTTTTTGGGCAGTAGCCATACCGAAGAGGTGGCCACCAAAATCTGCAGTATGGAAGGCATTAAGGACTTGCCTAGCTTCAACATGAGTGAGATAATGGTGAATGAAAGTATCAACACCATGATGATAGAGATCATCACCAATGAGAAAGTAACGAGGGGCTTAGTGTCGTATACTTCATCGATCATCATGGTTGAGATGGGGGGTGAATTTATGGGTTTGCATATATGTAAGGATTTTTCCATACAAAGGATCATCTGAAGTGATGGCAAACAAATGTTCGTTGGTAAAATCATAATTAACCGGTGGATCACGCGTACTAGTAAGAAATGTAGAAATGAGTTTAATAAGGGCCAAAAATTTCTTACTCTTTTCTATGACAAATTCAAGACTGAATGATTTGAGGATATTGATCCAACGAACAAATTTCCCATTAAATATCCATCGACTTAAAAGGAAATCCATCGGGTTGAAATTTTTCACGACCTTCCTAATGCACGTAAGGATATAATGATAATTTTTTTGAACCGATAACATGATGACCAACACTAATTTCTCTTCATGTGAGTAGGAAATAGGGGGCCCAGTGAGTTCCTTACTGACATAGTAGGTAACATGCTCGTTTTTTGCAGCATCTTCCTAGACGAGGACCCTGTTACCACCCTAGTAATTCTCAGGTTGTGGGATGGGGATTTTTGTAGTTAAGAACACTAGGGGTAACCAAGAACCACTTTGGGAATTTGAGATCTAGCCTTATTGAACTCCACAGAGGGATATCTCCGTATGATTTAGATTTTTTTTAATAACAGATATTAGGCTAGCTATGATTGTGTAATTGGGTTTGATTTTAAAATATTGGTGGGAATAAAAAAGATTTCAAGGTAAACCAGAAGGATCCACCAGAATATTGGGCAATGGAGTCAACTCTCTAGGCAAGCAGAACTAAGAAAAAAGGCTGAGAGATGCAAATGTGCTAAGGGAAAGATAGGTGACCTTCTAAGGCTATGTATAGGCTTGATTTGATGGAGTGGGTGGAATCTGAGCAAAAGGACACTTAAGAATCCTTAAGCTATAGATAAGAAGATTGAAGAAGGGGATCTAACTGGGACCTAGAGCAATTAAGAATTCTATGGTCTGGTTGTCAAGTATAAAACATCAAAATTCCAATAAGTTTCGAAACAGGGAGATTATGATCACTAATCCTGTTTAATTTTTCCTTAATTGATCATTACAGACTAGAAACACATAATATGAATGAATGTAATCTTAAGAGAAATACACTGAAAACAAGGAAAGAACGAGACTTATCTTGTCACCACGAGAATCCTTAGCTATGATGTCTCTGATCTCTTTCTAGTCTGTTGCTTTCGCTAATTGACTCACCAAGTTCAATATGACCAGCAAATAAGACTATAGTTGTCTTGAGAAATTTTTATTCATAGCAATCTTTTAAAATCAAACCCAATTACACAATCATAGCTAGCCTAATATCTGTTATTAAAACAAAGCTAAATAATATGGAGAGATCCCTCTCTGGAGTTCAAGAAGGCTAGATATTGAATTCCCAAAGTGGTTCTTGGTTACCCCTAGTGTTCTTAACTACAAAAATCCTCATCCCACAACCTGAGAATTACTAGGGTGATAACATACTGGCGACCATACTGGGACAATGTATATTTAAAAACACATTAATATAACTAAGAAAGTGGAGATCAAAAATAAAATTTGCATTATAATAACTTCATCACTTATACTTACGATAAAATGTGATTTTGAGGGCTTTATGCTTTGAAATGATGTGGGAGGTTAATCAAATGAGGATTAGAGTAAATTTAAGTAAAAATGAAGTTTTACTTAGGATTTTTCAGGGGAAATAAGTGCATGAATGGTAAATGATGTGATTAAGTGATTAATATAGACATTTCACATTTTTCACTAATTAGTCATAGAGCCTTGGGTCCGGTCCCAACAAAATTCAAGGAAATGCCTTGAGCCTTTCTGACTAATAGTCTAGAATGTTTCATGAATATGGGAAGGGGAAGTTAGTTATTCTGAAGCTCATGATGAATGATATTTACATTGAGACTTTTCACCTTCTTCTACCTACCCATATTACCATGATAACATTTTTTCTTCTTTTGTAACAAGGTGCATTTAAGCTAGCAACCTTCACAGCATTTATTTTTTCTGAAAGCAAGTAAAATATCTAACTCTACACTTATTTCATCCATGAATCCAGTTTAAACTGTTGGATTTACTTTATTTCTCTACCTAACTACTGAATTGTTAGGATTAAACTGTATAACAATTCATTATTCTCTATCGACAACAATGTAAATTGAAACAAAGATAAATTAAGATTGAACCGTTTAACTCATCATGGACTAATGGCATTTATTGACACTTTGCCATAGTCAAAAATTAAAAAGTAGTGGCATTTATGCTTTCTCACTTTCATGTTTTATTCATTTTTTCTTTTGGGGTATCTTATTTCTTCTAAGTCCTTTGATTATTCTTTTAGGACTTTTTACCCTTTTTTTGATTTTTTGATTTTTTGATTTTTTTTTACAAAATATGTGAATACAACTTGCAAAAGGAAAAGTATGTACAAATTTATAAAATTACCAATAGTCAAGTCAAAATTATGACCCCTATATTATAGGTTGCTAACAGACCCCTGCAACTTAATGGGTGGAAGCTGAGATGTACATGATGAAGTCCCTATTAAAGGTAGGTTGAATAATCAAGGGAAGAAGAGAGAAAGCACGTTTCAAGACATCAAAATATTTTTGATCATAATCATCCAAAAAAAATGGAATGTTAGACTGAATTAGTCTAAGAAACCCATGCGCAGTGGTGGCATAGTCAAGTACAAACCCACGAAGGATGTTGGCTTTGCCTTGGAGGCTTTGTAACTGGCGCAAGGTTCGACGGATGGGGAGTTCAAGTATGGATTTAAATTTGAGAGGATGAAAATTTATACCATGTTTGGACACAATGAATCCCAAGATATGACCAGCTAGAATGAAAAAGACACACTTCAACGGGTTAAGGAAAATATCATACTTGCTACATTAGAGAAAAATGGTACGCAAATCATGAATGTGTTGTGCCCGAAGCCAAAATGAGTGGTGTGGTAATCAAGGTAAGGAAGGATAATATGAGCCAAGTAATGAAAGAAGTAATACATGACCCACTGGAAGGTGTCTCTGGCATTCTTTAAACCAAAATATGTGACCTTGTAGAAAAAAACATCCCGTGGACTAATGAACAGAGTTTTAAGTTGATTACCATGATGGATAGTTATCTAGTTGTATCTGTAGAATAGATCCATGAAGGATATAACATCATGCCCCGCACACTCATCAATTATTTGGTCAGTAAAGGGTATGGGGAAGTTGTCTTTGGGAGAAGGTTTTTTCAGGTCGCAAAATTTAGTGGAGACACAACTGGTCCCTTGTTTTGTTAAGAATGGGAATCATTTTGGCAATCCATGTGGTATATTCAATGGGATAGAGAAAGAGAGCTTGCTTGAGATTATCAATTTTGGCTTTGATAGCCTCAATTCTGGAAGGATTTATGGGTCTCAAATTTTGACCTAGAGAAATTTCATTGGGTGATGTGTTTTTATGGTGTTTAACAATGGAGGATAAATTCTGGGCATATTAGAATAAGACCAGGCCAAAAAATAATGGGATTCCTTGGAGAGCTTGTTGTAAGCCTCAATTTCTTCCACGATAGAGTATGACCCCAAGGAATTTTTTTATTTTACCCATGGTTTATTGGAAATGTTTATTTTAATGGTAGGAGAGATATTGGCCATGTTTCCCTCTTTGGAAGCATCTGGTGCAGGTATGGGATTTAGAAACTACTAGACTTCACCATGAATGAAGTCCTTAGATTCCACAACATATTTTTCATGGGTGTGTTATGGAAGGAAGTATGCAGGATGGTGCATATCATTCAAAGGAAAATCATGGGTGGTCATGGCTTCCATGATGTCCTCATCAGAATGGAATATGGGGGAAATGGAGGAATGGAGACCACTTGATGCATTGGAACTACTTGCCGCATCTTCATGAGAAATATGCTTCACATACACATCACTAGTAAGGGTAGATGAAGAGATAGTAGATGAAACATATACTGATGTTGAGACCAGGGTGTTTGAAGAGGGAGGTTCAATGGAGATATAATGGGAAGCTCCAAAGGTCTTCCTCTTGGATATCATTGATGAAGGCAGATAGAGAATAGTAACCGATGATTCCATCATCTTGATATTAGGGCGAGGTATCACAATGGGTGTAGAAATATCCTCTAGTTCTGGTGAGGTAGTGGTACCGGAAATTAGAAGTAGAGGAGTATATGATCCACTATGAGTGACCTTGATTTCACGAACCACGTGAAGGTTATCGCGAAATTCGTCGAGATGGGGAAAATGATGGGAATAGTGGCCATAATGATCATACGAAGCACAAGGTTGATAATACGTAATGATTTGGGTTTCTTGGATGAATCAGGTAAGGTAACATGGACCTCCAAGATTTCAGATTCATGAAACATTTCATTGACCATAGGTTTGAGATAAGGAAGCTTAGGACAGTTATCACACAAAGCGCATAGAGGTGTCGGCTTTGGAGGCTTAGGTGGAGCTAGAGTTTTTTGTCGATCGTTATCTTTAGGTTCCTTATTTTTTGTTTTTACCCTTGCCTGAGGCTTTTGTAATAGGAGTGGGTTTATGTTGAGGTTGCTATGGGTCTGAAGAAAAAGGAGGGGTCATCCCATCCTGTTGAACCAGGATCAAAGAGATATATGGTTTGAGTTGATTAGGTGGAGTGTGTTCTGAGTGATCAAGGTACCAGACTAGTATCCATACTATCAAATTTGGTAAACTAAACGTAGAAATTATAAGCACAAAAACTACTCCATATGGGGGACCTAAAAATGGTATCTGACATGAGGGACAATGGCCTGGTGAGACAACTCCTGGATGGTTAAGAATTGGGGGAAATTTTCATGGTTTTAAAATATAAGTAGAGACACCATAAAAATGAAAATATCTTCATGGTTGTGTCGCTTGAACAACATAAGGTTTTGAAGGCGCTGGTTGTTGGCTAGTCATACCAGGTCGGTTTTGGGTAACTCAAGACACTTGAAACATGTAAACACTCATGATTTGTTCTCAGAAATGGGAGGGGGGAGCCAGAGAATGCACCAAGTAATGTGGAATATTTATAGACTCTTGGTGAGACACTGGTGAAAGGTGTGACTGATTGTTAATCAACCACCAATGATATAATAGACTCAGGTGAGGTCTGGGACTTGGAATCGTAATATTTCAACTCATCAATGATGACGATCATTCTATTATGGGGGAGCACTGTAGAAATTATATAAGATATGCATGTATATATCCAGATTCTCTCAATATAACAATATTTATATTCTTTCTAAATACATCATCCTTCCACTGTAAATATTTTGCGGAAATTTAAAACTCAATTGCAAACACATGAAGCAATAAAAACAATCGCACATAACACAGTTGTTTGATGGGAAAGCCTGAAGCTAAAAACTGCAACTATCATATATTATGCATCATGGAGATCATGTAACAATATCATACAAAGCTCAGTACATCAAGCTCTCAGTACAATCAATTGTCACACACTAACATGAATAAATCTATAAATCCATGCACGAATTTCTTGCCACGTGATAGTCTGCCTCCACTGTGGAATCCCTGCTGAATAAGACCCCAGAATGAATTAGAATCTACCTTTCCTTTAATATGCAATCCTCATTGGCAACTCCAATGTGTGTGTGATGCAGTCAATGCATCATTATAGTCACAATAGATATTCCATTTCACCCTTTCACTTACCTCTCCACTGGGTCTCCACTGGAACTAACATGCACTGTAGTTAACTGTTGTTTTTGTTCAGTTGATTAATGATTTATTATTTTTTAATTAATTAACTAATTAATTCACTTAACTCTCACTAGTGTATCATTCAGTCAGACTAGATACAACTATCTCAACTGAGTTTAACTCCATTAACTGAGCTAAACCGAATAACAACTCCATGAACTACTCTTCCAACTCTGTCATAAATTTTCCACTTCAGCTCTAACTGAATCCTCCATGCATGAGCCACCATAAACCCTAGGAATTGTGTAATTCCTTTAGCCCACTGATTTTCCAAATCTATAAATTGAAATAATGTGATCTAAGAGAATAAATTTATATTTAAAGTTTGATTATTATTAAGGGATAATAATAATCGACACATATATTTTTAGATCGACGATCTATAAACAGAATTTGCCCAGTATTCTAAAAATAGAATTTAATCTATTTTTCCAACTTGACCAACCATCCACAAATAGCATCCTGCAATTTTTGAAATATGATCACCATGTCTAAAAGTAGACATAGTCTAAAAATATACTCACACCTAAAAATAGCCTGCAGGTCCACTTAGTGAAGGTGACTGATTTTCACTAAGCGCATCATCTTGTTGAATCTCAACATGACCTCTCAAAAATATAGGGATTATCCTTCACCCCGATCCTACCTCTATGGTATTCTAATTTTCTCCTGCCGAGCGCCTTCGTCAGAATGTCTACATCCTGATCTTCCGTAGGAATGTACTGAAGCAACATGATCTTCTGCTACACACAATTTCTGATATTATGATACTGGATATCAATCTGTTTAGATCTATCATGAAACAGAAGATTAATCAAGAGTTTAATGCAACTCTGATTATTACAATGTATCACTATAGGATCTAAATGTGAACCGAACAAACCAACCAGGATCTTCCTCATCCAAATAGCCTCACATGCAACTTGACTTGCTGCCATGTATTCTGTTTCCACTGAAAAGAGTGCCATGGATATTTGTTTCCTGTTGTACCAATAAACTATTGTAGATTCGATACTGAAAACCCCTCCTAATTTTCTCTTTTTGTCCGTTGGGCTGCCTGCCCAATCTGCATCCATGAAGCCATGCAACTTCACCTCATCCATCTGTATGTACCACAATCCATACTCAGATGTGCCCTTGAGATACCTCAGGACATGCTTGCCTTCCTTCCAAAAGAGCTTGGTAAGCTTAACCATCACTTGTGAAAGCTGGTTCACCGCATAGCATATGTCCAGTCTTGCATTAACTAAATACATGAGCGAACCCACCAACTGTTGATAAACAGTGGCATCCACTACCTCTGCCAATGTAGCATCCTTTTTCCGCCAGTTTCCTGGAAGAGGAGTATCAGTAGGCTTGCAGCCTTGCATATGAAACTTCTCAAGTATATCCCAAGCATACTTGCCTTGAGACACAAACAGTTCACCTTCCCACTGCCATATTTCCAATCCAAGTAAATAATGAAGGACGCCCAAATGCTTCATCTCAAACTCCTTTGCAAGATTTTCCTTGCATGAGTGTATCAACTTCTCATCACCCGTTAGTATTAAAACATCAACATAAAGAACAATGATTAAAAGCTTACCATCCACCACAATTTGGTACAGGTTTGCATCTGCGTCACTCTTGGTGAAGCCAAGTCTAGTGAAATAGCTGTCAATCCATTTGTACAAATAATGTGGTGCTTGCTTCAGCCCATACAACGCTCTTTTGAGTCTGCACACATGCGACTCGCTGCTGAAGATATCAAATCGTTCAGGCTGCTCAATGTATACCTCTTCCTCAATGATCCCATTAAGGAACACAGTCTTCACATCCATCTAATGAATATGCCAACCCATCTACGTTGAGAGAGCAAGGGTGGTCCTTATGGAATAATACCATCTAACAGGTGCAAAGGTTTCTTCATAATCAATCCCCTCGATCTGTGAGAAGCCCCGGGCAACAAATCTTGCCTTATACTTCTCGATGCTCCCATCAACAGCTTTCTTTGCCTTGTAAATCCATCTTGATCCTATAACTGATTTATTGACCAGCCTTGGAAAAATCTCCCAAGCACTATTTCTGACGATGGATTCATACTCCTCCACCATGGAATCTACCCATGTGGGCTCCTACACTGCTTCTTAGAAAGAAGATGGCTCTGTCACGATACACTTGCTCATAAGAGCCATGTATCTAGTAAATAGGTCAGGTGACTGTCTCTGTCTCTGGTGTGATGTAGGGACTCCTACATTTTGTGCTGCATCAAGCTTCAGTCTCTCAGCTTCTGTGGTACTCTTTCTACTAGTTATGATGTTTGGCTCTGCCTGAGTGGAATCCTCCACTCCATGAATATCCTCATGTGGCTGATCCACATCTAGAGGGTCATCTATGGCAATAAGAAGTTCCTCCTCTGCATGCAAGTGTAGCTCCCTCTCAAGAAACAACTTCATGGCTTTCACCTCATTTAATTTTATATCCCATCGCACCACAGTCATCTGAATTTCTGGAAAATACACATGATAACTATTTGGTGTTTCTGTGTACCCCATAAATATCCCAACTTCTGCAATCAGCTCCAACTTCTTCTTGGTGTCCTTTGTAACATGAATTTAAACAGACGAGCCAAAAATCTTCAAATGAGAAATATTAGGCTTCTTCCTAGTAAAATATTCTTTAGGTGTACTCATTACAAGTACTCTATGAGGACAACGGTTTTGCACATAAACTGTAGTGTTGCATGCTTGTGCCCACAAGTGCATCAGTTTTCCCTAGTCATACAGCATAACTTGTGCATCACCTAGGATCATTATGTTCTTCATCTTCGTGACCCCATTCTGCTATGGGTTATGAGGAACTATGATTTCTCTTCAAATTCCTTCTTTGCTACATAATTATTTGAACTAGTTCGAGATATATTCACCACCATTATCACTCTGCAGAGCCTTCACTTACTTCCCCAAAGAATTCTCCACCATTGCTTTAAACTCACAGAACTTTGAGAATTTTTCACTCTTCTTCTGTAGGAAGAAGATATAGCATCTACGAGAATATTCATCAACAAAAATAACATAATACCTGTGTTTTTCTATTGAGGAAACTGAGAAAGGTCCACACACGTCTTTGTGAATTCTCTCAAGGATCACCAAAGCATGGTTCTCCTTCTCATGAAAGGTGGTCTTCACAAACTTACCCATAGTAAATCCCTTGCACTGATCTAACTACGCAAGAGTACCCTTGGGAAGTCCAGTAGAAATCTGTTGCAAAATCTTCAAAGCGCCATGGTGAAGATGGACCAATATGATGTGCCATAATTTTCCCTCATCCTAGCTCACCACTTCTTCTGCTTTTCCCATCATTGTAGTGCAACCATATACCTCCAGCTTGTAGAGATTCTTAAATTGAATCCCTATCCTCTTCACTTGACCCATTGTTTTATGTCGCAGGAAAGTTTTTCCCTCGCTGAAAACAACATCATAACCTCTGTCTTCCAACATTGCGACCCATAAAAAGTTCTTCTTCAGACCTGGAACATGCATAACATCTTTCAACAGAAATGGATTACCTAAATCCCTCTCAAAGGTAATGGTCCCAATGCCAGTCACACTGTATTGACCATCGTATCCCATCTCTATATGCATTTTGAGGTCGTTCTCCTCCAAGTCACTAAACAACTCCTTGTCTCCCATCATATGGAAAGACGCACCACTATAAAGATACCACACCAATCCCATTGAGCTTGAAACCAAGCATGTGATCAAAGAGAAATAAAGTTCAAATTGCGAGGCTAAGGCCTCTCCAGCTGCAGATCCAAAATATTTCTTATAATTCTTTTTCTGTGGGAAGTTAGTGGCAAAATGCCCATGTTCGTGATAGTGAACACACTTCACCTTGGAAAAATATTGCTTCTTGCGCTCGCTTCGGATTTTGGATGGGATTTCTTCCCCTTCCCTTTCCTTTCTTTGGAAGCCAAAGCACAAATATCTTCATCATCATTCTTTGATGAAGAGCCATCCCTGGTACTTTGCCTTATCTCCTCCTACACAAGATCTGACTAAAGTTGCTCCCAACCCGACAATTTCTCTCGTTCATTAACAGAGCCTTCGTTGCTATGCTAACTCTTCAAAATACCAAGGAGACCCAAGCTCACCAAGTCATCATCATCAATAATAATCTCCACACCTCACTGCTCATCCCTACAGTGGACAAACTTCGTGAGATATTTTAGAATATTGTCGCCCTTCTCCATTTTTATTTTTCGGAGCTTATCTTTTAGCGCCAACTTCCTCTCGTCGTTGCTGATTTGGAAAAAATCTGTCAAATGCTTCCACATTGCAAATGGAGTGCCTTTCCCATGAAGGTTGGACAAAATATGGTCCTTCACACCTTCCAACAGAATTATTCTTGTCTTTGCTACCTTCTTTTTCCATGCATCAAGTAAAGTAGCATCACTAGATCCCAGCTTAGGAACATCATTATAGATGAACTCCTTCAGTCCATTATCTTGGAGCACCTCCTTGATCCTATCCTTATAGGATATTTAATTCGAGCTGCCATCAAGGGAATACTCCAATCGCAACCCATTGAAATACATTTCAATGTATACTCAATTGTTGCACCAAGAAATTTCTGCAGTAAATTCGAATTCTCCACTAGCACAAACTTATCAATTCTTCACAATTGCAATATTCAAGAATTAAAAATAATCTGATACCAAGTAGAAATTATATAACATATGAATGTATATATCCATATTCTCATGACCTAAAAATATTTATCTTCTTGCTAAATACATAATCCTTCCACTGTTAATCTTTTGCGGAAATTTAAAACTCAATTGCAAACACGTGAAGCAATAAAAAAAATCGCACATAACGTAGTTGTTTGAAGGGAAATACTGAATCTAAAAACCCCAACTATCATATATTATGTACCATGGAGATCATGTAACAATCTCATACAAATCTTAGTACACCAAGCTCTGAGTACAATCAATAATCACACACTAACATGAAGAAATCTGCAAATCCATGCACTGATTTCTTGCCACCTGATAGCCTGCCTATACTGCGCAATCGCTGTTGAAGAAGACCCCAGAATGAATTCAAATATACCTTGCCTTAATTGTGCAATCCTCATTTGAAACTCCAATGTGTGTGTGATGCAATCAATGCATCAGTATAGTCACAACAAATAGTCCATCACACCCTTTCACCTACCTCTCCACTGGGTCTCCACTGGAACTGACATGCACTATAGTTAATTGTTTTTTTTATTCATTTGATTAATGAGTTATTATTTTTCAATTAATTAAATAATTAATTCACTTAACGCTCACTAGTGTATCATTCAATTAGACTAGATACAACTAGCTCAACTGAGTTTAACTCCATTAACTGAGTTAAACTGAGTAAAAACTCCATGAACTACTCTTCCAACTCTGTCATAACTTTTCCACTTCAGTTCTAACTGAGTCCTGCATGCATGAGCCACCATAAACCCTAAGAATTGCATAATTCCTTCAGCCCATTGATTTTCCAAATCTGTACATTGAAATAAAATGCTCCAAGAGAATAAGTTGATATTTAGAGTCTGATTATTATTAAGGGCTAATAATTATCGACACATATATTTTTAGATTGACGATCTATAAATAGACTTCACCCAATATTCTAAAAATATAATTTCATCTATTTTTCCAACTTGACCAACCCTCCACAAATATCATCCTGCAACTTCTGAAATATGATCACCATGTCTAAAAATAGACTTACACCTAAAAATAGCCAATGGGCCTACTTATTGAAGGTGACTGATTTTCACTAAGCTCATCATCTTGTTGAATCTCAACAAACACATCTTACAGTGAATCGGAGATGCAAGAACTGACATTGAATATGTGTAGCTATAACCAAAGAGGATATTATAAACCGAAGAGGCATCGATGACTTCTATGTAAATACAAACAATTTATGTGACAAGGAATATTATTTAAGCAATGGTTTAATTACTTATTCCTACAGGAAAATAAAATAAATAATGATTTATTTAATTATTCCTCATGGGGTTTCTTGCTTTAAACATAAATAACATAATAAAATATGTTTTGTTAAATTATTTCCTATAGTGAACCCAGTTTTACTATGGTAAAATTGGTCTTACATGGTGTACTCCGATCCATATAGTTAGAAATGGCTAGATGATCATTTTTTAGTGATAACATTCACCTTGCAATGTTGTTATTGCAAATATGCTTCTATTTTGGCTCGAAAGAAATCTAACATGCACTAATGTTTTTTTCACTACAATGTGGTTGTTGGAAATATGCTTTTGTTGTTGCTAGAAGTAAGTCTACCATGTGTTAGATTTCTTTTATCTAGAAATTTTGAATGTGTTTGTGTTTGCGATAGAAGGAAATCTGCCATTCATTATGTTTCTTTCACTCTTCTACGAGTTTATTTATAATGTGGTTGTATATGTGTTAGAAGGAAATCTAGTGGTCACTATATTTCTTTCACATTGCAATGTTTTTGTTGGAAATTCAATTGCTTGTGCTAGAAGGAAATCTAGTATGCACCATATTTCCTTCACCTTACAATGACGTTATTGGAAATGTGCTTTTGATTGTGCTAAAAGGAGATCTAGCATGTGCTAGATTTCTTTTTCCCTAGAATGTTGTAGGTAATATGTTTATGTTCATGCTATAACAAAATATAGCATACACTATATTCTTTAATGCTACAATGTTATGTGTTTTTGTTTGTGCTAAAAGGAAATATATTGCACCAGATTTATTTG
Organism: Pinus albicaulis; assembly: GCA_034641835.2. Classification (NCBI taxonomy): domain Eukaryota; kingdom Viridiplantae; phylum Streptophyta; class Pinopsida; order Pinales; family Pinaceae; genus Pinus; species Pinus albicaulis. The sequence goes on from CM076584.1 coordinate 1,377,074,495, forward strand.
TTCTTGAAATGGTGTTTTTAACAATATTCTTGTTTTTGCTAGAAGTAAATCTAATATGTGCTATGTTTCTTTAACCGTAGAATATTGATATGTGATTTTGTTTACCAGAGAAGGAAATGTAGTATGTGTTAGATTTCATTCACCTTGAAATGTTGTTATTGGTGGCATGTTTGTGCTTGAGATATAAGTACAAATAACATGTCAGATATAATTCACCTTGAAATATTGTTATTGAAATTATTCTTATATTTGTGATAGAATAAAATATAGCATTGGATAGATTTCATTTATACTACAATATTGATGTTGGAAATATGTTTGTGTACGGTGGAAATAATTATAGCATGCACTAAATTTATTTTTCAACGCAATATTGGTGTTAGCAACATGCTTTTGTTTGTACTAGAATAAAATCTAGTATTCAATAGATTTCTATTGCAATGCAATATTGTTTTTTGCAATGTGCTTGTATTTGTGCTAGAATGAAATATAACTTGCATTGGATTCATTTTGAAATGCAATGTTGTTGGAAATGAACTTTTTTTTTATGCTATAAGGAAATATATCATGTGTTGGATTTCATTTTCCCTACAATTTTATTCTTATAAAAATGATTATGTTTGTGCTCGAAGTAAATCATGTGTAGGCTAGATATATTCCAACCTGCAATGTTGTTTTTGGCAATGTGATTGTGCTTGTGCTAGAGGAAACTCTATAATGTGTAAGATTTATTTTCCTTTGCAATGATTTTGTGAGTAATATGATTCTATTTACATTAGAGGGAAATTTAGCATGTGCTGGATTTCATTCACCTTATAATACTGTTGTGGGGAATGTGCTTTTGTTTGTGCTAGAAGGAAATATAGCATGGGATAGATTCATTTGACTATGTAATGTTGCCTCTATAAATATGCTTATGTCTGTAGAAGAATGAATGATATTGATTGTTAGCTTTCATTTGAAGTGCAATGTTGTTTTTCGAAATGGGATTCTACTTGTGATAGAAGGAAAGCTAGCACAAATTATCTTTCCTTCATAATGCAATGATGTTTTTAGAAATATGTTTTTCATTATTTTGAAAGGAAGGTTAGAATGTATTAAATTTCCTTCATATTGCAATGTTATTGCTGAAAATGTGTTTTTTTTTTGTGATAGAAGTAAATATCACATGCGTTATATTTTCTTCACAATGCAACATTATTGTTGGAAATGTGCTTGCATTTGTGTCAGAATGAATTATATAATGCACTAGATTTATTTGTTCTTGCTCCAAAAGGAAAAATAGCAATATTTCACGCTCACCAAGGTTATTTCTTTGATATTTTTCTTGGCATTGCATTATTTATTATTCGGGAAGGACACCTAGTGATTACTAGCTTTCTTATAGACACCATTGCACTTATGCAACCAATGATCTGGGGGCGACATTGTCTCAATAATCACAACCGTTAGAGTTATATATTTTTATGTGCCCTTGTATTGAATTTGGAAAAATTTATGAAGATCAATGATAGTGAAAAAGAAGTGTATATGATATATGCTGTTGTTGGCACTACATTTGTGCTTAAGTTGTAAGGAAATATAATGGTATAGCTTTCTTTTTGGCACAAACAAAATAGTCCAATCATAATTATTTGATCCATGAAGAATAATGTGGTCTTTGTATAATTTTAAATTTTATGAGTAAATGTATTATTGAGGTATAATATATTTTGTTTCCAATGCAATTTGTTTTCTTTCAGAGTAAGAATGAGAATTATCTAGTATTTACATTACCAAAATGTTTTTTTTGAAGAAAATCTCTAGTTTTGCTTTCGATTATCAAGTTTAAACACCAAACATCCTCACTATGTGAAATATAAATATAATTTCTCCTTCTCATGGGGATTTCAGACATCTTATGTAGCATCGATATTGGAAATTCTTAGATTTTCTAAAGGACCATGTTTTGGTTCTTCAAATTCTATAAATTTCTTATGATCATGCATCAAGACTAGAAGTGTCATTTTTGGAGTTAAATAAGAACTTGGTGGTATGATATGAGTTTATATTTGTCATTCTAAGATACTATATACATATATAAGATACTATTGGTAGTAGGCATAAAAAGGTGGGGAACAATGTTTTATATATAATATGACTACCATACTATTTAAATTATTGCATCTATATTACCTTTTTGAAAGTTGTGTGTTTTAAAAAAAATACAAAATCACACTTTAAATCATTCAACCTTTTAATTACAAAATATGATTTAATGGTTTTTTATAGAATTGGTACAAGCTACAATGGAAAATATAATTTTGGAAAAAGGGGACTATGTTGATCTCCTTATTAATGATAAATTCGTTGGGATAGGACAGGTCAAATATACAGAGTCTGGAACTTATTATGTCAAAGAAAGGGTTAATGCATGTTATGTCACAATCTTGATAATTAATTTCACTCAACCACGTTTGATTGAGGAGGATGTTAACGAAGGAGACATACATCCATGGAAGATCATGGATTACAAGCAGAACATAGGTAAATCAAAATATTGAAACATGTGTTAAATATTATTGATAGTATGACAAATGTATTTTTTTTAGTAAATACTAACCTTACTTACATTCTTTTATAAGTGGAAATGTTTCTTCTACATTTTCTATTAGAGACAAGGTAATTATTCTACAGCATGGTGTGAAGGTGGGTGAGGGCTCCATATTCAATACATTTATTGGGCATAAAGTGCATGGAAATATGGTAAATAAAGGGTTCATAATGGCTAGAATTGAGGTGGTGTTAAAACATGATGCTCCTGTATCACATCCAATACGATTTCAGCATACACTAGGGGGTGCATTGGAATCTTATCATAATTGGAAAATATCATATTTGGAACCTCACTATCATTATCATGCCCTAAATATTCCCAAATATAGGGTTATATTCATATGTACAAAGGTTTCTCTTACACGCGAATGAATTGGAACAAGAATGTGAATTTCCAAAGTAATGCTAGTTCATGACCAGGAGGATAACATTGCTGAGGGTGAAACACTAGGTGAAATGGAATTTGGTGTTTTTTTGGAAGAGATAGATGGAAATTGTAAAATATGTAGAAGTTGGTATAATTCTATACATTTTTTGGTTATATGGCCAAGGAATAGATTGGTGGAAAAAAAAGGTGTGATATTAATGGTGAAGCAAAAGTTTAAGGAGCTACCCAAGGAAATAGTGATATGGGATGTTATAGAGGACACAAATCCCATAAATAACTGGGGTGTGTATATTTTTAATGAGAAATATAGAAACTCAATTGAAATTCATGTAACAATGCCAAATAAAAGTATTAAACTATTTATGGATACAAAATAAATTGCAAAATCTCAAACAAAAATAGATGAAGAGAATGGAATTGGACTTTTGGTAGTAGAAGTGTGTTGTAGAAAGGATTGTATTGAACATGTGGATAGGAAGGCCCTTGCTGGTGCTAAAAGGGATATGAGACAAATAAATAAAAATGGTATTAGGGAATTTCTCTTGAAATCGCTCATGTCAAAGAAAATCATGTCAAAGAGCCATGGCCATGGCCTACCACCTATTGGTAAAAATGTAAAAGACATGAGATTTAATAGGAGTATTTTTTGTAATAAAGCATGGTATAAGATACATAATATTCCTCAAAGCACATTCTATAACTCCCAAATTTTTTTCCAACATGGAAAAATCAAATCTATTTATCGTAACACCAACACATGAAAAGCACAAGCACACACCATGTAAGCCATGGAAATATTGCACATAATTGTAGTGGATAATCCAGTTTTTTGACCAAACCAAACATGTCAAGTTGAATATGACGGAAGATATTCTCCTTTAATATTGCTTCCTTTGAATTACACACAAAACTATTTGTTAAAAGATATCAATGAGGCTCTTCAAATTCTAAATTACCCATAAATATCACAGTCAATACTAAGCAAGATTTGGAATACTAAGTTTTTAGATGTGGGATTTTCAAAGAACACTAACTTCAATAAATGTAGTGAATGTATTGGGTTGAAAGCACAAATGAAGTCAACAAATAAAAACGAGCTGGAAGAAAATGCATGAGGTAGGTTGAAAAAACATAACAATATTGTTATGTGTGGAAGATATTGCTACTATTCCCATAGAATTATGGCATACCGGTTTCGAAATGAGTATTTCACCATTGGCCATGATAAAATGGATAAAGAAAAGACTTAAATCCCAAGGTAACTTTTCAAATCAAAATATATTGTAGGAACAAATTTATGATTTTCATTGACAGGTATGATAACACATCGGCATAATACATGAGGTTTGGCTATTTCTCTCTACCATTTGTACATATGGGATCACAATTTACTATTATATCCCTTGAAAATCTCTTAAGGGACCTTAAAGACCCACAAATTGATGTGTATGGTGATCTACTTTATGAGAGTGGAAGCTCAAGAAACCCACTTACAAATGAATTACTTGACACCTCTATTTACTCAAAAGGTCAAGTGTACAAGGATGATTTATATATCATGGAAGATTAAAAAAAATCAAAATGTTGATTTTAAATCTCTTCCTCCACATTTTTTGTTAGAGTTGGACAATACAACATCTGATAATAAGAATCACTATATTCTCATGATTCTATCACTTTTAACAGCACCCGGTGTCTTAATCACTATTGAGGTTGTGTTCCTGCCTATGGAGCACACCCATGAAGACATATATGGAACCTACAGAAGAATTTCTTCCAACCTAAAAGGTAAAGATATATATTATTTACCTGAAATTAAGGATACATATCACTTAATTGAAAAAAAAGCATTTCTTTCCAGCTACACTTATTTATAATTTCCATGACTTCTAATGTTTCCTCAATGGATACTTCAAGGAGCGAAAAAATGTAATAATTGGACTTCTTAATGTCCAATAATTCAAATTTCTTGCACTCAATAATGTTCTATTTCTAACGTACAAAGAATCCATTACAAATATTGAGTGGTGAGAACCAGTTTAGTTATGGAATATAGATGATTAAGGTCGACCTATAATTCCCATAGGGAAGACATCATTCTTAGCTTCAAAACAAAATGATTCCTATTTAAAAGAACTAAAGGAAGGTATAACATCATACATAAAAAAGTGGAAAGGCACTATCAGGAATGAGGATTCAACAATTGTTACAGAGGAATGGAAAAATAAAGTAATTTATTGGGAAAGAGTTCTTGATAGATTACATGAAATCTATAATGATCATAGAATAATATATGGAAGTGATTCATCTTCTGAGGATTTTTTGCCTAAGACAAGGCACATTGTTGATGTTGATAGTAATGCACTAATTTTAATCTCAAGTATTATGGATTGATATTTTGATAATGCGATAAATGACCCAGTATATGTTCGACCCAAATGCAGCAATCCAAATCTAAAATTCAATCCAATGATTGATTTTGAGGAAGGAAAGGTGTTTCCAGTTAGATTACGAAATTAGGATGGAGGATAGATGATTTGGTTGGAAAAATCCATATAAGATATCTCTAGGGATAATTAAAGTGAGAATATTCATGTAAAGGTTGATTGATGGAACCCTGTGTCAGGGAAATAAAGTGGAAACTTTTTAAAGAAATATTCGGTACCAAATCTCGATGACACAAAACTTGGCTCTATTCCAATTAATACCATAGTGTGGGCGTGGATTCGAGATAAATAACATTGCAAGAAGACAAATATAAATAAATATGGTGCAGAAGACGTTATGGATCTACTTGAGTGAATATCTAAAGATTAGGTTTATATGATTCATGAATGTAATTTTATTTTTTGAAGGATCTATTAATATACATTCAGACACAATTTTTAATATTTTTGTATATCAAATATTATTTTCATATTATTTTTGGAGGATTTTTATATTATTTAGTATTTCAATGTAATCATGTACTAATACAAATTGTATGATAGTGCGATAAACTATTTAAGTTTTCAAATATTTTTTTTGACCAACATGACTTCTCACCATACCAAATATGCATAACCAAATCTAATAATGGATTCAAAGAAATCTTCTAAACTTGGTCTATTCAAGAAATAGTGGAGTAGCTAATTAGTATTTTATTTAATATAGACTATTTAAACACTTGATAAATAAATTCTAGGAACTTGTAATAATGTTTTAGTGAGTTTTTATTAATATTCCTTATTATAATTGATATAAATGAGATTTTCTATTTTGTTGCATTCTAATAAAAATTATTTTGATCATTGAACAATGCAACTAGAGTTATAAAATATTTCTTGTTATAGATTTTGAAGTGGTGCCAACATTGTACTAGTATAATATATTTGTACTCAACATAAGAAAAGTATTTAGTGTCCATTTAAAATGGTCAATTATAGTAAGAAGCACAATATTAATATATTGTTAAATAGCCTTATACATAATATATTTTTAGAAAATATATTGTTCATGAATGAAATTTAATACATAAATATAAATATTAATGATAATGGAAATAATGTAATGAATCTAAGTCTTAGATGAATGCCAATATGTTCTTTTCAATATAATATCCTTACACAAAAATATAAACTAAACATTTGTAATAAATACTTTAGTCAATTTTCTCTCTTTCCTCTTGTATTTGAAAATAATCAAATTGTACTACTTTCTTACTATTCTAATTCATGATTTATTTTGATCGTTAAAATGATTAGTAATTTAGCCAAGAGGCTCATTCTACAACCTAGTATGAGGGGATGTGTAATTTTGTACGTTCGTTTGTGCCCCTTTAAAATAAAAAAATATGTTCTAAATAGTAAAGTAATATAAAATATAATTAATATATATATATATATATATATATTGTAAAGTAATTATAAGTAAGAAAATGTGTGAATAAGGTTTTTAAATCTTATACTTTTCAAAAAAAAATCAGCTAGAGATTTAAATAAACTATTTGAAGATCTATGTTAACTAATTTATGTTGATATATATATATATATATATATATATATATATATATATATATATATATATATATATATATATATATATATATATATATATATATATATATATATATATATAATAAAAAGTTTTTGTTATTAAAGTTTGTATTTGGTCCTATATATATTCTATCTAGATACAATTTCAACCATTAAAAATAACACAATTTTTTTTTTACTCCAAAAATGTTTGAACTTGAAGAAATTTGTTCCCTCTCGGCTCATGTTATATTCGTGCTTGATCTATGCTAATATATATTGGACATATTACTATGATCCTTTTTCATTAAATTATTTTATCCTTAATATATATCTTTCATATTAATCTATTATTCATTAAGTAAGCTTCAATCAACTTAGGTTTCAACACGAAAGTAGAAATAATAAATAAAAATAAATTATGATTCTACTCTGATTCAACATTTCATTCCATCGTAAAAAAACATTTTCTCGTGTCAACTCTAAAATGGTTCACACTTCCTACAATATTATGTAATGATTATGGTGATAATGATTATTATCATCCAATAAGACAAATATGGTATAAAATAATCCAAAAATATGTTACTCAAAACTCTTTAGATTTTTATTGTTATGTTCAAAAAGCATTAAAATAAGTGTTTCAAGATCATCATATTTTTTTTAGTTAAAATATCAAGAAGGTTGGACTTTGAAATTCAAATCCAATACGAGTATAAACTGGATGACCTAAGAGAGTTTTTTCATCTTCAACCAAATTACTAGTGTTGCAAGGGTGACAGACTTTTAAATTGTGTCAACCTTGTTTTCGTAATAACCGTAACTTAACACATACACGATATCAGATTATAATTAAGTCAGTTATTAATACTAACATGCACACCATTATCTTCATAAAATAACCTTAATTTAGATTTTAAGTCAAACCATAACAATTATTAAAATATATAATATAAGGAATCCAAGATTATGATCTGAAATATTTTCTTTTGCAAGTTTATATAAATTTGTTTTGTATAGTTTATCATGATAATTTTCTCACAAAAAATGGTGACTATATACCTTAAAATTAGTGAACTAAGTGATTTTCTAATTTTTCATTTTAAAAAAAATTAATCTCGTTAAACTTCTGAATTCTAGATCCACTGAATGCTTCCAAATTTAATGAAATATGTGTTTTATCTAAGAATCACTACGAAGCATTGTTGTCTCATTACATTAATTGAATTATCATTTATTATTTCATAGATTCATTGTTCACGTGTTTACAAATCAAAACATGGTGAGAGTCATACATCAGTACTGACATAGAGCACATTCATAAATAGCATATAAACAACAAACATGAAAAACATAGAACATCCATATAAGCCACATAATAACAAGCATAATTGCCCATCATTACATTAGGAAAAGAGCTCTAATTTTCATAATAAAAATTAAACCAGGTCTATCACTTCCACGTTCCACCCAACCATAGACATGGCGGAGCCAAATATCCCTTCAGCTAGTCACCCCCATGCCATATTCCAAGCTTGAATGTGGGATCTCATAAAACACACCAATAAAAACTAAACCAAGGATTCCAGAGGCCAAACCATGTCAACCCTCCACCAGTGACTCCACCCCATGGTCGAACATCATAAAACATAACCGAATTGGTCTACACTCAATTTCTCTAGGGTTCTAGAGTGTTTGTTCCAACCAAGGCTCGAGGAGTAGTAACTCAACCCACAATTGTTCCTAGCCTCCATAGTGTTTTTCCAACCAAAGCTCCATGACTAGTAACTCAACCCATGAGGTGCTCAATATCGTTTTTCCAACCAAAGTTCCAGGACTAGTAACTCGACACAAGCTATTATAGGGCTCTAGAATGTTTGTGCAACCAAGGCTCCATGAACTAGTAACTCAACCGACAACTAAAGGAGCATGAGAACCAACCACAAAAACAAACAATGAAATGAACCCAAAACACCATGGCTATCCAAGAAGTGGAAAGGCTAGGAAAATTCACTGTCAATCTAGGAAATCATACATAACAATGATAGATCATGACAAATAAACCACATGCATATACAATGCATGAAAAAAATTGTAAGGAAAACATAGATTCAACTCGGTACTTGCAAGAAACACCCCCTGTATATGTTGATCTCAATGTTTTCTTGCGATTTCCCACTCTTCCTTTTCCTTCTTGCTCCAAACTCCAAGAATGCCACACTCACTAAGAGTGCTCCAAGAAAATCTAAGTGTCTAAGAGTTTCAGAGGGGGGGGGGGGGGGGGGGGGAGAGAGAGAGAGAGAGCGAGAGAGAGAGAATAGAATGAGAACTTGAAAATGAAATAGGAAAAAGTCTTTGAATTGATCCTCAGAATCCTTGTTATTAATGAGGCCTCTATTTTCTTCGATTTTGCATTATTTTTCTATATTTTCCTCCTCAAATGAAACCTGTGACCTTTGACCTTTATTTTCTCCTAATTTTCATTATTTTCATAAATACATTCCAATAAATGCCACTTTTCCTTTCCAAATCCTTAGCCATTTCCTTTTCGAAATTCCATAGCCATAATAAACCATATGAACACCATAACTAGGATGTTTTTCCCAACATTCAGCTTGGAATATGTGTCCCATGACCTTGGTTATTATTTTTCCTTTATTAATTTTTATTACATGAAATTTTCACTAGGGTTGTTACAGAACCATCCCCCTTAGGGGAACACTGTCCTTGGTGTTCAATGACACCTATGATGAACAAGATTGTTGTAAGAAAAACATATTTCCTTGCAGTATTAAGAATGATCAACCTGCTAAGAAGAAAACCAACATGACAACATGACAAATATAACATCATAATGACATGACACCCATACCTGTTATCGTAGCTTTATATCATAGCTCATGGTGGTACTTACATCCATATACATATGAACATATAAAAAAAAATCAACCCAACATATACCAAAAAACACATATAGAAATACATGCCAAACATTCACTCAACCACCGAATAAGGAACGATACGTAGCCTGCATTTGATCATACATCTCCCATGTAGCACCATCAAGCCCAAAGTGATTCCATTACACTTAAACCTACTCAATTTCTCGGTTCGGGAGCATGAGCGTATTTCTATTTAAAATGCACTATGTTTCCAACTGGAATTCTCGTTCTGGTTACACCTACATCTAATACCCCTTGTTGAGGAGGTAAATCCCCTCTACGGACAGAGGCGATCCCTACTAGCCCAGATCGGGTCTAGCAAAAATCAAACACGCTATAGTGCAGGTTCCTAATTGTAAATAAATCAACTTGCGAGGAAGGCTTACCTGGAATCCAACGCTATCGTTTGTAGAAGAGGTGGTGCTCCCATTCCTTCGCCTTGGCAGATCACAGCCCTCACGATCTCCGTGATCGGACACATGCACATGCAAGAAACAACACAAACACAAGCATAAAATCCAGTGCATACAACTATATATCAGTCGAAGAGGATATAAATCATGAACATGATCGAGAACAAGAGTGGAACCATAACCGATAGTCGCTTATCATTAAAGAGTCAAAAGAAGAATACAACCATAGCTTCGACGCAGCACTCTCCTTTAGCGGGTCACCAGCATAGCATGTCTTGAAAAAGCCTGTCAGGGATGGGACAAGCCTCTCTCTCCAGATACTTAGCAATAGTCTCCTTGATTGGATTTGGCCTTAGGGAATCAAGAAGGCTTTTGCAGCATGAAAGCTCTTGGGAACTTAGAAATTCTGCCACTCTTTGGAACTAGCTTGCAATGGAAATGGGCAAGCTTTTATAGAAGGAGGAAGGGGAGTTGGGATCCCTATAATTATGGGATTGACCCTATCATCAAGGAAGCTTCCATGAGAGGTGGCAAACCACTTCCTCTCCATGGAAATCCGTAGCCAAACCTCCCAACTCAAGATAGAAATCAGTCCAGTAATTTGTTAGGATGAAACTTCCGCCTTTTATTTTAAAAAAAAACCTCTTAATATGGTTGGCGCGGGTACGGATATATTACAGAGCGCCAATCGGCGTGCCCTCTTTGGAGGATTTCCCTCTTGGCGCGAGGGCTGAACTATGGAACCGCGCCAATGGAAAAAGAGCTATTTTTAGGGTTTTTTGCAAGGAGATGTCTTTAGGGAAATTAAAGCTCATCTTCAGAGGGATGCAATGAAAGTATTTTCAAGTCTTAACTCTGCCCACAGGTCATGGAATGAGCCCTCCAATGTGCGGGATGGGGATTGTAGGGATGGTGACAAATTGCTGTGTTACAGATGCCCCCTAAAGCATGAGGCCCGAAAGAGAGAGAGAGAGGTGAAATGATTTACGAGAACATGCCAACCGAAAACACCGCCATCGAAAAACCTGCGGAGCGAAGTACAACTGATGTCTCAGGTACATGATATATATGCGTGGTATGGGCGCAGCCATCCATAACAGAGTGTGCAATAATCTAGATCCAAGGCATGGATGCAGACATCCAACTAAGATCAATAAATAGACTCAGGTATGGTCGCAGCCATCCAATCAATGAGTCATGTAAATAATCATAATAATCCAAAATGTCGCAGTCTAGATTATAATAGACACAACCCAGGGTCTTGCGCTCCATCTCGACCCGAACAAAGTACAAGTTCAAGCATGCGAATATGTGAGCTGAAGTCGAACATGCAAGAACATCGTCTGATTACCAGCCAATGATGAAAGTTGTTAACAGATGCAAGAGGAACCACCAATAATGACAATGGCCCTCAAGGTACTATAGGTACAATCTACGGCGTGCGAATCAATGAGCTGGTGTCGAACACCCGTAGAATCACTCGATCGGAGGTCAATGATGAAAACCTCATGTCGAATGCGACGAACCTGCCATTAAGGCATGCAGGCTCCAAGGTACCATGAAAGAGTCTCTAGACCATCTTCCTGGATAATGGGCTGAAGTCGACAGGAAGTGACCTTGATCAAAGGTGGGCCATAATGTTTCCCACATCATCGACACGAGACAGAGGAACATAATTTTTTTGTGAATCAGGATTATATGAGAACCAGAGGAAGGTTGATACTTGTAGAGGTCAACTTTTCTTGAACATGTAAATGGCACGACAGTGGACTTGGCAGTATTTGACATCAACGGATCAGAGGTCATGGTGACGAGGCAATGAGCAGATGAGAGGTCAAAAGGGATTATCCAAACCCACGGAGGCAAAGCGAAGAACGAGATGAGATGTCCCCAACCCGACACAAATGCAGACAAGTGCCATGTTCAAGAGCGACATACTGCCGACACGACAACGATGCTAGTTCCATTTTCCCCCACCATTTCTGGCGAGTACCCCAATTATTTTTTATAACAAGATTGAAGGGGATAGCATATGCTTGTAGTATAAGTCTTCCCTTCGGGCGAATCCAACCTAGTACATTTAACAAGCCCTAGGAAGGAGTGACTCGAATAACGTCATTTCGACTGAATCTGATGTCATCAGGGTTTAACGAGTCTGACAAAGGAAGAACTCGGCGTATTTCATATTTAGAGAGTTTGAAAAGACAGCAAAAAGTAAACTCCAGCGGTCCCTTTCTGTAGATAGTTCCCCGGACCCGAAAAGGTAGAAAACAATATCCGAGAAAACCTCCTAGTCGTGATAGGCTAGGGTATTCCTTTTTCATAAATAATCCATCCCAGCCCAAAAAAGGGGTAAACATATACTGGGTAGATGCCGTTTCGTGTCTACTTTAACGAGATCGAAATGAAAAGGAACTCGGAAATCTTTCCATGTTTAGAGAGTCAGAAAAGAGCTGAAAGTTGACTCCTCCTGGAGGAACGAGTGGTATAAAGGGTAGCAACTGGCTCCGGTAATGATGGAACTGCTCAAAACAAGATAAAGGTCAAGAGGCTGGCTAACAAGACCACTCATCGCAGCGATTCCTCAGGAATGGGTAAAACAATCAAGTGAAGGCATATGATCGGCCAAGCAGATAATGACGATGGAATGAGAAAACCAAGGCTCATCTGGAAAAAACAGGCTGATAAAATGACAATCACAAGAGGTAAAATGGGAAAGGTTTCATTTTTACACAAGCTTGAAATCAGAAAAATCTTCTTGAAGTTGGTTTCATTTTTACACAAGCTTGAAACAAAGATAAAATATGCTTGAAACAGTTTTCATTTTTACACAAGCTTGAAACGAAAACAAACTATGCTTGAAAAATTAAGCATGCCCCCAGCATCGTGACTCAATTCGAGGTGCATGCCCCCCAAGCTTCAGTCCATATGAAAGGCAGATGGAGTGAAGGTTCAAATTACGAGATCAAGAGAAAGACTCGACTGGGATTTTACGAGAACTTATCAAAGACTCAAATTGAACAGGAACGTGTTTCATTATTTTAACGAGGTTGACACATTAAAAGAACTATCCTCCAGACACCCTTGTTTCATTTTTTTAGGAGCTTGACACAAGACACGGAACTCTGCTCCGAAGATCTTGTTTCATTTTTTAAGGAGCTTGACACAAGAAAACGAACTATGCTCCGACAACCTTGTTTCATTTTTTAAGGAGCTTGACACAATACAAGGAATTGTGCTTCAACGACCTTGTTTCATTTTTTAAGGAGCTTGACACAAGACAACGAACTATGCTCCGACAACCTCATCATAATTAACAAGAAGTCATCGCTTGCAAGAGTTCCACTCCTGATGGAAGGAAAACATCCTGGAAGTCAGGACCCAATGCCCCCAGCACCTGATGCACGACGGCATCATCACTGAGCACAGGCATGAGGTAGGTAGCCACATAGTTGACCTGTGGTGGGGCAGATACAACGGGTGGATAAAAACCAGGAAGGGATGATGGTGGGCCAGCTGCCACATCAGGACCAAAGAACGAAAGCTGATCAATGGTCATGATTTGTCCTTCATGTGGAAAACAAATCACGCGAAAGAGGGAGGAGACAAGCGCTCCCATTGCATAGGTGTAATCGCGCCCCAGAAGCAGATTGAAATCTAAGGGGCCTGGAACAACCATCACGTCCATATGGACAGTTTTACCTCCCAAAGTAACAGGTAACCCTGGAAGGATCCCTAACGGTTGACTCGTTCTTTTGTTAAATGCCAACAGATTCTGCGTAACAGGCGCAAGCGGCGGTGAACCGAAAGCTTTCCAAGTATTTGAGGATAGAACACTGACAGACGCACCTTCGTCTATAATGGTGCTGGGTACTACCAGACCAAAAGCCTGTACTGTGATCTCGAAAGGCACATAAGATGGAAGGCGGTATCCTAAAAATCGATTCCAATCAAAGGAAGCGACCAAACTACTTGGAGGGGCTACCATCGAATCGAGATGGTCTTCCATTGGTGTTATGAAAAAATAAGGAGCATCCTCCACGACTTCCATCTCGAAGGTGGGAGGAGCGACTTCTTGAGGTATAGGGACAGGAGAATCTTTCTCCAAGTCTGAGGAATCTGAAGAAACAAGAGGAACCTGAGGGATGTGAGGTCCACTCTCGACGGAAAAGACCTGGTGCACCGTAGATGGGGCCAGCTCAACCGATCTGACGACCAATGGTTGGTCAAGAATGGATTCCTGAATGGGAATTTCCGGGGGAGCGGGATCAACCAAGGATGACTCTTGACCAATCGTATGATCAGCTGGAGGAGGACTCAAAGAAATCCGTTTATAACCAGCTGGGAGGCACAGCACAGAAACAGCTGAGTTTTCCAAAACTTGCTTGGCTTCATCCATATATGGACAAAGGTGAATGGCATGGTGCCCTTCACACAACTTACAGGGATTGGTAATCTTACCCTGCTTCTTCAGAGTCTTACCAGTACCATTTGAAGACATGCCCCCAACCTGACTCCTAGAAGCCAAAGGCAACGATGGACGACCGTTGGACCATTCTTCGAGTACCTTGGGAATTCCAGGGCAATCTTGAAGAAGATGGTCTCTTGTGCACAACATGCAAGGGAACTTGACTTTCCGTGGAGGGTTGGAAGGTTTATCAAGAGGAGACTTCTTAGGCGCAATAGCTGCAGAGCTAGCCTCTCCCTTATCAGATTTCTTCTTCTTTGTCTTCTTCTTCTTCTTCATAGCCACCTGGTTACTCGAATCCATACTTTCACCAGGCGAAGTAGAAGAGGAGGACGCAGAAACAAGTGAACAAGGGGAGAGGTCCACCCTAGAATCAACATGATGTTGTTCCAGTGGAGGAACTGATTGAACAGAAGCCGAGACATTTGGGACCACAGAGGTTGAGAACAACCAAATAAGCAACCCAACAGTTAACCCAGGAAGGGACAACGTTGCCATGTAAGGAGCACCAACATTTCCAAAAGGAGGAAAAGGACCAGGATTCCCATCAGAGGGGATTCCTTGGTTGGTGAACTCCGAAAAAGTTTCCATCAGAAACGATATTCAGAACAACACCCTAACGAAACTAACTTTAACCAGGAATATTTCGTGGGCAGTTAATTTTTAAAACATTGAAACAAAACTCTACCGTTTCATATTTTAAGAGTCGAGAAACAGGCAAAAGGTGACTCTATCACTTTCAGATTGGAAACAAGCGTGAAAGGACAAGCGCTTGATGACCTTTTCAAATTGAAAGAGTCAGAAAAGATCGAAATGACTACTCAAGAATGCTAGGCAAAGGGTGTACCAAATAACCGTGAACTGCAATATACACCTTGGTTTCAATAATGAAAGAGAAATCAACCAAGGATTTTCCGTACGTGCAGGCAATCTCCCCGAATGCTGTGTTCGGTGCATCACGGGTATAGGGCAGCAGAATCGGCTTCCTATGGATAAACAATTGAAACCTAATGGGGTCTCCCTTTATATACACGACGGTATGGGGAGCACAAGTTCGTACTAGCACTGTCTAAAGCCAAAAGGCGAACGACAACTACTAGGTTTAAAGACGCCGGAACATGTCTCTAGCCTAGACCTCTAAATGTGTTTCGTTAGATTTCAATGTTGCCTTAGTGTAAATTGAGTAGATTTTAAAGTTGATATCCAATTACGTTTCAGCTTTCAGGCCCTAACGAATGTGCTGTCTCAAAAGTCTCTTAAATGCAAAACTACATGCCACAGTAGACCATTTTGTTCGATGAAAACTAGCTACAGAAGAGTTGAGAGTTTTTAAACAAACAAAATGATTAGAAGACAATCAATGACATCTCTAATGCAACTAATGAAACTAAAAACTTTTCTCTCAAATTCAGTAAATACTAGTAAAATGGAAAAGATTTCAATTTGCACTAATCAACCAATAAGCAAAAGAGAATTTTTTATTTTCAATGTTTGATAGCTAGATGCACTAAACAAACCGAAAACAAATAAGAAACAATTCGAGAAATGATATTAAGAGAGAAAAACAAACAAATTTCACTCAATGGCACAAACAATCAGATCTCAAATCAACAAAAAGTCTCTCAAAAACAAGAAAAGTCTCGAAGACACCAATGAGCCGTGTGATCTAGGCCCAAAATGAACCGAAGTGAAATTCGAATGAAAATGAAATCAGTCACTCAAAAAACGCAACAATATGATAGACAACTGTCAAACTAATGCAAGGAAGCAATCCCACAGCCAACTGAACGAATGGAAACCAAAAACTCCCAAGGGAGGCTCGACTCACAAAGGCACCTAGATGCCCTAGGGATCGTATGCAAAATCGAAAGAAATAGGCAAACAACCAAAGGAAGGAGGCTCCAACCAGTCAAACCAGGCTCCAGTGCACTCAAACCACCAAAAAATCAAAATCAAAATCACAAGTCAGCCTCAGAAAGCTTGAAACACAGCAAACCCTAATAGCTCACAGGATTGGAGTGACTGTAAACTTGAAATTAGTGCCAGAAAGGCAATGGCGCGGGTGATACACAGGCAACCTGTGCCAATGGGCGCGACTATTACACTAAAAAGCGCACCAGCCAAGTTTACTATGGAAAAAATAAAAAAATAAGCAATCTCAGACACAGAAAAGTGAAAATAAGGCTAAAATAAAGCCAAACAAACAAGAAAATCCAGTCCAAAGAGTTGACCAAGCAAGCAAGACCAAGAAGTTAACCGGAAAGAGAAGACAAAACTCCAAGTTGTCTAGTCCTTAAACCAAACTGAAGATCGAATGAAGCAGCGTTGATCTACTCCGCTAATGGAGAGAAAAAGGGTTTTGAAGGCTATCTGGCTGTGCTTCAGACTTCGTCTATAGTTTACAAATCAAACAACAAGCTGAGTCCCCAGTGGAGTCGCCAAATTGTTGAGGAGGTAATCCCCTCTGCGGACAGAGGCGATCCCTACTAGCCCAGATCGAGTCTAGCAACAATCAAACACACTACATTGCAGGTTCCTAATTGTAAATAAACCGACTTGCGAGGAAGGCTTACCTAGAATCCAACGTTGTCGTTTGTAGAAGAGGTGGTGCTCCCGTTCCTTCACCTTGGCAGATCACAGCCCTCACGATCTCCGTGATCGGACACCTGCACATGCAAGAAACAACACAAACGCAAGCATAAAATCCAGTGCATACAACTATATATCATTCGAAGAGGATATAACTCATGAACGTGATCGAGAACAAGAGTGGAACCATAACCGATAGTCGCTTATAATTAAAGAGTCAAAAGAAGAATACAACCATAGCTTCGACGCATCACTCTCCTTTAGAGGGTCACCAGCACAGCATGTCTCGAAAAAGCCTGTCAGGGATGGGACAAGCCTCTCTCTCCAGATACTTAGCAATAGTCTCCTTGCTTGGATTTGGCCTTAGGGAATCAAGAAGGATTTTGCAGCATGAAAGCTCTTGGGAACTTCGAAATTCCGCCACTCTTTGGAACTAGCTTGCAATGGAAATGGGAAAGCTTTTATAGAAGGAGAAAGGGGAGTTGGGATCCATATAATTATGGGATTGGCCCTATCATCAAGGAAGCTTCCATGGGAGGTGGCAAACCACTTCCTCTCCATGGAAATCCGTAGCCAAACCTCCCAACTCAAGATAGAAATCAGTCCAGTAATTTGTTAGGATGAAACTTCCGCCTTTTATTTTTTAAAAACACCTCTTAATATGGTTGGCGCGGGTACGGATCTATGACAGAGCACCAATTGGCGCGCCCTCTTTGGAGGATTTCCCTCTTGGCGCGAGGGCTGAACTATGGAACCGTGCCAATGGAAAAAGAGATATTTTTAGGGTTTTTTGCAAGGAGATGTCTTTAGGGCAATTAAAGCTCATCTTCAGAGGGATGCAATGAAATTATTTTCAAGTCTTAACTCTGCCCACAGGTCATGGAATGAGCCCTCCAATGTGCGGGATGGGGATTGTAGGTACGGTGACAAATTGTTGTGTAACACCCCTCATTTACAACTTTTATGTTTATGTAAATAAGACAAAGGTATAGGTGGACCTATGGAACAATTATGTTGTTGGCATAAATATTTTAATTAATAATTATTTATGAAAATTATGGAAATTGTGTAAAGATAGAGTAATTGAGATCTTGAGATTCTTATTCATGAGGATAAGATAGAATTTCATTCTTTCCCAAAATTATCCAAAAAAAATACTTTGGAGAAAAATAAAAATATTAAATTAGATAGAATAAAAACACCTTAGAAATCTCTAGTAAAGAGGAAAGTTACTGGGAAAAAACAAAAATAAATCCTAGGCTATGTGAAACAACATCTTATAATAACAAGACACCGTTAGGGAAAATTACTCGGGAAAGTGGGCTTAACAGTGACATCACTAGTGTGACAAGATGTTGTCAGAATTGGGGAAAATTGATCTCTGCTCGGGGGAGATATATGAGGAGAAGATCATAGTTGGGAGGAAAATTCGTCTTTACAAGATGATATGTAGCATGTAGAAATTTTAAATTTAATTTCTTGTGTTCTAGTAATGTATAGAAGAATCAACTTCTCTAAGTTAATAGAATTTTTTTTCTTTGTAAGCAAGGGATCAATGTTATGTTAAACTAATTTGTAACACCCCTAGCTTATGTTTTCTTTCAAAGCTAGACATTTCAACTTTAATCCTAATGGGGAGTGGACCCCAAATGGATAAGTATTTTGTGGATGTAATTAAATATTTCATTATGAAATTTAAATAAAATAATGCTGTGCAGATTGACCAAATGAGAATTGCGATATCACTTGCTAAATCCATGAGGATGGATAGAGGCAAATATTTCCACAAACATCTTTCGAAAATCCTTTAAAGAATTTATTTCCAAATTTGATTTTGAGGAAAATCTAGTTTCCCCAATGATGTGGAGAGTAGTTGGGAAGAGGTAAAAAGCTGGGAAAAGTAGAAAGCAGCTTTAAAAATCCCTAAAATGGGAAGCCTAGTCAAACAGGAAGAAAAGCATCCTGTAATTCTGGACGCAGAATTAGAAACAGGCTTTGGGGAGCAAAATCTTAAATAAGCTATTCCTGAACAGATTAGAGTTTGGTCTGTTCTAGGAGATGATCTCAGCTCGAGGGTGAGTTCTAGGAGACAGAAGGACTCTAAGGTTGGGAGGTTGGTCAATTGAAAAAGGGGTATGTCTCTAAGCTTGCATGGGTTTTATTACTTATTTTTGTATAACTTGGTGATACATGATTGTTTGAGTTAGATGTTAAATTTGTTATTTCCTACATTTAATAGAATTGAATCAAAGGAATTCACCCTCTTAATTCTGTAGACTTGTAGAAGTAGAAATCTGTAGAGGAGAATCCAACAGAATCTCTAAACCAGTGTTGGTTCAAATCTGAGGATACATATTTCTCCACAGACAAAGTTGTGATTTAACTTTAATGTGCTTCTGATTAATAGAATGATTCTACTATATATACATAGGGGAAAGCAACATGAGATTTCCTATCCCAACATCTAAAATAGAATTAGATGAACTGAAATCTGAGTTGTATAGGAATTGGGTGATAACATCATGATGTTTCAGAGTAAATACACCATATATACACAAATAGAAGCAAAATAGAAACAAATTCCCACATATATAAATTTATTTCTATATATTAATGAAGTAAAGAGCAGATAGTGCAGGAAACCGCCATGAGAGTAGGTTGTCGAGAAATTTACACAGTCAAAGTTTCATGGGAAATATACATGTATATACAGTTAACTAACAGGAGGCGGTTATCTGAGACTCACTATAATGAAAATCTCAGACCACATATAGTTATTATGATTTAAACTTGGTGAAGCATACATTGATATATCTATCTCGGCAGTAGAAGAACGATAAATTTTAGACAATGAAATTTATTATGTATATAAATGCACAGTCAAGACATGTCTATAGAATGACTGCATGAAATAAATTTCTCAACATATTTTGTCCATAAATGGATGAGAATCAAGTCACTGTGAAATGAATAAAATAAGTTCTGCTTGAGAAATAAAAATATGAGCTCATCAGTTGTAGACATAGAAAGACTGTATAATTTATATCTATATACAAAATATATCACTTATGCTAATAGAAACACATCATAATAATTTATAAACTATCGCAGATGTGTCTGCTTAATAGGCTGCTGAAAAGAAAACGGGAAATTTATTCAATAGAAATAAATAACATAATAATGTCTGTTATATTAAAATTAACCAAAGCAGAAAATATGTTTTCATTGAGATCAAAACTATCCCACTATATAAAGATAATTATGCAGATGATAATATACTGAGAGAAGAATTATAGTTAATAATATTTCCTTAAAACTTTAGAGCATGCTCAATATGGAAAATAAGTGAAGGGGAACTCAATTTTCTAGACATAATTTTTCAAATAAACTTCTACAGATAAACCGATAGAGATTTCATTTACATATATATATAAATATAACAGTTAATTCTGTTCCAAAATAAGAATATTATTCCACAGTTCTGGAGGAAAGCCAGGCGAAAATTATCATTCAAAATTATTACAAACTTTTAATAATGAGATTCAAAATCTCAGAATAGAAATAACCATAAAAAGGGTAAACCGATTTATTTTCCCTCTAGTTGATTTAACGAGGTACCAACCTGTGAGTATGAAATAAGCAAGATTAACAGTTAAGATGAAATCATAAAACCTCATAAACTTGTTAACAGATAATACTATAGTTGCCATATACCTGCAAAGAACAAGAGAAAAAGAGCGTGAGGAGTTCGGAATAAAAACAAAATCGTAGTTAAAAACAATTTCAAGAAGATCAATTCAAGGAAAATGAAAAAAAAAAAATTATGGTTACCTTCAACCATAACAAGTAAGCATGGAAAAAAAGTTACTGGAGCAAACAAATAATCAGAAATTTTAACACATAAAATAGATCGAATATTCGAAAAACAACCAGAAGAGGTAGCAGTGATAAAATTTCATTCCAAAAATAAACGGGATGGAAAATACCTTATCAGTCTCGAGAAGGCATTGCGACGTCTCAGACTCACGATGCTGGTGCCAAACACACACGCATGCTAATATCACCATCATCGCTGCTATATCAAACTAAATAAGAATCGTTGGGGTAAGAACGAATATTTCATAAAAGGAAAAATCAACTTTTGTATAAACAATACGATAATCACTGTAAATGGAACGAAAATAATGTGGACTGAATGAAAGGTTCGATTCATCCTATCATCGAAACTCTAACTCGAAACTTCAGTAAACAATGATAAATTTTAATCAAAGATAATGAGAAATGGAACCTCTGACTCGAGCAAATGTATTAAGGAAAGTCGTTACCTGGGTTAGCTAAGATGACGTGATTTTCATCACATATATTCATGATGCATGGTTAGCGAAACAGAGGAATGATTTCTCTTTAGTAGTAACAAATAAAAATAAAATGAACTCTAGATAAAACTTGCGGAAGCCCTCAGCAACGAGAGGCAAAATGAATTCATACATTGAGTGAAAAATTTTTATATGCCTTTGGAAACCCTAATTTCAGGAAATCTCTGTCGTACACGTGTCTTGAGATGCCCAATTCTGACTACTGGAGGGTAGAAGATCTCAAAAGCGTCAAACATCGTATCAATAGGTAATCCAGATGGATTCAAATTTAATACTAGCGTACTATTCAACCTGACTTAGTACATGTATTAAAGGCGAAGTACACTGTATCCAGTTGGTGGATTTGGCAACCAAAAAAAAATAGGAGCAACGTAAACCAAAGTGACAACTAACTCTAGCGCATTTACATTTGCCGGAGGTGTGAAATCGAGCGAATAAATACAGAGTACGAAGTACTCAGATCAATTAAATTGCATCGAAACTGGATATGATGTTATAGCACGTAGGGTTGGTAAAAATGGTTTTGAATAAGCGAAACCATAGAGTCCTATAGCGAAATCGTATTGATTTAAAAAAATCGAATAGAGGAACTTCTTCCTAACATTATGAGGTAGTTGAAAACCATACCGTGGTATTTCATATGAAGATTTAAAGTTACCTTGTTAAGTTATGGGGAGCATAATACATAATAATGTTATTATGATATAATGTTGAATGATATATATATATGTATATATATTATATTTTTAAGATGTTAAATGTATAATAAATACATAAGGGTTAGGTAACATTATACCTTAATATGAGTCTCCAAAAGAAGGTGGTAATTGTATACCATAAATTAAACATAAGGAATGTGTTGTATCCATAAATTCAATGAAAATTCAAGAGGAAGCATTTCGTGTATGATCATATAATCCTTATGAATATAAAATAGTGGTTATTTACAGATCATTAAGACAATGGTTAGTTTGAGTATGAGATTTACAATAAAAGGATCAGTAACTAATGTAACTAAAGATTTGTAATTTATGTAAATTACAATGGAGAAGGAACAGATATCCTCATATTTATTCGTAAGTTGAAATTGAAAATATATTCTAAAAAAAAAAAAAAAAATTGGTGAGACCTGAGAGGTGTTACAAATGGTATCAGAGCTCATGTTACATAAAACTAGGTTGTTGTTGTTGTGCTCATTGTTGTTGTGTGCTCACTATAAAAATGATTTACTCTTGAAATTTTTTTTTTTTTTTTTACTGATCTATGTTGTGTAGTGTATAGTGGTGCTGGAATGGAAGAAGGTTAGGAAATTTATGTTGATCTACATAATGAAGATAATACACCAGATCCCAACGCTCCGGTGATGGCTATGTTGCACAGTTTGCAATGAGAAATGGCTGAGCTAAGAAGCCAGAATGACAGATTGTCATTAGCCAGTGAGGAGCAGGAAAAGCTCATCAGAGAATTAAATTCGCAGAATAACCAAGAGGGTGAAGGTTCCGGGAAGAGGAAGAATGATGAGTCTGAGGATGATGATGCTGTTAGGCATCAGTAGAAGCAGAAAAAGGAATTACAGGGGGAATTCCGAAAGATCAAATCTCCCTCCTATGATGGGGACAAGGAGGAAGATGCTGAAGCCTAGTTGTTGAACATGATTAAGTACTTCCAGGTCTATGAATATGAAAGCAATCTGAAGGCTAGATTAGCTGTCTACCAACTACAAGGTAAGGCTACCTTGTGGTGGGAGGAGACGAAAATGGTTCATGCCATTGATGAAAATATAGTTACTTGGGAAGATTTCCAGGTTAAGTTGAAAAACCGCTACTTAAGTGAACATTACTATGATGATAAAGAAAAATAATTTCATGAGCTTAGACTGGGACAACTTACTATTGATGATTTTGTCACTAAGTTTACAAATCTTTTGAGATATGTCCCTTACATTAGGGAAGAGAAGGCAAAGGTGCAAAGGTTTTTGAACTGTTTGCCTGCTATGTACAAAGAGAAGATTGAGTTTGATAACCCAAAAACGATGGACGAAGCTGTTAGAAAAGCTAGATTGTGCTACCAGCAGTTTAAAGGAAAAAGTCAGCATGGGAAAAACTGGGTAACCAAGGGTGAGTTCAAAGGAAAGAAACAGAAACCAGCTTATTTGAAGAACTTTGGCAAGGATCATCAACGGAAGAAATTTAACAAACCCAAGGAAAGTGAAAATGCCCAGTCCCAAGTGGGTTCAAAACACATAGATGGAGACACCAAGAAAGAAGGCACAGTTAAAATGAGAGAACCCTTGAAATGCTGGGGATGTGGAGAACCCCATATTTTGAGGGATTGTCCCCACCGAAACATTCAGATGATTATGAGGGATCGAGAAGCTGCCACAGTAAATGACATAGCAAGAAATATACCCACTATCAGTTCAGCCTTGGAGAATCGACAAGCAGAACACCAAGCTACCATTGTTGAAATGGAGGGTAAGATTTCTGACCAATCTGTTACTGTTTTAATTGATCCGGGTGCTTCTTTGAGTTACATTACTCCACAAGTGGTAGAGAAATGTAATCTTAAAACTGAAAAATTTCAGCAGTCTTGGTTGGTACAGCTAGCCACTGGCACCAAAAGGAAAGTAACTCATAAGTTACCTCAAACAAAAATCAAATTAAATAATTTCCAAACAGAATTAAATTTAAACATTCTACCATTAGGGTCATATGACTTGCTGATAGGAAAGGACTGGCTGGAAAAGAAAAAGGCCATGATGAATTCCTGGGATAATACCCTGCATTGTGTAGATGAGGAAGGAAAACCTTTTATTCTCAAAGGAAAACCAAAAACCATCTCTGTAAGACAAATATAAACACTGGAATTAAAAATAATATTTAGGAAAGGATATCAAGTTTATGCAGTACATGTGGAAGAAATAGAATAGAAAACTGAAGAAAATCTGCTGGATGCTTTGCGAGTAGTGAGGGAGTTTAAGGAAGTTTTTCCAGATGAGATCCCTCATCTTCCTCCCAAAAGAGAGATTGACTTTTCCATCGATCTGGTGCCAGGAGCAACACCTGTTTCCTGAGCCCCTTATTGAATGAGTCCCCTTAAACTCATGGAACTGAAAATGCAATTGCAAGAATTGTTGGATAAGGGCTATATCTGACCGAGTGTGTCTCCTTGGGGAGCACCGGTTCTATTTGTGAAAAATAAGGATGGAACCTTTAGGATGTGCATTGATTATCGTCAACTGAATAAGTTGACCATCAAAAACAGATACCCTTTCCCCAGAATTGATGATCTTTTTGACCAAGTGAGAGGAGCTTCAGTATTTTCAAAGATTGACTTAAGGACTGGCTATCACCAATGTAAAATTAAGGAGGAAGATATTAGTCAAACAGCTTTTTGAACCAGGTATGGTTACGAATTTGTAGTCCTACCTTTCGGTTTGACAAATTCCCTTGCCACCTTTATGTGCCTAATGAATAGTGTGTTAAACAACTATTTGGATAAATTTGTACTTGTGTTCATAGATGATATTTTAGTTTATTCCAAAAATGAGGAGAAGCACAAAGAGCACTTGAGGATAGTGCTGCAAATTTTGAAAGAAAACCAGTTATATGCCAAATTCAGCAAATGTGAATTTTATAAGGACAAGATCCAATACTTGGGACATATTATTTTTGAACAAGGGTTGGCTGTTGACCCTGAAAAGATAAAGGCTATTAAAGAATGGCCTGTGCCAACTGATGTTTCAGCAGTGAGATCATTCATGGGGATTGCAGGTTATTATCACAGATTTGTGGAGAGATTTTCTGCCATAGCATATCCCATAACATCACTACAAAAGAAGGGTGTCAAATTTGAGTGGATTGAAAAGTTCCAAAACAATTTTGAACAATTGAAATTAAAACTCACTATAGCACCTATATTGAAAATTGCAGATCCTGATAAAGAATTTATTGTATGTACAAATGCCTGCAGAGAGGGGTTGGGAGGAGTCCTTTTGCAGGAGAATTCTGTTATTACATATGAATATAAGAAACTGAAGACACATGAACAGAACTATAGTGCATATGATTTGGAGTTGGCTGCTGTTATTCATGCCTTGAATATGTGGCGACACTATCTTCTTGGAAAGAAATTCACCTTGATGACTGATCATATTAGTCTTAAATATTTCTTTTCCAAAAATGATTTGAATGCTCAACAAGCCAGATGGCTGTCTTTTCTGAGTGAATTTGGTATGGACATAAAACATATCAGAGGGAAAGAAAACAAAATTGTTGATTCCTTGAGCAGAAATGGTTGTCAAAATATAAACAGCATTGGAAGTAGTGCCCAGTTTGATTTAGAAGATTTAGTGAAAAAGGTAGCATACCAGGATCCAAGTTATGAAACACTACAGGTGAAAGTACTAAAGGAAGAGATGACTGATTACACTCAAAACCAAAAAGGGCCGATCTTTTATAAAAATAGATTATATATCCCCAATGTGGAGTCCTTGAAAAAAGAGATTTTAGATTAATATCACAAACAACTGTATGCAGGGCATCTTGGATATCAAAAAATGGTAACAGCTTTGAAAAAGAAGTTATTTTGGCCAGGAATGAAAGGAGATGTAGCAGAATATTTAGCTAGATGCATGGTGTGTCAACTAGTTAAAGTTGAACATCAGCATCCTGCTGGTCTTTTAAATCCTTTGTCGATTGCAGAATGGAAATGGGACATAGTCTCTATAGATTTTATAACAGGGCTACCCAAAACTAAATACCAACACGATCCAGTGATGGTAGTAGTAGACACTTTAACCAAAGCTGTACATTTTATACCAGTGAGATCTAGTTTTGGGATAGCTCAAGTAGCAGATGTATTCCTGAAGGAAATAGTAAGACTCCATGGAGTCCCAAAGGTGATTGTTTCAGACAGAGATGCTAAATTCACAGCAGCCTTTTGGAGAGGGCTATTTGGAGGTATGGGCACTAAGTTGAATTTTAGTATTTCCTATCACCCTCAGACCGATGGTCAGACAGAGAGAACCAATCAGATTTTGGAGGATATGCTGAGAATGTATGTGATGGATAGGCCATCAAAGTGGGAGGATTACTTGCATTTAGCTGAATTTGCCTATAATAACAGCTATCAATCCTCGATTAAAATGAGTCCATTTGAGGCACTCTATGGAAGGAAATGTCGTACAACTTTGAGCTAGAGCCAACCTGAGGATAAGCTAATGTTGGGACCAGATGCTTTATAAGAGATGGAAATAATTGTTAAGAAAATACAAAGAAATATCAAGACCGCACAAGATCGACAGAAAAACTATGCTGATAAGAAAATGGTACACTGAGAATTCAAATTAGGGGAGCATGTGTACTTGCGTATTAAACCCAAAAAGAGCACACTTTATGCTGGAAGTTGTGCAAAAATGGCTCCTAGATGTTGTGGTCCTTTTGAAGTGTTAGAAAGGGTGGGACCAGTGGCTTACAAGCTGGCCTTACCACCCCATGTTAAAGTTCATGATGTGTTTCATGTTTCATTATTAAAAAGATATATACATGATGCTTCTCACATTGTTGATTGGAATGTGATACATGTGGAACCAGAAGTGGAGTTCCTTCCAGAACCGCTTCAAATATTGGAGCGAGAAGAAATTTAATTGAGGAATCAGATGGTAGCAAGAGTAAAGGTGCAGTGGAAGCACTTTACTGCTGAAGAAGCTACCTGGGAAAGAGAAACTAAAATGATGGAAAAATATCCATTTTTGTTTGAAAAGAATGAACTCTAGTAGTTAGATATCAACACTGAGGACGATGTTTGCTTTCAGAGGGGGAATATGTAACACCCCTAGTTTATGTTTTCTTTCAAAGCTAGACATTTGAACTTTAATCCTAATGGGGAGTGGACCCCAAATGGATAAGTATTTTGTGGATGTAATTAAATATTTCATTATGAAATTTAAATAAAATAATGCTGTGCAGATTGACCAAATGAGAATTGTGAGATCACTTGCTAAATCCATGAGGATGGATACAGGCAAATAATTCCCCAAAAATCTTTGAAAATCCTTGAAAGAATTTATTTCCAAATTTTATTTTGAGGAAAATCTAGTTTCCCCAATGATGTGGAGAGTAGTTGGGAAGAGGTAAAAAGCTGGGAAAAGCAGAAAGTAGCTTTAAAAATCCCTAAAATGGGAAGCCTAGGCAAACAGGAAGAAAATCATCTTGTAATTCTGGACGCAGAATTTGAAACAGGCTTTGGGGAGAAAAAGCTTAAATAATCTATTCCTGAACAGATTAGAGTTTGGTCTATTCTAGGAGATGATCTCAGCTTGAGGGTGAGTTGTAGGAGACATAAGGACTCTAAGGTTGGGAGGTTTTTCAATTGCAACAGGGGTATGTCTCTAAGATTGCATGGGTTTTATTACTTATTTTTGTATAACTTGGTGATACATGATTGTTTGAGTTAGATGTTAAATTTTTTATTTCCTACATTTAACATAATTGAATCGAAGGAATTCACCCTCTTAATTCTGTAGAGTTGTAGAAGTAGAATTCTGTAGAGGAGAATCCAACAGAATCTCTAAACCCATGTTGGTTCAAATCTGAGGATACATATTTCTCCACAGACAAATTTTTGATTTAACTTAAATCTGCTTCTGATTAATAGAATGATTCTACTATATATAGATAGGGGAAAGCAACATTAGATTTCCTGTCCCAACATCTAAAATAGAATTAGATGAACTGAAATATGAGTTGCATAGGAATTGGGTGATAACATCATGATGTTCCAGAGTAAATACACCATTTATACACAAACAAAAGAAGAATAGAAATATATTCCTACATATATCAATTTATTTCTATATAGTAATGACGTAAAGAGAAGTTAGAGCAGGAAATCGCCATGAGAGTAGGCTGTCTAGAAATTTACACAGTCAAATTTTCATGGGAAATATACACATATATACAGTTAATTAAGAGGAGGCGGTTATCTGAGACTCACTATAATGAACATCTCAGACCACATATAGTTATTATGATTTAAACTTGGTGAAGCATACATTGATATATCTATCTCGGCAGTAGAAGAACGATAAATTTCAGACAATGAAATTTATTATGTATATAAATGCAAAGTCAAGACATGTCTATAGAGTGACTGCATGAAATAAATTTCTCAACAGATTTTTTCCATAAATGGATGAGAATCAAGTCACTGTGAAATGAATAAAATAAGTTCTGCTTGAGAAATAAAAATATGAGCTCATCAATTGTAGACATAGAAGGACTGTATAATTTATATCTGTATACAAAATATATCACTTATGCTAATAGAAACACATCATAATAATTTATAAACTATGGCAGATGTGTCTGCTTAATAGGCTGCTGAAAAGAAAACAGGAAATTTATTCAATAGAAATAAATAACAGAATAATGTTTGTTATATTAAAATTAACCAAACCAAAAACTACATTTTAATTGAGATCAAAACTATCCCACTATATAAAGATAATTATGCAGATGATAATATAATGAAAGAATAATTATAGTTAATAATATTTCCTTAAAACTTTAGAGAATGCTCAATATGGAAAATAAGTGAAGGGGAACTCAATTTTCTAGACATAATTCTTCAAAGAAACTTCTAGAGATAAACCGATAGAGATTTGATTTAAATATATATATATATATATATATATATATATATATATATATATAACAGTTAATTCTGTTCCAAAATAAGAAAATTATTC
Source organism: Pinus albicaulis (assembly GCA_034641835.2). NCBI lineage: Eukaryota > Viridiplantae > Streptophyta > Pinopsida > Pinales > Pinaceae > Pinus > Pinus albicaulis. The sequence goes on from CM076584.1 coordinate 1,377,104,029, forward strand.
CACAGTTCTGGCGGAAAGCCAGGCCAAAATTATCATTCAAAATTATTACAAACTTTTAATAATGAGATTCAAAATCTCAGAATAGAAATAACCATAAAAAGGGTAAATCGATTTATTTTCCCTCTGGTTGATTTAACGAGGTACCAAGCTGTGAGTACGAAATAAGCAAGATTAACAGTTGAGCTGAAATCATAAAACCTCATAAACTTGTTAACAGAGAATACTATAGTTGCCATATACCTGCAACGAACAAGAGAAAAACAGCATGAGGAGTTCGGAATAAAAACAAAATCGTAGTTAAAAACAATTTCAAGAAGATCAATTCAAGGAAAACGAAAAAAAAAAATTATGGTTACCTACAACCATAACAAGTAAGCATGGAAATGAAGTTACTGGAGCAAACAAATAATCAGAAATGTTAACACATAAACTAGATCGAATATTCGAAAAACAACCAGAAGAGGTAGCAGTGATAAAATTTCATTTCCAAAAATAAACGGGATGGAAAATACCTTATCAGTGCCGTGAAGGCATTGCGACGTTTCAGAGTCAAGAAGCTGGTGCGAAACACACACGCATGCTAATATCACTATCATCGTTGCTATATCAAACTAAATGATAATCGCTGGGTTAAGAACGAATATTTCATAAAAGGAAAAATCAACTTTCGTATAAACAATACGATAATCACTGTAAATGGAACGAAAATAATGTGGACTGAACTAAAGGTTCAATTCATCCTATCATCGAAATTCAGTAAAAAATGATAAATTTTAATCGTAGAGTAATGAGAAATGGAACCTCTGACCCGAGCAAATGTATTAAGGGAAGTCGTTACCTGGGTGAGCTAAGACGACGTGATTGTCATTGCATATCTTCATGATGCATGGTTAGTGAAACAGAGGAAAGATTTCTCTTTAGTAGTAACAGATAAAAATAAAACGAACTCCAGAGAAAACTTGCGGAAGCCCTCTACAACAAGAGGCAAAATGAATTCATAAATTGAGTGCAAAATTTTTATATTCCTTTGGAAACCCTAATTTCAGGCAATCTCCATCAGACACGTGTCTTGAGATGCCCAATTCTGACTACTAGAGGGTAGAATATCTCGAAAGCGTCAACAATCATATGAATAGGTAATCCAGATGGATTCAAATTTAATACCAGCGTACTATTCAACCTGACTTAGTACATGTTTTAAAGGCGAAGTACACTGTATTCAGTTGGTGGATTTGGAAACCAAAATAAAATAGGAGCAACGTAAACCAAAGTGACAACTAGCTCTAGCGCATTTACATTTGCCGGAGGTGTGAAATCGAGCCAATAAATACATAGTACGAAGTACTTAGATCAATTAAATTGCATCGAAACTGGATATGATGTTATAGTACGTAGGGTTGGTTAAAATGTTTTTGAATAAGATTGTAAATGATAAGCGAAACCATAGATTCCTATAGCGAAATCGTATTGATTTAAAAAAACCGAATAGAGGAACTTCTTCCTAACATTATGAGGTAGTTGAAAACCATACCGTGGTATTTCATATGAAGATTTAAAGTTACCTTGTTAAGTTATGGGGAACATAATATATAATAATGTTATTATTATATAATGTTGAATGATATCTATATATATATATATATATATATATATATATATATATTATATGTATATATATTGTATTTTTAAGATGTTAAATGTATAATAAATACATAAGGGTTAGGTAACATTATACCTTAATATGAGTCGCCAAAAAAAGGTGGTAATTGAATACCATAAATTAAACATAAGGAATGGGTTGTATCCATAAATTCAATGAAAATTGAAGAGGAAGCATTTCGTGTACGATCATATAATCCTTATGAATATAAAATAGTGGTTAGTTACAGATCATTAAGATAGTGGTTAGTTTGAGTGTGAGATTTACAATAAAAGGATAAGTAACTAATGTAACTAAAGATTTGTAATTTATGTAAATTACAATGGAGAAGGAACAAATATCCTCATATTTATTCGTAAGTTGAAATTGAAAAGATATTTTATAAAAAATAAAAAATAATTGGTGAGACCTGAGAGGTGTTACATAATTTGGAATCATGGTATAGGCTAGTTACATATGCTTGGTTATTATTATATACGTGGATAGTAATGTGTATCGTAGAGTGTCAATATTTTGTGAAATACCATGTCGACATTGTGTTCTGTACAGTAAATTAAGGTATTGCAGGTGGATAAAATTACAATTGTTTAACTATTAACCCAAATGGTTATAATTAGAGAGTAAATATTGTTTACTTATTCATATATCTGCAGAAGTAACATAAATAAGATAGTATGTATCTATTTTTATGTTGATGAACAAAAAACTAAAACTTAGAGACTAAGCTAGGATAGATCTAGCTAAGGAAAAATAATATCGTTTAAATTTCGAGGAAGGAACCAATAATATAAAACCTACAAATTCTAGCTACTGACGCACAATAAAATGAGATGAATGTGTAATAAAATATAGAAGAAACTATAAAGGAATTTAAATATAAATTATAGATACATGTAACAGTTTCTAGAAGCCTAACCAGGTAAACCATTATTAACTAAGAGAATTCTGGAAGCACATAACATATGAAAGGATTCAAAAAATGGTGAATTCATTATAAAATATGAAAGTATGATATAATTACATATACATCCATCATGGATATGATGAGGAAATGTAATATTGAATTCCAAATATAAATATATAAACTATCTATTACAATAACCCTTGAACATCCTTGAGGATTACACCATTATATGTATATGACTAAATTAAAAATAACAACACATATTACATAAAATCATTAGCTGTCAAAGGCCAAGTATGCCATTGGTATCTAAACTATGAGATCACATGTCTAAGCTAAGTTCTAGAAGGAGAACCATGGTAGAACAACATGCTACAATCCTGAGGAAGAATAAAGTTGGTAAGCTTGCGCAGTGATGGAAACATGAGTGTCATGCAGAACAAAAAAAATCAAAATCATACTTATAAAAGAGTATAAATGCGAAATTGAGACAAATCCAAATAGAATAATAAAAAATTTATTACTGTGTAAAGGACAGAAAGATGCCTTACATGAGCACATTGTCATGCAAATGATCTGTCCACTTGTACATGCAGATTAAAGAACTTTTGTGATTGAATGGATCCTCCAGCATATACATATCAAAATAAACAAATGAGAATTCAATAATTACATAAAGTATCGAATTTACCTGAAGGTTGGAAGGATGCAAGGATAGCGTGACATCCTCATCTCCTTCAGAAAAATTCTCGATCCGAGAAAAAGAGTAACTTGTGTGGAAAAAACCCAAATATTAAACTCAGATCATAGAATGAAATTTTACACATAAGGGAGAAATTATAAACAAAATTTAATATACAAAATTAACAAAAATGAGAAATAGAGCAGGGATAGCAGGGCTTTTCCAAAGCTCGAATGAGGAATATAAAATGCGTGAAAGCATTAAGGGGTAGAACCACCCAGATATGTTACGCATTTTCTTGAGCAGTGTGATGGGGAAAGAAACCCATAAATTGCCTATGAAAATTACATAACTAACACAACGGGGCACAACACATTTTGCAATATAATTCAATGAATAAATATAAATAAATATTCATAAGTAAATGAAACCATGGGTGAAGCATGTTTAGGATAATAATACAGAGTATTAACCTAGAATGGTATGGATAATGAAGAAGTGAACCAAATCTCTAACGAATGTACCCAGATTCAATTAAACTTGTTCACAAAATGTAAATATACAACCCAGAAAATCAAACGATAAACCCAGAAATCATATGAGCAAAGTAGGGAATTGTTAACAACTCTCATGAGAAATTCGATTTCCATAACTTATGTGTGCAAAACGAAATTGAAAAATGTAAAACCTGTAATCTAAATTAAGCAGAGGAATCCAAATTACCTTAGGAATGCAAGAAATCGAATGAACCAACAATACAAAGGAGAAAATCATTACGTGTAAAAAGTAGAGACTTAAATGAAGGACAAAAGTTATGGTAATGCATAATATGGGTTATGCAAGAGAACATTTTAATGCGATGTTACACATAATAAAATAGAGAATGAATGTGGAACAAAGGATAGGAATTACGTTGTACTAGCTATGACATTCAAAATAATTTAGCTCAACACCTAAAGAAAAATGAGGGGATTATCCTATGCTCTGGTCAATGTACTCACATAACAAGGAATCAAAACTAACAACGTATGGGTAGAATGGCCAAGTGCAACGAACATTTAAATTGCAAATGTAATTAGTTAACCCTGGTTTTTTATAAGCTATTCATATTTTGGACTATGAAAATTCGAAATAGAATCATAGAATTCTCACACTTCGGCTAGCATAATAGATATACATAAATCAAATAGTGAGAAGGAATCCCCAAATCAAATAGGCCATGTCACATATAAACAACGTAGTGAAAAACCCATAAATTATGGGAATGGTACACATACTAAATGGAGAGTTAAATGATAATATATATATATATATATATATATATATATATATATATATATATATATATATATATATATATATATATATATATATGAACCCAAAGGTTCAATGGTAAAAAAAAGTGAAGATGCTTAAACTAAAATGCGTAGGAAGAACCTCTCACTACTTATGAGAAGAAAACAGGTAGAGAGCTTCCAAATTGAACTCAAATACTTGTCGTAGAAAATTTGTGAGGAAAGAGAGAGATATTTACTAAAATGACAACGAAAAAGAGACAAAGTGTTCCTACCTGTGAAGCTAAAGAAACCATCATTCATATGGGTATTCTGAAATTAATGAAATTCAAGACATAAAAACATATTGAAAAGGTAAAATAGAGCACCTAAGATGAAGACTGAGTTATCTGAGGTGAAGGCCAGCTCTGCCAATGTTGTGAGGTTACCAACAACACAAAAAAATGAAATTAGAACTCAATCTTGAATATTTAAGAACAAATTCAGCTATGCAATCATGCCAATGAAGATACACAGTAAAAAAGGGATAAAACCCTTACCTTTGAGGCCATGGTGAAGGAATTCTCTGTGCAAAATCAAACTATGTCCACAGCCAGTATGCTAAACACCCTCAAAGTCAACTTCGAGAAGGAATCAAAATAAATAGAGCTACCATGGCTCTAAAAATTCGAGTTGCAGGTCGAGTTATGGAGGCATAGATCCCTCTGGCTGGATGGCTGCAAAGCACACAATGAAATTTAAAAATGAGGAAGACTAACATAAGTAAAACCCTTAGGGTTTTCATAGAAAATTTTAGCCATAGATATTTCACGTTTGATCACAACCTTCCATTCTTGGCATCAATAAGGGCGAAGGTCATGTTAGCGTACATGGACTCTGCCACATGGATAATACTGAGCAAGACAAGTCATCAGGTAAGGTCACATATATTAATTGTGAATGGAGTGATGTGAGGGATGTTAAGATATTTGGTCCAAGCCATATTAAAACCATACCTACATTTAACATATGAATAAGGGTATAGAGGGTTATTAAAATAGGATCATAGGTAATGAAAATTTAAAGTTAGGTGTAGAGTATAGGTTAAATAATAAAAAGGGTAATGTATGCGAAGATACAAAAAGGTAAGTAAAGGTAAGTAAAGGTTAGAGTATAGCTTATTATATGTAAAAGATAGGTTAGAAATATTAACCTATGAATTTTAAATAATTAAATGGCTAGGACACCTTCAACTAGTAAGGATAAAATCTACTAAGACATTATAAATAGGAGTCTTAGCTAATGAATAATGGTTAGAGGACCATTACAGCATTAATAGACAAGAAGTTTAATTAAAATTGTTAAGATGATAAAGGAGGTACGACGACCATTAAACCAAGTTAATAAATGGTGAAAATGTGAAGATGGGTTACACTTTTTCCCCTTTTATGAGAAAAAACATTCATTTTTTTTTGTTCTTCAACTTTCTGCAAGCTAAAACAATTTTTCTGTTTAGAATTTCATTTTGCGATAAAAATAAAGTTGTCAGAAATTTTATTAGCCTTCTATTACTTATTTATGTCAACTTAGTGTTTCTTTGAGTGTGTGTTTTTTAACAATCAAAGGATTCATAAGAAGTCATGTTAATATGCAATGTTGTATTCTTTGAAACTTTGTGTTTTTGAGAAACAAAATCTGTTACAACAATCTAGACAGAGGCTACTTTGGTTTCGTCATATTTACAAAGCCAACAGATGCATATCATAATTACTAGAATTTTTTGAACTGGTCCAATATGAAAAAACTACATATTTTGAATATGTTTTGCCACACAAGAAATTTCTTAACATATAAGTTATAAACTAAAAATTTAAAAACTACCCATTAGAGACGATGGACCAATGTAATGCACCATAATTTTTTCAATTTGTTTTACAATGTATTTTGGAAGATAAATAATTATGATTTCATTGAATCATAATGACCTTTAGAATTTGTTTGCACCTGTATTATTAGAAATTAATTAAAATTAGTAAATATTTATGAAATTCCATAAAAGTTATATTTCTTGAAAGTAGATTCAATTCTGAAAATTCTTGTCTTGGTTCCGACAGTTAATTCATAATGTTTCATGGAGTTTAATCAGTACAAAGTGGAAGGTACGTATTAAAAGCTTGGTTTTATGTAATTCTTGACGTGTTAGTTCAGCTGAACTCTAAAAAATAATTCGACCGAATTGGTTTTTGCGCCGACTTCCCGTCAAGTCTAACGGCATAAAAGTTCAGCTGAAATTTTACCCAATTTTCTGTTGGCCGGAAAATACCACGGAGCCCCTCCAAAAAAACATTTCACGGCAATATAAATTGCCACGAAATCATTCATAATTTTCGCATATTTTCACACATTCGGTCTGATTTTACAAAGGTCTTGGTCTGGGTTTAAGGACTTTTCTTGGAGGTACATTCAAAGAACATTTTTGCAAAGGATTTTTCTAGGATCAAGGACTTTCCTTAGAGCTACATTCAAAGGACATTTCTTGGAGGTATGTGATACATTTTTTGTAACTTTTTTGGGCTTCATTTTTTTTGAAAGTATAGATTTGGGCTTAATTTTCATTTTTTTTTTAAGGTATGGATTTGGATTTAATTTTCAATGGACTCTTTCTAGGCTTAATTTCGAAAGGACTCTTTTTAGGCTTAATATTCAAAGGACATTTTTTGGACATTTTTTGGGAATATTTTTTAAAGTGATATTTTTTAGAGGCTTTTTCGAAGTATTTTTTAAAGTGAATTTTTTAGAGGCTTTTTTGAAGTATTTTTTAAAGTGGCACTTTTTAAGAAGTTGGAATTAATTTTCAATGGACATTTTTTCAAGGCATTTTTTGAAGTGACATTTTTTGAGAGTACATGTTTTGGGTTGAAGTAATCTTTTATAATGATTTTTTAAAATGTGTTTTTGTCTAACTTTTTAAATGAAATTTTTTTATAGGACTTGGAAGGAAATATTTTGAGCTTCGTTTCATTTTTATAAGACATTGTTTTCTCGGATTTTTTAAAGTAATTGTTTTGGATTGAAGTATGTATTTTTTTGAAAATTTTTAAAACTAGTTTTTCTAAAATTATAAATTTTGTGATGTCTTTTTTAATTGAGTTTTTGTCTAAATTTTTGAAGGAAATATTTTGAAATTCATACTCTATTATCATGGGAAATCGAAGGCATTGTACGAGAAGATATGATCGGAAAAGAGACTCTAAGGAACGTAGAGAAGAGACGAGATGATCTCGCAAAACAAAGATAGAAGAACTCTCAAATATTGAAGGGGAAAATCAACCTCAACTAGAAGTTGAAGCAGGTATGCAAATGTAAGTATTATGAGTTTGATATATTTAAAATTTTCCTAGTGTAAAATGTGAAGCTTAATTTTTATTTGATGAACTAATTTGAAAAATATTTTGCAATGTAAATAGAGAGAGATATTCCTCAAAACATTGATGATGAGATACAAAATTTTGAAAGAGAAAGTGAAAGAGATATTGAACCAATGATTGAAGATGGTGAAAATGTTGAAAGAAATTCAAGTGAAGAAATTGAATCACAAGGTATGTATATGTGTGTGTGTGTGTGTGTGTGTGTTGAACACATGCACGTATTATTGAAATTATACATATTTATTAATTTAGTTATTTATTGAATATGTAAACTTATTATGTACTATTCATTCAAATATGTACAGATGAAATCAATGTCGATGATGAGATGTTAGAAAATGTTGACACTCACACATATGGAGATAAAAACGCTAACTATTATATACGATATCGTGTTAACCACATTTTTAATACATACTTCATAAAGGAAAATGTGACAGTTCAAGCCCAAATGTTGAAATGTCTCCTATCATTAAGGAAATTAAAAGAAGCTACGACTTTATTGGGTATTCGAAAATCAACCAAAGATTAAAAAAATGAAGAAAAATGTGATACAAAATATAAATAGTGCTATAAATTCAATTAGAAGATCTAGACAGAAAAATGCTTCAGTTGTACGTAGAGCAATACATATTACAGTGGTTTCATCAAGTACTAAATAGAATCGCTTGGTAAAATCTATGGCATGAGCATTAGGAACCTCACGAAAAGCTTTGCACAAACATCGGAAATTTCGGTTGCAAATAGATGTAAATGATGAACTCGCTTGTTGGAGAGCTATTTGTAGGCAACCATACAAAGATAGACTTGGAGAAAATGTTAAAAAAATAATATATGAATATTGGAAGAACAATTCACGTGTTTCACCAACTGCAAAGGATGTGATGTGAAGAAGAATATCATGAAATTAGTACGAACAACATGAAAAACATTTCTTGGAAACCACTAAGATAGAGTTTTTCAACAAGTTCAAAGAAGAGAATCATGAAATTCATGTGTCAATCAGTGCTTTTGTTCAACAAAAACCATGGTATGTAAAACCTATCACCGTACACGACACTTGCTGTTGTCGTTATCATGTGGAATTTGAATTATATTATGACACAGTCCTTAATTTTGGTAGAAATTTTTGGAAGGATTCACCTCCTCCTTCAACTATCCGTGATTTCATATCTCAAATTCTATGTGAACGAAAAAGCGATGAACTATTTTACGAAAAGAAATGTGTTGGTTGTAAAAAATGCGATGATTGTGGAAATTTGAATAAATTTCAAAACAAATATCGTATTGATATAAATTATCAATCATTTTCCAACATGAAAGTGAAATGGAAGAGATATGAACATATACATACATCGATTCAAGGTGCAAATAGTGCTAAAAGAATTGAATTACGAGAAGAAGAAATTTTTGTGATAGAGTTTTTGAGAAATTTTGTGGAAAAAAATTATAAATACACCAAGCATTCCCATAGAGCTCGATGACAAGACTTGTAATTCAAAAAATCTCATGAATTTTTTCCAGCAAGGACCATTTTTTCAGTAATTGATTTTGTATAAAACTACATATTTGTTCCACAAAAAGAAATTCAGAGTGAATACTATCATTCTGACCAAGTCTCCATGCTTGTCCATATTCTATATAGACATGCTGAACAAAAATTTGATCATATTGAAAGCACCACTTAAAATCGACATGTTATTAGAGAATATCACTTTTATATCAATGATGATCGTACACATGATACATATTTTGTACAACATTGTTTTGGAAAGATTTATGACTCCTTGAAAAGTCGTGGAATAACATTCAATCAACATTGGATATGGTTATATGGATGCGCAGGTCAATTCAAATATACAAGATCATTCTTTTGGTTGTGTTGCTTTCATAAGAAAACCTGCATTAAACATTGTTGGAATTTCTTCGAGACTAGTCATGGAAAAGGAGAACATGACGGTGCAGGGACATGCATAAAATGAGCACTTTGAAGATATCAAATGAACCCCTCTGCAAGCCGACTTGTGGATGCTAAAGAATTTGTTCAATGGTGCATCGCTGCTCTAAGCCATGAGACTAACTGATCAAGGGAAGTGCGAAGGTAAATTCAGTTTAATTTTTATTGGATATCTAATTTTAAATAGTGTACATTTATGAAAATTTGATTATCTTTGATTGCTGATATTTGGTTGTATTTTGATATCATATTTACATTCTTCTTTGAATTTTCCATATAAAGTTTTTTTGGCATATTGGAATCGGAGAAGTAGATAGATCAATTCGAAATGATGTTGAAACAATAAAAGGGACTCGAAAATCACATTCAATTAAAAACAATTTGTCCAGAAATGTGTTTGCATTGGATAAAAGGAAATATTCTTGTTTTTGTCATCTTTGCATAGACAACACAGAATCCAATGACATTTGTGAAAATAAAATGTATGTAAAATATTGGAAACATACAAAGCTAAATACAAAGGGAAAAATTTCCGTTGCAATGTTTGAAGAAATGCAATCAAAGGAGACTACAATATCATCCGATGGTGATCAATTTTTCTGATCTTGTTAGAGAACTTAACATTGAATTACTTTCAAATGATAAATATCTAGAAATAAATTTAAATACATAAGTTTGTTAAGTTTTTTTTATTGTGTAGAAGATGTTTTTGTTGTATTTGCACCTACTAACAACGATGAAAATGTGAAATATTATTTGATGCATTCCACTGAACGAAAAATGAAATTATTAGAAAAATATAATGAGCACGGGTTTCCATATGAAAAAGGATCTATTATACTGAAAGGTTATTTTTTTAGAAAAAATAATCAAAGTGAGGATTTTGTTTACTTTCAAGACAATGAACCTGATGTCATAAGTTGTCAATATAGACACTTAGTGTGTGGAGCATTCATAAAGTTTTTAGAGGTTCAATCAAAGAAAAAAACAAAAATTAAGAAATGGAAAATGTCAAAATCTGATCACGAACAAATCATTGAAGATGACATTCCATTGGAATTTTTTTGATTGAACTGCCCAACAATTTCTTCTATTTGGATTATGTTTTAAAACTTCCAGAACTCAACTAAAAATTGATCTTCCTTGTTATGATATCTATGCAAGTGTTTGCACAAGTAAAAAAAAAAATTGTACATGCACACTAGGATCAACTGAAAGTATCTTTTCTATACATGCATTGATGAAAAAAGTTGCATGTATTGGATATATATATGTTCTAGAATGAAATTAACTGTTCAAGTAATTTTACTATGTGCATTGATGAAAAATGTATTCACGTACTGAATACATATGTTCTAGAATAATATTAATTTAAAGTAGTTTTTCTATGTGCATTGATGAAAAAATGTTGCACGTACTGGATATATACATGGACTGAATGTGACTAGTTTTTCTCGTGGGATTTTCTGGTAAAAAGTATGGAATGTAAATAAATCATCAACAATATATTTTTGTACGAAGATTACTTTTAGACAAAATACTTAGAGAACTTCTCCAAATTTTGGTTGGATTTGACCCACATCTCTATTCATGATAGAAAATCTAGTTCAAATTTTTTTTGTCCAATGGTCGGATATGTTCTAGGAAATTAACTGAAAGTAGCTTTTCTATGTGCATTGATGAAAAATGTTGCAGGTATTGGATATCTATGTGTGTGTGTGTGTGTGTGTGTGTGTGTGTGTGTGTGTGTGTGTTCTAGAATGCAATTAACCGAAGTAGCTAAATTCTATAGCCATTGATGAAAAGTAGCTTAATTCTATTGACATGATGAAAAATGTTGAAGTACTGGATATATATGTTCTAGAAAGAAATTAACTATTGAAATAGCTTTTCTATGTACATTGATGAAAAATGTTGCATGGATATATATGTTCTAGAATGGACTTAACTGAAAGTAGCTTTTCTATACATGTGCATTGATGAAAAATAATGGATATATGTATACATTATAGATTGAATTTTCAAAATTTTATGATTGTTTTCAACACATATAACAAGACCTAGAATCGATATGTATATAGATACATCAATATTTATTATACTTCACAACATTAATTCACATGCCAAATGTAATTCAACCATCCAAAACTTGAATTTTGAAAACTTTTTGATTATGTCACAACATTACTTCACATTACATGCCAATTTTAGTTCAATTATCCAATACTTGTTTTTCGATTATATCACAAAATTACTTCACATGCCATGCCAATTTTAGTTCAACTATCCAATAAAAACATTTAACATTATATCACATGCCAATTGTAGATCAACCATCCAAAACTTAAGTTTTAATTTAACAAAAATGTCGATCAACCATCCAATACTTAATTTTTAAAAACTTTTTGATTATATCACAACATTACTTCACATGCCTTGCCAATTGTAGTTCAACTATCCAATAAAAAAATTTAACATTATATCACATGCCAAATGTAGATCAACCATCCAAAACTTAAGTTTTAATTTAACAAAAAATTATAGATCGCAACATTACTTCACATGCCAAATGTACTTCAACCATCCAAAACTTGAGTTTTAAAAACTTTTTTATTATATCACAACATTACTTCACATGCCATGTCAATTGTAGTTCAACTATCCAATAAAAACATTTAACATTATATCACATGCCAAATGTAGATCAACCGTCCAAAACTTAAGTTTTAATTTAACAAAAAAATATAGATCACAACATTACTTCACATGCCAAATGTACTTCAACCACCCAAAACTTAAGTTTTAAAAACAAAACAAATTATAACACAACATTACTTCACATGCCAAATGTAGTTCAAAGCAAAACATTAATATAAATCACAACATTACTTCACATGCAAAATGTAGTTCAACCATCCAAAACTTAAGTTTTAAAAACCAAAAAAATTATAACACAATGTTACTTCACATTCCAAATGTAGTTCAACCATTCAAAACTTATAAAAACATTATATATCACATTCACATGTACCACATGTAGTTCACATAAAATATGTCCAAAATTTGTAGATCTCACAAGTATCAAGTATCAAGTTATATATGACTACATCTAGATAATATATAAAAAATTAAATTTAAGACTAGAAATCTCAATCAAATCTAGAAATCATCCATCAAATACAGATGGATGTAGTGTCTTTCCTAGTAAAGTCTCAATCCGTGAGCTATCCTGCAAAGTATGGGGAATCTGTACACAATGCACGTACAAACATTAAAATTTGATGTTTTAAAATTGAGTGAGAATATATAGAAATTCATGTAAAAAACAAAATATAAAAAAAAAATCATGCAATACCTCATGAGGTTCCCTCTCCATTTGTTGCTCGTCTGCTACAACTTTCCCCATGGGAACATCTCCACCAGTAAACTGTACAATATATATATATAGTTATATATATATATATATATATATATATATATATATATATATATATATATATATATATATATATATTTATATTTATTTATTTTCAATAATATTAAAAAAAAACTAGACAACTTGTTCAAATGGCTGAAATGTTGTGGATGTTCCTATCTCCATCGATAGAGTCCATTGAGAAAAGAAATCCTCTATAGAAACCTAAAATAAAATAAAAAATTTAAGTATAAAAATAACTGAAGATCAATATCTCAATTTATAATAAAAGTTTTAAACATAAATTTATAAACTATAAATTAAAAAAATATGTATTTAAGAATAAAAAATTGAATACTTCTGCAAGTGGATTTGGCATGTCTCCTAAGAGGGGCTCCAAAAGAAAATCTCCAAAAACCTAAAATTCAAAAAATTTAAAATAACTCAAGATATAGATATACCTAATTTTTTAATGGAACCTTTTGAGGTGGAATATATATCTTTAAAAGATAAATTTTAAAAGTGAAAAATTTTCCATACTTCTTGTGAACCTAGCACATCGCCTAAGGAAGTAGAAGGTACATTTCCCAAGGAAGAAGGTACCACCATCCCAAAACATAAAAAAATGTACATGTGTGCACAGTTATTTATTTTAAAAATATCAAGTTTAAAAAACACTAACATTTTCCAACATATCTTGATGGTGATACCCATCTTGATTATTTAAACCTAAGGCTCTGAACGTGATATTAACATTTTCTTCATTCATCAAGCGTGACAACTGGAAATGGTGTTAACATATAATAATAATTTTTTTTTATATTAATGTACATACAAATAAATGTATGTATATATGTATCTATTAAAAATTGTATGTATGTGTTAAAATAATTGAATCCTAACCATTAACACATATAGTTCCCATGCCCTCTTCCTCATGAACAATCAGGTCATGACAACCATTTCGAAAATTCTTTGCATATGTTTTAAGATATTCAACACTCATGTTCTCAATCTCTTCATTTTTATAATACAAAAAATTTGCATGTGCATTCTCACATGCTCTTTGTCAATTCAAACAAACATTGACTCCACCCAATCCACTGTGAACATTTTCGATGATGGAATCCCTTACTTCTCGACTAATTTGAGAAGTAGCTTCCATATTTGACCACAAAGTTTCAACATGAATAGGTTGACTAACCAATGGTGGCTCAGGACAAGGCAACTTAGTATCACGCCTAGCGCCCCTACGGTCACACAATCAACCTTTCCCAAGACCAAAAAATTCAGAGGGAAGGTCATTGTAATTGGGTTTCATTTCCAAAAAGAATTTTGCATAAAAGAATTTTTCAAAATAAATCGGAACCTCATTATGCCATGGGAGTCTTCCATAAGCTTCAAGGTGTCTATGAAACAAATAGTTAGCTATGTTAGGGTGCTTGAAATATTGCACCTTCAATATCTTTCTTTTTGGACCTTCTATAAAATTAAGCATAGACATTGTCATTGTTGTTTAACTCTTTCTTTAATAGCCTCCCATTTATCGGGTCCCATCACGGTTTCCTTTCTTTTTCTGATGACATCCAAAAAATTATTTGTGGTTCGCCAAATATTTTGGTACACGTCTACTAGTTGGCCTAAAGAATGTCTAACTATTTCCAATCTTTGTCGACTCTCAGCAGGTAGAGTCAAAGACACGAGATCTCTCTGCATTTTTACATGAATATTTTGAAATCTTTCTAAGGTGCATTGCTGCATGTTTTTTTCCCATAGTATATCGTAAATGTCAGTCAAATATGTCGTGGTGTGTGGACAACCTTCTTCTTGAATGAAGCAATTTGTCCTATGTCTTTTTCGACTAACATTTGGAGTATTTTCAGCATTTTCAGCCTTTGCATCAATATATAAAATTTTGTATATCATAAAAAACACATGTAAACAAATTTGTACAAATTTAATGAACAAAAATATTCAAATTGATGGCAACCTCGATTTGGTTGGCTAGCATCTTGCCCACCCTAAAACTATTGACAACCAGAATGAACCTGCTGAAAACCAACACAAGCAATCATTGATTAGCCTCTGGGGGAATAAATATAACCACCTTCACGCAACAAGCTAGCACTTATTGATGGCCCTCTAAGGGTATTTGAACCACCACCAACCTCTCGAGATGAGAGAGAAGCTTCATAAACAAATACGAATTTATAATCAATTGAAAAATGCATTCATACATATAAATACATGTACATATTCATTGATTAAATTGTGTGAACCATACCATGACTGGCTGACCCATGGGCATGCTCGAGTGATGGAGTAGAGACCCTTCTCCTCTTATCTCCTAAAAAATAAAAAATGAAACTTATTAACAACTAATTTAACTCACAAAGTTGATAAAAAATCAATTCCATATGTACACACATGTATGGAGATTTAATATTATATTTAAATACCATGAACACCCCTAGATCCTTGATCCCCCTCTCTCGTAGAGATATGATATTTTGTTGCTCTTCATCGTTCATCCTCCAGGATATATATATCTACGGTGGACATTTACAATTATTTTTTTAAATGAATAACTTAAAATAAACTCAAAATAAATTTCAAAAAATTATGTAGTTTAATGTACACAAATTATGTAAAATTAAAATTGAAAAGCACTAAATGATGTGTGAAACTCAATTTAAGAAGAAAATATTATAAAAATGTTAGGCTCACCAAATTTCGCTTTACATGGTGGGAGCACACTTGGTATAAAATTGAAAAAAACACATTGTCATTACAAATTTGTTTAAGTCCCCACATTTCAATTTTATAAAAATGTGAGGTTCACCACTTGTTGCAAATGTGAAGTTCACCATGTTGCGCTTTACATGGTGTGGTGGGAGCACAGTTGGTATATAATTGAAAAAATCACATGGTCATTAGAAAGACGCATTTATAAGTACAAAACACACACATATCCAAGATATGTTACAATGTCCATCAATAAATTTGAAGGAGAGCGTCTCAACACTAATTCATCTTTGAGAGATGAATCTTGAATTTTTGAAGAAGAGCATCTCAAAACTAATTCATCTTTGAGAGATGAATCTTTAATTTTTGAAGAAGAGCATCTCAAAACAAATTCATCTTTTAGAGATGAATATTGCATTGGAACTTCCCCGTATAGTTCTAATTCATCTATTAATTCATCCTTGATAGATGAATCCTGAATTGGCATTGCCCCACGCAATAGATAAGCAGACATCTTACTCACATTTGTACAATGTCTTATACTAAAAAATTGAAATTGTCTAACAATATTGTTTGCTATTCCATGCAGTTCTTTTAGCATCTCCTTCTTAACTTGGTACACGCCATTCATCTAGTTGCACACAAGTTTAGAATTGGTGAAAACTACAATTTCATTTAATCCATATTTCATAGTTGTTCCCAAGCCTTCTATCAATCCAATATAATATGCCTTGTTGTTTGTTGTTCTTCCCGATATATTTATTTTCCTTTAGACTACTTTTCTAGTCGCAATATTAGAAAGCACATATGTAATCACTGCTTTCCCTGGATTGGGATAGCAAGAAGCATCTATGCATAATTTCAATTTTTCAACCATATTTAGTGGTTCTTTATCCTTGAAAAAAAAACAAATTCAATACATATATATATTAAATTGACATTTATTGCAAATTCATGGGAGAAATGACACATGTGCATGAGATAGATTACATGTGCATGGTTTATCTTAAAGTTTGACTTAAAAATTTTATGGTATAATTCACATCTAGAATTAATGGGAGGAAGCCTCTAGTTTGTGGGAGAAATGAATTTTATGCACTTAGTTTGTGGGATAAATGACACATGTACACATTTTTGTTACTAAGATTAACTGTAGGGGCATTTATTGGATATGTCACCTTTGAGAAAAGATAAAATCTAGAGGCTACCTAGCCCTTTACAGACTATGCCTTTAGAACATGTAGAAGTTAACCCTTAACAGACAGACTAAAATCCTATGGAAGTTCAAAATACTATCATATTTCAGCCACTTTAGGTTCAATTTTTAGGCCTTAAAGTTTGAGAGAAATGACATTTACATGGTTTGAAAAATTATTTTATGCACTTACAAAAAACATGCTTTAAAGTTAATGGGAGAAATCCAACATTACATGTATGCTTTGAAACCTTTGCCTAATAATTTATGGGAGAAATGACACATGTACACAGTTTTCCTTAAAGTGGTTGAGGTTTATGGATATTAAAATGAAAAACTTCTATTTAGATATGTTACAGAGATTGACTATTGGGGCATTTACTGGATATGTCACCTTTGATAAAAGATGAGATCCAGAGGCTACCTAGCCCTTTACAGATTCTTCCTTTAGAACTTGTAGAAGTTAACCCTCAACATACAGACTAAAATCCTATGGAAGATAAAAAATCCTATGAGATTTCAACCACTTTAGTTTCAATTTTTAGGCCTTAAAGCTTGAGATAAATTCCATTTACATGGTTTGCAAAATTATTTTATGCACTTACAAAAAACATGCTTTAAAGCAAGGAAAATTTTAGCGATGGAGAATTATTTTGAAGTTTAAAAAATTGGCAAATCTCACTAGGCCCTAATATGAAAAATATAAAATGTTTATTGATGTGTTTGTAAAACTATTCAAATTTATAATGATATTATATATATTTTATATATAATTTTGGCAATTTTTAAGGTAAAATATTTTTATATTGTAAAATTTGGGCAAATAATTTCTATAAAAAATGGAAATTGGCGAATCTTTTTTTTGGAAAAACCATGGAAAATTAGCCCACCTACGAATATTAGCCCCTAAAATGTTCCAAGAAGTTAATCGGAGAAAGCCAACATGACATGTATTCTTTAAAAACTTTGCCTAAGAATTTATGGGAGAAATGACACGTGTACACAATTTTCCTTAAAATGATTGCATTTTATGGATTTTAAAATGAAGAAATTTTATTTAGATCTATTCCAGAGATTGATCGTAGGGGAATTTACTAATATAGATGCATAAATTAAATGAGAATAGTTTTGAGATATATAAGTCCAAAATGGAATAGTTGTTGGTGAAAAAATATCAGAGGATCACTATGGATATATTTGCTTCATTAAAAGTATTTTTCTAGAAGGATGGACTAAGTTAGGAAGAAGGGAAAAGATCACAAGTATATGCTAATGTGCATGTGTTTTACATTGAATATTTTTCATTTTATTAAGAATCTATTTGAAACAATCAACTATATAAGGTTAAAACCTACATATTTTGTATCAAATTACTTTTTGTTTCAATGGGAGACTTTTATGGCTAATGAGTTTTTCTCGAAATGTGATAGACCCCATTAAAATGGGAGATATATCGAAATGATATTCGTTATATAGGTTTCACGTAATTTTTTTTTTTTTGTTAAGGTAGTATTATTAATGTTAAATTAGCGATAGAGTAAATGAATCTATGTAAAGATGTAGAGGGTTATCAGATAGTGATGCAGTTGTTTGAAAGAGAAAACCAGTTAATCGACCTGTTATTTTATAATTTATGTTATCCATTCTTCTAATAGAAATATCTTTATGTATAAGTTTTGTTACATAGTCATCTAGTGGTTTCGCCACAAACAATTCTATAGACTGTGACTTTGATGAGGGAAAGTATACTTTGGCGAGTTCGCGACATATATTATGTATATAATTTAATTATAATAATGAATAACGATAAGTTAAAGAGATTGACAATTGGGGAATTTACTAGATATGTCACCTTTGAGAAAAGATGAGATCCAGAGGATATATGGCCCTTTACAGACCCTCCCTTTAGAACTTGTAGAAGTTAACCCTCAAAAGACAAACTAAAATCCTATGGAATTTCAAAATCCTATGAGAGTTCAGCCACTTTAGGTTCAATTTTTAGGCCTTAAATTTTGAGAGAAATGATATTTACATGGTTTGCAAAATTATTTTCTACACTTACAAAAAACATGCTTTAAAGTTAACAGAAGAAAGCCAACATGACATGTATGCTTTGAAAAATTTGGCTAAGAATTTATGGGAAAAATGACATATGTACACAGTTTTCCTTAAAGTGGTTGAGGTTAATGGATATTAAAATGAAGAACTTTTATTTAGATCTGTTAGAGAGATTAACTGTAGGGGAATTTACTAGATATGTCACCTTTGATAAAAGATGATATCTAGAGGCTACGTGGCCCTTTACAGACTCTACCTTTACAACTTGTAGAAGTTAACCCTCAAGATACAGACTAAAATTATATGGGAGCTCAAAATTCTATGAGAGTTTAGCCACTTTAGGTTCAATTTTTAGGCCTTAAAGCTTGAGAGAAATGACATTTACATTGTTTGAAAAATTATTTTATGCACTTACAAAAAATATGATTTAAAGTTAATGGGAAAAAGCCAACATGACATGTATGCTTAAAAAACTTTTCCTAAGAATTTATGGGAGAAATGACACATGTACACAGTTTGCCTTAAAGTGGTTGTGTTTTATGGATATTAAAATGAAGAACTTCTATCTAGATCTATTCCAGAGATTGACTGGAGGGGAATTTACCAATATAGATGCATAAATTCGATGAGCATAGTTTTGAGATATACAAGTCCAAAATGGAATAGTTGTTGGTGAACAAATATCAGTGGATCACTATGGATTTATTTGATTCATTAAAAGGGATTTTTATAGAAGGATGGTCTAAGTTGGAAAGAAGGGAAAATATCAAAATTATATGTCAATGTGCATGTGCTTTACATTGAATATTTTTCATTTCATTAAGAATCTATTTGAAACAATTAACTATATAAGGTGAAAACCTAGATGTTTTGTATCAAATTACTTTTTGTTTCAATGGGAAACTTTTATGGCTAATGTGTTTTTCTCGAAATGTGATAGACCCCATTAAAATGGGAGATATATCGAAATTAGATTCGTTATATAGGTTTCATGAAAATGTTGTTTTTTTGTTCAGGTAGTATTCTTAATGTTAAATTAGCCATAGAGTAAATGAATCTCTATAGAGATGCAGAGGGTTATTAGATAGTGATGCAGCTGTTTGGAAGAGAAAACCAGTTAATTGACCTCTTATTTTAGAATTTATGTTATCCATTATTCTACTATAAATATCTTTATGTATAAGTTGTGTTACATAGTCATCTAGTGGTTTCACTACAAACCATTCTATAGTCTGTGACTTTGATAAGGGAAAGTATACTTTGGCAAGTTCGCGACATATATTATGTATACAATTTAATTATAATAATGAATAACAAACACAAAAAACTGAGAGCAAGGAAAATTTAAGGTTGGAAATTTATTTTAGAGTTTAGAAAGTAATAATTTTGTATAGTATTTATTTAAAAATTTGGCAAATTTTAAGGTAAAAATAATTTATACTATTTAGGCTAGTAATTTTTAGAAAAAATGGAAATTAACAATTTTTTTTTTGGAAAAATCATGGAAAATAAGGTTAATTAGATATATATTCCGTTAAATTTATTTTATTGAAATATATGGGTTATGTTTTGTTGTTTTAAAAGAATAAAAATAAGAGGTTAAGATTCTACCCAACCCTTCATATATTTGAGAGGGTAAATCCTAGAATTGATATTCTAGGAAGTAAATTCCAAAGTATTCTAGGACTTCGACTCAATTAAAGTTTCTATCTGTAGCTATGAATTTTGAATAAAGGAATTTGAGTAGTTTTGGAGGTGAGTCAATATGTTTCAACAATACGTCTACCTACAACTTAGTTGTTGTGTATAACAAGGAAGAGATTATATATATATATATATATATATATATATATATATATATATATATATATATATATATATATATATATTGGCGACGATAATTTAATTTAAATCTTAAACATTAGAAGTTGAATGTCTCGTTAACTTAAATATCATAAATTACAGATTAGAATGTTTATTTAAAATTAACTTGATCCCTACGGGTAATGGGAGCGAGAGGGATGAAAATGAATATAGCTAATTAAAAAAATTATATGCAATATGGAAATAGAGTGAAGTAAATAGAGAAATTATATTAATAGCACCAAAATCATTTGAACATTCTAATAACACATCTATCAAATTCATGAACTTTCCTGGTTAAGTAAAAAAAATATCCATTGGTGGAAGATATCATGCAACCTAGAAACAAACAAACTGGAATATATTATATATAAATGGCCCATATAGAATTAATAAAGAGAAAAGAGAAAAGAGATGGTACTTATTATGAATCTGTGTAACAGAGTAATATAATGACATGGAATTCATTCCTTCATAAATAATATGCTTGTTGATAATGATTCAGAAACACATCCAATAAATTTTCATGGAAATATAAGAAGTAAAACATCCTATAGATACATTTATTCACAACAGACACAATTTAGGTAACCAAAAATACATGTGGCTCATAGTTCACAGTCTGGCTATATAGCCATAGTTCCAATTCTAGAAATATATAATAAGTTACAACGAGTATCCAGCTACATGTTTATACATCTTGAGTTTGAGGAAGTAAAATTCAAAAGAAAACTACCAGTAAAAGGAAACTGCACTGAATTTATACAACCACTAAAATAGAATTCAAGAAGGCATGACACAGTAGAACCGAGTATATTCTCAATAGAACGGTTAGGAAACTGCACTGAATTTATACAGCTAGTAAAATAGATGTCAAGAAGGCATGAAACAATGATCTGGAGTTTGAGGAAGTAAAATTCAAAATAAAAATACCAGTAAGAAGAAAGTGCACTGAATTTATACAGCCACTAAAATAGAAGTCAAGAAGGCATGACACAATAGAACAGAGTAGATTCTCGACAAACCAGTTAGGAAACTGCACTGAATTTATACAGCCACTAAAATAGAAGTCAAGAAGGCATGACATAGTGCAACCGAGTAGCTTCTCAACATATCCGTTACTGGAACAGGTTAAGTGAAATTGTATAAAATAAGTCAACCAACATTACACCATTACATCTTCCGAGTCAGGAAAAGCCGCACCAAGGTGAGAATGTCCATATTACCACTCATATAAAATTTGAAGCAATTCGAATAAATGGAACTAGTGGCTCATAGTTCACAGTCTGAGCCAAAGTTTTAAATTTCACATTTTAAATACATAGTGGCTCATAGTTCACAGTCTGGCTGCATAGCCATAGTTCCAATTCTAGAAATACGTAATAAGTTACAACGAGTATGAAACTACATGTTTAGACATTTGGATTTTGAGGAAGTAAAATTCAAAAGAAAAATACCAGTAAAAGGAAGCTGCACTGAATTTATACAACCACTAAAATAGAAGTCAAATGAACTTGTATAAAATAAGTCTGAGTCAAGAAAAGCTACACCAAGGTGAAAATGTCCAAATTACCACTCACAGAAAATGTCAAGTGATTCAAAGTGAGGCGACTATACCATTATAGGGAACTATACTTTAAAATGTGCATCCCAGTTATAAAACACTCTAGACAACCACAGTGTAATAGACTAAGATGACGCAACATTTACAATTTAAGAATTTCATATAACAATGGTACATAAATTATTTAGGCCAAATCACATTGCACATTTTGAATTTTGAAAAAAATCAAAATCACAATAGAGAAAATCACATTGCCAAAATTTTTAAGTTTAATTCTCTTTGAAATTTATAGAAACTTACCTGGAAATTCACAGAAAGTCATCACAACGCCACTCCAAATCACAATAGAGCAGCAATAGAGAGGCAACAAATTTCACCAAAGCGCAACAGAGTAGCAACACAACTCACCACAACACAATATAGAAGCAACAGAGCACCACAGTCAATCAGAAAAGAAACAGGCCAGAGAGATCTGAAACCTGTAAAATTTCACGGGCGATGTATTTATAAAATATGAGTTTGACCGAACTATTTTTAAATTTTGACAGAACTAATAGTCCAACCGAACTTTTGTTGCCCATTTTCCCATCTATCGCCAAAAATCTGTTTGCCCATGCCATTAGTGCGTCGTCAATGTAAATGGAAAAATGAGTTCAGTTGAACTAATGTTGAATGTTTGAATGAACTATTGAGAAAAAACAATTTCCTCCCCTGATTCTCACAAAAGTGTAACTCAGCTTCACATTTTCACCCACACACACACACACACACACACACACACACACACACACAAACACATATATATAGGGACATGACAAGTGGTATCAGAGCCTAAGTTAAAACATTGGTCTTATGGACCCCAACTGTGGAAATTCTGCTGTCTAGAAATTTTAATTGTATGGTTAAAAACATTTTTACAATAAAATTATCAGTTTCATGTGCATCAAATGTAAGGTGCGAACAAAATTACAAATACTAGCATGTCTAAAAAATAAGGGTTGTATGTGGCAATAGCGGAGGAGGATATCCCTCTAGATTCCAACACACAGATGGTGGAAATTATCAAAAAATTATAGTAGGAAATGGTTCAGGTAAGGACTAGCAATGAACGTTTACTGCAAACTTGTAATAAAAAAGAGAGGTTGATAAGAGAATTAATGTTTGAATCCAATAATCAAGAGGGTGAACCAGAAAAATTGAATAGAAAAGAAACAGAAACCAACTCAGAGAATTCTGAGAGTGGGAAGGAGTCTAGGAAAGAAGACACTAAGGCCAAATGGAGGAAGGAGTTGCAGGGGGAATTACATAAGATAAAGCCTCCAAACATCGATGGAGAGAAGGAAGAGGATGCGGAAGCCTCTCTCCTAAATATGCTAAAATAATTTCAAGTATATGAGTACGGAAGAAATCTGAAGGCAAGGCTGGCAGTTTACAAATTCCAAGGTAAAACCACACTTTTGTGGGAGAAGACCAAAATTATACACTTGCTAGATGTAAAGAAAGTCTCATGGGAGGAATTTTAGGAGAAGTCTAAATCTTGATACCTGAACGAGAGGTATTATGATAATACATTTAAGGAATTTCTTGAGCTAAGGCTAGGGTAGCTCACTATTGATGGATTTGTAACGAAGTTCACAAATTTACTTTGTTATGTACCATACATAACAGAAGAAAAAGCTAAAGTGAAAATATATTTAAATTGTTTACCCATAATATACAAAGAGAGAATTAAGTTTGACAACCCGAAGACAATGGATGAAGCTATTAGGAATGCCCCATTTTTCCATTAGAAATTTAAAGACAGGAATGATCACTTGAATAATTGGAAAAATAAAGAGAAAGGTACATCTGAAGCAAGCTCAAAAAGACCCAAACAAGCCTATCTGAAAAATTTTGGCGAAAACCACTAGTGGAAAAGATTCACTAAAGGTGGAAAAAATTAGCCAGCCCATTCTCACACAGTTCTAAAGCCCATGGAAGGGAATAAAAGACAAGATACAGTGGTAAAACCCAAGGAACCTTTTAATTTTTGGGGGTGTGGGGAACCTCACATGTTTCGGGACTTCCCACACAACACCCATGCTATTCAAAACATTCAAGAAATGCACGAGAAAAGCATAGTAAATTATGTTGCGAGAATCATTCCTCGAATTGACACCGCATTAGAATAATAAGAGGTTGAACATCAATAAACCATGATTGAAATTACAGGTATCATTTCCAACCAACCTGTATCTATTTTAATTTATCCTAAAGCTATTTTAAGCTATATTAGTCCACACAGAGTGGAAAAATGTAAATTGCAGACAGAAAAATTTCAGCACTTTTGGCCGGTGTTGTTGGCTATCAGAATCAAACAGAAGGTAACCCATAAATTACACAATTACTCTATAAATATGAATGGGTAAATTATAGATATGAATCTAAATACTCTCCCCTTAGGATCTTATGACTTACTCATTCGTAATATTCCCAAATGGGAAAATCAGGAATATAGACCAAAACCATAGAAATAACAGTGTAAACATTAGATCAAAACATGATGCTAATATGGAGACCTTCCATTCATCAAAATAGTATTAGAAATGAAATAACTCAGAAACAGATTGCAAATAACACAGATATAGAACCAGACAAAACAATGGTGGAAAAGAGGCTTCAGCCTCGTGGCATTCTCATCATTCTCTCTTATTAAAAGAATTTAGAGTTCTAATTTAAATAGATGAGAGACGATGTCTAAGATAGTCCGTGCTATCTTGAACTCCTTTGGTTGAAAAAATTTCTCACCAAAAACCTACCAAAATAGGAGTTACTAAACAAACTCCAATATTTGAGGAACAACCCAAGAGTTAGGCACATATTCCTAACTTGGAATGTTTAATTAATTTATTTAATATTTTGGATTTATTATTTTTATTTGAGAGAGGCTAACATTCCCCTCTTCAATGAAAAATCCAAAATAAGAACGAGGAACCATCTTCCAAGTTCTCATGTTGATCGTCAAAAACATTGCCTGAAAAACCGCCAAAGATGGATGCTGAAAAACTGCAATCTGAAGAGACCATGAGTCAGCTACATGTCTGATTCATCTCTGAATTTTTCTTGACAACTCCATCAAGTGCCAAGTTGCAAAAGGATCCATCTGTCCTTTGCATGAAATCAACATCCTCTTACCACTGACGAAATGTGTTCCAAGCCCACCGACTGATGATGTCAAAAACAACTCACTGTTGCTTTTGCTGTGCTGAAAAATGTTCACTACTTCCTTGTTGTTGACTGCCCACTGGAAAGTTTGTTGATGTCCACTGGAAAATTTTTTGATGCCCACTGGCTGTTGAAGATTCCCACTAGTTTCTTTTGCTAGTTTTGTTGAGACTTTCAGTCTGACAACCACTGTCAATCTCATTGACATTTTCCCCCCTTTGTCAGCTGAAAGGAGAGACACTTCTCTGGAAAATATTCATGAACTCCCCCACTTTAGGTGTAGGAGTTTTACATTGGTGTACTCTCCCATTCAACTGCATTAGAGTACCATCATTTTTTCACTGTTGGTTGCACTATGTGTGATTGTATGCGATTGTAGAAATGAGGCAATATTTTGACTGTGGATGACCATTTCCAAGGGTCGATCCATTCATAATGTATCTTCAATATGGCTGATTTTTGTTGGTTGCAACATTTTTCTGAGGAATTATTGGGCTTGCCACAATGGCGACAAGTATGGAGATCAAAACAGTGATCTTCTATATGACCGGTTCTTTGACAATTAGAACATTTCGGTTGGACTTCAATGTCACGTTGCGTGCAATTCAGTTTGTTTGCAACTTTGGGTTGTGTGCATTGCTGGTTGTCTGCAACTTTCTCAGAACTTGCTGAGGTGAGATGTGCAAGAAATATTGCACTGAAAAACTTAATGGACTTGGAATAATCTGGGATATGTAAGGTGGTGTCATCAGTGACATATCCTAAGCTGTGTCGATGCTTGTTATTTTGAATCTCTTCCCAAGGCTTGATGATGGGCTTGGAAGAAATTGGATCTAGAACAACTTTGACACTTGAATCTATTGGAATGAATGACTTATCATCTTGATGGTTCAAAGACTTGAAAGTATCACACTTTTCTTGCAATTCAATCCTTTGAAGTTGTTGTAGCCTCTACAACACCCTCCAAAAAATTCACACTTTAAAATTTTTTGGAGCCCCTTCAGGATAAATAATAGTTAAGTTAAGATCTGGGAGGGTTGAGTCATTGAGTCGTAGATTTCTAAATTTATGGAAAATCACGACCCCGCGACCCCGAGGTCGCAAGGTTGCAAGGTCGCAAGGTCGCACCTCGCTTAGACCACCGCACAATGCGACCCTGCGACATCGTTAATGGCCCGCACGTGCGACCTTTTTATAAATAGAAGGTCGCTAGGTCACACTATACACATTTAGCGGATAGAAAAAACTGCTTTTGACAGGTCGACTAGAGCACGATTTTCTCGGGTAAGTTGGCCTTTTCCTCCTGCTGTTTTCTTTTATGTTTTTTCTTGCCTAATTTTCCTTCCTCGGATTTTAAATTGCCCCTGTCTTGGCCATTGTTTTCATTTGAGACTTAGAGCTTCTCCCTTTCGGCTCTAACATTTACCCTGCTTGCATAACCTTATCACAGTTTCCGCCCAGACTCTCATGGCCTGTGTCCTGCTCCAAAATCTCTCCCCTTGCTCTGTCTTGGCCCATTTAGCCTTGTAATTTACAATTTATAGGGAAAAATAATTCATGCAGCGTGCACCAAAACCCCGGCAAGCCCTAGCATGACTTGCGACCCGTGCGACCCTGTGACCCTGTCGCCAAGTCGCCAGGTCGCAAATCGCTCTTCAGTCTGTTTTCTTGTGATTTCGTGACTTAGCAACCTTGTGACCTGGTCGTAGTTCACAGAGTCACTCTCTCGTCGATATTCTAGCATTTGCGGCCCAGAAACCCACGACCTAGTCGCAAGGACGCAAGGTCGCACTCTCATTGATTTTCCCCACAACTAGTGACCTAGCAACCTTGCAACCTGTTCGTAAGGTCGCAAAGTCACAAAGTCTTCAAGAATATCAATATCGTGACCTTTGCGACCCTGCGACCCAGTCACAGGTTGCTAGTTCAGCTCTGCCTGTGTCCCCAGTTGAAATAATTAGTAGCTGTACCTAGGTTTTTATTATCATGGCATCTTTCTTATCCTGGGACTTTTTCATGAACATGACAGGTGAATTCGAAGCAGATTTAGAGTGTATCCCTATCCCCCGGGAATCAAGCGACATGGGACCTCTAGTGTCTCGAAAAAAGGGCAAGAGCCTGGAAACAGAGGACATAGAGATGGACATACCAATGTCCCCACCCAGATCTATAGAGATACCCTATGCACATTTGCCAAAGGGAACAACACGCATTGGTACCAGGTGTACCAGGAGTTCGCTCGACAACAATTCCCGGAGGACCTCCCTGATCGAGAAGTATACATACTAGTCAAAAGGTCAAAGCTCCATATTGCGGGTGCCCATCCGGCTATATTCCCATGCGCGGAGGTTATATAATGGATTATACAGAACACTGACCCCAAAAATTTTGTAATCAGGGACAACGAAGGAAAGGCTTTCACGACTCTCAAGGGCTCAGATGCTCACGTTTACTATTCATTCCCTGAACAGGAGGAGGACTTCACACAAGATTGGGCCATCGCCCATGCGGTCCCCATAGTAGACACTCTAAAAACGTAGTGGGAGAAGCCTAAGAAATTCAAGGTCAAGAAGGATCAAGAATAACCAGTGGCAGGCCTTACGAAAATCTACAAATTGGTGGCTGCTATGCTTTGCAGATTGTACGGGCGCCCCGATGCTACCACCTTTAGCAACACATGGACAACCCTCATGGAGTATGTCACGGTGCATGGCGTTCGTTTAAACTGGGCCAGCATACTGGTGGCCTCTCTTCATACAAACATGTCGTCGTCATTGGTACCAGATGATGGATTGCCTTCTGAATTCTACATGGCCTCTTACTTGTTGGATGTTGTTTGTTTGAGGTGCCACTTTGAGGGGTGGGTGCACAACTGGGATCCAAAACAGACCCGTCCAATCCACTTACAGACAAAAGTATTTTGGGATTCCAGATATAAGCAGGACATAGAGCTGATCTCCCAAGTTTTCATCCCAGCTGTCTACAGAAAATTGTTTGGCCAAGACACTCCTTGCATGTTTTGGCGAGCCCAGGAGAGGCTAGGCAAGGTGGTGCATTGGTTCCCACTTGCTGAGTACACATGCATTTGAGTTTTTGGCTCGTACAAGGCTCCCCATGCTATGCCCCGGTATGTGACAGATAAAATGCTTATTCAAAAGGTCTGTTTCCAAATGTCTTCCAGTTTCTCTAGGGTCCTGACTAAGGGTAAGAAGAAGCTGTGGCCTACGCTACCCCTCACCATCGGTGCCTACACGATCAAAGATTTCAGGGAGGTAGAGGCAGAAGTGGAAGAGATGAAAATTTACCACCTTGGGTCATTAGACCACCGTACATATGACCCCGAAAGCATAGTCCCTAGTCACTGCAAGCGGGCTAAGTTTAAATGGAACTACCAGCACACGGAATGCCCAGGAGAGGATGAAAGAAGAAATTGGTATAATGGAGATAGGCAGCTTGCTCCGGGGGCATGTTCTGATCAAGAAGACCCAGATTACCAAAAATTGGAGGACAAAAGCCGTGAATTAGGAGGAGCTTCTTCTTCTTAAGCTAAGAGGCCTCGAACTAGTACAGGGCATAGCACTTCTACCCAACAAAAAGAACTAGAAGCCAGAGCCCAGCAAGAAATGGAGAAGAAGATGAAAGAATATGAAGATAAGCGCAAAAGGAGTCTAAGGTCATAGCAGAAGAAGAAGCAACGAGAAGAGGCCAAGAGGAAAAAGGAGGAATAGGAGGAAGAGGTTGAGGCAGAATGGAAACTTAAGGAGGAATTAGATCAAGTGGAAGTCGAACAGTAGAAGAAAGCAGAATAGGCAGAAGCAGCAACAACCGAACAAGAAGCAATGGCAGAAGCAGAGTGCAGACAGAAAAGAGAACATGAAAAGGTAGAAGCCAAACGCCTTTGGAAGGAGGAAGAAGAAAAGAAAATAAAATAAGAGGAGGATAAAATTCTAGAGAACATCGAGGCATCTCCCCAGGGCGCAGGATCACAAACTAAACTACCTCCCCTTGAGGTACCTATAGTCAGTACACGCGCTACACTATCCAATATAAGTTCCTACGAAGGGCAAGAGGAGGAGGTATTCAATATTACCAGGCTCACATACGATTAGTTCTCCTTCAAGATCTGATAGGTGAAAATAATATGCCTAGCACAAAAGCCTTCTACCTCATCCATGGTCACAACAGAGAAAGACATAGTCTTAGACACTAGGACTAACCCGATGATGATAGCATTGGCCGGTACAGATTTCACTATGGCCACAGAGGAGAATGTAAATAGAATGAGCAGAGAGATCTTCTCTCTACAAAATAAGTTACAAGAAGTAGAGTAGAGGGAGGCAAGGGCAGAGCAGGAAAATATAGCATTAAGAGAAGAGATTCAGCAACACCAAAAAAAAACTTCCCCTATCAATGAAGTACCGCTCACCATCCAAAGGGAGTTAGATATATTAGAGGCCACCATGAGACAGGTCTATGGGGAAATGTTTACTATCAAACAAACAGTTTCCCCTTTTGTGAGAACCCAAACAGAAACCAAGCGGAGGAATGAGTAGCTGAAGGAAGCCTCAGCTGCCTTGGACAGAATGATATATTGGATAGTCCGGTACCCCCAGGCTCCCGAAAACCTGCCAAAGAAAGACTGGATCCACACACAAGATGACAAGGTCCAGATCCAGATTAAAATGCAGTCTAAGGATAAGCTATCCAAGGACCTAGATAAGGTGATGTCCGCATACAAGCATCTGATCAGCGGCATCGATTCAATGCACATCCTACATCACATTCCATCGCTGGGTGCATTGGATGAGGAGAAGACGTGGGAACAAGTGGATCGGGAGATCCAGGAATTTTTGCAGCCCATTAAGCAAGCCGCTGCCACTTCTGATCTTGCAGCATCATAGGAGAGCCTGGGCAAGTTTTTTGTCACACCAGTCTGGATCTACACCATGCTCACTTCCCTGTCCAATCTAGTCACATAGAAAAGAGAGACTCTAATCCCAAACACTTTGGAGTGTCTGCATCGGTTGAGAGAGGAGGTTCCTTCAATCTCCCCCATAGCGGCATATTATGAGGCTTGGTAGAAATTCCTCAAAGAACAACAAGTTGATTCCCCTGACCTCACGATCACGTGCACATCCTTATGATCAGGTGGTAGTAGATCGCTAGTCGCATTTGGAAACAGGTCGCAAGTCGCACTTCGCAGATGGGTCGCAGGTCACATTTTGTAGCTTGGTCGCAAGTCACAACTCCCATTCAAGTCACAGGGCAGCTCAACAGTTAGGCAGGCGAAAATTCAGGAAGCCCAAAGGGAAAATTTTGGTCTATAAAACTCCCTCCAGGAAGATTGTAAAGGATACTTTTTGTTGGGATTTAACGAGTTAGAGAGCATTGTATAGAAGGATAACAATCTTTTTTACATGAATGCAGATACTTGTCAAAATTTCTTTTAGATCTGATGTGTTTTGCTGTGTGAACACTATTGGTATTTCTTGTACAATTTCAAACATCTTTTGATTAATGAAGCTACACTTTTAATGCCATCATTCATGCATGATAGTTCTCTGTACTTGTGTTAATGATGTTCAGTTGATCTATGCTTCCCCAATGAATGTTAATAACTTTGTTTACTGACATTTGTATTTTCATCATAAACATTTGAGGAAGTGAAGGTTGTTCCTTCCATAAAAAATTGTTTCTTCTGTGGCTAGAAAAACGTGCAAGCGTGACCCTTACGATATGCTGTTGATAGTATCTCTTTTGGCTTCATGTCTTATTATTCGCATGCTACGCATAGTGTTATATACGTGTTTAAACTCATCAATCATGTATCTTGTATCGTTTGAATAAGTGTGTGTCCGTAGGTTCATTGAGTTCTTTTGAGACCCGAGGAAAGGAGACTTAAGCGGTAGCCGGACCCACACCCTGGACGGGATCCCTACTCCAAACGATTGAAGGTCTAATTGGGACCTTTTACCGGGGAGATCCCCTACTGTTGGCTGGATAGATTTTCCCGTCAACAGAACTGGCGCTAGAAGGAGGACCTGAATGGCATCCTCCCAGAACATAAGCAATATTCCATCACAAACTCCCCAAGGGGAGGTCATAAATGATTATACTATTCCTCCCCCTTTGGAAGATGTTCAAGGGGGGGAGGCTCCATATTATGAAATCACCAGAGAACAGTTGAGAGCCCTGCGCCCAGTTGCCCACAATCTCATCAAGGATTTGTGATTTGCCCCAATCATGAATTTCTTGACCCATACTAGGACCCCTGCTGATAACCTCACTCGCAATGGTGCTCTGGTGAGTTCCATACGTCAGTTGGTAAATTTTATGGTTGAAGACCTTGCCATCACTGTCCAAAATAACAAACTGATTTCTGAGCTCCAAGGGGGCGAGGAGGAGGAACCTGGCATGAGTGAACCCCATCTTGACCCTCAACCTAACCAAACCCAACATAACAACAACCAAGGCCGCTCCCCACCTGGGGGAGGGGAGGGAA
Organism: Pinus albicaulis; assembly: GCA_034641835.2. NCBI lineage: Eukaryota > Viridiplantae > Streptophyta > Pinopsida > Pinales > Pinaceae > Pinus > Pinus albicaulis. Next base: position 1,377,136,480 of record CM076584.1, read on the forward strand.
ATATAGGTCGAGGGAATGAAGGTGAGGGAAATAGATCCCGCAGTAATGAAGGTGAGGGAAATAGAGCCCGCAGAAATGAATGTGAGGGGAACAGAGGCCAAGGGAACGGAGGTAGGGGAGATAAAGGTTGTGGCCAAGGACATCGTGCTGCCCACCACCGTCAAAAAAAAAATAGGCCACCTGTCTACAATTGGGGATATCTCAGAAATATGGACAACCTTGAGGGATATCAAGATGAACACTCTCACCATGGGGGAGAAGCATCTGCATCAGGCATGCGGAGTGAATCTTAATCTGAGATCAGGCACCACGAGCATGCCAGGAGGGTGCAACCACTTTCCTGGATGGCCCAGTCCCAATTAGATCTTTTGGGCCCCCTCCATGACATGCCTAGGCACCGGGAGAAGCATCTCCCCAAGTTTGACCTCGAGAAAGGAACGTTGGTCGAGGATCATATAAGAAGCTTCTATCTTTCTCTGCAAATTATGAGAGTTCAAACAGATGACATTGCTTGTCGCCTTTTTCCGCACACTCTTGAAAAAAACGAGGCCACCTAGTACCGATCCCTCCCAAGTGCCTCCATAACGTCATGGGACCAATTCTGTCGCGTGTTTTTGCAGAAATTTTTGGAGGACAAAACCCCTTCCATGCTCCTCATGGAGTTAAGCACCATTAAATGCCATAAGAAAGAAAGGTCAGGGATTTCAATCAGCGTTTTTCTACCATTCTTCAAAATTTTCCCCCCAACTTGGCGTTATATGACTCCATTACCATAGACTACTAAACAAAAGCTTTCCCAAGAGATATTGTCGTCTTCTTAAAATGCGAAGCAAGGGCCACCCTTGCAGAAAATTACGCGGCCGCCCTCGCTGTAGAAAAGGACATGCGTTCTATAGGAGCCATTGATCATGAAGGGAGAGATGACCACAAACCAATCGCAAAGAAAATTCAGTACTCCACACCCAAGACCGCAGATAAGGATAAGGATGTTTTTGACTTCGAGAGTATAGCAAAGACCCTTAAGCTATTCACAAATTAAGTCTCTGACCTGAAGAGAAAGGGCATAGAATCTATGACTAGCACTAAGGCCCCAAAGCTCTTTTTCAGAAAGAGTAACCCCAACACCAGCCGACCTTTATCTAACCCAAACACTGTTCTCAACGTGGAAGAAATAGGAAAAGATAATTTTTTTTCTTTCCACCAGGCTTCCCACTCTGAAAAAACATGCCCACAATGGATTGGCATCATGACTACAATAGTAAATCAGCTTTTGGATGATCAAACCACAAGGTATGCAGGAGAATACGATGTTTCTGACCATGAAGAATATTTTCCCGCTGATGAAGAACCGAGGTCCTCTATTCTTTCGTTCGACATAATTCACGGGGAGAACAATCATACCATCACTGATATCAATATGGTAGACAATCCTAAGGTCAAAACCGTATGAAATTATAGCCTTAGAAGCAAAGGACTGGTCCCCGAACAGTCCTTTGAAGAGAATAAAAGGGATTTCTTAAGGAAAATTATTCCCCCTCGGAATGAACAACAAGTTGTTCCTGAGAAGCCCACGAATAACAACAACCGAGTAAATCAAAAGGGCAAGCTCCTGGTGGGATCCCCCAAAGCCACTACCGAGCCTAGTCCTTAGGTTGATTTCAGTTATAACATTGTTGAGGACATGAGAAAAACCAAAGCCAACATCTCCCTCTACGAGCTTGCCCGCATCACCAATCAACGAGAACTCATTCTCAAAGCCTTCGCCAATACCTCAACTACTAAGCCTGTGAGAAATACATCCGCGCAACCTAGTCCGAGTGTTCTGTCTATTGTAAAGGCCATAAATGAAAATTCTAGGGGATCCACTCCTCCCTTCCTCTTATCATTTGATATTTTTAACTTCAACGTCCATAACTGTCTAGTTTACTTCGGCGGGTCTACAAACGTCATGCCCTCATTTTTTTGTAAGAAGCTGAACATCCGTCTAGAGAAAAATGACCCGAGAATCAGCCAACTTGACAGATCGCAGGTGCCAGCTTTAGGAGAGCTGAATAATGTCATCATCTTCCTTTTGTCCGACTTTAGAGTCCACCAATGTATAGACATTGTAGTTGTAGACATCCATGAAGCCTACGGCCTATTGCTTAGCAGAGACTGGTCTAGAAAAATGCAAAGGTATTTTTCCACCAACTGGTCCCACCCGTGGCTTCCTTATAAGGGCTGTAACAACCAAATCAAGGTCTAAAGCGAACCTTATAGGAAATATATTGTGATTGATTTGGATGCTACTAACGAACCTGTCAGTTTTGCTTAGGAGGAGCTTGACATGTGTTTCATGGACGCCATTTTAGGATGTTACCATCCTCAGTCCCCAGTAGGCCCAGAAATCCAGTCAGAGCTAACACTCGTCACAGAGGACCAAGGCACCCTCATCTCACACCAAGCCAAAATCCCTCCCAAACCTACAACTCCGAAGGAGCCAGAAAACGATGTGTGGACCCTGTATTATGATGGTTCCAAGAGACATGACGCAGCTGGCACAGGCTGCATCCAACTGGATCCTTAGAAGAATAAGTTCTTGATTTTGTGTCGGCTAGAGTTCCAGTGCATCAAGAATACTTCTGAATACGAAGCTTTAGTCCTCGAACTCAAGAAGGCACTGGACTTAAAGGTAAGATGCTTACAGCTCATCGGAGACACTGAAATCATCACTTGGCAGGTACGCAATACCATTCATTGTTTGTCTCCACACTTAAAAGCTTATCAACAAGAGGTATGGCATCTTATTTCTGCTTTTGATGTGTTTGTAATCAAATCTGTCCTTAGAATCCATAATGCAACAGCTGATACTCTGGCTAATGCTGCTGCTAGCTTTACCCCTCTAAGGGATGGATTTCATATTGAAGTTATGTATAAACCCTCCATGCCAGATAATATTACTAATTCACGCATCTTTGATGATGACCAACAGATATTGGAATTCATGCTCAACACCGAAGTATTCAAAGATGCGGTAATAGATGAGGTGGATCACGATCAAGCTTTGTAGGAAGAGCATTATAAACGCAAAGAAAACCCCATGCCCAAGGGGATAGTGTCACTTGAAAATCTCTTTGATTTGCAAAGCCATTTCCGCGGGCCCCCAAATACCAAAGTAAAAAGTTCCACCTTGGCACATCGGCAGGTGAACCTAGGATCAGATGATGACCTGAAGTTCATCAACCTTGGGAAAGACTGTTCCGACCAGGAGACGCAGGCGTTCACCCATCTTTTCTGGAAGTATCAAGATGTATTTTCTTGGACGTACGATGATTTACATACGTACGATACTCGGATTATTCAGCACGTGATACCCATGAAGGAATGAGTGAAGCCTTTCCAACAAAAGCTCAGAAAATTGAATCCTACACTAGAACCGATGATTTGGAAAGAAATTAAGAAGCTTTTGGAGGCACACATCATCTTCAAGGTTTGCCACTCCACTTGGGTGTCAAATTTTGTCCCAGTATGGAAGAAGTCTTGTGAGATCCATTTGTGCGTAGATTTCCGTAATTTAAATCGGGCCTCAGACAAAGACAATTACCCAGTGCCTCCTATGGAACAAATATTGCAAGCTGTGTCTAGATCCGAGATGTTCTCCTTATTGGATGGGTTCTCCGGTTACAACCAAGTGCTCGTAGTTGAGCCAGATAGATTGAAAACTACTTTTCAGACCAAATGGGGAACGTTCGCTTTCAGACGCATGCCTTTCGGATTAGTAAATGCAGGGGCAACTTTCCAACGAGCCATGGATATAGCTTTCCATGGTTTGATAGGACGGAGCGTGGTAGTCTATTTGGACGATGTCACCATGTTTTCGAAACACTGGGGCGATCATTTACGCCACCTCAAGAAAATTTTTGAAAGGTGCAGGATGTACGGGATCTCACTCAACCCAAAGAAGAGTGTTTTCACTATGGAAGAAGGAAATTTGTTCGGCCACATTATAACTAAGCAGGGCATTATTGTAGATCCCGAGCGGGCAAGAACCATTGCCCAGATTCCACCCCCTACCAGTAAAAAGGCTATACAATATTTCCTTGGGAAAATCAATTTTGTACATAAATTCATATCAGATTTTGCCCAAATAGTCAGGCCACTGTAGGGGATGATCAAGAAGAATGCGATTTTCAAATGGAATCTGCCAGAGAAGGAGGCTTTCAAAAAAGTCAAGCAGGCTATAGCTAAAGCACCATCCCTCCAAAGTCCATATTTTAGCAGAAGCTTTATCCTATATACTTTCTCTTCGGATTCATCACCTATAGCTGTCCTCATGCAGAAAGACAACAACAATGATGAACAGCCTATATCCTTCATGAGTCCTGGTTTACAGGGAGCCTAATTGAATTATCCTGAAATCGAGAAGTAGGCTTATGCAGTCTACAAAGCAGTCAAGCACTTCAGGCCATACATCTTGAAAAGCCATGTCACAGTTTTCGTTCCCCACCCAGCTATCCACTCATTGTTCATACAGCAGGAGGTAGGTGAGAGATGAGGCAACTGTGTGGCATGTCTTCAAGAGTATGACCTAGAGTTTAAACTAGAACACACTGTCAAAGGACAAGGACTCTGCCAAATGGCTGCAAAGGTTGCAAGCTCACATAGAGTTGAAGAAGAGTGTTGGGAACATGAAATAGACATGTATCAGAGTGACCACGCACCTCAGCAGAGAAACCCTTCTTGGTACTCTGAACTTTTGGGATATTTAGCCCATGGCATCTTGGACCCTGCTTTGACTACCCAGCAGAAACGAGAAATAAGGCTTAAGTCTGCATCTTACCAGTTAATCCAGGGTAAGATTTTCAAGAAAAATCATGATGGAATTCTGTTATGCTGCTTGGAACATGATGAAGCACAAAAAATCCTGACCGAACTTCATGACGGGCTAGCTGGAGGGAATTTTGCAGGCGATACCACCGCCCACAAGATAATGGCCAACCCTTCTCAGAGATGCGCATGCCTATGTCCAGAAGTGCACTCAATGCCAGAAGTTTGCAAATCGGGAAGCGTGACCAACCACTCCCCTACAATCAGTGGTAGTTGTGGAACCCTTTCAACAGTGGGGTTTGGATGTGATTGGTGAAATCCTACCTCACTCCTCCAAGCAACACTGGTATATTCTCACTGCTACCGATTATTTCACTAGGTGGGTCGAAGAAGTACCTTTACGCAAAATCAATGATCAAGAGGTAATATAATTTGTCACCCATTCTATCATCACCAGGTTTGGCATTCCAACTTCCTTGGTTTTTGATAATGCAACTTACTTTTCATATTTTAAATTGTATGATTTTTCTCTAGAAAATGGTATTGTGCTTAAACATTCTGCAAATTATTATCCCCAAGGAAACGGGTTAGCCCATTCAACTAATAAAAATCTTATCCACATCATTAAGAAGACTATGTTGTCCCACCAGCGAAACTGGCACAACGCCCTTCACAACGTTCTTTGGGCCGACCGTGTCACGCCCAAATCCTTACTCAGCACCTCCCCATATTTTCTTGTGTATGGAAAAGAAGCATTTCTTCCTCCCCACTTATCTCTCCCTGCCCTTCAGTTGTCCCAACAAAGCCATGGTACCCCATGCCCCACCTTGCAGACCTAGATCGACACCCTACTAAATTTGGAGGAAGAAAGGCAAAAAATCGTGGAAAAGTTCGCCATCCACCAAAGTCGGATCAAGAGATGGTTTGATAAAAAATCCGCAGGGAGTAAAATTTTTGAAGTAGGAGAACTAGTCCTTAAGTGGGATAAAGCTCATGAAGAAAAGGGAAAACATTCCAAATTCCAAGCACTGTGGACAGGTCCATTCCAGGTCAAGGAGAAATTAGGTTCCCACACATTTAGACTACAAACTCTTGAGGGAAGAGTCAAGGTCCTCTCGGTGAATGGGCATGAACTCAAACATTACTGCACTTAGTAGCCCTCAGAGGGTTGTCCTACCCCTATACCATAATTTTCTACTCTAGTTTCGTTGATTAAAAAAAAAAAAAATTTGTTCGAAAGAGTGAAGGCCTTGTCATAGCCACGCAATTGGCACGTTGCACCAAGTTCTATGCTGATGGGAAGCCTTTCCTGAAATACATAAAGGTGGTGAAAGCTTGCATGTAATTGGCACCCAAAGGTAATACATGACCTAGCTCAAACCACCAAGCTTGGGAAGCTCACCTAGAAAGTTTGAAAGGGTGTCTGTGAAAAGAAAGTTCAATACAGCGACAACTAGGTCGAAACGGAACAGAGTTAACTTCAGGTGACATCAGGACATCTGGGAAAAACCAAATTCATCATATCAGACCAGGATCAACCTCTCTGTAGGTAAAATAAGTCGGGATCCCTCATCTGCCAAGGAAAAAAATTCCCCTCTCAAATAATTGCCATGAGGACATCTAAATAAGTGCCTTAGGCACGTTCAAAATAAGTGAAATAGCAATCCAATAGAGGGTAAAGGATTGAGAAAGGCTTCCTGTGTAGAGGTGTGATGTGACGACTCTGCTGGGGTACTGACCAGGCTCGCTGGTAGAGGAGCAACGTTTATGACTCCTAGACAGTGACTTCGCTGGGACTGCGAGGTTCACAGGCAACGAAGCAACATGATGAGGACAAAATAATTGTACTGGACCCTGTAGCCACATGAATTTCTCCAACCCTTTCAGTCTGGAAACCTGAAGCAATGAAAATCGGTTAACCAACACCTAAATAGACTGGTTGGCCAAGTGGCCTCGCAAGTTGCCAAAGGCAAGATGGTGGAGACCTTAAGGTGAAAAGCACAGCTAGTGAAGACCCCTCCCTCCCCCACCAAGGCAAACCATCAGCAGAGACTCTGAGTCCGACCGGTGAATCGCCATTTGTTGTAGCCTCTACAACACCCTCCGAAAAATTCACACTTTAAAATTTTTTTGGAGCCCCTTGAGCATAAAGAAAAGTTAAGTTAAGATCTGGGAGGGTTGAGTTGCTGAGTCGCAGATTTCTAAATTTATAGAAAATCGTGACCCCGCGACCCCGTGACCCTGAGGTCACAAGGTCGCAAGGTCATGAGGTCATACCTCGCTTAGACCACCGCACAATGCGACCCCACGACCTCATTAATGGCCCACATGTGCGACCTTTTTATAAATAGAAGTTCGCTAGGTCGCATTATACACATTCAACGGATAGAAAAAAAACGCCTCTCACAGATCGACTAGAGTGCGATTTTCCTAGGTAAGTTGCCATTTTCCTCTTGTTGTTTTCTTTTATGGTTTTTATTGCCTAATTTTCCTTCCTCAGCCTTTAAATTTCCCCTATCTTGGCCATTGTTTTCATTTGAGACTTAGAGCTTCTCCCTTTTGGCTCTAAGATTTACCCTACTTGCATAACCTTCTCACAGTTTCCGCCCATACTCTCATGGCCTGTGTCCTACTCCAAAAGCTCTCCCTGTGCTCTTTCTTGGCCCATTTAGCCTTGTAATTTTCAAGTTAGAGGGAAAAATACTTCACACGGCGTGCACCAAAACCCCGCCAAGCCCTAGCGCGACTTGCGACCTGTGCGACCTTGCGACCCAATCGCCGAGTCGCCAGGTTGAAAATCGCTCTTCAGTCTGTTTTCTCACGAATTCGTGACTTAGCGACCTTGTGACCTGGTCACAGGTCACAGAGTCACTCTCCCTTCATTTTTCTAGCATTTACAACCTAGCGACCCGACTTGGTCACAAGGTTGCAAGGTCGCACTTCTATCGATTTTCCCCACAACTAGTGACCCAATGACCTTGCGACCTGGTCACATGGTCGCAAAGTCGCAAAGACTTCAATAATATCAACATCGCGACCTTTGCGACCCAGTCACGGGTAGCTATTTCAGCTCTTCCTATCTCCCCAGTTGAAATAATTAGTATTTGTACCTAGGTTTTTATTATCATGGAATCTTTCTTATCCTGGGACTCTTTCATGAACATGACAGGTGAATTCGAAGTAGATTTAGAGTGTATCCCTGTCTCGTCAGATTCAAGCCACATGGACCTCCAGTGTCTCGGAAAAAGGGCAAGAGCCTGGAAGCAGAGGACATAGAGATGGACATACCAATGTCCCCGCCCCAGATCTGCAGAGATACATTGTGCACATTTTCCAAAGGGGACAACATGCATTGGTACCGGGTGTACCAAGATCTTGCTCGACAGGAATTCCCAGAGGACCTCCCTGAGTGAGAAGTATACATACAGGTCAAAAGGTCAAAGCTCCATCTTGCAGGTGTCCATCCAACTATAGTCCCATGCGCGGAGGCTATAGAATGGATTATATAGAACACTGACCCCAAAAAGTTCGTAATCAGGGACAGTGAAGGCAAGGCTTTCGTGACTTTCAAGGGCTCAGATGCTCACGTTTACTATTCATTCCCTGAATGAGAGGAGGACTTCACAGAAGATTGGGCCATCGCCCATGCAGTCCCCATAGTAGACACTCTAGAAAAGTGGTGCGAGGAGCCTGAGAAGTTCAAGGCCAAGAAGGATCAAGAATATACAGTGGCAGGCCTTAGAAAAGTGTACAAATTGGTGGTTGCTATGCTTTGCAGATTGTACGGGTGCCCTATGCTACCACCTTCAGCAGCACATGGGAAACCCTCATGGAGTATGTCATGGTGCACAGCGTCCATTTCAACATGCCAGCATACTAGTGGCCTCTCTTCATACAAACGTATCCTCGGCATTGGTACCAGATGATGGATTTCCTTCTGAATTCTACATGGCCTCTTACTTTTTGGATGTTGTTTGTTCGAGGTGCCATTTTTAGGGGTGGGTGCATAGTTGGGATCCAAAATAGACCCGTCCAATCCACTTATAGACCAAAGTATTTTAGGATTCCAGATATAAGCAGGACATACAGCCGATCTCGCAAGTTTTCAACCCAGCTCTCTACAGAAAATTGTTCAGCCAAGACACTCCTTGCATGTCTTGGTGAGCCCAGAAGACACTAGGCAAGGTGGCGCATTGGTTCCCACTTGTTGAGTACACATTCATTCGAGTTTTTGGCTCGTAAAAGGCTCCCCATGCTATGCCCCGGTATGTGACAGATAAAATTCTCATTCAAGAGGTCTGTTTCCAAATGACTTCCAGTTTCTCTAGGGTCTTGACTAAGGGTAAGAAGAATTCGTGGCGTATGCTACCCCTCACTATCGGTGCCTACACAGTCAAATATTTCTGGGAGGTAGAGGCAAAAGTGGAAGATATGAAAGGTTACCGCCTTAGGTCATTAGACCACCAGACATATGACCCTGAAAGGATAGTCCCTGATCACTACAAGCGGGCTAAGTTCAAATGGAACTACCAGTACACAGAATGCCCAGGCGAGGATGAAAGAAGAAATTGGTATAAGGCAGATAGGTAGCTTGCTCTGGGGGTATGTTCTGATCAAGAAGACCCAGATGACCAAACATTGGAGGACAGAAGCCGTGAATTAGAAAGCGCTTCTTCTTCTCAGGCTAAAAGGCCTCGAACTGGTACAGGGCACAACACTTCTACCCAGTAGAAAGAACTAGAAGCCAGAGCCTAGCAAGAAATGGAGAAGAAGATGAAAGAAAATGAAGATAAGTGCAAAAGGAGTCTGAGGTTAGAGCAGAAGAAGAAGAAGGCAAAAAAGGCCAAGATAAAAAAGGAGGAACAAGAGGTGGAGGCCGAGGTAGAACAAAAACTTAAGGAGGAATTAAATCAAGTGGAAGATGAACACCAGAAGAAAGAAGAACAGGTAGTAGTAGCAACAGCCAAACATAAAAGGAAAGCTAAACAAGAAGCAACGACAGAAACAGAGCGCAGACAGAAAAGAGAACATGAAAAGGAAAAAGCTGAATGCCTTCGGAAGGAGGAAGAAGAAAAGAAAAGAAAAGAAGAGGAGGATAAAATGCTAGAGAACATCGAGGAATCTCCCCAGGGCACAGGATCACAAACTGAAATACCTCCGCTCAAGGTACCTGTAGTCAGTACACGCGCTACACTATTGGATCTGAGTTCCTATGAAGGGCAAGAGGAGGAGGTATTCAATCTTACCAGGCTCACATACGATCAGTTCTCCTTCAAGATCCGACAGGAGAAAATAAGATGCCTAGCACGAAATCCTTTTGCCTCATCCATGGTCCCAAAGGAGAAATACATAGTCTTAGACACTAGAAATAACCTGGTGATGATAGCAACAGCCATCACAGCTTTCGTCGTGGCCACAGAGGAGAGTGTAAACAGAATGAGCAAAGAGATCTTCTCTCTACAAAATAAGTTACAAGAAGCAGAGCAGAGGGAGGCAAGGGCGGAGCAGGAAAAGATAGCATTAAGAGAAGATATTCAGAAACTCCAAAACAAAACTGCCCCTATCAATGAAGTATTGCTCGCCGTCCAAAGGGATTTAGATATATTCTAGGCCACCATGAAATAGGTCTATGGGGAAATGTTTACTATAAAACAAAAAATTTCCCCTTTGGTGAGAGCCGAAACAGAAACCAAGGGGAGGAATGAGCAGCTGAAGGAAGCCTTAGCTACCTTGGACAGAACGATAGATCGGACAGTCCGGTACCTCCAGGCTCCCAAAAAGTTGTCAAAGAAAGACTAGATCTACACACAAGATGCCAAGGTCTAGATCCAGATTAAAATGCAGTCTAAAGATAAGTTGTCCGCATATGAGCATTTGATCAGCGGCATCGATTCAATGCACATCCTACGTCACATTCCATCGTTGGGTGCATTGGAGGAGGAGAAGACATGGGAACAGGTGGATCAGGAGATCCAGGCATTTTTGCAGCCCATTAAGCAGGCTGTTGCCACTTCCGATATTGCAACATCATAGGAGAACTTGGGCAAGTTTCTTGTCACACCAGTCTGGATCTACACCAAGCTCGCTTCCCTGTCCAATCTGGTCACGCAGAAAAGAGAGACTCTAATCCCAAACACTTTGGACTATCTGCATCGGTTGAGAGAGGAAGTTCCTTTGATTTCCTCCATAGCGGTAGATTATCATTCTTGGGAGAACTTCCTCAAAGAAAAACAAGTTGATGCCCCTGAACTCACGATCACGCGCACATCCTCATGATCAGGTGGCAGTAGATCGCTGGTCGCATTTGGAAATAGGTCACATGTCACACTTCACAGCTGGGTCACAGGTCACATTTTACAGCTTAGTCGCAAGTCTCAACTCCCATTCAGGTCGCAAAGTAGCTCAACAGTTGGGCAAGCGAAAAGTCAGGAAGCCCAGAGGGAAAATTTTGGTCTATAAAACTCCCTCTAGGAATATTGTAAAGGATCTTTATTTTGGGACTCAAAGAGTTAGAGAGAATTGTATAGAAGGATAACACTCTTTTGCACATGAATACAGATACTTGTCAAAATTCCTTTTGGATCTGATGTGTTTTGTTGTGCAAACACTATGAGTATTTCTTGTACAGTTTCAAACATCTCTTGATTAATGAAGTTGTGCTATTAATGGCATCATTCATGCATGATAGTTCTATGTACTTGTGTTAATGATGTTCAGTTTATCTATGCTTCCCCAATGAATGTTAATAAATTTGTTTACTGACATTTGTATTTTCATCATAAACATTTGAGGAAGTGAAGGTTGTTCCTGCCATAAAGAATTGTTTCTTCTGTGGCTAGAAAAATGTGCAAGCATGACCCTTACGATATGTTGTTGACAATATCTCTTTCGGCTTCATGTCTTATTATTCACCTCGCTACGCATAGTGTTATATACATGTTTAAACTCATCAATCATGTGTCTCGTATCATTTGAATAAGTGTGTGTCCGTAGGTTCATTGAGTTCTTTTGAGACCCGAGGAAAGGAGACTTAAGCGGTAGCCGGACCCACACCCTGGATGGGATCCCTACTCCAAACGGTTCAAGGTCTAATTGGGAACTTTTACCGGGGAGATCCCCTGCTGTTGGCTGGACATATTTTCCCGTCAACAGAAGTACCGACTCTAGTTGAAGAAACTCAATAGTTTCATGTGTTTGTCATAGATCCGTGAAATATCAACAAGAGTGTCTTTGCTGACTTGCACCATGTCTTCATCAATTGAGATGATCAAACTGTGAAGAATGTTTAACAACTAAATATGTTGCACCATCTGAACTTTCTCACTTGAAATCAGGCTCTCTTGTTAGAGACGTCGTGCTTTGTACTGTTTCACTTGATTTTGGGACTTGAATCACAGGCTCGCTTGCGATGTGGCTTGAATGGCACACTCGATTGATTTTTTTATTATTGTGTTTTCTTGGAACACTTGCTAGAGTTGTAGAATTTTCTTGCTTAAACTCTGGAATTCACGCTCGTTTGATGATGATCGCGTTTGTTTAAGCGCTCACTTGACTTACTTGATGACTTCACGCTCACTTGAATGAATAGACACGCTCGCTTGATGTCGATCTCAATGTGCTTGATTGGTGTTAGAGTTGAACTTGTTTGGTTGCTTAGATATTTGCTGCAATGAACTCCTATGTTGGCTCGCTTGATGGTTTGATCTTTGTACTGACTTGATGCAAATTGGTTGAATGAATACTCACGCTTGCTTGGAGATGTAAAATTGTTTCTTGTTTGCTTTAGAAATTCGTGCACTCACTTGATTTTGCATAAAGGAAGGGTGTCGAACACTATCGAAAATGCACCCAAGAAAGCTTACAATCATTTTAATGATTCACTTGTTCTCTTAAAAATTCATTAACAAAGAATTTTTAATGATTCACTTAAAACAATGAATTTGATTACAAGTTTTGAAATGGATTTGCAAGAACGCTGATGTAGACTTTGCTTTGAAATGCGTTAACTTGACTAAGTGAATTTGATTCTTGATGTATAATGCTGATGTAGAAAATCTTTGATTATATGTTGTAGTGGCGCAAATGCATGTGTTGAGCTTAATTTTCCTTCCTTTCAGCTTCTTCGTTACATCTCTTGTGCTTGCTTGTATTGAATTTAATGTATGCGATATTAAATGAAATTATTGATGTGTCACAACTAGACACAAATCAAAAAACAACAACATGAAGCCATAAAAAAGATGCACCATCACAAACACACATGGTGTACCTAAGATCCCCTTATTGAATTTCGAGCGGATCTAGGACACAATCACCAAAAAATGATATTTTTATTAAGTATTGAGTACATAATAAATTTTCACCTTCAAGTAATGAAAATTCAAAGCTCACAACCCTTGGAAGCAATTCGTCTTCAAACTTTGGATATTCACCGACTCAATCTCTCTCAAAGTAAAACAATACTTAGAATTACAATAAGGAATTTCTCTAAAAAAATTCCACATATCACTCTAAATACAAAACACTTATCACTCCAAATTTACAATAAATAACCTTATCACTCCAAATACAAATGGAAACACACCTTATTTCTCCACAAAAGCCTCATTTTACTACCCTTTTCAATTTTCCAATTTTCCAATTTTCAGTAAAGCACTCTATCACTCAAAATGAAAAATTTCATTCGTCTCTTATAACTTCAAAATTGTTCATATATAAAAAATCACCTTATTACTTCATTCCTTCTTTTTTTTAAATCATTCACATCCCTCCACTTATGCTCTCTCACAAACTAAAAATTGTAGCACACCTTTTTAATCCACCTTATCCCTCCATTGCAAAATTTTCAATTTTTTTCTTTTTTTATAACTTCCATAAAAAAAACTTTAAAAACAATGAGTTTTTGTTTGGAATGTGAGTGCTCGTGATATTCGTAAGCATTCATGTAATTATTTTAGAGGTTTGAGAGATGGCTTATGAACCATAAAAAAAGTAAACTCGTTGAAGACATACTCCATGCAAGTATTTGTTGATTCAACCTACAGGCCGATGAATACAAGCTCATTCCTGTTGTGAGAACCAACAAGCAGTCTAGAATTAGCCTCCATTGCTATCAGTATTTAGAAAAAAGTGAAATCCTGATCGCAGACTGGATATAAAATGAATTTCATATTTCACAGCAGATCTAGTTTTCTTTTCAACAGAACCCAACAAACTCATCCTTGTATAATTAACAGCAGTAGATGGCCGACCTCCTTCAGCACTGATTGTCAGTGATGATGTTCGTCGTTTGAATATGAATGATATGTGATATTCCCATGAACAAGGTATTATTGGTGTTTTTCTTTTTGCCTCGTATTTTCTCATACAGAAGAGGAGGGATAAGGTTTAAATCTCAATCCCTATCTACATGTTGAGCCTCATGGAGATCTTGGCCCTTATGTCATTCCTGGCTTCTTTCAGTTACTTGTTGGGATTCTTTGGGATCGCCTTCATACATAACTTTATTGCCAAGACTTGGGATCTTGACAACGAATAAAATGATAATAGAAAATCCTCTTCTCCCGTCTCACAACAAAATCCCCAGCTTCAACGCCGTGACAAGGTGATTGATAGCAATCATGATGAAGATATAGAATTTGAATAGAGTTTGCAGAGTGATATTTTACAATGCCATTTCATAGCTCCAACTCACAACATTCCTTGCCAGGTAGCGGCTTCATCAATCGATTTTGCAGGCAGCAACAAGCAACATATACAACTCATACCACATTTAAAATCAGTCAAAAAAATATTTTAGAAATTAGATTGTCAACATCTCTCGGTGATTTAGGGGGATCTCATCTCTCGTTAATATAAAAATCATATCCGAAGCTATTTCAGTTAATCATGACACCAGAAAAGACTCCAACACCTCTAATATCCAATAAAAACTTCTAGATTAGCAGTAAAAACAAACACGCAGAAAAAAGTTACCGATTTGTGGCGCTGACCCCTTGGTTCTCCACTCAGATCGATTTCATAGGGGTGAGGATCAGAGATTTGACTGCAATAGCACCACTTTTGTGTACACAGATCTCACTGCACAGCATCCCTCATGGTCAAATTGTGGCCGGTATCTCTCATCGAACCCTCAGAGATAAACACATGCTCTAACTCCTTCACTGGTTCACACACAGAACTTCAACGCACATGCTCCTTCCACTCGATTCAATGACCCACGCTCACACGGCCTGCAATAGTGATACGAACATGACCAGATGAAACATTCGCTCACAGTTTTTTCTTCCAGAGATATACGCTTCAGATTCAAGGGCCTTGGCTTCATTTCCTTCAAAATTCCTCTTCCAACGCATACTAGAATGACTCTTTTATCGCACGATGGATGGAAACTCTCCTTCACAGTAGCTCTGTGAAAAATTCATTGCAACTCACCTTCACTTTCCATAGATCATCTCTTAGATGATCCATCACTTTTTTTTACAAGTAGACTCTCACCTTGCAACAAATTTTCCCTGAGAAATTACACGCTCTGAATTTTCACCATATATACACCAGTTGAAAAAACATTCACACTCAACCTTTAAAATACCAATCACACTTCACCTTTTTAAATACCAAATTCACATAGTGTTTTCACTGGCTACAGCCTCACGGAAGTCACATAACCCTCACATATATTATTACGACTCTCAACCTCGCTCTGATACCACATATTAGAAATTAAATAACTCAGAAACAGATTGCAGAAAACATAGATACAGAACCAGAAAAAACAATGGCAGAAAAGAGGCTTCATCCTCATGGCATTATCGTCATTATCTCTTATTAAAATAATTTAGAGTTACAATTTAAATAGATGACATAAAATTTCTAGGATAGTCCATGCTATCTTAGACTCCTTTGGTTGAGATAATTTCTCACCAAAAACCCACCAAAATAGGAGTTACTAAACAAACTCCAATATTTGAGGAACAACCCAAGAGTTAGGCACATATTCCTAACTTGTAATATTTAATTAATTAGTTTATTATTTTGGATTATTATTGTTATTTTAGAGAGGCTAACAAATAGTATCATATATATGTAAAATAACGGGCCAAAAAATATACAACAAGATAGAACAAGCCTCCCAATAAGAAAAACCTCAATAAGAGGTTTTGCTACTATATAAAAATGTTGGAAGACTACTGCAAAGTGGTCATAAAGTGCACTAATACAACAAATGAACATACAAATCTATCGCTATTATATGCCTAAAAATATAAAACAAAGATAGATCTAGGCTCTATACAACCTTCAGAAAAGAACCCCCGAAGGATTTTCAGCAATACACCAATATACAAGATCTGAATCAAAGCCTTAGGGTTGAAGATTCACTGCAGCATATAAAATTGAAAGATGGGGTTGATCTGATATAAAAAATAATGTAGCCCCCTCCAATAGATCCTCTAGATGGAAGGTTGATCCCTTCACTAGAAAACCTCCTCCCCAAATGGTGTACTGAAACCACCCTATAACTCCTCCCTCAAAATAATGGAGTCCAAGAGAGAAACTATGCTATATGGGAAATAAATAAGTGGCCTGATGCCAGATGCTAAAAATAAGCTCAAGGGCCTTCCTTACTATCCTCCCAATGGAAAGGAACCCTTCTCCATTCAAAATAAGCATTGAAGTTACCCAAATATGTTCTCCACTGTTGCAATCTCTAACATAGCTCAACCCTCAACAGGATTTGCATTGTAGATGAAAGATGAAGCTTGGCCTAAAGCCTAGATGTGCAAGTAAAGTAAAACTCTCCTCCAATAGGCCTCTCAAGGAAAGATGTGGGGTTCTTGATCAGGAACACCTTGTGCTAAACAAAACTTGCAATTTTAACTAAACAACGTAAGAAAGCTATATGTCTAAACAAACCATATATAAAAACACAAACATATCATAATTTGAAAAATATGGCTGCCATCATATTTCTTATATAATAAATGATCTTCCTAAAAATATTCCCCATCCATTAATGAAACTAATTCCATGCAAAGATTCTCCATCTAAAACTATGTTTTCCCTCATTCAATGCCAGTAACAACGTTGTTGATTAGGTCAAAGTTGACCCAGTCAAGGTGTTCCGACACCTTTCCACACCTAAGGGTGCTCAAATAAGCTGCCAAGATATCCTATTTTCAAATTTGGCATTGATTTATTCATATTAAGGAGACTTATGGATCTCCATTATCCTTTTATTCATTAAACAAGAAAGAAAAACAAAAATTAGTATTGCAACTATCTCATGGCTAATTCGTAATATTACAGTCCTCCCCTCCCAAATGTTTCTTGTGTTGGGAAAAATATTGAGAGGGGGGGGGGGGTGAATCAGTATTTAGTGCTGACTGAAATTTTTTAAACTTTTTCTTGCTTTTAAACCCATACGCTACTTTAATGAACACAACTCGCGTATACACGCGAATATCCTTAAGTAAACTCGTGTATGCTCAGAGATCTAATTATGCATTTAATTATTAACTTACATCATTGCATCATTCATTCATAAGATGTTTAGTAAGAAGTAAACAGGTGCAGTAAGAACAGAATAAATCACCACACATAAGAAACACACATGAACACCAAGATTTAAGGTGGAAACCCAATTCGGGAGAAAACCACCGTTGTTGTTGTCTCAGTATTCAATATTTAATATATAAAGAAAAATTCTTAGAATCATGTACTGGCGCAGACTCATACCAGCACGCAGGCACCCACCTACAGAAGGCTACAACCTTCTCTCGTTTACCAGCCTCTCCTGGAAGGGAGCTACAACCCCCTTCTCTCGTTTACCAGCTACTACTGGAAGGGAGCTACTACCCCCTTACCGAAGGCTTCAACCCTCATCACTACTCCCGACCACGTTTCATCAATTTTCAAATTGAATCAAACGGCTTCAACACAACCCTTCACTTATCAACAGACATACTTTTCCCAATTCTTCAAACAGAACAGTGAAGCCACTATAACCAGAATACCAGAGATAACCCAGACTTCAAAATAGATATGCAAAAACACATTCAACCTTGAGCAAACATTGGTTCAGATACCATACGTGCTTTTATTTAATCAGACCCATGTATACATGCACTTTTCATGAAACTAACTCGCGTATACATCTATGCATTTTTTAGAAAAACCCTAACTACCAATACACACTTTTATTTAATCAGATCCACGTATACACGCAATTTTCCTGAAATGAACCTACATATAGATTTATAAATAACAGATCAGATCTATGAAATTACCCATATTTCTTCAATTTCTTCATAAGATTTGCACCAGATCTTCATTACTTATTTTCAGATTATCCTAGAGATTCATCATTTCTAGATCTAGAGATCTTTAACTTTCATCATATTCATAGCTGCATCATAGATTCAGATCTATTAATTAAGAACAGAGTTCAACCATGCAGATATACTTCAGAGTGAAGTATTCATTAAATCCCAAACACTTGCACGCCCCCTTGCATTATGATTTTCTTCTCCTTAAATAGATTTGGCCTTTATCAATACCATGAGTCAAAACCACTCAACCGCTGATGGTATTCCTGGACGGGATCAAATATATAATCAAGCGCTCAATACTTTGGGCCAATACCATGGTAATGCCCCCTGGTTTTATAAAATTAGAGCGCAAATTGGAATACGCGACTTGGCACGTTCATTTCCGTGTACCTATGTGACTTCTCCTTAACAAACCCGCGTATGCCTTGTGACATACCTTGTTCAACATTATTCCGGCACTTTTTGAATTCCTTTCTTCTGCTACTTCTGAACTGATCTGTGGATACATCAGATTTACATCATTTCCATCAAGGACAACTTCATCAAGTAGGTTGCCATAAACTTTATCAAGTAGGTTTCCATCAAGGACAACACTCTGCATCATATTGCCAACAATCTTCCTCTTTGGACTTGATGGCAACCATGATGGTGTTTGATCATCACAACAGATAGATACATTGATTATAACCATTATGCAAACATCATGAAACTCCCCCCCTATTCAAACACCATGTTACTCTCCCCCTCTGACATCAAGGGTAGAGGGCGGATCAAAAACCAAAACAAGGTTTTTATTCTCATGGGGAAAGAAGAACTCTGTAGATCTAATGTGCACTGAAGTTACCATGCTCCCCCTGAGTTCATGCTGAGTCTTCAAACATATTTTTCAATGAAGTACATGACTCTATAACCAAGGACCCATACTGACATCAAAGATCAACCAAGTGGATTTATATATGACTCTTGTACCCATCCATGTGGGTTTACACATTTTGACTCAACTACCCAACCAACTGGGTTTACATATTTGAACGATCCCTTTACATGATTGAATATTACAATTTACATCATAGGTCATAGCCTTTTCGTCAAATTACACATATGAATTTTTATAACCAATATCAAAAAGACCTCAAGAGAGATCATATTTCAGAATCATCATAATGCCAACAATGCATTACATTCAGCAAGGCTAATGCTCCCCCTGAAACTGTGCATCCAATGCATCCTTTCCATATGACCAAAACTCCTCCTTAGCTTGTGCAACCTGAACACTTTTAATAGCCAATCATCAAGGCATCTTTACCCAAAATCAGAGAATGAAACAAAAATATAAGAGATGAAACATCATCAGAGATACCATACAGCATCAGAGATACCAAACAGCACTGCAGCTGTGCTGGAGAATGCTGACCCCAAGTAAAATTTGTCAGCAACTAACCATACGCGGTTTTCTTTGTATAAACTCGCGTATATACGCGACTGTCTTTCAGGAAACCCGCGTATCCAATTTAATCTTCTGAATTTAAGCAGTTCTGATTTTCTGCATGGCAGAGACTACTCCCAGCTTCCGTCTGAGATATTTGAACGCTTCCCTGGGCATAGGTTTGGTCAGTATATCAGCAACTTGTTCTTTGGAGGGAACATACTCCAACTTCACCTTTTTTTCAAGCACTTGTTCACGTAAAAAGTGATACTTGATGGGAATGTGCTTGGTCTTGGAATGCATAACAGGATTCTTTGAGATGCTGATGGCACTTGTATTATCACACATGATGGAGATAGGAGGTGAACATTTGATTTGAAAGTCTTGTAAGGTTTGCATCATCCAAAGAAGTTGAGTGCAACTTGATGTGGCAGCCACATATTCTGCTTCTGCTGTAGATAAGGCAATAGAGTTTTGCTTCTTGCTGAACCAAGAAACTAACCGGGGCCCCATATAGAATGCACCACCACTAGTGCTTTTCCGATCATCAAAATTTCCAGCCCAATCTGCATCAGTGTAAGCATGAAGAGTAAGATCAGCATTCTTTGGATACCATAGTCCAAAGTCTTGAGTTCCTTGTAGATATTTGAATATTCTTTTGATAGCCTAAAGGTGAGACTCTTTTGGATTAGCTTGGAATCGTCCAACAATCCTAACTGCATGCATAATGTCTGGTCTAGTCCCAGTGAGATAAAGTAGACTTCCTATCATAGATCTGTATTCTGGTTGATTCACCGTGGGAGAATCATCATGAGAACTGAGATTACATCCGGTTATCATTGGTGTACTTACAGGTTTTCACTCTTCCATGCCATACTTCTTCAGAATTTGCTTAAGGTATTTTTCTTGTGATAAGAATATACCATTTGTAGTTTGATGCACTTGCAAGCCAAGAAAGAATGTTAGTTCCCCAAGTAAAGACATTTCAAATTCTTGCTGCATGACAGAAGCAAATTTCTGACTCATAGATTCTTCATTACTTCCAAAAATGATATCATCAACATATACAACCACAATCAATAGTTTATCATTCTCATTTTTTGTGTATAAGTTGCTATCAGCAGACCCCTTTGAAAATCCTTGTTGATGAAGATATTTGTCAAGACGATAATACCATGCCCTTGGAGCTTGTTTGAGACCATATAGAGCCTTTTTAAGTCTAGAAACAAGATTTTCATCATTTCCCAAAATGAATCCTTCTCGTTTTTCTATATAAACTTCTTCTTCTAGTTAACCATTCAGAAATGTAGATTTAACATCCATTTGATAAACTTTGATTTGTTGAAAACTTGAAAAAGAAAGAAACATTCTTTTGGCTTCAAGTCTAGCTACAGGAGAAAAATTTTCTTCAAAGTCTATACCTTCTTGTTGAGTATACCCCTTGCAAACAAGTCTAGCTTTGTTTCTTACAACATCCCTATTCTCATTTAACTTGTTTTTGAATATCCATTTAGTTCCAATGGCATTTTTGTTATGAGGTCTTGGTACTAATTCCCAAGTGTGATTCTTTTCAATTTGATCAAGCTCTTCATTCATGGCTTCAACCCAACATTCATCTTTGCTAGCTTGATTGACATTGTGTGGTTCAATAGTGGACAGACATGCCAGATAGCTAGAAGATCCCACAAGAGTCCTTCTTGTTTGTACACCTGATCCCTTATCTACCAAAATTTGAGATTCTAGATGATTCCTTTGAACATATCTAGATGGATCTTTTTCAGATAAATCATCTTCAGGTTCTTCATTGGGTTCACTGTCTATATCATTTCTATTTGATGTAAAAGGACATAAGTCACCATCGTCTTCATTTTTTGTTTGTTTTTCTTCTTTTGGGGCTACAGGAGACTCATCAATAACAACATCAATACATTCAACAATCTTCTGAAGTCTTTTATTGTAACATTTGTATGCTCTACTCGTAGAGGAGTAACCAAGAAGTATTCCTTCATCTGCTCTAGGTTCGAACTTTCCAATTTTTTCATCATTATTTTTTATAAAGCATTTACTTCCAAAAACTCTAAAATGCTTCATAGAGGGAGACTTACCATACCAGAGTTCATATGGAGTTTTGTCACTATTTACACGAACATGTGCCTTGTTGAGAATGTTTATCGTTGTATGTGCTGCTTCTCCCCAAAATGTGTCAGGTGTTCCAGAATCATCAACCATAGCTCTAGCCATTTTTTGAACTGTTCTATTCATTCTTTCTGCTATGCCATTTTGTTGTGGAGTGCCAGCTACAGAGAACTGTCTTTTTATGCAATGTTGTTCACAAAATTCAAGGAATTCATCTAAAGTATATTCTCCTCCTCGATCAGATCTACGAAATTTGAGTTTTAGATCTAATTCATTTTCAACTAGAGCCTTGAAGATCTGAAATTTCTCAAATGCTTCATCTTTGTGTTTAAGCAACCCAATCCAACACATTCTAGAGAAATCATCAATAAATAAGATATAGTATTGTTCACCACGAGGTGAATATTTCCGCATAGGTCCACATATGTCAGTATGAATGAGTTCGAGAGGCCTACTTGATGATACTTCCTTGGCATTAAATTTCACTCTGGTCTGCTTGCCGAATTGGCAAGATTTGCATATGATACTTTCAGGTAGAGTAATATTGGGAAGACCACGAACAACATTAAGTCTGCTTGATTTGTTGATTTGAGAGAAGCTTAGATGCCCCAACCTTCTATGCCATAGCTAGTTTTCTGAAGATTTACTCAAGTAACATTGTTCTTTGCAGTTCTTTAATACATACAAGTTGCTTGGAGTTCTTTTTCCTTTTATAATTGTTTTACCTGTATCAAGATCATGAACCACACATTCTTTTGAACTAAAGACAACTTCAGTTCCTTGATCACACATTTGACTTACACTTAACAGGTTATGCCTTAATCCATCCACATACATGACGTCATTAGCCTTCACCTTTTCTTTTAGAAACACAGACCCTTTTCCTTTAATTACAGCAGGAGTATCATTTCCAAATGTAACTTTCTTTTCCTTTTCTAGAGCACTATATGCAAGAAGTTTGTTTTTTTCACCTGTCATGTGTCTTGAGCATCCACTATCAATGTACCATTGATTTTCTTCACCTTCTGCAAATAACGCTATGCCACAATTTTCAACCTATAATTCCTTCTTTTTCCATACTTTGGAACTTGAAGGAAAATGCTCTTTTGGCTGAACTTTTCTCCTGCATTCAGATTCTTCATGCCCAAAGTTATTGCAATAAGCACACTCAACTTCATTTAGAAGAGGAGAAATTTTTTTATAGGTATTCTTCTCAAATTCAATCCTTTTCTTTCTTGCTTCTCTAGTCATGATGGTTTTATATGCAACACATTGAACATCTTTATGACCAAAATTTTGACATGAGAAACATTGTCCATTGAAGAAGAAATTTCTGCGATCATGAAATCTTCTACTTGAATTTACCTATTGATTGGTGTTTCTTTGAGATATATTCCTGTTAGTGTTCTTTGAATTGAGATGATCATGCTTTACCTGTAATTATTCTTTATTCCCTTGTTGAGTGGCAGAATTTTGTAAACCAGCTGTAGCTGCTTTTAAATAATTTGGTGCTGAAGCCTGAGAAGATTCTCTGGTATATCCAGGACCTGTCTTTATAAGAGGAGAACGTTGTACCTTGATAATCTCATCTAAGGTTTCAGATCCTTTAGAAAATCTAAGATTTAGAGTATTTACTTTCTCAAAATATTTTCTTAGACTTACCACTTCACATTCTAATTTGTCAATGTGTTTCTTTGCTTCTTCAACTTGTTTTTCCAGAGTATCTATGGTTATTTTCCTTTCTTCTAAGAGTATTTTACTTTCTTCTAAGCCTATTTTGAGTTGATTTTTTTCTTAAAGAAAATAATTGTCCTCTATAGCGTCCACAAATGTATCCTTTTCTTCTCTAGATTTAAATGCCATGAGAAGTCTAATATTTTTTTCACATTCTTCCTCAGTATCAGATAACCCATCACTGTCTTCATGAGTATAGTAACTTTTTCTAGTGTTAAACCAATTCTTATTCCTTCTTGCTACTTCCTTCCCTTTTGCAGGTGTTTCTTTATGAGGACACTTAGCAGCATAATGACCAACTCTTCCACACTCAAAACATTTGAAAGGAAGCTTACCTCTGAACCGTCCTGTGCCAAGGTGGAGTTTCTTTACAAAATTTTCCTCATCTTCTTCTGAGATATATCCTGATCCTTCTGCTTCTTGTACTTCTTTCCCTTTTGTAGAAGCTCTGAAGACAACCTCTTTGACTTCATATGGTCCTCCTCTTCTCATTTCATATGCGGTTATTATGCCATGAAGTTGTACAACAATAAGATTTTGAAGATCCTGTTTTTCTTCAAGAGCATAAACTTTTCACTCAAATTTTGTTGTTAGTGATCTTAAATTTTTCTCAACCAAAGTAGATTCGGTTATTGTTTCTCCTAGATTTCTCATCCGATTTACAACATCATCAAAACATAAAAAGAAACTGGCAATATGCTCATCACTATGCATTCTTAAATTTTCATCTTCAATTCTGAGCGTTTGAAGTTTTGCACTTTTTACCTTTGCATCACCTTCATAACTTAGAATGATTTTGTCCCATATCTCCTTTGCTGTATTCACCTGCATAACTTTGACAAATTCAGAATCAGTTAGACTTCCCATTAGAGCATTGACTGCCTTTGCATTTGTTTCATAATACTTCTTTTCAGTTGGATCTGTTGGTACTGTAGCTGGATATTGATATCCTCGTTCAACAATCGCGCATACATCTGCTCCCATAGACTGAAGAAAGGATCTCATCCCTATTTTCCAGAAGATTAAATTGCTTCCATTAAAGAGCGGAGGCTTGATAGATGTTGTTCCATCTTGATTGCTCATCTTGCTTGATCTTCCTTCCAGCAGCTAAGCTTTTTTAGAAGGACCTGCTCTGATACGAATTGTTGGGAAAAATACTGAGAGGGGGCGTGAATCAATATTTAGTGCTGACTGAAATTTTTTTAACTTTTTCTTGATTTTAAACCCATACGCTACTTTAATTAACACAACTCGCATATACACGCGGATATCCTTAAGTAAACTCACGTATGCTCAGAGATCTAATTATAAATTTAATTCTTAACTTAGATCATTGCATCATTCATTCATCAGATGTTTAGTAAGCAGTAAAAAGCTGCAGTAAGAAGAGAAAAAATCACCACACATAAGAAACACACATGAACACCAAGATTTAAGGTGGAAACCCAATTCGGGAGAAAACCACTACTGTCATCGTCTCAGTCTTCAATACTTATTATATAAAGAAAACTTCTTACAATAATGTACTAGCGCAGACTCATACCACCACGTAGGAACCCACTTGCAGAAGGCTACAACCTTTTCTCATTTACCAACCTCTCCTGGAAGGGAGCTACAACCCCCTGCTCTCGTTTACCAGCTACTACTAGAAGGGAGCTATTACCCCCTTACTGAAGGCTTCAACCCTCAGCACTATTGCCAACCACATTTCATCAATTTTCAAACTGGATCAAACAGCTTCAACACAACCCTTCAATTATCAACAAACATACTTTGCCCAATGCTTCAAACAAAACAGTGAAACCACTATAACCAGAATACCAGAGATAACCCAGACTTCAAAATAGATATGCAGAAACACATTCAACCTTGACCAACCATTGGTTCAGATACCATACACCCTTTTATTTAATCAGACCCGCGTATACACGTGCTTTTCATGAAACTAACCCATGTATATATCTGTGCATTTTTCAGAAAAACCCTAACTGCCAATACACGCTTTTATTTAATCAGATCCACGTATACACTCACTTTTCCTGAAATGAACTTGCGTATAGATTTTTAAAGAATAGATCAGATCTATGAACTTACCCATATTTCTTCAATTTCTTCATCAGATTTGCGCCAGGTCTTCATTACTTCTTTTCAGATCATCCTAAATATTCATCATTTCTAGATCTAGAGATCTTTAACTTTCACCATATTCATAGGTGCATCATAGATTCAGATCTATTAATTAAGAACAGAGTTCAACCATGTAGATATACTTCAGAGTGAAGTATTCATTAAAGCCCAGACACTTGCACGCCCCCTTGCATTATTATTTTCTTCTCCTTAAATAGATTTGGCCTTTATCAATATCGTGAGTCAAAACCACTCAACCGCTGATGGTATTCCTAGACGGGATCAAATAGATAATCAAGCTCTCAATACTTTGGGCCAATACCATGGTAATGCCCCCTGGTTTTATAAAATTAGAGCACAAATTGGAATACGCGACTTGGCACGTTCATTTCTGCGTACATGCACGACTTCTCCTTAACAAACCCATGTATGCCTTGTGACATACCTTGTTCAACATTATTCTGGCACTTTCTGAATTCCTTTCTTCTGCTACTTTTGAAATAATCTGTGGACACATAATATTTACATCATTTCCATCAAGGAAAACTTCATCAAGTAGGTTGCCATCAACTTTATGAAGTAGGTTGCCATCAAGGACAACACTTTGCATCATATTGCCAACAGCTTGTCTTTAAGAAAATGAAAAGGTGAGTGATGCAACTCTTCTCCTCCACCATTGGTGACACCTCCATGTGATAAGCTTCCCTCGTAAGCCAGTTTTCTCCCAATCCATCCCTCGATGAGATGCTCCTCCCAAGTTCTCATGAGATGTAAATGACTCATCCCATAAGGAAGCAATAGATCCAATGAAACAATCATGGTTTTCTCAATGTTATCCCTGAAACATGTAGCATAATGAAGATGGGGAATTTCTCTCCCATAGAGCACATTAAGGCCTTCCATCCACCCTCCAATCATTCAAATAAAAATAATAAGAACATCCTGAATGTATGGGACCAAAACCAACTACGTACAAACAAAAATATGCAAAAATGGAGGTGGATCATAGTCCGAGATGTGGAACTAGTGCAATATATATCCTGACTGCATCAAATAGTGATATGGTAAGTGGTTTTTCCCACCACTTACTTTCTTCCCAAGTTTTCTCAAAATTTCTAAAAATGTGAGAAATTTTTGGTGCCTTTGGAGTGCACCCAGAGTGGTAAATCATCTCCCTGTATCCTCCTATGAAGTGGCCAAGTTAAACAATGTTTATGGCCCTAAGCTAGATATGGAGTTTATATGGAAGAATGCTCTTCCTTGGAGCAATGGCTTGTATATACATGGTAAAGGAATGCAAATAATAAAGTGAAACATCATGCACATAGACATGTTCCTTACCATAATTTTTCTCATACAAATGGAGTGGTCCATAGATAGATCCCCTCTCATTCCAAAAGAGGAAAGAGGTGGATGTGATAACTTCTCCATAGAGTTATGTATCTCTCACATCTCCACATGATCCATGCATCTCCTCAAATTCTGATATTTCCTCTTCAAAGCCTTCCCAAGTGTATTCCTCCATGATGGTGTTGTAGGCTCTCATGGAATAAGTGTGGCTGAAAAGAAAATTCTCATGAGATTTTTGCAGTAAATTATCCTTGAGCTTGGAAGATCTAGATAAGAAGATCCTACCATGATAATAGATGACTTAATCTTGGAATGAATAGCCCTCTTCATGTAGCTGGTCATCAAGTATCATGCATGTAAAAAGATCCTTGGAATAATCCAACAATAACTGGGATTTCCAATATGGATCTATCCTACCTAGTGACAACATTGATGATCTATCGCAAAGAATATATGTCATATGGAAAACATTCTCTTTGACATATCCCATGCCAAAATCACATGTTGGAAGGCTACTATCTTCCCCATGTTGCTCCTTCCACATCGCAGAATCTGAAATGAGAGTGGGTAAAATGATGTTGGGAGAATGTATCCCTCATAATTGAGTCTACCCAAGACTCTCAGCGATGTTTCATGATCTCTGAATGCCCCCACTCCTCCTGGATCTATGAATTTTTCATCATGATGTCAAACATGGCTCACTAAATCTGGATCAGATGGCCTCCGAGGTGATTTGTCAAAAAAAAAAAATGTCTCATGGGCCAAAGTCATATCCATAATAGATGGGATTGTTAGGTCCTTGCCTCCACTGCAAAAATCCATCTTTTTTTTCCATGTGGTAGTATTATGTGATGGATGTGTGTGCATACCTTTAATCATTTGATTTTTTCCACTCTTTCTATCCACCCATTCCATCTGCAAAGTCTCCCAATTTGTGGTTACCTTCCCCAAAGTAATCAACGACTACACACCCAATATCACATTGGTGTCAGGTATTTCAACCAAAAATAAGTGACCATTCAATGTATATGCCCTTATGGTGACAGATAACGATGAAACATAATGCATGTACTGCATAGATCTAGCTCCTGGGACCAAAATAGAAAGTCGCTCAAAATCATCATTGGGTACTAACCTCCTCTTCACTAGTTGGGGATCAATATAATTTTGGGTAGCCCCACTACCAATCATAATAGAAACCCTATGATCTAATATGGAACCTGAAACCCTCAAGGTCAAGTACTTGGGTACTCCTCCCAATGATGCAAGAACCCCTCCAATGGAATCAAATGCTCCATTCCCATATCCAGATGGTGATGGATCATATCCTATTGTGCCGGCACTGTGACCTCTTTATGGTTCCTCTTCTTATTCCTCGTCATCATCTGAGAAGACCTCTATGTAGTGTGCCTTTCCTACTACACATCTATGTCTAGGTGCCCAAGATTCTTGGCATGTAAAGAAAATCTTCCTTCTCCTCAAATCTCTTCGGGCATCATCACTAAGATGTTTTTTCCTTTGCCTCTCCTTTGAAAGAGAAGCCTACTCATCTTTTCCCTTTGATGGAAAAGAGGGATTTTTTTGAAAAATTTCCTTTTATTTTGGCAAGGCATCTTGTAGGTCTCTCACCCTTTCAATGGAATCTTCAATGGTAGTGGGCTTGGTAGAATTAACCAACCCATGAAGAAGTTCTTCTAACCCATTAATAAACATGTGGACCCTTCTTGCTGCAGATAAATCAGGAACAATAACAGAAACTTTTAAGAACATAGAAATATAAGTTTATATATTACCTGATTGATTGAGCTTTTCTAGCCCCATGAATGGTGCTTGAGGATCTCTTCTGTCAAAAATCTCCACCAACCTCCTTGTGAACAATGAATATGTAGTAAAATTGGCATGAACCAATGTATACAAGCCATGGAACCACCAATCACATTCTTCACCCTCAAGTTGCAACGTTGCTATCTTAATGGCCTCCATCTCTGGTACTTTGTTTAGTTGGAATTAGATTTCAAGCTTCTTTGTTGATGATTTGGAAGTGAATTTAGATGATCCGTCAAATTTTGGTAAGAAAATCTACCCATAGTGTGGTGTCGATCATGGTTCTGAATGAATCCTCCACCTCTATTATTGTAGTGTCGTTCCATGGTGAGATAACTTTGATGACACTTAGAGAGGGTGATTTTGATATAATGAGATAATATTATGTATGACAAACTTATGTACATGATTATATGCTATAGACTTGGTTTGGATCACTTGGTTTTTGTATGGTTATGATAGTATCTATGGTTTTGTGTATAAGAAGCGATTTTGGTAAAGAGCATATTAGCTATGTTTTCTCTTTTTGTATCCTAGTTTTGACATTGGTGTATGACATGGATGGTGACCCAGGATTGGGACACATAGATCCATGGATGCTCATGGTTATGTGGAATATATGGTTAAATTATGATTTATGGATGATAAGCAACTTTTATGATTATATATATGTATAACCTTGTATTAAGTAGGATGTGGTAGGGGGCCTAGTCCTTTTCCAACAAGGATGTTCACTTATGAATGACTGTGGAAGTCATGCACCATTCTTGGTAAAATGTGATTAAGTTAATTACATTATGAAATGCATATGATTCCTTTGATCAATGATATTGTGATGTGTCAGGTCTTCGAACAAGGCCTTACCAATGAACCATAAAATGGGTAAAGGCTCAAAATCAGTACCATAAGGAGAAACGTGGAGTTTCAAAGCATAGTAGATGAGAAAGCATGGAAATTACGGTGTGGAGTCCTAAATCCAATAAATATAAAGACGTGGATTCTTGTATATTTAGGGCATGGAGTCCTAAATATTTAAAAAGATAAACTTATGGAATCTTAGATCTTTGGTGTAGATCAGGGTGTGTAGTCGTGAATCTACTAAGGCGCGGAGATGCATGATATAGAGGTCTGGAATCCATATTCTCTGAATGAAAAATACCACTCATGGATAAACCTCCTTAAATAAAATCTCAATTTGACAATTCTTGAATGGATTTATAAAAATATAAATTCATGTCTAGCATCTCAACCATGACTTTCCAAAAATAGTAAATCTCCTTGCATAAATCGGTAATCAGGCATAGTTGAATGAAATAAATTTAAGTTATCATTAATAAATTCTAATAGTTCAATATTAAATTAATCCTCAATATTATTAGTATTATCATTATATTCTATGAGACTATGATATTTCATTAAAAGGTAATTACAAATTAACTTCATCTATTCAATCAATTCACACCTCTCTCCTTCATGACTCTCATGTCTCTATCTAACTCTCTCTATTTCAAATATTACATTACACTCTATTTTATGCAATCATCAAGGAATGGCATATTCATCTTACACTCATTAAAGATGTGTCATAAAATATTCATCTTACACTCTCTTTAATGCATATGTTACACTCTCCTTAAATAAGGCATGCATACCTCTCCTTAATGGCATAAGTTACACTCCTCTAAATGGAATACAATGCATGCATATTACTCCTCCTTTATGACAAGAATTTGTTGCTCCTCCTGTATATGAGTATTATGTATTCTCACTTGGGAATGGAGGATGATTCCAAGAGTGGAAGAGACTTAAGGAATATTGTGAGAGGGAGAGATATTAAGAGTATCCAATTTCTTCCAAAACAAATCTAAATTCCTTACTAATCTACTAAGTATCTATTGAGGTTGAGCATGAGTGGTATTTTCAGAAAGTGAAAAATATCTTCCTTAGTTTGCCTTGCATCCCTCTCTACTATTTTATGGTGGTATTGGTTGTGATATTTTGTAGCTTGGGGGTTCTAGGGGCAGACGTTCTTCATGGATATGGTTAGGAGGAAATCGGGTGGTTCATGATGAGTTGGCAAGGACATTGGAATTGGAGCATACTCTTATTGGAGCTGGAGCATACATCCATCCTTTTGGAGTTGTACAAATTCATTGTCAAGTATGTGGATCAAATTATATTATGTATTTTTGTAGTTTATTTCATAGTTTTTGCTCATTTATTTGTTTCCTAAAACTTACATGTATATGAAGTGTTGCACACCAAATCTGAGGAAATTTCGTAATGGGTGTTGAAGTATTTTATTGTATAATGTTGAATCGATTAACTAAAAGTACTAATGGATGAAGCATGTAGGCTTCCATGAATTATATGGAAACATTTTAATGCCTTAAGTTCTATTTTTCCTCCTCTTTGTATAGTTGTAGATAAGTTTTCATATTATGTGTTTGACAGAAGTCATAAAGGAGATTGTAGGATTTTTGGGTTGTTGTTATTTTGAAGAATCGCATTTTTGGGAACCCCTCTTGTGATTCAACTCAACTTCATGGGATATCCATGCCCTTAGGCCATTTCACCCCGAATTTGATTTCAAAAATCATGTTTTCGGACACTGATTCAAAAATTTTCTCTGTTTTGCAGATTTGTTGTTGCATGTAGGAACTGCCTATTGTTTTGTTTTTTTGTTTGGTTCTTTTTATATTGGATATGCCTGATAATTTATAATGATGGATGTAATATAGTCTAACCACTTGGAAATTGTTCTTAAAATCTAAAAATTTTAAAACATTTAAAATTTAAATAACCTTATGGCATCTTGTTGTATGACTGTCAACTATTTGTCCAAATTTGTTAATAGTTGTACCTCACAACTCGTGAGCTATGTGTGAAATTCCTAAATATTTATATCCATTTATTGGCATAGATTCAGAAATGAATATGGCTAATATTCTAATTATATCATGAGTTTAATTATTGGCATTACTCACAAAAAAATGAAGTGATGTAATCTTTTATTCATGTTAGCTAATTGTTGTCAAAACACCTTAAAGAGATAATGGTTGGAAGTGATTGGAAAAATTCCTCAATGGCTATATATTTCATGCTTGTAACTTTTTTGTCATAATATCTCAATGGTTGCATCTAATTATGTTTATGAATTGTCCATAAAAAATGGGCTTAATTTAATTGAGAATTTACAACCAAGGTGTTTCTACCGTAATAACTCCATTGAGTTATAGGGTCCTACTAAAAAGTTACAATTAGTGTAAATAATTTGTTGTAATATTACATCACATATGAATTCCTAATTATTGGATACCAACCCTATACAAATTTAATTATTCTTTTAAGAAAATAATTCATAAGCATGTTATTTAGAACAAAATCAAATTAGTCACTCGTGAACACATTTAATTACAAAAGAATTAACATTTAGCTTATTGTAAATTGCGGTTCATAAAGGTTGATAATTATTCATCCCAATAAACACATTATATTTTGAAGATGATTTTATTCTTGAAAAGCAAGTATTATGGTTGTATGTTTTATATCTTGATAAAACTTGAACCTTGTAGCTTTGATGATAATTTTGTAGAATTTAGGGTGTAGTGCAAAGGACACCAATAACTTTTATGTCCTCCAAAAAAAAAAAAAAAAAAAAATTAATGAATTCTGATTTAATGTAATATATATCTAAAATATTTATGGTAGGTAAGGTGTGACCTTACATATTGTATTAGAGCTAGTTACAACATTAGGGCCTAATGGTCCAACATGCTTACTTGTAGGTTGATGATGCATGAATGTTGATTTTGCATGCATGTTGAGTTGTTGTATATCTTTACATGGAAGCAGACTGGTTGCATAAAGGATATTCTTGTTATTATGTCATTTCTTAACTCATG
The DNA here is from genome assembly GCA_034641835.2 of Pinus albicaulis. NCBI lineage: Eukaryota > Viridiplantae > Streptophyta > Pinopsida > Pinales > Pinaceae > Pinus > Pinus albicaulis. The sequence continues at coordinate 1,377,169,116 of CM076584.1, forward strand.
AAAGAAAACAATTTCTTCCTTTTATTCCTTTATACTTTTTTAAGATAAGTTATTAGCAATATATTAAAATGTTTAAAGACATGCTGGAAAAGGATGTGCTTGGGAAAGTTGGGGTTAAACCCAAGCATGTGAATGGATTGATTGTCAATCGATGAGGGAGATTGGTGGAGTGAATATATTGTTTCATATATGTTTAATTCATCATTAGCAATTTGATATGGGCTTAGTAGGCATCTTTTATAGCTGAAACCGTATCTACCGAGAAAAATATTGGCTTAATATGGAATATATTATGATGACCTTGGTGTGTATGCATTGGCAATGTGTAACAAGTGTAAGGTTGAGATTCAATTAACATGATGATTGCATTCATCATGTTAATTTTGAATCTTTCTTACCTATTCTATTGGAAACTTAACAAAAGATACCTTGAAGGATGTCACTTTTAACTGTGAATGTAGATTCAAGAGTAATGTATGTGCATTAATTAGATGTGTTAAAATATGATTTGGAAATACATTCTTAATGAATAAGAATTAATTTCCTCTTATTTATTTGACATGATATTTTGTAGTTTGGGTTGACATTCTGCAACAAATAACTTGAGATGACTCAAATACTAGGTTGAGGTATGACCTTCCTATAAACAAGAGGCTTAAATGAATAGTGCATGAAGTGTTGTGGAAGCCATTTTAAGGAACATTCCAAGGTTATGCTTTCCTTAAGTTAACGTATGGGTGTGGAATCCGTAATAGCATATATCTATGAGAAAATTTATGGGTTTGGAATCCATACTAACATATATCTATGAGATAATGTATGGGTGTGGAATCTATACTAGCATATATCTAGGAGAAATTGTATGGTTGTGGAATCCATACTAGTATATATCTATGAGCTATTGTATGGGTGTGGAATCCATGCTAGCCTATATCTAGGAGAAATTTTATGGGTCTGGAATCCATACTAGCATATATCTATGAGAAAAGTTATGGGTGTGGAATCCATACTAACATATATATAGGATAAAGTTTATGGGTGTGGAATCTATACTAGCATATATCTATGAGCTAAGTAGTGATTTAATGTATGGGTGTGGAATCCATACTAAAATATATCTATGAGCTAAGTAATTCTTATGGATAGAATATTTTGATCGAATCTCATAGACATGATTAAGGAGTGATTATGAGTAATTAAATTTAAATGGATAAAGATTCGTAACATGAATTTGCTTGAGATTTAAATCCATTCTTTTATTTTTATTACAAATTAAGATACTAATATTAGTATATTTAACACCATTAGGTGGTGTAGAATGTTTGGAATAGCTAATTTAAAATAAAATGTGTGGAATAGGTGTCTATCCTCTATTATTGTAATCCTTTTTTATGTGTTGGATTTAGGTAGAATTAAAATTATTTTCAAATTCTTCAAATGTAGAAAAATATTATTGTAATAAGTTGATGAAATATATTTTCTATTGGATTAAAACAAATTAGGTCTAGGAAATCCATAATAATCTCTTTAATGATTTTGTCAGTTTAACATTGGTTGAATTCTATTTAACCAAATTCATTAGAGAAATTATGAGGAATAAACTTGTATATTTCTCTAAACTATTGTAAGTTATGCAATCAATTCTAAATTCATATTGTTTATAAGTTATTAAGAGAATGACATGTTTAGAAGGTAAACATTTATGTGGTGATAACTTTGTTTTATTTGAACTTAAAAAAAAAGGTACGTGACGAATGAAAGGCTTAGTTGAGTTCTTGTTTTACAATTATATGTGCTTGTGATATCTCTTGAGCGATAAATTGAAAGAGATTGAGATCACATTTTGAAGAATTGGAATTATTGCATGATTTGGAAGCCTAAAATGGTTGTATTGTATTTGGAATGGAAGAGATTGTTGGTTTTAATAATTTTGTGTTGATATTTACAGTTGTATGATTATTTATTAGTCCTACAAAATCTTGTAATAATTTGAGAGGGTGGTAATTCTCAAGGGTTTAACTTTAGGCTAGAAATTCCCTTTTGATAGTATAAATATTATTTAGATTCAACAAGATTCATCACATTTTTAGAAATTATTTTTTTTGATAGCTTGTTTTTGCCATGGAAAATTTTAGGGGCTAATATTCGCAGGTGGGCTAATTTTCCATCGTTTTTCCAAAAAAAAGATTCGCCAATTTCCATTTTTTTATAAAAATGATTCACCCAAATTTTACAATATAAAATTATTTTACAATAAAAATCGCCCACATTATATAGAAAATATATATAATATCATTATAAATTTGAATAATTTTACAAATACATCAATAAAATTTTTATAGTTTGCATATTAGGGACTAGTGAGATTCGCCAATTTTTTAAACTTCAACATAATTTTCTATCCTTAAAATTATCCCTGGTTTTTGCATACATATTAATAGTAAGGAATAAGACATAAAACGAAACGAATTGATTAATTATTGAATAGAAGTCATGATTGATTTCATAGTTGGAAAAAAAAATTGACTTATGGTTATCAGGGTAGATTCAATAATATAGATACTGTATTTCAATAATTGTGAGAGTTGTTCTTGATTACAAGACGCCTTCAAAATGATATCATTAATTTTCTTTCAGAATGAAGACATTCTAACAGAGTCATTCATAATTGATTCTCAAGCTATATAAGTGAAGAATAATCAATATTATGGAAACCAAATGAATGGTATATAAATATAAGTGTGTCAATGAATATTGTATCAAACCTTTTCTTTTTGGTTTATTAAAAAAAAAATGGCACCTTGAACCTCAAATTGTGACCTAAAGGGTAAAATTTTAGTTAAAAAAAAAAAAAAGGTGGATCCTAGAGATTTTGATTGAAAGGATGTATTATGGAATGAAAAGGGGAATCTTGGATTGATAAGACATAAATCAAGTCGGATTTAAGAATGGGTACTATATATGACATCATGTTTTGTTGCATAATTTCACTCACAATTGTATGTGGATGATTTTATGGTCATTGTATGCAAATTTGACTGTAATATGGGATGGACTATCATTGTTTTTTATAAAACCAATGTGTGATCTATTTATAGATTGGCAAGCTCAAAATACTACAAAACCTAGAATATAACACATGTAGGATTCATACAGACTACGGGAAAGAAAAACATGTAGAATATCAAATTATTATTGATAACTTAAGTAGATTTCATATCAATTGAATAAAATAGTATTTTGATACAGTACTATAAATTGTATGGCTAGTTTTGATATAGAAATATTTAGTATTTTATATGTCAAAACATATAGCATGGATATATTTTCTACTTGATTAAGAATGGTATGTTTTAGTTTTCATTGAGTTGCTTCCAATTTAGAAAAAATCAAACTATGGATTGGCATGAAGAAAAATATATCAAATACATATACATAAGGATACCAGTTGATTGATAGGAGAATAAAAAAGAACTAAGTATCTTATGATTGTAGGAAAAACTTTGGGCCAAGTTCAACCCAAGAAGGAGAGTATGTAGTGTCCCTTCTTGATGAAATAACATTGATGACACTTAGAGAGGGTGAACTTGATATAATAATATTATCTACGATAGACTTATGTACATGGTTATATGCTATAGACTTGGTTTGGGTCACCTGGTGGTTGTATGATTATGATAATATCTAAGATTTTGTGTATAATAAGGGATTTTAGGTTAAGAGCATATTAGCGATTTTTTTTCTTTCTGTATCCTGGTTTTTAGATAGGTGTCTGACATGGATGGTTATCTAGGATTGGGACACATAGATTCATGGATGCTCACGGTTATGTGGAATATATGGTTAAATTATAATTTATGAATAATACATAACTTGTATGATAATATATATGTCTAACATTGTAATAAGAAGGATGTGGTAGGGGGCCTGGTCCTTTTCCAACAAGGTGTTCAGTTATGGATGACTTTAAAAGTCATTTCTCGAAAACCTAAATGACTGTGGAAGTCATGCAACATTCTTGGTAAAATGTGATTAAGTTAATTTCATTATGAAATTCATATGATTCCTTTGATCTATGATATTTTGATGTGTTAGGTCTTTGAACAAGGCGTTACCAACGAACCATCAAGTGGGTAAAATATCACAATCAGTACCATAAGGAGAAACACGAAGTTTTAAAGCATAGTAGATGAGAAAGCATGGAAATTACAGCGTGGAGTCATAAATACAAGAAATATAAATACGTGGAGTCATTTAAATTTAGGGCATGGAGTCCTAAATATTTAAAAATATCAAGTTATGGAATCTTAGATCTTTGGAGTGGATCAAGGTGTGGAGTCCTCAATCTACTAAGGCACAGAGATGCATGAAATAGGGGTGCAGAATCCCTATTCTTCGAAAGAAAAATACCACTCATGGATAAACCTCCTTAAATAAAATCTCAATATGACAATTCTGGACTGAATTTCTAAAAATAGAAATTCATGTCTAGCATCTCAAGCATGGCTTTCCAAAAATAGTAAATCTCCTTGCATAAATCGGTAATCAAGCACATTTGAAGGAAATTAAATTAATTTATCATTAATCAATCCTAATAGTTCAATATTGAGTTAATCCTCAATATTATTAGTATTATCATTATATTTTATGAAACTATGATATTTTATTAAAATGGAATTACAAATTAACTTCATCTATTCAATCAATTCACAACTCTCTCCTTCATTACTCTCATGGCTCTATGTAACTCTCTCTATTTCAAATATTACATTACACTATATTTTATGCACTCATCAAGATATGGCATATTCCTCTTACACTCACTAAACATATGTCATAAAATATTTCTCTTACACTCTCTTTAATGCATATGCTACACTCTCCTTAAATAAGGCATGCATACCTCTCCTTAATTGCATAAGTTACACTCCTCTGAATGGAATACAATGCATGCATATTACTCTTCCTTTATGAAAATAATTTTTTGCTCCTCCTATATATGAGTCTCATGTATTATCACTTTGGAATGGAGGGTGATGCCAAGAGTGGAAGAGACTTGAGGAAGATTGTGAGAGGGAGAGATATGGAGATTATCCAATTGCTTCCAAAAAAATTCTGAATTCCTTAGTAATATACTAAGTATCTATTGAGGTTGAACATGAGAAATATTTAGAGGAAGTGAAAACTATCTGCCTTAGTTTTCCTTTCATCCCTATCTACAATTGTATGGTGGTATTGGTTGTGAGATTTTGTAGCTCAGGGGTTCCAATGAGAGAAGTTCTTCTTGGATATGGTTGGGAGGAAACGGGTGGTTCATGATGAGTTGGTAATGATATTGGTGTTGGAGCATACTCTTATTGGAGCTGGAGCATACATCCATCCTTTTGGAGTTGTAAAATTTCAATGTCAGGTATGTGGTTCAAATTCTATTATGTATTTTTGTAGTTTATTTAATATTTTTTTCTTGTTTGTTTGTTTGCTGAAACTTACATGTATTTGAAGTGTTGCACACCAAATGTGAGGAAATTTCATAATGGTTGTTGAAGTATTTTCTTGTATAGTGTTGAATCGATTAAGTACAAGTACTAATGGATGAAGAATGTAGGCTTCCATGAATTATATGTAAACATTTTAATGGGTTAAATTATATTTTTCCTCCTCTTTGTACAACTCTAGATAAGTTTTCATACTATGTATTTGACAGAAGTCATAAATGAGATTGTAGGATTTTGGGGTCTTTTGTTATTTTGAATAATCGCGTTGCTAGGCACCCCCGTTGTGATTCAGCTCAATGTCAGGGGGTATCCATGCCACTTGGCCATTCCACCCTGACGTTGATTTCCAAAATAAAGTTCTGAGACACCGATTCCCAAATCTGCTATGTTTTGTAGATTTGCTGCTGCATGTAGGAATCGCCAATTGTTTTGTTTTGTTGTTTGGTTCTTTTTATATTGAATCTGACTGATAATTTATAATGATGAATCTAATAAATGCTAACCACTTGGAAATTGTGTTTAATGTCTAAAATGGTTAAAACATTGAAAATTTAAATAACTTTATGGCAACTTGTTGCATGACTGTCAACTATTTGTCAAAATTCCTTAATGGTTGTACCTTACAAGTTGTGAGCTATGTGAAAAATTCCTAAATATTTATATTCATTTATTGGCATAGATTCATAAATGAAGATGGCTAATAATCGACTTATATATTGAGTTCAATTATCGGCATTACTCACAAAAAAATGAAGTCATGTAATTTTGGATTCATGTTAGCTAATTGTTCTAAAAACAGCTTAAAGAGATAATGGTTGTAACTGTTTGGAAAAATGACTCAATGGCTGTACATTTCATGCTTGTAAATTTTTTGTCATAATGTTTCAATGGCTGCATCTAATTATGTTTATGAACTATCCATAAAAAATGGGCTTAATTTGCAACCAAGTTGTTTCTACCGTAATAACTCCATTGAGTTATAGGGTCCTGCTAAAAGGTCACAATCAGGATAAGTAATTTGTTGTAATATTACCTCACATATGAAATCCTAATTATTGGATTCCAACCCTAAATAAATTTAATAATTCTTTTAAGAAAATAATTCATAAGCATGTTATTTAGAACAAAATCAAATTAGTCACTCTTCAACACATTTAATTACAACAGAACTAACAATTAGCTTATTGTAAATTAAAATTCGTAAAGGTTGACAATTATTCATCCCAAAAAATACTTTATATTTTGAAGGTGATTTTAGTCTTGGAAAGCAAGTATTATGGTTATATGTTTTGGATCTTGATAAAACTTGAACCTTGTAGCTTTGAGGATAAGTTAGAAGAATTTAGAGTGTAGTGTAAAGGACTCCAATAACTTTTGTGTCCTACAATATTACAAAAAATTAAAAAATTATCGCAGTTTCATTCAATATAATATTTCTCTATAATAATCATGGTAGGTAAGGTGTGACATTACAATTATGATGCATGGGTCTCCTATTGTCCTTAATATGAAAAAATTATTGAAAACTCAAGTGATCTATGAATATCTCAGATTGAGAGTCATACTCCATGAAATAGTCTTCAAGAGTTTCTTGTTCTTGAAACCCTTCATTTCCCACTACTCAGAATGTAGGCATTGTAGAGCGTTGGGAAACTTGCTGCTGCTTCACTGGTTGATCACTCCAGTGATGAGAAATGTCACAGCCTTAACCATGTATAAATCCTTTAGTGGATTCCTTGTATCTATCCATCCTCATCACCTTTATTTCTCTACAAATGTCTTGCATGGTTTTAAGAAGGATCTTAGGGAACTCCTTCTCTTCATATTCTCTTGATAAAGGGGTTTTACCCTTATCTTGTTTATCATTTGTATAATAAAACTTTCGATTCATTCTTCTGATATGCCTCTTCCCTCTATCAGTGAGAGGATCCCCTTCTTCTAATGTGGCTTTTCAAGGTGCACAGGTTGATCCAAGATTATGCTTTGATACCACTCTAATATTCCAAAATTAAAAAAGTAGTAATATAGACCAAAACCATGGAAATAGCAGTGTAAAAATTAGATCAAAGCATGAGGCCAATATGGAGACCTTCCATTCATAAAAATAGTAGCATATATATTTAGAATAATGGGCCACAAAATATACAACAAGATAGAACAAGCCTCCCAATAAGAAAAACCTCAATAAGAAGTGTTGCTAGTATATCAAAATGTTGGAAGACTACTACAGTGCAGTCATAAAGTTCACTGCCACAGTAAGTGAACATATAAATATCTATGGCTATTATATGCCTTAAAAGATATAATAAATATAGATTTAGGCTCTATACAACCTTTAGAAAAGAACCCCCAAAGGGCTTTCAGCAATACACCAATATACAATATTTGAATCAAATCCCTGGGGCTAAAGATTCACCGCACCATATAAAATCGAAAGATGGGGCTGATATGATATATAAAATAATGCAACCTCCTCCAATAGATCCTATAGGAGAAAGGTTGATCCATTCACTAGAAAACCTCCTCCCCAAATGGTGTGCTGAAACCACCCTACAACTCCTCCCTCAAAATAATGCAGTCCAAGACAGAAACTGCGCTGTAAGGGCAAATAAATAAGTGGAATGATGCCTGATGCTTCAAATAAACTCAAAGGCCTTCCTTAATATCCTCCCAATGGAAAGGAACCCTTCTCCACTGAAAATAACCACTAAAGTGACCCAAGGATGTTCTCCACTGCTACAACCTACAACACAACTCAACCCTCAACAGGATTTGTCTTATAGATGAAAGATGAAACTTGGCCTAAATCCTAAATGTGGAAGTAAAGTAAAATTCTCCTCCAAGATGCCTCTCAAGGAAAGAGGTGGGATTCCCGATCAGGAACACCCTATGCTAAACAACACTTGCAATATTAACTAAATAGCCAAAGAAATCTATATGTCTAAACAGACCATTTATCAAAACATAAACATATCATAATCTGAATAATATGGCTGACATCATCTTCCTTATATAATAAATGCACTTCCTAACCCTAAGCCCCATCCATTAATGACATTACTTCCATGCAAAGAGTCTCCATCTAAAACCGTGTTGCCCCTCATTAAATGCCACTACTCCATGACATCATTCTTGATTTCGTCAAAGTTGACCCAGTCAAGGTGTTCCAGTCCCTTTCCATACCTAAGGGTGCTCAAATAAAATGCCAAGATATCCTCTTTTCACATTTGGAATTTATTTTATTCATATTAAGGAGATTTATGGATCTCCATTATCGTCTTATTCATTAAACAAGAAATAAAAAAAAATTTAATATTCCAACTAGGTCATTGTTAATTGGGAATATTACATCATTGGTATTGATTGGATGGAATAGCATAAAGAAGTAGTAAACTAATTAGAAAAACAATAAATTGTAGAAATGCATTATTGAGATGGAAACCAAAACCTGTGTCTATTACAAAATTTTTTGTACTATAGCTAAAGCGCCCAATCAGGATGGGTTGTCCAGTGTATGTTGTACAAATTGAAGTTTTGGGATAGAAAACATAAAATTAACTTGTAGAAAACTTACCAGTGATTAGGGACTTCAAAAATGTATTTCCTGAATAAATTGTTGAGCTTCCCCCTCAGAGAGATATTGATTTCTCTGTTGACCTGGTACTAGGAGCCACCCCAGTTTCCCAAGCCTAATATAGAATGACCAGGTTTGAACTGTTAGAACTAAAAATTTAGTTACAGGGATTGCTAAACAAGGGTTATATTAGACCAAGTGTGTCTCCATGGGGAGCGCCATTATTATTTGTCAAGAAAAAATATGTTACCCTCTGGATGTGTATAGACTACAAACAATTAAAAAGGTTAAACATAAAAAATCAGTACCCCCTACCACAAACAGATGACTTGTTTGATGAAGTAAGGGGGGAAACCTAAGTTTGAAAAATTGATTTGAGAACTGGTTATCTCCAACTTCACATAAAGGATGAATACATCCACAAAACAACCTTAAAAACTCGGTATGGACATTACGGGTTTGTAGTCCCACCTTTCAGACTCAAAAAATCCCCTTCTACCTTCATGTGTCTCACGAACATCATTTTACACAAACATCTGCATACATTTGTGCCAATATTCATAGATGATATTCCGGTGTACTCTAAAAATAGAGAGGAATGCCAAGAACACCTTCGAATAGTGCTGCAAACACTAAGATAACACCAAATAAATGAAAAAATCAGCAAGTGTGAGTTTTACAAATCGAAGATTCAATATTTGGGACATGTTATTTCCAAAGAGGTGTTGGCGATATATCCAGAAAAAGTACAAGAATTTTGAAATTGGCATGCACCCACAAATGTACTAGCAACACGTTCATTCATGGGTATTGTCGGATATTATCGCGGATTTGTGTACGGATTTTTTTCATTGGCTTATCCTATTACCCCTTTGCAGAAAAAAGGTGTGAAGTTTGAATGGACATCGAAGTGCCAAGAAATATTTGAGAAGGAAAAACAAAAAATGACTACTACTCCCATCCTAGAAATTTGTGATCCATCAAAGGACTTTATTTTGTGCATGAATTCTTGCATAGAAGGACTAGGAGGACTATTGCTGCAAGACAATGCAGTGATAGCACATGAGTCTAGAAAATTGAAGAAACATGAGAAAAATTATGCAATTTATGACCTATAATTAGTTGATGTCATACATGATTTAAAAATGTGATGACATTATCTGTTGGGTAAGAAATTTTTGCTCATGACTGACCATATCATTCTAAAATATTTCTTTAGTCACTCAGATTTAAATGCAAGGAAAGAGACATGGTTAGTTTTCCTTAGTGAATTTTATATGGATATGAAACACATTAAAGGAAACGAAAACTGAATTGTTGATGATTTAAGTATAAAATCTCATGAAATTTTGTCTTACACAGGTAGTAGTGTAAAATTCAATATTGAAGAAAAAACTCAAGAATTTATATCACAAGACCCCTGGTATTTGGAATTGCAGAAAAATTATAGCAAGCTAAAATCTAAGGATATACCATGAATCTGAAAGGATTAATAATCTATACATAGAGGCTGAATATTTTGAAATTACCTACCTTAAAGCAGGTGATTTTGGATTAATACCATAAGAGACCTTATTCAGGTCATCTAGGTTACCAAAATATGGTGATAACACTACGGAAGAAAGAAATAGTTGATTACTTGGCAAGATGTTTGGAGTGCAAGCAGATCAAAGTAGAGCATCAACATCTTGCACGCTTTTTAAACCCCTTCTGATTCCAAAATGGAAGTGGGAAGTGACTTCCATGGATCTCATCATAGGAGTACCGTGTACTAAGTACCAGCATGACTCCATTATGGTAGTGGTAGACACACTATTCAAGTATGCACATTTTATTCTACTGAAATCTACTTTTGGTGTAGTACAAGTGGCCAATATATTTATGAAGGAAATTTTAAAACTTTTCATAATACGAAAGATGATCATCTCTGACAGGGATGTAAATTTCACATCCACATTATGGAAGACATTGTTTTGGGGGCATGGGAATAAAGTTGATTTTCAACACAACTTATCATCCCCAGACAAACGAGAAGACAGAAAATACAAATCAAATACTAAAGCACATGATTCACATGTATGTAATGCACATACCCACCAGGTGGGAGGATTTTCTTCATTTGGTAGAATTTTCATATAACAACAATTATCAAACATGTATTAAGATGAGTCTGTTCAAGGCTTTATATGGTATAAAATGCCATACTCCACTTATTTGTATTCAACTAGAGGAAAAATTTGTAATTGCACCTAAGGCATTACATGAAATGGAACGGACGATATGGAAAATTCAACATAACATCAAATCATCTCAAGACCGTCAGAAGAGATATGCACATAAGAAAATAATACACAGAGAATCTAAGATTGGGGATCATGTGTACTTGAGGATCAAGCCTCCCAAAAGTACCCTACACACAAGCAGTTGTGCTCAGTTAGCACCACAATACTGCGGGCCCTTTGGGGTTTTGGAACAAGTGGGCCCATTAGCATATAAATTGTCTCCTATTCATGTTATAGTTCATAATGTTTTCATGTGTCATTGAAAAAATATGTTCATGATCCTTCTTACGTAGTTGACTAGACTTTGATACAAGTGGAAACAAAAGAGGATTTTCTTCTAGAACCACTTCGTATATTGGGAAGGGAAGAAACCATGCTCTGGAATTGAAGAGTAGCTCAGGGTAAAAGTGTAGTGGAAGCACTTTATACTTAAAGAAGCTACATGGGAGCGGGAAGAAAGCATGAAAGAAGTTGTTCCAACACTTTTTAAATAATAACAAGAGATATATGCTAACACTGAGGACGATGTTTTTTTTAGGGGTGGTATTATGTAATACCCCTCATTTATGAATTTATATTTATGCAAATAAGGAAATGATCTAGGTGGACCTATGGAACAATTATTTTTTTGGAAGAAATATTTTAATTAATATTTATTTATGGATTTTTTTTAAAGACAGAGTAACTGAGATCTGGAAATTCTTATCCATCAGGATAGGATAGAATTTCATACTTTCCCACAATTCTCTAAAAAAATACTTTCTAGAAAAATAAAAATATTAAATTAGATAGAAAAAAAAAATCTAAGGAATTCCCTGTATAGATGAAAGTTAGTCAGAAGGGGTATGAAAAACTGTGTTGAGGAAAATTGAGTTTTAAAGAAAAATTTTGTGGAAAAAATAAAAGTAATGCCTAGGGTATGAGAAACAACAACCCATAATAATGAGACACCGTTAGGGAAACTTGCTGGGGAAAGTGGGCTTAAAAGTGCCATCACTAGTGTGACACGACGTTGTCGACACTAGATAAAATTGATCTCTTCTCCGAGGTGAGCTCTGAGGAAAATCTCTTGCTTTGGAGGAAAATTTGACTTTACAAGTTGGTATGCAATATGTAGAAAATTTATGTTTAATTTCTTTTGTTTTAGTAATGGATATAAGCATCAACTTATCTAATTTAATAGACAAAATTCTATTTTGTAAGTAATGGATTAATGTCATGTTAAACTAAGTTGGAATCATGGTACCGACTAGTTTCATATGATTGGTTATTATTATATACATTGATAGTAATTTGTATTATATGGTGTCAATACTGTGTTAAATACCATGCCGACACTATGTTTGGTATAGTAAACTAAGATATTGTAGGTGGATACAATTATAGTTGTCTAACTATAAACCCAAAGGGTTATGATGAGAGAGTAAACGTTGTTTACTTATTCATATATGAGGAGAAGTAACATAACTAAGACATTCTATATCTATTGTTAGAATGATGAACAAAAAAATTAAAACTAGAGACTAAGTTGGGATAAATCTAGCTAAGGAAAAATAATATTATTTAAATTTGCAGGAAGGAATCAATAGCATAGAACCTGCAAATTCTAGCTACTGAGACAAAAAAAAATGAGATGAATGCATGATGAAGTATAGAAGATACTAAAAATTCATTTATGCATAAATTATAGATACATGTAACAGTTTCTAGAAAGATAACCAAGAAAACCATTATTAACCAAGAGAATTCTAGAAGCACATAACATATCAAAGGATTTGAAAACTGATGGATTTATTATAAAATCTGAAATTTTGATATAAGTACATATCCATCCATCATGGATATGATGAGAAAAGATCATCTAGAATTCCAAATATAAATATATATAACTATCTAGTATAATAATCATTGAACATCCTTCAGGATTACATCATCATATGTATATGACTAAATTAAAAAGAATAATACAGATGACATAAACTAATTAAATGTCAAAGGAAAAGTATGGCACTGAAATATAAACTACAAAAACACCTGTCTAAGCCAAGTGCTAGAAGGAGAGCCATGTCAGAACAACATGCTACCAACCTGAGCAATAATACAGTTGGTAAGCATGGGTAGTGAGGGAAACCTGTGTGTCACAAAAACAAAAAAAAATCTAAAGCATGCCTGTAAAAGAGCATAAATGAAAAATTGAGAGAAATCCAAATAGAATAATAACTAAAAATTATTACTGTGTAAAGGACAAAAATATTCCTTACCTAAGCACACTTTCATGCCATTGATTTCTCCACTTGTACATACAAATCAAATACTTTTTGTGAGTGAATGAATCCTCCGACATATACATATGAAGATAAAAAAATGATAATCCAATAATTACATAAAGTATCAGATTTATCTGAAGGTGGAAGGATGCAAGGATAGGCTGACATCCTCATCTCCTTCAATGAAATTATTAATCTGAGCAAAAGAGTAACCTGGGTGGCAACAACCCACATATTAAACTCAGACCATAGAATGAAATTCTACATAGAAGGGAAAGATTATAAACAAAATTTAATATACAACATTAACAAAAATGAGAAATAGAGCATGGATTTAAGGTCTTTTCCAAACCTCGAGTTAGGAAAAAAAACTGCGTGACAAAATTGCCTGAAAACCTTAAGGGGTCGAACCACCCAGATAGGTTACGCATTTTCCTGAGCAGTGTGAAGGGGAAAGAAACCCAGAAATTCCCTATGCAAATTGTTGGAAAAAATATTGAGAGGCGCGATGAATAATTATTTCAATAATTTTCTTTATTTTACTTATTTCTATATGCGACTTTAATTAAGTTAACTAGTGTATGCACACGGATTTCTGAAAGGAAACTTGTGTATACCCAAAGAACATATTATTCAGATAAATATTTATAAAATTTAATTAGGCCAGTTCATCACTTGTTCATAAGGAATTTAGTAAATAGTAAAAATGTGTCTTAATAACATAATAACTCATCACACATAAGCAACACACATCAACAACCAGATTTAAGGTGGAAACCCAAGTCAGGAGAAGACCACCGTTGTTGTCGTCTTTGTATTCAATATTTATTATATAAAAATTCTTGCATTCTTGTACTGGTGCAAAATCATACCATCACATAGGAACCCAGCTATAGAAGGTTGCAACCTTCTCTTATTCTTGAGCTGCTACAGGAAGGGAGCTCCTACTCCTTGATCTGATCACCAAATCCTACTAGAAAGAAGCTTCGACTCCACACTGAAGGCTTTGACCCTTAGTCCCACTGCAAACCATGTTTCATAAATATTCACACTCGATCCAATATATTTTACCTCACCACAACTTGTATATCAATAAAAACAAGCATAAATTAAATTCAAATAGAATAGTGACATCATTGTACCCAGACCACAGGGCCAAAACCAGACTTTTGCATCAACACATAGAATCAACTACAACTTTGACCATTCATAAAAAAATGTATATGCTACTTTACTTATGGTAACCCACATGTATATGTGATTCCCAGTGGATAAAATTCATATATATGTCTATATACTTATATTAGTGTTCTGACCAGAGTCATAACATATCAAAGATATTCAGACACATTTTTCAGAGTTATAGAACCCTTATACAGTTAGTAGAATTCATCATTTTCACTGAACTAGTCATTGATATTTATACACAATCAAATAGCAACATAATCAATATTCATACAATCTGAATCTGTATGAAGACATCATTGACAGACAAAATAAATGCAACAAAAATTATCAGACTTTTCCTTCAGAATTATTCGGAAAACCCTAGCTTCCATACGTGCCTTTGCAGAGTCGAACCCGCATGTATACACACCTTTAATGTCACTAAGTTGCATATATATCTGTAAATATTTGAGTACTTTGCAACACTTCAAACCTACAAACTTACTTAGCTCATACCCTTCACTTCAACTATCATGCGCCAGACAATAGATCTAAACGAGTCCTAAACAGATCATGCAAATACATAGTCATATCAGTTCTAGAGATCTTGTTCCATTATTGTATTAATGAGTGCATCATAACATCAGGTATATCTATTTATTATAGCCTATTCAATCTAGATATACTTCAGATTGAAGTATTCATTCAATTCACATACTCATTCACACATAGCACCATGATCTTGAACTCATTATATTGTGTGAGCCATAGCCAATACCATGAGCGAAAACCACATAAGGGTCAATGCTATTTTTGGATAGGATAGAATAACCATTACTATGATAAATAATGTTGGCTAATACCATGGTAAGGACCCCTATTATCATAAACTTATTCTGCAAGTAAATATGCAAATTTTCTTTATCTTACCCACGTGTATGCGTGACTTTGCCTTGACTAAATCGCATATAGTTTGTTAAATATTTGATTTATTCATATTCTAATTCTCATTTGTAAAAAAATTGTCCCATTAATCTGATATTTTTTTTCCATCACTATGCCACCTATGATCTTATTTGGAAACCATATACTTGGTCTTTTACAAGTGGGTTTCCATCAAGGACAACACATGCAATCATAATGCCAATAGTCTCCCCCCTTTGGAATTGATGGAGATCATGTTTTTGTTTGATCATCCCAACCTAGAGACACATGAAAATAATCATTATCTAAAGACCAAATTACTCTCCCCCTTTGACATCAAGGGAAAAGGGCAGACCGATGTTGAAACAAGGTTTCTTGTTCCTTGTAGATACATGAGTGTCGATATCTATGCTGCACTATATAGACCATACTCCCCTTGAACATATGTTGAATATTCAAACAAATTTTCAATGAAATACATGACTCTATGACCTTTCCTATCACCAAGGACTCATTCTTAGATCAATATCCCAATCAAGTTGGGTTACATATTTGACTCAACTATCCAACCAAGTGGGTTAACATTTTTTACTCAGGCACCAACCAAGTGGGTTTACATATTCAAAAATTCCATATATGACAGGTTATGACAACATTTACACAATATATCTCAACATGAACCTTTCATAAAATTACAAATATGAATTTATAACCAAGACCAAAGGACCTAAATAGAGAGAGATCATCAAATATACTTCAGTAACCAAGAGAATGCCAACAATTCATTATACCAAACAAGGTTAATGCTCCCCCTAAACATGCGTATCTGAAATTTTTCAACAACCAATTCATCAAATCACCTTCGCCAAGAAGATAAATACTATGCAAGGAAATGTAAGTTGAAAAATAGAACCGCGGACTGTACCCATCAACAGTTGAGCAATAAAACCAAACCATATATCTCAGCGACATGACAACTTATGTTTTGGATGCTAACCCATTGATTTTTTGATAGAAATATCCATACGTAACTGTCTAAAAAGAGAATCGCATATATACGTGACTATGCATCAAGAAACCTGCGTACCAAATTTAATCTTCTGAAATTACATCTAAAAATAGATCAGATAAGTTTAACAGAAAAATGATGCAAAGACAACACCCAGTTTCTGTATGAGATATTCAAATGCCTCTTTTGGGAAGAGGTTTAGTAAATAGGTCAACAACTTGTTCTTTGGAGGGAACCTACTCCAATTTAACCTTTTTCTCAAGCACTTTTTCTCATAAAAAATGATACTTCATAGGAATATGAGAACAAGATTTTTTATAACAAGATTTTTTGAGAAGAAGGAATTTTTTATGAGAACAAGATTTTTTTATTGAGAACAAGATTGTTATCTCTAATACAAATGGTGTATCTCTAATAGGTTACCGTTTGTAGATCTTAAAATTTCTATGCATTTCTAGGGATAAATTTTTTTGAGAGCAAGATTGTTATTTTCTCATAAAAAATGAATAACAAGATTTTTCTCAAGCACTTGTTATGCATTCCAGAATTTTTTTGATAACAAGGAATGCATAACTAGATTTTTTGAGATCTGAATAGAACTTGTATTATCACATAGAATAGAAATGGGAGGATAAAAGTTTATTTGAATGTCCTGTAATTTCTGCATCATCTAAATAATTTGTGTGAAACATGATGCAAAAACTACATATTCTACTTCCACTGTAGATAAAGAAATGGAACTTTGTTTCTTGTTGAACCAGGATACTAATCAGGGCCCCATATAAAATGCACCTCCAATAGTACCTTTTCTATGATCAAAATTTCCATCCCAATCCACATATGTGTAAGGATGAAGGGTAGCATCGGCATTCTTGGGATACCATAGACCAAATTCTTGAGTTACTTGTAGATATTTAAATATTGTTTTTACTTCCAGAAGATGGGAATTCTTTGGATTGGCTTGGAACCGTACAACAATCCTAACTGCATGCATCATATCTAGTCTAGTACTTATTAGATAAATCATACTTGAGATATTTTGTTTGTGAAAAAAATATGCTATATTTTCCTTGTTGCACTTTTAAACCAAGAAAATATCTTAGTTCCCCAAGAAATGACATTTCAAATTCCCGTTTCATAATAGAAAAAAAAGGTTTACTCATGGATTCTTCATTACTCCCAAAAATTATATCAACATAAACAACAATAATTAGTAGCTTTCCATACTAAATTTTTGTGTACAGGTTACTGTTTATAGATCCTTTTGTGTAGCCTTGTTTCTAACAATATTTTTCTATATGATAGTACCATGCCCGTGGATATTTTTTGTCCCATAGAGAGCATTTTTTAGTTTTCACACTATTTTTTCGTCATTTCCTAGAATGAATCCTTCTAGTTGTTCTATATAAACTTCTCCTTCTACCTATCAATTAATGAATCAAGATTTTACATGCATTTGATAAAATTCAAAATGTTGAAACGTGTAATCATGAGAACTGAGGTTCTATCCGGTCATCATTGGAATGGACATAGGTTTATAGTCTTCCATCCCATACCTTTTCATAATTTTCTTGAGATATTTTGTTTGTGAGAGAAATATCCCATCTTTTGCTTCTTGCAATTGGAAACCAAGAAAATATGTTAGTTCCCCAACTAAAGACATTTCAAATTCTTGTTTCATAACAAAAGAATTTACTCATGGATTTTTCATTACTCCCAAAATTGATATCAACATAAAGAACAATAATTAACATTTTTTCATCCTCAATTTTTGCGTACATGTTACTGTCTACGAATACTTCTGTGAAGCATTGCTTCTGATGATATATTTCAAGATGATAGTACCATGTCTGTGAAGCTTGTTTTAGCCAATAGAGAGCCTTATTTAGTTTGCAAACAATTTTTTCATCATTTCCTAGAAGGAATCCTTCTTGTTGTCCTATATAAACTTCTTCTTCTAGATATCCATTAAGGAAGGCATATTTTACATCCATTTGATAAACCTTGAAACGTTGAAAACTTGGAAATGCATGAAAAATTATTATGGATTCAAGTTTGGCTATGAGTGAGAATGTTTCTTCAAAGTCTATACCTTCTTGTTGAGAATAAAATTAACAAACAAGTCTAGCTTTGTTTCTAATTACATCTCCATTTTCATTTAACTTATATTTTAATATCCACTTTCTTACAATAACATTTTTATCTTGAGGCCTTGGAATCAATACACAAGTGTTATTATTTTCATTTTGATCGAGTTCTTCATCCATGGCCTTAATCCAATATTCATATTGACTATATTGATTTACATTATATGGCTCAATGGTGATAATAGTGTTGGATAACTAGGAGATCCCACAAGTGTTCTTCTTGTTTGTATCCCTGATTCCTTTTCTCCCAAAATTTGAGATTCTTGATGAGAATCATTAGGGGAATTTTGAGGTTTAAAATGTGTCTCCTAATGAAATTATAAAATAATAGTGGAAAGAATAAAATAATATTTGATTACATCATTAATTCTAGAGGGACAAAAGAAAAACTACTTTTTCAACTCGTATTTTGAACTTATCTCCTTAATGTTTTACTCAAATTTCAAGCACGAGTACAGGTTGGATGAAAAATCTAATTCCCCATCGTAGGAGTACCCGTGTTTCATACTTTTGATGGACTCTGCTACACAAAAAAAGAGAAATACATGAAAAAATGTGATTGCAATCACGTTTTTTCATGTATTTCTAATGTTTCGTGTACCAGAGTCCATCAAAAGTATGCAACATGGGTACTCCATGAATGAGGAATTAAATTTTTCATCCAAGGAGTACTCCCACTTGAAATTTGAGTAAACTGTTAGGGAGATAAGTTTAAAATACGACTTGAAAAAGTAGTTTTATTATTTTATTATTTTTTAATATTTTTACCTTTTTACTCCAAAAATGTTGAATCATCCCCCATGGTCGACATCATCATCTTGAATCCTATAGGTTATCATAAATTTTATTTTGGTTGTACATTTTTCTAGGAGGCCCATTTTAGACCTCAAAATTCCCCTAATGTTTGGACATACTTGGATGGAGCCTTTTCTGTTTCTGATGTATATTGTTCTCGTGCTTCATTAGGTTTTTCTTCAATATCATTCTAATTTGATGACGAAAATAATTCATCATCATCATCCTCGTTTTTTATTATTTTCATTTTGGGAGCTTTGGGTGTTTGATCAAACACAACATCAATACATTCAACAATATTCTGAAGTCTCTTATTGTAGCATTTGTATTCTTTAATTCTAGAAGAGTAACCAAGAAGAATTTCTTCATCTGCTCTAGGTTCAAACTTACCAAGTTTTTAATCATATTTTTTTATAAAACATTTTCTTGCAATAACTTTAAAGTGATTCATAGTGGGAGTATTACCATACCAAAGTTCATAAGGATTTTTATCACTATTCACATGAACATGAGCCTTGTTGAGAATATTTACTGTAGTGTGCGCAGATTAACCCCAAAAAGATGTCACGAGTCCTAGATTTATCAAGCATAGCACAAACCATTTTCTAAACTGTTATATTCATTCATTCTGCAATGCCATTTTTTTGCAGAGTTCCAGCTACAAAAAATTGTCTTTTGTCCCATATTATTCTAAAATATTAGAGAATTCATTCGATGTGTATTCTCTTCCTCAGTCAAATATGAGACATTTGATTTTCAGATCTAATTCCTTTCAACTAATTCTTTGAAGACCTTAAATTTTTCAAATTCTTCATCTTTTTGTTTCAATAAACAAATCCAACACATTCTAGA
Organism: Pinus albicaulis; assembly: GCA_034641835.2. Lineage (NCBI taxonomy): Eukaryota > Viridiplantae > Streptophyta > Pinopsida > Pinales > Pinaceae > Pinus > Pinus albicaulis. Next base: position 1,377,189,628 of record CM076584.1, read on the forward strand.
AAATTCATCAATGAACAAGATATAGTATTTCTCTCAGCGAGGTGACTTTTTCCTTACAGGTCCACACAAATTTGTATGTATAAGTTCAAGAGGATTACTTTCTGATCCTTCTTTGTCATTAGCTTCAACTATGGTTTTATTGAAGAATTGGCAATACTTAGATATAGTAGTTTCTTGTAAAGTGATGTTGGCTAAATCATGAAAAGCTTTGACTCTACTTGATTTTCTTAATTTAGAAAATCTCAGATGTCCCAATCTTTTGTGCCATAACTAGTTTCTTGCATATTTCTTGTATCAAGTTCACGAACCACACATTATTTTGATCGGAAAACAACTTAATTTCCTTGCTCAAACATTTGGCTAACACTAAAAAAGTTGTGCTTTAATCTATCACCATACATAACATTATTGGATTTAACATTTTCTTTCTGAAAAACATATCCTTTACCATTAATGACAGCAGGAGAGTCATTTCCAAAAGTGACATTTTTTTCCTTTTCTAATGCATTGTATGAAACAAATTTTTTTTTATCACCTGTCACGTGTTTTGAACATCTGCTATCAATGTACCATTTATTTTCTTCTCCTTCTGCAAATAAATATATGCCACAACTTTTTAATTGTAATTCCTTCCTTCTTCATACCTTATAAATTGTGGATATTTGTTCTTTTGGTTGTAGTTTACTCTTGCATTCAGGCTCCTCATGTCCAAAGTTATTACAAAATGAACATTCAATTTCGCCTTGAAGAGGAGAAATATTTTTATAAGTATTCTTCTTCATTCCTAAGTCATTTCTTTTCCTTATTTCTTCTCTGGTCATGATGGTTTTTTATGCAACACATTGAGCAGCTTTGTTACCAAAATTATGACATGAGAAACATTGTCCATTAAAGAGGAAATTTCTGCAATCATAGAACCTTCTAGTGTTTTTTACCTTTTGACGAATGCTTCTGCTATTTTTCATCCTTGAATTCGAATGATCATGCTTTACCTGAGAATTGTCTTTTTTCTTCTACTGAGTAATGAAACTTTGCTCAATGGCATTTGCCACATTTAGATAGCTTGTAGATGAGGATTTTTATGACTGAGAAGACTCACCCATGTATCCAAGACTCGTCTTCATAAGAGGAGAGCATTGAATCTTGATAATTTCATCTATGGTTTCATATCCTTTATAAAATCGAATATTTAGAGTTTTTACTTTCTCAAGATCCTTTCTGAGACTTACTATTTCACATTCTAACTTCTCATTGTGCTTCTCCTTTTCTATGAGTGTATTCTTTACAAAATCTATGTATATTTTTTATCTTCCAAGCATACTTTGAGTTGAGTGATTTCTTAAAGAAAATCATTTTCTTCTAAAGCATTGATAAAATAATATTTAGTCTCACTAGTGTCTTTTTCAAATGCCACGATTAATAGAGGGAAAAAAGAAAAAATACTTTTTCAACTCATAATTTTAACTTATCACCTTAAGGTTTTACTCAAATTTCTAGCACGAATAGTCGTTGGATGCAAAATTTAATTCCCCATCCAAGGAGTACGCATGTTTCACACTTTTGATGGACTCTGCTACACGAAAAAAGAGAAATACATGAAAATATGTGATTGCAATCACGGTTTTTCAAGTATTTATATTTTTTCGTGTAGCAGAGTCCATAAAAAGTATGCAACATGGGTACTCCTTGGATGAGGAATTAAATTTTTCATCCAAGGAGTACTCCCATTTGAAATTTGAGTAAACCGTTAGGGAGATAAGTTGAAAATACGAGTTGAAAAAGTAGTTTTATTATTTTATTATTTTTTACTATTTTTACCTTTTTACTCAAAAAATGGTGAATCATCCCCCATGGTTGAAATCATCATCTTTAATCCTATTGGTTATCATAAATTTTATTTTGGTTGTACATTTTTCTTAGGAGGCCCATTTTAGACCTCAGAATTCCCATAATGTTTGAACATACCTGGATGGAGCCTTGTCTGTTTCTGACGTATCTTCTTCTCATTCTTCATTAGGTTCTTCTTCAATATCATTGTGATTTGATGATTGAAATAATTCATCATCATCATCCTCGTTTTTTATTATTTCCCTTTTGGGAGCTTTGAGTGTTTGATCAATCACAACATCAATACATTCAACAATCTTCTGAGGTCTCTTATTGTAGAATTTGTATTATTTACTTATAGAAGAGCAACCAAGAATAATTCCTCCATCTGCTCTAGGTTCAAACTTACGAAGTTTTTCATCATTATTTTTTATAAAACATTTTCTTTCAATAACATTAAAATGCTTTATAGTGGGAGTATTACCATACTAGAGTTCATAAGGATTTTTATCACTATTCACATGAACATTAGCCTTGTTGAGAATATTTAATCTAGTGTGCATAGATTCACCCCAAGAAGATGTCATGAGTCCTAGATTCATCAAGCCTAGCACGAGCCATTTTCTAAAATATTCTATTCATTCATTCCGCAATGCCATTTTGTGTAGACTTCTAACTACAGAAAATTGTATTTTATGCCATATTATTCTAAAAAATCAGAGAATTCATTTGATGTGTATTCTCTTCCTTGGTCAAATCTGAGACATTCGATTTTTAGATCTAGTTCATTTTCAACTAATGCTTCGAAGACCTTAAATTTTTCAAATTCATCATCTTTCTGTTTCAATAAACCAATCCAACACATTCTAGAAAATTCATCTATGAACAAGATATAGTATTTCTCTCAACGAGGTGACTTTTTCCATACAGGTCCACACAAATCTGTATGTATAAGTTCAAGAGGATTACTTTCTGATCCTTCTTTGGCATTAAATTGAAATATGGTTTTCGTAAAGAATTGTCATGAATTAGATACAGTACTTTATTTTAAACTAATGTTGGGTAAATCACGAAAAACTTTGACTCTACATGATTTTTTTATTTTAGGAAATATCAGATGTCCCAGTATTTTGTGCCATAACTAGTTTCTTTATTATTTCCTATATCAAGTTCAGGAACCACACATTCTTTTGATTGGAAAAAAACTTCATTTCCTTGGTCACACATTTGGCTAACACTGAAAACGTTGTGCTTTAATCCATCACCATACATAACATTATTGGATTTAACATTTTTTTTTTGGAAAGACATATCCTTTACCCTTAATGATAGCACGAGAGTCATTTCCAAAAGTGACATTATTTTCCTTTCTTAATGCATTGTATGAAAGAAATTTTTTTCTATCACTTGTCATGTGTTTTGAACATCTACTACCAATGTACCATTGATTTTCTTCTCCTTCTGCAAATAAATATATGCCACAACTTTTTAATTGTAAGTCCTTCCTTCTCCATACCTTATAACTTGTGTATATTTTTTCTTTTGGCTATATTTTACTCTTGTATTCAGGTTCCTCATGTCCAAAGTTATTGCAAAATGAACAGTCAAATTTGTCTTGAAGAGGAGAAATATTTTTATAATTATTCTTCTTCATTACTGTCTCATTTATTTTCTTTCTTTCTTCTCCAGTCATGATGGTTTTGTATGCAACACATTGAGCAGCTTTGTGACCAATATTATGACATGAGAAATATTTTCCATTAAAGAAGATTTTTTTTGTGATCATAGAACCTTCTAGTGTTATTTACCTTTTGACTGATGATTCTGCTATTATTCATCCTTGAATTCAAATGATCATGCTTTACCTGAGAATTTTATTTTTTCTTCTGCTGAGTGATGAAAATTTTCTCACTGGCATTTTCTAAATTTAGATAGCTTGTAGATGAGGATTTTTCTAACTAAGAAGATTCACCCATGTATCCAAGACCTGTCTTCACAAGAGGAGCGCGTTGAATCTTGATAATTTCATCTAAGGTTTTAGATCCATTAGAAAATATAATATTTAGAGTTTTTACTTTCTCAAGTTCCATTCTAAGACTTACTATTTCACGTTCTAAATTCTCATTGTGCTTCTCCTTTTCTATGAGTAGATTCTTTACAAAATATATGCCTATTTTTTTTCTTCCAAGCATATTTTCAGTTGAGTGTTTTCCTCAAGAAAATAATCTTCTTCTAAAGCATCGATAAAATTATATTTAGTCTCACTAGTGTCTTTTTCAAATTCCATGATCAGTATGAGATCTTGATCATATTCTCCTTCTTCACTGTCTGATAGGCCATCACTATCTTCATGAGTATAATAAGCTTTGAAATTTTCAAATCATCACTTATTACCTTTTTCTATATCCTTTCACTTGTCATGTTTATATTTATGAGGGCATTTAATAGCATAATGACCCACTCTTCCAAAAGAAAAAAATTTGAAAGGAAGATTACCTCTGAACCTTCCAGTGCCAAGATAAAGTTTCTTAACAAAATTTACCTCATCTTCTTCTGATACAAACCTTGATTATTTATGTTCTTCCTTTTCCTTCCCTTTTGTGGTATCTTTAAATGCAGCATCTCAAACTTCAAACATACCTCCTTTTCTCATTTCAAAAGCAGTCATGATCCCATGAAGTTGAACAAAAATAAGTGTCTGCAAATCATGCTTCTCTTAAAAAGAAGACAAATTTGACTCGAATTTAGGAGTTAGAGATCTTAATATTTTCTCTACTACTGTTGTGTCTCTTATGTCTTCACCCATATTTCTCATACGATTTATGATCTCATATAGACGTAGAAATAAGCATGTAATACTTTCTTCACTATGCATTTTGAGATTTTCATATTGGATTAGGAGAGATTGGAGTTTAGAAACTTTTACCTTGGCATCGCCTTCATAGCTTATAATTATTTTGTACCGTATATCCTTTACTATATTTAAATGCATAACCTTGACAAATTCTAATTCAGTCAGGCTTACGAATAAGTCATTCACATATTATTTCATTGGTTTCATAGTTTTTCCTTGCTTTTGGATCTGTGGGAAGTACAACTGGATATTGGTAACTGCCCTAAAAAATTTCCCAAACATCTTCTTCGAGAGATTGAATATAGGATCTTTTTCTTTTCTTCTATAAAATTAAATTGTTTTCATTTAATATTGGAGGTATGATAGAGGTTGTTCCATCTTCATTTCTCATCTTATTAGATCCTTCTAGTGATCAAGCTTCTTCAGAAGGACCTGATCTCATACCAATTATTGGAAAATTACTAAGAGGGCGAGGGGGGGGTGAATCAAAATTTCATCACTTTTCTTTATTTTACTAATCTATATGTGTGACTTTAATTAATTCAACTAGCATATGCACATGGATTTCTGAAAGGAAACTTGCATGTACCTAGAGAAGTTATTATTCAGATTAATCTTTAGAAACTTCACTTAGCCCAGTTCATCATTTATTAATCATACATTTAGTAAGAAGTAAACATGTGCAATAGAAACATAATAAATCATCACACATAAGAAACACACATGAAAATCAGGATTTAAGGTGGAAAAACAAGTCTACTGAAACCCAGTGTTGTTGTCATCTCTGTCTTCAAAATTTATTATATAGAAAATTACTTACATTATATTACTGGTGCAGACTCATACCAGCACATAGGGACCCACTTGCAGAACGTGACAACCTTCTCTCATTCTCTAGCTGCTAGTGGAAGGGATCTCCTACCCCTTGGTCTATGTTACTAGCCACCACTACAAGGGAGATTCAACCCCCTGATATGATCACCAGGTCTTATAGGCAACAAGATTTGACTTCCACACTAAGGCTTTAACCCTCAGTCCCATTGGAGATCATGTTTCACAAATTTTCACACTCTATCCAACAACATTTACTTCAACACAACTTGTAGATAAATAGAGATAACCATCAACCAAATTCGAACAAAATAGTGATATCATTGTACTCATACCACAAGACCAAACCCAGACTTCTGTGTCAACACACAGAATCAACTATAACTCTGAGAATTTAAAAAAAATTATATATATGTTACTTTACATACAACGACCTGGATGTATACGTGTTTTTATGTGGACCAACCTACGTATATATCTTTATATAGTGAGATTAGAGTTCTGAACAAAATTAGAACATATCAGAGATATTCAGACACACTTTCTCATATTTATAGAACCCTTATATAGTTAGTAGCATTCATCATTTTCAATCAACCAATCAGTTACCTTTATGCGAAATCAACTAGTAGCATAATCATGTATTCAAACAACCCAAATCCATATGAAGACATAATTAATAGACAATATAAATGCAACAAAACAGATGAGAATTTTTCTTCAGCATTCTTCAAAAAACCCCAGCTACCATATGCACCTTTACAGAGCCAAAACTGAGTGTATACGTGCCTTTAACGTGACTAACCTGCATATATATCTGTAAGTATTTCAGGACTGTGCAACAATTCATACCTACAAACTTACTCAGATCATATCCTTCACTTCAACAATCATGCACCAGGCCACATATCTAAACAACTCATAAACATATCATGCAAACACATAGTCATTTCAGGTCTAGAGATTCTAATCCATTACTGTTTTCATGAGTGCATCATAACATCAGATCTATCTATTCATTATAGCCTATTCAATGCATATATATTTCGAATTAAACTATTCATTCAATTCACATACTCATGAGCAGATTGCACTGTGATCTTCACCTCCTTATATAGTGTGAGACTTAGCCAATACCATGAGCCAAAACCACACTTGGGTTTATGGTATTCTTCGACGAGATCAAATATCTATTATTGTGCTTAACATTATGGGATAATACCATGGTAAGGACCCTTGGTATCATAAAATTAATGCACAAGTACAGACGCGACTTTTCTTTATCTTACTCGCGTGTATACACGAATTTTCCTTAACCAACCCGTGTATAGTTTCTTAAATATGTGCTTTATCCATCATCTCATTCCGATCCATAAAATTTTTTTCCCATATTTCTAAAATTTTGTTCCATCATTGTGCCAACTCTGAGCTTATCCAAAAACCATATAGTGTGTATTTTACAAGTGGGTTTCCCTCAAGGAAAACACATGCAATCATAATTCCAATAAATTCCATAACTAACAGAAGCATGCACAACCCCAATTGCAATTTAACTCAATGAAAAAATATAAAAGAAATACTCATAAGTAAATGAAACCATGGGTGAAGGATGTTCTTCATAATAATATATATTATTAACTGATAATGGTATGGGTAACACAAAAGTGAACCAAAGCTCTAACGAATATACCCGGATGAAATTAAACTTGTGAACAATATGTAAATATACAACCTACAAAGTCAAATGATAAACCCAGAAATCAAATGAGAAAAGTAGGGAATTGTTAACAACTCTCATGAGGGTTTCGATTTCCATTATTGTTGTGTACAAAACAAAATTGCAAAATGTAAGACCTAGAATCTTAATTAAATAGAGGAATCACAATTCCATTAGTAATGCAAGAAATTAAATGAACTGGTGATACCAAGAACCAAATCATTACATCTAAAAACTAGAGACATACATGAAGGACATAAATTATGCTGTAATTTGGGTTACATAATAGAATATTTTAATATGATATTACACCTAACAAAATAAAGAAAAAATGTGGAACAAAGTATAGTCCTTACGCTGTCCCACCTATTCCATTCAAAATAATTTAACCCAAAACCTAAAGAAAAATGAGGGGATTATCCTATTCTCTGGTCAGTGTACTCAAATAACAACGAATAAAAACGAAAAATGTACGGGTAGAATGGCCAAGTGAAACGAACATTTAAATTAAAAATGCAATTATAATTAAACCAAATTTTTTGTTAGCTATTAGTATTCTATTCTATGAAAATTCGAAACAAAATCATAGGATTATAACACTTTGGCCAACATAATAGATACACATAAATTGAATATTGTGAAGGACTCCCCAAATAAAATTGGCAAGGTCACATATAAATAGCGTATTCCTAAACATAGAAATTCAGGGAATGGTAGACATACTAAACCTAGAGATGAATGTTATACAATATATATATATATATATATATATATATATATATATATATATATATATATATATATGAACCCAGAATTTGAATGGTGAAGAAAAGTGAAAAATTTGAAAATAGTATGCGTAGGAAGAACATCTTACCTCTTATGAGAAGAAAAGGGCCGAAGGACTTCCAATTTGAACTGAAATACTTGTTGTAGAAACATGATGACGAAAGAGAGAGATCTTTACCCAAATGACTACACAAAGGAGAAAAAGGGTTCCTACTTGTGAATATAAACCAACCCACAGTCAAATGAGTATTATCAAATTAATTAAATTCAAGACATTAAAACATAGGGAAAAGGTAAAACATAGTACATGAGGTGAAGGTCGACTCTACCAATGTTGTGAGGTTACCTGCAACAAAAAAAGAATGAAATTATAACTAAATCATAAGGATTTAAGAACAAATTTAGCTATGCAATCATGCCAATGAGGATACACATTTAGAAACATGATAAAACCCTTACCTTTGAGGCCCTAGTGTATGAATTCTCTATGCATAATGAAACTATCTTGACGAATAGGATGCTAAACACCCTCGAAGTTGACTTTGAGAAGGAATTGAAAGAAATTGAGCTACCATGGGTCTGAAAATTTGAGGTGGAGGATGAGTTATGGAGGCATATCTCCCTCAGATGGGATGGCCATAAAGCACACAGTGAAATGTTGAAATGAGGCAAAGTAAGGTAGGTAAAACCCTTAGGGTTTTCGTAGCAAATTTAAGCCATAAATATTTCACCTTTGATCACAACCTTCCATGCTTGGCATCGATAAGGGTGAAGTCCAAGTGAGGACACATGACCTCTTCCACATGGATAACGTTTAGCAAGACAAGTCATCAGGTAGGCATACATATATTAAGTGTGAATTAAATTATGTGAGTGGTGTTAAGACCTTTTTCACAAACCATATTAAAACCGTACCTAAGTTTAACATATGAATAAGGGCATAGAGGGTTTATTACAATATGACCGCAGGTAATGTAAATATTAATTTTAGGTGTAGAGTATAGGTTAAATAATAAAAAGGGTAATGTATGGGAAGGAATGAAAAGGTAACCAAGGGTTAGAGTATATATGATTATATGTAAAATATATGTTATCAATATTAGCCTATCAATTGTAAATAACTAAATGGTTAGTATTCTTTCAACTAGTGACGATCAAATCTTCTAAGACATTATCAATAATAGTCTTAGTGAATAATGGTTAGAGGACAATTGCATAATTAATAGACAGAAAATTTAATAAAAATTGCTAATATAACAAGGGAGGGATGATGAACATTAAACTAAATCAATACATGATAAAAAAATAATAATTTGGGGATATGACATTACAATATAGACCAGTCAATCACATGATCAACATATTTAGCATAATTCTTAAGCAATGACACATGGAAAACATCATGGAATTTTATTATCGTAGGAAGTGCAATTTGATAGGATACTCATCCAATCCTCTCTAGAATCTTGAATGGTCCAGAATATATAGGTGCCAACTTGGCACATTATCCAAACTGTAAGGAGATCTTATTTGGCTTGAAGCTTAAGTACACCTTCTCTCCAACCTGAAAGTACTTAAAAAACATGTTTCAGTTTGCATAACATTTCTTCTTACCATGTTTTTCTTTCATATTATTCTGGATTACTTGCATTTTTTTTTCCATTTCTACTAAAATATCTAGTCCAATCAACACCCCATTAACTGGATCACTCCAACTAATGGGTGTATTGCAAATCCACCCATACAATGCCTCAAACAAACTCATCCTCAAATATTATGTATACCTATTTTCATAACCTAACTCTTCCAGTAGAATATTCTCTTCCCACTTTCATTGTTGATTCATCGCATACATCTTCAACATGTGCTCCAATATCCTATTGACCCTCTCTATTTGTCAATCTATTTGTGGATGATAATTTTTATTGAAGGCCAACATTGTGGCCAAACCTACAAACAACTCCTTCCAACGCTTGGAAGTGAAATTTACATCCTTGTCTGGCACAATATTCTATGGAACACCATGCAATATGACCACATCCCTAAGGAAGACCTATGGTACATCATTTTTTGTGTATGTAGACATCACTGGAATGAAGTGTGCTACCTTTGTCAACTTTTCCACCAAGACCATGATGGAATCATTCTCTCTATATGTCCTCGACAAAGCTATGATAAATTTCATGGAAATTACCTCAAATTTCTACTCTGGAATTGGAATCAGTTGTTCTAGTCCACCTGGATGCTTACACTCTACTTTGATCTGTTGAAATTCCAAGCACCTAGATAGACAAATTTCTACATCTCTGTTCAAATTCATCTGGTAGGAAAACTTCTTTACTTTTGTAAGAATCTTCTAATAGCCTAGGTGACCTAAATACGGTTTCGCATGAAACACCCTCAAAATCACCTTTTTTAGCTCACTATTTTCTTGCACATATGTCATATCTCTAAACATAATCAAGCCATCTCTTGTGAGATGATAATCCACATCCCGAGCTCCTACACATATACCTGTAAAACTACTTGTACATATACCTTTACCTATACTAGAACCTATACCTATACTCTATTGCAATTTGTGCTTAAAATCCATATACCTGATATCCTTCTGACCTACATGCAAGATACCAGATACCTGATATCCTGCTGAACTACATGAAAAATCCTATCATGTAGATATTTCCCATAGGAACTCATAGTTCCTATATGATTCACCTTTATCTACCTTATAAGAGAATCTACAACCCTATTCTCTTTATGTTTAGTATACCTGATCTCAAAGTCAAACTCACTAACCCTGACCAACCATCAGGCTTGTCTGGTGTTCATATTCGGTTGGTTAAATAGATACCACAATCCACTGTGATCACTCATCAATACAAATCATCTTCCTAGAAGATATTTCCTCCACATATTTAATGCATGAGTGATCACTGCCAAGTCATGATCATGTATTGGATAATTCTACTCATGCTCATTTATTTTCGATGGCTCATAACATACCACATGTCCTTCTGGCATAAGGACTCCACCAAGCCCTATCTTGGAAGCATATCTACATACCAAAAACTCTTTTTTTGGATCTACGATCTTTAAAACTTTAGAATTTGTCAATAACTAGTTTAAATACTCACAATTGACATCATATTCCTCTATCCATTCAAACTTCTTACCTTTCCTTTTCAATTATGTGATATGGTAAGCAATATATGAGAATTTCCTAATGAGCCTCCTTTAATAACCTAATAACCCCATGAATAATCTTATCTCATCTACATTACTAGGATTTAGCCACTCCACGATAACCCTTATTATTTTTGGATGTATTTTTATACCTTCCTTCGAGACAACATATCCCAAGAAGTGTAAAATTTTCTGAAAGAAACTGCAATTGTTGAGCTTAGCATACATGTGATGCTCTCATAGGAATATCAACACCACTGCTAAATGTTTTACATTCTCTTCTTGATTTTTAGAATATTCCAATATATCATCAATGAACACAATAAAAAAAATTTCAACATAAGTACACAACACACTATTCATCAAGTGCATAAAAGTAGCTAGAGCATTAATCAAACCAAATGGAACTACAAAAAAAATTTAATGTGATCCAGAATGTTGTCTCGTGAATATAATCTTATTTAACACATACCTAATGATATCCTAATATCATATCAACCTTTGATAAGAGATTTGATCCCTTAAAATTACTGAAAAAAATCATCAATCGTCGAAAAGTGATACATGTTCTTGATGGTCACCTTGCTCAAATGCTTGTAATCAATGCATAGCCTGAGAGTACCATCCTTATTCTTCACAAACAATGTCGGTGCACCCCAAGGTGATACAATTTGCCTAATGTATCCCTTGTACAAAATTTCCTTGAACTACAACTTTAACTCTACCAACTCTGGTGTGCTCATTTTTTATGGTGCTTTAGATGTTAGTGCTACCCGTAATACCAACTCAATACAATAGTCTACTTCACTGTGATGTGGAAATTCTAGAATATTTGTTGGACATACATATTAAAAATATTTTAGTATTGGGTACCTCCTTAGAGCACCAACATCCTCTAATTCCTTACCTTTGTCTCTAGAAATATGCACTGGTAATAACACACACCCTTTCCTGTGAATACGCTTTCCCTGTGTAGTTGTCACCATCCTAACTCATGCTGATTTCTTCTTACCCTGAAAGACTCTTTTCTCCCAATTTTCATACAAGCACTCAATCTCCTTGTCATAAAAATCTACCTTGGTCATGTGAAAATATATCCTTTCCATACCAAGAATCATACTATATGATCGCAATGACAATACATTAAAATGTGTTGAGGTAGGCATACCATTCAAGTCAAATGCACTAGCTCTTACCCAGTGATGAACTCTCTTCTTGGTACATGTAGCCAACTACACTAACCAAGTCTCTACATGCACTTATTTACTCAAACCACTCATATCCACTAGGTCAATATTAACATAACTATAATTATATCAGGTTAGGTAAAAATTTAAACAACTTGATTACAAAGCTTATCATCCATCTCAATGATAGATGCATGATGATCTACCTAGATGTTATCCAATGATATATAGATCTTGGGAATAATTTTTCTATCATCTCCCACTATCTGTGCCTCGTGGAAACTTTAGATCTACGGTTTACGACCCTGATGTTATGGATAATCCCTCCTACGATGATCACCTCCACAATTCCAACAACACACGAGATCCCTATTTTCATTCTTATTCTACTCATTATTTTGAAGTCCATGTCCTCTCCCATGTATATTAAACTTATTAGGTGGTTCATCATTCTCTTTGTTACATGTATCCTAAGGTATTTCTCTCCTCTTGTCCCATTTTACTTTGTTCTTTGCAATACCTTTCCAATACATATTAGTCTCTGATCTACACTTTGATTGGTCATAACAATGCTTTAGATTCCGAATGGCATCCTCCAATGATATAGGCTCGTCAAACTCAATCCTCTCTTCAAACTCTGTCAACAACCCACTGACAAATCTATGAATATTGGCCTTGTCTTACTTGAGGTAAGGCACATACCTCAAAAAATCTAGAAATATGCTAGTGTACTCCTCATCAGTCACAGATCCCATATTTAGCTCCTAAAAATCATTTCCATATCATCAAAGTACCTATGTGATAGATAATTCTTATCGAATGATCTCTCAAATTCACTCCAAGTGATTTCTTCAATCATGAATACGCTTGAAATTATTCAAATATTCCCACCAGATATATGGTTGACCTTTTAGGCTGAATGTAGCTAATCTTACTTTCATATTTTTGATCTATCATGCAACCTGAAGAACTTTCTCATACCAAGAAACCATGCTTCTGCATCCCATGATTTCTTCATTTCTCCATCAAATGTAGTTGTATTTTATTTCTTAAACTAATTCGAAAAATATCCCTTATCACTCCTCCTGTATGTATTATAGTGGTAACAATCATAGTGCATGTTAGAACTGGAAATAGAATAGTACCTGGATGGAAATCTTCGTTGGGGACTTGTATTCCAAGGTTGTTCTTGCGAATCTTGTCCAATGAACTATACATGCATGTCAGATCTCATAGGTTCATTGTATTTTGTTGTAGAAGGTCATACTTCTTCTTCTTTATAACCAAGGCTCATTTTGTCATTGTAATATCATTGATTTCTCATGAGTTTTTCCAATGCCCTTGAGTTTTTGGCATAGTTTTGGACACATTTTCCCTTCTTCACTTCCTTACGCAGCGAGACTACTTCGGCTCCTAATGCTTCACTTTCTTCACTTCTTCCTTCCAACTCCTTTTGAAGTGACTCTTCAATACATTTGTGCTCTTCAAAAGTATTGGAATGAATCTTCTCAGCCCTGAGCTCTATTATAAGCCTAATTTCCTCCTTAGAAAAATATTCTAAGGTCAACCCTGCTTCTTTGTTGTTTAATACCTCTTGTTTATTGTGCTTGGCCATAAAAATTAGTCTCTCATTGGCCTCTTCTTTTTTTTCACTGTCTTCATCAGATCATGAGATATCTTTCTTAGAGAGAAAGTTTCGTTTCAATCCTTTTTGTTTTTCCTTGCTGATTGAATTTCCTAAAGCCTTTCTTTCCTTTTAAGTTTCCATCACTTTTGTTAAGACATTTTTCTGTGAAATACCAAACCTTACCATAGTAGAAACATATGAATGAAAGTTTAACTTTGAATTTTCCCTTACCAATTTTTAGTTTTCTCATAAAGTAAGAATATTATCCATCTTAAAGACCTTCTTCATCATCTTCCTTTTATTCACACTTGCAGGTGCAAGTCTTTTCCTTTGAAGGTTCTTTGTCCTTATTGGTTTTCTTAAATGCAGCAAACACAATTTCTAGATTTCAGGTACCTTCTTCTTCATCAAGTCTCATTTCATATGGTATGAGAACTCCATGTAATTCCTCTTTGTTGAGTTTTTCCATATTTGCACTATATTATAAGACTGATACCTTTGGGTTGAATCTCCCTGGTAATGTTCTAAGAATATTTCGTATAATAGTCTTCTCATCAATAGGATTTTGCAATCCTTCCAGAGTGTTCCTTATTTCATCAGCATGTTGGAAGTATTCAACATTGTTGCCATTTTATTTCATTATGAGTTTCTTAATTTTTTCTTTGTAGATTTGAAGCTTTTATTCTTTGACATTTGAGTCACCTGCATATATATTCTCAAATTTTTCCCATACATTATTGGCAGTTTTAAAACCCAACACCTTATGATAAGAATATTCAATAAGTCCATTGATAATAGTATTCTTTTCTTTTGCATCACTTACCAAATTCTTCTTACCTTGTTCATTTTCGGTTGATGTAAATCCATTTTGAACAATGTCCCATACTTCGTAACATTCCACCAAGAGATAGACCTCCATTCTTCCTCTCTAGAGTGCATAATTATCTCATTGAATAGAGGTACACCATTCTTGGTATGCTCCATGACCTCCTACGAGTTGTTAAACTACTATTGAAGGAATCAATCTCTGATACCAATTGTTGGGAATAATAATAAGGGCGGTGAATGAGTATTACTTTCAACTAGCATTATTATCAATCTTTTATACAATTAGTTAATCTTCAATTATTATCAGTGTTTGTACAATGATAGAAGTAAAGAAAAGGAACACAAATGCACACATTTTTTAAGGTGGAAACCCCCTCCGGGACAAAAACCACCTGAATTATTTTGTAATAATTCTTTAATATTCAACTCCAATTGAAAAGAAAGCTCCAACTTCCTAGAATATGGAAAATCATTCTTCTCCAGCTCCCACTGGATGGACGCTCCAATGCCCGATATTCTTCAGTAGTCAACTTAACAGATGCCTCAACACCTACAGAGCTACAACTCACCCTAGCACCACCCTACCACCCTGAAGTTTTCATAGGATTGAACCTATTGGTGACTTCATGTACCAGTCTAGCACCACCCTACCACCCTATAGAATAATCAAATAAGAATGGACTCTCGTACTAGGGAAAATGGTCCACTTTACAATGATATAAAATGATGTAGATGAATAAAGCACACTAGATCATAACCCCAACTATGACACAACCACCTAATGAGGATCCTAGACCTCCTGACACTGCCTTTTCAATTCTTGGAATATAAGCACTTGTACAAATTTTACAATGACTAAGTACAATGATACCTTTACAATGACTATATGCAGTTCTCCCCACTTGAAGACTTAATGTGGTGAACTTATTGCTGCTATTCTACAGCTTGATTATTTCTCTTCTCATGCTTCCATTTATAACTCTTCAGAACATTAGATCATGCATTGACTCTTATGTTAATGAATATTTAATACCTGCAAAAATTATTCAAGTAAATACCGATGACATGATAATAGAAAAATTTACTCATCCTGTAGAGCATATGTCAATGTAAACGAAAATAAATAAATATATTAGAATACAAAGAACCTAATGTAATTAAGAGATGAACATGCATAGAAAAATATAATAACCTGGAGCTTACCTATGTTGCACCTTTATTTTCTTTTATACACTATAAATTATGGTCTTTTGTAGCTCTTGACCTCACATGATCTAGCTTTTTCTTGCCTTCTAGGCGCTCGATATTGAATCTGATGTATATCTGTTATTTCTGATCCCCAATATGTGATTTTCGGTGTTGTATTAGCCCTAAGAGTCTTCTTTCTAATGCCATGGGTCTGACGCAATTTGGATTCTTCAAGACAAATTTATGCCCAATCTCTCACAATGTCCTAATTATGGACAAGTTCTGTAGAGTGAACTTGTATGGAGTGCCACGCACCATTGTTTCCTCCAACTCTGAATTTGATACAAAGAAAACTAAAATACGTGCACTATCTAAAACATTTTACATAATTCCAATCTAAATCTCAGAGAGAAATTTATTAATATTTTCCCAAGGTCACATCTTTGAGATGAAGTTTAGGAGTTTGCAAAAATCCTAACTTCCACATATCATATCTACGAAAATATTGTGAACCATGATCTAAAATTTTTACATGACCTTCCTTACTATTTAGGTTTCATGTGATAAATATTTCAGCTTCTGAACCTTCTTATAACAAAATTTATACCGAAAATTCCTTGATGACTTGTTTCAAGTAGCGAAATCCCTACATGAAGGGGGTTATGAGGATCACAATTTATATAAATTCTTAGGTTGAGAGGGTCTTCAACAAGTGAACGTGGGAGGAATTTTAGGAGCTTAAAAATGATTAATTATTGACTATTCAATGACCGCAACCAATTATTAGTGTCATGCTAAAACCCCATGGGGTTTTAGCCCACTAACTGGGGTTACTAACTTCAAAAATGAATATCTCTCAAACCATGAAGAATTATGTGGCATACCATATATCAACGGAAAGTAATAGATAAGTAGAAACCATAAAAATATCCTTGACTTGGAATATGGATAGGTCAAAATTCCCATGCAAGATCAGGGTAGCCACTGGTGCTGCTTGGGTTGACAACAATGAAAACCACTGATCAAAAATCTCCCCCTTTTGCATTGATGGAAACACAAGTACTCCCTATGCAATCATGATACCTCTTCCAAAGACATTCTCTTTCCCTTTGACATCAATGGAAAAGGATAACTCCCCCTAACACATTGTCGACCTATACACACTTCCACTCCTTTAATTTATGAATAAGTAAAATATAATGAGAAATCGGTAGAATCCAAAGCATCTGGAAAAGATATTCAAATGCTTCATGAAGTAAAGGTTTAGTGAAGATATCAGTGATTTTTTCTTTTGTACGAACATAGTCAAGTTTGATATTATTTTGAGTGACTTGTTCTCTAACAAAATGATATTTGATCAGAATGTGTTTTGTTTTTGAACGCATGACAGGATTCATGAATATGCTTATTGCACTAATGTTATGACAGAAGATGTGAATAGGCTCACTGAATTGTACTTGAAGATCTTGAAAAGTTTGTTTCATCAAAAGGAATTGAGTACAAGAAGTTGTCCCTATAATGTATTCTTCTTCTACTGTAGATAACGAGATTGAGGTTTTCTTTTTGCACAACCATTATACGAGACAACCACCTAGACAGAATCCGGCTCCAGTAGTACTCTTACGATAATCAACACTTTCTGCCCAATCTGCATCTATAAAGGCCTGAATAATGAGATTTTTACCGTTGGGATAACACAAGCCATATTATGATGTTCCCTTTAGATATTGAAAAAATCTCTTGATGGCAATAATATGTGATTCTTTTGGTGATGGTTGGAATCTTTCTACTTATCCAAATTCTTGCATAACATCTGGCCGAGAGGCTGTTACATATAGAAGACTACCAATCATCGATCTATACAACCTCTAATCCACATCCTTAGATGAGTTTTCTATGCTCAATTTGCAACCTGTTACCATCAGAGTAGGGATAGGTTTGCAATATTCCATTTTGAATTTATTGAGAATTTCCTTGATGTACTTGGCTTGACATATAAATATTTCGTTCTCTTGCTGAGATATTTGATGCCCTAAGAATTATGTCAACTCACCAGGTAAGGACATATTGAACTCAATTTTCATATTTGTACTAAATTTCTTACTTAGTCGATCATCATTGCTACCAAATATTACATCATCCACATATACCGCAATGATTTTTAAACTATATTTTTCTATTTGTACATAAATATTGCTATCAACAATACCTTTCTTCAAACCTTGTTGATGTATATATCCATAAAGACGAGCATACCATGGTCTGGGAGCTTGCATGAGACCATATAGAGCCTTCTTCAACCTGCAAGTAGAATCTTATTTTTCTGATACTAGAAAACCTTCAGGTTGTTCGATGTAAAATTATTTTTTTAATTTGCTATTCTAGAATGACGACTTAACACTCTTTTGGTAGACCTTGATTTTTCTTGAACATGCATAGGTGAGAAACATCTAGATGGCATCCATTTTGGCAACTGGTGTAAATGTTTCATCGAAATCAATTCCTCCTGCTTGTGCATAACCTTTGCAAACCAATCTTGGTTTGTTTCTGGTAATTTGTCCATCTTCATTCAATTTGTTCCTGAACACCCATTTAGTCCCAATGACATTTTTATCTTTTGGTCGTGGAACTAATTATCAGGTGTTATTCTTCTCGATTTGGTACAATTCTTCATTCATAGATGCTACCCAATGTTAATTTTGGTTGGCTTCCTCAAAACTACCAGGCTCAAAGGTTGCTAGAAAAGAAATGTGAGCTTATTTTGATGAAAAAACCTGTCGACTTTCATTTATGTCACCAATGATTTCATTTGATGGATGGTTCTTTTGAATCCATTATTTTTTTCTCTTTGGAAAAGCTTCATGTTTTTGTTCGTGTATATCATGATGATCATTATTTACTTCTTCATGGTTGACAGTTGCTTCTTGTTCTAAAATTTTCTTTGTGTCTTTTTCAGCCTCTATCTCAAGTTTCAAATATTGTACATCTCCATCATTATTCCTTAGAACAACATATTTGTCAATTGTAACATTTATTCTCTCCACTATATTTTTTTGTCTTATATTATAGCATTTATAGGCCTTTCTTTTGCATGAATAACCAAAAAATATACCTTTGTCAACACGTGATTAAAACTTAACCAACTTACGATCTCCTCTTTTCATATAAAATTTGCTTCCTAAGATTTTGAAATATTTTACATTAGCTGATTTTCCTTTCCATAATTCATATGGGTTCTGGTTGCAATTATTTCTGACGCTACTTGGGTTGATAATGAAGACTATCATATAAATTTCTTGAACCCAAAAATTTCCATCCAATTTTGAGTCCCTCAACATTGTTCTACACATTTCCTGTAAGGGTTTGTTCTTTCTTTCAGCAAATCCATTTTGCTAAGGTGTTCATGATGTTCAAATTTTTCTTTTTATTCCATTTTCATCAAATTATTTCTAAAATAATTTGGAAGTGAATTCTCTGCCATTATCTGATATTAGACACTTTATTTTCAAATCAGTTTCATTTCGACCAACTGCTTGTAGATCTTAAAGCACTCAAATTCTTCATATTTTTTCTTTAGAAATCTAACAATTGTCATCCTGGCATAGTCATCTATCATTAACATGAAATATAATTCTCAATCTAAGGCTTTTGTTCTCATAGGACCACATATATCAGTATGTATCAATTCCATTAGATGTGATGCAAAGTGTTCTTTTGTTTTAAATTTGAATTTTTTCTGCTCGCAGTGCCAAGAGGCCTCACATAGTGTGTTGGAAGGTTTTGATATTTTTGACATTTCTTATCCTAATTCCTTTTCTCTTATCCTGACAAGATTGTCAAATTTTATGTGACCCATTAGTTTATGCCATAAACAAATTTCATCTTCTTTATCTAGAAGACATGCTTTAGTTGCTTCATCCAGAACATATATGTTGTTGGGAGCTCGACTTGTTGTAGCCACAATTTTACCATACCTATCTTTCCTTATTTCACATTTTGTCGAGTTGAATAGAATTGTGTGTCCTTGATCACACATTTTTCCAATAGTGAGAAAATTATGATTCCTGTTTTCAACCAATAAACATTCTTGGGTAGAACATCTTTGCTTTCGAGAGTGACAGTACCTAATCCTATAACATTTGAAGATCCATAATTTTAAAAGGATACAGTTCCATCCTTATTTTCTTTCAGAGATACAAAATTATTTCTATCTCTAGTCATATTCGGTGAGAAACCGCTATCAACATACTACACATATTTGTTGTTTTGAGACTTGAGAGCAAGAGCACAATTACCAGTCTTCTTATTCTTCCATTTTCATTCATTCTGTGGTTTTGAAGATTCTTCAAGAGGATTTTCATGTCTGTATTCTCTTAATATGTGTCCAAATTTTCTATAGTTGTAACATTCCTTATTATTTCTTAAATATTAAAATCTATTAATGTTTCATTGAGCCCTCGGAGGTTCATATTAAATAGATCTCCTGGAATTTTATTTTATCATAGGGTATGTGTGACATTCTATAGCTTTATGACCAAATTTTCCACATGAATAAAAATAGCCATGAGAAATGTGTTTGTACCTGGATTGAAATCTTCTTCGTGGAACTGTCTTCCAAGATTGTTATTTCGGATATTTTCCAATCAAGTCTACATGCATGTCAGATCTCACAGGTTCATTTTATTTTGTTGTAGAAGATCTTGCTTCCTCTTCTTTGTAACCAAGGCCATTTTTTTCATTGTAAGATCATTTATTCTTGATGTGTTCTTCCAATTCCCTTGAACTCTAGGCATAGTTTTGGAAATTTTTTCCCTTCTTCACTTCCTTACGCAGCGAGACTACTTCGGCTTCTAAAGCCTCACTTTCTTCATTTCTTGGTTCCAACTCCTTTTGAAGTGACTCTTCAATACATTTGTGTTCTTCAAGAGTATTGGAACAGATCTTCTTAGCCTTGAGCTCTTTTATAAGCCTGATTACCTCCTTAGAAAAATCTTCTATGGTGAACCCTTCTTCTTCATTGTTTCATACCTCTTGTTTACTGTTCTTGTCCATAAATATTACTCTCTCATTGGCTTCTTCTTAACTGTCAATGTCTTCATCAGATCATGTGCTATATTCTTTAGCGATAAAGTTCCTTTTGAATCCTTTCTTTTTTCATTCCTTGTTGAATTTATTAAATCCTTTCTTTCCTTTTGGGTTTCCATCACTTCTTTTTGGACATTTTGCTGTGAAATTCCCAACCTCACCATAGCCGAAACATATCAATGGAAGTTTAACTTTGAATTTTCCCTTACCAATTTTTCATTTTCTCGTAAACTAAGCATATTATCCATCTAAAAGACCTTCTTCATCATATTCCTTTTCTTCACACTTTAAGGTGCAAGTCTTTTCCTTTGAAGGTTGTTTGTCCTTACTGGTTTTATTAGATGCAGCGAATGCAGTTTCTAGATGCGAAGTACCATATTATTCATCAAGTATCATTTCAAATGCTATGATAACTCCATGTAATTCCTACTTGCTGAGTTTGTCCAAATTTTCATTGTATTCTAAAATAGATAACTTTGGGTTGAATTTCCCTGGTAACGTTCTAAGAATATTTCGTATAATATTCTTCTCATCAACAGTCTCTCCCAATCCTTCCAGAGTGTTGGTTATTTCATCAATGTGTTGGAAGTATGCAACAATGTTGTCATCTTCTTTCATTCGAAGTTGCTCAATTTTTTCTCTCTAGATTTGAAGATTTTATTCTTTGACATTTGAGTCATCTACATATATATTTTCAAGCTTATCCCGTACATTTTTGGTGGTTTTACAACCCAAAACCTTATGATAATCATATTTAGTAAGTCCACTGATAACAATATTTTTTTATTTTGCATCATTTACCAAATTGTTCTTACCTTGTTCATCCATGGTTGATGTCAAACCATTTTGAACATCATCCCATACTTTGTAACATTGTGCCAAGAGATAGACCTCCATTCTTCCTTTATAGAGTGCATAATTATTCTCATTGAATATGGGTACACCATTCTTGGTATGCGCCATGACCTCCTTCCAGCTGTTAAACTACTATGGAAGGAACCAAGCTCTGATACTAATTGTTGGAAATATTGAGAGGAGGGGTGAATCAGTATTCCTTTCAATTAGTATTATTATTAATCTTTCAGAGCATCAGTTAATATTCAGTTATTATTATTTTTTGTAAAAATATAGCAGTAAGAAAAGGAACACAAATGCACACAATTTTTAAGGTGGAAACCCCCACCAGGTCAAAAACCACCTGAATGATTCTCTAATAATTCTTTAATATTCAAATCCAATTGAAAAGAGAGCTCCAAGTTCCTAGAATCTAGAAAGGAATTCTTATCCAAATCCCACAATATGAACACTCCAACGCCCGAGATTCTTCAGTAGTCAACTAAATAGATGCCCCAACATCCAATGAGATACAACTCGCCCTAGAACGACCCTACCACCCTATAGAAGAATAAAATAATAATGGACTCTCGTACCAGGGAAAATGGTCCACTTTACAATGATATAGGATGATGTATAAGAATAAGACACATTATACCATAAACCCAACTATGACACAACCACCTAATGATGATCCTAGACCTTCCGACACTGCCTCTTCAATTCTTGGCAGATAGACACTAGTACAAATTTTAAAATGATTCTTTTACAATGACTCATTACAATGTTACCTTTATAATGACTGTATGCAGTGCTTCCCACTTGAACAACACTATATCATGCGTTGAGACTTATCTTGATGAATATATAATACCTGCAAAAATTATTCAGGGAAATTCCCATGACATGATAATAGAAAAACTTACCTCATGCTATAGAGTATATATGAGTGATAAACAAAAATAAATAAATTAGAATACAAATAACCTACTACAATTAAGAGATGAACATGCATAAATAGAATATACTTAACTAGAGCTTACCTTTACTGCACCTTCCTTTGCTTTGCTGCCCTAGAAATTCTAGTCCTTTGCAGCGCTTGACATCACATGATTTAGTTTTTTATTTCCTTCTAGGCGCTTGATATTGAATCTGATGTATCTATGTTATTTCAGATCCCCAATATGTGATTTTTGGTCCTGTCATAGCCTTCTGAGTCTTCTTTCCAATACCACAGGTCTGAGCCAATTTGGATTCTTCAAGAAAATTTTATTTCCAATATGTCACAATGACCTAATTATGGAATACTTCATTAGAGTGAGCTTGTATGGCATGCCACGTGTCCTTGTTTCCTACATCAGCTCTAAATATGATACAGAAAAAACTTTAATCTGTGCACTATCCGCCACTTTATACAAAATTCTAATCTGATGCTCAGAGAGATATTTATGAAAATTTTCCCAAGGTCACCTCTTTGAGATGAAGTTTAGGAGCCTGCAAAGAGCTTAACTTCAACAGATCATATCTACGACAATATTGCGAATGATGATCTTAAATTTTTGCACGAGCTTCCTTAGTATTTCGGCTTCGCGCCATGCAAGTTTCATCTCTTGAACCTTCGTAGAATTTTTTTTATAGAAATAATTCCATCATGACCTATTTCAAGTAGCGAAATCCCTACATGAGGAGGATATCAGGATCACAATTTATATAAATGTTTTGGTTGAGAGGGTCTTCAACAAGTGAACGTGGGAGAGATTTTAGGAGCTTAAAAATTATTAATTATTGATTGTTCAGTGTCAAAAACCAATTATTAGTGTCATGCCACAATCCCATGGGGTTTTAGCCGACCAACTGGGGTTACTAACTTCAAACATGAATATCTCTCAAACCGTGACGAATTACATGGCGTGACATATATCAACGGAAGCATCTAGACAAGTAGAAAGAATAAAAAATATCCTTGACTCATAATATAGTAATTTGGTAGGTCAAAATTCCCATGAGAAATCGAGGTAGCCCCTGGTGCTCCTTGGGTTGACATCCATGACAACCCATGATCAACAGGTCCCTCCTGGCATTTTGTATCTCAGCGGGTTTTTTGAACCCTCTTTTCATTGCACCAAGAATAAAAGAGAAGGCTTGTGTGGAAGAAAGACCACTTTCCATAAGTGGAGCCGACATGTAGAGTATAGCATGGAACTATGGGCTAGGCAGGAAGGCTTAAGCCCAAAGGTCATATTCGGATGATTTTTAATGACATATAACAAAAACGTTAAGCTAAGGCTTTAAAGACTAATTCATAAGTCTAGTCGCATTTGAATGAAGCATTCACTAAAGTTTGAACATCATAATCTTTAGGGTAAGTGCTCATATAAAAAAGGTACACACGATTGTGTATTACATAGAAGCTCAACTATAGTGATTCTTTGAGTTTTAGTTATAATGCCTCCTATTTTATTTATTTATATTGGATATTGAGGAAACAGTGGTTATTTATAGATTTGGCCATATGATTGTATCCAACTTTTGGATCCAGAGGCTATATGAGAGGAACTTTAATCCACTGGTTTTGAGAAGGGTCATACTCATTGAACTCCTCCCATTAAAATAGAATCCTACCACGTTATATATTCTATAAAACGATTTATTTCCTGATATAGGGGTTAAAGGAAGCAAGGTTTATAGACAAGTCTAGGCACTTCAGGGAAGTTTATGAAGGTCAAAATTGGGTTTTCATCACTTTCTTCCTATTCCTTTTGGTTTAAGAGGAATACATATTTTTTTATAATCGTTATTTCTTTATAAAAAGCTATATATTGATTATCCTCTTGGAAAAATTTAATTTAAATTAATTTTGGTATTTCCCTTGCTAACATGCTCCAAATCTCAAGAAAAAATTCAGATCTTTTGAGTGAAGAAATGTATTCCTAGGCATGTTTTGGATAAATTTTATGGTTCTCTTATTTAATAGTTTTTTCTCTCATGATTTGGTAATCATCTAGTTACTGGTTTCCAACTCTAACACTTTAGGTTGTTTATTTCCTCTACTTATGTTTTAATCATGTCCATTTAATTATTGCAAAGATATTTTTAATGCAATGGAAAAAATGAAATGGAAAACACATATAATAACACAAATATTTTACCCTTGAAACCCAAACTGGGAAAGCTAGAAATATTTATTAGTGTATTATTCTTTACAATATTAAAATAGAATATATATCTCATGGCATCCATAAAATACCAATCCATTTACCAAATATTAGAATACAACAATAGTACCTTAACCAAAATTGCAAAAATATGGGATAAAGCTCCATGTACCAAAAAACTACTAAAATAGAAAATAATTGTGAAGACAGCAAAAAATGGATGCAAAAACCCACCGAAATTTGTTTTCCTAGAGAACTTCTCCTAAACCTTGACCAATTTGGTTCTCATCTCTCATATGAACCACACAAATAACGGGGATGTAGGCTTGTCTAAAACCCCATTGCACCCAGTCCAACATATAATGTTTGGGTATATCCATGAAAAGGATAAAAGACATAGCCAAAACTAAGAAGTCAAGACTCTTGTGGTAATATTTTAGAAAAATGAATAAATATTCCTTACAACCATGATTGATCTTCCATACCAACTTCCTATGTCATTGTATCCTCCTTCATAGCCTCCTCTACCATGGTAACTTCCCCCTTCACCATTATAGTTTTATTTATGGACTTGACAGTCTTACTCTCTATTTATCTTGACCTAATTTGGGTTTGTTTCTTGCATATGATAAACAATATGGGAGGTGAGATTTTTCTATCCATTGTGACAATATACCTTTGTATTTTTTGTTTTTTCTTCACAGATAACATGTATCATGTTCATTTCACATTTTTAAAAATGTCACGATAGTCATTCATGGTATGACTTGTTATAGTTTGGGATATTTCACAAAAATAATATTCTTATATTATTCTAACATCTACTTATTTCTTAGTTAATTATTATTTTTTATAGAAGTATTTTCTATCACCCTCCTTTATGCATATTGTAGAATAGGAGTCACTTCTTCAGTTACTTGGATCATTAAGTAACTTTGTAGCACTTCTATTTTTTCTGTGGATTCCTTGTCGAACGCTAATTGAACAAGTTAATGATCATCTAATTGCAATGTGTACACATTTTTCAAGGATTTTTCTTATATTTTTATCCAATACATTCAAAGTGGCCCCATTATTTTTTATAGAAGGCCTATCACATGCCAATTTTATAGAAACCTCTTATAAAATTTATAGGAAATCCGGCCAAATGTATAACTAAATAGTTTTTCATGCTCCTCTATAAACACTTCACATAGTTTCCCAATTTATTTCAACATTTTTATGGTTATATGCTCAACATATTAGGTTTTAAGACATGATATAAAATTTCTGATGGACTTCTACATTGATCTTTGTTTGATTCTTTGTGTAAATCATGAATTAGGTTAACGAACTTTATTTAACTACACCAAAAATTTGTGTGATTTTATTTTCTTCATCTGTGGTATCCTTCCCATATCATAATTTTTCTTAAATAAATTAATACTCTTTATAATATTCATCTCCTTCATAGAGAGGTAAGTGATGGTTGAAAATTTTTCATGGAGAAAGGGTTTCTATGTTTAACTAAAATATAATTAATTGGATCAACTATGCCTTTTTTTACGCTCATCTACTACTCCACTCACTAAATTTTGTTGTTTTGACTAGAAAATAGGTTTCATCCATTTTAAAATTTGAATTTTATATTATATAATGACTATTGATTAGTGGTGCATCTCTTCTTTATAGCCTTGCATAAAAATAGTATGGACTTCCTTATATTGTAAGTCTTATAGGGAGCAAAACCATGATGTGGAGTAATATATCGTCATCACATTTAGTATTAACTTATTTTCCTTTTTTCTAAGGTAATTCAATAAAATTATTTTCTACAACATTTCTATGATTATTTAGTTGGTACCACTCTTAAGAGAACACACAATATACATGTACATTTATGGAGGAATTCTTGAACTATCAAACATATTTCATACGAGTCTAGATGTCTATGTATCAAACATCTCAACTCACCATCTTCCATAATTTAATAATTCTATACCAATTAAAGATAATCAATTCCATCTGGTACCAATTGTAATCCTTCATTCAAATTAGGAACCATTATGGCTTCATTGATTACTGCATCTACCAAGTCATTTCCAATCTTAGATTGGTCCAATGCTCTAGTGAATTTCGACTCTTAAGGACTCCTTCTATTGGATCAATGAGTGCTTGTTGCATTGTTGAATTATATATCTTATTACTTTTCTTCGTGCTCTATTATGGAAGTGCATTCTTCTGCTACTCCTTTTCTATATTTATTCACCCAATTTGTGGTAGCTTTTTCTTATGGCTGAATTCCTACCTTTTCATGGAATAAAAACTCTTTAGTGTACCCCAATAAGGAGGTTACTCTAATTTAGGAGTGTCGCAAACAAATAGGCCACATAGCCGAGGACCACTTACATGCACTTAATGATGTTTTTCTAGTCAACCATTCATATGCTTGCAAGAAGTGGTGGCACACTTTATGAGTATTTTTATAGTTGATGTTCAAGGTCATTTCCCACTTAGCTTGTATTTTCTTCAAACATGTGTTGGGTGGTTGTAAGAGAAGCTGAAGGTTCAACATGTGATTCACATATTTCTTAATCAAATAATTACGAAGTAGAATTGGAATTATGTACACAAAATTATCATAAATTGATATTCATTGTTCTATCCCTTATTTTTCAATTTTTTTTTTTTTTGATTTTTTCACCCATCCTTGATTAGTTTCCATAAAAACAATGCATCCATACTAAGATTATTCATGATTAGTATCATCCATTAATTTTTTAGTTACTTTGTAGATTAATTTAATGATTTTTTCTTGTGTTCCATTAAATAATTAGACTATTTTCTTTTGAGTAATTAATTTATTTATATTTTGGTATGTCTAATTTTATATATTAATGCTCTTAAATATCCGCTATACTTAACATATATACATATATAATTATAATGCAAATCAATAATTAAATTGTATAAACAACCAAAGCTATAATGTAATATAATAAATTATAGTAAATAATTATTAACATATCCCATTATAATATAATATATGAAAAACAATATACACACAAACAATATATATCTATTTATAAATCACTTTAATCCATACATAACTAGTTTATTTCTTTAATTCCTTTAATAGAGCAACCCCACCTTCCCCCATGGTCAACCGACTTCATGAAATGGTCGACTCATTTGCACACCCGAGAAGAAATTGCATTGCTAGATTCTTAGGAGGATCTTGAGATTTCAAATTGGTCGGGAAAAACAAGGCCATAAGACTGACCCAAATTCACATGATTTTCGATTATCCATAATCTTACCACATCATCATCTAGTTAACCAAATTTTATAACAAAATTTGGTTGTATGGGAGGATGCTTCTTTGTTCTAACAAGTTAGGGGGTAGCCTCGGATCTATTTTTAACTAAACCAGCCTAGATCCATCTTAACTCTGGATCTATCAAGCGCCGAGAGGGATCGAATCTCTCGAGGTGAAAACCTCTTCTTTGAGTGTAAAAATTGAGGTAAGGTTTTCACCTCGAGAGATTTTGTCCCTCTCGGCGCTTGATAGATCCGGAGTTAAGATGGATCTACGATGGTTTCAGTCGTGTGCAACCAAGGAAAATATATCGATAATATGAGGAACATATGCTTAATTTTATCAATAACATGTAAATACATCTAATATTAACATAACCATTTTAAATATGTTAAATATGTATGATATTTATTGAGTCATTTTAATTTTAAATTAGATTAGTTACCTCAATTTTGTTGAGATGATAGATATTGTAAAATAACTTTAATGATGAAATAAAATTTTGAATGCAAAGTGACAATGTAATAATATTGAATGATAGAAACTGTGAATAATAAGAATGTAGTCAATTACGAATAGTCTTCATTGTGATCGATTTCAAACAATTTTCTTCTACTATTCTTATTTTCACCCATGTTAGTTTTGTCATATTTTCATATTGATTATTTGAAAAGGATAGTTGGAATCGTAAACTATTTAAATATTTAGCTCGAGCTGTTGTAGTAAACATCATACCTTGTCTCTCTTGCTCTCCAATATTAATAGGCTGAATTACTATAACACAAAAATCAATGTACATTGTCAATAATTTGTTGTGCTTACACTGAAATCATTTCACACACACCATTATTCCAATGACTTTAAAATTAATGTACCATCATACATCAAATTACATCAAATTATAAATCAACATATACACTGAAATCAATGCAACTAATGCAAGAAATCAAATAATAATAGAAAACAACATCTACAATAAAATCAATGCATCTAATGCAAGTAATGAAATATGATTAGAAATCAACATCTACACTCAAATAAATGAGTCTAGTGCGCGTAGGAAAATAGGATTTAAAGCCAACATTTACACTGAAATCAACACATCTAGTGCATGCAATCAAATAGGATTAGAAATCACCATCTACACTAAAATAAATGCATTTGCATTTAGTGCAAGGAATCATCAAGGAATCAAATAGGATTATAAATCATCTACATTTAAATCAATGCATTTAGTTGAATCATTTACATTTAAATCAATGCATTTAGTGAAAGAAATCAAATATAATTATAAATCAACATCTACATTGAAATTAATGCATCTAGTGCAAGCAACCAAATAATATTATAAATCACCATCTACACTGAAATCAAGGCATTTAGTGAAAGCAATCAAATAGGATTAGAAATCACCATCTACATTGAAATCAATCCATTCAGTGCCAGCAATCAAATAGGATTAAAAATAATCTACATTGAAATCAATTCATCTATTGAAAGAAATCAAATATAACCAAAAATCGAAATCTACATTAAAATTAATGCATCGAGTGAAATCAAACAAACAGAATTAGAAATCATCATCTACACTGAAATTAATGCATTTAGTGAAAGCAATCAAATAGGATTAGAAATCATCTACATTAAAATCAATCCATTTAGTGTAAGTAATCAAATATCATTAGAAATCAACATCTACACCAAAATCAATTCATCTAGTGCAAGAAATCAAATAGGATTAGAAATCACCATCTACATTGAAATCAATGCATCTACTAAGGAAACCTTCTTCCCTCTCTCCCCCGTATATATCTATATATCCATCCATCTCTCATTTTTCTCTTTATCTCACCCCACCATACACATACTCTCTCTCACTCCATATCTATCAACTTCCTTGTCCCTCCCTCCTCTCCATCTATCTTTTCTTCTCTCCACCTTACATATATATCTATATCTCACTATATCTCTCTGTATCAACTAAAAAACATAAACTCTCTTTCTCCAATCTATATATCTATCTATCACTCCCTCCTCCTCCTCCTCCTCTCTATCTCTATCTTTCTCCCTCTCGCTTCTATCTCTCTTCCTTCCTGCTACCCTTTCTCCCTCTCTCTCCATCTTCTTTATCACTCCCTCTCTCTCTCTCTCGCCACCTTTCACCCTCTATGTCTTTATTCTTACCTCCCCCTCTCTCCCTCTCCATATTCATATCTCTTTCCCTACCTCTCTTCACTCTCTCTCTTCCTTTATCTCCCCCCCCCTCTCTCTCTATCTTCACCTTCCAACTTTGTTACCATATACCTCTCTCTGTCCTTCTCTCCCCCCTTCCCTCCATATCTCCTTATTTGTCTTTTTATCTCACCCCAAAACATACACAGTCCCTCTTCATCTCTCCCTTGTCACTCCCCCTCTCTCTCCACTACTCACTCTCTATGTATTTATTCTTCCCTCCCTCTCTCCTCATCTAGCTCCATCTCTCAATCCCTCCCTCTCTCCCCCTCCAAATCCATATTTCTATCCCTCCGTCTCTCCTCCTCTCTTTCAAGTCCCCTCTCCTTTCCTTCCTCTCTCTCCCTTTCTCTCCTACCTCCCTTTCTCTTCCCCCATCTCTCTCTCTCTCCATCTCTCAATCCCTCCCTCTCTCCCCCTCCAAATCCATATTTCTATCCCTCCCTCTCTCCTCCTCTCTTTCAAGTCCCATCCCTTTTCCTTCCTCTCTCTCCCTTTATCTCCTACCTCGCTTTATCTTCCCCCATCTCTATATCTCTCCGTCTCCTACAATCCTCTCTTCGCCCATCACTCTCTTCCTCTCTCTCATAATTCCTCTCTCACCTCCTTCTATTTGGCCCCCCAACTCTCTTTCTTTCTCTCTCTCTCTGTCCTCCAATCCTCTCTCTTCCCCCATCACTCTATCTCACTCTCCAACTATCTTAATATTTCTATCTCTTTATCCTTCTCTCCCCCCTTGTCTCCATCACTCCTCCTTTCTCCTTCTCTCCCCCTTGTCTCCATCACTCCTATGTATCTATATCCCACCCATAAGCATGCACACTCTCTCTCCATCTCTCCCTTGTCACTCCCTCTCTATGTATTTCTTCTTCCTTTCCTCACTCCACCTCTAGCTCCATCTCTCTATTCCTCCTCCTCTCCTTCACCTCTCATCATTTCTCTCTCTCCCTTTCTCTCCTACCTCCCTCTCCCTTCCCCCTTCTTTCTCTCTCTCTCACTCTCTATGCTACAATCCTCTCTCCTTCTCCCTCATTCTCTCCTTATCTCTCTCCCACCTCCATCTTTATGTCTCCCTCTCCCTCTCTTACCCTTCTCTAACTCTCTCACTCTTCTCACTTTCTCTCTCTTCATTCCTCTTCTCCTTTCTCCTTCAATTTATCTCCATATCTCCCTGGTCACTCACCCTATTTCTCCACCTCTATCATATATCATGATATATTAATATATATTACAATATAATAAATTTAATATTCTATTAATCTAAACATATTAAATTTAATAATATTAATGTTAGGGTTAATATTTTTTTTTTTTGCATGGTATTAATAATAATTTGGCCCATGATATTTGATCCTTATACTTCATATATAATTAGATCTTGATTTTTAATTGTATTTGATATATTTTTATTTATTTACCTTACCTCTGTATACCTCTTTTATATTTACTTATTTACCATACTTATTTTATAAATATATTATTTGGCTCATGGTATTTTCCCATGGTATTATTAATAATTTGTCCCATGGTATTTGGCCCATGGTATTAATAATAATTTCTCCCATAGGCTTCACCTAAATAAAACCTGTTTTTGAGTTTTGTAAATATAAAGTGGTTTATTGAGTAAATATAAAAATGGGTTTTATTTATTTACCATACCTCTAGTTTATTTATATTTTTATTTATTTACCATACCATGTGAGTAATATAAAAAGAGGTTTTATTTATTTACCATACCTATGGTTTATTTATATTTTTATGTATTTACCATATTTTATTTATTTACCATATCTTTTTTTTGAGTGTTAGTAAACTCTTCATATTTTAAGTTTATATGGTTTAAATTTATTTTTAATAAAATTTTAATTGTTCAT
The DNA here is from genome assembly GCA_034641835.2 of Pinus albicaulis. Taxonomy (NCBI): domain Eukaryota; kingdom Viridiplantae; phylum Streptophyta; class Pinopsida; order Pinales; family Pinaceae; genus Pinus; species Pinus albicaulis. Next base: position 1,377,222,137 of record CM076584.1, read on the forward strand.
TTATATGTTTATGTAAGTTATTGTTTAAGTCGACATTTTTTTTGGCTTCCGACATACTTACACATCCGGTCATACTGAGCTGTAGAATACGCCTCTCAGCTCAATAATTGTTTTTTTTACGAGTCAAGTGGGCAGCCTCTGGTCTATTTTTTCCTTACTTAGAGAGTTATGTGGGCAGTTTCAGGTCTATTTTTTCTATCATTTTTTCTAGAGTTTGGTGGGCAGCGTCCGGTCTATTTTTCCCGAAAGAATTAATTGGGAATATTTCTATTCATGTATTGACTTGCCTCTAACACGTATTTGCTGTTTTCTAAGGCGAATACTGCGTATAACGTGGTAATAAAGGGCTGACAACCAAAATTCTCTCTATGTATAAAGTTCAACATTATCTAATAAAATATTTAAACGAGTGTTTGTATATTCATTTTTATTCTGCATTTTTAGCGTTCCAAAACAAAATTAGATTTCTAAAAAGAAAACAAAACGGTGGGCATTACGAATAACACCTTATTAAAAATTACGACAGCAGTACTGAAAGACATTGACTTGACATATTTCACCTACCAAGGTAAAAAATCCGAATTCACATATTTCACCTACCATTGTAGAAAATCCGAACTCTTTCTCAAAAAGACATCGACTTGTAATTGAATTGCAATCATCTGTTTATACCATCTTAGGTCCACCACCTGTGCTAAAGATAATAAAATCTTAGGTTCCCAACATGGGCTCATGGCCTAAAGCGAATATAGGTGTAAGGTGATATAGGTGTTTTCTAATTATTCTTCTATGTGTTTAATATCATTTTTTTTAAATCGTTTAATATAGTGGACGATGAGATACGTTTTTTATATTGTTTTTAAGAATCTTTTACTACAGTTGTGATTGATTGTTTAAAATATGTTGAGAGTGCAAGCTTTTCTGATCCATAATATTTTTAATCATAAATTTTTTGGGAAATCACATAAAAAATTTAGGAACCTAAATTTCTTATGTGATTTCCGGAAAGATTTACGATTAAAAATATTTGAAATATGATTTTCTTCCTTAATATTCTCTCATTCAACTTCACAGAAATGATTAACAATCTTCTTATAAATAAACTCATCTTTACTACTAAGCTATCTGCTTATTAATCTTGATATACTTTTTCACCGAAAATGTACTTTGTTACCAAACTCCTTCTGTTGTTATTTCCATGTGAAACCTGATAAGTTTGTGAACTCCGCGATGTTATTGCATAACTGCTCTATTCATTCGTAAGCTTGAATGAATCCGTTATGGCGCCATATATGAATCTTAAAAATCCTGGGAAGGTCACCCTGTCAAATTCTTGGATTCTCATTATCGAAACAGTCTTCAACAACTACTTGCTATCTAATATTCTGAAAACCAGGTCACATCAGAATGCATGGCTGAGACTTGAAATCTAAAAACCAGCCACCGAAGTCACAGTTTGGTAATTGTTTGAGTCACATGTACTACCAACAATACCTAATGCATAGAGCTATTTATTTATTCAGTTATTAAGTATATGCAATGAGTTAATTATTGATTTACTGTTTTTACATCTTGTTTATTGGAAAAATATAATAAATATAATAGAATAAAAAAGTTAATACAAATTACTTAAGATTTATCCATTAAATTAATGATTGCTATCTATAAACCTAAATCCATCCAGATCAGACTGTACGGGTTGTTCCGAGCCCATCACATGCCTCCTCCGCCTCTCATTGTAGTTTCATGATCCCTCCAGATAAACCTAAACAAATTGTGCCAACAACCAAATCATTGAATTAAAAGCAAAGATGTGATACCTTCAGCACCCTAGGAATCTTTCTCGCAGCTATATACTTCTCATCAATTCACATGATTATTCGGTTATCCGTTTTCCAATAACATAATACTGTCTATCTCAAAAATCATATATCTGATGGCATGCTATTTTGCTAAGGAACTAGCTGGCAAAGAACATTTTCATGGTGGGTTACTGGTTCGATGTATCGGTGCAGTACCAGTAATGTATTGTTTTCCTCCAGGTGCGTCCCTTCAATCAGCGGGTGGTGTAGTCTCTACTTTTTGGCTCATTCATTGAGGGAGAAATCAAGATTTTCTTATAATTGAACAGAAACTGATAAAGTTGGTATACAATACAGTGATGTAATATATAATTTTTTGATATAGTTATAGTTTTTTGTAAAATTATTAGACCACATATATGAACAATTGCACAAACTGTAAAGAATTGGAATTGAGAATGTAATTGATTATCTTATATTAACTGATTTGAGAATCAATTTATCCGATTAAGTTAAACTTAGTTGTACGTGCAATAACTAAAGATAATTAAAGCTAATTGAAGTTAAATGTGATTTATATTATGTTAATGTTGACATGCACCACATTAACATAATATAAATCCAAGTTACCACATGCGAGCACTAGAGTTACCTAACTAAATCCAAGTGCACCACATGCGAGCACTAGAGTTACCTAACTAAATCCAAGTGCACACCACAGGTAAGCAATCAAGTTAACTAACTAAAGCCAAGTGCACATCACATGCAACAACTAAAGTTCAATTGAATCTCATTAAGGCTAAATAGGTGCATGTACACCAACAACCCCCCTTAAACATAACTTAGGTGAGTGTGATGCAAAATGAAGGAGTCCCAAGCAGAAGACCATATTAGGTACTCATGTACAATGCATGAAAAAGAGGAAAGATGGAAACCCCAGTGGAAAGAAATCCCCCCTCAAAATATAATGCAAGAAGTAGAGAAAATAAAACTTCTAGGCAGTCGTGTCCCTCATCCTGAAACGATCTCATAGAAACTGAGACTTATGCTCATTGAATGTCTTGGTGAAGATGTGAGCACTCTCCTCAGACCTTGGACAATAGTGCAGATCAATGATCCCATCATGAATCACTTCTCTAATAAAGTACATGTGGATGTCGATATATTTGGTCCAATGTCGCTGCACTGGATCTCTACAAAACTTTAGCATCCCCTGATTATCACACCATCTGACAATTAGATGGTGGAAATTGATACCAAGCTCAAAAGGAAAATGTTGTAGCCGAATGGCCTGAATAGTGGCATTGACTACTCCTTTGTACTTGACCTTTGTTGATGACAAAGAAGCGCCAACCTATTGCTTTCTTGACCAACAAAGTAGGTTGGATCCAAAATTATGTGCATAACCAGAGATGGTCTTGCAATGAAGTTTGTGACCAGCCAATTTTGAACCTGTGAACCCAATGAGTTTCAAAGAACAATTGGTTGCATAAAGAATCCTTTAAGTGATTTTCCTCTGGACATATCGAAGGATGTTCTTTTCAGCCTTCGAGTGTAACTCATATGGATCCTATGTGTATCTGGAAATTTCTCCTACAACATATGAGAGATCACGACGAGAGTGAGTGAGATAAAGAAGACTTCCCTCAAGCTGACGGTACAATGTAAAATCAACAAATGGTGTGTCTTTCCCATTCTCAAGCTTTATCCTTGGTAAGAAAGGTGTGGTTGTTCACTTGGAGTGACTCATGTGAGTTCATGCCAAAATATATCTAGCATACCTTGGCTGAGAAATGGTAGTTAAAGAACAAGTATGATTGATATCTAGTCCAAGGAAAATTTTTAGTAAGCCCATATCTATTATAGAAAACCTCTTATGAAATGTAGTTTTAATCTCAGTAATGGCAGAAACTCAATTATCTGTTATCAAAAGATTATCTACGTAGACTACTATGATTAAAAAAGAGTCAATTTTATTCAAAAAGTAAAAATTGGAATTAGATTTGACCAAACAAAATTCTGATATAACAAGTAGGAAAATGTCTTTTCTTACCATGTTCTAAGTGTTTGCTTCAGACCATAGAGTGATTTCTTTATCTTTCATGCCAAAGATGAATTTTTCACGTATCCCTACGACTGTTTCATGTACATTTCCTCCTCAAGGTCACCATGAAGAAATGGATTCTTCACACCCAGACGAACCACCTCCCATCCTTTAGCTTCTACAATGGAGAGAGCTAGCCGAATGAAATCCATTTTTTCCAATGGAGAGAAATTATGGTCATAGTCAACACCATGTACCTGCTCAAAACCTTTTTCAACCAACCATGCCATATATCAAATAACTTGGACATCTGCTACTTTCTTGGTCTGGTAAACCAACTTGAACCAAAAATTTTTATGACTATAATGTAGCAGAACTAGATCCCTGGTCTAATTCTCAATGAGAGAGTTGTATTGGTCATCCATAAATGCTTCCCATAAAGGACACACAACTTCTTCTTCATAAGTCTCTCGATCAGATGGATGCATTATATAAGAATGCATGAGAATGCATGGATCCATAGCTAAGAATGCTTGTGGAGGTTCCTCAAATTGACGTATAGTGGCAGGATCATCCAAGAGATCACTCGCGCTACACAAATTTTGTGTGGAAGGTGGTCCAAAATCTTCTGAACGGCATGAGGAAGTATTATCTTGATGTTCAACAACTAGTGTTTCAACATGTGTCATACGAAAAGGCTCATCAAGAGAATAATTTTGATATGAAGTATCATTTTCATACTCATTAATTAGTGGTGAGGGAAACTTTTTAAAAGGTTCATCTGATGGTGCATCAAAATCATCTTCTTTAAACTTTACACTCCTTTCGATAAAGAGCTCGTTAATTTTGATATCAAGCAATATGTACCCTCTAACTTCATCAATGAGTATGCAATAAACATTAATGCCTTGTTGTTAGGCTCCAAATTCTTTCTCTTCTCTATAATAATATGAGCCCAAGCTCAAGATACAAACATACAAAATTGTCTCACTTCAAGTTGCATACCCGTCTAACATATTTATCAGGATATCCATTTGGGATGTATAAGGAGAACTTTATAGCATCATCCCACAATTTTGATGGAAGAGATCTTGTATCCAACATGCAATTTTCCATCTCTTTCTGAGATCTATTCTTCCCTTTGGCCACCCCATTTTTCTGCGAAGTGTAAGGAAATGTATGCTGCAACTATATGTCTACTTCATTACAAATATTTTGGATATGTTTGTTGACATATTCATTTCCATTACTAATGTAGAGGATCTTGATGGATTTTCCAGAATTATTTTTCGCATACGCTTTGAAAATATTAATATGTTGAAAAACTTCAGACTTGAGTTTCAAGACGTAAACCCACGTGAATATCATGTAATGATCTATAAATTGCAAAGAATACCTTTTTTTTCTCATTGAAGATACTGGAAATGTTCCCATGAGATCAATATGTATGAGCTCTAAAGGCGAAGATGCTCTCAATGCATGCCCCTTCTCAAATTTCTATTGTGGATGCTTTCCAAGATCACATCCATTACAAACACCATTTGAAAATTTAATTGTCGGAAATCCTTTAAGCATCCATTTCTTGCTAATTTTTTGGATATATCTGAAATTAAAGTGCGCAAATCTCTCGCGACAAATCCTACTTTCTTCATCTGTATGGATAAGTAGCGAAATAGAATTTCACTGAGCAGAATGATAAGATGTATACAGATGAGATTGATCCTTTAAATTGTCATATACAATATTCAAGTTGGTTCCTTTCAATGCATGTGTGTGGCATTTGATCAACTAAAAGAAGATTCATTGAAAGGCTTGGAAGATGAAAGATGTTCTCACAACTCCCATCTTTGAATTGCACTCTTCCTTATCTAGTTGCCCAATTTCAGAATTTTCTCCCATGAGAATAGGAGGACATGAGTATGCATGTAGGGAAGAAAAAGATTCCCTTGAATAAGCCATATGGTGCGAAGATCTTGAATCAGTGATCCATTCTTGTTGTGTAGTTTGAAGGGAAATCAAAGCATGACCATTACTCCTTACTTCTGATGGTTTTTCCTTCGTCTTCTTGTTGGGACTTTTTGGAATGTGATGACAAAGGTTATTTTGCTGAAGATTATTTTCCATCAAATCAATAGTGTTCCGCATGCAACATGATTCATTATGGTAGCCTTTTTTCATTTCTTACCCTTGGAGTTGGAAGATTCATGTGCTGGTTTTGGATTTCCTCTCTTTCTTGGATCTGGATCTCTTGCCTTTATTTTTCCTTTAGATTGTTGATTTGGTTTTGATTTGGACTTTTATTTCTCATGCATGGCAAGTGCATGTGCATTTGAGGACTTTAACGAAATCATCTTGATGAGCTTATCCTGCTCATTTATGAGAGAATCAATAAATGGATAAACTTTGGGAACTTTTCATTTATCTCATGTTGTAAGTCTAACTGTAGGAAATGTAGAAATGAAAACAACATATTCAGGACATAATTTAGAAAAAATGGAAAAGATCAGTTGACCTTCCTATTTGGATTTTTCAATCCCACAATCTTCTAATTATAGAATAAATGGTTTTAATTTAGTAAATATATCTTGAATGTTCTCAAAGTTGTTTTGATATAGGGAATTTAGCTCATTTTCAAGAATATGATATCACATCTCATCCTCCTTTCCAAATAGATTATTCAAGGTATTCCAAACTTCATTAGGAGTGGTACATATGCCCATATAGAAACCCAATGTTGTATATATGGTGAACAATAGAAGGCCAAAATCCTCGTCCATCATGTCGAAGCATTTGGATTTTTCAGTTTTGCAGTTGGGTTTAGCTTGCATATTCATAACTATGTCATATGAGCCTTTTCCATTGAGGTGAAGCAAAATATATGGCTTCCATTGGAATTAGTTATACGGGTAAGAATAATTGAGGATTGGAACTCTATTCTTTCACCTTGTAGATTTAGAAACAATTTCAGACCACATGTAAGAACTCGAGGTTGATCATTTAACTTGAGATATGCGATATTCAAGTCGGTTCCTTCCAGGTCATGTGTGTGTCATATGATACACTAAAATAAGATTCACAAAAAGCCTTGGAATATGCAAGACATTCTCAAAACATCCATCTTCGAATTGAACTCTTCCTTATCTAGTTTCTTAAAATCTAGAATTTTCTCCCATGAGAATAGGATCACCCAAGTATGCATGGAGAGAAGAAAATATTTCCTTTGAACAAGTAATATGGCCTGAATATCCTGAATCAATGATTCATTCTTACAGTGTATAATTAGGGGAATTCAAAGCATGACCATTACCCCTTGTTTTTGTGGTTTTTCCTTCGTCTTCTTCTTGGCACTATTCTTAATGTGATGACGAAGATTATTTTGCTAAATATTCTTTGCCAAATAAATAGTATTCTACATGTAAGAGAATTCAGGATGGTAGACTATGTTACAATAAAGAAACCTTGAGTTTCGTTTCTTTCTCATCTTACCCTTGGAGTTGGAAGAGTCATCTCATGGTTTTTTATTTCCTCTCTTTCTTAGATCTTGATCTCTTGCCTTTCCTTTTACTTTAGATTGTTGATTTGGATTCGAGTTGGACTTTCCTTTCTCATTCATGGAAAGTGCATGTGCATTTGAAGACTTTAATAAATCCGTATTGATAATATTATCCTACTCATAAAACAGAGACTCAATAAATTCATCTAGTTTAGGAATTTTTTATTTATCCCCAGCTGCAAGTCTAACTGTATGAAATGTAGAAGAAAAAACAACATATTTATGACCTAATTTAGAAAAAATAGAAACGATTGATTTAAATTATTGTTTGGATTTATCAATCCCACAATCATGTAATTGTAGAGGAAATTGTTCTAATTTCGTATATAAATCTTGAATGTTCTAAAAGTTGTTTCAATATAAAGAATTTAGCTCATTTTCGAGAATATGAGCCTAAATCTCATCCTGCTTTCCAAAAACATTATCCAAGGTATTACAAACTTCATTAGGACTATTACATGTATTTACATGGAAAAACAATGTTGTATATATGGTCAACAATAGAAGGCTAAAAGCCTCATCCATTCGATTGAAGTAGTTCGATTTTTTAATGGTGTAATTGGGTTCAACTTCCATATTCAAAACTATATGATACAATCCTTTTGATCTTAGGTGAAGAAAAATATCTGGCTTCCATTGGAAGTATTTATACAGGTAAAAATAATTGAAGATTTGAACTCGATTCTTTCACCTTGTAGCTGTAGGAAAAATTTCACACCACATTTGTGTGGAGGATCTTGATGTGTTTTATAGAATGATTTTCTGCATGCTCTTTGAAAATATTTAGATGTTGAAAAAATTTAGAATTGATTTTCAAGAAGTAAAACCAAGTGAATCTTGTGTAATCATCTATAAATGACAATATATATCTTTATTTTCTCATTGAAGGTACTGGAAATGGACCCATGTGATCATTATTTACAGTCTCCAAAGGTGAAGATTCTTTCAATGCATTCCCCTTCTCCAACTTGTCTTGTGGATGCTTTCCAAGAACACATCCATTACAAAAACCATTTGAAAATTCAATTTCTTGAAATCCTTTAAACATCCCTTACTTTCTAATTTTTTCATATATCTGAAAATAAAGTTCCCAAATATCTCATGCCAAATCCTACTTTCTTCATTTGAATGCATAAGTAGAAAAATATAATGTTACGAAGGAATAAAATAAGAAAATGTATATAGACCAGATTCATCATTTACCTTGCGACATGCAATATTAAAGTCGGTTCCTTCCAATGCCTAACTGTGCCATCTGATACACTAAAATAAGATTCAAAAAAGGCCTTGGAATATGCTCTATGCTCTCAAAAATTCCATATTTGAATTTCACTCTTCCTTATCTAGTTTCTTCAACTGCAGAATTGTCTCCCATGAGAATCAGAGCTCAGTATATGCATGTAGAGAAGAAAAATATTCATTTGAAGGAGCCATATGGTGCGAAGATCATGAATCAATGATCCATTATTGCGGTGTAGAATGAGGGGAAACCAAAGCATGACCATTACCCCTTCTTTTTGATGGTTTTTCCTTTGTGTTCCTCTTCGCACATTTTGGAATTTCATGACTAGATTATTTTGTTAAAGATTCATTTTCATCAAAACAGTAATCTTCTACATGCAAGAGGATAGAGGATGATAACCTCTATTATAATTAAGTCACTTTGAGTTCCCTTTCTTTCCCTTCTAGCCCTTGGAGTTTGAAGATCCATCTGGTGGTTCTGAATTTCCTCCCTATCTTGGATCCGGATCTCTTTCCTTCACTTTTCCTTTACATTATTGATTTATTTCCGACTTGGGCTTTCCTTTCTCATGCATGGCAAGTGCATGTGCATTTGACAACTTTAATTAACCCATATTGATGATATTATTCTACTCATGAATGAGAGACTCAATAAATGGATCAATATTGGGAATTTTTAATTAATCTCTAGTTGAAATTATTACTATATGAAATGTATAAACGAAAAAAATATATTCAAGACATAATTTGGATGAAATAGAAAGCATCAATTGACCTTCCTCTTTGTGTTTATTGATCCAAAAATCCTATAATTGTTGAAGAAATTTTTTTAATTTCGTAAAGAAATATTTAACATTCTCAAAGTTGTTTTTATCTAAGGAATTTAGCTCATTTTCTAGAATATGAGCCTGCATCTCATCCTGCATTCCAAATAAATTCTCAAAGTTGTTCCAAAATTCATTAAGAGTGGTAGATGTGTCCATATGGAAACATAATGTTGTAGATATGGTCAAAAATAGAAACCCAAAAGGCTCAGCCATCCTGTTGAAATATTTTTATTTTTTGATTGCGAAATTGGGTTCGGTTTCTGCATTCATAACTATTAGATACAAGCCTTTTCCTTTGAGGTGAAGGAAAATATTTGGCTTCCATTGGAAGTAGTTATATGGGTAAGAATAATTGAATATTGGAACTCCATTGTTTCACGTTGCAATTGTAGCAACAAGTGCACACCACATGTAAGCACTCGAGTTAACTAACTAAACACAAGTGCACATAACATGTAAGAACTAGAGTTGAAATGAAGCTAGTTAAGGATAAATAGTTGGATGTAAACCAACACACCCCCTTAAAAATAACTTAGGTGAGTATGATGAAAAATTAATGAGACCCCACAAGAAGGCCATTTTAGGTACCCATGTACAATGCATGAAAAAAATGAAAGAGGGAAAAACCAATGTGAAGAAACCAGCCCCCCTCAATATATAATGCAAAAGGTACAAAAATAAAATTTCTAGGCAGTCATGTCCTTCACCTAGAGGCGATCTAGGAGAAATTGAAACCTCTAATTAGTGAATGTCTTAGTGAAGATGTCAGAAGTATTATAAGAACTAAGACAATACTGTAGATATATAATCCCATCATAAATAATTTATATAATAAAGTGCATGTGGATCTCAATATGTTTGCCCATTTCTTGCTACACTGGATCTTTGCTAAAATTTAACTTACCCTGATTATCACCCCATATGAAAACAAAATGATAGAAACTCATGACAATATCAGAAAGAAAATGTTGTAGCCAAATGGATTGAATAGTAGCTTTGAGAGCTCCTTTGTACTTGACCTTTTTTGATGATAAATCATTGGAAGCATACTTCTTTCTTGACCAATAATTTGGGTTGGATAACAAAATCAGTACATAACTGGTCATGGAATTGAAATCAGCTTTGCGACTAGGCCAAATGAATCTATGAATCCAATTTGTGAATGGATTCTGTAGGCGATTTTCCCTTGGACATACTGAAGAGTGTGATTTGCAGCTTTCTAGTGTAACTCGTGTGGCTCCTATATGTATCTGGAAATTGTTCCTATGACATATGAGAGATCAGGATGGGAGTAACTGAGATAAAAAAGACTCCCCAAAAGCTAAATGTATAATGTGCAATTAAAAAATGTCGTTTCTTTCTCATTCCCATGTTTTATCATTGATAAGAAACATATTGTAATCCCAGAAACGTTTCTTTAATGCTCATGTGAAATTATGCCAAAATATCTCTTGCATAATTTGGTTGAGAAATGGTAATCTGAGAACCACTATGATTGATCTCTAGTCCAAGGAAAAATTTTATAAAGCCCATATCTGTCATAGAATACCACTTATGCAATGTAGTTTTAATCTCAGCAATGGCAGAAGTTGAACTACCTGTTATCAAAATATGATATACCTAGAGTACTATGATGAAAAATGAATTAATTTTATTCAAAAAATAAGTATTGGAATTAGACTTGAGAATGAAATTTTTTGATATAATAGGTAGGAATTCATCTTTGCATACCGCACTCTAAGTGTCTTCTTGGGGACATAGAGCGATTTATCTATCTTGCATACGAAAGTTGAATTTTTCACGTATCTCTATGAATTGTTCATGTTGATTTCCTCCTCAAGATCATCGTGAAGAAATGGGTTCCTCACATTCATATGATACATCTCCCATCCTCTTGTTGTTTCAATGGAGATAAATAGCTGAATGAAATCCAATTTTTCCATTAGAGAAAAAGCCTCATCATTGTCAACACCATGTACCTCTTCAAAACCTTTTGCTACCAACTATGCCTTATATCGACTAAATTGGCCATTTTCCCTCCTGAGTCTGGTAAACCCAATTACACATCAAGTTTATAATTAAAAGGTACCAGAAATAGGTCCCAAGTCTGGTTCTCAATGATAGAGTTGTATTCCTCATCCATAGTTGGTTCCCTTAAAGGATGCCCAACTACCTCTGCATAATTCTTCGGATTATATCTGTGCATTATATAAGCGTGCATGGGAATGCATAGCTACATAGCTAAGAGTCCTTGTGGAGCTTCCTCAAATTTAGGTATAGTGTCTAGATCATTGAAGATATCACTCATGCTCTACCATTTTTGTCTTGAAGGTGATTGAGAATCTTCGAAAGTGCATGAGGAAGCATTAACTTGATGCTCAACAACTAGTGGTCCAAAATGTGCTGTGGGAAAAGGGTCATCTAGAGTAGAATTCATATGTGAAGTATAATTTTCATATTGATGAATTAGTGGTGAGGGAAACTTTGTAACAGGTTCATTTGGTGGTTCATACAAATAATCTTCTTCAAATTTTACACTACTTTCGATAAAGATATCTTTAGTTTTGATATCTAAAAATGTGTACCCTTTAACTTCATCAAAATATCCAACAAACATGCATGCTTTTATCTTAGGCTTCAAATCCTTTCTCTTCTCTATAGGAATATGGGCCCAAACTCAAGATCCAAAAATGAAAAAATGATTGAATTTAGGTTGCAGTCAGTCCAAGCCTTAATTTTTTTTTTACAGTAATATATTTATGAGGAGATCCATTCTAGATGTATCAGGCACACTTGATAGCATCATCCACAATTTTTATGGAAGAGATTTTGTATGCAACACGCAATTCGCCATCCATTTCAAATATATATTCTTCCTTTCTACCAACCCATTTATTGCAGAGTGTAAGGAAATATAGATTGCGACTATATTCCTGGTTCATTACAAATATTATTGATATCTTTGTTGACATAATCATTCCCATTATCTATGTCGAGGATCTTGATGCATTTTCCAAACTTATTTTTCGCATGCACTTTGAAAATATTTAGATGTTGAAAAAATTCATACTTGAGTTTCAATAAAAAAAACCCATGTGAATCTCGTGTAATAATCTATAGACAACAAAAAATTTCTTTCTTTTCTCATTGAAGGTAGTGGAAATGGACCCATGAGATCACCATGTATAAGCTCCAAAGGTGAAGATGCTCTAAATGCATGTCCCTTCTAAAACTTTTCTTCTGGATGCTTTCCAAGAGCACATCCATTACAAACACCATTTGAAAATTCAATGGTTGGAAATCCTTTAACCATCCCTTGCTTACTAAATTTTTGTAGATATCTGAAATTCAAGTACTCAAATATCTCATGCAAAATCCTATATCCTTCACTTGGATATGTACATAGAAAAATATAATCTGACCGAGGAGAAACATCAGAAAATGTATATAGATGAGATTGGTCATTTCACTTGTGATATACAATGTTCAAGCTGATTTCACATCATAAACTCTCATAAAATCCAGGATAAATTCCACTTTTTTCTCTGGTGCCTATGTGTGTCATGTGATACAGTATAAGAATAGTCATAGAAAGCCATATAATATGCAATAAATTCTCAAAACATAAATATTTTAATTGCACTCTTCATTATCAAATTACTTCAAATGCATAATTGTCTCCGATGAGAACATGAGGACTCGAGTATGCATGTAGAGAAGTAAAGAATTCCTTTGAAGGAACCATATGATACGAAGCTCCTAAATTGGTGATCCTTTCTTTCAATATATAATGAAGGGAAATCAAAGCATGACCATTACCTCTTTTTTCTGATGGTTTCTCCTTTGTCTTCTTCTTGGCACTTTCTGAAATGTGATGACCAAGATTATTTTGTTGAAGAGTATTTTCCACCAGATCAACAACCTTGTGCATGGAAGAGGATTCAAGATGATATCCTTTATTAGAAAAAGGACACATGAAGTTTCCTTTCTTTCACTTCTTACCCTCAGAGCTAGAAGAGTCATCCAGAGGTTTTGGATTTCCTCCCTTTCTTCGATTTGTATCTCTTTCCTTTCCTTTTCATTTAGATTCTTGATTTGTTTTCGAGTTGGACTTTCATTTCTTATGCATGGAAACTACATGTGCATTTTAAGACTTTAATTAAACCATATTCATGAGATTATCCTCCTCGTGAATGAGAGACTCAACAAATGCATCAATTTTAGGCATTTTCCATTTATCTCTAGTTGCATGTCTAGCTATATCAAATGTAGAAACAAAAGCATCATATTCAAGACCTAATTTCGACAAATTAGAAAGGATCATTTGACCTTCCAGTTTCTATTTATTGATATTTCAATCTTATAATTATATAAGAAATTATTTTATTTTTTGAAATAAATAGTGAATGCTCTTAAAGCTATTTCGATTTGAGGAATTTAGCTCATTTCCTACAATATGAGCCCAATTCTCATCCTACTTTCAAAATATATTCTCCAAGGATTTCCAAACTTCATTGAGATTGGTGCAAGTGTCCACATGGAAACATAATATTGGAGATATGGTCAACAATAGAAGACCAAAATCTTCAACCATCCCGTTAAAGTATTTGAATTTTTCATTTACGAAATTAGGTTCAACTTCCATATTCATAACTATTTGATACAAGAATTTGCATCTGAGGTGAAGAAAAATATTTGGATTCCATTGGAAGTAGTTATACGGGGTAATATTAATTGAATATGCGGACTCCATTCTTTCACCTTGTAAATATAGGAACAATTGTGATAATTCTCCAATATTCTGATCTGCAAATCGAATCTCCGTGTATTTTCCAATTCTTGATCTTCAAACCTGCAAAATATTTTTCAAGCACCTTCTCAATAAAAATGTAGCTTTGATAGCATGTAAATTTATTGGAGAATATATATCGATGTAGCTGAAGAATAGTTGAAAAAACTCATAAGAAATGAAAAATAAAATTAGGATTGAGAATGAAATTTATTACCGAGTATTGATTTGAGAATCAATACACAAAGAAACTAATTTTAGCTTAGTTGTACATGCAATAAAAAATAGATAATAAAATAGCTAAGTTTTCTTTATGTTTTTTTTATGTGCATATGTACCACATGCAATCACTAGATTTCACAAACTAAATCCAAGTTCACATCACATGTAGGCACTCAAGTTAACTAGCTAAATCGAAGTTCATACCACATATAAAAACTTGAGTTAACTAACTAAAGCCAAGCGCAAATCACATGTAAGAGCTAGAGTGGAAATTAAGCTAATTAAGGCTAAATAGGTGGTGATATATATCAAAATTTAAAAACAAGGTGGAAATAATTACGTATAACAATTTTACAAAACAATATTTTTATTCCATGTCTTTTAAACATCGAATCAAAGAGTGAAGTACCACTAGCACACTTTGTGGAGATGGACTTCAACAAGGTGACCCAAGATCCTCATGGGGGGTGGTTGTGCCTTGTACTAGGGTGATAAGACATGCCCTTTGCTAGGGGGAGGAGATAAAGGAAAATTAAAAAACCAACTATTAAAAATTTATTGATTTATTAATATTATATTTGAATTATTATTTGAAGATACACTTTAAAACTGGCTATAGGGAGATGTAAAATTAATGTAGGTAATTATATGATAAAAAATAAATAAAAACTATAAAAAAATGTACTAAATGTGAACACTATAGAACCTATGGGAGAGATGTTGTAGTGTGTGAAAGTGAGTCTAAACATTTTTAGTTGGCTCAATTGACAAAACATTAAAATTAATCAAAACTACAAAATGAAATTTGTTACATTGTAATTTTGTTTTAATTAATAAAATTATATACATATTACATTATAATACATAACATATAAGTAGTAGGTATCAACTAGAATCCATTGTAACATATAAATTAAAACAAGTGTTACAACCTTATAGTTTTGTTTTTGAAGGAGCTAATAAATTAAGATGTGAAGTGGAAAAATTAATTGATGGCTAACGCACAAACACTTGATGAATACTTTCCGTTAGTAACCACTAAAAAATATTTACATTTATAGTTTTATAATGGTGGGAAGTAACTCTTGATAAATATATGTATTTACATCTTATTTCTATCCATTTTTTTATGCAAATACTTACTTAAATTATGGTGGGGAGTAACTTATGATAAGTATGTTATTTACATGAGTATGATATATTTTAAAAAAAATGGGATTAGAAATATTTAGAAAACATCCATGAACATTAGAACAATATCCATAAATTATGACAAATAATATGTGATGCAGTTATCCACATGGAATTCTAGGATGAAAATGCTACCATAACACCTTCACGTTATTGTCCAATTAAATGTTTTAAAAATATTTCTTTAATAAAATGGAAAATATATATTTATTTTTGGAAGTTAAACATTAAAAGTTGCATTTGTCAATGCTAAACTAATAATGGTGAATATATATTGCTAGAGTCCTTCCTGAGGAAGGACAACTAATTATATTGTAATCATCTTTCAAGTTAATTAATAACCACATAAAAAATTAATACTTACAATAAATGAATAATATAACAAGATTCATAACCATAGATATTCACCTCCCTTTACCATGGATATTATTAACTTGTAAATAGACTTTGTTAAATTACCATCATCCAATAACATGCATTATCAATACCACTTGCCCAAAAACCATAACTCGTTTCACAATCAAAATATTTTATAAATATTTATTTTAGATTAATTTTATAATTTTTTTTAATTAAATATATAAGAAAAAAAGTTATACTTTTGAGATATCTCTAGACCCTTCACCCTCTCTACTGCTAAAGAAGAAAAGATCTAGTTTAGAGTTAACATGGATCTGGACTTGTTTAATTCTCTCCTTTAAACACCCTATATTCCACATGAATACCATGGGTCAATACCATGGGTTCTCATAACATCCACCAATACCATGGAGATTTTTTTATTTAAACATTATTTTTTTATTGTTTTTATTTTATTTTTCCAAAGTAAAAATGTTTTCACTTAGGGTTTATTTGTATTTATTCAATTTTCAATGAGTTAAAATGTTTACATTATATTTTATTACAATTTATTTTTCTTATGTAATTTGACCAATGTTTACATTACACCCTGTTACATATTTTTCCTTATGTAATTTGAACTAGTCAAAATGTTCATCTCTTGCATACTGAGTTGGAGAGACACTCTCGACACAGTGAGAATAATTTTATATGGAGAGACTTGAAATTTGTATAGAACTAACCTGAATCAATGTTAACTCTAGAAGATGAGAGGGACCAAAAAACTTAAGTTGCTTTAATATATAGAATTATAATGCCTCCCAAGAGGGTGTTCAATATATTTATGTATTCCAAAAAGTATTTTAAACAAGAATATGCCACATTCTTGCTTGAAATTGTATCACCAATTTCAAGTGAGAAAAGATATTTTGTCTAAAGTGACACTATGACATATACATATCACATTAAAAATATATAAATAATATCTATAAATTTAGATCTATTTTACCATTTAAATTATAACAACAATTGTAATCCTCTGTTCTTACTTTAAAATGAATTTGATTGTTGAGGCACAAGGACATGTATAAATTTTGTTGGGTAATAGCATCTAGTAAGCGTATACATTTACTGTTTTATAATAGTGGGAAGTGACTAGTGGTAATTATATTATTTTACAGAGTGGGGTCTTGGTTAAATGGTGAGGGTTCTTGTTAAACCGTGATGAAACAGGTTGTTGTAGCACTCATCACAGGTTCAATTCCCTTCCCCAATTGGGGTGATGGGGTGATGTATCTAGACGATTATTTAGTAGCCATATTTTAATACTAATATTGATTTAATAACCATATTTTAATTTTATTTATAAGCACATGAAAACTTGATATTTACAATAAAGTTACGATAAAATAAGACTCTTAACCATTGATTTTCACTCACACTTTACAATGGATATTATTAATTTGTAAATATTATTTTTTACAATATCATTGGATGATATAATGAATTATCAATATCCAACAGCCATAACTCATTTCACAATCAAAATATTTTATGAATATTTTGTTTTAACTTAATTTTATGACATTTTTAATTAAATCTAAAAGAAAAAAAGTTCTACTTTACAGATGTATTTAAACCATATACCATCACTAATGATATATTTGGTGGATATTCCATATAAATTAAATCAAGGTTTCACAAAAATTAACAATGAGAATACTTTTACACCTAGAGATGCTAGATTTATATAAAACTAGTCTAGATCTATCTTAACTCTACATCTACCAAGGGCTGAGAGGGACCAAATAATGTTTCACTCCAAAAGTGGAATGTATCTCAAGAAATTTGATTCCTCTTGGTAGATGTTCAGATAGATCTAAACTAATTTACTTTAAAATCAAAACGTTAATAAGTGTTTTTTTTTTTTAGTTTTGATGATTTTTTAATGGATTTCTCTTCTAATATTTAAAATTATAATATTGTACTATTGTATAAATAATTGTAATTAATTTTTTGAATAATAAATTAATTTTATTTGTAATAGTATTAATTTTTGTTTTAAAATCAGTAATGAGTATATTTCACTAGATACAATGAATAACGTAGTAGAAACATGATAGAACCAATATTTCATAAATTCCACCAAGTCCAAGATGTCTCATAGCCTACTTGGAACCGAAATCATAAACCATACTATTTGAACTAAATTCCTTTGACATTTTTGAAGTATCAAAATTATTTATTTATTATATAATTAATTTCGTTTATTTGAACTAAATTCCTTTGACATTTTTGAAGTATCAAAATTATTTATTTATTATATAATTAATTTCGTTTATTTGAACTAAATTCCTTTGACATTTTTGAAGTATCAAAATTATTTATTTATTATATAATTAATTTCGTTAATTTGAAGTTTTATTATGTAATGATTTTTATTTTTCAATTTTCTTTTTGTTTTTAATGAAGTTTCGATTTATTTAAAATAAACTTTTATTTTTTTATGAAAAACGATATACTAACTAAAACTTTACAAAGGATATTTTTGTTAGTTATTTAATATATCAATTTTGATTTTATTGTTATTAGAGATTATGTTTTATTTTTTTTATTTTATCATTTTAGTTTAATTTTATTATTTTTCTAATTTTGATAATTGAAAATATTTTATTGTTGTATAAAATAAAATATTTAATGTGAGTTATGAATAAAAAAATTTAGTGTATTAGTAGAATCCACCATATTTGGGACACAAATCATGAACCATATCACTTGAGCTAAGATCTTTTGACAATATTTTAGCATGAGTATAATTAAAAATATATTAATAATAAAAAAACCATTTTAATGTGTATGAACATGCTATGTAATCTCTATAACATTAAAAAATACAATTTAAACAACAAAAACTTACACATTGTTTTTTGCACTCTAAAATAAGTTTTCTCCTGAAAAAATTTGATTTAGATAAGCTCATGTTAGATCTGTGGTTTATTAGAATTAATGCTTCCATCGGTTGTCATGAGTTGTCATTAAGAGTTCCAAAGGGTTAATCTGGAAGTTGTTGTTTCCTATGTATGTGTTGTAGTCATGATCTAGAAGTATGGAAGTTATAGATCTATGTCCTATACAGTGTGAAGGTTGTGATCAATAAATATATCACAATGAATGATTTGTGTGGTGTATAATATCTCTCTATTATCTTCTATTTTTTCTAACATGGTACAAAATATGTTCTCGCTTGATTCCCTTACGGGAAGACTAGGAAAATTAAAGAGATGTGAAGGTTGACCCTTTGTAAATATATTATTCTAATAGAGTTTTTGAGATATATTTTGTGTGAGTAAATTCTTGTTCTTGTGTCTTGTTTGTTTCTTGGTGTTGTGGTGTTGTGATTTGCTTGCTTGAAAAAAAAGTTGTGGAAATTGGTTTATTCCTTCAGTGATCAAATTGGCCGAGAGAAAAATATCCAACGTAAAATAATGATAAATTTTGGATCTGAGATCCAAGACAAAAGGTGTTCAGCTAAAAAATTTTGTTTAGATATTTAAGACAATGATTTCGCCATTAAATAAATTACATCATACCTACAACAAATTCGGATTAATGTGTCTTTTAATTAGGGGTGTGAGTTGAAGTAGTTTGTTATTTCTCTGTAATATTCCAAATTAGCAGTCAAGTAATTGGAATATTAGTTTTGTCAATTTTGTCTTTTTCCTAATGTTAGAAGAATAATAAAGTGGATAAAGTTGACCAAAAAATAAATTTGATGATTAAATCACTTTCCTAAAGTCACCAAGGTAACAATTAGAGCCGGAGTGGGACCTGTGGTGCTAGAAACACACAATATACATCAACCTAGTCGCAATGCAGGAGATACATCAGCGTAGGCAAAATAGGGGAATCATGGGGACAAGAGTTGCATAGTGGTAGCATAGTGGTTGGCAGGGAGAGGTGGCAGCGTAGTCCAGTGGGGCCCATCGAAACATTTGGGGCCCAACTAGGTAAAAGAAGATGAGGGCAGCTCATTCCTCATTCATTCAATCATAAACTAATTTTATGTCTGGTAAACCAGAAGTATGCTTGAGCTATTTAGCTGAGTCTGCAAGTGTTTTTTAGCACAGTGATTTCTATGTCGAGATCTTAAACTCATCCTCAAGGGACTTCAAGTGCCTACTCGAGAGAGGAGTTTTAGTCATATTTGGAGAGATATATCGCAGGGTGACTTTAGGGTTACGCAGTCCCTCCTAGGACAACGTATTTAGCCAAGGATTTATGCAGTCCAGTAGTGGAGCGACTTTAAGGAAGGAGAAAGGCAGATATATTTCAGCCAGGATTTCTATGAGGGGATCAGCCCTTCCTTAGCAAATTTCTTTAGTAGTTTCCAACAGTTTCTTGCATCCATTCAGTCAGGATCCGAGTGTGCCCATCAGAATTTCATACCTAGCTCAAGAGGGTGAATTTCTAGGGTCAACATTTCGAAAAAACCTTCGTAGAGTTTTCTAGGTTTTTTGAGGAGAGTCTAGTGTTCAAATCCCATAATTGTCTCAGCAGTAGAACATCCCAAATACAAAATCCATTTCCAACCAACAAAAACATTTTCCAGACTAGTTAGGATAGAGGAGGAGCCATACAGAGCAGCAAGAAACAAGGATTTCTAAGTAGGGATTGAGGAGTATTTTAGCCTACCTTCTGCAAGCCAAGATGCCATCTTTCTAAGCACCATCTGTACCTTTCCCATTCAGAAATATTAATAAAATGGCTTACATGTTTTGGTTCAATTCATGGTGTTTTTTATGTGTATTTCAATTTTCTTTAGATTTAGTCTTTCTATGCTTTATACTATTGTCTATTCCTAGTTTAGGATATTATAGTGGTATCAAAACTCATACAATTGGCTGAGCCTATGGAGAACTTGGTCTATGACAACATAATATAAAGAGTATGTTACATATCGAAAGCAGCGTTATAGAAGCAGAGAGCGTAGGCTTGAAATCACACATGATCAAGAAGACAACACTATGATAGAGGAACGTAAGGGGAAGGCACCAATGGAAGAAGAAAGAGATGAAGGGAAGGAGTTTGGTAACCTCATTCTAAAGTCAGCGCAGAAGCTCTCTAAGAAAATAAAAGAGATGGGACAGAAGTTTGTCAAAGACAAGAGGCAGAGGGAAATTCCAAGGGAATTCTAGAATGGAGAAGGATCTAGTACCTCTCACCATTTACTTGAGAATAACATTATGCGTAAGGTAGTGCCATGCAGCCCACCCCGCTCTACCATGCCCACATTCTTGACTTCAGGGGTAGGAGCAGGAGGACCACAGGAGCCATAGGTGGCTCACTATAAAGAGTACTTCTTAGAATACGAGTCCTATGGACCAGAGTTTGGGGATGCCCTCACATTCAATGAATTATACCAGATGAAGAACAACATCAAAACACGTAACCAGAATAGAGGAGGAGGGTATTCGCAAGGTAAATACCTACAACGTACCATGGGCAATATTTTCTTGCCTGCCTTCAATGGGTCATCGGAGTGTTTGGAAAAAGCTTGGCTGGAGAAGCTGGACATTTACTTTCAGTTGAACCAAATTGTAGAGGTGGAGGCAATCAAGGTGGTAGCATTGCATCTTGAGGGAAAAGCCCATGATTTGTGGTTCAACTGGATAACTACGGTGGGTCACGTATGATTGAAAACGTATGCTAAGTTCACCCAGAGGTTGATATAGAGATTCTATCAAAAGGACCCAGAGGAACATCTTCTCGAGCTGACCAAGCTCAAACACACGGGGAACCTATAAAGTTACAATTTTGATTTATTGAACCTTTCAGCGATGGTTCTAGACTTTTTCATGACCAGGAAAGTGTACATGTTTGTTTATGGACTTTTTGAACATTTTCGTGGGCTAGTCAGATCTAATAATCCTACTACACTGCAAGATGCAATAGGGAGGACTGGGGACTTGCAGGACACTATGTCAAGGAAGAGGGCTCCTTTCCCCCACAGACCAGCATTCCAGCAGAAGGGGAAGGAAGTGAGAGCTCCACCCCCGAGAGGGGTCCAAGGGTGAGGGTCTTTGGATGATGACACCGGGAGAGACTTGAGATGGAAGAATATTTTCTTCACTTTCCAGGAGCCATGGGCACCTAGTCTTCGATGTGTCGGAGGGAAGGAACATTACATTTAGGTCTTCTCCGATAGTGAAGGGGAAGGGAGATGCCAGCACTGGTGGACCAATATGGGATCATCCACCACAACCTCCCCCAAGAGCAACAACATTTTCACCCACAAGAGGAGTCCTTGCATATTTGCAGGGATTTCCCAAGTATTTAGTGGTGATATTCTAAGGGACATTTCAGGAGCAGCGTGTCTCAGTGTTGGTAGATAGCGTGGCCACACACAAATTTATCGATTCCCAGCTAGTGCAGAGGAGGGGCATATAGAAAATTTAGAGCTTTGATGGGTTATTTGTGTTGGTTCCAGGTTCGAGGACTATGTAGTGCATCCGGTATGTTCCGAAATTAACAGTGACCATGGGGACATACACAGTGACATATCATTTTTTTTGTCCATATTCTAGATACCAACGTAGTGGTGGGTGTACAGTGGCTTATCACACTTGGGAAGGTCATTACATATTGGGAGACTTTGGATATGGAGTGGATAGACAATCAAAATGGAAAGCATGTGATGTTCAGAGGTATGCATAGATATCATCTAGAGAGAGTCTCTGGACATTGGATCGAGGAAGATTTCTGAAAGGGAGACGTAAAGTGGGTAGTGGAGCTAAGGATTTCATAGGCAGGTGTCTGAAGTCAGCCTCGGCACCCGGATGTGAAGACTATCATAGACACTGTAACATCTTCACTTACCACAAATTTTATTTTTTATAATTATAGTAATAATTACATAATTCCTTCTTGACATTTCTATATTTTATTATCATCACAACATTACCATTCTACAAATTTCCTTTATAATAATTTGTTTCTGTGGGTAATTGTTGTGAATTTCTAATGTATACTTATATCAATTCTCACCTCATAATGTTAGCCACTCTACCCGTTATGCATGACCTTCATTTCATTTTCTATACCCATTAACAGAATTTTGTCCCTCTTTATTTCATGTTGTCATAGCATAAATATATATTTATACTAACTATGTAAATATACCTTACCTTTTTCATATCCTAATTCTTTTAAAATTTTCTTTTAGGAAAATTAAACACTCATCATGACTAATAATACATTAATATAAACACTATAAATGTATATCTACTTATATACCAATCTTAATTTACCATAATCTATTATTGTGTATTATTTATATACTCCATTTTTAAATCCATAAGATATGTATATGCTTAAGGGTGGAAATTTTATATTTCATTCCCCCTTTTTATAATTCCACATTATAATGCATTGTCATAACCTTTAACATTAACTTATTAACAGCGTTAAGATGTTATAACTCATTCACATGACATTCCATACTATTTTATAACGTATATACTTGCTTTGCATAATACTAGGTTATATTAATTATTTAAGCATCTGGAAATTGGCTTTGGTTAACCGTATGTGTCATAGCCTTTCCCTAAGAATTGGTCATAGTGTATAGTCCTAGCCTTTCTAGAATCTTAACATTTCTCTAATTTGTATGGTCAACCTTTGAACCATATCTTTTAATTCAATATTCAGTTATATCAATTAATTAATTCAATACTCTAATATGTACATTATAAACCATTTTCTCTTCTACATATTCCCTCTTTCTACCTAATGCCACGTAATCTCCATTACGATTTTAATTTAGGACTCACTCATAATTTCTGGAAAGTAACCTTTACATTCTTCCCACACAATTGACTTAGCTTTTCACAACGAATTTGATTTTATTC
This sequence comes from Pinus albicaulis, assembly GCA_034641835.2. Classification (NCBI taxonomy): domain Eukaryota; kingdom Viridiplantae; phylum Streptophyta; class Pinopsida; order Pinales; family Pinaceae; genus Pinus; species Pinus albicaulis. Next base: position 1,377,246,053 of record CM076584.1, read on the forward strand.
GTACACTGAGATTTTTCTGTATCCTGTTTACCATGGTTTTGGAGATTTCTACTCTAGTTTTACAACTGTAATTACGATGTGGGATCAGGGATCACATGGCTCCCCGTACTTCTGTCAGATGACATTATTACCATTAAAACTTACAATCTTACCTCCAATCGTTTTGATTTTATTTTTATTTGACATACGGCTTTGTGCTTCCATCTCGATCAATTGGTATTTTAAATGTATTCTTTTCACTAGAAGGCCTCGTAACTATTAGAATGCTCATTCAAGACCTCTGGGAATTCTAGAACACTTTTCGTTCCTTCTTCTCATTGCTAGAGAATTTAGTCATCCTATTCCAGGGTATGAGGTATCGTTGTTCATATGAATAGTTTCATTTCTGTTTTTATTCTGTGATTCTTGGATCTTCCTTAATGTTTAACTATTTCGTTTTTGAATTTTTTGCAGAACTCCTCCTGTCGACAGGAGGTTCCAGTTCTTCTTTCGTTTCCTATTTTTCTCCACGCTTCATAATAAGTAATTGGATCTTGCCCATAAACTCATTTTTATAATTTTGGTGACTACCTCAGACTTACCTCTTTTCTTACTTAAAATCCAAAACTTGGTTTAATTAATTTCCTATGCAAATATCCACAGAGGTTTTGATTTCTGAAAGCTATGAAGGATATTTAAAATCTGTGACAATTTCGCTTATGCAACGAGTATTTCTTTGCGTCAAATTAAGTTTAAACCTCACGTATTTGTAATGATACTATTTATCATAGTTTGACCTCCACTTACTTAATTTTGATTCTCTCGGAGCATAGTATACAACTTCCCATTAAATCTGGTATAAATATATTTTACCTATAATTAAAATTTAGATTAGCTACATCGAAATTTAGGTTACTATAATATTTTTAATTAGTCCATAATTATTTTCCTTTAATTTATAATCTAATTAAAATTTTGTGACTTACTGTAATTTTGACATCCATTCTCCTTATGTCATGGGTTTGAATGGGAACTAATACTCATTTAGTATTTCTGACCTCATTCTCAATCTGTATGACTAAATGATTAACAACTTAATGGCTAATTTTAAAAAGTATTTTTACCCTATGAATTCTCTTCACGAAATGGTGACGAGATTTATATTCTTTTGAATAATTCTTTCGTTTAGATTTAGATTCTTGTTGGAAATTCCTCTAGTTTTACAATCAAGTTCTAAAGTTGGAATTTAATTTCCAGAAAGTCCTTTTCTGTCTCACGCATAACTCTATGATATTTATAACTTAAATACAGCTACAAAGTATCAGGATTTTTCTCTGCATATTCAGTGCAGTGTTCCTCTTTAGATACCTCATACAATCGGGTATATGTATAAATTAATTCATTTAGGACTTTTAATATAGTAGTTTATGTTGCAACATTTTTTTCAGCACTAATATATTTAATATATTATGAACAGAGATATAATTTTTTCTGTCCCTTCACAGAGTCCTCACTATTCATCCAAAAATTATTTATGCTAGGTAAATCACTGAATTTCTTATTCATATATCGTATGCTCAGATACCATTCTTAGATATGCTCATAATGTCCATTCTGCTAATAATACTAATTATTAGCCAAATTTCCCTATTTGGTATATTCAATTTCAGGAATATAATATTCCTCTAGAATCCACAATTTACAGGTATACCTATATTCTTATTTGTCCAATAAGTAACTCAATTATTTGTACTCATTTATTACAATTTTTTCTTCACTGGTTTCTATTGTTGTTTTTGCAGGTAATTAACTAGTTTGGTATTTAATTGTAATTGGCTATGATCCACAATTAGCCCAACTGATCATGCCTTTTCCTTTTACTCAGGTTGGTGACGAGCACAAAATAAATCCCTTCATAAGGAATTCTATATCTATTTTTATGAATTTTATATTGTCTTCTAGACCATTGAAGTATTATATTGATGAAGTTCAACCTATCATATACAATACAATCTGTATATCTCTTTTAAGATGATGGATTGTAATCCATTATCAATGAAGTTAGATGATTTATATCAATTTTCATTTATTTTATATACTGAATTCTCATTATTGGATATGTTTTCATCATAATTTATTAGTAAGGCTATAATTACAACTTATTTGTCTATTCACTATATAATTATAGTTTTACATAATTTCTTGCTCATTTCTAGCTTACAAGTATATAGTTAGATATAGAATTTATCTAGACTTAATAGTATTTTGTTGAACTACAATTGCTAAAATTTCATGTTTATTTGTGATATATTGTTGATACTCATTAATAATAAATTATGTTTTATTACACACCACTTTTGTAGATTTAGGATATTTAGCAATATCCACTCTACCCAACCGAATTATTGTAATTACCATAAAGTAACTGGTATCCAATATTTCAATGGAATGTAAAGCTGATCTTTTTCCTTTAAATTGTGCCACATACTTACACTCTCTTCTATCAAGTAAGTTATTAACAGTAATTATTTCTAGTATAAAATTTCAGACATAATTGTTATTTTGTCCAATTTAATTTTTGTATACTCTATTTCATATCTAGATAAAGGATTAGTCATCAAATTTAAGCCTTCCTAGTGGTTTTAGAGACGCTTCTAGTTGGTCCAACTATAATAATTACATGCTTAATTATACAGAGATGATTAAAATATTTATATCTATCATTTGTTAACTACATAAGGCCTTTACTAATGAACTTTAAATTATGTGCCTCACACAGAATTAACAATTGTTAATCTAATAGAATCCACTACATATGCACCTCATCAGTTTGTATATTTCCTTTTCACACATTGAAAAATAACATATACAGTGGAATGAATTAGAATTCACAGAATATGTATATCCCAAGGTCATGGACTAATTTACAATGATTTATAATTGCAGATATAAATGCATCAATTGAATGCATAAAATTTGAAGATATCCAAATATTCCAAAATATCATCAAGGAATAATAGAATATCTAATATAGAGTTTAATAAATTGTGCATACCGCAATGGTGCAGACTATTTTCCACCCAACATTGAGCTTTCTCTCCACAGCTCTCCCCGAGCAGAGACCAGTTCCTTGAAGGTGTAGATAACCTCTTGTCTACCCAGGAATTATTTTTATATAATAGACTACCTCTTGTGTACCTAGGAACAACTTATTTAAGCTTGCTTTCCCTTAGCATGTTTCAATAACTATGTCCAGTTAAATATGGATACTATTTTTCTTTTTGCCTAGGCTTTCCTTTTATTTTTTCCACAAAAGTACTTTAAAACTAGTTTTTTCCTCTTTCTAGTTTTATTTTACCTCTTCTCAGTAAATTTTCACTTTATTGAAGTATATTTTTTTATTTTTATCTCCAATCTAATATTTTAAATTTAAATTTTTTTCTCCAAGGATTATTGCAGAATCTGGAATGTCTTTGGATTCTTATCCATCCTCATGGATAGGGAACCCTACTCTCCATTTACTCTAGTCTTTGCACAATAATTAATTTTCACATTTATTTAATTCAACCTTAATTTATGTCCACATATAGCTTTTGTATAGGTCCATTTTATCTTTAGGACCATTAACAGCCTAATATAGAAGCAAAAAAATAGGGATATTACATATTCCCCCTTTAAAACAGAACACCGTCCTCGGTGTTGAAATTTCTTTGTCGCTTTATCATCCAAGGATGGGTGTTTCTCCTTCATATTATTCTCTTGCTCCCAGTAGCTTCCTCAAAGATAAAGTGCATCCACCATACTTCTACCCCACTTACTGTTCTATCCTGGGGCTTTATTTCTTCCTACTTCAGTATAAGAAGTAATTCTAGAAGAATTTTATTTCCTGTTTCCATCTTTTCACAGAGCACATCAATTTACATGAGTAGGGTCACATATATAAATTTATCATAAGGAATTATGATAATAATGTGAACCTTAATATGTCTCGTTAGAGCCACTTTGTAACAAGAATTCTAATGGTTCATAGTTGAATAGTGCTAACTTAGCACATCTACCAGCATACAATGTACTTTTGCGAGGATTAATCCTCAAGTACACATGGTCACCCATTTGGAATTCTTTGTGAATTATCTTCTCCTCTACACAACCTCCTTAATGGACCCTAGCTAAACTGAGTTTATCTTTTCCTGTCATACAAAGATTCAAGAGATACATCTTCATTAGAAGCCTAATAATTTGCATTCAAAACATTTATATCATATTGATCCGGATTTCTGCAGGAATGCAACACAATAAACATATAACCATAAATACAAAGATGTAGCGGAAATAACACTCATTTCATTAATATCAAAGAACTGAAACTTTCTTCAAGACAGAATGGAAATAAACTAGCTAGGGCGCTGGTAGCTATCTCTTATAAGAGATGTGGCGGCTACAGGCCTCTAAACAGAGTTAAAATCAGGCTCGAGGACCTATTTATTATTTAGAAATAATGAAAAATCATAAATGTCCAAAACCCTAACCCTTGGAGATGAAGCGCCAAAACTATGGGCCCCGTTTGGGTAAATTGGTGTTTCAACTTCCCGGGGACGTAACTTTGGCATACGATCTCCGTTTGATGCGAACCATACCTCGTTAGAAAGATCTATCCAAGGAATACAAATTTTGAGTGAAAAGCATTATTCCATGGGCCCATGTTGCTCCAAATTTTCCCAAAAAATTTCTTTTAGGACCTCAAAACGGCTCCAGAAGTTCAGGACCCAAAAAAATGCTAAAAATAGTAAGTCGTGCCGAAACTGAAAAGCTGAAAGAGACAATGGTGGGTGATGCAAGAGCATTAGACCCGAGACAAATTTTGTACATAAATAAATGTAGGAGGGGGTCTTATGTTTTGTTTCCCTATGTAGATATTCATATTTGAGTTATTTTAATTAATTAGGAAGGAAAATATTGTAACTTCCTGAACGATTCATGGGCACCTGAAGAGATAGTCTGTTTTGGAGGCTAGTCTAATTGGAATTGTAGGAAGTTGAAGAGTCTGTGATTCATTAAGGAATTTTAAGCGATTCCTTGTAGTTGTATAAGAAAAACCTCTGTGACAGAGTTGGGGGGAGAGACCTACACGATATACCTACACGAGGCCTGCACAAACCTGCTTAGAGGCTACATAGGAATGTAGGGAAAAGGGCCAAGAATTTGCAAAATATGTTCGATCTGTTGTAAGTTAATTCACTGTATAAAGGTAGAATTGTTCAGTATGTTATGCGCATTGTGATTAGTTCCATGTGTGATTTATTTGTCTTCTTGGTCGAATCATATGAAGAAATGGTCCCAGTGTAACTGTGCATTTGATAATTATGCCTGTGTGTAGTTAGAAAAATAAACCCGGTATTTATACTGTCGACATCATACCTCGAATTGGTCGACAGAGGAGTGACTGTGTGGTGATTGTGTAGTAAAGAACCCTGTGGGATTAGTTCTATGCGAACTCCCTGTTTCCTTCAAATATAGTGAGCCATCCTCTCCGTGAATGAGCGATTGAGCGTGCTCTACGTGAGAATAGACGGGACTGAGAAAAGGAATAAAACCCGAGATTAATAAACGAGGCAATACACAGGAGAACACGAATCCGACTTGACCCTTGGGGAAACACTGTAGCAAAACCACGGCGGATTTACAAGAGCGGATTTCCCATTCCGCACCACCTTACGACCATAAGCGGTAATCTTTGGTTGGGCAGCGATTCCACAGGATTGTGGACACGTGGCTTGGCTACTATTCCAATACCACCACCTTAAAGTGTTCCTTCGCTCGTTAAAAAGCCGACGCAAGACGCCGAGTGGAATTAATACCAGCCGGCAATCTGGAGGCTTGACATCGAACGACGATCGTATGTTGAATGTGCTCGAAGTTTAATGGAAGAGCCCGGAGGTTAAGCCAGGTACGGTGCATATGTTTGATTGGTATTTTGATTGTATTATGGGCCCAGGCGGGGATATAGGAATCGAATTTGAGTTATTCGATGTATTATGATCTTTGTATAAGGTGTGATGGAACATGTCAAAAGAATTAATCAAAGTTAATTGTGTTATGATGTTGAACCATTGCAAGGGTTATTCGGTCAATAATTAAGTATTGAATGGGTAGGCCATTTAACTATGCCTGTGAGATTAGCGCCTATGGAATGTACGGGGGTTTAACCATATCGTGGTGGTTTAATGTTTGAACGAAGACCATGACCATACCATTATATGCGGTAGGGTGACAATGTATAAATATGTGATGGAATGAGCATGGGGATCAATATATGTATGTCTTGGAGAGCTTATAACTATAGAGAGAGTTGAATTAATATCTCAATTCTATGAATTGAGATATTAAAATAGCCAGCCTTATTTGTATGAATTTGATAACGTGTAATAAGAGCAGTGTGAGATGCCTGGACTGGGAAAATGATTGGGCATGAACAATTGGATGCACTTACACACAGTTGAGGTGAAAAGTTGAGCTAAACCGGGAATGTGGGTGAAGCGGGGTTACCCCTTCACCAAAGTGGTATCAGAGCTAGAATTTGATTAGCTCATTGAATTTTTTTTTTTGGAAATGCACATGTACTGAACAGGAAAGAATAGTTGATGTTTGGATATGTTTAATAGAGGAAATTGTAGATTTGATTTGACATGCAGTGATGGTATCCATATGAGCAGAATCTAGATTTGAAGATAGAAGATTGCAGCAGGTAGATGTAGTGCAGGTGAAAAGAAGAGAAAAGAAGCAAGATCAGTCAGGGATCTTGAGAGGTAAGAGAGTGAGCCTGGTATTCAGCTAGAGGCTGGATAAGAAGGAAATTTGTAGTGTTCTCGGGAGAAGATGAGCCTTATTTGAACTTTGGTTGGAAGGATTTGTTTGCAGAATACAGAGTGCAGGCAATTGAAGACATCTCAGTAGAATTAGATCACAATCTTTGAGAGCAGTGATAGAAGAGTCTAGCAAGGGATTCTGAGTGCATAAAAAGTGTGGCAAAACCTGAAACAATTCCCAACTAAGGTTGGATGAAAGAAAAAAAGGGGTGTTCTTGAGAAAGTTGCAGAGTGAAGACTAGAGAGCAGAGAGAGTGCTCAAAAGGTTCCAAAGAAGAAGGGACCAGTACTTGCCAAAAGCCGGAGCTCAGGAGAGAAGCTTGGTGAGGTAAGTTGCAACAAGAGAGCTTGCTGTTGCAGAGGCTTAGTGCAGCTTGTGAGTGAAGAACTCCTAGAGAAGAGAATGGCTACTGAGAGCCATAGTAGGGACTGCAGAGATTGCAGAGGTTCCAAGAGAAACCACAACAGTAGAGTGTGGGAAGATGCCAAAGCAAATGGCATGAGGAAGAAGAAATCCACAGATGAAGAATTGCAGAGAGAAATAGCTGAGATCAGGGAAGAGATTAATGAACTGAAGAGAAGGATAGAAAAAAGCCAGAGAATTGTTTGGCTCATGAAGATGAAGATAAAGTGGAAAAGGCTACTAAGGAAGGACGAGCAGATGATGAATGCTCGGAAGAAAAAGGAAATACTCAGGGCAATTGAGTATTTGGAGAAGGACTTGGAGACTGAAGCTTCAAGTGGGACCAAGGGGTCCAAGAGCCTTACATCTGACATATTTTGTGTGTTTTCAAGAATAGCAGGTGAACAGACTGCTGATGTTGTCAGTGGCGAAGAAAATGGAGCAGCTACATGTTTTGGGGATGTCCATGTACATTTGGAGAAAGATTTTGATTTCCAACATATTGGAAGTAGAAGAGATTTAGTTTTTGATATTGGCCAGAAGCTGGAGGTTGAACAGCTTGAGGACTCTGAATAAGGAACCATTGAAGAATCTCTGGGAAAGATAGAAGATTTGGAGCAGCAGAAAGATTTTGTGACCAAATCACCAATTGAGACCATGAGGTCCTATGTTTTTACAACTGACAAGTTGTGTGTGAATGCAGGTGTTAATGAAGGTAGCTCACATGGTGAGAATGTGACATATGAAGTTGATTGTTGCCAAGCAAGATATGATGAGTATCTTTCAAATGGAGAACAGATGGAACTACTGCAGCATAAGGAATTCATTAATTCCTTATTTGGTAGAGGAGATTGTTTCAATGGGGATGATGATGATGAGCTTGTCATCAATGCTGATAATGACAGGCTGTTGTTGTTAAATGGCCATGTGGAGAATGATGGACAGGTAGTTGGAGTCCTTGCAGAGATGGGAAATCGGGATTTTATTCTGATGAAGACTGAGGAGATAGTGACAGCAGAAGATAGAGAAGATTGTGGTGAGATGCCAAGATTGTGACATGAGCAAAGGATAGGACCACAGAGAGAAGGTGTTCATATGGTAAGGACAAAAATGATTGAAGATGACAGAGTTCATTTTTATGAACTGGAACAAAAAGACATCCTTGAAGGGGATGGTGTAGAAGAGAGACTGGCTGATAGTCCCAAGAAATGTTTGAAGATTTGGAATCAACATTCTGATGTGCTGATGGAAGAGAAAAGAAAGTTGGGACAACATACTGAGGTGCTGACAGAAGAAGGAAAGGCTTTGAGGCCTTGTGAAATTTTTTTTAACAAATGTTTGAGGAGTGCAGATCCTATTGATGCTGAAGGAGAATTGACAGCATGGGGTAGTCAATTGAAAGAGAAGGAGAATTCTCTGGAAGAATTTAAACCATGGAATGGGGAAATTGAGCTGCTGGAGAGTATGCTGAATCAGCAGGATTCCATACAAGAGAGAAGACCTCAATTTCAGAATTGGGGGCTGCAGAATGAGAAGACACAATGGGGTGAAGATAGAAAATAATTGCTGATTGAATCATCAGTAGGGACCATTTGGTCTTGGGGTTTTGGAACCAATAGAGTGGTTGTGTTGACAGGCAAGGCAGAAGACAATCCATCACTTGGAGTTGTATTAGAAGAAGAAGAGCTGTTGCAGAATAAGGATGAGTAGTTGAATGAAGATGAGACAACCATGTCTCAAATGCAGGAAAAGATTGTTGTTGTTGATAGCAAGGATGAATTGGCTTGTTCGAATAGCCAAGAGAAGATTGAAGAGAAGACTGTATGGAAGACTATTGGGGCTGTTACAGCAGTGGAGAACTAGAGTTTCACTCTGACAGAATATGAAGATACAGTGGCTAGAGAACTTGATTTGATTGCTGGAATAAATCAAGAAGAAGGAAGGCAATTGCTGAAGATTGCCAGAATAGAAGAAGAAGATGCTGAACTTGAGTTGCAGCATGGAGAAGATTTGTTTGGCCAAAGGAGATGGCAAGAATGTTTGCTAAAGGTATTCAGAAAAGGAGGTGAAATGCCAGAGCAGAAGCTTGGAGTGTTGCTGGAGAGAGTGTTGAAGCAACAAGCTGAAGTGTTGCCAGCAGAGGAGTATAAGTTTTACTGTTGCGGAGAGGACATGGATGATTGGGTGGCAGTAAGCATAGTGAATAAGGCAGCAGTAAAAAATGAAGAGACGAGAATGCAGCAAACAGAAGCAAGCATCCTGCAGTCATAGGAAATATTAGACAGAGAAATTGAATGGATAAGGAACCTGATGGAGAGGATGCCTCAGAGGAGGACAGCAGCAAAGAAGCAGGGAATTAGCAGCAGCAAGAAAGAGATAGTCACAGACTGTGAGGGCATAACAAGTGGAAAGCTACAGCACAAGGTATGGCAGCCAGGAGGAATGCAGAAGAGGAATTCTGCAACAAATAACCAGTTGCAGAGCAGAGTATGGGATCCAGGCAGATAAAGATGAAGCACATGATCAGGAGATCATGAATCATTTGAACCTGGGGAGTCTGATGCAGGAGCATTAGACCCGAGACAACTTTTGTACATAAATAAATGTAGGAGGGGGTCTTATATTTTGGTTCCCTATGTAAATATTCATAGTTGAGTTATTTTAATTAATTAGGAAGGAAAATATTATAATTGCACGAATGATTGATGGGCACCCGAAGAGATAGTCAGTTTTGGAGGCTAGTCTAATTGGAATTGTAGGAAGTTGAAGAGTCTGTGAGTCATCAAGGAATTTGAATCGATTCCTTGTAGTTGTATAAGAAAAACCTCTATGACAGAGTCGGGGGTAGAGACCTGCACGATATACCTGCACGAGGCCTGCACAGACCTGCTTAGAGGCTGCACAGGAATGTAGGGAAAAGGGCCAAGAATTTGCAAAATCTATTCAATCTATTGTAAGTTAATTCACTGTATAAAGGTAGAATTGTTCAGTATGTTATGCGCATTGTGATTAGTTCCATGTGTGATTTATTTGTCTTATTAGTCGAATCATATGAAGAAATGGTCCGAGTGTAACTGTGCATTTGATAACTATGCCTATGTGTATTTAGAAAAATAAACCCGGTATTTATACTGTCGACATCGTACCTCGAATTGGTCGACAAAGGAGCGACTGTGTGGTGATTGAGCAGTAAACAACCCTGTGGGATTGGTTCTATGCGAACTCCCTGTTTCCTTCGAATACAGTGAGCCATCCTCTCTTTGAATGAGCGATTGAGCGTGCTCTACATGAGAATAGACGGGACCGAGCAAAGGAATAAAACCCGAGATTAATAAACGAGGCAATACACAGGAGAACAGGAATCTGACTTAACCCTTGGGGAAACACTGTAGCAAAACCACGGCGGATTTACAAGAGCGGATTTCCCATTCCGCACCACCTTTCGACCATAAGCGATAATCTTTGGTTGGGCAGCGATTCCACAGGATTGTGGACACGTGGCTTGGCTACTGTTCCAATACCACCACCTTAAAGTGCACCTTCGCACGTTAAAAAACCAACGCAAGACGCCAAGCGGAATTAATACCAGCCGTCGATCTGGAGGCTCGACATCGAATGGCGATCGTATGTTGAACGTGCTTGAAGTTTAATGGAAGAGCCCAGAGGTTAAGCCAGGTACGGTGCATATGTTTGATTGGTCTTTTGATTGTATTGTGGGCCCAGGCGGGGATATAGGAATCGAATTCAAGTTATTCGATGTATTATGATCTTTGTATAAGGTGCGATGGAACATGTCAAAAGAATTAATCAAAGTTAATTGTGTTATGATGTTGAACCATTGCAAGGGTTATTCGGTCAATAATTAAGTATTGAATTGGTAGGCCATTTAACTATGCCTGTGAGATTAGCGCCTATGGAACGTATGGGGGTTTAACCATATCGTGGTGGTTTAATGTTTGAACGGAGACCGTGACCATAGCATTATATGCGGTAGGGTGACAATGTTTAAATATGTGATGGAATGAGCATGGGGATCAATATATGTATGTCTTGGAGAGCTTATAAGTATAAAGAGAGCTGAATTAATATCTCAATTCTCTGAATTGAGATATTAAAATAGCCAGCCTTATTTGTATGAATTTGATAGCGTGGAATAAGAGCAGTGTGAGATTCCTGGACTGGGAAAATGATTGGGCATGAACAATTGGATACGCTTACACAAAGCTGAGGTGAAAAGTTGAGCTAAACCGGGAATGTGGGTGAAGCGAGGTTACCCCTGCACCAGTGGGGCCCCAAGTGGAATAGGTGGGTGACCACCAATATCCACCCAGATCATTCCTCCCCCCTTAGGAAGCAATGGTCCAGATTGTGTTAAGTTCCTCCATGAGATGAGGAAATTTCTGCTGAACTTGGTCCCTGGTGAACCACTTTCATTGGTGGAGGAGTTGGCCAGCTTTGACAACCTGATACAGTTGGATATTCTATTGGTGAGTGTTCTTGATTTTCATGTCCATGATACAATCTGTGGTGGCTTGTTCCATGTAGTCTGGGTTTAACTCTATTGGTGTGACTTTTTCTGCAATGCCAAAGGTGTCCAATAGAGGTGGCAAGTAAGGACGAAGGTGGTCCACATTGAGTACTAGGTGTAGACTAAGGAATGGTGGAATACTGAGCTCGAAGGCATTGTTCCCTTCAGCCTTGGTGATGGTTTACAGACCGTATCGGAGTGGGTGAAGCTTGTGGTGGGGTCCAGTGAGGCACTCCTTCTACAAATGTATCTATACTTTGTTGCCCACCTAGAAGTTGTATGGCACCTGATGTTGATCATGGAGTTTCCTGTACTTAACATTGGCTCTGTCCAATATTTCATGAACCTATTGGCGAATGTGTTGAATGTGCTCGATGAAGCCGTTTTCTTTTTCAACATCAGACTGGACATGAGCCGAATTGGCCTGAGTAGCTGCAAATGGCATGGCTACGTCAATGGGACATAGTGGCTGGAATCCCAAGCGCACCTGAAAGGGGCTATGGCCTATTGATCTATGGAGAGCCCAGTTATAACTATGTTGTACATAGGGGAGGCTCTTCTCCCATGTATGCAGGTGCTTTTAATTGTACATGCCCAGAATGTGTACGATCATTCTGTTGACGACCTCTGTCTGGTGATTTGTTTGGGGATGGAAAGCTGTGGACATGGTGAGCTTGGTGTCCAGCATTGACCAGAGGCTGGACCAAAATGTGCTGAGGAACCTGCTATCCCGATCTGATGTGATAGAATGTGGGATCCCAAAGTGCACCGACACTCGTTCAAAGAAGAGTTTAGAAGTGGCTTCTACTGTGATATTCTTCTTGCAGGTCACCATAATGGCCATCTTCGAGAATCTGTCGACGACCATGAAAACACATTCATTTCCATGCTTAGTAGAAGGCAGGCCCAACATGTAATCCATGGAGATGGATTCCCAAGGTCAACTAGGGGTAGTTAGCGAAGTATATAAGCCTTTCTTCTTGATTTTTGGTTTGGAAATGGCACAAGCAGTGCAGGATCTGATGTGCTTCCCGACATCCTTTCGAAGGTTCGGCCAATTGAAATACTTCTGCAATACTGCTGCTATTTTCTCGACCCCGAAATGCCCAACGACTCGACTATAGTGTGCTTCCCATATCATCTTGGCATGATTTCTTGAAGGAACACAAAGGTGTCCAAGGTGACATTAAAGTGCATCTTGGAGGTGAAAATTTGGAACTTGCATACCCCCTAATAGTGCCTTGTAAGTGTGGATGAATTCTAGGTCGCTCTCATAGAGAAGTGGCCAATCAGAAGTCTCGTGCCCACAAGAGTTGAGAACGGGGGTGAGAGCCACGATCAGTGGTCAGCTGAGGCAATCTCCAACATTATTGGTGCTACCCTTCTTGAACTTGATGTTCAAATGAAACTATTGCAGATATGTGGACCACTTTTTATGGCGATTATTTTGAAACTTACCTTGTGTTTGTATGAACTACAGGGGCTGGTGGTCTATGTGGATGATTGTTTCCTTCCCAAAAATGTAATGCTTCCATTGTCGATAAGCTTGCACGATGGAATACATTTCTTTTTCATAAGTGGGATACTTGTGAACCGTGTTAAACAATGTCTCACTGTGATATGCCACTGGATGTCCCTATTGAGTAAGAACTGCCCCTACAGCATAGTTAGAGGCATCTGTCTCGATCTCAAATGGTTGTTGTAAGTCTGGTAATGTGAGCACTGGGGCAGAACAAAGGCAATTTTTCAATTCTGTGAACGCCTTCTGTTGATGTTCCGAACAAAAGAATTTTGCTCTCGCTCCTCCCTTGGTGACTTGACTCCACGGCCAAGTGATATGAGAAAATCCCAACACAAACCTACAGTAGAAATTAGCAGGACCCAGATGTTGGATGCCCATATGCACATGTGGGGGAAGATGATGCTCAAGAGGGGAGATACTATGTTTCCAGCAAGGATATCACATGATGCACTAGACTTACTAGCCAGTGTTGACGAGCTGCATCCCTTCATTATGGTCCTTGTCCTTATGTTGGATTGGATTGGCAAGGGTGTGCCAACATCCTCTTCATAGATGATGAGCCGCCAAATGATAGAGGTAATATTACTATTTTACTTATATTTATTCTAACATGTTCTTTAACTTTTTTTTATTAAATTGCGTAATGAAATTGTCTAATTATTGTTGTGTACTTGTATACATTTTGTAGACGTTGGCTCTTTTGATGGCGAGGAGATGCCAGAACCACCGCATGATCCAGGTGTCGATCCTGATGATGATCAAGACATGGTAGATGCCGAGGATCTTGATTAGGAGGCTGGTGGAGAGAGACATGCTCCTCATGCTGATGTGCCGGTATCGGCTTTTGCTAGGCGCAGTCGACCTGATACTCAATACAAGATGGAGTTGGGCGATGAACTCAATTCATTAATTATTGAGGTGGGAATCAAGCCCACTCATTATAGAGACCTATAGGCCAATGATAAGCTAATACGGATGTGGAGAGGCATGTCGTTTGGCATGTATAGCCTGATGCGGCATGTCGTTGGAGCTACGACAAATGCTACGCGACTGAGGAGGATTTCTGCACGTTATAGGCGTGGTCAAGCCGCGAAACGTGATGGATAGTCTGCGACTAGCGACTCATCTCATGATCGTTCACCTCGCGCCGCACCCGATGAGTATGAGGCTACACTAGTATCTAGTAGTCATCGTGGAGGTGAGGCTAGACCAACGGCCACGTCGAGTCATCAGCATCCTGCAGCATCCATCAGTACTAGTCATGATCATGAGCATGCTAGACCATCGAGTGTAATAACCTCCAGCGGCCCATTTTCCTTATAGTTGTGTTGAATTTCCGTTAAAAGCTCTGCCAAAACCTCCATAACCATAAACAGTTGTTGTAGATTTTTTATTTTTATTTTTTATTTTGGCCAATTTTATAACACTAAAAACCTCCTTTATAACCCCCGTTAAAGGGTGTTTTCCTTGTAGTGGCTTTTTTCCCACCCTCGGACCCTTCTCAATTTGTTTCAACTTCTTTTCTTATTATTGTATGGTTCAAATCTTTGGGACCATATTGTGGGTTTACTTTCTTATTAAGAGCTTGTACCAGTTGTTCATGGTTATCCCTTAGCCACACAATTTTATATGGCATATTCTTAACATGTCCATTCACTGAACATTTTTCTTGTTTGGATCTAGTGGTATTTCTCCACCCATTGGATGTGGTGGTGTCCCTATACCTGCCAATTCCACATACAATTTTACTTATGATCTAGGTGGATATTGGTGGCCATTTACCTATTACAGTTGGGGCCCCACCATTGTCTTTTTCAGTTTTTTAGTTTCGGCACAACTTACTAATTTTAGCAGTTTTTTAGGTCCTAAACTTTCGGAGCCATTCTGAGGCCCTAAATGACATTTTTTGGGAAAACCAGGAAGAAAATTGGTCCACGGACTAATGTTGCTCACATCAAAAGTTGTAGTCTTCGGATAGATATTTCTAAGCAGGTATGGTGCACGTCAAACAAATATTGTATGCCAAAGTTACATTCCCGAGAATTTGAAACACCAATTTACACAAACAGCGCCTATAGTTTTGGCAATTCATCTCCTAGGGTTAGGGTTTTGGATGTTTAGGGTTTCCCATTGTTTCTAAATAATAAATAGACTCTTGAGCCTCATTGTAACCCAGAGTTTAGAGGCCCGTAGCGGCCACATATCTTCTCATAGATAAGCTACCAACACCCTAGCTAGTTTATTTCCATTCTATATGTAAGAAGATTTCAGTTGCTTGATATTAAATTAAAAGAAGTGTTATTTCCTTTGCATCTTTGTATTTATGGTTATATGTGTATTCCGTTACGTTCCTGAATGAACCCGAATCAACTTCGTTGCTCATCATAACTGATGTGATTGTTTCACACTGAATCATCAGCTTTACACAAAATTAGTATTTAAATTTATGAAAATTAAATGATTTATTAGTTCCACAGTAGAATATTTTTCTTTTTTGGGACACATATTCCTAGAGTTTCAACATAGGCTCTGATAGCATCTGTAACATCTCCACTTACCATAATTTTTTTTCTAATTATAGTAATAATTACATTATTCCTTCTCGACATTATTGTCTTTTATTATCATCACAACATTACAATTCTACATATTTATTTTATAGTAATTTGTTTATGTGTATAACTGTTGTGAATTTCTAATATATACTTGTATCAATTCTCATGTATACTTATATCAATTCTCACCTCAGAATGTTTTACCACTTTACCTGTTATGCATGACCTTCGTTTCATTTTCTATACCCATTAATAAAATTTAGTTTCTCTTTATTTCATGTTGTCATAGCGTAAATATATAGTTATACTAACTATATAAATATATCTTACCTTTTTAATATCCTAATTCTCTTAAATTTTTCTTTTAGGAAAATTAAACACTCATCATGAGTAATAAAAGATTATTATAACCATTATTAATGTATATCTATATACATACCAAATATTAATTTATCATAATATATTACTGGGTATTAAATATATACCCCATTTGTAACTCCATAAGATATGTATATGTTTAACGGTGGAAATCATATATTTCATTCCCCGGTTTTATAATTCCACATTATAATGCATTCTCATAACCTTTAACATTAACTTATTAACAACGTTAAGACATTATAGCTCATTTGCATGGTATTCCATACTATTTTAGAACCTATATACTTGCTTTGCGTAATACTAGGTTATATTAATTCTTTAAACATGTTGAAATTGGCTACCGTATGTATCATAGCCTTTCCTTAAGAATTGGTCATAGTGTATAGTCCTAGCCTTTCTAAAATCTTAACACTTCTCTAATTTGTATGGTCAGCATTTGAACCATATATTTTCATTTAATATTCACTTATACCAATTAATTAATTCAATACTCTCACATGTACATTATAGACCCTTTTCTCTTCTACATAGTCATTTCCCGTTTCGACCTAATGCCGCGTAATCTCCATTATGATTTTAATTTATGACTCACTCATAGATTATGGAAAGTAACCTTTATTTTCTTCCCACGCAATTGACTTATATTTTCACAACGAAATTGATTTTATTTATATGTTGAGCTTTTTTCGTATCCTTTTTACCATGGTTTTGGGGTTTTATACTTTGGTTTTACAACTGTAATTAAGATGTGGGATCAGGGATCACATGGCTGCAAAACATTTTTTCAGATCACATTATTATCATTAAACCTTACGATCTTACCTCCAATCCTTTCGATTTCATTTTTATTTGACATAGGGCTTTGTGATTCCATTTCGGTCAATTGGTATCTTCAAAGTATTCTTTGCACCAGAAGGCCTCATAATTATTAGAATGCTCATTCTAGACCTATGTGAATGCTAGAACACTTTTTGTTCCTTCTCCCCATTGCTGGATAATTTAATAATTCTATTTCAGTGTATTAGGTATGATTGTTCATTCAAATAGTTTCAATCTTTATTTATTTTTTTATTTCTTACATCTTCCCTAATGTTTAACTATTTCGTTTTTGAATTTTTTGCAGAAATCCTTTCGTCGACTGAGGTTCCAGTTCTTCTTCAGTTTGCTATTTTTCTCAAGGCTGAATAGTAAGCAATTGGCTCTTGCCCATAAGCTCATTTTTATAATTTCGTAGGCTACCTCAACCTTCCCTCTCTTCTTACTTAAAAACCCAAAGTTGATTCAATTAATTTCCTACGCGAATATCCAAAGAGGTTTTGATTTCTGAAAGCTATGAAGGATGTTTAAAATCCGTGACAATTTCGCTTCTGCAACGAGTATTTCTGTGTGTAAAATTAATTTTAACCCTCACATATTTTTAATGATACTATTTATCATATTTTGACCTACACTTACTGAATTTTGACTCTCTCGGAGAAGACTATACAACTTCCCATTAAATATGGTGTAAATATATTTTACTGATACTTGAAATTTCGATTACCTACATCGAAATTTAGGTTATTGTAATATTTTTATTTACTCCGGAATTATTTTCCTTTAATTTATAATCTAATTTTCATTTTTTGACTTACTCTAAATCTGACATCTATTCTATTTATGTCGTGGGTTGGAATGGGAAGTAATACCCATTTAGTATTTCTAAACTCATTCTCAATATGTATGACTAAATGACTAACCACTTAATGGATAATTTCTAGCATTTCTCCTTTCATGTTGCAACCATTTTAAAAATGATTTTTACCCTATGAATTCTCTTCGTCAAATGGTGATGAGATTTATTTTCTTCTGAATAATTCTTTCGTTTAGATTTAGATTCTTGTTGGAAATTCCTCTAGTTTTACAATCAAGTTCTAAAGTTAGAATTCAATTTCCAAAAAGCACTTCCTCTCTCACACATAAGTATATGACATTTATAGCTTAAATACGACTACAAAGTATCGGGATTTTTCTCTGCATATTCAGTCTAGTCATCCTCTTTAGATACCTCATACAATCAGGTATATGTATAAATTAATTCAATGCAGTAATTCCAGTTGTGTCTCTATACATTGGTCAGAGAAATTAGGACTTTTAATATAGAAGTTTACTTTGAATCATTTTTTTTCACAACTAATATATTTAATATATTATGAACAAAGAGAATTTTTTCTGTCCCTTTGCAGACTCTTCACTATTCATTAGAAATTATTTTTGCTAGGTAAATACATTAATTTCTTATTCATATATCTTATGCTCACATATCATTCTTAGATATTCTCATAATTTCCATTATGCTAATAATATTAATTATTAACCAAATTTCCCTCTTTGGTATATAAAATTTCAAGAATATAATATTCCTCAAGAATCCACAGTTTACAAGTATACTTATATTCTTATTTTTCTTGTAAGTAACTTGATTATTTGTACTTATTTATTACACTATTTTCCTCACTAGTTTCCATTGTTGCTTTTGCAAGTGATTAACTAGTTTGGTATTTAATTGTAATTGGCTATGATCCACAATTAGCCCACCTGATCATGCCTTTTCCTTTACCTCGGGTTATTGACCAGCATAAAAGAAATTCCTTCATAAGGAATTCTATATTTATTTTTATGAATTGTATATCATCTTCTGAACCATTGAAGTATTTATATTGATGAATTTAACCTATCATATACAATACAATATGTATATCTCTTTTAATATCATGGATCGTAATCCATTATCAATGAATTTGGATGATTTATATCAATTGTCATTTATTTTATATACTCAATTCTCATTATTGGATATGTGTACATCATATTTTTTTAGCAAGGCTATAATTACAACTTATCTATCTATTCCCTGTATAATTCTAGTTTTACGTAATTTCTTCCTCATTTCCAACTTACAAGTATACAATTAGATGCTAAATTTATTAGTATTAATAGTAGTTTTTTGAACTACAAAGAGTTTCATGAATTAAAATTCACATAATATGTATAACCCTGGATCAAGGACTAATTTTACAGTGCTTTATAATTGCAGATATAAATCCTTCAATTGAATGCATAATTTTTGAAAATATCCAAATATTCTAGAATATCACCAAAGAAGAATAGAATATCTAAGATAAATTTTAATAAATTGTGCATACCACACTGGTGCAGAGTATTTTTGACCCAAACTTGTGCTTTCTCTCCATAGCTCCCCTTGAGTAGAGACCAGTTCCTTCAAGGTGTAGAAAACCTCTTGTCTACCCAAGAATTATTTTCATAAAATAGACTACCTCTTGTCTACCTAGAAACAATTTATTCAAAAGCTTTCTTTCCTTTAACATGTTTCCATAACTTTGTCCAGTTAAATGAGGATGTTGTTGTCCTTTTTTCCTAGGCTTCCCTTTTGTTTTTTCCACAAAAGTGCTTTAAAACTAGCCTTTTCCTCTTTCTTTTCTCATTTCACCTCTTATTAGTAAATTTCCACTTTATGGTCTTTTAATATTTTTATCTACAATCTAATATTTTAAATTTAATTTATTTCTCCAAGGACTTTTGGAGAATCTGGAAAATTCTTTTGATTCTTATCCATCCTCATGGATAAGCAACCCTGGTCTCCACTTACTCTAGTCTTTGCACAATAATTAATTTTCATATTTATTTAATTCAACCTTAATTTATGTCCACAAATAGCTTTATTATAGGTCCATTTTACTTTTAGGATCATTAAATGCCTAATATAGAAGAAGAAAAATAGGGATATTGCAGACAACCACCAGACCAGGGGTTTGAGCATGCCATTAAGCAGGATTAAGGAACCCATGTAGTGATTAACACTCCCTACAGATGTTGGCAATATGATGCAGAGTGTTGTCTTTGATGGAAACCTACTTGATAAAGTTGATGGCAACCTACTTGATGAAGTTGTCCTTGATGGAAACCTAATTGATAAGTTGCCTATGATAAGCAACCTATGTGTTAAAAATGTAAGAATGATGTATCTCCATCGATGCCAAAGGAGGAGCATGCAACAAAGAAAAGAGCAAATGAAATATGAAGCTGAGGCAGTTTTAGAAGGGTTAGTTGATTGAACATCTGGAAAGGCAGTAGACAATGCAGAGACAGTGAATATAAGTAGAGGCAATGTAATGAAGATGCAATGCGATTGGTCTACGATGCGATGCGATCGCAAATCGAAATAGGAAAAGGCAAAAAGGTAGAATATGAAGCAGAGGTAGCGAAGATGCGATGCGATATTTGTATGTGCGATGCGATGAGATCGCATATCGCAATCAGCGAAGAAACAGAGAGGCAGAGTAACGAATATGCAATACGATGCGATGATATAAGGATATGGGTCCTACAGGGCAAGTGTATATCATAATATTTTGAAGGTTGGGTACAAAAGAGTTGAACTTAAGAAATGTAGTGCCGAAAATTTTACAAAGCAATTGACTCTATTCTTAAAGATCAGTTAAAAAAATAGCAGCAATGTATGTATATATAAAACCTTATTCCGGGAATCATTACCCAGCCAGGCATCATATATATATATATATATATATATATATATATATATATATATATATATATATATTTCGTGAATCGTCTACCCCGCTGGAGGGTACTCTAAAGCTGGAACATAAAGGCATATATATATATATATATATATATATGCAGCACAATACATATATATGCAGTACATTACATATTTCACAAAGGTCCAAAGTTTATATATATTAATTTATATGGAACCAAGCGATATTTGTTAATTTATTTCACATGAAGGGCGGAGTTCATATATATTCGCAGACGAAACCTAGAGTATGGAGTGGGAATTTGATTGCACGGTTGATCACTGTTTAAAAACCGTGAGTGGATTTGCGAAAGCGAATTTCCCATATCGCACCGCTTTTGTGGGTTCAGTGGTATTCAAGAGGTTGGCTCCGATTCCATAGAACGGGCGACACGTGTCCCTGTACGACTTCACCGAACTGCTTGTCACTGCGCGCCATCGCGTGTTATTGTTCGACCCAGGATGCTTAGTGATATTTTTGTGCGTCGTTGTTCTGGAGGGAAGCCATCGGATCGTGGTCATATGAGGAAGATGCACAAAGATTGACCAATGTATGGCAGGCCATCGCGCGTTATTGTTCGCACACCTTCGCCGAGTGATATCCGTTCGATCAAATGAGGTGGCGCGATGCGATGACAACCATCAAATGGATATGACCATTAACACTAGGGCCCATGCATACAAATGCGTTGGTCATGGTTAATATTTGCGGATTTATTAACCATTGGGGTTATAGTTATAAAATTCGAACATTTTGTTATGAAGTGTGAAGGAAGCCCCTGAATTGAAATAATATTAAATGGCAGAGATAAAAGACTACCTTTGGGACGATTCGTGCATGGAAGAATGAAGGTTTGGGTTTAAATTTAGATTGGCTCAATTTTTAATACGCTGGATTATCTATTTTAACCTCGTCCAGGAATACCATTAGCGGTTCGTGGTTTTGACTCATGGTTTTACTAAAGGAAAAACTATATAAGGAGAAGAGAAATAGAGAATGAGGTGTGACTGTGTAAGGGTTGTGAATGAATAAATTTCTCTAAGGAATATATGTACGGGCGAAGTCTTTTCTTAACTGATAAATCTGAAACTACGATGCACCCATGGATATAATGATCTGACGATGATGAATCTCTGGTTTGATCGATGGACGAAATCATGAAGAACTGGTGTGAGTGTACTAAATGAATAAATCTAGTGGCCTACAAGGTATGTTGTATGGAAGCTGATGGATCTAGTATGAAAATTGATGAAACGTGGTCCATGGTTGTGCTGAGGGTCGTAGCCTTCAGTGAGGGGGTTGTATCTCCCTTCCAGTGGTAATTGGTAAACGAGAGCAGGGGGTAGTAGCTCCCTTGCAGGAGAGGCTGGCAAACGAACTCAGGGGGTAGTATCTCCCTTCCAGCAGTGGTTGGTAAACCAGAGCAGGGGCTAGTAGCTCCCTTCCAGGAGAGGCTGGTAAACGAGAGTAGGGGTAGTAGCTCCCTTCCAGGCGATGTTGGTAAACGAGAGCAGGGGTTGTAGCTCCCTTCCAGGAGAGGCTAGTAAATGAGAGAAGGTTGTAGCCTTCTGCAGGCGGGTGCCTGCGTGCTGGTATGAGTCTGCGCCAGTACATGATTGTAAGAAGTTTTCTTTATAATAAACGTTGAAGACAGAGACGACGAAAGTGGTGGTTTTCTCCGAATTGGGTTTCCACCTTAAATCCTGGTGTTAATGTGTGTTGCTTATGTGTGATGATTTATTCTGTTCTTACTGCACATGTTTACTGCTTACTAAACATCTAATGAATGAATGATGCAATGATCTAAGTAAAGAATTATCTGCATAATGAGATCTCTCGTAATACGCAAGTTGTATTAAGGATATCCACGTGTATACGCGAGTTGGGTTCATTAAAGTAGTGTATGAGTTTTAGAGAAATAAAAAGTAAAATTTTTTCAGTCAGATCTAAATATTGATTCACACCCCCCCCCCCCCCTCTCAGTATTTTTCCCAACAATTGGTTTCAGAGTAGGTCCTTCTGAAGGAGCTTGATCGCTTGAAGGAGATCCGTCACAATGGGAAGGAAGCAAAAGAAGAAGGCTACTCAAAGAAAGGAAATATCGCAGAAAACATGTGCAACAAAAAATGAAGAAGATGAAACAGGTATTGATTGTTGTTCTTGTGACTCACTTTCTTGTGCATGCAGTGGTGAAGATAGTGAAAGTAATGTTATGGATGTAGAAGAGGTTCTAAACGTTAAAGTTGAAGATCGACTAAGATTATTTAATGAGAGAGAATCTATCTACAAAGATATGATCTCTAGAATGAATGAACAGATAAACAAGTATCAAAGGTTGTACGATGAAGTAACCAATCACAGTGAAGGACTTGAAGCAGAAATCATCTCTTTGAAATCAGATCTTGAAGCATCAAATAAGAAGAATAAATAACTTCTACAATCATTTGAAGAAGAAGGACTTGAAGAAAAAATCATCTCTCTCAAAGAAGATCTGGAAAAATCAAATAAGAAGAATGAAGAACATCTACAAACATTTGAGGAACAAGAAAATGGGTTGAAAGAAGAGATTCTAAAATTGAATGATCAAGTAGAAGAAGGAAAAAGGGTGGAAGAAAGTATGAAGAAGCAATGCCAAGGATTGGAGGTTGAGGTAAACATTTTAAAAGGTAAATTAGAGGAAAAGGATAAACTCTTGAGGTTTCAAGATAGTACTAAGATTCTGGAGAATATTCTTAGTAGTCAAAGGTCTCTTTCTGTTAAATTTGGTCTTGGTTTTCATGAAACAGTTAAAGGAGAATCTAGTTCACAAGAAAGTGCTAAATATTCAAAGGACATCAATGCAAAACCTGAAGTGTTGAAAGAAACAGAAGGTAAACCGACAATCATGAACTCTCAAAAGAAATCATTCCCTCCTAACTATAGAAGAATCAATTGATTCTCCCCTATGATCAATAATGTTGAATGATTTAAATGTCATAATTATCGGCATGTTCTAGCCAATTGCAGAAGCAGATTTTTTCAGTCACAAACAAACAGACTCTGCACAGAAAGGTACACTGGTTTCTTTAAGGGATATTGTTTTTCATGCAGCAAGTTTGTTCATAAAGCAGCTGATTGAAATAGAAGAAAGAATAGAAAAACACATTATGATTCTTATGCTTACTTGTCTCGTCACACAAGATGTTATGCGTGTAACAAATATGGACATGTGGAAAAAGAATGTAGGATGAATAGATCTGATAATTTGGATAATTTCCAGCACACAATAAGAAATTTCAAGAAAAGATGGAAAAGGAAGGACGACCGGTAAAAAATGTGGGCAATATTGACCCTACTGCAGTCATCCGCTTCTAAAGCTTACTTCGTGACTGCAGGAGTAATGTGAGATACATTATACGAATCAGTAATGTATCATCACAGGGGGAGAAATGTATGATGATTCCCATGGTTGGTTTGATAATTCTAGTTCTGTTTATTTCTAACAGTGCATCTGATGTGAAAAAGATAGGTACATGTGGCATAAGTTTAGGGGGAGCATTAGCCCTACTGGGAGTAATGCATTGTTGGCATTATGATGGTTCTGAAATATGATCTCTGTCTCTCTCTCTTGAGGTCTTTTTGGTATTGGTATTACCATTTGCTAAGAGTAAATTTTGAATAGAACAGGGCAACAAATGGCTAGAGCTATGCTTTATGTTTCCTGAACACCTGACTCATTTGTTGAAATATTAAATTCACCTGTCAGTCTTGGGCAGGAAGAAAAGAGTACGAAGGCAGCAGCAGGAGAGGTTTTTTTTTAGTACACAACACTGTATATTAAATAAGGTTGGAAGAACAGTAAGGATGAATTAAATTTTTGATGGGCTGCAGCCACAAAATGACAGAGGAGAATTAACTGGTGATGGGCATAGCCGTCTTCCAGTGCAACGAATATTTTCCCATAGATCTGAACTACAGAGGAGAAAAAATAATTAAAACAGTCATTTGAGGCGTTTTAAAGCCTCAACAACCAAAATGGAGACAATGTGTTAAAACAACGGAAAGACTTAAAGTTTTCTAAAAAGGGAGGACAAGTGGTCCCTACCACTTATGTGCTAATCACAAATCACAAGTTTCCTTGGAAGTGTCTTGTTGATATGAAGTTTCGCGATGCGATGTGATCACAATCACAATCGCAAATCGCTAACAACAGAAGTTAAATGTCTTGCAGATATGGCAGAGTTCTGATGCGATGCGATCCTCGCAATCACAAAGGAGCAGAACATTATATATATATATATGTGTGTGTGTGTGTGTGTGTGTGTGTGTGTGTGTGTGTGACCATCATTGAAAGCCGCGATGCGATCGCGCCATCGCGAAATCGCAACATCGCTAGTCATTGTTATTCCACCCTTTTTTTTTATCGTCGATTTGTGATTGTCGCACCATCGCAAATCGCAAATCGCAACGTTGCTAACCGCACTTTTGTTTGTATTGCCGATCGCCTATGGATGACTGCGTTGTGGTCCCCACTCAGGGGAATATATTTTGGAATTATCAATATTCCAACATCATTTTGGGGAGAAGCAGCACATATAGTGATAAAAATTCATATGAACTATGGTATGGTAATCCTCCCACTATGAAGCATTTTAGAGTTATTGGAGCAAATGCTTTATCAAAAATAATGATGAAAAACTTAGCAAGTTTGAACCCAGAGCAGATGAAGGAATACTTCTTGGATTAAAGCATATAAATGTTACAATAAAAGACTTCGGAAGATTGTTGAATGTATAGATGTGGTTATTGATGAGTCCCCTGTAGCTCCAAAAGAACAAAAACAAATATCAGATGAAGACGATGATGACATATATGCTTCTACATCAAATAAGGATAATATAGACAGTTGTTTTCACACATGGATGAGATGGAAGTCTTATGATTCAGAGATAAGGATAGATCATGCAGAGTTTCTTGCTGATGACTTTTGTCATGGTTGAGACCTTTTATACATAATTCCTACACATGTTACATCATGATTATGAAATAAATAAATCATGAAGATATTGATGGTAACAAATCACATGGATGTTTGTTGTCTATTGAATAAGATTGTTCTGGTATGATAATTCCTCTTGGGAAGAATATGTTGATGCAACAAAAGAGCCTGAAGGCTCGGTTACTAATGTACTTATGCTACAACTGTTGGATGACACTTGAAAACACAACTGTGGTGCTATTGGGTATCTCTGGTAATGTTTCTGTTCTCATAATTCTGTTTCACACTCTAATGTTTTTGATGAAGATGCCTTGAGGATTTGATGGTGAAAGTGTTCAGGATGAACAAGCTAAGGAGGAGCTTGGGTCTTATGAAAAGGATGCATTGTTGGCATTATCTCATGCTTGAGATTCTTTGATCTTGATTGTATAAGGTATAATGTGATGAAAAGGTCATGTTGAGACCTATGATGTAAAATTGTAATATTCAGTCATGTAAGGACTTGATTAAATTTGTAAACCCACTTGGTTGGGTAGTTGAGTCAAAATATGTAAATCCACTTGGTTGGATCATTGATGTAAATTTGAGTCATTGGTGATAGGAAAGGTCATAGAGTCATGTAATTCATTGAATATTATGTTTGAAGATTCAGCATGAACTCAGGGGGAGCATGGTAACTTCAGTACACATCAGATCTACAGAGCTCTTCTTTCTACAAGAGAAGAAAAACCTTGTTTTGGTTTTGATTTGCCCTTTTCCCTTGATGTCAAAGGGGGAGAGTATCATGGTGTTTGAATAATGGTTATAAACAATGTATCTATCTGTTGTGGAGATCAAACACCATCATGGTTGCGATCAAGTCCAAAGGGGGAGATTGTTGGCAATATGATGCAGAGTGTTCTCCTTGATGGAAAGCTACTTGATAAAGTTGATGGCAACCTACTTGATGAAGTTTTACTTGATGGAAACCTACTTGATAAGTTGCCTATGATAAACAGCCTATGTGTTAAAAATGTAAGAATGATGTATCTCCATCAATGCCAAAGGAGGAGCACACAACAAAGAAAAGAGCAAATGAAATATGAAGCTGAGGCAGTTTTAGAAGGGTTAGTTGATTGAACATCTGGAAAGGTAGCAGACCATGCAGAGACAGTGAATAGAAGTAGAGGAAATGTAATGAAGATGCAATGCGATTGGTCTACGATGCGATGTGATCGCAAATCGCAATAGGAAAAGGCAGCAAGGTAGA
Source organism: Pinus albicaulis (assembly GCA_034641835.2). Taxonomy (NCBI): domain Eukaryota; kingdom Viridiplantae; phylum Streptophyta; class Pinopsida; order Pinales; family Pinaceae; genus Pinus; species Pinus albicaulis. Next base: position 1,377,273,115 of record CM076584.1, read on the forward strand.
CTATGAAGCAGAGGCAGCGAAGATGCAATGCGATATTTGTATGTGCGATGTGATGAGATCACATATCGCAATCAGTGAAGAAACAGAGAGGCAGAGTAATGAATATGCGATGCGATGCGATGAAATAAGGATATGGGTCCTACACATCAAGTGTATATCATAATATTCCAAAGGTTGGGTACAAAAGAGTTGAACTTAAGAAATGTAGTGCCGAAACTTTTACAAAGGAATTGACACTATTCCTAAAGATCAGTTAAACAAACAGCGGCAATGTATGTATATATAAAACCTAATTCCGGGAATCATTACCCAGCCGGGCATCATATATATATATATATAAATAAATTATGAGAATCGCCTACCCCGCTAGAGGATACTCTAAAGCTGGAACATAAAAGCATATATATATATATATATATATATATATATATATATATATATATATATATATATATATATATATATATATATATATATGCAGCACAATACATATATATGCAGTGCATTACACATTTCACAAAGGTCCAAAGTTTATATATATTAATTTATATGAAACCAAACGATATTTGTTAATTTATTGCACATGAAGGGCATAGTTCATATATATTTGCAGACGGAACCTGGAGTACAGAGCGGGAATTTGATTGGACGGTTGATCACTGTTTGACGGAGTGGATTTGCGGAAGCGAATTGCCCATATCGCACCGCTTTTGTGGGTTAAGCGGTATTCAAGAGGTTGGCTTCGATTCCATAGAACGGGCGACACGTGTCCCTGTACGACTTCACCAAACCGCTTGTCACTGCCCGCCATCGCGCTTTATTGTTCGACCTAGGATGCCCAGCGATATTGTTGTGCGCCGTTGATCTGGAGGGAAGCCATCGGACCATGGTCGTATGAGGAAGATGCACAAAGATTAACCAAAGTACGGAAGGCCATCGCACGTTATTGTTCGCGCACCTTCGCCGAGCGATATCCGTCCGATGAAATGAGGTGGCACGACGCAATAACAACTGTCGGATGGATATGACCATTAACATTGGGGCCCATGCATACGAATGCGTTGGTAATGGTTAAGATTTGCAGATTTATTAACCATTGGGGTTATAGTTATAAAATTCGAACATTTTGTTATGAAGTGTGAAGGAAGCCCCTGAATTGAAATAATATTATATGGCAGAGATAAAATACTACCTTTGGGACGATTCGTGCATGGAAGAACAAAGGATGGGGTTTCAATTTGGATTGGCTCGATTTTTAATACCCTGAATTATCTATTTTCACCCCGTACAAGAATACCATTAGCGGTTCGTGGTTTTGACTCATGGTTTTACTAAAGGAAAAACTATATAAGGAGAAGAGAAATAGAGAACGAGGTGTGCATATGTAAGGGTTGTGAATGAACAAATTTCCCTAAGGAATATCTGTATGGACAAACTTTGTTCTTAACTGATAAATCTGAAACTACGATGCACCCATGGATATAATGACCTGATGATGATGAATCTCTGGTTTGATCGACGAACGAAATCATGAAGAACTGATGTGAGTGTACATAATGAATAAATCTAGTGGCCTACAAGGTATGTTGTATGGATGCTGATGGATCCAGTATGAAAATTGATGAAACGTGGTCCATGGATGTGTTGAGGGTCATAGCCTTCAGTGAGGGGGTTGTAGCTCCCTTCCAGTGGTAACTGGTAAACGAGAGCAGGGGGTAGTAGCTCCCTTCCAGGAGAGGCTGAAAAATGATCTCAAGGGGTAGTAGCTCCCTTCCAGGAGAGGCTGGTAAATGATCTCAAGGGGTAGTAGCTCCCTTCCAGGAGAGGCTGGTAAACGAGAGAAGGGGGTAGTAGCTCCCTTCCAGGAGAGGTTGGTAAACGAGAGCAGGGGGTAGTAGCTCCCTTCCAGGAGAGGCTGGTAAACAAGAGCAGGGGGTTGTAGCTCCCTTCCAGGAGAGGCTGGTAAATGAGAGAAGTTTGTAGCCTTCTGCAGGTGGGTGCCTGCGTGCTGGTATGAGTCTGCGCCAGTACATGGTTGTAAGAAGTTTTCTTTATAATAAATATTGAAGACAAAGACGACGACATCGGTGGTTTTCTCCCAAATTGGGTTTCCACCTTAAATCCTGGTGTTCATGTGTGTTGCTTATGTGTGATGATTTATTCTGTTCTTACTGCACATGTTTACTACTTACTAAACATCTAATGAATGAATGATGCAATGATCTAAGTAAAGAATTATCTGCATAATGAGATCTCTGGTAATACGCAAGTTTTATTAAGGATATCTGTGTGTATACGCGAGTTGGGTTCATTAAAGTAGTGTATGAGTTTTAGAGAGAGAAAAAGTAAAAAAAATTCAGTCAGATCTAAATACTGATTCACCCCGCCTCTCAGTATTTTTCGCAACAATAGGCACCCGAAAGCCTATAAGGATGATATTAACAGATCCATACATGAGCTCTTGGAATTGGGATACATTAGGACTAGCACTAGTCCTTTTGCTTCTTCAATGGTTCTTCTGAAGAAGAAGGACGACTGACAGCGAGGTCCACCCATGGCCCCGGTTTACCTCCACAGTCCAGGTCTAGCTCACGTGGCTCTTAATCTTCTTTTGATTTATTTATCAATTTCAAAGAAATTGACAAATAAATATTTTCGCAACTTTCGAACGTTAATTCTATCTCCCGGATTATATATATTATCTCTGAACTTTAGGACTAAATTTATAACCCTTAGCACTTTTTATTAATACTCCACGCTTTTTAAGTAAATGGCTTATAACAAACCTTTGGCTCTGGACCCCACCTCTATAGTCAATAGACCAATGACGTCATTGCGGAGGCTCCTAGAGTACAGCAGCAAACCTTGGCTCATCCCTTCCGCAATGAATCTACACCGTTGGTCCCACCTATTTATCAATGAATCCACACCGTTGATCTTGTCTATATGATCCGGGGTCTTTTATTAAACTTTGGGAAAGTCCAGTGTGCGATCACCGTTCGATGGCCCCTTCCCAAATCAACGGCTCATCACAATATCGCTCAGCGTCTTGGTACGAACTATAATGTGCGATGGCGCACTTTAAACGGTGGTTTTCCAATGCCGCTCAGGGACACGCGTCACCAATCCTATGGAATTGCTGCCCAACCAGGAATTACCGCTTACTCGCCTAAAGCGGTGTGATGAAACCCGGAAACCGCTTTTACTGTGCACTCCCGCAAGGTTTCATCTCCTTCGACGCGCTCGGTTCTACTCTTCTCCTTTATACCCAGGTTCCGCCCATTATACATAAAAGGGTTCTTTTATACTCTAACGCATAGTTCCACCATACGTAACCCTGGCGCTTGAACTAGATGCTCTGTTCCTGAAAGCGTCGATTCCTTTCGAATCGATGCTTCGCTTATATATCAGTTCTCTTCACAGTACTCGAGATACCCCTCAGATATTCAACCAAATAGTTCCATGACTACAAATATCAAATTAAGCCAGTTCTTCATTACAAGAAGGTGTCAACCTGGAATTCGAATCCCACCACCGTGATTCCTCAACAGGTTTTCACTTTTACCTTCATGCACAGAGATTCACACTATACATAATTATAGAGAAAAATCAACAAACGCACAAACACGCAAGGTATTCCCACACAGAGTTAAACAAAAAATGCACAATTACACTGAGATAATCTCCTCCTACGATTTGACCAAGAAGACATAAAATCACACACGGTATTTATAAAAAATTCTTCATAAACAGGTATATACATATACATACATATACATACATATACAGGTGATAAATCTCAAAAAAAATTCTTACAATTTCATGACAGGCCAGATATTCAATTTGGTGGCCATTATTCTCCTATTCTATTGCTGAAGAGGTTCTCTACCCCTCTCCAGCTCTCTCTCTCCCTCTCTCTCTTGTGGGCCCCCATCTAACCTTTTCAGGGTTACATTTATTCAAACAGTTCAGCAACTCTTAGTATTCCAATTCCTGAATCTAGACTCAATAACTGAATTAATCCTAAACTGACTCTTCGTATTCCTATCTCCACCAACTTCTCATGTTCTCAAAATTACTTGAGGATAATTACAATATCCTACCAAAACAATCAAAATATTAATATTTACAAGAATATTTAAGAACATGGGACCCCTTATATCTATTTATGTACAAAGAAACTTTTGAGCCTAATACCCTTGCATCAGAATCCCAAGCTTCAAAAATTTCATGGTCTCTTGATCATGTGCTCTTCGTCTCTGCCTCCAGGATCCCATACTTGGTATTGCTATTGTCCATCAGCTGCATCATTCTTCAACTGAACTTCTCCAGGCTTCTAGACTTTGTTCTGTAATCTGCCCCCAGCTATGCTTTCACAATCTGCCATTGTCTTTCTCCTACTGAAACTATTCTGCTTTCCTACTACTGTCTGTTGCTCCCAAGTCACTCTCATCATCAGTCTTCTGATGTACTCAATCTCCATGTCCATCTTATCCTTTGGCTGGAAACTATCTTGCCCTCTGTTGCTGCTTCCAATCTCACATGCTATCAATATGTTTACTACTTCTGCAGGTGTCATTTCCCATGTTGCATCTATTGCCACCATGGGTGTTGCTGCTACCACCATGGGTGATGCTGCTGCCTCCACCATGGGTGTTTCTGCTGCCTCCCCTTACTTTCCTTTTGCAACACCACAGGGGCTTCACTCAATCAACCTCTATCCTATCACGTGCATTCGTGTCATATTAAACAATGCCCTCAATTTGACTACATATTGGAAAATACCCCTTAAAATCACATTTTTAACCCCCTACCAATATGAACCCAATACGCCTTCCCAATTTAAAAAACCCCTACTTCCACTAGATATTGTAGGTATCCATTTCTTCATTAACATTTTTTATACCCTTTTATATTTTTCATTATCTTTCAGCTCCATTTTGTATACCTATCAATATAAAAACCCTTTACCCCCAATATATTATGCCATTTTTTCCTCAATATAAATCCCCCAATGTGAACCCACGTGGTATGGTATTTCTCCCCCAGTGCGGCCCCCGTGTGCAACACTTTTATTTTTTTCATCATCTGCAAGTTCACTCTCAGAAAACAATTCACTATTTGATTTCCTACCAGCAGTGACATACTTCTCTAGCATACTAGTAAACAGAATTAGATTATGCAATCTAGTATCTACCCCTTTATTATTCACAGCTTCATGGATCCTTGCTCCAGGGTCTGCAATCCATTTCTCTTCTTCAAATGCCCTCAGCAACCAACTCAGCCAATTCTCTTGTGTCTATTTTACATCTTCAACATGCTGCAAGTTAGACTCATCATTTTCTTCTTCTTTGTGGGCAATCTTCAGCAATGGCCTCTCATCCTCTTGATGGATCCTAGAAATCCAATCAAGTTCTTGGAGCTTTTCTTTCTCATATTCTGTCAGCATGGAATGCTGATTCCTCTTCACTTCAGCAGCTTCTAAAATCCGCTCTTCAGGCTGGCTTTGGCCTACCCAACTAGCCAAATCTTTTCTGTCAATAACATTGATAATTCCTTGTATATGAGACATGGTTTTCTCATCCTCCTTCAACAACAATTTTTCTTCTCCCAAGACAATTTCAAAGGATGAATTTTCTTCTGCATCACCTGTACACATAGAAAAACTGTCAGTGTCAAAACCATGAGACCCAATGGTCTCAATTGATGACCTGGTCACCAATTCCTCTCCCGGCAATTCTAAGTTTGGTTCAAGGCTCGGAAATTCTTCATCATCTTTCTCTGCACATGGATCATCAGCAGTAAAGTTCCAATGCTTCAATTCCTTCTTTTCTTCTGACAACATATCATTATGTTGTGCAGGACTCCTTTCTAAACCTTCTGTCAGCATCTCATCATGCTGATCTGCATCCTTCATGAGAGTGTCAGCTAGTCTCACTTTTCTTCCATCACCTGCTCTATGAACTCCATCCAAGAAGATCTTCCTAGCTTGCTCCCTTAGCAAACCATCTTGTGCATAGGTCCTCCGCTTTTCCAATTCTCTTCTCTGAGAATCCAACCTCCTATATAACTCAACAACTTCCATAGGAGTAGATTTCGGGAACCTTACACAACCTTTTATGCCTCTTCTTATTCTTGACCAATCCTCTGTTGGCCCTTCTCACATTGCTCCAACATTCTGCTGGATATCTTCATTTGACCCTTCTGTCTTCATCTCTCCCTGAGACCTCATTATCTCAGCATTGATCTGAACAGATTCCAGATTCAATGTCTTCTCCTCATCAACAAACTCTGAAGCTTGTTCATCTTCCAGGGGTGTACCTGCAAACACACACAAATTTTTAGTTTCCAAATCACAAGACTCTTCAGTCTTGGCTGCTCCCTCAAGCACTTCTTCTTGAATAGGTCTGCACATGGAATCTTCAATTTCCATATTTTCCTCAAGAACTATGGGTTCTTCCTCCTTTGTGGAGTCTTTCATCACTTCACATTTGTCAGACTCAAGAACACAAGCCCTCACATCATCTGGACTTCTCCAACAACTCAGGAATTCCTCAATTATTTCCTCCTCAGCAAGACAAGCTTCTTTCTGCCTCAAGTCTTCACTATGTCTCACAAGATCTCCTGCAGGTCTCCACTCTTCATCTATGTTCTGTCCTTCTTCACAAGCAAGAATTTCTTCTTTAAACTCAGCTGCTCTGAGTTCTTCTCTCAACAGGGCAATCTTCTTTTGCCTCAACCTCATCTATAATGGTTGCCATTTCACACTCTTCTTCATGAGCCAACCAACTCTCTGGCTTTCTTCTATCTTTCTCTTCAGTTCATTAAACTCTTCCCTGATCTCAGCTAATTCTTTCTGCCATTCTTCATCTGTGGATTTCTTCCTCATGCCATTTGCTTTCGCATCTTCACTCATTCTTCTACTGTGGTTTCTCTCAGAACCTCTGCAATCTCTGCAGTCTCTGCCATGGCTCTCAGTAGCCATTTTATTCTCTAGGAGTTCTTCACTCAAAAGCTGCACTAAGCCTCTGCAACATAAAGCTCTCTTGCTGCAACTTACCTCACCAAGCTTTTCTCCTGAGCTCCAGCTTTTGGCAAGTACTGGTCCCCTCTCTTTGGAACCTCCTGAGCACTCTCTCTACTCTCTAGGCTTCATTCTGCAACTTTCTCAAGAGCACCCCTTTTCTTATTTCATCCAACCTCAATTGGGAACTATTTCAGGTTCTGCCACACTCTTTATGTAATCAGAATCCCTTGCTGGACTCTTCTATCACTACTCTCAAAGCTTGTGATCTACTTCTGCGGAGATGTCTTCCTCAATTGCTTGCACTCTGTATTCTGCAAACAATGCCTTCCAACCAGAGTTCAAATAAGGCTCATCATCTTGCCTCTCAAGATCCCTGAATGATCTTGTTCCTTCTCTCATCACCTGCACTGCATTTCTACCTGCTGCAATCTTCTGTCTTCACATCCAGATTCTGTTCATATGGAGACTTTCACTACATGTCATATCAAATATACAATTTTCTCTATTAAACAGATTCTAACATTAACTATTATTTCCTGTTCAGTACATGTGCATTTCAAAAACAAACTCTTGAATGAGCTAACTAAATTCTAGCTCTGATACCACTTGATTCGAGGCCCACCCTTGGCCCTGGTTTACCTCCACAGTTCAGGTCTAGCTCACGTGGCTCTTAATATTCTTTTTATTTATTTCTCAATTTCAATGAAATTGACAAATAAATATTTTCGCAAATTTCGAATGTCAATTCTATCTCCCATCTTATATATATTATCTCCGAACTTTAGGACTAAAGTTATAACCCTTTGCACTTTTTATTAATACTCCATGCTTTTTAAGTAAATGGCTTATAACAAACCTTTGGCTTTGGACCCCACCTCTACGGTCAATAGACCAATGGCGTCATTGCGGAGGCTCCTGGAGTACGGCGGCAAACCTTGGCTCATCCCTCCTGCAATGAATCTACACCATTGGTCTCACCAATGTATCAATGAATCCACACCGTTGATCTTGTCTATATGATCGGGGCTCTTTTATTAAACTTCGAGCAAGTCCATCGTGCGATCACCATTAAATGGCCCCTTCCCAAATCAACGGCTCATCACAATATCGCTCCATGTCTTGGTACGAACTATAACGTGCGATGGCACACTTTAAACGGTGGTTTTCCTATGCTGCTCAGGGACACACATCACCAATCCTATGGAATCGTTGCCCAACCAAGAATTACTGCTTACTCGCCTAAAGTGGTGCGATGAAACCCGAAAACCACTGTTACTGTGCACTCCCGCAAGGTTCCATCTCCTTCGACGTGCTCGATTCCGCTCTTCTCCTTTATACCCAGGTTTCGCCCGTTATACATAAAAGGGTTATTTTATACTCTGACGCAGAGTTCCGCCATACGTAACCCTGGCGCTTGAACTAGATGCTCTGTTCCTGCAAGCGTCGATTCCTTTCGAATCGATGCTTCGCTTATATATCAGTTCTCTTCACGGTACTCAAGATACCCCTCAGATATTCAACCAAATATTTCCACGACTGAAAATATAAAATTAAGCCGGTTCTTCATTACAAGAAGGTCTCAACCTAGAATTCGAATCCCACCACCATGATTCCTCAACAGGTTTTCACTTTTAACTTAATGCACAGAGATTCACACTATACATAATTACAGATAAAAATCAACAACCGCACAAACACGCAAGTTATTCCCACACAGAGTTAAACAAAAAGTTCACAATTACACTGAGATAATCTCCTCCTACGATCTGACCAAGAAGACATAAAATCACACACGGGATTTATAAACAATTATTCATAAACAGGTATATACATATACATACATATACAGGTGATAAATCTCAAAACAAATTCTTACAATTTCATGACAGGCCAGATATTCAATTCGGTGGCCATTATTCTCCTATTATGTTGCTGAAGAGGTTCTCTACCTCTCTCAAGCTCTCTCTCTCCCTCTCTCTCTCTCTCTCGGGCCCCCATCTAACCTCTTGAGGGTTACATTTATGCAAACAGTTCAGCAACTCTTAGTATTCCAATTCCTGAATCTAGACTCAATAACTGAATTAATCCTAAACTGACTCTTCGTATTCCTATCTCCACCAACTTCTCATGTTCTCAAAATTACTTGAGGATAATTAAAATTTCCTACCAAAAAATTCAAAATATTAATATTTACAAGAATATTTAAGAACATGGGACCCCCTATGTCTATTTATGTACAAAGAAACTTTTGAGCCTAATGCCCCTGCATCAACGACACACTACGGATGTGCATAGATTACAGGGAATTGAACAAGAAGAACCTAAATAAATGCTATACATCCCTAGGATCGATGAGATGATGGATGAGTTGAGGGGAGCGAATTTATTCTCCAAGATCGATCTCAGTTTGGGGTACCATCAGATCAAGGTGAGGGACCAAGATGTTGCCAAGACTTCATTTCACTACCACTATGGCCATTTCTAGTTTTTTTCTGATGCCCTTTTGGCTGACGAAAGATCTAGCCACATTTCAATATTTCATTAACCACATGTTCCGTGGTTAGTGGAGGAAGTTTACGCTGGTATTTTTTGATGACATTCTCATCTACAACCGCACATGGGAAGAACATTTCATCACATTGAGTTTGTACTGTGTATCTTTGAGGAGCAACATTTATATCCCAATATGTCCAACTGCAAGTTTGGGATCACAGATATGCTCTATTTGGGACATACTCTCGGAGCAGATGGAGTGAAAATCCATGAGGAGAAGATTCAAGCCACGCGGGATTGGCTAGAACTGAAGAACGTGACATAACATCGGGGGTTTGTAGGCATCTACACCAAATACCCGAATGTCGCCAAAGGATTTTCACAACTTGCAGCACACCTCATATATCTCACCAAGAAGATGGATTTAAGCTAGAAATATGTTGTGCGAAGGGCCTTTGACAGGCTCAAGGAGGTGATGAGCAGTTTCCTAGTGTCGGAATTGGCCTATTTCACGCAGCCCTTTGTGATTGAGTGTGATGCTTCAGGAGAAGGGGAAGGCACAATCCTAGTGAAACAGGGTTATCCTATAGATTTCAAGCACTAGGAGATGATTCCACATGATAAATTGTACCCCATATACGATAAATATATGTTGGCCATCATGCATGCATTGGCCAAGTTTAGGCAGTACCTAGTGGAGAATAGATTCTGGGTGAGGACTGACCACAACAGTCTTCAATTCTTCCTTGAGTAGAAGCAATTGCAGGAGAGACAGAAAAAATGGGTTAGCAAGATACAAGCTTATGGTTTTGACATAGAGTATGTCGAGGGGAAGAGCAACATGGTGGAAGATGCTTTATCATGGAGACTAGCAACAATGTCCTTAATGAGTATTGATGCAGACTCGACGACTCAATGTTTGGTGGAGTACTTGAAGAACCATTTTTCATGTGAGATATTAGATGGGTAGGTGATAGATGACCGGTACTGGGTGATGGATGGGGTCATCTATTATCGATATTAGATCTTCTTGACATGTAACTCCTAACTTAGGGAGAATTTTTTTCATGCATCGCATGACTCACCACTTTCAGGCCATCATGCGTCCACTAAAATAGAGAAGGCCATCAGGGAGATGTTCTCATGGAAGGGCCTCAAAGAGGACGCACTCTGGCATGTTAGGGAGTGCATAGTTTGTCAGTGGAACAAGGGAGAGTTGAACTGCCCCATTAGTTTTCTACAAATGCTTCCCATTCTAGAGGGAAAGTGGGAAATCATCTCCATGGGTTTCATCACTAGATTTCCCAGGTACAGGGAAACGATTGCATATTTGTGGTTGTTGATCGACTGAAGAAGTATGCTCATTTATTTTCCATCTCAACTTGGTACAATGCTTCACAGGTAGCTAAGTTATTTTTTCTGGGTTATTTTCAGACTCCATGGTCTTAGAAGGACCATAGTTAGTGACATAGATAGTCAGTTCATGGGCAGGTTTTGGCAGGAGTTATTCCGTCTCGTGGGCACAAAGTTAACACCCAGTACCAGCTACCACCCGCAGATGGATGGGTAGACTGAAATAGTGAACAAGCAGCTAGAAGCCTACTGGACAAAATATGTCACGGGGCAGCAGAAGGCTTGGTTGCACTGAATTCATTTGGGAGAGTATTGTTACAACAGGACATTCCACATGTCAATCGGTATGTCTCCATTTTACACTTTATATTGTTATAATGATATAACATTTTTTATGTGGTGTTTGGAGCTAGTAAGGCCCCCAAGGCCAAGGACTAGATCGAAGAGAGCCAAGACATACTCCGGGCTCTCAAGGATAACATAGCTACAACATAGAACTATAAAAAACTATATGGAGATAAGGGCCGCGTGGAGATGAAGTTTGAGGTGGCTGATATGGTTTACCTCCATTTTCAGCCGTACAAGCAGTCCATGCTAAAGAAAAAAGGGGTTGAGAAGCTCAACCCCTGCTTCTATGGACCATACAAGTTGATAAGGCATGTTGGGGAGGTAGCATATGAGTTGGAGTTGCGAGTCGAGAGTAGGATCCACAACATATTTCACATCTCATGCCTGAAGAAGGCTTTGGGATAGAAGGTGATGACCACTATGGAGATTCTACGTAGTGATGATGATGAACACCTAGTGCTACAGTTGGCGGCTATCTTGGACACTCATGAGAGGCATTTGAGGAGCAGGACCGTGAATGAATATCTGATTAGATAGAGAAATCTTCCATATGAGGATGCCACTTCGGAGGGGGAGAAAATCCTGCATCATCCATGTTTTCAGTTGCTCAAGGACAAGCAACGTTTTGGTGGGGAGAATTGTGATATACCAAATTAGCAATCAACTAATTGGAATATTAATGTTTAAATTTTTTTCCTTTTTCCTAATGTTAGCATAATAATAAAGTGGGTAACTATAACCGACAAATAAATATTATGGTTAAATCACTTTCCTAAATTCACCAAGGGAAACACTAGAGCTGGAGTGAGACCCATGGGGCTAGCAACACGAAATAGACATCATCCTAGTGGTAGTGCAGGAGAGGCAGCAACGTAGGTAGCATAGGGGCAGCATGGGGACAATAAGGGGACAACAGCTGCATAGTGGAAACACAATAGTTGGCAAGGAGGGGGGCCCAAGTGAATGTTGGGGGCTCAACTAGGTAAAATAGGATCAGGGCAGCTCATTCCTCATTCATTCTGTCATGAACTAATTTTTTTTTTGGTAAACCAACCGAATGCTTGAAATGTTTAGCTAAGTCTACAAGTGTTGTTTACAACGGAAAATTTTGAGCGGATATCGCAACCTTATCCTTATGGGAATTCGAGTTCCTTCTCAGGAGAGAAGTTTCAAGCACTTTTGAAGAGATATATCAGAGGGTGACTTCAGGATTATGCAGTCCCTTTGACAACAACGTAGTTAGCGAGGGAGTTATGCAATCCAGCAGTGGAGTAACTTCAAGGAAGGATAAATACATATATATTTGAGCTAGAAGTTTTGTGAGGGGATCAAACCTTCCTTACCATAGTTCTTTAGCATTTTCCAATATTTGTTTCTAGCCATTCATTCAGGAGCCTAGTGTGCCTAGCAGAATTGTGAACCTACCTTAAGAGGCTGAATTTCCTAGGTCATCATTTTGGAAAACCCTTCGGGGGTTTTTTTGGGTTTGTTGAGGAGAGTTCGATGTCCAAATCCCATAATTCTCTAAGAAATAGAAAAAACCCAATATGCAATCTATTTCTAGCTACCAGAAGCATTTTCCAAACTGGGAAACATAGAGGAGAAGCCATGCAGAGTAGCAAGCAACAAATATTTATGAGCAAGGATTGAGAAGTATTTCATCCTACCTTTTGCATGCCAAGATGCCATCTTCCTAAGCACCATTTATACCTTTCCCATTAAGAAATACTAATAAAATGGCTCAAAAGTTTTGGCTCAATTCGTGGTGTTTTTTATGTATATTTCTGTTTGTTGTAGATTTATTCATTGTATGCTTTGTATTATTGCTTGTTCCCAATTTGGGATATTACATTCTAATAATTCTACTTATAAAAATGGTTGGTGGTTCTTAAACTGGAAGTCTGGAGACATCAATTCTTATGCATTAATAACATCAATTTGTTTAATCAACTTTTGACCACATTCAATATCCAAACGTCCATCCTAGGAACTAGCAGATAACCGAAAGAGAAATATTTGACAGATGGTGGTTGGTATATAGGATGGTTCATTACTTGATGACTCTTATCGTGGGGGCCACGACAAGATGAGATGTCAATATTTTTTATCCTGCAATGTTCATTAACAATGGTGAGAGGCAGTTACATTTTAAATGGAGGTCAAATGATAGTTCAAACATGTGTTGGTGAAATAGCAATGTTTGCGAGATTCCAGTGTGGATGTGAGTATTGATGAAGATGAGTAAGACAGATTATCCGTGTTGTTCTAATAGTGTTTTCAATGTTTTCTAGGTAAATATTAAGAGAGGGTATTAGAATTAATGCTTCCATGTGTTGTCATATATTGTCATTGAGACTTCCCAAAGGTCAATGTAGAACTTATCATTTCCTATATATGAATTGTTGTCATGACCTATTAGTGTAGAACTCAGAGATTTATATGGTGTATAATATCATTTTATTCTTTTATATTTTTTTATAACATAATTAAGATGAATCTACAAGAATTATATCTTAAAATTTACATCAATATTTCATAAAAAAACATATTATCTCACCAATAACACATAAATAAAAACCGTATTTAAATCTCAAATAGTTCATCCATATTTCCATCAAACACTTAGTATCGATCGTATAATAACTGTTTTAGTGGTATCATTCATAGGTTTGGGGGATTACGCAAGAGAAGGGAACAATTATTTCTATTATTAAAGGAACAGATATCAACAAGCACACCATGACGGTTCGGTCGCTCTTTAATAGATTTCACGTATGTGTTTTTCATTTTTGGGTTTTTTAAGCTTTCACTTATGCCGAGTAACTATATATATTTTTCTTTAAGCCCCATCAGTTAAATATTTGACTCCCATTCTCGAGGCATATTGTCTTGTGTCACCTGGAATTCGAGCAAATGGAGTAGGGTCTCCGAATTGTGGCCAAGCAGACTATTGCATTGGCATTTTTTTTCATTTTCGTGAGTTGTACGACGATGGTTACTGAACTCCTTTTTTCATGTAGCATTCAAAACACTCTGGATCCGCATTGAAAACACTCTCGATTCATAATATATGTGAAGGTGAAGGTGATGCGGAGGTAGTTGATGAATACCATCGATAATTAAGGAAGACCGTTTGGTTCACTACAACAACACCTACTCCAGCAATGACTGAATTCTTTGAACCCTGGAAAGAGACGCCTAATGATGGTGAGGATATTAAGGACATATTTATCAATCGAGAATGAGGAGAGAGACCATCAATGATCTCAAGGAGACTAAGGACGTCTTTACAGAGGTCTGGGTTGAATACGTCACACGACATGGCATGCTCGGACGATGAAATGAGAGTGGGGACTTGAGTGCCCCCTACATGTTAATTCAATCAGGAAGAGTCAGTCTGGTTGGTTAGATAAATTAAGACCATATTGAGGCAAAGTTATTGCATTGACAGAATGGCCAAGATTTAGTGGGGTTAATAGGTGCATTGATGAAATAAAGCCTAGCTGAGGGAAACATTGGCTGGATCAAATCCACATGCTTAGTTTCTCTTTAAAAGAAAATGGGACCAGCTGCATCCGTTCCAATAAATTCTTACCCCATAAGTGAAATACGCATTAAGGTCCAACGGGTACTCGACCCAAGAATCAAACAACGTAGAGAGAATTACGAAACTTGGTTATGTATGATATACGAAGTGAAAGATGCATTAAGGTCCAGCAGGTACTCGACGAAAGAATCAAACAACCCGGAGAGAATTACGAAACTTGGTTATGGATGATATACGAATTTAGTGTTGCCTTATTTCTATTCCAAGTAATACAAGTTTGTTTCTATTTTATTTTCAACATAATATAATATATTTATAATTACCAGTTAAGTAAAAAAAATGGTTTATATTTAGTTTATTAGTTGTTGAATATAGTTTTGGTGTTACCGTAACAAATTTAATTTTAGATTTTTCGCTAGATTAATTTGAGTAACAAGTTGACACAAATATATATATATTTCCCTGTATATATATTTTTTAATCAAGATTTAATTTATATGAGAAAATTAATTTTCAATATACTAGTGCAACCATGAACAATAACAATTGATTCATAAACATTAATTTATACTAGTGCAACCATGAACAATAATGATTCATAAACATTAATTTAAGTCAAATTTTAAAAAATGGTAACTTTATGATTGAGTGTTTTTATAGTTGATGTTCAAGATCATTTCCCACTTAGCTAGTATTTTGTGTTGGGTGGTGTTGTAAGACAAGATGAAGGTTCAACATTTGATTCACATCTTTATGAATCAAATACTTAAGATATAAATTTGGAACCATGAAGAAAAAAATTTCATAATTTGATATTCATTGTTGTATGCCTTATTGTTTACAAAAATTGTTTGACTTTTTAACCCATCATGAATTAGTTTCAATAGAAATAATTCATCCATGGAAATTTTATTCATGATTAGTGTTGTCGATTAATTTATTGGTTTCTTCATGGATTAATTTAATGATTTTTTCATGTTCTCCATTAAAAGATTAAGTTCCTTTTTATTGAGTAATTAATTTTCATTTATTTATGTATGTCTAATTTTATGTGTTATCACTTTTAAATATCCTCTATACTTAATATAGCAAAAACAAGCCAACATCTAAACGTAACTACAACTGCTAAATTACACAGAGACATATCAAACAAAGAATGAGATACCCAACTCTTGCTAAGCATCTATATTTAAACAAAAATTTATGTCGGTTACAATAACCAAAATATTATTTTCTCACACAGTGTTTTCCCTTTCATTTCTGCATGTAGTGTTGGTGAAATAATCATGTCTACATTTTCCCCCTTAATTATTTCACAAAAAAAACAAAATAAAAAAACATTGGTATTACATCAAAATGTTGTTACATCATACATACTCCTATGTTTTCCCTATGAGTTTTAAACAATTCTTTTCCTAAGGGTTTCATAAATATGTCTGCAAACTGGTCTTTTGATCTACAAAACTCCATACATATTTCATTATTTCGTATCGATATGTTTACTCTTCTTATAGAAAACACGATTTCTTGATAATACGATAACATATTTGTTATCACACAAAATCTGTATTGGTTCTTTTATTCATGTAAAAAATCAGTCAAAATTATTGTCATCCATGCAGTTTGACATGCTATTGTTGTCACTGCAACATAATCTACTTCAACGGATGATAGAGTCACAATGGATTGCTTCACTGATGCCCATGAAACTACACTTGAACCAACATGCCCATATGCGCTCTTCATGTCATTGATATTACGTGGAAAGTCATTATATATATATATATATATATATATATATATATATATATATATATATCCAGTTGGTTTAAAATCTAAATTAGATGTATACATGATCTTAAAATCATTTTTCCAACTAGCCAATGGTACTCTTTGAAGACTCCATGACTATGGGAATTAAACTTATAGAAGACATTATATCAGGCCTTGTCGCAGTCAAATACATAAGGCTTCCAACCAATTTCTTATACAAGTTTCGATCAATATATGAAACTTGATCATTGTTACTAAGTTTTGTAGCAATTACAATTGGGGTTACAACTCGCGCACAAATTTCCATCCTGAACCTTTTCAATTTATCCTTTGCATACTTACATTCAAAAATGAAAATACCATCTTCATATTGAGTTACTTCAATACTAATAAAATATTTCTTTAGACCTAATTCAATCATATCAAATTTTCTTTTCATGCTTGTGTTAAAATCATATCTTGAGAGATCTCTAGTGAAAAATCAAATCACCAACAGACACGCACACAATCAAAATTTTACCTTCCTTGTTTAATTTTGTACACAAAGTGTTGGAAATATGATGCAGAGTGTTGTCCTTGATGGCAACCCACTGAATGAAGATGAAGACGTGCGACTGTTGACATGTATTGTCCTTGATGGCACTCCACCTGGTGAAGTTATGCTTGACTTGATGGACTTGTTAAATGATGTAAATCGAAGTGATATGATGATTGTGGATGATATGATGTTGAGTGTTGTACTTGAAAGGAAACCCACTTGATGAAGATGTTGACAACTTACTTGATGAAGTTGTGTTTGATAGAATATGTCCTTGATGAAGTAAATCTGATGTATCTACAGTATTTACAGAAGGCAATGAAGAAAGGATTTCAGAATGTACTCAGAGAATGATGAAAAAGAGCATGTCTCTTTGTATACGCGGATTGGCCTAGGGGAAGTCGCGTATGCACGCGGAAAGGAACGTTACAAGTCGCGTATGGGCTAAAGCGCTCAAAAAGTGCAAATCCAAGGGTAACCTCCATGGTATTGACCCATAGTATTGGGTAATGATCCGCCTAATTGACCCCGCCCAGGTAGTTTTGGGCTTATGGTATTGTTTTGGTCCATGGTATTGAAAAAGGGGCTCATGGTATTGAAAAAGGATAATCATATAAAAGGAGAAGAAATTCATTGTGCACAATATGAGTGTGAGTGCAAGATGTCTGAGCTTGAATGAATACTTCTCTCTGAAGTATATCTGAATGGAAAGGGTTACACTTGAATGATAAATCTGAATGTATGATGCACCAATGATGAAGAAGGAGATCTAGATCTGAATTGCTCTTGTATTTGCTAGATCTGATTATGGAAGGCTTAGATCCGTGATGAGGCGAACATCTAGGCGAACATCTGTCTGAAGTAAAGGGTTGAATCTGAGGTGAATGTCTGATCTGATGAAGTATGCTGCTCTGTAATATTTAAAGATCTATACGCTACTTCGACGCGGAGGAAGCGCGTATATACGCAGATTCGCCGAAGAGAAAGCGCGTATGCGCAATAAAATATACACTGAGGTATACGCTGGTTTGTATGGACGGAAGCGCGTATATACGCGACATCAGTGAAGGGAAAGCGCGTATGCAAACTAGGGCTTGCTGAAGCAAGGGGTATGAAATATCTAATCTATTCTACTATGTTTCTGCTATCTGATCTGTGTTGATATGTATCTGCTGGTGATGTATGTTTGTGCTTAAAAGTATGAAAAGGGTCCAGTATGAAAATATGATGAAATGTGGCCTGCAAGTGTTGTTCTATTGAAGTGGTTGGATCTAGTGTAAAAATTGATGAAACGTGGTCCAAGGTGGTGCTGAGGGTTGTAGCCTTCAGTCAGGGGGTCGTAGCTCCCTTCCAGGAGAGGCTGGTAAACAAGATCGGGGGTCGTAGCTCCCTTCCAGGAGAGGCTGGTAAACGAGATCGGGGGGTCGTAGCTCCCTTCCAGGAGAGGTCAAACGAGCGCAGGGTGCCTCAAGGCGGCCGGTCAAGTTCCCGCGCCAGCACATATGTTGTAAGATGTTTTCTCTATAATAAAATATTGAAGGCTGAGACAATGGCAGTGATGGTTTTCTCCCGACTTGGGTTTCCACCTAAAATCCTGGTGTTCATGTGTGATGCTTATGTGTGATGGTTTATTCTGTTCTTACTGCACATGTTTACTGCTTATTGAATATCTGATGAATAAATGAGGGAATGATTTGAGTGATGAATTAATGACATATATAGATATCTGTGTATACGCTAGTTTCGTAAAGGGTATCCGCGTATATACGCAAGTCTGGTTCAGGAAAGTAGCGTATGCATTTTAGAAGAAGAAAAAGTGAAAGTTTTGAATATGCAGTAAATACTGATTCACCCCCCCCTCTCAGTATTTTTCCCAACAATTGGTATCGGAGCAAGGTCCTTCTACAGAAGCTTGATCGCTTGAAGGAGATCCGTCACAATGGGAAGTATACATACAAAAGCCTTGCTGAATTTTGGTGCAAAAGTATGGGCTCTCGCAAAAGAATGTGATGAAGAAAAGGGTACCTTTGTGGATTCTTTAGAAGACAATAATCTTCTTGAAGAAAACATTCAACTCAAAGTAAGCCTAGAAGAAAATAACATAATCATTGAGACTTTTAAAAATCAGCTTGAAGCAAGAGAAAAACGCATGGAGGATCTAGAATGTGAAGTAGTAAGTCTAAGGAAGGATAATGAGAAATTGAATTCTCTCAATCTCAGATTTGCTAAAAGTTCAGAAACCTTCGATGAGATTATCAAGGTACAACGGTCTCCTTTTATAAAAACAGGTCTTGGATATACTGGGGAATCTTCTCAGAAATCAGCACCAAATTCTCTAAAAGCAGCCACTGCTGGTTCTCTACATTCAGCCACTCAGCAAGAGAACAAAGGATCTTTACAGGTAAAGCAAGATCACATCAATTCAAGAAACACTAACAGGGAGATCTTTCAAAATGGCTACAACCAACAGGTAAAGTCTAATAGAAGATTTCATGATCACAGAAATTTCTACTTCAATGGTCAATGTTTCACATGTCACAACTTTGGTCATAAAGCTATTCAATGTGTTGCATATAAAACCATCATGACCAGAGAAGCAAGAAAGATCATGATGAATGATGAACCAAAGAAGAACACCTATAACAATTTTTCTCCTCTCCAAAATGAAGTTGAATGTACTTATTGCAATAACTTTGGTCATGAAGAATCTGAATGCAGGAGCAAGGTCCAGCCAAAAGAGCATGTTCCCTCAAGCTCTAAAGTATGGAAAAAGAAAGAATTACCGGTTGAAAATTGTGGGATAGCGTTATTTGCAGAGGGTGAAGAGAATCAATGGTATATTGATAGCGGGTGTTCAAGACACATGACAGGTGACAAAAGCAAACTTCATACTTATAATGCTCTAGAGAAGGAAAAGAAAGTTACTTTGGAAATGATACTCCTGCTGTTATTAAAGGAAAAGGGTCAGTATTTCTAAAAGAAAAGGTGAAGGCTAAAGATGTCATGTATGTGGATGGATTAAGGCATAACCTATTGAGTGTTAGTCAAATGTGTGATCAAGGAGCAGAAGTGGTCTTCAGTTCCAAAGAATGTGTGGGTCGTGATCTTGATACAGGTAAAATCATTATAAAAGGAAAAAGAAATCCAAGCAACCTGTATGTACTCAACGGCATAGAACAATGTTACTTAAGCAAATATTCAGAAAATTGGCTATGGCATCGAAGACTGGGACATCCGAGTTTCTCTCAAATCAAGAAAGCAAGCAAACTTCAAGCTGTTCGTGATCTTCCCAAGATCAATCTTCCAGAAAGTACCATATGCAAATCTTGTCAATTTGGTAAGCAGACCAGAGTCCGATTTAATGCCAAAGAAGGTTCATCAAGTAAGCCTCTTGAACTCATTCATACTGACATCTGTGGACCTATGAGGAAAAAGTCATTACGGGGGGAAGAATACTATATCCTATTTATTGATGACTACTCCAGAATGTGTGAGATCGCGTTTATTAAACACAAAGATGAAGCCTTTGAAAAATTTCAGAAGTACAACGCACTGGTAGAAAATGAATTGGATTCAAAAATCAAGTGTCTTAGATCTGATCGAGGAGGAGAATATTCATCAAATGAATTCTTTGAATTTTGTGAACAACATGGCATTAAAAGACAGTTCTCTGTAGCAGGCACTCCACAACAAAATGGTGTAGCAGAAAGAATGAATAAAACAATTGTTCAAATGGCCAGAGCTATGCTTACTAACTCTAATGTTCCTAACATGTTTTGGAGTGAAGCAGCTCGTGCAGCAGTTAACATTCTCAACAAGGCTCATGTTCGGGTAAACAGTGATAAAACTCCATATGAACTCTGGTATGGCAAATCTCCCACTGTAAAGCATTTTAAAGTTTTCGAAAGTAGATGCTTTATCAAAAATAATGATGAAAAACTTGGCAAGTTTGACCCTAGATCAGATGAAGGGATACTTCTTGGCTACTCATCTTCAAGCAAAGCATTCACATGTTACAATAAAAGGCTTCAAAAGGTTGTTGAATGTATTGATGTTGTTATTGACGAGTCTCCTGCAGCTCCTAAAGAAGAAAAACAAACAACAGAAGAAGATGATGATGACATATGGCCTTCTACATCAGATGGAAATGATATAGACAGTGAATCAAATGAAGAACCCGAAAATGATTTATCTGAAAAGGCTCCATCCAGATATGTTCAAAAGAATCATCCTGAATCTCAAATTTTGGGAGACAAGGAATCAGGTGTACGAACAAGGAGAACTCTTGCGGGATCTTCTAGTAATTTCGCACTTCTATCCACAATTGAACCACACAATGTCAATGAAGCTAGCAAATATGAATGTTGGAATAATGCCATGGATGAAGAAATTGAGAAAATTGAAAAGAATGACACTTGGGATTTGGTACCAAGACCTCATGATAAAAATGTCATTGGAACTAAATGGATCTTCAAGAACAAGTTAAATGAGAATGGGGATGCTGTAAGAAACAAAGCTAGACTGGTTTGCAAAGGGTATACTCAACAAGAAGGTATAGACTTTGAAGAAACGTTTGCTCCTGTAGCTAGACTTGAAGCCATAAGAATGTTTCGTGCTTTCTCAAGCTATCAACGAATCAAAGTTTATCAAATGGATGTTAAGTCTGCTTTTCTTAATGGTGATCTAGAAGAAGAAGTTTATATAGAACAACCGGAAGGATACATTTTGGGAAATGATGCAAATCTTGTTTGTAGACTTAAAAAGGCTTTGTATGGACTCAAACAAGCTCCAAGGGCTTGGTATTATCGTCTTGACAAATATCTTCATCAACAAGGATTTTCAAAAGGGTCTGCTGATAGCAACTTATACACAAAAGTTGAAAATGACAAACTATTGATTGTGGTTGTATATGTTGATGATATCATTTTTGGGAGCAACGAAGAATCTTTGAGTCAAAAATTTTCTTCTGTCATGCAGCAAGAATTTGAAATGTCTTTACTTGGGGAACTAACATTCTTTCTTGGCTTGCAAGTGCATCAATCTGCAGACGGTATATTTCTATCACAAGCAAAATATCTTAAGCAAATTCTCAAGAAGTATGGCATGGAAGAATGCAAACCTGTAAGTACACCAATGATAACTGGATGCAGTCTCAGTTCTAATGATGATTCTCCCACTGTGAATCAACCAGAATACAGATCGATGATTGGAAGTCTACTTTATCTCACTGGGACCAGACCAGACATTATGCATGCTGTTGGGATTGCTGGACGATTCCAAGCTAATCCAAAAGAGTCTCACCTTCAGGCTGTCAAAAGGATATTCAAATATCTACAAGGAACTCAAGACTTTGGTCTATGGTATCCAAAGGATGCTGATCTTACTCTTCATGCTTTCACTGATGCAGATTGGGCTGGAAGTGTTGATGATCGGAAAAGCACTAGTGGTGGTGCATTTTACATGGGGCCCCGGTTAGTATCTTGGTTCAGCAAGAAGCAAAATTCTATTGCCTTATCAACAACTGAAGCAGAGTATGTAGCTGCCGCATCTTGTTGCACTCAACTCCTATGGATGATGCAAACCTTGCAAGATTTTCAAATCAAATGTACAACTCCTATCTCCATTATGTGTGATAATACAAGTGCCATCAGTATTTCAAAGAATCCTGTTATGCATTCGAAAACCAAGCACATTCCCATCAAATATCATTTCCTACGTGAACAAGTGCTTGAGCAAAGAGTGAAGTTGGAGTATGTTACCTCCAAAGAACAAGCTGCTGATATCTTTACTAAACCTCTGCCCAGGGAAGCGTTCGAGTATCTAAGACAGAAGCTGGGAGTGTTTTCTGCCAGTCAAAAGAACAAATCTACATAATTTTTAGAAGATGACTTGGGATACGCGGGTTTTCTGAAACAAAGTCATGTATGTACGCGAGTTAATGCACAGAAAACCGCGTATGCATGATTGCTGACAATTTTTGCTTGGTTCAGCTCTCTTCAAAGACAACCGGGCAGTTGTCGCTGGCATTCTGATACTGTTTGGTATCTCTGGTGGTGTTCCAGTTCTCAAAATTCTGTTTCTATTGTTTTGATGAAGATGCCTTGATGATTTGTTGGTGGAAGTTTTCAGGATGCACAAACTAAGGGGGAGCCTTAGTCTTTTGGAAAAATTGCTTGGTTGCACAGATTCAGGGGGAGCATTAGCATTGCTGAGTATAATGCATTGTTGGCATTATGATGCTTCTGTTATATGATCTCTCTTGAGGTCTTCTTGGTATTGGTCATGAAAAGTCATATTTGTATTTTTGATGAAAAGGTCATGTTGAGACCCTTGATGTAAAATCTGCAATATTCAATCATGTATGTCAAATTTGTAAACCCACTTGGTTGGGTAGCTGAGTTAATTTTTGTAAACCCACTTGGTTGGGTAGCTGAATTGAAATGTGTAAACCCACTTGGTTGGGTACTTGAGTCTCATATGTAAATCCACTTG
Source organism: Pinus albicaulis (assembly GCA_034641835.2). Lineage (NCBI taxonomy): Eukaryota > Viridiplantae > Streptophyta > Pinopsida > Pinales > Pinaceae > Pinus > Pinus albicaulis. The sequence goes on from CM076584.1 coordinate 1,377,296,686, forward strand.
GTTGGATATTTGATGTAAGTATGAGTCTTTGGTGATAGGAAGAGTCATGTACTTTATTGAAAAATATGTTTGAAGATTCAGCATGAACTAAGGGGGAGCTTGGCCACTTCAGCATATATCAGTTCTACATAATGTTTCTTCCACATGAGGAGAAAAGGGGGAGAATGTTGGTTTTCATCCGCTGGTTTTACCCTTTGCCCTTGATGTCAAAGGGGGAGAGTGACATGGTGTTTGAATGAAGAAAAGATAATGATGTCAAATATTTGGGAGAGTAACCAAACACCATCGTGGTTGCCATCAAGTCCAAAGGGGGAGATTGTTGGAAATATGATGCAGAGTGTTGTCCTTGATGGCAACCCACTGAATGAAGATGAAGACATGCGACTGTTGACATGTATTGTCCTTGATGGCACTCCACCTGATGAAGTTATGCTTGACTTGATGGACTTGTTAAATGATGTAAATCTGAAGTGATATGATGATTGTGGATGATATGATGTTGAGTGTTGTACTTGAAAGAAAACCCACTTGATGAAGATGTTGACAACTTACTTGATGAAGTTGTGTTTGATAGAATATGTCCTTGATGAAGGAAATCTGATGTATCTACAGTATTTACAGAAGGCAATGAAGAAAGGATTTCAGAATGTACTCAGAGAATGATGAAAAAGAGCATGTCTCTTGGTATATGCGGATTGGCCTAAGGGAAGTCGCGTATGCACGCGGAAAATAACGTGCCAAGTCGCGTATGGGCTAAAGCGCTCAAAAAGTGCAAATCCAAGGGTAACCACCATGGTATTGACCCATAGTATTGGGTAATGATCCGCCTAATTGACCCCGTCCAGGTAGTTTTGGGCTTATGGTATTGTTTTTGTCCATGGTATTGAAAAAGGGGCTCATGGTATTGAAAAAGGATAATCATATAAAAGGAGAAGAAATTCATTGTGCACAACATGAGTGTGAGTGCAAGATGTCTGAGCTTGAATGAATACTTCTCTCTGAAGTATATCTGAATGGAAAGGGTTACACTTGAATGATAAATCTGAATGTATGATGCACCAATGATGAAGAAGGGGATCTAGATCTGAATTGCCCTTGTATTTGCTAGATCTGATTATGGAAGGCTTAGATTCGTGATGAGGCGAGCATCCAGGCGAACATCTGTCTGAAGCAAAAGGGTAGATCTGAACTGAATATCTGATCTGATGAAGTATGCTGCTCTGTAATGATTGAAGATCTATACGCTACTGCGCCGCGGAGGAAGCGCGTATATACGCGGCTTCAGCGAAGAGAAAGCGCGTATGCGCAATAAAATATACACTGAGGTATACGCTGGTTTGTGTGGACGGAAGCGCGTATATACGCGACATCGGTGAAGTAAAAGCGCGTATGCAAACTAGGGTTTGCTGAAGCAAGGGGTATGAAATATCTGATCTGTTCTGCTGTGTTTCTGCTATCTGATCTGTGTTGATATGTATCTGTTGATGATGTATGGTTGTGCTTAAAAGTATGAAAAGGGTCCAGTATGAAAATATGATGAAATGTGGCCTGCAAGTGTTGTTCTATTGAAGTGGTTGGATCTAGTGTGAAAATTGATGAAACGTGGTCCAAGGTGGTGCTGAGGGTTGTAGCCTTCAGTCAGGGGGTTGTAGCTCCCTTCCAGGTGAGGCTGGTAAACGAGATCGGGGCGTCGTAGCTCCCTTCCAGGAGAGGCTGGTAAACGAGTCAGGGGGTTGGAGCTCCCTTCCAGGAGAGGCTGGTAAACGAGCGCAGGTGGGTGCCTGCGTGCTGGTAGGAGTCTGCACCAGCACATATGTTGTAAGATGTTTTCTCTATAATAAAATATTGAAGGCTGAGCAACTGCAGCGGTGGTTTTCTCCCGACTTGGGTTTCCACCTAAAAAATCCTGGTGTTCATGTGTGATGCTTTGTGTCATGATTTATTCTGTTCTTACTGCACATGTTTACTGCTTATTGAATATCTGATGAATAAATGAAGGAATGATTTGAGTGATGAATTAATGACATATATAGATATCTGTGTATACGCTAGTTTCGTAAAGGGTATCCGCGTATATATGCAAGTCTGGTTCAGGAAAGTAGCGTATGCATTTTAGAAGCAGAAAAAGTGAAAGTTTTGAATATGCAGTAAATACTGATTCACCCCCCCCCCCTCTCAGTATTTTTCCCAACACAAAGTTGGCTCACTTCGACTCCTAATGAATCCATTGTTATTCAAATATTCACCATTTCTACTATACCATACTCGCAGTATTTGTTTCAATCCATATAATGTTTTCTTTAATTTGTAAACTTTATCTTATTTACCATCAATTTCATCACATAAACCTCTTCTTCAAAAAATCCATTTAAAAATGCATACTTAACATGCATATGATATATTTTCCATTTATTTTGTGTAGCAATAGATAATGCCATTCTTAATGTGTCAAGTCTAGCTACAGGTGAAAATGTTTCCTTATAATCATTACCGAGTTGTTGACTGAACCCCTAAACTACAAGTCTTACTTTATGCTTTTCAATTTCAGCTTCATCGTTCACTTTGGTTTTGTAAATGCATTTAACACTTATATTTTTTTTACCTTCAAGAAAATCTACAAGTTCCCAAGTATTATTTCTATAGCATCGATTTCTTCATTCGTGGCTTTTATCCAAACCGTTTCTTTCACAGCTTCATAAAAAATTATTGGATCATATGCAAGTGGTGCAAAATCCGAAACATGATCTATTTCATCATTGTACTCTTACAATTCTTTTAAACTTCTAATTTTAAGACATTTAATTGGATTCTTTAATGTAGCCATTGTAGGATTAGATTCATTACTCACCTCTCACTATGTTCTTTGTTGTCCACCATGACCTGATGGTTCACCATGTCCATGATTTCTCAATGTTATCAATTGTAATGGACTAAATTTTGGCGATTGGCTTGTTGAAGTTCTTGTAGCAGGTGTATCTGGAATTGATTTTCCACCTTCTACTTCTTGCTCATCTTCATTATCATCTACATGAGATAATATTGTTCCCTCTACAAAATATTTCTCTATGCTTCCATCCCAAGCTTATTCTTCCTTGAATTCAACATCTCTACTGATAATATATTTCTTGGTGCTGGAATTATAGAGTCTATATGCCTTAGATTCTTCACTATATCCAATAAAGATACATTTCTCACTTCTATCATCTGACTTCTTCCTCAATTCTTTAAGTGCATGTGCATAAGTAACACAACCAAATATTCTTAAATGAGATATATGACAACTCTTACCATTGCAGTCTTCTTCGGGAACTTTTTCCTTCACGCTCGTATTCAAACTTATGTTAAGGATATAAACACCACAAGCAACGGCTTCTCCCCAATATTCATTTTTTATATGCTTTTACTTGAACATACTTCGAGCCATATCCATAATAGGTGGATTTTTCCTGTTAGCTATTCCATTTTTATATGGATTATAACGTGAAATAAACTACCTCTTCATTCCATGTGATTGACAAAAATCAATGAAACATGTTAGCATATATTCACCATCTCTATCTTATCTCAAAATTTTAATATCTTTTCCACTTTCCTTTTCAACCATAGATTTAAATCTTTTAAATACAAAAAATTCTTAACATTTCTATTTCAGAAGATAAACCCATGTGTTTTGACTATAGTCATCAAGAAAAGTTAAAAAGTAAAAATTACCAGCCAAAGAAGGTGTTTGCATTGGTCCACACAAATCTGTGTGAACAATCTCCAATGAAGATTTCACCCTATACAAAACTCCAGATACCAATTTTTGTCTATGATGCTTTGCAAGTATACAACTTTCACACAAGCTCGTTGAATGTTGAATAATGGGTAATCCTTTCAGCATTTGTTTCTTTTGTAACAAATCTAGACCACGAAAATATAAATTACCATATCTTAAATGTCGTAACCACAATTCATCGAAATTATTAGTTTTATAAGCATTCAAGGAGGGAGACAATTCATTTCTGGTTATAAGTAGAAACATCATATTATTTGCCATTTCTACTCTTGCTATCAACTTCTTACTTTGATATTATCATTTCTACTCTTGATATTAACTTCTTAATTTGACATTTGTCAATGATAGTTCACACATTATTCTTGATAACATTCTATACTTTTTCTCTATGAGTTGTCCAATGCTCGACAAATTTCATTTTAAGCTAGGTACATAAAAAACATCATAAATTGTTCTTCTCTCACCATTTCTATTATAAACACCAATCACACATTTAACTTTAATGCGTACCTTATTATCATTACCTAGCTTGACTTCAAAATGAATATTGTTGTCTAGATTAGAAAATAAATATTTGTTTTCCATCATGTCATTGTTACGTCCACTATCTCAAAACCAAATAGTATCTAACATTCTTGAGTTATATTAGAAGTCAAAAACTTTGACTTCTTATTATCTTCAACTTCTTCTCAGATGTGTGCAGATTTCTTACCAACATCTATGTGTCTCTTCAAACACTTAGTAGAAAAATGGCCACATCTTTTGCAGTACTAACATTGAACTTTAGACATATCATACCGATGATTTCTTTGATGTCAGGTTCTATTGTTATTCCCCCTTAAATTGGGAGGACGTAGCTGAGATTTTTCTTCATGCTCATAATTGTCTAGCAGACGTCATTGATCAGCTATTATGATGCATCTTCCTCTATTACTCAATATTCCTCCACCTCTTCCTCTATTAGATAGTAGTTGAGCTTTCAAGGAAATCTGCAACGTGATATTATCATATCAACGAACCATCCAACACTGCAATTTGCATTTTGCTAGTGTCCTTGAACTCTTCTATGGATACAACAACCACTTCGAATTTCTTTGGAAAACATCAAAGGAATTTCACAATCACTCTCTTGTTTGAGATATCTTCTCCATAGTGTCTCAATTGACTAACAATACTCATGACTTGATTCATAGAAGCATCCACAATTTCACTATCTTTAATTTTTAGATTCTTGAAATCTCTCCTAAAATTCTGCAACTTGAAATTCTTTACTTTTGCTACACCGTGTTAAAAGGAATCAAGGGTGTCCCAATACTTCTTGAAAGTTTCTTCATTTGAGGCTTTTTTAAGCATCACCCCATCTAAGCCTTGAGAATAAGGCCAAGAGCTTTATTTTCTTTCCATATGTTTTATCTCAACAACATTTGTTCAACATTTGTAAAAGCCATCTCTGCTACCTCATTAGCAGGCTCGAGATACCCATTAGTAAGAAATCCCCAAAGATCATGAGAACGCAACAATATTATCATCTGAATAAACTAGGAATCATAACTTTTTTTACTTAAAATAGCAATTGACTCAGTATCCGTATTTGAAGCCATTTTTATCAAATAACTGAAATCTTCAAATGAAAGTTAAAAGAAATTTCCCACCTTATTATTGTCTCTTCCTAAAGAATAAAGTATATAAAAATGACGGGGAAACTACCTTCTTCAATAATAAGAAAAATATTCTTTAAAATGATCGATGAATATATTTTATAATAGTGCCAAAGAAAATAAAAACATTCTTCGTTATCTATTGAAAGGAAAAGAAAGCAGTATATTCATGCTTCTGCATACATTGAATTTGTTAACTCCCCCAGAAAAAAAATGCAACAATATTTACTTTAATGTAAATTCAATTTGGACGGCACTCATATTGGGTGTCCTAATCGGTAAATTGACAACACTGCCTAGACTCACAGTTCCTAGATAATAGAGATTATAATCCATCGCTTATAGAACACCATAAAAAGAACAAAAAGAAACTAAAGACAAATATTTGAGCATGCTGCATAAAGTTTTAACGGATTCTATAAAGCTGATCTGAGATCTTTACCCCGATGTTTGAGGAATCGAAAGCTTTTATATTTTTTTCTTGCAACTCCTAAGAAATACTCCTAAGAAATACACAGATGATTGAGGTTAGTTGCAGTAAGAAAATAAGGTCGACATGTATCATACGCTGACTATGTATCATACGCTGACTCACTAGGTTGTTGTTCCTTAGCTGCTTCTTAACTCTTAGAGACAGTGGCATATACTCCAACCAAACCACGACTTCATTACAACTACATGCTCCAATACTTTAGCATTCAGGCTCTGGTACCAAATGAAAACAAAAACAAGGAAACACCAAAACGCCACTATGACTGCTAAATTACATAGGGAAATCTCAAACAGAGAATGTGATACCCAAATTTTGCTGAGCATAAGTATTTATACAAAAAAATTATGTTGGTTACAGTTATGAAAATATTATTTTCTCAGGCGATGTTTTTCCTTTCATTTCTGAAAGCGGTGGTGACTCTTCGACGTTGGACAAGTCATGGCAGTGAGACAGTGCAAACGCTGTTGGTGAAATAATTATGCTTACAATATAAAATTATAATACAAATCCATAATTAAATTATATAAACAACAAAACCTATATTGTAACATAATAAATTATTGTAAATAATTATTAACATGTCCCATGCATAATATAATATATGAAGATCAATATACACACAAACAATATATCTCTATTTATAAATCACTTTAATTAATACATAACTACTTTATTTCCTTAACTCCTTTAATAGACTAACCCAACCTTACCCACATGATGTACTCATTTGAACAGCCGAGTAACAATTGAATTGTTAGATTGTTATGAAGTTCATGAAATTTCAAATTGGTTGCGAAAAACAATGCCATAAGAGTGACCCAAATTCACATGATTTAAGATTATTCATGCTGCTATCACATCATCATATAATAAAATTTGGATGTATGACAACATGTTTATTTCTCCTGACGACTTAGTGGGCACCTCAGGTCTATTTTTCCCTAAAGAACCGCTTTTCTTAAAGAGTTAGGTGGGCACCCTCAGGTCAATCTTTTTCGTAAAGAATCATTTTTCTTAAAGAGTTAAGTGGGCAGCGTCAGGTCTCTTTTTCGTAGAGAATCATTTGTCGTACACTTAGATGTGCAGCCTCAGGTCTATTTTTCCTTGAAGAATTAAGTGGGCAGCCTCATTTTCAATGAGTCCCCCGAATATTTTATCACATAAATGTGATTGATCTATTGCTACGTTCGCATTCCTCATCTCAAGGGCTGACAACCAAAGCTCACTCTAAAGTGCAGCATTATATTAAAAAAAAAAATTGTTTTATACATTCATTTCTATTCTGCATTTTTGGCTTTCCAAAAACAAACTTAGATTTCTAAAAACAAAACAAAACGATGTGGCATTACCCATAACATCCCATCAGAAATTACCACGAAGGTAATGAAAGACATCCACTTGTAATTGAATTGCAATCATATCTTTATATCATCTTCGGTCCACCACCTGTCTTAGGTCCGCCACATGGGCTCAGGGCCTAAAGGTAATATAGGTATTTTATAATTATTCTATGTTCTATATAATTTCTAAAAAATGGTTTAATATAGTTGTAGATGAGATATGTTTTTTATATTTTTTTTTAAGGATATTTTTATATAGTTGTACTTGTGGATGAGATTTTCATGTCTGATTGTTCAAAATAAGTTTTTCTTCCTTAATATTCTCTCATTCAGCTGTCCACCAATGATTAACAATCTTCTTATAAATAAACTCATGTGTACTGTTCAGCTATCTGCTTATTCATTTCCATATATTTTTTCATGGAAAGTGTACTTTGTTATCAAACTTATGCTTTTGTTGAAAATGAGGCTTCGAAGGTGGAATTTCCATGTGAAATGTGATAAGTTTGTGAACTCTGCGATGTTATTACATAACTTCTCTATTGACTAGTAAACTTGAATGCATTCGTTATGGTGGGATATATGAATCTAAAAAATCCTGAGAAAGTCACCATGTCAAACTCTTGGATTATCATAATCTAAACAACCTCCAACAACTAATTCTTATCTAATATTCTGAAAACCACATCACAGCGGAATGCATTGCTGAGACTTGAAATATAAAAACCAGCCACGGATGTCACAGTTTTGTAATAGTTTCATCACATGTACTGCCAACAATACCTAATGCCTAGAGCTGTTTATTTATTCAGTTAAGTATATCCACTGACTTAATTATTGATTTATTGTTTTCACATCTTGTTTATTTGAAAAATATAACAAATATAATAGAATAAAAAACGTAATACAAATTACTTAAAATTTATACAATAAATTAATGATTCTACCTCTAATTATGTTACTCCCAACAATACCTAATGTAGGGACATAATATTAGACTTAACTAAAAACGGAATACACGGTACTTTATATTTACCACTTAAACTATTGCTACATGAATTATAATTACTGCCAACCATACCTAATGCATAAACCTTAATCCATCCAGATCAGACTGTACGGGTTGTGCAGAGGCCAGTGCAGTTTTTGTGTTTCGTTAACAACCCATCACATACCTTCTCCACCTTTCATTGTAGTGTGAGGATTATTATTGATTTACTGTTTTTACATCTGGTTTATTCGAAAAGTATAATAAAATAAAAAACTTAATACAAATTACTTAAGATATATACATCAAATTAATGATTCTACTCTAATTATGCTACTCCCAATAATACCTAATTTAGAGACCTAATATTAGACCTAACTAAAAACAGAAAACACGGTGCTTTATATTTATCACTTAAACTATTGCTACCTAGAATTATAATTACTGCCAGCCATACCTAATGTATAAACTTAAATCCATCCAGATCAGACTGTACGGGTTGTGCAGAGCCCAGTGCAATTTTTCTGTCTCTTTAACAACCCATCACATACCTACTCCGCCTCTCATTGCAGTGTCAGGATTATTATTGATTTACTGTTTTTAAATCTTGTTTATTGGAAAATTATAATAGAATAAAAAAATTAATAGAAATTACTTGATATTTATCCATTAAATTAATGATTGCTATATAGAAGTATGTTACCCCCAATAATACCTAGAGACCTAATATTGGACGTAACTAAAAACAGAATACACAGTACGTAATATTTGTAGTTAAACTTGTGCTACCAATAATTATAATTACTGCCAACCATACTGAATGCATAAACCTAAATCCATCGAGATCAAACTGTACAGAATGTTCAGAGCCCAGTGCATTTTTTGTGTCTCTGTAAAAACCCATCCCATACCTACTCCGCCTCTCATTGTAGCGGCATGATCTCTCCACATAAACCTAAACAAATTGTGCCAACAACCAAATCATTGAATTAAAAGCCAAGGTGCAATACCTTCAACACCCTAGGAATCTCTCTCCTAGGTATATACTTCTCATCAATTCACATCATCATTCGGTTATCGTTTTCTCATAATATAATACTATCCATCTCAAAAATCATATATCTGATTCCATGCTATTTTTCTAAGGAATTATCCGGCAAGGAAGATTTTCATGGTGGGAATGAGTGTAGTTGACTCCCAATACTTTCTAATATAAACATTGATCCAGCTATGCTACATTGTCACTCTCCTTCAGATCTGCGCACATGTATTCTCCTGTATATGAGAAGTCGCCTTCAGGTGTATCGACTGTAGTGAACATTGATAATTAGGAATTCTAGAGAAATAAGTGAATGCTATCAAACTTCGCTATCCCAGCGCAGAATGGTTACGGTGGTTCTCGCTTGCTACGTCTCTGACGTCCCTCTAGTTCTGCAGTGGTATCCTTATCTTCTCCCGTTGCGTTACCGGTTGGATATATCGGTGCAGTACCAGTAACATATTTCTTATCGTGCAGGTGCATCCCCTCAATCGACGGGTGCAACAGAGTTCTTTCAAGCAGCTGGACGAGAGATGTTTGCCAACTTCTGTCTCTAATTTTTGGCTTATTCATTGAAGGGGAAATCTGGATTTTCTTATAATTGAACAGAAGCTGGTAGAGTTGGTATACAATACAGTGATATAATGAATATTTTTGATATGGTTATAGATTTTGTAAACTGATTAGACCACATATATGAATTTAGTTGAAGAATAATTACAAAATGGAGCAAAAAATTGAAAAAATAATTGGAATTGAGAATAAAATTTATTAATTAATATTGATTTGAGAATCAATATATAAAGCTACATATAATAAATAAGGATAATTAAAGCTAAGTGAAGTTAATTATGTCTTATATTATATTAATGTGCCTATGCACCACATGTAAGCACTAGAGTTTACTAACTAAAACCAAGTGCACAACACATGTAAGCACTCCATTTAACTAACTAAAGCCAAGTACACATCACATGCAAGAATTAGAGTTGAATTGAACCTAATTAAAGCTAAATAGGTGCATGTACACCAACACCCCTATACACATAACATAGGTGAGTGTGATGAAAAAAGAATGAATCCAGACAACAAGGCCATTTTAGGTACCCATGTACAATTCATGAAAAAGAGGAAAGAGGGAAAACCCACTATGAAGGACACCCATCCTTCCCCCTCACCCCACCCCACCCACTCTCAAAATATGATGCAAAAAGTAGAGAAAATCCAACTGCTAGGAGGTAGTGTCCTTCAACCAGAGACAATCTCGCAGAAATTGAAACTTCTGCTCAGTGTAGCTTTGAAGTGTAACTCATGTGGCTCCTACATGTATCTGGAAATTGCTCCTACGACATATGAGAGATTAGGAAGGGAGTGAGTGAGATAAAGAAGACTTCCTGTAAGCTAATAGTACAATGTGAGATCAACCAATGGTATGTCTTTCCTATTATCAAGCTTTATCGTTGATAAGAAAGGTGTGGTTGCTAGCTTGCAGTGGCTGATGTGAAATCGTGCCAAAAGATCTCTAGCATACTTTGGTTGAGAAACGGTAGTCACAGAACAACTTTGATTGATCTTTAATCCAAGCAAAAATTTTAGCAAGCTCATATCTCTCATAGAAAACCGCTTATGCAATGTATTTTTAATCTCAACAATGAAAAAATCCACCTACATGTTATGAAAAGATCATCTATGTAGAGTACTATGATCAACATGGAGTCGGTTCTCTTCAAAAAATAAACATTGGAATCACATTTGAGCGTACAATATTTTTATATAACAAGCATAAATCCATATTTTCATACCACACTCTAGGTGCCTACCTATCCCATAGAGAGATTTATTTAGATTGCATACCAAAGTTAATTTTTTCACGTATCCCTACGATTACTCCGTGTAGATTTCTTGCTCAGGATCACCATGAAGAAAGGCGTTATTCACATCCATGTGATGAAACTCCCATCCTATTGTTACTAAAATGGAGAGAGCTAGCCGAATGGAATCAATTTTTTCCACTCGAGAACAATTATCATCATGGTCAACACAATGTACCTATTGAAAACATTTTTCCACTAATCGCCCCTTATATCGATTAACTTGACCATCTACTACTTTCATGGTCTGGTAAACCCACTTGCGCTTAAAATTTTTACAATTGTAAGGTAGCAGAACAAGTCCCCAAGTTTAGCTCTCAATGAGAGAGTTGTATTACTCATTCATAACTTATTCCCATAAAGGATGTCAAACTACTTCTAGATAAATATCTAGATCATATGCATGCATTATATAAGCATGCATGTGCATACATGGCTCCAAAAATCTCATCTAAGAAATAACACATGTTATTAATTTTTTTGTTAAAGGTGGTCGATAATATTCCAAACTGCATGAGGATGTATTCTATTTATGTTCAACAACTAGTGGTCCAATAGGTGTCGCAGGAAAAGGCTCATCTAGAGCAGAATTATGATCTCAAGTATCATCTGCATACTCGTGAATTAGTAGTGAGGGAAACTTTGTAACATGTTCACTCAGTGGTGCATGCAAAGAATATTCTTCAAAATATACACTCCTTTTGATAAAGAGCTATTCAGTGCTTGATATAAAGGAATGTGCATCATTTAAATTCGTCAAAATATCTGACAAACATGAATGCCTTGCTCAAAGGATCCAAATCCTTTCTCTTCTCTATAGAAATATGAGTCCAAGCTCAAGATCCAAAAATGAAAAAATAATTGAATTCAGGTTGCATGCCAGTCCATGCCTCAAAAGGTGTTTCTCTAGTAACATATTTATGAGGAGATCCATTCTTTATGTATAAGGGACAATTGATAACTTTAACCCACAACTTTGATAGAAGATATCTTGTATGAAACATGCAACTGACCATCTCTTTAAGAGATCTATTCTTCCTTTCAACCACCCCATTTTGCTGCAAAGTATAAGGAATTGACAGTTGCAACTATATTCTTGCTTCATTACAAATATACTCGATATATTTGTTATAATAGTCCTTACCATTATCTTTATGAAGGATCTTGATGTGTTTTCCAAACATATTTTTTGCATGCGCTTTGAAAATCTTTAAATGTTGAAAAAATTCAAACGTGAGTTTCAAGAAATAAAAGGAAGTGAATCTCATGTAATCATCTATAAATGACAACACATATATTTCTTTTCTCATTGAGGGTACTAGAAATGGACCCATGAGATCAGTATGTATAAGCTCCAAAAGTGAAGAGGCTCTGAATGCATGCCCCTTCTCAAACTTGTCTGAATGCTTTCCAAGAGCACATCCATTACAAACAAATTTTGAAAATTCAATGGTCAGAAATCCTTTAACCATCCCTTTCTTGCTAAGTTTTTAAATATATATGAAATTCAATTGCCCAAATCTCTCGTTCTAAATTCTACTTTCTTCATTTGCATGCGTAAGTAGCAAAATAGAGTCTAACTAGGGAACACAACCACAAAATGTTTACAAGCGAGATTGATCATTTAGCTTGTTATATGCAAACTTAAATTTTGTTTTCATATCATAAATTCTCATAGAATCCAGGATATATTTCACTTTCCTTCAGGTGTCGGTGTGTGTCATCTGATAGAACAAAAGAATATTCATGAAAAGCCTTGGAATATGTAAGACATTCTCAAAACTTCCATCTTCTAATTTCACTCTTCCTTATCGAGTTGCTTCAACTGTGGAATTGTCTCTCATGAGAATAGGAGGACTCGAGCACGCATGTAGAGAATAAAAGGACTCCTTTGAAAAAGCCATGTCGTGAAAATCTCATCAATCGATGATCCATTCTAGCAGGGTAGAATGAAGGGAGATCAAAGCATGACCTCTACCCCTTGTTTCTCATGGTTTTTCCTCCATCTTCTTCTTATCATTTCAAGAATGTGATGACCAGGATTATATTGCTAAAGAGTGTTTTCCATCACATCATGAACACAGGAGGATTCAGGATGATAGTCTCTGTTATAATAAGTACAGTTGGATTTTCATTTCTTTCCATTCTTACCCTTGGAGCTGGAAGATTCATCTCGAGGTTTTTTATTTCCTCCTTTTCTTGGATCTGGATCTTGTGCCTTTCCTTTTCCTTTAGATTTTTTACTTTCCTTTGAGTTGGACCTTCCTTTCTCATGCATGGAAAGTGCATTTTCATTTGAAAAATTTAATGAACCCATCTTGATGAGCTTATCCCTCTCATGAATTAGAGACTCAATAAATGCATCAAGTTTGGGATTTTTCCATTTATCTCGAGTTGCAAGTCTAATTGTATCAAATGTACAAAAAAAAAACATCATATTCATGACCTAATTCAGGAAAAATAGAAAGGATCAATTGACCTTCCTATTTGGATTTATTGATCCCGCAATCTTGTACTGGTAGAAGCAATGATTTTAATTTTGTAAAGAAATATTGGATGTTATCAAAGTTGTTTTGATCTTAGGAATTTAGCTCATTTTCGAGAATATTAGCCCACATCTCATCCTACTTTCCAAGTAAATTCTGAAAAGTTTTCCAAACTTCATTCGAAGTGGTGAATGTGTCCACATGGAAACAAAATGTTGGGGATACGGTGAACAATAGGAGACCAAAAGCCTCATCCATCCTCTTGAAGTATTTGTATTTTTCAATTGTAGAATTAGATTTAGACTCTGTATTCATAACTATATGATACAATACATTACCTCAGATGTGAAGGAAAATATTTGGCTCGCATTGGAAGTAGTTATATGGGATAAGAATAATTGAATATGGGAACTCCATTCATTCAATTTCTAGTTCTAGTAACAATTGAGGCGATTCTCCACTATTTGGACTTGCAAATCGAATCTTTGATCAATTTCCAATTTTTAATCTTCAAGCCTACAAAATATTGTTCTTGCACATTCTAGAGACCCTTATAGCTCCGATACCATGTAAAATTATTAGAGCATAGATACAGATATAGCTGAGGAATAATTGCACAAACCTACATTAATTGAAAAATAAAATTAGAATTGAGAATGAAATTGATTACCCAATATTGGTTTGAAGATAAATACATAAAAGAACTAATTTCACATTACTTGTTCATACAATAACTAAGGATAATAAATCTTATTGAAACAAAGTGTGCTATATGTTATTTGTATGTGCATATTTACCACATGCAAGAACTAGGGTAACTAACTAAAGCCAAGTACACTCCACATGTAAAAGCTAGAGTTAACTAACTAAAGACAAGTGCACATCACATGCAAGAACTAGATTTGAACTTAAGTTAATTAAGGTTATTGAAGTGCATGTACACTAATAATTTTTAATTATTTAACTTATAGGTTTAATAAATTGAATATATTTCTAACATTGTATATACTTCAATTTATACTTTTTAATAATAATTTTTTTTAAATTAATTAGAACAATCAACACCTAAAAAAAATTAATTAAAAACAATAAAAATTTAAAGGAATTTAATTTAATTGAATTTAATAATATCTATGATAATTTAAAAATAATGTGAAGACAATTTCATATATGAATTTTATAGAAAAAAAATATTTCATATCTTTTAAACATTAAATCAAATAATTTTCATTAGCAGAATAAGAGGATGAGCCTAGTTAGGAAGGAAACTCACATCAAACTTCATGGGGTAGGAGGCATGTCCTTTGCTACTGAGGAGGAGTTAAAGAGAAAAAAAAAACTATTAAAAACTTATTATTTTATTAATATTATAACTACATTATTATTATTTGAAGAGACATTTTACATATCAGTGTAGGGGAGATGTAAGGATAATGTAAGTAATTAAAAAAAAAAAAATCAAAATAAAAAATAGCCAAAATATCAACATTATAGAACCCACTATGGGAGAGATGATATAGTGTCTAAAAATGAGTGTAAACATTTCAATGTTGGCTAACCAAAAGTTAAAATTAATCAAAACAACAAAACTCAATTTTTTATATTGTAAAAAACTATACACATATTACTTTAAAATATATAACATATAAATAGTAAGTATAAGTTAGGATCCATTTTAACATATAAATTAAAACAAGTGCTGCAATCATATAATTGTGTTTTGGAAGGAGTTAATAAATTAAAATTTGAAGTGGGTAGATTAATTGATTGTTGAAGCACAAAGATTTGTAGAAACTTTCAAGGGTAGTAACCACTAAAAAGTCTTTACATTTACAGTTTTATAATGGTGGGAAGTGGCTCTTGATAATTATATCTATTTGCATCTTATTTCTATCAATTTTTTATGCAATGACTTACTTAAATTATGGTGGGAAGTAATGGTAAATATGATATATTTTCAAAAAAATTATTTTTTGATTAAAAATGTTTGAAAACTATACATGAACATTGGAAAAATATCCATAAATTATAGCATAAAATATGTGATGTCGTTATCCACATGGTATTCTAGGATGAAAATGCTGCAATAATACATTCATGTTATTGTCCAATTAATGTTTGAAAAATAATTTCTTTAATAAATTAGAAAAGAATGAATTATTTTTGGAAGTTAAACATTAAATGTTACATTTTTCAATGTTAAATTAATAATTATCAACATGAGTATATATTGTTGGCGTCTTTCTTAAGAAGTAACGACTAATAATGTTATTGTAACAATATTTAAAGTTAATTAATAACCACATAAAAACTTAATACTTATACTAAATGTACAATATAAGAGGATTCTTAACCATGAATATTCACCTCCCTTTACCATAGACATTATTAACTTTTAAATAGGGATTTTTTATAGTACCATGAATCAGTACCATGGATTATCAATACCACATTCCCAAAAACCATAACTCATTTGACAATTAAAATAATTTTTAGATTTTTCAACATAATTTTATAAAAAAATTTTAATTAAATATAAAAGAACAAGGGTATACTTTTGAGATATATCTAGGCCCTCCACCCTTTCTAATACTAAAGAAGAAAAGAAGTAGTTATGATTTAAGCTCAATATAAACTTGTTTAATTTTCCGCTTTAAATAGGCTATATTCCACATGAATACCATGGGATATCATACCATGAGTGAATACAATGAAGTTATTTTTATTTTAACATTATTTTTTTTTTGTTTTATCCCAAGTAAAAATGTTTTCACGTACTGTTATATGTATTTTTATTTCATTTAAAATGTTTACATTACATTTTATTACACATTTTTTTCTTATGTAATTTGACTAATTTTTACATTACACTATATTACTCATTACATTTTTTCTTATGTAAATTTGACTCATTTTTACATTACACGATGTTACTAATCACATTTACATTTTTTCTTATGTAATTTGAATGAGTGAAACATACTTAATGAGAATACTTTTTTTCTATGGAGAAACGTGAAATTTATATAACACTAGTTTAAATCTATCCGAATGATGAGATAGACCAAAAAAAATTGATGTTATATTGCAATTTTTTTTTTATTAATAAAATTATGAATCGTTATTTAAATAAAAGTAAATTATAATATACATAGGTGTAGTATAAATTATCTTTTTTTGAGTAGTAATTTTAAGTAAATTCAAACATATATATATATATATATATATTTTTAAATTGAGATTAAGTTACTTTAATTTATAGAATTCTAATGCCCCACATTTTTTCACGGTGTAAAAGCTATTTATGCATTCAAAAAAGTATTTTAAAGAACAAAATGTCACAATCTTGCTTGAAATTGTAATTGTCTCACCAAATTCACGTGAAAAAAGATATTTCGTCTATAAGTTAGACTATTACATATACATATCAAATTAGGAACAAATTAAAAACATATAAATACTATATATAGATTAAGATTCACTTTACCATATAAATTAAAAAATTTAAAACAAGTGTTGTAACCCTATGTTCTTAGTTTACAAGGCTCTACTAAATTGATATGAGGTGAATAAATTAATTGATTTTTGAGGCATAAGACATGAATAAAATGGCTAATAACCTCTAGTAAGCCTACACATTTACAACTTTATTATGGTGGGAAGTGACTCATGGTGATTATATTAATTTACATCTCATTTCCATATATTTTTATACAAAGAAATGCTTAAATTATGGTGTAGGTACCTTATGGTAAATGTGTTACTTAAGTGAGTATGAGTGATTTGCAAGGATTTGATTTTTGTATTAAAAAAAAATCATGCATGAATGTTGGAACCATATAAGTAAATTAGGGCATAAAATATGTGATGTAGTTTTCCACATGACATTATATTATCTAAAAAATACAATAAGTCCTTCCATATATGGTTCAATTAAATGTTAGAAAATCATTTTTAAAATAATATTGAAAAATAAATAGTTATTTTTCAAATTTAAACATCATAAGTTGCATTTGTCAATGCTAAACTAATAATGGTCAACATGAAAATGTATTTCTAAAGTCTCGCCTTAGTAAGGACTAATAACGATCTAGTACCTATATTTAAATTTTATTTATAACCACATAAAAACTTAATATTTACAATAAACATACAATATAATACTAGGAATATTATTAACTTGTAACTAGGCTTTGTTACAATACTATTTACTAACACCATGACTTATCAATATCCAACTACCATAACTCATTTCACAATCAAGATATTTTATGAATATTTTTCTTTAACATAATTTTATAATATTCTTAATTAAATCTAAAGGAAAAAATATTATACTCTGGAGATATATTTAAACTCTTTGCCCTCATTCTATTATTTTTGGTGGATATTTTATACAAATTAAATCAAGGTTTTAATAAAATTAAAAATAAGAATACTTTTATACATAAAAATGCTAAATTTATATTGCACCAAACTATATCTATCTTAACTTTACATCTACGATGAGTTCAGAAGAATCAAATCACATTACACTCCAAAAGTAGAATGTATCTCAACATATTTTGTTCCTAATTATGCTTAGTATATCTAAAGTTAAAATAGACCTTAACTAATTTATTTAAAATTAAAACGTTAGGTGTGTTGTCATTTAAGTTTCATAATTTTTTTTAATGGCTTTTTCTTCTGATTTTTTTTTAATTATAATATTATACTATTGTCTGAATCCTTGTTATCATTTTTGTTTAATAATAAATTAATTTTATTTTTATTAATATTAAAGTTTGTTTTTTAAAATTATAATATTATATTATTGTCTAAATCTTTGTTATTAACTTTTTTTTTTTTAATAATAAATTAATTCTATTTTTATTAGTATTAGAGTTTGTTTTTTAAACAGTAATGAGTGTATCTCATTAGGTACCATGACTAACTTTTCAGAACAAAAATTATAAATCATATTACCTGAGCTAGGTTATTTTGACATTTTTATTAGTATCAAAGCTATTTACCTATTTTATAATAAACTTGGTTAATTTGAAATTTTATTATGTAATGATTTTTATTTTTAATTTATTTTTTTTAATGAATTTTCATTTATTAATTTTTTTTTAATGTTGTAAACGAAAAAACGATTAAAATTTTACAAAGGGGAATTTTAAGTTTTTTAATATATCAATTAAGCTTTTTCTATTATTGAGAGATTATTTTTTATTTTATTTTATTTTTTCATTTTAGTTTAGATGCATTATTTTTTATTTTTAATATTTTTTGGGAAATTTTTGACGATTTTCTTTATTATTTTTTAATTTTTAATTTTTTTATTTTTTTTAATAATTTTTGTTTTTTTCAATTTCAAATTGTTGTAAAGTTATTTATTTATTAATTTTTTTAACAAATTTATTTCTTTTTAACAAATAAAGCATGTTATTGTAAGTAATATATCACTGAAAACCATAATTGAGCTAAGAGATTATTCTTGTTCCTTTTAAAATAAAACTAAATTATTTTATAAATAGAAAAACCATGTGGGCTATAATAAAATAAGAAAAAAGAAGATATACATATTTAATTAGTTGTCCATATAACATAATATAAGTCCATGTATAGTAATTCCAAGTAACAAGTATATATACATATATATATATGTGTGTGTATGTGAATTGAAAATATTTTAATTTTGTATAGAATAAAATATTTAATATGGGTTATGAATAAAATATATATATATATATATTTTAACGAGTACATTTTACTAAAGGGTTTCAACTCATTTACTATTAGTAGAACTCACAATACTTGGGACACAAATCATGAAGCATATTGCTTGACCTAAGCTCGTTTGACAATATTTTAACATGAATTAATATTAACAAATACTGAAAAAATATACTTGATAAAATGACTAAATGCACATGTTATGTAATCTTTATAACATTCAAAAATTCAATTCAAACAATAAAAATATACACTTTATTTTTTGTAGTATAAAATAAGTTTGTCCTGAATAAATCTCATGCCTCTAAGATCACGTTAGATTAATGGTTTATTGGAAGTACCGTTGAACCATGTATTATCATTGAGAGTTCCCAAGCATTAATTTAGAAGTTGTTGTTTCCTATGTATGATTTGTAGTTATAATTTAGAAGTTGTTGTTTTCCATGTATGAGTTATAGTCATGATTTAGAAGCATGAAAGTTATAGATTTATGTCTTATATATATGTAATTATTGTGATCAATAAAAATATCACACTAAATGATTTGAGAAATATATAATCTCTCAAATTTTATTTTTTAAACATAGTATAATATTTCGTTCTAGTTTTAAAGAAAATGAAAAATATGTGAAGGTTAATACTTTGTAAATATATTAGTCTAAAAAAGTATTTGCTGGACTCTTTTGTGAGTAAATTCTTGTTACTGTGTGTTTTTTGTTTCTTTAAGTTGAGGTTTTTTGATCTGTTTCTTTGGAAATAGAGTCATTGACAATTTTTTATTCCCGGTGTGGATCAAATTCGCTGAGGGGAAAAGGTCCAACGTAAAACAACCACAAATTTCGAATCCGAGATCCAAGAGAAAACGTGTGCTGCTAAAAAAAAATTATAATTATAGAGCTGCTGAACATAATGATTTGTGCATGAAATAAATTTCACCATATCTACACCAAATTCAGACTAATGTGTCTTTTATTTTTCGGTGTGTGTTTAAGTATTTATTTGTTTTCTTTCAATTTTACGTAAAAAAAAATTTGGTTGTTTTTAAACTAGAAGCTTTGGTGTCTGAAACATCAATTCTTGTGTGTTAATAAGGTCAAGCTGTTTAATAAAATTTTGAGCATATTCACTGTCCATATCTCCATCCTAGCAACTGGCTAATAACTAAAAGTGAAATATCCTACAGATGATGGTTGGTCCATAGGATGGTTCATTACTTGACGAATCTTATCTCGGAAGCCCCAACGAATGAGCCGACTTGTCAATATTGTTGACAACGATGGGTGAGAGGCAGTTACACTTTAGATTGAGGTCAAGTGACAACTGGAAAATGTTGTGGTGAAAGAGGGGTGTTTAACAAATTCCAGAGTGGATATGAGTGCTAATGAAGATCATTTAGACATAGATTATCCTTTTTGTTGTAATATGCGTTTTCAATATCTTCCATGTAAGTATTAAGGGATGGTATTGAAAGTAAAGGTTTCATGTGTTTTGATATGTTACAAACATAAATCTATAAATTGTTTTTTCCTATGTATAAGATCTAGAAGTGTGAAAGTGAGATATTTATATCCTATATATGTGTAACTATTATGATCAATACAAATATCATAGTGAGAAACTTGTTGATCTCATAGTAAATGATTTGTATAATGTATAATCTCTCTGTTCTCTTCTATTTTTTTCTAACAGATAATTTAAATGGATCTATGTTAATTATATCTCAAACTTTACATCAATATTTTCATCAAACAACATATTTTCTAACCAGTAACTAAAAAACCATATTTATATTTCAAATATTACATCAATATTTCCATGAAACACTTGCTATCAGTCCCATAATAACTGTATCATTCACAGGTCCGGGTAACTACGCAAGCCACGAGAACCATTTTTTCTATTATGAAAAAAGTAGATGCCAACTAGCACACAATGGCGTTTTTTTGTTTTGTTTTAAAAGATTTCACTTATGCCCAATAACTATATATATTTTTCAGTAAGCCCCATCAGTTAAGAAGTTGACTCCCATTCTTTGAACTGTTGCATATAGTCTTGCGTCATTTGGAATTCGAGCAAAGGGAGTAGGGCACTGGAGAGTCGCATTAGCAATATTTTCGTTTTCGTGAGTTGTACAATGATGGTTACTTGACTCTTGTTTGCATGCAGCATTGAAAACACTCTGGATCCATAATATATGAACGACACCATGGAGTAGGTGAAGGTAATGCAGAGGTAGTGGATCCGTACCATCCATAATTAAGGAAATCCCCTTGGTTCATTATAACAACACGTACTCCAGAAATGAAAATTTTCTTTGAGCCCCTAATAAAGTGTGAGATAGAGAACGAGAAAAGAGAGGCCCAATGATGGTGAGGAGATTATGGATATCGTTATCAATAGAGAACGACGAGAGAGACCATCAATGATGGTGGGGAGATTAAGGACGTCTTTACAGAGGTCTGTGTTGAATAAGTCACATGCCATGACATGTTCTGACGAGGAAATGAGAGAGGGGAGTTGAGTGCCCGTCCATGTTAATTGAATCAGGAAGAGTCAGTCTGGTTGGTTATAATTTTAGACGAGATGACGAGAGTTAGAGTTAGTGGGGTTAGTAGGTGCATTGAAAGAAAGAAAGAACGAAAGAATTTTTAATGTCCACAAGGCTAAAAATAGCCTATGGGACAGATTGATTCTCTATCTGACTCTTGTATTTGGCCCTTTTCCTGTGATGTTTTACAATGACCACTCCCAGCTTATCGACCACCTCTTCGCTGAATAGATTATCCCAAGAATTCGCTGCCAGAATACCTACATAGTTTTCCCTGATGTCTTTGAAGGCCTCACATTCTAGAATGAAATGTTTTTCTATTTCCACTTTTCCGGAGGAGCAAAAAATACATACTCTTTCTTCCCACTTTTCTTTTGGCCTTTTCCAGCGCCCTGTTTCACAACAGAGTTGATGAGAATTAGTCCTTAATTGAGCAATAAGAATTTTAGATCTCCAAGAAATATTAGCCCCTATGTACGCCTTTTGTTGATGGTTATGCGTGGGGTTAAACTCTTCCATGTAGTACTTCTTCTTTCTCTCTAGCTCTTTCTTCCATGTATGTTTGTGGAATTTATCTATAACAAAAGTTTTTATCTCTTTACTGTTTGTAGGACACATGCTCAAGCAAATACCCCATTTACTAAACCATTTTTTATTTTGCCGCATCCAAGTCTTCTGTCTTTTGCACAATATGTCACTAAACACAACCTTAGGCCATCTACCCTCTTCCATTTGCTCAATTTTTTTCAGATACCTTATGACTCGCACCATAGCAATTGCTTCAATAGGAGCAGCCCCTGTTTCACTTAACAGGATAGCATAAGGAACTGCACTTTTAATTTTGAATTTGTTTGTAATCAAACGTTTCTGAATTTTCTGAATTTGTTTCCACTGCATCTTGGTTGTGCTGCTGGCCCATAGTTCACAACCGTAGAGAATCACCGGAATCACTAGAAGCCCAAAAAGAGTTAGGGTGGTTTTCCAGTCCCACAGCTCTGCCTCTCTACACCTGTTTTGAAGAGCATAAAATTCTTTCCAACCCCCTAAAGTTCTTTTCTTTCTACAACCATCCCAACTTAAATTTCTGTTGAAGTCAATTCCGAGGTATTTGTAGTCTGCAACTTCTTCCAGAATGATGCCTTCAAAATAGAACTTATGTTGGTTATGCTTTCTTTTGTTAGAGAAAACCACTACTTTCGTTTTGCTAATATTGACTTGCATCCCAACCCTTCTACAAAAATGCTCAAGGGAACGTAAATGCTCTTGCAAACCAAGAGCCGATTTAGCAATCAATATAAGGTCATCTGCATACAAAAGAAGCCTGATAACGAACTTGCCCAAATGGATACCATCACCCCCTTGCGAATTTAGCCACTCTTCAAGCTTGTCAATATATAACCCAAAAAGGGTAGGAGACAATGGGCAACCTTGGTTGACCCCGATATCGCTTCTAAAACTTTCAGAAATGCCAGCTGAAGTTCTGATTTTGACTTTCACCTCTTCATACAACCTATGCACAGCTGCTCTCAAATGCTTGGGAACCCCGAGTTCCTCCATTCTGTCCCAAAGCTTATCCCTAGGAACCGTGTCAAAGGCTTTTCTGAAATAAACAAAGCAACATAAAACTTCTTCCTTTTTTTCCCAAACTTTTTCAATGATGTGTCTTAAAGTTATACAATGATCAACTGTGGAATGTTTAGGTCTAAAACTCGCTTGCCCTTTAGCACGTTTATCTCTTTCTTCTACCCACTTGCTGATTTTCTTTTCTAACATGCTTCCAAATAACTTTGCAAACAAGGGGTTTATCATTATGGTTCTATAGTTGGAGGGATTATTGACGTCACCACTCTTGAAAAGAGGTATGCCATACTAGTTGTCCAATCTGTGGGGAACCCTTGCTGTAAGATGTTGTTGAAAATTTTTGTGATGTGAGGTGAAAGAATTTTTAAGCCCCACTTTAGATACTCTGCTTGGAGTTCATCTAAGTCTTTTGCTTTTCCAGCGCCCAACTTCTTGATACCCATCTCTACCTCTTGCACCGTGAAGAGTTTTGTGTTTTTTTTTACCAAGGGAGGAGGGTCAACCTTGGGATCCTGCTCATAAAGTTGTCTTGCATAGTCAAACCATTTAGAAGCTGTAATGTTGTTTTCAGTTTGCACCTTTTTCGATTGGAGCTCCTTCCAAAATAATTTGGGGCTATTTTTCCCGAGGAAGATTAGTTCTTCTCTCCTTGAAACCATGAAATCAGCGTTTTTCTTTTTTACTATCTTCTTGTAAGCTTTGAGCTTTATGTTATCCGTGTCTGATTCCTTCCACCTTCTCCTTGCCTTTTTGCATTCCTCATCAAACCAAGCATTAACCGGAAAGCAACTTGTTTTAGACTTCTTAATTTTTTCTCTTTAGCACTCTGCAAGTGCGCTTTGAATTAAATGTGTTAATCTGTGACTATGAAGGCCATGAGATGGGATTTCCTACTTCTTGAAGAGCCTCTCTAGCATTATTTTGAAGGTATTACAATTCTCTAGATTCAAAAGAATTCTGCCCATTGGGGGATTTTGTTGAACACACTGATTTTTTGACCCTAATTGCTTCTTCCCGATCCAAGAGAAACTTAAATAGATTGGCTTGTGATCTGATTTTAAGTCCCAAATTTGATCTCCAATCAACACTTCCTCCATTTTCTCACACAAACTATGCGAGCAAATTACATAATCTACTACACTTGCTCCATTATAAGTATTGCAAGTGAAATTACCGGACTTTTCCCATCTAGTCAAACCATTACAAATGACTAAATCGAAAGCCTCACATAGCCTAAGCAGTTGTTCTCCAAAGAGATTGCAGCCATTATCCTCTAAAATTCGTTCCCACTGATGATTACTCTCTTCTGTAAGCCAGATAGGGTCACTGTCTTCTTTACAACAAAGAATGCTAGCTTGTTCACATGCAGTTATAGCATTCAAAATCCCCCACTATAAGGACTTCACCTAACTGAGAATATATTGCAATATCTGTTTTTAGGGCTGCAAAGGGATCTTTGTGGTCAAGCCCTCTACTTTTGTAGATTTTTGAAACTTGCGGCGCAAAATAGCATGCTACAATTCTAATGTGATTTCCATTTTCTGATATTTTAAGCCAAACAAATTGCTTATTTGGGTCTTCTTTTTCTAGCTGAATGAAACAACCTTCTTTTTCTCTTACTAATACCATGATACCCCCGTTCCCTTTTCCATTCCCTGCTGCCTTGTTCCACACTGCTATCTTCCAGTACCCTTCAAACAAAGGTGTCTTACACCCTTCATGCTCATGTGTTTCTATGAGGCAAATTATGTCTCTACGTTCCGCAATATGCCCTAACCTAGGTCCTCGTCTCCATGGGTAACCCCTACAGTTCCAGCAAACTAATCTTAAGGAAACCTAGGTAAGACTTGATTGCTATTTGTTTTGACATGTAAGACTCACAGTTGAGTCTTTGTCCCTGCTTGCCCATAATGACCTTGCTTCCTCATTTCTTGCTAAAGAGTTTGCTGCCTCTTATTTGTTATCATTTTGCTGCCTTGTTTTGGAAGGAGGTCCAAATTGCGCAATCACAGTTTTACCTTTATAAATCCATGCTCTTTTTTCCTCATCTCTTGCTGCCCTAACTTTTGTCATTTCATCCCTCCTTTCCTTTTTTTGTCTTATAGTTAAATCTTCTTCTAGAAAAAACCGAGAACCCCTTAAGAGTTGCTTCTTACTTAGAATGATATCTTTATCATGCAAGTTGGGCATGATGACTTTTATGGGCCTGGCTCTCTCACCGTTAAGCTCACCTACTCTCCATTCTTGACATATTTGTCCTTGCCATTGGAGCTTGTCTTTCAAGAAGTCTCTTGCAAGGTCAAGAGTACATTCTCTTTTCCCATACTCTTTCACCCCTTTAATAATTATGTTTGTTGCTCTATCCATTCTTTCCTTGCTTTCTCTATCTTGCATGTTGTTAACTTGAATTTTTGTTTCTCCTTCCCGCTTAGCAGAACTGCTAATAACTTGAGCCCAAGTTTTGGAAAGTTTTGTGGGATCTTCTTTCCTCCCTTCTCTTGATGTTTCTTCATTGTTGTCTATTTGAGCAACTGCTTTACCCTTATCCTGGGATGGCTTCGCATTCATCACCTCTGTATTCTCCACTGAAAATTTCTTCATGTTTTGCACCTCCGCTTTCATGCGTTGCCATTCTGTTTTCCCTATTCGGAGAGCTTCTTGCAGTAATGACACTTGTTCCTTCAGAACTTTGTTGCTTTCTGCTAAAGCCTGATTTTTAGCTGTTATTATATGGATTGTACAGTCTCTTTCCATCTCTTTAGCTTCTACTACTTCCAACCTTTCTTTTACATTAAAGAGTTCTTTTACATAAATATCAGATGACCAAGTGAGAGGTGTGGATGTGGGACTATATAAAGCACAATCATCACTAACGTTTTCTTTTCCTTTGGACTTGTTGCCACATGTTTGCGAAGAAGACTTGTTTGAATGTTGTTTCTTGCGAACAATACTCTCCCTTTGAGACCTTTTTTTCCTTGTCTGCTCCCATTTTAGATGAGCTAGTCTCCTTTTTAAAATGCCCTGATATTGTTTGGCATTGACCCAAACCCACTTCCCAGTTTTCGTTGATGAGGAAATTTTCACTTGCCCTATATCATTTGTTTCCATGGGTTCTAAAGTTTCTTGTCCCATTGTCATGATGATATTAAAGGAAATCAAAGTCTCTGCCCAAAACTGACCCTTTGTTTTATGCTTAACTCTTCAATATCTGTTGGTCTGACCACTGAAAACTCGCTGCTCTGTCCTTGTTGCTCTACCCACTGTCGACTGAAAACAAGCTACTCTGCCCTTGCTGCTCTGCCCACTGTCCCTGTCCTCTGTGCTGCTCTCTCCACTGTCCACCACTGTCCTATGTGCTGCTTTTCTGGTGCTCTGAAGAACCTCTCTCTCAAACTGTCTCTTAAGAGAAATTTCCATTACTTACAATTGCCACTTGATGAAATGAAAGCTAGGTGGATGGAACCATTGGCAGGATCGAATCCACATATTTAGTCTCTTTAAAAGAAAATGCTACCAGCTGCATCCGTTTGAATAAATGCTTACACCATAAGTGAAAGACGCATTAAGGTCCAGCGGGCTCTCTACAAAAGAATGAAATAGCCTAGACAGAATTACGAAACTTGGTTATGGATGATACACGATTTTATGTTGGCTTTATTTATATTCAAGGAATATAACTATTTTTTAGGTTTTATTTGGTTTATCAGTTATTGGATATAGTTTTAGTGTTATAGTAATAGTCGTTAAACTTTATTTATATTATCTTTAGGAACAAATTAACTATTATTAAAAAAATAAAAGACATTTTATCTCAATAATATAAAAATTATAATATATATATATATTAATAAATATCTAATGTACATGAAAAAATTATTTTTCAATTATCCTTATCTTAAACGTCATATTAAATTTTATTACATCAATACAACCATATAAATTGAAAAAATAGTAATTAAGTTATATTAAGTTTTTATAAATCAATTAAATTATAAACTCTATTAAAATATTATTATCCATACCCCGGATGCGGGTGGAGAGGCGAGAGTTTAAGATGATGGGATGGGCGGGGGAATAAGTTTGAGCGCCACCTGCCACCCCGCGAGCTGGAGGACGATGGTTATTTAATTTTGGCTGTGTGTGGTGTTATGGCATTTATGCCTAGGACTGGTAACAATCCTTTGTCCGACTTTCGAAACGATTCGCAGCATTGTAAAATGATCCGGCCCTCTGGTAAATTAATTGCAGGTCCTCGGCTCTGGATTCTTCGGTACTCTGGAGATATTATGGATAATTTCATTGATATGCCAGATGTTCCCATTCCAATCGCTCATAACTGTTCTCCAGACGCAGGTATTTCTTTCAAGCGAACGTCAACTGGTTTGAGAAGCAGTTTGAACTGCTGTCTTGACCTTGGCAACAACTTTCACCTCTCTCTCGCAGGAAATTGCATGCACGTGTCCTTCTTATTGCTTCCTAACAAGTTGGTCTCAGCCCCTAAGCAGGTTTTTTCTCCTCTTCCTAATATCCCCATAGATTCTGCTATCATGCCGCGCCTCCGGCATCGAATGCGATGTCGCAAAGGCTCCTCATGTGGCCGGTTGTGTCGTCCTTCGCTCACTCCTAGCACCACCTCGTCTTCTTCTTCTTATGATGATAGTCATTCCAGTGCTCCTCGTGGACGTAGGCTTCGCTCTGGGCATTGTTTTGGCACCCCCATTCCCTCTCCTCCCCCTGCTCAGAGTCACACAACGTGTTTCTCCTTCCTCAGTTCTCTTAACCGTCCTCTTATCACTGCCTCCATCACGATTTCCTTTCTGGAAGAACCTCAAAATGTGGATCCCATTTCTGGTCTTCTCTTGTCCTCTGACTTGCAGGCAGGGTCGATGCACAATGTTAATTTGTATTTGCAGGGATTGGGAAGCTCTGCCCAGCAGGGGCAGATGAAGGATATCTCTATGCCTGAAGGTCAAGCAAGCGGGATGCATATAGTCGACGATCAAGCAAGCGTGATGCCGAATGCTGGTGGTCAAGCGAGCGAGGGGCAGACTGATGGTGGTCTAATGTGCCCGAAACGGAACACTGCTGATCTCGTTAGCGGAGGGATGGTTCATCCTTCGACCGGGAAAGTTATCCATTCAGTTGAGGACCTGTATGATGTAGATGGAAACCCTGATGAATTCTAGTGCAGGGTCGTCCAAGAAGATCCCGATGAGTAGTTCCACCCTCTCCTACTGCTTTTTGTGCTCTGGCTCGGCCCTCTCTTCTGGGTCTGCTCTTTTCTGTCTCAATGTTTTTGTGATCAGCTTGTTATATTGTTATCTCGCCTACCTTACAGCTTGTTATCAGCTATGGGATCTAAAGACTGATGTTTATATTTCCCCTACGAGGGATTTTTTTGTGAATTCTGTTTTGGCACTGGTTTCCCTACTTCAGAGCAGTGCTCCTCAGGAGTTTATGTTCAAATGCCACTTCATAGGACAATGTTCAGGCTCGGGCTTGGCGTAAATATTTTTTATCTGTTAATAGAATAATTTTACTTAGAAAAAAAAATATATATTATTATCCATATTATGGGCACCTATAACGCTTTTGTTAATGCATTAAAATTGATTTAAGTTAAAGTTTTAAAAATCAATTAAATTATAAACTCGTTTAAAATATTATATTATTATCCTTATTATGAGCAGGTATAAGGCATATATTAATGCATTGAAATTGAAATAGATTTAAGTTAAATTTTTTAAAATCAATTAAATTATAAACTCGTTTAAAATATTATATTATTATCCTTATTATGAGCCGGTATAAGGCATATATTAATGCATTGAAATTGAAATAATTCTTGAGCAAAATTCAAACTTTGTAAATTATATGATAAAATTAATTAATTTGTTTAATTATATTAATTATATATATTTTTATTTCTGATTGGTTAAGAAAGATTAGTTCTTATTTGGAATTATGTCAGCACGCTATATTTTATTGACCTTACATGTTTAGTATTAGATGGTAAAGAAAAGCTGTTATGAGACATTATTGATGTATGGAAATCAACGGTTAGTTTTCTCAGGTCCTAGGTTAAATTTGGTAGGTCTTTTTACTTATTAGAATTTATTTTTAATATGTTTTATTTTTTATTTTTATATGTTTTTTTTAACTTCTATAAATTATATTTATAATTGTTTTTATATAAAAATAGTGAATGTAGGTAATTAAATTAGACAATAAATTTTAGCTTAATGGAAACTGAAGTACACATACTGAAGTACACATATTATGATGTTTTTCATTCAAGTAAAAACTAATCCAATTAAAAAATAACATTTGGGAAATAAGTTTCAAACAAAAAAAAACATAATGCGTATAAATTATATAAATGTTCAAAAAATATATTCAATATCATCATATAAAAAAACTAAATTTTAGATAATTTCATCAAAAGAGATAATTGTCAAAATAAACATATGTTAATACCACAAAGCTCTGTAAATGTATATATATATATAAAAGAGAACAAAGTACATACTTGGACCTTCTTCTCAAAGATCTTCTCTTATTCAACAGTCTCATATAACATTTCTGTAATGTTTTTTTGTTGCATAAAGTCTAAAATGAAAATTTATAATTATTAATAACCTTTCTGTAAATGTATATATATAAAAAAAAAAAACAAATTACATACTTGGATCTTCTTGTTAAAGATTTTCTCTTATTCAACCGTTTCATATAATATTTCTATAATATTTTTTTTGCATTAAGTCTAAAATGAAAATTTATAATTATTAATAACCTGCAAATTGTAATAACTTTTTCAAGCAAGGAATTTATCTACAATATAGACATAACAGAATCAGAATATTAAGTTCCAATTTTCTTATTTTTTCATTTTTAATAGAAGCTATTCAATCAGTTATGCATGTTCTTCGCACATGCAAATATACTATTATAAATATAGCCTGTATCTCTGAAAAAAATACTATAAAAAAACACCAAGTATTATGGCATCTACAACATCATTTCGGAAGGAAAAAAACATTTTTGTCTAAGATTAAACATCCCATCGCATAAACATCCAAACGTAAAAGAATGAATCATATAAACATCCAAATGTATAAAATAAACATCATTGTATAAACCTCCAAACATAATAGAATGAAATTATATAAATGTATAAAATTTAAACTTTCTTTCCCCGATTAATTCAAAAAATCATATAACAAAATGGAAAATTGTGATCTGATAAAACAATTTATATAGTATAATTCCTCTTATAATGAAGGTCAAAGAAAGTTCAAGTTGTGAAACGGTTAGACTTCTTATTCAAATATTGATTAGTGTTGGGAAATTTTCCAACAAATACACTTAAATGTTGTTTGGGAAAGTACCTTTCGAAGAAATACACTGCAATCGTGTGGGGAATCCAGGTAACATTTATGTGAGATAAAACTAGAGGAGAACCTGAACAGGCGAAATTTCGTGCAAGCACTAGTCCCTCGGGGCGGCAATGACCTCGACTCCGAATTGTACAGTGCCCACGAACCAAGCTTCGTTTCTTGAAATGGCCATCATTTCGTTTTTCGACTCCACATCTGCTCTTCCTTGGTTTGCTTGCTCTTTCCACTCTATCGCTCTTTCCGCATGCACATACTCACTTATCCACTTAATTCCACGTAGTTTTCTACTTCGAAGGTTGTTAGTCGATGAAGAATGCATAAATCTAACGTCTTTCCCACTATGAAATGAAATCGACGAATGAGGCCTACTATCTATACAGTCGATCACAGTTATTTACTTTTGGTGTAATCAATTCGGATCGGATAAATGTGACTCAGCATCCAGCTTCGCTGGGTCCAGAGAGCCCAAAATACAGCCTCTCGTACCCCGAATCTGTTGCCGCACTCAAGGGAGCCGAGTGGTGAACTAAACCCCCTGGCTCCTTGGTTCTGCCAAGGTTCCAATCCGGCGAAGTCTCAATGCCTCTGTTGGTGACCTTCAAGCTAGTCAAAAATATCTTAATGTGGATTATGTGAACTTGAAATGAGAATTAAACTATGCATTTCAAATTAGCTTCTTCAATATCTAACTAAACCCTCTCCCTGTGGCCTCTGAAGCAACCCATGCCCTGCCCTGCCTTTTTACAACAACCAATCAAATTCAATGCACAATGGTCGTTATAATTATGATCAGATCATTATGCACAAAACTAAGATTTTTGAAATATCTGTGCTAAAACTTAAAAGTGAACTATCCCTGGACGGCAGTTAACGGTAAATGTGAGGCCTGACATGTCTTTGAGCGATTATTTGCTTTGAAATGATGATAGTATGCAAGTGGCAATCAACCATCGGATCCCGACACACCAAGTATTATTCTTCACTTTCCTCGGCATTTTATTATTATTAACCTAGTTTTTTCATCCTACACCAACCTAGACATCATTAAAGGCATCATGGAGAACTTATCCTCGTTTTCTCTGTGACGTAGTTCCATCTGCCTTGGATTCCTGAACATTAAGAGTCTTTATGATAATGAAGAGGTATCAATTCCAATATGCTGATATGCTGATTCCGCACACGACAAATATAAAAGATAAGTCGTTTATATATATATATATATATAAAAATTTGGAACTTTTCAATTTTTTTATACACCTATCATTATGACATTTTTAAAAACCATCAGAAAGTCGAGGAATACAAGTTTATTTCGAAATAACCTTACATGTTTATTTTGAAATAACCTATATTTGATGGTTAAAAAAAGTGTACGTACTAGCATCAATATTAAAGCATGATCGAAATACATAGACAAGTAATACATAGAATGTGAATTCTGTATACTGTACGATATATAATTTATGTGAAATTTTCCTTATTTATAATCATCGTTACTACACGGAACAAGATTTTCTTGATGCACAACTAGGCTTCAGGGTTTCAATTCCCAATACAATTAAAGGACTGTCGTTGATTCCCAGCAATGGAATCTGTCCTATCGTGCATATCAAATTGAACTTTTTCAAGTAAGTCAGTATCACCTCCTCTCTCCTCTCTGCACTATTTTATATATAGAACACCAATTTTCTGCAGAGAAGACATTACCGCAAGTATTGTTACAATGAAGGGTTTGTTGGGATTTGCTTCCTAAATGTAATGAAATAAGTGCGTCGACATGGTGATGAGACATGTCAAAGACATACTATTATATTACATATTATTATATTATTTATGGTCTTATTATTTTACCATTTCAAATATAGTTACAAGTAACTACATGGGGAACGAAGTGTAATAACATTGAGGTTAATTCAATTATTATTCTATATTGAAAATTGAGTATTAGATTTATATCAAATTTGTATAACTCATTAATATGTATAGGGTGAGCTCATCCAGTTGTGTTTGTACACATTTTAAAATATAGATATGTATTTACTTAGAACTTGCTTTTGTTAATTTTTATTTTTTTGCAATTATTTTAGAAGGTCACAAAAATTGAATTGAAGATTTTTAATGACTTCCACGAAACCAAAAGGGTCCAAAGGACTTATATATACAACCAAGAAAATATCATACAATCAATTTTATCTCCATAACAACCCTCTTGGCATGAATCGTGATCAAATATTTTGTAGTTATGTGGAGCTTTATTTCCACAAATAGCTCAGAAAAGCTTTAGGTGGCTTTGAATTGACTATGAATATCCTTATAGTCAAGACACTCCATGATGAAGTCACATTCAGTTTCAACTACTCCTTCGTCGCAAAAGACACAAGCCTTTTCTTCCCAATCTTACTTGGGAAATACCCATCAACCTGTTTCGCATCTAAGATTATGGGATGGGGGCCTTATTTGTGCTATTAAAGATTATCCCTTCTCTTGATTGCAACACTGAAATAGGTCTTTTCATTATGCCATGATGTTGAGTTGAAAGTATTGACATGTATCAATTTTT
Source organism: Pinus albicaulis (assembly GCA_034641835.2). Lineage (NCBI taxonomy): Eukaryota > Viridiplantae > Streptophyta > Pinopsida > Pinales > Pinaceae > Pinus > Pinus albicaulis. The sequence continues at coordinate 1,377,330,143 of CM076584.1, forward strand.
TATGGCATACTTTTTTTTTCCACATGGAAATCCTGATTTTTTCAAGAACCCAATTTCTTATTTCCACTTTATAATTACGAAATTCCCGCCAATTGATTCCCCATTTTCCCATCCACTTGTCATTCTTATTCCTCCAATTTTTATTCCTATTCTTTAATTCTTCACCATCAACATGTGTCACTGGTGTTCATCCATGCCATCCACCTTTTTTAAATAAGTTAACAAATAGATAGATGATTGCTAAAGCTTCCATTGGAAACAAAATGGCCTCCACTAGTAATATCTCATATGTGACAATTGATTTGATTTTAAGGTTACTAGTGATTAAATTTTTTTGAATTCTTTCTACATGTCTCCATTTCATGGCTGGAAACCGAAGTAACTAACAATCGCAAAATATATATTTTTGTTTCCCAATCCCATATTTTTCTTTCTTGCATCTATTCTGAAGAAGGTAAGAAGCTATACATCCCCCTTTAATCCTTTTGGTTTTGGATCTCTCCCAATGGAGCCCATTGTGAAAAATAATTCCTCGGTACTTGTACTCTTTAACTAACTCCAAAATATTTTCCATAAATAATAAAGATAACTTGTTTTTTTTCTTCATCTGCAATGAAAATACCATGAATTTAGTTTTTCTAGTGTTTAATTGCATCCCCATACCATGACATTAGTTTTTATAGTGTTTACTTGTAGCCCCACCTCTTCACAAAAGAGCTCGGAAGCCTTGATATTCTCTCTAAAACCATGAGAGAATTTTTCAATTAAAATAAGATCGTATGCATACATAAGAAACTTCATCAAATATCCTTCTAATTGAACACCCTCTCGACTACCCATTCTTCCAGCTTATCAATATATAAATAAAAAAGCATGGGGAAAGAGGGCATCCCTTGTGAACACCTATATGACTACCAAGGCATTCAGAAAATCCTTCATTATTTCTGATTTTTTCCCTAACTTTCTCGTAAATTTTATGCACAAATGCTCTATGATTCCTTGGAATTTAGAGCTCCTCCATTCTTCTCCAGAGCTTATCTCTAGGGATAATGTAAAAATATTTCTTGAAGCAAATGAATCATCAAAAGGAATCATCCCTATGGATGTCCCCAAAAGTTGTAGATGAAGTGCCTAAGAGTGATGCAAATATAGAGTGCCTTGGCTTCTTTTACCCTCTTTTTCTACTTAGTTCCTGATTCTATGCTCCAACATGCTTCCAAACCATTTTTCAAGGAGGGAATCTACCATAAAAATGTTAGCCGGATTATTGATGTCTCCACTTTTATAAAGAGAAATAACCTTTCATTTATTTAATGAAAAAAATAATATTTTACCATGAAAATTTGAATAAAAAAATGTTAATAATTTCTTTTATATACATAAAAGTAAAAATATGATAATTAAAAATTTATAATTAATCAATATTATTTTTTCAAATTATATATAAAAATATTATATTTATTTTATTTCAAGTTAATTAATTATTTTCATATCAACCTTATATTTATTTTTGAGTAGGTATATACCAACCAACCTTCCCTACACGATATTATGTTAGAATACTATATTATATTAACAATATACAATACCTTCATATTCAATCTCGAAAAAAAAAAATATAATTTAAATATCTTCTTATTCCATTTATCATAATATTTTTATTTTCATTTAACAAACCTCAAACCTCATCAATAGGTCAGTGAGGTATACCAGGAACACAATTTATCATATGAGATTTTCAAATTTTCAGGGTGCTAAAGGTACTACATGGAATGGAATCGCTTGCTATGCTCGGATCAAGATGATTATGTTGGCCTCCGCTTCTCTAAGTATCTATGTTGTTGCAACAATTATTGTTCTTTTTTGAAGCCTCTTAACACAATTCAAAAAACTCCAAAATTAAGTAAACTTAGACAACCTCTTTGTAATACACAATTCTAAAAACTCCAAAATTAAACAAAGTTAGACAACCTCTTTTTAATAGACTCTTAATCTGATATTAATAATCAAATTCACCATGGTTGAAAACAGCGAAGAATATGTTTTTCACTTAAATAATAAATTTTAATTTTTACTCTCATTTTTATATTTTAATTTTTATTATTCTAATTTTTATATTTTACTTTTTTCTTAGTATTTAGGGAAAGTTAATTTAAAATATAATTATTTATAAATGTAATGGAGCGTCATTTCAATATTTAATATTAAATATTATGGATTTCAAATAATTCTAATTATTTATAGTTTCAATATTCAATCTAATTTTTTTTAAAGTAGAATCTAAAGAGAATATTTAGTTTTTTATTTTTAGTTTTTGTTTAACTGAAGCCATTCTTTTAAATGTAAGGAGAGAATAAGAACAAGGTTGACATAATTTGCATTTTTTTATTAATGTTTTTTTTTTTTTAAGTTTATAGTATATTAAAATTGTAACTAAAATTAAATGATTGTAACATATCAACTAACCCTATTATAAAAATGACAAAACTAAAAGTAATTAAATATATATATATATATATATATATATATTTCTACTTACTGTCTACCTATGTGACTAATGATATTCTTGCCTAAGTATCATCATAGTTTGCTTAATCATTAAATCCCAAGTCAGACCATATTCACATCATTGTTATAACATTGTTTTAAGTACTATACACATAAGTTTTAATGTTATGGAGCTATAATATATAGCTGAGCTCGCGTTTGAACTTTGGGCCTAACTTATATGTATATAAATTGTTATTTGACATTCTAGCCAAAGCCATATGTCTTTGTTAACAATCATATAACACGCATTTAATCCAACCACATTATACCATGTCACATTAATCAATTCGACAACATCATGGCATTCATTACAAATAAATATTCGTGTACGAAGGTATTGCAACAAATTTATCCTGATCCTTCTACAACTGGCTTGCACTTGACTCGTACTAGTTGGCATCTGGTGCTCTATCCACCATTGATCTAAAGCTAAATTGAACGGTGTAAGTTCATTAGGGTTGGCTAATGACTTTAGCCCCGTAACTTTTTTTCCATTGGAATTATTTCGTTCAATGGTCCCGGAGGTCTGCTCCGTTGTTCAGGGGTTTCCTTCCTTCGGGCTTGAGTTCTATGGTCGTTCCACTCCAGTTGCACCATGACGCTTTGGAGATTACTCATCCATTCCGAATGACTGGTAAATTTCCTCGCATGCTGCTTGGCTCGAGTTGTTTTGACCTTACCTACACTGTTTCTAAGTTTTAATATGTAGACAATTTTCATGCTTTCCATTCATTTGCATTTGGTTATGAGTCTGAACATTATGCTTATATTTGTTTGCAATATGTGTATGCTTATTGAATCAAAGGTATTCTCCAGCTCAGCTTGGGCTCACTTCAACCCGCTCAAATTCCTCAGGTAAATTCTTAATACGCTTGCATAATTTATTTTTAACTAGAGTACATTATTACAGCAAAGAATCAGGGTTCGTCTTTGTGTCCTCGTTACTAAACGCCTTTGTTTCTTTTTTAGCAGGTATATGTTTATTTTCTTCTGGAAAATACATTTTTTTTTTAATGGAATACAAGCATTAGCCCCAGGATTCAGGGCTCTAATCAATTGCATGCTCGCGCTAACAGGTACCCATATCAATTTTCGGGTTCAAACCCTAGGTCTGAAATGTGATAGGGTTAAAGTTTGACAGCCTTGATATATCATCGTTTTCTTAGGGTTTCTAACTATGGCCCTTGGGTCTTTACCTCTAGGGCAGTTACTGCCCTTTGTAGTTAATTTTTCATTTTTGAGTTTTTAAAGACTCCAGCTCTCAGAGCAAGAGGGTTTCACCGTCACTTCGGCCACGAGCCTCTTACTGTATAAGACAGATAATCTATTACATTTTTTTTTAAAAGAGTAGTGCCTATGAGATTTTTATTTGTATTGGTATATTCTTACAGTTTACAAGTTAGCTGGGGTTTTACACCCACGCCATTGACTTATATATACATCTCTTCTGCTGAATAGAATCATGATATTTACATGGGGTTTCTATCTGTATTACATGTATGCAATTTCGATAGTGAATTCTTTTCTTCTTGGAGTATTCATGAAGTTATCTGTAGATTTATTTCAACACAGAAACTGATATCATTCAAGTTTTTTGTTGTCATTTATTACTGTTTAGATTTCTACATTTAGTACTTACGTTATTTCACTTACCTGCATGCACTTATTCTTATCACCGATAATGTACATGGTTTATGGTTTTCTTTGTATGTTTATTCCAGGGTGTTTAGCTTCTATCCTTGATATAATAAGAAAGGTTATGTTATTTCTTTCTATTGAAGAGTTTACATTACCCTGTAGGTTGTTTTCTATATTGTTTTTTTCCACAACGTATTCTCTGTTATCTATCATAATTCTTTTAACTGGTATGTTGACTTCTTCACGATATTTCAAGGTGTACTAGGAATAACAGTCCTTGTAAGTGACCCGGACCACTCCTAGTGCATGTATTATCATAGGTACGAAGGACGAACGACCCAGAATCTGGTCACAGAATCTCGGTTAACAGTCCTTCGCGAGACATATTTTATTCCATTCAAACAAGAAAAAAAACTAATAATTTGGACAGAGATAATTTAAAATAAAATTTTTTATTTTACCTACTCAACAGTCCTTGCTCATACTTTCTTTCCTTTCTATATAGTCTCCTAATGTAAATTTTAAACACATAGAAAACATTCAACATATTGTATTTCCAGTTTTCTCATTTATAATTTAAAAGTAACTAGTAAAGTCTACTAACAGAAAAGAACAAAACATAATTGCACTCATATGTACACAATTTTGACTGATAAATGATTGCCTCCCTTACGTGAGTGAGGCGATTATGTCCTCTAACTCTCTTCCGTGCTCCAAGTCTGAGTCTTCATTGAATATAGAAAACTGGAAGAGAATCTCGGGACAGTCCAGTCCAATTCTCCAATTCCAGTGGAAACAATTCCTCTGTAAGTTATTCCCTTCATGGATCACTCCTCATGATAACTATTGTTTCCTTAGTTTTCCAACATAACCCCCAAAACTCCCTGAAATATCTTATTTATTCCAGAGTTTCTTTGGATAACTGTTGAATTTTTTTTTTCTTCAACTAACTCCAGATCTTGAATTTACTTTTACCATCAGTCTTTACTTATGAAACTAATTTCACAAATAATATTTTATTCAAATACCAAAATGAATTTATGTTTAAAATATTTTGTTTGTAACAAATAACAATAATGTTTAACAACTCTTAACAATAGCCTAACAATTAGTCAATAATTAAGGCAGTGGTTACAACTTTTCCCCTCTGAAAGAGAACACCAGTCGTGGTGTTCTTACTCCATATCAGCAAAAAGTTCAGGATATGCTTCCCGCACAAAACTTTTGTCCTCACAGGTGGCCTCTTCCGGGCCAAAGTGCTTCCATTCCACTTTAACCTGGATGATGGATCGTTTCCGGAGCATGGTTTCCCTCTGGTCGATTATACTGTTAGGCTCGACCAGAAATTCTCTGTTCGGTTCTACCTGCACACAATAGACATTTTATTAGTTTACATAAGTCTTTAACATATAATATTTTTAACTATTGTGCTTACCCACTACCTGAATGTTCTGCCAATGGATTATATGTCTCGAATCATGAATATATCACTTTAATAATGATACATGGAAAACATTATGTACTTGGATATGGCTAGGAAGGGCCAACCGATATGCCACCAGTCTTACCCTTTCCAGTATTTGGAAAGGACCACAAAACCTGGGAGCTAGCTTTGCAAAAGATGCCCATCTTAACGTCCTCCTCTTTGGCTTAATTCTCACATACACGTGATCCCCCACTTCATATTCACGATATGATCTCTTTTTATCTGCGTACACTTTTTTCCTGTCTTGAGCTTCTTTTAAATTCTGTCTGATTTTCCTCACTTCTAACTCCATTTCTGCTAGCGTTTTTGGTCCTAGCATGAGCTTGGTCTCGGCACTACTCCAATTGATAGGAGTTCTATACTTTCGCCGATATAAGGCTTCAAACAGACTCATTTTTAATGATTCTTGATAATCGTTATTATATGCGAATTCTACTAAGTGTAAATATTCTTCCCAATTAGTCAGTTGCTGCATAACATACATTCTCAACATGTCTTCCAGCACTTGATTTACTCATTCTATTTTCCCATCCATTTGTGGATGGTACGCAGTACTGAAATTTATTTGAGTCCCTAAACCCGTAAAAAGTGTTTTCCAAAATGCTGATGTAAATTTTACATCCCTATCTGAAATAACAGTCTTAGGAATTCCATCCAGTCTAAAAATCTCCCGCATAAATAAATCTGCTATCTGTATTGTCTTATATGTGGAATAAACTGGTATGAAGTGTGCCAATTTACTCAATCGTTCTACTACTACCATTATTGAGTCATTACCTCATTTTGATCTTGGTATTCCCGTGATGAAATCTAATGAAATCACTTCCCATTTCCATTCAGGAATTGGTATAGGCTGCATTAACGCAGCCGGATGCCGGTGTTCTACTTTCACCTGCTGGCACTCTAAACACTTGTTTAGATAGGTTGCTATATCTTTTCTCATACCCAGCCAATAGTAGTCCTTTCTTATTGCTGTCAACATCGTTTGGTATCTAGGATGCCCTGCATAATTGCTTCTATGATATTCATTCAATATTAGAGTCTTAAACTCCATTCTATTTGGGATGACTATTCTTTTCTTGAAAACCAACAATCCATATTGGTTGATTTCATAATATCCCAACCTTCCTTTTTATTTACATTCCCGTGCTTTCTACCACAAAAATTCATATTCAGGATCTTTTCCTGCTTCTTTTCTAATTTGATCTAGGAATCTGCATTCAACTTGGTTAACATATAATTCATAGATGTTATGCAGCTTTCTACTCAATGCATCCAAAACCCTATTTTCCTTTCCTTTTAAATGATGCATGTAAATGTCAAACTCACTCAAGAAGGCATTACACCTTTCTTGTCAGGAGTTTAAATCAGATTGTTTCAAATAACTGGTTAAACTGCTATGATCTATCTTCAACACAAATATTTTCCCAAGTAAGTAGTGTCTCCACATTCGAAAGGTGTGCACAACTGCAGTCAGCTCTAAATCATAGGCTAAATATCGTTGCTCGTGATATTTTAGCTTAGGAGATTCATATTCAATTACTTTTCCTTCTTGTGATAAAATTGCCCCAACACCCTCCTTACATGCATCCGTGCAAACCTCGAATTCCTTATTTGGATCAGCTACACTTAACACTGGTGCTGATGTTAATAATTTCTTCAGCTTTTCAAAGCTGTCCTGACATTCTTTTGTCCATTTAAAATTTGTTCCCTTTCTTTGCAGAGAGCTAATAGGGAAGGAAATATTTGAAAATCCTTTAATAAATCGCCAGTAATAGCCAACAAGTCCCATAAATGATCATATATCTGCCACATTTTGTGGTACCTTCCGTTCCATGATAGTTCTGATTTTCTCTAGGTCCATTGCTATACCTTTTGCAGATATCACATGTCTAATATATTGTATTTCTTCCTTGAAGAAATCACATTTACTAAATTTCTCATATAACTGACGCTTTCTTAACATCTACAGTACCATTCGCAAATGCTCCTTGTGTTCTTTCACATTCTTAGAGTAGAATAGAATGTCGTCAATGAAAATTAGCACAAAGTTATCCAAATAAGGGTGAAAGATACTATGCATCAGTCTCATAAAAGTGGCTAGTGCGTTAGTCAACCCAAAAGGTAGCACCACAAATTCATAGTGACCATACCTTGTGTGAAAGGAAATTTTATGTATATCTTCATCTTTGATCTGGATTTGGTGATAACCTGATCTCAAATCAATTTTTGAGAATACAGTAGCTCCTCTTACTTGGTCAAACAGATCATCAATTTGTGGTAAGGGATATATGCTCTTGATGGTTAATTTGTTTAACTGACGGTAATCCGTGCACATATGCATGGTTCCGTCCTTCTTTTTAACGAATAATATAGGTGCTCCCCAGGGAGATACACTTGGTCGTATATATCCCTTGTCTAATAATTCCTGAAGCTGCATTTTTAACTCAGTTAATTCTGGCACACTCATTCGATAGGGTGCTCTTGAAATCGGTGATGCTCTTGGCAACAATTCAATTGTAAAGTCGATATCCCTTCTAGGTGGAAATCCTGGTATTTCTTCTGGAAATACATCCTTGAATTCCTGCACTATAGGTATATTTTCCAGCATAGGAGTTATTTCTTTAGAATCAGAAAAACCCACTTGTATAGCATACAATTGACATCCCTTCCTCATGCATTTACCCATTTGGGAAGCTGTAATTGGGTGCAACCGTACCGGTTTCCTTATTCCTTGAATTTCCTGACGGGTGCCATCCTGATTTCTGTAGTAGATAATCTTCTCTTTGCAATCTACTAGATTCTAATGCTTTTCCAACCAATCCATACCAAGAAGTACATCATAATATCCCAAGGGTAAAATATTCAAATCCACAGTTAGTTGTTATCCATCAATTTGTAGTGCACAATTTGGTATTTTGGCGCTAACTTTTCTCTTGGCTCCAGTAGCCAACTGGAATAACCATGATTTCCTAAATTTTTAAATTTGTAATTTACAAATCTCTACTAATTTAGGACTTATATAGCTTAATCTTGCTCCGGGATCTACCAAAAAAGAGATAGCTTGAGATAACAGTTTATCTTCTAGTTCAATCATGCTAGGTGGTTAATCAGCTTGTTGATCCTCCAATGCTGCACTAATTTTGGGTATGCTTCGAGAAAAATCTCCTACTATTGAGGCTTCCTGCATATTGGTTAATGCTTCATTTCTACCATGCTATGGGCAGTTTCGATAATAGTGTGCCTCTCCACAACCCCAACACTGTAAAGGTGGATTCTGGTTTTGAGGTTGCTCCAGTTTACTAGAAGGTTCAACGGTTTTATCTTCTACAGGCCACCTTAACCTCTGATGGTTCTTACCAAACTGCCTACTGACTGAGCTCTTTGCTGTGCTTTTAAAATTACTGGTTTTTCCTCTTTTAAAACCAGCACTACTCTTGTTTTCTTTCCTTGGCTGCCATCCTTTTCCTTGATCTGTCTTGGCTTTAGCTTGCTGATAGCACATTCTGGCCTTTCTAATGGCCTCATCCATTGTTTTGGGATTTAAAAATTCTATGCGTTCCTTCATGTGAGTGGGTAAACTTCTCAGAAACCTTTATACTTTATCTTTCTCATCCCTTAAATAAGGTATGTAACGCAGTAATGAAGTAAACTTAGTGATAAAATCGTCCATAGTCAGTTGTCCGAGTTTCAAATCATGGAATTCTCGAGCTTTTTCATCATAAAAGCGCTCTGTCAAGTACTTATCTTTTAAATACTATTGAAACATATCCCACGTTACATCTTGATCTTCTATTCTACAAGCGTTCTTCACTTCTTCCCACCACAAGGTGGCTTTCTCTCTTAACTGGTAAATAGCTAACCAGGACTTAAGATTACTGTTATAGTCATATACCTGAAAATACTTGTTCATATTAATTAGCCATGCCTCACCTACATCTTCTTCCACTCCATCAAATGTGGGTGGATTTATCTTTCTGAATTCACCTTATAGCTCTATCTTCTGATTTTTACTTTCCTTCGGTTCTATTTCATTATCAGATTCAGCTTCATTAAAATTTTTATTTTGATTACTTCACTGAGATGGAATTCTTTCTTTTCGGCCTGTATCATGATCTCCTATTTGTTTTTCATTTCCTTCCTGAAATTCTCTATCAGTACTAGGCTTCTCGATTCTTTAGTTTTGTTTATCTGAGAGACTCTTCAAAATTCTCTCCTGCTCCTGCATCAAACTTGCATTATCATTTCGTACTCTTTCCATTTCTTCTTGCAGCTATTGCACCGTTGTTAACGAAATGTTGGTTTGATGTTGTTGTTATTCTAATTGCCTGCTATCCTGTTGATGTTGTTCCACCCCCAAATCAACCCACATTTCGGGATTCCTTTCCTATTGGGGTTGGGTCTCCTCAGCATTTCGAGGTGGCTGCTGTAAGGGTGTCCTTCTCATTTGTCCTGTTAATCTTTCCATCTAAGTGCATTAGTAACACACAGTTTAACGTTAGTTGACCCATAGGGTCCCAACATTGTAACGCTACTCTGATACCACTTGTAACATATCGACTAATCATATTATAAAAATGACAAAAGTAAAAGTAATAAATAAATAAATAAATAAAATTATTTACTTATTGTCTACCTATGTGAGTAATGATAATCTTGCCCAGGTATCATCATAATTTGCTTAATCATTAAATCCCAAGTCAGACCATATTCACATCATTTTTATAACATTTTTTTAAGTACTATAGACATAAGTTTTAATGTTATGGAGCTATAATATATAGCTGATCTTGCATTTGAACTTTGGGTATAGCTTATATCTATATAAATTGTTATTTGACATTATAGCCTAAGCCACATGTCTTTGTTAACAACCATATAACACACTTTTAATCCAACCACATTATACCATGTCGTATTAATCAATTCGACAAAATCATGGCATTCAATACAAATAAATCTTAGTGTACGAAGGTATTACACCATATTTATCCCGATCCTTCTACAGCTGGCTTGCATTTGACCCGTACTGGTTGGCATCTGGCGGTCTATCCACCGTCGATCTAAAGCTAAATCAGATGGTGTAAGTTCATTAGGGTTATCTAATGACTTTAGCCCCGCAACTATTTTTCCATTGGAATTATTCCGTTCGATGGTCCTGGAGGTCTGCTCTGCGGTTCCAGGGTTTCCTTCCTCCGACCTTGAGTTCTATGGCCATTCCGCTCCAGTTGCAACACGACACTTTGGAGATTACTCAGCCCTTCTGAATAACTAGGAAATTTCCTCCCACGCCGCTTGGCTCGAGTGGTTTTGACCTTACCTGCATTGTTTCTAAGTTTTAATATATAGATAAGTTTCATGTTTTCCATTCGTTTGCATCTGGTTATGAGTGTGAACACTCTGCTTATATTTGTTTCCAATATGTTTATGCTTATTGAATCGAAGGTATTCTCCAGCTCGGCTTGGGCTCACTTCAACTTGATCAAATCCCTTAGGAAAATTCTTAATACGCTTGCATAATTTATTTTTAACTAGATTACATTATTATGGCAAAGAATCAGGGTTTGTTTGTGTCTCCTCGTTACTAAACGTCACTGTTTCTTGTTTAGCGGGTATAGGTTTATTTTCTTCTGCAAAATACAGAGTTTTCTGACTGGGATACAAGCATTAGCCCTAGGATTCGAGGTTCCAATCAATTGCATGCTCGCGCTAATAGGTACCCATATCAATTTTTGGGTTCAAACCCTAGGTCTGAAATGCGACAGGGTTATAGTTTGACAGCCTTGATATATTATCGTTTTCTTAGGGTTTCTAACTGCGGCACTTGAGTCTTTACCTCTGGGCCAGTTACTACCTTCTGTGGTTAATTTTTCATTCTCGAGTTTTTAAAGACTCTGGCTCTCAAAGCAAGAAGGTTTCACCTTTACTTCGGCCACGGGCCTCTTACTGTATAAGACAGATAATCTATTACATTTTTTTTTTAAAGAACAGTGCCTATGAGATTTTTCTTTGTATCGGTATATTGTTGCAGTTTACAAGTTAGCCGGGGTTTTACACCCGCACCATTGACTTATGTATACATCTCTTCTGCTGAATAGAATCATGGTATTTACATGGGGTTTCTATCTGTATTACATGTATGCAATTTCGATAGTGAATGCTTTTATTCTAGGAGTATTTGTGAAGTTATCTGTAGATTTCTTTCAACACAGAAAATGATATCATTCGATTTTTCTATTGTCATTTCTTATTGTTTAGATTTCTACATTTAGTACTTACGTTATTTCACTTACCTGCATGCGCTTATGCTTATCACCGATAATGTACATGGTTTATGGTTTTCTTTGCATGCTTATTCCAAGGTGTTTAGCTTCTATCCTTGATATAATAAGAAAGGTTATCTTATTTCATTCTGTGGAAGAGTTTACATTACTCTGTAGGTTGTTTTCTATATTTTTTTTTTCCACAACGTATTCTGTGTTATCTATCATAATTATTTTAACTGGTTTTTTAACTTCTTCTCAATATTTCAAGGTGTGCTAGGAATAATAGTTCTTGTAACTGACCTGAACCACTCCTAGTCCATTTATTATCATAGGTACGAAGAACGACCGACCCAGAATCTAGTCATAGAATCTCAGTTAACAGTCCTCTACTAGACATAGTTTATTCCATTCAAACAAGAAAGAAAACTAATAATTTTCAGAGAGAGAATTTAAAATAAAATGTTTTATTTTACCTACTCAACAGTGCTTTCTCAGACTTTCTTTCTTGTCTATATAGTCTTCTAATGTAGATGTTAAACACATAGCAAACATTCAACATACTATATTTCCAGTTTGCTCATTTATAATTTAAAAGTAACTAGTAAATTCTACTAACAGAAAAGAACAGAACAGAATTCCACTCATATGTACACAATTCTGACCAATAAATTATTTCCTCCCTTCTGTGAGTGAGGCGATTACGTCGTCTAACTCTCCCCCGTGCTCCAAGTCCAAGTATTTTTTGAATACAAAAAACTGGAAGAGAATCTCGGGACACCCCGGTCGAATTCTCCAATTCCAGTGGAAAAAATTCCTCTGTAAGTTATTCCCTTCAGGGATCACTCCTCAGGATAACTATTGTTTCCTTAGTTTTCCAACAGAACCCCCAAAACTCCTTGAAATGTCTTATTTATTCCAGAGTTTCTTTGGATAACTGTTGAACTGTTTTTCTGTTCAACTAACTCCAGATCTTGAATTTACTTTTACCATCAGTCTTTACTTATGAAACTAATTTCACAAGTAATATTTTATTCAAATACCAAAATTAATTTCTGTTCAAAATATTCTATTTGTAACAAATAACAATAATTTTTAGCAACTCTTAACAACAGCCTAACAATTAGTCAATAATTAAGGCAGTGGTTACAATGATGGTGAAGATATAAAATCAAATTATTTAACACCAATCAATATCAATAAGGTGCAATGATTTTTCTAAAATTTCCTCTTCATCCATGCATAATTTTCAGCCCAGTATGACCCCCATGTGTAAGTATGTCAGAAGCCAAAAAAAAATGTCGACTTGAACAATAACTTACATAAACATATAAATGAACAATAAAAAATTTATTAAAAATAAATTTAAATGATATAAACTTAAAATATGAAGAGGTTTACTAACACTCAAAAAAGAGATATGGTAAATAAGTAAAAATATAAATAAACCGTAAGTATGGTAAATAAATAAAACCTCTTTTTATATTACTCAGTATCATATGCTAAATAAATAAAAATATAAATAAACTAGAGGTATGGTAAATAAATAAAATTGATTTTTATATTTACTCAATAAACCACTTTATATTTACAAAAATTCAAAAAAAGGTTTTATTTAGGTGAAGCCTATGGGACAAATTATTAAAAATACCATGGGCCAAATACCATGGGACAAATTATTAATAATACCATGGGAAAATACCATGGGCCAAATAACATATTTATAAAAGAGGTATGAAGAGGTAAGGTAAATAAATAAAAATATATAAAATACGATTAGAAATCAACATCTAATTATATATGAAGTATAAGGGTCAAATACCATGGACCAAATTATTATTAATACCAGGCCAAAAAAAACATTATTAACACTAAAATTAATATTATTAAATTTAGTATGTCTAGATTAATACAATATTATATTTATTATATTGTAATATATATTAATATATCATGATGTATGATAGAGGTGGATAAATAGGGGGGGTGACAAGGGAGATATGGAGATAAATTGAACGAGAGGGGAGAATAGGAATAAAGAGATAGAGAGGGAGAAGAGTGAGAGAGTTAGAGAAGGGTAAGAGAGGAAGAGGGAGACATAAATATGGAGGTGGGAGAGAGATAAGGAGAGAGGGAGGGAGAAGGAGAGAGGATTGGAGGGTAGAGAGTGAGAGAGAGAGAAAGAAGGGGGAAGGGAGAGGGAGGTAGGAGAGAAAGGGAGAGAGAGAAAGGATGAGAGGAGGAGGAGAGAAGGAGGAGGGGAGAAGGAGGGATAGAGAGATGCATTTGGAGGTGAAGCGAGGAAAGAAAGAAGAAATACATAGAGAGGGAGTGACAAGGGAGAGATGGAGAGAGAGTGTGTATGCTTATGGGTGAGATAAAGATACATAGGAGTGATGGAGAAAAGGGGGGAGAGAAGGAGAAAGGGGGGGGAATTGAAAGAGTGGAGGAGAGTGGGGAGGAGAGAGGGAGGGATAGAAATATGGATTTGGAGAGGGAGAGAAGGATGGATTGACAAATAGAGAGAGAGAGAGATATGGGGGAAGAGAAAGGGAGGTAGGAGAGAAAGGGAGAAAGAGGAAGGAAAATAGAGGGGACTTGAAAGAGAGGAGGAGACAGGGAGGGAATAATAAATACATAGAGATTGAGTAGTGGAGAGAGGGGGGGAATGACAAGGGAGAGATGAAGAGGGAGTGTGTATGTTTTGGGGTGAGATAAAGAGAAAAATAAGGAGATATGGAGAGAAGGGGGGAGAGAAGGAGAGGGAAAGGCATATGGTAACAAAGTTGGAAGGTGAAGATAGAGAGAGAGAGAGGGGGGGAGAGAAAGGAAGAGAGAGATTGAAGAGAGGTAGGGAAAGAGATACGAATATGGAGAGAGAGAGAGGGAGAAAGGGTAGCAGGAAGGAAGAGAGATAAAAGTGAGAGAGAGGGAGGGAAGGGGAATATATATATATATATATATATATATATATATATATATATATATATATAGAGAGAGAGAGAGAGAGAGAGAGAGAGAGGAGGAGGAGGAGGAGGGAGTGATAGATAAATAAATAGATTGGACAAAGAGAGTTTATGTTTGGGAGTTGATATAGAGAGATAGAGTAAGATATAGATATAGATGTAAGGTGAAGATAAAAAAAGATAGATGGAGAGAAGGAGGTAGGGACAAGGAAATTGATAGATATCTTGTGAGAGAGTGTGTATGTTTGGTTGGGTGAGATAAAGAGAAAAATGAGAGATGGAGGGATATATATATATATATATGGGGGAGAGAGGGAAGAAGATTTCTTGTTAGATGCATTGATTTCAGTGTAGATGGTGATTTCTAATCCTATTTGATTTCTTGCGGATGAATTGATTTTGGTGTAGATGTTGATTTCTAATGATATTTGATTACTTACACTAGATGGATTGATTTTAATGTACATGATTTCTAATCCTATTTGATTTATTGCACTAAATGCATTAATTTCAGTGTAGAAGATGATTTCTAATCTTATTTGATTGATTTCACTAGATGCATTAATTTTAATGTAGATTTTGATTTTTTGTTATATTTGATTTTTTGCACTAGATGAATTGATTTAAATGTAGATTATTTTTAATCATATTTGATTGGTTGCACTAAATGCATTGATTTCAGTGTAGATGGTGATTTATAATCCTATTTGATTTCTTTCACTAAATGCTTCCATTTCAGTGTAGATGGTGATTTCTAATCTTATTTGATTGATTGCACTAGATGCATTAATTTCAATGTAGATGTTGATTTCTAATTATATTTGATTGCTTTCACTAAATGCATTGATTTAAATGTAGATTATTTAACTAAATGCATTGATTTAAATGTAGATGATTTATAATCCTATTTTATTTCTTGCACTAAATGCATTTATTTCAATGTAGATGGTGATTTCTAATCCCATTTGATTTCTTGCACTAAATGCATTGATTTCAGTGTAGATGTTTTTTTTAAATCCTATTTTCCTACTTGCACTAGACTCATTTATTTGAGTGTAGATGTTGATTTCTAATCATATTTGATTACTTGCGTTAGATGCATTGATTTTAGTGTAGATTTTGTTTTCTATTATTATTTGATTTCTTGCATTAGTTGCATTGATTTTAGTGTATATGTTGATTACTAATTTGATGTAATTAGATGTATGATGGTACATTAATTTTAAATTCATTAGATTAATAGTGTATGTGTAATGATTTCAGTGTAAGAAGAGAAAATTATTGACAATGTACATTGATTTTTGTGTTATAGTAATTCAACCTATTAATTTTGAAGACCAAGAGAGACAAGGTATGATGTTTACTACAGCAACTCGAGCTAAATATTTAAATGGTTTACGATTCCAACTGTCCTTTTCAAATATCAAATACTAAAATATGACAGAACTAACATGGGTGAAAATAAGAATAGTAGAAGAAAATAGTTTGAAATCGATCACAATGAAGACTATTCATAATTGACTACATTCTTATTATTCACAGTTTCTATCATTCAATATTATTACATTGTCACTTTGCATTCAAAATTTTATTCCACCATTAAAGTTATTTGACAGTATTTGGCATCTCAACAAACTAAGGTAACTAATCAAATTTAAAATTAAAATGAATCAATAAATCTCAGACATATTTAACATATTTAAAATGGTCATGTTAATATTAGATGTATTTACATATTATTGATAAAATTAAACATATGTTCCTCATATTATTGATAGATTTTCCTTGGTTGCACATGACTGAAACTAGCCTAGATCCATCTTACCTCCGGATCTATCAAGCGAGAGGGATCAAATCTCTCAAGGTGAAAACCTTTCCTCAAGTTTTGCACTCAAAAAAGAGGTTTTCACCTCGAGAGATTTGATCCCTCTCGGCGCTTGATAGATCCGGAGTTAAGATGGATCTAGGTTGGTAATCTAACAACACACATCCTTATTTTCTTATGAAAGAGTTTCTCGAAGGCAACTATACCTTTTGTCCAAAAAAAACTATAAAAATTTGTATACAAATATATACAAATAATGGATTAAAATGAAGAAATAAATAATTGATTAAAATGAAGAAATATGATATTAACGTTTATAAAAAAAACCATTCACAAATAATTGTTAATATAAAAATGTATGTATTTATTGTTTTCTACCCTCATTTAACTATATTTAAACTAAACTAGAGTTACTATATAATTGTTGTTGAAATATAAAAGTTAGATTATATCTTTTAAATCTCATTAATTAACCTAAGAGACAAGAACACTAACTATATGACCTTCAAAAAAAATTATAGTGTAGGACACGATGAGAAATCTGATCAAGGAACCCATTAAAGTAGATAAAGGGAGCTCCAACTACTAGTTGTAAAATAACAATTAGCTTGACTCAAGTAAGGAGCATAATTAAAAAATATTTAATAGTTGTTATATTTTTTTTTATTCATTTTATTTATTTAGCATTTTATGACAAAATTAAATGTTATATAATTTAATATTTCTATTTTGAATATAATTAGATATATTTATTTATTATTTGTTTTATTATTATTATTATTATTTATTTTATTTTATTTTATTTGAATCTAAAAATTTAATTACTTAATTAATTAATTAATTAAAATAAAATAAAATAAATATAAATGTAAATATAATAAATAATAAACAAATAAATTTTTATTTTTTATTTTTTCCTCTTAGTATATAAATATTATTTTTTCCTCTTAGTATATAAATAAATAAATAAGTGCTATTATAATTATTATTTATTTATTATTATTCTTATTATTATTATTAATTTATCTATTATTATATATTTATGTATTTAATATTTTTTAAATATTACAATTATTGTTATTATTGTTGGAATAATTTAGTAAATTTACTTATTAAGAAAAATACATAAAAAGATTATTTATTTATTATTTATTTATTTATATTTCTTTTATTTTGTTTTGTTGTTTTAAGAGATTCTAATAAACTAAATAATTAAATATATTTAATTATATTCAAAATATAACTATTAAACTATACAAAATTTAATTTTTTCATAAAATACTAAATAAATAAAATGAATAAATAAAGAATATAACAACAATTAAATAATTTTTAATTATGCTTTTTACTCGAGTCAAACTAATCTTATTTTACAATGACTAGTTTGAGCTCTTCTTATCTACTTGAATGGGTTCCTCGATTAAATTTCTCGTCTTGTCCTCATGATGAACCACACTAGCTGGTTAGAAAGACAAAATTTTGTTTGATGGAATTTTCACCGAAAGATTTTATACAATATATACATTTTTAGAATTTTATAAGATTGTTTTTGTAATAATCACATTCAAATGAAAATTGTCGACATGTTTGTCAAAGTGTTTGAACCAGCTAGTGCGGTTCATCATCAAGACTAGGTGAGAGATCAGATTAGGATGTTGAGTCTAAATATGTGCAGAAATGGCTATACTCGTTGTTAGGATAACTACTAGTTTGACTTTAAAAATTTAAATTTATTAATAATGACTAGTTTTATTTTCTTAATATATTATCTAATTATTTAATAATAGTGATAATATATATAGATATTTTTATTTTAATTAATTAATTAATTAATTAACTTATTATTATTATTATTATTGTTAAAAAGCTGAAAACATAAGATCGTTAAGAATATAGTCTTATTGGTGTTGTGCTTTCCCTTTTTTTGGCCTCATGAGAAAAAAATAATAATAAATAATATAAATATAAATATAAATAAAGAAATGAATATAATATAATTAAATAAGTAATAAATAATTTGTGACAGCTGCATTTAGTATTAACTAGTTATTAACTATTTAAATGACATTTTATTATTTTTTAAAAAGATAGGACTGAGACACTTAATGTTTTCTGGAAAGTTTATTTTTTTCTTTATTTTTATTGTGAAAAATAAAATTGGTTATGGAAAGTGGTTTCATAAAAAGTAAAAGGGTTGATGATAAATGTTTTCCAAGAATGGAAAGGTGGTTGGAGAGTTTAAAAATTACCTACTCCTCTGGGGATAAGAGACTCATCCCAGTGAGGAATAGGGGTTTTATTCAGAGACTGAGGAGTTGAGTGCAAAAGTTTCCGGAGCTGGTAGAGACCAATGGAAACCTCTCAGAATTCCTGAAATTTTATGGTATTGACTGGACTTGTCGTCCTCAGGTCATAGCGGAAAATCTACTGACAACCTGTACCTTTCAATGTGGAGCATGGGAGTGTGGAGCATGGGGGAAAGAGCACGACATAATTGCCTCTCTTGAAGGTTGGGAGGACATGAGAAGTGAACTTCAGATTTAGAGAAGTTTATGTGTATTCTGTAAACGTAAAATAGGAACTGATTCTTATAGTAATTATGTTCACAGATAATCTGCTTCATCAGAACCAAGGACATTAAATTACTTGTTATAAAAGCATAGGTCGGATGAGATTGAGTTATGTGTTTTTATATAATAAATTTCAAGTTAACTATAGTTATGGGAAAATATGTGTATTAATTTAATTTTTTTATTCTTCCTGTATTTATCTTTTGTGAAAAAGGAGGAAAATATGATAATAAAAAGAACAAAATTTAACTGTACTATTCTATAATAGTAGGTTTCCTTGTTACTTAAGTTAAGGCAAGGTCTTAGTAAAGCTAATAAAGGGAATATGGTTGCACTGTAACGTATGAGAGCTATATATATATATATATATATATATATATTCGCGTAATGGAAACAGTGGAAACATTACTGAAGTAAAAATTTCTCATTAAATAGAGTTTACTCGGAACGGAAAAGTTTAAATAGTAATGAATGGAAATATTCAGTTATTGACCAAAAAAATTTATAACAGTAAAACTCATAACAAGATAGTGGTATTGTAACCTAATCAAGGCAAAGAACACTGTCGATTTCGGTCTTGAGGAGGAACTTCAAGTCCAGAACATGTCGTGTCTCTGGCTATTGATATGCACACACAAACCTAGGGTGGTCTGGTCACTGAAAATATAATTGTACTCAACACTTGCTATAGAACACTATACTTCCATAAATGAAGAAAACATATGTACAAGAAAAACCCTGTAACCATGACTCGTTATGGTACAATAATCATTTAATATGTAAAGAAAAATAAACTCTGTTTAAACGGAAAAAAAAATACTAAATTGTGCCATAGTATGAAAACTGGCCTGAAGCTCGGAATATGTAACTATTACAACAAAAACAAATAGACCGGAAATTACAAATATTAGAAGCGGAAAGAAATATCATTTCAAATATGTATATGGACATATCCAGAAAACTGGAGAACAAATAAAAGAATTAATATAGTATGCTTCCACTGACATGGTTGTAAATTATTTCATAAAGTGCATGGAGGAATGTAATTTCTTTGCTCAGACTATGCCAAATACACAAACAAAGGGAAAACAAACCATGCGCCCAAATTAAAATAAAAACAAAGCTGAATTCCAGAACTTAGTTTAGGGAGAAAGCTAAGTCTCGTGTACCCTGAATGTTATAATATACAAATATATACAAAAATTGAGAAAGAGACTCTCACAAGAAGTCTTCTTAGCTCCAAGGAAGGACTGTCAAGCATTAAGCCGAAAAAAAATAATTCATTACAAATTAGAAAAAAAATCTTCAGCAAAATGTATAACTGGGCTTGACACACAGTAATGAATTTATACCAATCGTTAGGGGTTGAAAAAGAGTCCTTAGAGATGGAATACCTAGAGAAAGAAAATGGTTTTGTTAACTATGGTAGAAGTCGAAAACCCTAGCGCTAAGGGAAAAAGGGAGAGATAGAGCTTCCGGAAGGAATGCACCTGCGTCAAACCATAAGTATTTAAAAAATGCATAGTAGAAGAGAAAAGTTAAACGGAATAGTTTAACTCTAATGGGTATGGAGGAAAATCATAGTTTATTGTTTTTAATACCTGTAGAAGTTGAACCGGCCATTTTTTTCTATATTTTTGCGCTGAAAGAAGAACATAAAACCAGTGTTAGATGAGGAAGTCATCTCATAAAACAATTGCGAAGGAAATAACTATGGTGAGTAGATACAAAAATAAAATGGAAAGTTGATTACCAGGTTGGGAGAGTCTACGTAGAACATCCTATGGAGAAAACCAAAATTCACCATCAAGCTTATGTATCTTCAAAGGCAGCGAAATGGTGATTTGAAAAACCCTATATCAGAGTTTCCAAACTAAAACCAGAACTCAGCCAAATTGAAAGAGAAAATGTGGAGAGGAGCTCGACATCGAGCAAATGAGAACCTGTGAAGAGAAAATGGGGTTTAACCAAACATAGGATTCCCACTGAATTGACTCCGGCATTGATTGCAAAATATCAGACGAGTCGTGGAGGGACAAGTGAACATAGGAATTTGAGTACAATCCAAAATGAAATCCCATAGCTAGAGTCTCATTAAAAGCGCACTACTTGACAGCCTCCGTTCACTTCAACAAATGTCGAGGTAATTAATGAAATCGTTAAGTGTGCAACCCAAGAAAATGGTAAATGTGTTAGTTTTAATGCATATATATATACAAGTTGCTAGACATAGGTTACACGTATTGGTTTAATTTTCTACATAGATAACCTTACTTATTGGCTAATGAAATGAAATTTTGGATTAAAACTTTATTATTGCAATAGTTAAGGTAAAGTAACAAATATGATGTTATGTAATTTTTTTTTAATTTCCATACGTTACAAGTGGTATCAGGGCAACGTTCATACACTGGGACCCTAAGGGTCAACTAATGATCTAATTTGTGTGTATGTTGATGCACATAGAAGAGAAGCATAATAGGAAACGTCATGAGAAGGGATTCAACCCAAAAACCACCCGATAACACCGAGGAACCCCAATCATGAATAGAACTGAGTGTGGGTTCAGCTAAGTTTGGACTAGCACCAGCAAACAAGTAGACTGTTAGAGGAACAACATCACCAAACTAGAATTTTATTAAATATAGTGCAGAAGCTACAAGAATAAATGGTGCAGGTTCAGAGTGATAACGAGCGCTTGATGAAAGAGAAAGTAAAGATACTAAAGAGCTTGTCAGACAACCAGAATTAGGGAATGGAAAAACCTAGTGCTGATAGAAACATGCAGGAAGGTAATGAGCGACAAAAAAAGGACCACACGACTAAATGAGTGGAAAGAAGCTCTTCACAAGAAAGCAACAAAAACGTAAATTATAATGAAGCAGAGTCTAGCAATGTGTCATATTAGCAAGAGGTTAGGAAGCAAAAAGTGGAGCTTCAATGTGAGTTTCAAAAAATAAACCACCTACATTTGATGGAGAAGGTGAGGAAGTGGTAGAGGCTTGGTTGATAAATATGCATAAATATTTTCAAGTGTACGAGAAAAACAACAACCAAAAAGCCAGATTGGCCATATATCAGTTAAGGGAGAAACCACCCTGTGGTGGGAAGAAGTAAATAATTTTTGTATCATTGAAGACCAAGATGTTACCTCGGAATTGTTCCATTAATAATTTAAAGATACATATTTAACAGAATGTTTCTAAGATGATAAATCTAAATAATTTCATGACTTGAAGCTGAAACAGATGAGCATGGACGATTATATTACCATGTTCGCCTCTTTGTGAAGATATGTTCCATACCTCAGAGATGAAAAGGCTAAGGTTCAAAGATTGTTGAGTAGTCTGCTACCCCATATAAAGGATCGAATTGAATTCGTAAATCCTAGAACCATAGATGAATCGATTTGTAAGGCATGAATGTCCTACCAGCAGTCCAAGGCAAGAGTGGAACTGGGGAAAAGTTGGCAGCCAATGGAAGGACAGAAAATAAATTCAAACTTCAAGGGAGCCAAAAATAATAATTTTAAGAATTCTACATGAAGTTTTGTAAGTAAGCAGTTTGGTCGAAATCATCGAAGAACTCGATGGCCAACTGAAGAGAGGCCTACAGAGGCATCTAGAAAAATTGAGCAAGGGCAAGTGACCAAACCACCTCTGCAGTGTTGGGGGTGTGGTGAGGCACATTATTACAAAAATTTCCCATAGTGAGTGAGAAGTGATACAGTGGAAAATTTGCAGGAGGCTTCTACAGTAGGTGATGTGGCTCGAAACATACCTCATATCAATGTAGATTTGGAGGATCGACAAGTAGATTATCAATAAACAATGGTACAGTTGGAAGGTAAGTTACTATCTTAATCTGTTTATATTTTGGTAGACCCAGGTGCAAGACTAGGTTATGTTAATCCCAAAATAATGGAGGTATGTAAATTAAAAGGGAAAAAATTTAAAAATCCTTGGCTGGTACAGCTAGCCACAAGAGAAAAAAGAAAAGTAACTGTCGAAATTCCAAACTGCGCATAGGAAATTGCAAACCAGTAGTTAAACGTGGACCTGAACATATTACCATTGGGGTCTTATGATGTTTTTCTGGGTGTGGATTGGCTAGAAAAACATTGGACCTTTGTGGATTGTAAATAAAAGATTATTTATTTCAGAATGCAAGATGGTACATGCAAAGAGATTCAGGAAATCAAGAAACTGCTGCAGCTGCGTCCTATTACCTCATCCAAAATGAATAAGTGTATGAGGAAGGGATGTTAGATTTATTCTATCCAGGTGGGATATGCCAATTCCAAGGAGAAATATCCTATGATGGAAAACATATGAGTGGTACAAGATTTCATGAATGTATTTCCAGAAAATATACCTGGATTGCCGCCAAGAAGAGATATTTATTTTACTATTGAATTAATGCTGAGAGAATCACCTGTGTTAAGGGCTCCTTACAGAATGAGTGTTCCAGAGTTAACTCAATTAAAAAATCCAGTTACAAGAAATACTAGACAAAGGATACATTCGTCCAAGTGTGCCCCCTTGGGGAGCACCATTGTTATTCCTTAAGAAGAATGACAGAACCATGTGAATGTTGATGGACTATAGACAGATCAACAAGTTAACAGTAAATTAAAATATCCTTTACCAAGGATTGATGATTTGTTCGATCAGGTGAAGAGGGCCGCAATATTCTCAAAAATGGATTTAAGATCTGGATATCACTAGATCTGAATCAAGGATGAAGATATTTGCAAGACTGCTTTCCGTACCAGTTACGGGAATTATGAGTTTGTCGTGTTACCCTTAGGGTTGAAAAATGCACCAAAAACATTTATGAATTTAATGCATGGTATATTCCATCCTTTCCTAGATAATTTTGTACTCATATTTATTGATGATATTTTAATTTATTCTAATAACCAGGAAGAACATAGAGAACATCTAATGATTTTGTTGGAAATGTTAAGAAAACACCAGCTGTATGCTAAGTTTAGAAAATGTGATTTCTTCAAAACATAAATCCAGTACTTAGGCCATGTTATTCTAGTAGAAGGGATTAGTGGTGATCCGGAGAAAATCAAGAAAATCATGGAATGACAGATACCCCAAAATGTGGCGGATATTCGATCCATTATGGGATTGGCTAGGTACTATCGAAGATTTATTGAAGGATTTTCCATAAAAAATTTTCCAATTACCTCCTTGCAGAGAAAAGGAAAATTCTTTATATGGACTATTGAGTGCCAGAACAGTTTTGAGAGGTTGAAGTAGCTATTCACCACTGCACCAGTGTTGAGGGTAGTTGATCCCAAAAAACAATTTGAAGTTTGTAAAGATGCTTATAAAGAGGTAGTTGCAGCAGTTTTATCTTAGGAAGGTGTTGCACTGAAAATTTTCATCCTGACATTCTGCTATATGTGTGATCTCATTATCACTCATACTTCCTCCTTTGAAAGTCTAACATATCAGTTCTTCATGTCAAGCCTTGAAAATAAGAGAAAATTTCTTAAAAATCACCTTAAACTCTGGTAACACACTTTCTCTTCATCTTTCCTGTAGTCCCACACCTAATGTTCATAACTCCTGCATACCTGAATGCACTTTCTCTATGTTATGGGTGCGGACCCCAGTAAAATATTAAAAAGGCGCAAGTAAACTAAAAAAATCTTACTTTCAGTAAATTCTAGAAGCCTCTAGAAAGAATCTTGTGGTGGCAGAACTGCTCTTTTGAGGTTCATGTATCCCTTACCTTAAGGAGCTAACTCCTTGATGTGAGGAGCTTATCCCTTTCAAGGAGGATTCTATCCCTTCATAGTTGGAACTGAAACCTCCTCTTTTTCACTATAAAAAGAGGCATTGGGTAGCCTCAAAGGGAACTGAAGCTTTAGAAATATTTGAGGGTAAGTGCTGTTGGGATTCAGACTCATTTAATTGAGATTCTTGTGAGGAGAGATCACATACCTCTATATGTCTCAGTTGGAAGAGTGCAATGCTTGTCAGAGTAGAGGAGATTCCTGCTTCGGACCCCATGAAGCCTTGTTCAACATCAAGGCTAAGTTTGTAGGGTTTTCCTTCTTTCAAAGTTAATACAAATGAATTCATTTTTCTCAATAAGCTGTTAATTAACTGTTTATTTCATGGATTCCTTGATCACCATGATAGGCATGATTTATAATATTTACTATACAGGTGCTATTTAATGTTTTCTTGTTTGTGACTGCAGGTTTATAAAGATAACTCCTTCAAGTGACCGAGGGACAACAACTTCGAACAAGCGTTGGATCTACGGTAAGTCCTTAACACCTTTATAGTATTCTTTTGTAAATCGCATATGTCTAGAGAAAGATATGTTTATTTTGGTGTTTGTTGCTAGATTAATTTTTAGTACTAGAGAGATCGATCTTGTCCGCAAGATTGATTTATCCAGTCAACAAAAGGGAAGGTAGTGGCTTGTGTGTCAAGAAAGTTGAAGGATCATGAAATAATATATTCAGGCTATGATATATATTTAACAAGAGTAATACGTACACTTCAGGTATGGAGACACTACTTGTTGGGTAAGAATTTTGGACTGAAGACATATCATACTAGCCTAAATAGTTATTTTAAACAAGCTGATTTAAACTCCCAACAGGCAAGATGGAATTCCTTCTTAAGCGAGTTTTATATGGACATCCAACACGTGAAGGGTAAGGAGAACCTGGTGGTTGATGCTTTAAGTAGAAAGTTGCATTGTGTTTATGAGCTTTAATAGAATCAACTTGAATGTAAATTCTTGGATCAAGTAAAAGAGGAAGCACAGTAGCATCGTGAATATCAATTCCTATGGCAGCAAATGGAAGAGGACAGAAAACAAGGAAATACTTCTGAATATGGAGTTAATAAATAAAAATTTCTAACCTTTAGAGGAAAGTTGTATGTACCCAACCGTGTCGACCTAAAGGAGCTAATAATGAATGAATATCATCAGAGTAATTATGCAGGACACCAAAGATACCAGAAAATTTTAACTACTATTAGAAAATTATATTTCTGGCCTATTATGCGTAAAAATATTGCTAAGTATTTAAATAAATGTTTGGAGTGACAACGAGTTAAGGTGGAGCATTGACATCCTGCAGGATTGTTGCAACCCATACCAGTACCTGAATAGAAGTGGGAGGTCATATCCCTAGACTTCATTATCGGTTTACCATGGTCAAAGAGGCACAATTATTCCATCATGGTGGTGATCGATAGGTTGAGTAAGTCTGCACATTTTATACCTATATAGTCTACTTACAAGACTGTACAGATAGAAGATATTTTAATGAGAGAGATATTCAAACTGCACGACATTCCAAAAACTATGATTTTGGACAGAGATGTTAAGTTTACTTCAGAATTCTAGAAAAATTTGTTTACAGGTCTACGGACCCAAATAAACTTTAGCACTGCTTATCATCCCCAGACAGATGGTCAAAAAGAGTGGGTAAACCATGTTTTGAAAGACATTTTGTGCATGTATGTGATGCAACAGCCAACCAAATGGGAATACTACATGCATTTGGTTGAATTTTCTTAAAAACGTGGTTATGAGGAGTCCCTTAAGATGAGTCCTTTCGAAGCTCTATATGATAGGAAATTTTGCAGACCCATAAATTGGAGCAGCCCTGAAACAAATCTAATTCTAGGACCAGAAATGCTGGTTGAAATGGAGTTAGAAGTAAAGAAGATCAGACAAAATTTGAAAGTTGCACAAGATTGACAAAATATCTACTTAGATAACAAGAGGACTTATCGAGAATTAGAAGTGGGTGACCATGTATATGTGAGGATCATTCCCAAGAAGAGTAACTTTAGGTGGGCCTATTGTGTTAAGTTGGCTCCCAGGTTCTGTGGACCATTTCAAATTTATGAAAGGGTAGGACTTGCGTCATATCGACTGGCTTTACCTAGCCACATATGGGTACACAATTTGTTTGAAGTGTCCCTGTTAAAGTGATATGTACATGAGCTGAAGCACATAGTTCATTGGCAGAATATTTAGGTAGGATAGAATTAGAAAATCCTAACTTGAAGCATGAAATTTTATGAAAATTTGACAAGAAACTTTGTTTTTTGCAGGTAGAGCCAGATGACCAGTTTCTCGTATCCATACTTGACAGGAGATAAATTATGCTCTGGAAGCGAGTCATCACCAAGGTTAAAGTGCAGTGGAAGCACCTTAGCCCGGATGAGGCTACTTGGGAGGATGAATTATTTGTGCATGAGGCTTACCCAGAGCTATTTTCTGAGCTAGAGTGAAACACCGAGGACAGTGTTACTCTCAGGGGGGAAGTTGTGATAGCTGCATTTAGAATTAACTAGTTTTTAACTTTTTAAATGACATTTTTTTTATTTTTTAAAAATAAAAGACTGAGACACTTAATGTTTTCTGGAAATTTTATTTTTTTCTTTATTATTATTGTGAAAAATAAATTTTTTTATGGAAAGTGGTTCCATAAAACATAAAAATTCTGATTGTAAGTGTTTTGCAAGAACTCGAAGGTGGTTGGACAGTTTTAATAGTTACCTGCTCCTCTGGGGATAAGAGACTCATCCTAGTGAGGAATAGGGGTTTTGTTTACATACTGAGGAGGAGAGTGGAAAAGTTTCCTGCGCTGGTAGAGACCAGTGGAAATCTCTCACAATTCCTGAATTGTTTTGATACTGAATGGACTTGTGGTCCTGAGGTCACAGTATAAAATTTACTAAAAACCTGTACCTTTCATTATGGAGCACGAGCGAAAGAGCAGGACGTAATTTCCTCTCTTGAAGGTTGGCAGGACATCAACATCAAACTGCATATTCAGATAATTTTTTGTGTATTCTATAAACTTAAAATAGGAACTAATTCTTTTAGTAATTATGTTCACAGATACTATGCTTCATTAGAAGCAAGGACAATAAGTTACTTGTTATAAAAGCATAAGTCAGATGAGATTGAATTCTATGTTTTTATATATTAAATTTCAAGCTAACTACAGTTATGGGAAAATCTGTGTAATAATTTGACGTGTTTTTTTTTCCTGTATTTTTCTATTGTGAATATCGAGGAAAATCCGATATTAAAAAGAACAAAATTTAACTATACTAATCCAAAAAAATAGGTTTCCTTGTAATCTAAGTTGAGGCAAGGTCTTAGTAAAGTTAATAAAGGAAATATGGTTGTACTGTAACGTATGAGAGCTATATATATATATATATATATATATATATATATATTCGTGTAATTGAAACAATGGAATAGTACTGAAGTAAAAATTTCACATTATATAGAGTTTATTCAAAACTGAAATGCTTAAATAGTAATGAATGGAAATATTCAGTTATTTACCAAAATACTTTATAACATTAAAAATCATAACAAGATAGTCACGGTACTATAACCTAATAAAGGAAGAGAACATTGTTGATTTCGGTCTTGAGGAGGAACCCCAAGTCTAGAACATGTCGTGTCTATGGCTACTACTATACACAGACAAATATGGGGTGGTCCGGTCACTGAAAATCAAATTGTACAGAACACTTACTATAGAACAGTGTAATGCCACAAATAAAGAAAATGAATATACAAGAAAAACCCTGTAATCAGGACTGGTTAGGGTACATAAACTTTGTTTAAACAGAAACAAAATACTAAATTGTGCCATAGTAGGAAAATCAGCCCGAAGCTCGGGATATGTAACTATTAGAACGAAAACAAATCGACCAAGAATTATAGATATAAGAAGTGGAAAGAACTATTATTTAAAATATGTATATGGACATATCCAGAAAACTCGAGAATGCATAAAATAATTAATATTGTATGCTTGCACTGATATGCTTGGAAATTATTTCATAAATTGCATGGAAGAATGTAATTTCTTTGCTCAGACTATGCCAAATACATGAACAAAGGGAAAACAAACCTTGCTCCCAAATTAAAATAAAAACGAAGTTGAATTCCGGAACTCAGTTTAGGGAGAAAGTTGAGTCTCTTGTACCGTAAATGTTATAATATACAAATATATACAAAAATACGAAAGGAGACTCTAACAAGAAGTCTTCTTAGCCTGAAGGAAGGACTGTTAGGCATTAATTCGAAAACACTTAATTCATTACAAACTGAAAACATATCTTCAGCAAAATATATAACTAGGCTCGACACATAGTGATAAATTTCTACCAATCGCCAGAGGTGGACGAAGTGTCCTTAGAGACTGAATAGCTAGAGAAAGAAAATGGGTTTGTTAACCATGGTAGAAGTCGAAAAACCCAGCGCTCATGGAAAAAGGGAGAGACAGAGCTTCCAGAAGGAATGCAGCTGTGTCAAACCATAAGTATTTAGAAAATGCATAGTAGAAGAGAAAAGTTAAAAGGAATAGTTGAACTCTATTGGGTATGGAGGAAAATCATAGTTTAGTGTTTTTAATACATGTAGAAGTTGAACTGGCCATTGTTTCCTAGATTACCAAGCTGAAAGAATAACATAAAATCGGTGTTAGAGTGAGGAAGCCATCTCATAAAACAATTGCGAAGGAAACAACTATGGCAAGTGGATACAAAAATAAAATGGGCAGTTGATTACCAAGCTGGGAGAATCTGCTTACAACACCCTCTGCAGAAAAACAAAATTCACCATTGAACTTATGTATCTTCAAAGGCATCGAAATGGTTGTCTACAAAACCCTATATGAGAGTTTCCCAACTAAAACCAGAACTGGGCCAATGTGAAAGAGAAAATGTAGAGAGCAGCTCGACACCGAGCAAATGAGAACCTGTGAAGAGAAAATGGGTTTTACCAAACATAGGATTCCCGCTGAATTGACTACGCCATTGATTGCAAAAGATGAGACGAGGTGTGGAGGGACAAGTGGACATAGGAATTCGAGTCCAATCCCAAATGAAATCCCACAGTTGGAGTCTCATTAAAAGTGCACTACTTTATAGCCTCCATTCACTTGAACAAATGTTGAGGTAATTAATGAAATAGTTAAGTGTGGAACCCAAGCAAATGGTAAATGTGTTAGTTGTAAAGAATATATATATACAATTTTCTAGACATAGATTACATGTATTGGTTTAATTTTCTAAGTCAATAATCTTACTTATTGGCTAACGAAATTAGTTTTTGGATTAAGACTTTAGTATTGCAATAGTTAAGGTAAAGTAACAAATATGATGTTATGCGATTTTATTTTTTTATGGTATGTTACATAACATATATATATATAGATAGATAGTTAATTAAATTAAATAAAAATATTTATCTAAATATTATCACTATTATTAAATAATTAAAAAATTAAAAAAAGTATTAATTAAATAAAAGTAGGTGTTATTAATGAGTTTGAATTTTCAAAGTCAAACTAGCCATTATCTAAGGCTAGTTTATTGATTTCTTTCTATTTAAACTCAACCTCCGAATCTGATCTCTCACCTAGTCCTAATGATGAATGAGACTGATTGGTTAAGAAAAATCAGCAATATTTATTTAAATATAATTATTACCTAAAAAATTCTATACAAATATATATATATATATATATATATAGTACATTCATTTCTATCCAACACTTTTAGCTTTTCCTAAAGAGAAATTAGATTTCTAAAAACAAAACAAAATGATGCCGCACTAACCCTTAACATCCCTTTAAAATTATGACGATAGTAATGAAAATGACATCGACTTTTAATTAAATTGAAAAAAGCACATCTTAGGTTCGGCACATTGTCTCAGGCTGTCCAGATGATATAGGTGTTTCTTTTTATTATCGGTAAGAATTGTGTAATATAAATATTGATGAGAATTTGATAGATAATATAGGTGTTGCCTTTTTTATTAATATAACTGTGGATGAGATTTTGATGTTTGATTGTCTGAAATATGTGTTTTTCCTCAATGTTCAATATATGAATATTGTTTGATTTCACTGCACAACAATGATTAACAATAACTCATATAAATAAGCTCATATTTAATACTAAGCTATCTGCTTATTCACCTCCACATACATTTTCATGGAAATTTTACTGTGTTACCAAACTCATGCTTTTATTGAAAATGATCCAGTGCACATCAGTACGATAGATTTGTTAAAAAGATTTTAAAATGGATACTACATGGCATGTGCCTTCGAAGGTGGAATTTCCATGTGAAACATAATAAGTTTGTAAATTCTGTGTTGTTATTAGATAAATGCTCTATTAACTCCAAACCTTGAATGCATCTGTCACGGCTGCATATGTGATATCTAAAAAATCTTGGGAAAGTCACCATGTCAAACTCTTGGATTCTCATTCTTGAAACTTGCTCCAGCAACTACTTTCTATCTACTATTCTGAAAACCACATCACAGCAGAATGATTTTCGGAGACTTGAAATCTAAAAACCAGCCACCGATGTCAGAGTTTTGTAAGTCACATGTACTACTCACAAAAACTGATCTTCATCCCCTCCTATATATTTTATATATCTTCCACTATTACCTTCAGTGATGGGTATATATTCAATGACATTTTTAACCTGATCAATAGAATATGTAAATTATTTATTTATTCAGTTATCAAGTTTATGGATTAAGTTGTGTTGGAATTTGATTCCAATTTCCCGCTTAGATCAAAAGTTCTGGAAGGATAAGAGAATAGGTGTGAATAGTCATCCACAAGGCCTCAGAAAGCATAGTGGAAAAGGCATGGAGCATGAGGTTGACAAGTTAAAGAGAGTGAGAACTGTCCGATCATAGATCGACGATTTGCGGCAGGGGTGCCTCCGCTGTTGACCCACCCATCGGGTGTTCATGGAAGATCAACGGTCATGATCCGCTATGTGGGCACAACCCCGTTGTTGTGAAATCATGGAGGAGTGCATCTGCGATACACCAGAAGGGGTGTCACCGCCTGTTAAGTAGTGTCTCCACCCCGTGAACCATCGTAGCGCCACCACTGCCGCCACCAAGTAGATTGACATCAATGCATTCTCCAAGTGGTGCCTCCATAGCTATGTGCCCATCAATGCAACTTTCCAAACGTTGAATTTTTATGTTGTGTCATAAATACCATTCAATTTTATTAGGTAATAATAATAAAAAAATTCATACAGTCGGTTAAGTGAAATTTTAGAGGTTGAATTGCATTGTAATCGTAAGCGCTGTGTATTATTATTTTTTGATGCCTGAAGGAAAGAAGAAGCAGAGAGACAAAGTGGAATTTTTAAAGCATTGTGTGTATAACAGCCAATGAATTTTCTTCTTGTGAATCCAGAACTATGTTCTGAAGATCCTCATTTTTGTAACAAAGTTTATTTTAATGAGATAGAAGTCTAAAATTTAAATTTTTGAGATTAAATCTTTGTGTTGTACAAGAGGAATTGTTTTTATTCCTATGTTTGTATGTTAAGGAATTTTTCCAGAAAATTCCAACATGGTATCAGAGCTAGTCTAGGAAATCAGTGAAAGAAGGAGAGATCACTCTTCACTGCAGAAGTTGTAAGAATTTTATTGAAGTAGATTTCTCCAGCAGAGAAAGCTTCTGTTAATTTTATTATTATTATTATATAGTCAAGAAAATGTCTGGTTTTTTTGTTTGCTTTGCACATTTACGATGGCAGCAGCAAGCACCAGTATAACAAATCCCCAACTTCGACAATTTAACGGGAAGAACCATGAATATTGGGCAATCACGATGAGAGCCCTATTTGCTTCACATCACATATGGGAGCTAGTTGAGAATGGCTACCTAGAACGAGCAGATGCAGCAACGTTGGCTACTTTGAGAACATTAGAAAGAGATTTTTTAAAAGATAATAGGAAGAATGACTCCAAATCCCTCTTCTATCTCTTTAAGTCAGTACATGAGAGTATTTTCCCAAGAATTATAGCAGTAAAAAATTCTAAAGAGGCATGGGATATTCTCAAGACAACCTATCAAAGCATGGAGAAGGTGAAAAAAGAAAAGCTGCAAATGTTGAGGAGATATTTTGAAACTCTATGTATGAAAGAGTCAGAAAATATAGACTCATTTTTCACTCATATTATTGGGTTGGTTACCCAGATAAGGTCTCATGGAGAGACACTTGAAGAAAGAATAATTGTGGAGAAAATCTTGAGAAGTCTACCCTCAAGATTTGATGCCATAGTAGTGGAAATAGAAGAGACCAAGGATCTCTCACAATTTACAGTGGATGATTTGAGTGCATCCCTGAAGTCTCATGAACACAATCTGAATAGAGGATCAGATTCCTCATTGGAACAAGCTTTCAAGACTCAAATTTCTTTTGGCCGAAGCAGAGGTCAAGGTAGAGAAAACAACAAAGGAAGAGGCAGAAGCCAAAATAGAGGGAGATACAGCCCTGCAAGTTCGAGTTGAATAAGAAGAAATTAGAACCAAAATGAAGGCTCAAGCCAACATCAAGCTCATGGACAAAGGTATTACAAATCCCAAGTCCAATGTCATTATTGTAAGAAATATGGGCACTATGCCAATGAATGTAGGAAAAAGAAAAATGACATGAATAATAGGCAGAATGCTAATTTTGCAGAAGAAAATAAGAACCAGAAGAATGTGCTATTAACATGTAATATAGCACAAGATAAAAAAGATGATGTATGGTTCTTAGACTCGGGTTGTAGTAACCACATGACTGGAAACACAACAATGTTTGCCAATCTTGATGAAGATGTTAAATTTAAGTTAACAACAAGAACTGATAATAAAATCTCTGTCAAAGGAAAAGGCGGAGTCAGTATCCTGGAAATAAATGGAGAACAAAGGTCTGTGCCATATTTATATTATGTACCTGGCTTGAAATGTAATTTTTTTAGCATTGCACAACTCTTTGAAAAGGGCTACAATGTATTTTTTAAAGATGATGTGTGAAAAATCATGGACATACCTCCAAGCAAGAAATTCATTGCAGAGGTGTAGATGATGAGAAATAGGATGTTTCCTCTCAAGCTCTGAGCAGAATTGAATGAAAGAAAAAATGTAGCAGCTGTAACACAAGAGGTCTTTCAAGAGGAAGTGAAAGATGAAAACTGTTTATGGCACTTGAGATTTGGACATCTCAATTTCGGAGTCCTGAAAGGGAATGGTAAAAGGATTACCATTGATTGAGAAACTGGATAGCCTTTGTGAAGGCTGCATCTTGGGAAGACAACACAGAGAAAGCTTTCCAGCAGGGAAGAGTATAAGGGCAAAAGCACCCTTAGAAATTGTCCACTCAGATTTTTTGTGGACCAATGCAAATGCCATAATTATCTAGCAACAAATATGTTTTGACATTCATAGATGATTACACCAAAAAGACATGGCTGTATTTCTTGAAACAGAATATTGAAGTGTTTGAACAGTTTTTCCACTTCAAAGCTCATGTTGAAAAGCAGAGTGGGCACTACATCAAAGTGTTGAGAACTGATAGAGGTGGAGAATACATTTCCAAAGAGTTCCTATGTTTCTGTAGGGAGAATGGCATACCTAAGAAGTTTACCACAAGGTATACACTTAGCAAAATGGTGTTGTAGAAAGGAAGAATAGGACCATCATGGACATGGTCAGAAGTATGTTGAAGGAAAAACATTTTCCAAATGAGTATTGGGTGGAAGCTGTAAATTGTGCAGCATACATATTGAATATATGCCCAACCAAAGCTATCATGAACAGAATTCTGGAAGACGTGTTGAGCAGCATAAATAAATTTGTCACCCACATGAATGTATTTCCATGTGTGGCCTATGCACATGTCCCGAATCAACTAAGGAATAAATTGGAAAATAAGGGGGAGAAATGTATCTTTTTTGGATATAATGATGATTCCAAAGCATACAAGCTCTATAATCCATCCACCAAGAAAAAAATAATAAGTAGATATGTGCAGTTTATTGAATAAGAATCTTGGGATGGAAGCTTAGAGAAAATGGTGAATGTGAAGACATGTGTGTCTCACAAAGAAGAAGAGGAAGGACAGAAGCAAACAATCCCTCCTTCGTGGCTCCTCCTCCACCACCGCAAGCACAACAAACCACACCATAAGCTGGAAATAGAACAACCTTAATAAATCAAGGAAGTGCTTCTTGAAGCACACCACAGGGAAGTGAAACTCCATCAAGTTCAAGTGGAACTCCAAGTACACCAAGAAGACCGAGATTCATAAATCTGAGTGAGATTTATGAATAAGGAGAGGTAAATGATAATTTCAGTCTGAACTCCTTATTTTTTTTGTATTGTCATGTTGATGACCCAATTCATTTTGAGGAAGCTGTAAAAGCAGAAAAATGGATTGAAGAAATGAACAAAGAGATTGGTTCAATAGAAAAAAGTAATACATGGGAGTTAGTGGACCTCCCTAAAGGTAAATAAGTCATTGGAATTAAATGGGTCTACAAGACCAAGAGAAATGTTGAAGGCATGATTGAAAGTCACAAGGCCAAACTTGTTTTCAAAGGCTACAAGCAGCAACAAGGTAGAGATTATGAAGAAAAATTTGCATCGGTTGCAAGGATGGAAACAATGAGAACAGTTCTGTCCATAGCAGCACAACATAAATGGAAGGTTTACCAAATGGATGTTAAATTTTAATTCCTGAATGGAGTGTTGAAAGAGGAGGTATATGTTGAACATCCTCCAGGCTATGAAATTGAAGGCCAAGAGCACAAAGTATGCAAATTGAAGAAAGCTTTTTATGGGCCGAAGCAATCACCGAGAGCATGGTACAACAGGATAGATGCTTACCTGATAGAAAATGGATTTGAGAAATGTGATGAAGAACCCACACTCTACATAAAAGAAAATTATAGTAAGATTATTATTTTTTTATATATGTATATGATTTAATCTTTACTGGCAATGAAGTTTCTCTCATTGCTTATTTTAAAGCAGTCATGAAGAGTGAATTTGAAATGACTAATTTGGGTCTTCTGAGATATTTTCTTGGAATTGAAGTAGAGAAAAATGAATATGGAATATTTATTTCCCAAAAAAAATATGTTGAAGAAGTTTTTAAAAGATTCAACATGCAGAACAGTAAGGCAGCTATAACTCCAACTGTCATGGGGTTGAAATTGAGCAAAGAAGATAGCAACAAGGATTTTAATCCAAAATTGTATAAAAGCATAGTTGGCAGCCTCATGTATTTGACTGCAACTAGGGCGGATATTATGCATGTTGTAAGTTTAATCTCTAGATTTATGGAAAGACTGAAAGAGACTCATTGGCAAGCAGCCAAGAAGATTCTTAGGTATGTGAATGGAACAAAGGAGTATGGTATTTTCTACTCCTCAATTGAAAATTTTAAATTGACTCACTACACTGACAGTGATTGGGCTAGAAGTGTAGATGACAGGAAGAGCAAATCTAGATATGTGTTTCATTTGGAATCGGGAGCCGTTTCATGAGCTTCCAAGAAGAAACCAATAATTACTTGATAAAAAAAAAAGTAGAATATGTGGCAGAAACAACAACAACATGCCAAGCAGTATGGCTGAGAAGAGTACTCATATATTTGTGTCATGAACAAGAAAATGGCACAACTATTTACTGTGATAACAGCTCAACGATAGCTTTATCAAAGAATTATGTCTTCCATAAGAGAATGAAACACATAGATACCAAGTTTCATTTTATACGTGAACTCGTTAATAATGGTGAGATTGTTTTGCATCACTGTAGAAGAGAGGAGCAGTTAGCTGATATTTTTACAAAGCCATTAACGCAAAAAAAAATTAATTATTTCAGAAAATGCCTGGTTATGCAGGAAAACCCAAGAGTTGGAATTAACAGGAAGTGTTGGAATTTAATTCCAACTTCCCGCTCAGATCAACAGTTCCTACAGGATAAAAGAATAGGCATGAATGGTCATCCACGAGGCCCCGGAAAGCATAGCGGAAAAGGCACGGAGCATGAGGTTGACAGGTTAAAGAGTGTGCAGGCTCTGAGAGCGATCACCGTCCGATCATAGATCGATGATTTGTGGCCGCATGAGTTTCCTGATGGTTAACACGGAGGGGTGCCTCTATTTTTGACCCGCCCATTGGGAATTGACGGTAGATCAACGGTCATGATATGCTGTGGGGGCATAGCCCCGTTGTTTTGAACTCACAGAGGAGTGCCTCTGCAATACGCCAGAAGGGGTGTCACCACCCTGTGAACCACTGTAGCACCACCACTGCCGCCACCAAGCATATTGACATCAATGTGATCTCCAAGTGGTTCTGCCATAGTTATGTAGCCATCAACGCAGCTTGCCAAACGTTGAATTCTAATGTTGTGTCATAAATAGCATACAATTGTATTAGGTAATAATACTAAAAAATTCATACAGTCGGTTAAGTGAATTTTTAGAGGTTGAATTGCATTGTAAGCATAATTGTTGTTTATTATTATTTTTTGATGTCCGAAGGAAAAAATAAGCAGAGAGACAGAGTGTAATTTTTAAAGCGCTGTGTGTAACAACCAGTAAATTTTCTTCTTGTGAATCCAGAACTATGTTCTGAAGATCTTCATTTTTGTAACAGAGTTTATTTTAATGAGATAGAAGTCTGAAATTTAAATTTTTGAGATTAAATCTCTGTGTTGTAGAAGAGGAATTGTTTTTATTCCTATGTCTGTATGTTAAGGAATTTGTCCAAAAAATTCCAACAAGTTGATTATTGGTTTACTGTATATAAATTATTTATTTATTCAATTATAAAATTTAGGGGCTAAGTTGATTATTGGTTTACTGTTTTTACATTACCTTTTTTTGGAAAAAAAAAATAAAAAATTAACATTGAAATGCTAGAATGAAAAGCTTAATACATAGTTCTTAATATTTATGGGGCTTAATATCTATACATTAAACTAATGATTGCGTTTACAATTAGATTGACTCCCATCAATACCGAACTAAATACAAACATAGTACATAGTATTAAAATAATTATTACTACCTATAGTTATAATTATAGACGTAATTCCATCCAAATCCGACTGTACGGGCTATGAAGACCCCAGTGCAGTTTTCTAATTTCTTATTAACAACCCACAACTTATCACCGTAGTCTAAAAAAATAATATAACAGTTTAGAATCTGGAAAATATTTTGAAAAAATGTGGCAAAGATTTATTAGAATCTTGAGTTGGAAATAATTATATTATTTGTGTATTAATGGAGAAATGGTTACATAGTTGTAATGTATCTCCTTAGTTTAGGATTTCTTCCTAGAATTTAGGAGTTTGTTTAGAACTTCCTGATTTCTTGTGATGTAATTAAAGATGTATTTTCTGATTAATGAATGTAGAGTGATCTCTTTGCTTGAGTGTAGTATCCAGGTGCAGTACTCACCTGTGAGCTACAACTCCTTATTTTCAATTCTATGTATATTTTATCTTGGTATCAGAGCTCAGATTGGCTAAGCCTGATTTTTTATAAATCGCCTTTGTGGCTGAATCGCCTTTGTGGCCAAATCACCTTTGTGGCTGAATCTCCTATGTGGCTAAAGTGCCTTTGTGGCCACATGTACACAAGAGCTTTGTGCTCAGTCGAGCAGGTGGACTGCAGTAACACCTAGCTCACGGTCTCATATGATTCATTAATCTCTGAGTAGAAGGGGGTTGGCACACTTTTTCCATTGACAGTCATGCCGAGAAGCACAATTAGTGCGACTGCTAGGCATATACCCACTCCAATGTGCCAAATCATAGGACTGGCATGGAAGCGCACGAGATATCCGCGGCAGGATTTTTCCTTGCGTAGTTTTTCTTCTGGGCGTGGATCTTTCACGCGTAAAGTTGCCACCTTGCCTTTGGTGGAAGATCTACAATAAGTTGCAGATTAGAGAAGTTGCAGATCTGTTCGGGGGGGGGGGGGGCAGATCGGACTATTTTTGTGGTCGTATCAGAGGAGCAAGATCGATTTGTAGATTTTCCAGATAGCGCTGGATTTGAATTGAAGATACAGCAGAATAGTAACAGATTGTGCTCAGGATCTGACAGGTATTGATTTTTTTTTTTTTTAGTGTCTGATCAGTTCGGTAGATTCATTCATTTGTAGATCAGTTCAGAATGAGAAGCACTATGGAATCATATCTCCACAATTCTAGAAAAATCGATGGATCTAACTTCACGAATTGGAAGTTTAAGATACAGACCTTGCTTGAGGGTGCAAATGCATGGTCGATAGTTACAGGAGATGAGCAGAGACCAAATTCAATCACAGGAGTGACTACGCAGGAGCAAGATTGGGATAAGAGAGAAAACAAAGAAAAATATTTGCTGAATATGTCCGTCAAGGACAAAATTATCCCACATATCAGAGAATGTAAAATTTCCACTGAGATCTAGATGACCATCAAAATTTTATATCAGACCCAAAACACCAATCAGATTATGGCACTCAAAGGCAAGCTATTTTCAATGAAGATGGACAAAAATGAGACCGTTGTTGCATTCATTGCACGACTTAAAGATTTGAAAGACGGATTGGGAGACATCGGAGAGAAGGTTTCTGATTCCGATCTCATCACAATCACGTTGAATGGGATGAGGGATGAATATCAAATGTTCATCACTGGATTGGCCACAAGGGAGAAAGCTCCTACATTTGAAGAATTGACAGGGATCTTGCTGCAAGAAGAAGAGCGGCGGCAGAATTTGAAATCGTAGAGTGATGATCTTGCTCTGATGGTGAAACGACAAAATTTCAGAGGGAATCTTCCATAGCAGTAATCACAGTCACAACAGAAACAACAATAGAGAGGAGGAGGTACATCGCAAAAGAGATCATATAAAGGTATGTCTCTAAGAAGATGTTATTATTGTGGAAAATTAGGTCATATGCAGATTGAATGTCTTAAGTAGGTAGATGATGCAAATAAAAAGTAGGCGAAGCAAAGAGGATACTTTGTTGAAGAATATGAAGATCTCAGTCACGAATTTCGACTGTTCACAGCTGACTGTGCCCTTTCAGCATCTAATGAGGACGACATTTGGTATGTCGATTCTAGTGCATCCTCTCACATGACAGGTAAGAAGGAATGTTTTGAAACTCTTGAAGAAAGTACATATGGATCAAAAATTTATTTAGGAGATGATAGTGGATACGAGATCAAAGGGTATGGGCATATTCTGGTAAAGTTATCAAATGGTGACATTACTCATCTTAAAAATGTTTTATATGTACCCGGGATTAAGAAAAATTTGATATCTGTATCGATGTTAACTGATCAAGATATGAAAGTCAAATTCTTCAAGACTCATTGTGTCATAAAGGATTGCAGGAAAGAGATTGTTGCAACAGGCGTGTGTGTAGGAAGCCTATATAGACTAGATGTAAAAAGTAAGCCACAGCAAGCCATGGTTGCAGCTGGATCGACAGCCGAAAAAATCTGGCACCAGAGATTTGATCATCTAAATTTGCAGGACCTGATTTTAGTACAGGGTAAAGGTATGGTCGAGGGACTCCCTATTTTTCACAGTATTCAGTTAAATTGTGATGGATGTGCCTTAGGAAAAATGCATAGAGAAAATTTTCTTGTGCATGATAGAAGGAAGGAAAGAGATATCCTAGAACTAGTGCATACTGACATATGCAGACCTATGCAGACGAGGTCACTAGGTGGTGCATATTACTTGCTTTTATTTACTGATGATTGCACTATATACTCATGGGTTTATTTTATGAGTAAAAAAAGTCATATTTTCCAGTACTTTATAGAATTTAAAACCTTGGTGGAAAAACAGTTAGGAAAAAGTATAAAAATTCTTTGCTCAGATCAAGGGGGAGAATACAGGTTAGGGGAATTCATGAAATTCTACAGCTCTCATGGGATTTTTCAGCAGTTTACAGTGCCTCACACACCACAGCAGAATGGAGTTGCAGAGTGCAAGAACAGAACTTTAGTGGAGTGCGCAAGGAGTATGTTACAAGGTAAGGGTCTATCTAATAGTATTTGGGCAGAAGCTATTAACACTACTCTCTATTTATTGAACAGAATTCCTACCAAATGTCTTGGATTCAAAACCCCCTTTGAAGCATTATATGGATGAAAACTAGCAGTAAATCATTTGAGAATATTCGGGTCAAAATCCTTTGCCCATATACCCAAAGCTGATAGGAATAAATTAGACCCTAAAGCCATCAAATGCATCTTTGTAGGATATGGCATTGAATTTAAAGCATATAATTTATTCAATCCTGAGTCTCATAAGATATTTGCAAGCAGGGATGTAGTATTTCATGAATAGGTTCAAGAAGGAAAGGATGACAGTGATGATGATTGGCACATTCCATTATTGATGGAGGAAAGCAGCGAAGATGAATGAGAACAGGAGTAGAAAGAAGAGAAGAAAGAAGAGCAGGAACAAGGTGATATAATCAATAATGCGAGCCCGAATAAGACTGAAGCAAAAAAATTTGAGGTAAGTCCCCTACCAAGGAGATCAAGTAGGAAGAATCAAATACCATCCAGATTGAAAGACTAGGCTTTGATGTCAAACATTTTAAACATTTTAGAACCCACAAATTATAAAGAAGCAAGTCAATCTGAGGTATGGAGGGCTGCAATGAATGAAGAGATTGAATCCATTATTAGAAATAACACTTGGGATTTAGTTGAAATTCCTAAAGGTAAAACACCCATAGGATGTAAGTGGTTGTATAAACCTAAAATTAATGTAGATGGAAGTATAGAAAAGCTAAAATCTAGACTGGTTGCGAAGGGGTAGTGACAGCAAGAGGGTATAGATTTTGATGATACCTTTTCTCTTGCAGCAAAGTTAAACACTATTAGAATGCTTATTTATTTAGCAACAAAACACAAATGGGAGCTACACCAGCTAGATGTTAAGTCTGCATTTTTAAATGGTGAGTTGAAAGAAGAAATTTACTTAGTACAGCCTGATGGGTTTGTTAAGAAGGGGTAGGAACATCTTGTTTGCAGATTGAAAAAGGCACTATATGGCTTAAAACAAGCACCCAGGTCTTGGTATGAAAATATTGATTCTTTATTTTT
Organism: Pinus albicaulis; assembly: GCA_034641835.2. Lineage (NCBI taxonomy): Eukaryota > Viridiplantae > Streptophyta > Pinopsida > Pinales > Pinaceae > Pinus > Pinus albicaulis. The sequence goes on from CM076584.1 coordinate 1,377,372,434, forward strand.
ACAGCATGGTTTTCATACGAGTCTGAATGACCCAAATTTATATACCAAGTACAATAAATAGGGGCAGATTATTTTTATTTCTTTTTATGTGGATGACATGATTATAACAGGAAATGTAGATAATTTGATCACAGAAATCAAATGGCTAATGGCACAAGTTATTTAAATTAAAGATCTCAAAAGTCTTCATTACTCTTTGGGATTGGAAGTATGGAGAGATACTCGACAAAATTTTCTTACTCAAGGAAAGTATGCCAGAAGTCTGCTGGAAAAATTCAGCATGGAGTAGTGTAGGTCAATAGCAACACCATTGCAGTAGAATTTGAAGTTGTGTAGTGACGATGGCACTAAGGAGGTGGATGCCAGGATGTACAGACAGCTAGTTGGGAGTTTGATATATCTCACAACAAGTAGACCAGACTTGGCATACTCTGTTAGTGTGTCGAGCTAATTTATGTCTAAACCACTTGAAAGTCACTGGGTTGCAGCAAAAAGCGTGTTGAGGTATCTTTGTGGTACTAATAATTATGGTATTTTATACACTAACACATTTGATGTTACTCTAGCAGGTTTTTCAGATTCAGATTGGGTAGGTGACCTGGATGATCGAAGGTCTATCACAGGTTACGCATTTAGTATAGGATCTGGGGTCATAGCATGGAGCAGCAAAAAGCAAAGTACTGTAGCCTTATCTTCATGTGAAGTTGAGTACCAAGCATTGTGTGCAGCCAGATGTGAAGCGATCTGGTTGAGGAGGCTTCTCACTGATGTAGGAGAAGAACAAAAAAAATCAACTTGCATTAAAAGTGACAACCAGAGAACCGTTAAAATAGCATACAATCTAGTGTTTCATAAAAACACCAACATATTGACACTCAGTTCCATTTTGTTAGAGAGAAACTACAGTCAAAATAAATCTTTGCTGAATATTGTAAAAATTGTGACAATATGGCTAATATTTTTACTAAGCCTCTTGCACGTCTAAAGTTAGAATTTCTTAGAGGGATGTTAGGAATTCAGGATAATCCTTTCTCCATTAAGGGGGGGAGTTGGAAAAAATTATATTATTTGTGTATTAATGGAGAAATGGTTACATAGTTGTAACGTATATCCTTAGTTTAGGTTTTGTTCCTATAATTTAGGAGTCTATTTACAACTTCCTAATTTATTGTGATGTACTTAAAGATGTATTTTCTTGTTAATGAATGTAGAGTGATCTCTCCGTTTGAGTGTAGTTTCCAGGTACAGTACTCACCTGTGAGCTACAACTCCTTCTTTTCAATTCTGTGTATATTTTATCTTCTTGTTTATAGTTTTTAAAGTTCAGTATTTTGGGTGCCATAAGCGTTTTTGATAGTACTGAATCCATTTTCATTATCGAAAATGAAATTCAAACACTCTAACTACCTAATTTTTAATTTTTTTTTACCAAATTCCAACAAAAACAATTGATCCTAACTATTTTGTATGGTAGATAAACAACTTCCAACTTATCTACTCCACCTGTCATTGTACTGTAATGATCCCTTCCCACAATCATACACAAATTTTTCTGACAACCCAATCATAGTATTAAAAGTATTAAAAGCTAAGATGCTATGTGTAATATCTTTCGAGCGTAAGATGTGTAATATCTTTAAGGGGAATGTAAAATTTTAATTTACTTTTATTGATAATATTATGGTATGAATGGAAACTCTAATGATAGAATTTAAATATTTCAAAATTATTTTAATTTGATAAATAGGTTGGTGATGATCACCAAGGAAATCACATATCCTTTCTCACAAACATAGACAAATTGAGCCAACAACAAAGTCATCAGTATTAAAAGCTAAGATGCTATGTGTAATATCTATAACCCGAAAGTAAAAAATTAATTTAATTTTAATGCAATGATTTGATAAGACTATGGGATGAATGGAAATTCTATGATAAAATTTAAATGTTTCAAAGTTAAATTAATTTTATATATAAGTTAGTTATGACAATCAAATAAATTAAGGTGAAAAATCACTAAGTGGAAGCTCATTTGTTAGACACTTAGATTATAATTTCTCGAGATAAATAATTTCAGTTGAGAAATGAAGCCAAGAGGGCATGAGAGAATGTCTGAGGAAATATAGGGGGGAGAGAGAAATAAATTAGTCTCTTCAAAGACAATGTTAAGGGAAGGTAGGATACTCATTAAGGGTACTGTTAAGAGAATTTAGGATGCCCATTTAGATTATTCTTGAGTTGGTTGGAGTTAGTTAAATTCTTAAGTCAGACTTCTCGAGTCTTTGAATTCATGAGTTGGACTTGTACATTCAGGATGTGTTTGGATCAAATTTGTTAAATCATTTTCCAACAACTGTTCTAGAAATGAAATGCACATCAACAAAAAAAATTGGTAAATATTACCATTCTAGTTAATTGACAGGAGTTAACTTCAT